>OX382382.1:22500-1409759 GCA_947508005.1 Amphipoea lucens | reverse complement strand
AAAAAAATGGCTACTATTAATTTGAAAAAACCCTTCAGCGATGATGTGCAAGATGCCATAAAAATCGGAATAGCTGATATACTAGACGAGCTGCAAGTACCTAAAGCAGAGAAAAATAAATTGAAACGTGCATTAATAGATATGACTGACGAGTATTCGGACAATTTGCGAGCAGCAAAACAGCCCGTAACAGGAGTTGATGAAACAAAAGCAAAAGATAGTATTTTGAAAGGAATTGAAAAGATTGTTGCAGAATCAGCCATCCCGGAAGATAAAAAGATGGAGTTAAAGGAGAAAATGAAAAAAATGGCTACTGATAATTTGAAAAAACCCTTCAGCGATGATGTGCAAGATGCCATAAAATTCGGAATAGCTGATATACTAGATGAGCTGCAAGTACCTAAAGCAGAGAAAAATAAATTGAAACGTGCATTAATAGATATGACTGACGAGTATTCGGACAATTTGCGAGCAGCAAAACAGCCCGTAACAGGAGTTGATGAAACAAAAGCAAAAGATAGTATTTTGAAAGGAATTGAAAAGATCATTGCAGAATCAGCCATCCCGGAAGAAACCAAAATGGAGTTAAAAACGAAATTGAAAAAAATGGCTACTGATAATTTGAAAAAACCCTTCAGCGATGATGTGCAAGATGCCATAAAAATCGGAATAGCTGATATACTAGACGAGCTGCAAGTACCTAAAGCAGAGAAAAATAAATTGAAACGTGCATTAATAGATATGACTGACGAGTATTCGGACAATTTGCGAGCAGCAAAACAGCCCGTAACAGGAGTTGATGAAACAAAAGCAAAAGATAGTATTTTGAAAGGAATTGAAAAGATTGTTGCAGAATCAGCCATCCCGGAAGATAAAAAGATGGAGTTAAAGAAGAAAATGAAAAAAATGGCTACTGATAATTCGAAAAAACCCTTCAGCGATGATGTGCAAGATGCCATAAAAATCGGAATAGCTGATATACTAGATGAGCTGCAAGTACCTAAAGCAGAGAAAAATAAATTGAAACGTGCATTAATAGATATGACTGACGAGTATTCGGACAATTTGCGAGCAGCAAAACAGCCCGTAACAGGAGTTGATGAAACAAAAGCAAAAGATAGTATTTTGAAAGGAATTGAAAAGATCATTGCAGAATCAGCCATCCCGGAAGAAACCAAAATGGAGTTAAAAACGAAATTGAAAAAAATGGCTACTATTAATTTGAAAAAACCCTTCAGCGATGATGTGCAAGATGCCATAAAAATCGGAATAGCTGATA
The DNA here is from genome assembly GCA_947508005.1 of Amphipoea lucens. Lineage (NCBI taxonomy): Eukaryota > Metazoa > Arthropoda > Insecta > Lepidoptera > Noctuidae > Amphipoea > Amphipoea lucens. The sequence continues at coordinate 1,408,480 of OX382382.1, read as the reverse complement.
TACTAGACGAGCTGCAAGTACCTAAAGCAGAGAAAAATAAATTGAAACGTGCATTAATAGATATGACTGACGAGTATTCGGACAATTTGCGAGCAGCAAAACAGCCCGTAACAGGAGTTGATGAAACAAAAGCAAAATATAGTATTTTGAAAGGAATTGAAAAGATCATTGCAGAATCAGCCATCCCGGAAGATGCAAAGATGGAGTTAAAAAAGAAATTGAAAAAAATGGCTACTGATAATTTGAAAAAACCCTTCAGCGATGATGTGCAAAATGCCATAAAAATCGGAATAGCTGATATGCTAGATGAGCTGCAAGTACCTAAAGCAGAGAAAAATAAATTGAAACGTGCATTAATAGATATGACTGACGAGTATTTGGACAATTTCAAATTCAGCGAAAAAGACAAGAAAATTAAATTAAAAAGTGAACTAACTGCTGCAGGAGACGAAAATTTAATCGAAAAAGAAACAAATGCTCTAGCGCATGAACTGATTGGCAGAGTACGAGACTTGGCACTTAAAAAAGAAATATATGAATTAGATCCAAGCTATGTTAAAACATTACAAGCAGATATTAATGATTTAGTTGATATAGCGCTCGTTGGTGGAGATTTCAAAGATGCAAGACGAAAACTCACAGAGAAACTAATGCAAGAGCAGAACTTACCTAAAGAAGAAGCGAGCGCTTGCGTTGATGACCTGATTGGCAAGGCACAAAAATTGGCACTGGCAGCTCTAGCTAAGGATAAATCTCTTTTATACAAAAAAACATTCGCTAAAGCTATCAGCGATGCTGTTGATCAGTCTACTTTGTCCAAACCAGACAAAAGTGATTTACAAAATAAATTATTAAGCCAACTAAATCAAACCATAGACAATTCACCTAACCTAAATGATAAAGGTGCTCTTACAGCTAATGTTTTAAAAGATTCTATGAACATTGTTGAAATATCATCGTTACCAACTGATAAAAAAAAAGAATTGAAATTATTACTACAACAAGCAATAGGGGATGCTTCTAAAGAATTAATGGACGATGAAGAAATTTCGGGAGAAGCATTCGCGATGTTTATGGACAAGATAGCAGAAACCGTTAAAACTTGGATGGATAAACTGCTTATAGATTTGGACCCGGAAGTCGCAACGGCTGCAGCCAATGATATAGCTAGCGATATTTTAGATAGACAGAAGTACTTGCAAATACATCCTGAAGCAGTAGGCCGCGATAAAGATGAGATCGAAAATTTAAAATATCAGATTTTTAGAAGAATGAAAAATTTGGTGGATCCGAAAGATATGGTCACGATTATGGATGGAATTGAAGAATTATATAGAATGCTAATGGACTTAGAACCCCTGCCAGGTTTCCCGAAATTCGGCGTGAGAGGTTTAGTAGATCATAATTGACGGGGCTAATTTAGGATTTATATAATTTTAACTTTTAAATAGGGGGAAATGTCCCTAAGAAGGATTTTGCTTTTGACCGGATTGAAAAACGAATCAATACTAGTGGTAGAGGAGCCCAGAGGGTCTTTGAGCAAGCATATTCAGGGCGAAACGTTGATTGCTGAGTAGGTGTGACTTGAGGAGAGAACACCGAAAGTGTATTTTAAAAGTTTCTGATAGCAGCCCCGTGGTCAGGAGTCCACTTTTAGATTAAAAAAAAAGGGCCAAAAATAAAGTGATCTTCAGAGGCGTTGATTTTGGCATGATCGGGTGTGGTCTAACCCATATCTCTTTTTATGTCTGTAATTTATATGCTGTAGACAAATCTGATGAAGAAATTGTAGGCTTTCCCTAAATCTGACGACTTTGAAAACTCAGATTTGGACCATCTTTAAAAGGATATTCGGGGCAAATAAAAGCTATTCTGTGCAATGATTGATAGAGCCTTTTGGCAAATATGAAGAAATTTCATCAATTCAGACAATTACCCATAATTGGCCATAATTTTGCATTTATCCCTAAATCAAGGAACCCAATAGCTTCAATTACTGTTAGAATTGGAAGGTGACCGTGTATCATTTCTTTCCAGAATTTGATCCTTATTAACGACACCGTCTGAGGGTGCAATAAAACAGGCAGTGTTTTTTTTTTAAATCTACGAGTTCGATTCCTAGCTAGAGCAATTGATTTTTCAAAAAATTTAATGATGCAGTTTAAGTATTTGTCAAAATCGACCCCGTGACTCCTTTAAGAATTTTTCGGTATTACCTATAGCTTCGGATTTGGTCATCCATGCTGACTTGAAACATTCATCCCCTGTATATACAGACGAACTGATAACCTCCCTCTTTTAGAAATCGATTAGAAATAAATTTCAATCTCATGATCGTTCATTTAATCTAGTTAACTAACAGCTGGCGGCCTAAGCGGAAGTGTTGAGACTTATATAACAAAACTCTCAGAACGAACTATCAGTGAGAATTGGAGGCGATATCAGTAACGATATCGAGCGCAGAGGTTCGTAGTTACAATAAAACCTCGAATAGAAAAGTATTACGACGTAAACAAGTCGTTACTTTAATGTTTTCTTTAATTTTAGTAAGTATGGCTTTCCACCTTTGCCAGATTTATCAAACAATTGACGGGCATCTCTCAATATTTTTTAAAACGTTGCTAGTTCGTTAGATAACCCATAAGATGAGGATGTTTTTGAAATAATTGGTTTACTTGGTGTCATAGTAAAATGTTGAAATAATGAACTTTGTTTATGGTGCACTCCGACGATGTTTTAATTTTGCTACTTAACTTTTTAATCATTTCGTTGAAGTGTTCAGTATTTTCAAACTTCTGAATATCGAGAAATCTTCGCAAAGGCGTCACCTTCCAAATCGAAGCTATGAGGTTCCTTGATTTACGGATAAATGCAAGATTATGGCCACTTTTGGGTAATTTTCTGAATTGATGAAATTTCCTCATATTTGCCAAAAGGCTCCATGAATCCGTCAGATATTTATATATGAATTCACTATCAGGACATGTAACACTATTGTACAGAATAACTTTCATTCGCCCTGAATATCCTTTTAGAAACGGCCCAAATCTGAGTTTTCAAAGTCGTCAGATTTGGGGAAAGCCTACAATTTCTTCGTCAGATTTGCCTATTTAAGTCATTATGGGTTAGGCCAGACCCGATCATGCCAAAATCAACGCCTCTGAAGATCACTTTATTTTCGGCCCTTTTCTTAAATCTAAAAGTGGACTCCTGACCACGGGGCTCCTATCAGAAACTTTTTAAATATATTTTCGGTGTTCTCTCCTCTAGCCACACCAACTCAGCTATCAACTTTTCGCTCTGAATGTGCTTGCTCAAAAACCCTCTGGGATCCCCTACCATAGTAATTATGTCATTTAAACAAACACTTTTAAAAAAATTCGTGTGATCGATATTGGATAAAGAAATTATTTCAACACAACCACGGCTTATACCTTAAAATTAAAAACATACGTGAGACGTGGGACACTCAGAGAGTTTTGCGAAAATAAAAAAAATGTTCTATAGGTACTTAAATATTTTTTTATGAAATCTTTTCAAAGTAGTATCTACTAGCCTGTTTACAAAGTTTCATGCGTCTGGTGCGGGATTGTCCGAAAGGGTTACCGCTACCCCGGAACATAAAGAGCTAAGGAAGGAACACGGATGGGTTTTAGTCAGTAAGAGTCTGACACTCCCTTCCGCTCCACCCAGAGCGGGAGGGGTCGTTTGATGATTTACCATCCATAAAAAAAAAATGCGTCTGAACCAGTTTTCGTTCTTTTTCCAGTCCGCCGCAGACACCTCGTTTACAGCCTGCTCGAACGCTGACAGCGCATCTTCCGGCGACGAAAATTGTATCCCTTTGAGCTGATTTTTTATTTTCGAGAATAAAAAGAAGTAAGACGATGCTAGATCAGGGCTGTAAGGAGGGTGACCCAGGAGTTTGACCGGAGAACTTTCCAGGAAGTCACTCGTTTTGAGCGCGGTGTGCGAAGGCGCGTTGTCGTGGTGGAGCAGTAGCCCGCGGAGCCCTGTGTTTGGTCGCTTTTTGCACAGAACAGAGAAAACTTCTGCCAAGCATTTGGTAGTATACCATGGCATTCAGCGTTGATGCTTCTTTGGTTCTGTAAAGGAATTGACACCATGTAGCCAATTAAACTTGAAAAAGCTCACGATCAAAATCTTCCCTCCGCTTCTAGATCGCTTCACTTTGGTAGGCGTTGTTTCGTTTTGAAACACCCAATCCGTCGACTGGCGCTTCGTTTCTGGATCGTATTGATAAATCCAAGACTCACCACCTGTAATGATGTCGTAAACACGCCGAGACGAGCCTGCTTCAAAATTTATTAAATAATATTACGGCACCTTTCCACCCAGGCCTGCTTCTGAGCATCGGTAAAGTTGTGCGGCACCCAGCGTGAAACTATCCTCCTCACGCGAAGATGCGCGTGTAGAACTTGCAGTATGTGCTGAATCTCTTGATACGTAACTCGACTATTATTTTGGATTAAATTTTTCACTGCTAACACGTTTTCTTCCGTAACAGCCGTCAAAGGGCGACCACTTCTTTCTTCATCCCCCAAAGTTAGTCGACCGCGCTTGAAATCGTTATACTAACCATACACGGTTGCCTTAGAAGGGCCTTCATCTATGAATGCCATTTGAAGTCTATCGTACGATTCGTTCGGTTTCAGGCGACACTTGAAATCGTAAAAAATCATACTGCATCCCCGGCATTTCTATGCTAATTTTGGAGATTCTTCCAGTCGGTGTCTTCAATTCTTCAATGCACTAGTGATAATTGAATTTGTGTGGGGTAGGTACTACTAAAAAATGAAAAATAAAAACCTTTTTTTACAAAAAAAACAACCGACTTCAAACAAAACACTACAAAGTGAAAAATAACTTTAATTTCGGAAGTCGGTGTCGTTGGTTCCGCATTTTCGTTTTTGACACCGACTTCCGAAATTAAAGTTATTTTTCACTTTGTAGTGTTTTTTTTTGAAGTCGGTTGTTTTTTTGTAAAAAAGTTTTTTTACTTATATTATTTTCAAATTAGATTATAACTGGCCAGTCTCTCATACATAAAAACTTTGTTTCGCAATACTTTCTGAGTGGCCTGGTATAAATGATCTTTAAAATCATAATGATTCAAATAAAATATTTTATCTACACCCATGCTATAAATCCTCTATAAAAGTTTCTGAAGCAGTTAGCTTATTGCCAACATTAAAACAACCAGTGTCATAGTAACCATACCTAATATCACCCAAACGAGTGTTATAATGTTATACTAAATTTATTTATGTAACTCGTTTCCAAAAAAAGAACATTGTCATGTACGCGCGTTTCACTACCACAGCGCCGTAATTTAGAAAAAGAACTTATAGGTTATTCGAATTCACGTCGTACCCCGCCGGCCGCCATTTTTGTTCCATATTATTATTGCAAAAAACTGTTTCAGAACTTTTATAGAGGATTCATATCATGGGTGTAGATAAAGTCTTGTATGCAACTGTACATAATTAGGTATTAAAACACTCATGTGATACTATTTGATACCCCTTATTCTAAAACAGTTGCGTAAATAACTAAGTATTAAAAAATCGATATTCGCTACTTCTTAAAAATAAAACAAAAAACTACTCTCGCTACTTACTTGCATAGTTGTATACGACTATGTACATGCAAAGGACATGGCCAGTTTTTGTAAGGACGTCGGCATAGTTATCGAGTTTATTGTACACCTATGATTTTTGGTGTTTTATATTCGTGAATATTTGCTCATTAAATTGCTACAAATAAAAAACTCAGAGAACTTGTCAGTACAACAAACTAGACAAAAAACAGTTTCATTAAACCTTTTAATCAGATCGCTAGCAATAAGGTGCATAGATTATAATTTTGCTATTAAAACACTTAAAGGCGCTTTAAAATAGCGAACAGTTGTGAATTATATTATTACGTATAACTGATATGGTTTTAATATTATTAAGCATTTAAACAAAGTGATGGCCACCGAAATGAAGGATTTTAAACTGCATATTGATTAACATTTTTATGGAACTGGGTGATAGACTGATAGTCTCAAAAAATGTGACAATAATAACAAACATAACATAACATCGCGCCTATATATTCCTCGAAGGGTTGGTCAGAGGTGTAGTACAACCACATTTCACCAGTTATTTTGAGTCCCATGGGCGAGCTGATTGCCATTAAGCGCACAAGTCCAGACTCCGGGCTACTACTGAGAAATTCCTGATGAAAAAATTAAGAGAGAGATATGGGGTTTATATCTCTTTGTTCGACCTGGGAATCGAACTCAGAACCTCATGCTCAGCAGTAGCGTTTGCGACCACTAGACCAACGAGGCAGTCATAATAACAATTAACAAAGTATATTCGAAATTAATGGTTTTCTTTAAAGTACATTTTTACAGATTACCCTTATATTTTTTTAAATAGGTAGTTCAATATACTATAAAAAAGAGAAGCACAAAATAAAGCAAAAGAGTAAAAATAATTATTTATTTATTAGAGAAAATAATAAAAATATTTTGCTACCTATATTATAATTATTATATCTTAAATGTCTACCTAAATAACATAAATTGCAGCGATAGTGTTAATGAAGATACCGAGTGAGGTCAATCAACCAGCTTGTATAAAATAGAGAATTTTTATTTCACAAATACAGTAACCTGGATTAAGTGTAAGTATAGGGCTTTAGTAATTACATAAATAGCTGCTTTAAACATAACCAGACATGTTAAAAAATACAAGCATATTTATATATTATTGTTTTACAATTGTAATTATGGTTTTCAAGAAAGATTAGCCTTTTGTTAGATTGTTTTAATATTCTTGAATTGTTAATAATATGTTGTCTAAAAATCCAGCTGGAACTTGGATATTGTTTTGGTGTCTTGCCCAACCAAGGTACCAGATAATTGTCAGAACGTGACAACAACAACTAACGGTCCTGTTTCCTACAAGGCAACTACAATAGTACCCTAAAATAGCTTCCAACAGACAGCTTCCTCGGTTTGAGCATTGGTTATCCAACGCGAAACTCTTGTTTGATGGTGTGCAGAAAGCGAGGATATGAGATGCCTCTGCAACCTTTGCATGGCTATTCCGCAGTTGATGCACCTCATTTTGATCCACAAAACAAATCCGAAACGCAATGCAAATCAGAGTCCAGTGTTAATAGCAAGGTAATTGAGTGGTAGAAGGTATCAGTCCGTAGGAATAAGCAGGGGACAAATAGGAATATTCGCAAAAACATAAACACAGTAGGTACGCAATGAAGAATATGCAATAACATTAATTCCAATCAAAAAGTACTTTGTGATTATTTCATTATTTTCATTACATTGACATTCGACATAGACAACGCACATTGTCATTGTCAAATAAGTAAACGCGTTCCGTTTTATGATTTTTTTTGTGTGTGAAATATAAAAAAAAAAACTATCTTACGCATCAATATTATGAAAAGATAATTTTATTAAATGCAACAAATACCAATGAAGATAGTTTCGTAAGAATAAAATGTTCCTAATATGAGCATTTTGTCGTCCACGTCACATGTCTACAAGTAGTATGCATGGTATGGAACGCCCATTAATATATTTATCTTTCTCTATGGTCCACTATGGCGGAAGTTGACAAACGGTACTTTGAATTCATCATGCATTACTAAATATTTTGAAATAAACACTGACGAGTTCAGAGAGGTTAAAAACAACGTATTAATTCATTTTTCTATTTTTAATATACAATATTATTTACTATGTATGTGTACTTGGAATGTACTTTTTTGTCCATGTCTTTTCGCGGAAAACTTGCTTGCGCGATGTACGATTTGTATGACGTCCGACGTCTTTATTGTTCGTATGTGGCGGTGTAGATGTCGCCACAAACTTTTGTGCCTTTGCCATATACATATTTCCTAGATTTTTTTAAAGTTGTACGGGTCCGAGTTTCCACTTGGTTTTTTGAAACTTCGCCTAGAGGTTGGTCGACTCTTCACGTGACCGGAAGGCTGGCCTATTTTGGCCAAAGAATCGGCATTGTCATATAACGTGTCAATGCAGCCAGCCTTTTTGGCACTGGTCCTGTTGACAGCGATGCAGACGAATTTTTTATGCCCCATTGATGATGATGCTCTTTTTTATACACCGTGTTCCGGACGATATACATAAACTTCGACCAGATGTTCAGACCATGGAAATAAGCATTTTTCATTATGGACACATTAATGAATTCTTATTTTTTTATTGTTTGTTAATTTTCATAGAAACTAAATACCTTGACGTAAATCACCCGATATGCATGCCCCTTTATCCGAATTGGCAACGTCGTATCGTATTTTCATTCATAAGATTTGGTGGGCTGAAACTTGTCAAAACTAAGTTAAGACTACTGCATAACTCAATTAAATTTAATTAAATGAAATTACAAATATCTTTGTAACGAAGCCTTTTTCAGTACTACTTCCATTGTTTGATTTATTTTGTAAAAGCTATAGAAGCGTTTGCCAAAGTTTATGGATAACGTGAAGAACACACCCGGTGTATAATAATAATAAAAAACTTTATTTTCTCACCACAATATACATGTTATTTTACATCGGTCTGATTCGGCAATTACATATAATTCAGTTGAGTATATATTGTGGGAGACTGGTGCCTAAGTTAGGCTCGTGGCCTGTGTTTCAGGACACCAGGATCCCACCCCTTTACATTTTCATTTTATTATACTTACATGTAAATATTATTGATATTTTTGTATACTTACATGTAAATATTATTGATATTATTTTAAGTCATACCATAAATAAAATAGGTATGTAACGTTTTCAGTAATTTTCATCCTTTGCGTTTATTAGGTCACCAATTGTATTTTCCTTCATGCCTTCCGCATCGGAAATAATTCTAAGGTTCTACCGTCCGTGTTTTCGTATAGATTTAGAATCTTCATTGTCAGGTTTTGCCTTGGTTCTTCTTCCTATTGAATCTTTTCTTCGTGGTATGGTGAATGCAATGCAAAATATGTGGCCAAGCAATATATTTTGACTAAGGTGTAGAGTTGTTTAAATTTCAGCAGTAAAAGTCCATAACAGTATGAGAGTTTTTCACCTTACGCTCACGCGAAATGGCCAAGCCATATATTTTGACTAAGGTGTAGAGTTTGCGAAGTTAGACCTTGTAGAGTTAGGGCGTGTAGAGTTAGAAGCTTGGCTCTACATGAGATCTGATTACTTTTTGACAGTGCGAGCTACACGGTCTCGTCTTGGCAACATTTAACATGAAATGTTTTTGTGGGATAGTGTTGTCGCTAAATCACACAATTTTTATATCGCTAGATAGTTTTTTTCTTCTTGAATTGAAAACTTTCATGGCACACTTTGCGCTCTTTGAAGAAAGGATAAAGTCGACAGTCACTTAGTAATTTGAACAGTGAAAGCAATTGAACCGTCAGGCTGGGGTTAGTGACACTGAATCGAGTATACTCGGCACTGAATCGCGAATGTTCGGCTCCAGTCGTCAGCCGTAGCTATGTTTACTGTAAGTTTTGTTGAACTAGATTGGACACATCTTTTATCAACATAAACAACACACAGATGTATTTGACACTTTAAAAGAACACAGAGGCCGATATCTATAAACATTTCTCAGCCCAAGGCTAGACGTTATTCCTGTCCTTATCGCACAACTGCCTAACTACGGGTGCAAGCTAAGAACGGGAACATATCTATACTCCATTTATTATAACATTAGAAAAAAGAGGCTCGCAGAAGCAGGAGTACGAAACCTTTTATTTTCAAGTTAAGTTCAAACAATTTTAATAAATAATATTGTATGTGCTTTTTTGTAAGTAACAATGTATGGCATACAATAAAGCATATTCTATCTATCTACTCGTCACGATGCTTGGATAGGTCCATGAAATGAAACAATTTTTAGTAACAATCAGTTTTTTAAAAACAACTTTATATAAGCCGACCAAATAAAAAAACGCGTGCTGCCACAAGTTATGAAGGGAATAGGGAACATTTTAGATTTGGTAGTTATAGTGACATGAAAAACGTTCCCGGTACTGTCCGCCCCTGCTTCTTTTAGATTTTAAACATTGACACGACAATATTTTATGTAAAAACTAAATAATAATAAATAAAAGCCTTGTAATTTCAGAAGGTAGATAGGTTAAATAAGTACAATTAAGTGTGACTGCTGTTATTTAAATTGATTATATTAAACTCCACATCAATCTTGACTGTAATAATGTTTGTTGTACTTTTATTACAAAGTGTGCTCCTAAAAGAGCCTTTTTTAACTTCTGTCTAATGCTATAGTAAATGGAGTATAAGTCAAACCAAGAGCTAAGTAACGTTTATGGATCTTAGTCTACGACAATGTGGATCACCTGCTGTCGCAGATAGGTAACAAATACCTACACGGCCTGTATCGGAAAGGTGTGTTCAAAAGACAATTACTGAAATTGGCGTCTTTTTGTTTTTCGTGGCCATCAACTAAATCTTGTTTTTCTAGTACAGAATAGTGTAACAAACTAAACTTATTTGACATGCATATCTCTAAGCTTAGTCCGAAATGAGATATAAGAAATACAAGTTTAGTATGTATTTATTAGCTTTGTAGGGAATTTTTGAATCTATTTTGTAGTAGAAAAACATGATTTGGGTATGGCCGCGAAAAACGAAAAGACGCCACCTTCCATACTTAAATCGGCATTGTCCTTTAAGAGAGTGCAGACCATCAAACTGAACAACTTTTCCCATGGGAGCAATATCATAATCGAAAAAAAAAAAAATAACTCCCATACAAAACTTTAATATCTACTCGACCCAAAATGGGCACCTTTTTAATACATGCTGTATACAAAACAAACAACAACAAGACGTATAGAGACAAAAGTTCAGTTTTCATCAACAAATATTCAACACTAACAAAGAATAGTGAAATTATGTTCATTTGGCCAATAGACAAGTAGAGCATGTTTTTTATCTTCTACACATGTGATATGGAAAAAACTATTCATATACACTATTATACATATCGAGCCTTTTCAGGAAGAACCTTGTAAGCGCCAAAAATCCCAAAAAACTGTTTTCATATTTACAGCCAGATCAACTGATTATATATGTATATATTAACCGCCAGATCTTAACATTTGAATTAATAGGGAGGTGCCCTTAAAACACTAAGTAAAAATTTCATATTGATGCTATAAATATTTTGAAAATGTTTAAAAAAAACCTTCTCCTGTAAAATATGCAAAATGGCGGTTACGATCTTCTTCCTGAAAAGGCTCGATATGTACATTACTCTTCTTGATTTCATATCTCGATGATATGGCTTTAGCTGCCTAATCGTGAAGTCAAAACTGTTACAATACCATTTAAATTTTGATCCCTGTGTTATTTTATTTATATTTATTTTTAAAACAGAAGTGAACACCTCTGAAAGGCGGAGAAGAGATCCAGTGCCTCAAGATAGGAAGAAAAGTACCAGTTCCGCATTTTCGCCTGGAAATATCAATAACTCATTAAAAGAATTGATAGCAACAAGTAAGAGTATCAGGAAACAGTGGTCCAGGAATCATAATGAAACAGTAACTAAATTGCCTTCACCAAGAAATGAAAATGATTTCTTTAAACAAAAATTGGCTATTTACGACGAGATTAGCCGAATTAATAGAGTCAATAAAGAAACTAGTACCTTTCAGGGCTCAAAATCAAAGAAACACGTTACTCCTATACCAGCACAGTTTGTTCCTAAGCCAGCTCAGGTTGCTCCTAAACCAGCACAAAATAATAATGAAGGAAAAACATTATTATCAAAGATAGAAAAAGCGTTCGCTTTCAATAAATCTACTAAAAAAAAAACTTCTTTTACTCCAAAGTCTAATCAAGGTGTTGATGAGAAAGATTTTAAAAAGTTCGCTGCCTCTACCATCAAGGCTTGGTTGGAAAAGTTTCAAGTTAATATAGAACCAGACGCAAAGAATGAAATTGTAAAACAACTTTCTCATGACTTAGATGTTAGGAAGAATTATATTCAAGTTTTTGGAAGCGCAGGTCCTACTCAAAGTGACGATTTGGAATATTTTAATGTACAAGTGTATCAGAGCTTGAATGGGCTCGTGCCAGCTGAAGCAATAAAAGCCATCATAGTAGATACGAAAGTATTATTAACTAAAATACCAGCATCCGCAAACGGTCCAAATTCTCAAAAGACGGGTGAAAAGCAAGGAATTGCAGATATCCTAGATATTAAAGTAAAAGCAAAGAATACGTCAGTGAATGTAAACGAAGAAGAACTGGAACAAGAATTGTCAAACATGGAATTTAGTCCTCGTCAAACCTCTACGCCAGGAAAAGAAAAATACGAACCCAAACCAGAGGAATACAAAGCTATAGTCGAAAAATCTATAAAAAATTGGACAAAAACCTTGCCTATAGATTTAGATCCAGAAGCGAAAACGGATTTCATTGACGAACTTACTAATGACATTGTAGATAGAAAGAATTATTTGCAAGCACAGCCAGACAAGACGAGTTCAAAGAAAGAGGAAATTGAAAATCTAAGGTTTCAAGTGTTTAAGAGATTAAACAAAGCGGATCCTGGTGCGTCTGTGATTATAGATGATGAGAAGATCGAAGAATTATGCAAAATGATCGGTATAGAAGTTCTCCTCAATTTTACTATACTTTTGGCGTCTACACAAGAGTTGTAAACGGAGTGTTCATTAGATATTTAAATCTGAACAATATTAAGGCGGAGACTGACAAGCAACTTTCGTTTGTAATGCATCGAGTTTTTGTAACGCGTTGCAATAGTCAGTGCAGCGAGGCGCTCGATGCGAGCATCACGAACCCATGTTTACAAACAAGTCAGTGTAGGTCATCCAAAATCTTTTTTTTTCATCCATACTATATAGGGTGTCCCTGGAAGTATGGATCAAATCGAATAGGGGCGTGGGCAAGGTCATTTCCAAACTTTTTAACCCTGATAATGTCAGTGAATTTTTTTACAGTTCTAAAGTTATGACCGATTTTAATTTTTTTTTCAATTATTTCGCTTAGTGTTCAAAGAAATTAATCATAAAAAAATACTATCAGGACTATCTAAAAAAAAAAAATTGATAGCCCTGATAGTTTTCACGAGTTCGATCTTTCTTCTCTTTTTTTTTAGTATTTTTTTTTAGTTTTCTTTTTAGTATTTTTTTTGCTAAAAAGTTTGGAAATGACCTTGCCCACGTCCCTATTCGATTTGATCCATACTTCCAGGGACACCCTGTATATGTATACTACTAGCTACGCCCCGCGGTTTCACCCGCATAAGTGTCGATCCCGTGGGAATATCGGGATAAAAACTATCCTATGTCCTCTCCCGGGAGTCAAACTATCTCTATACCAAATTTCATCTAAATCGGTTCAGTGCTTTACGCGTGAAAAAGCCCGTGACTCCTTTGAGTACTTTTCGCTATTCCTCATAGTTTCGAATTTGGCCATCCACGCTCACTTGTAAAATTCAACCTGTATACTATATAATATTATAAATTCGAAAGTAACTCTGTCTGTCTGTCTGTCTATCTGTCTGTCTGTCTATCTGTCTGTCTGTATGTTACCTTTTCACGCTTAAACCACTGAACGGATTTCGATAAAACTTGGCAGAGAGATAGATTGCATCCCGGGGAAGGACATAGAATAGTTTTTATCCCGATATTCCCACGGGATCGACACTTCTGCGGGTGAATCCGTGGGGCGCAACTAGTTATCAATAACTCAATAAAATTAAAGAAGCACACACAACCTCTACGTCCACCCATGTAAACAAACTTATAATATTTAACACCCCGTTGTTTATGCGTCGGGGGTTAAAAATGGAGCACGCTTGAGTCAAGTGCTCGAAGCGAGCGGTTCCCACGTCTTGTGTGCCTATCGCCGTTTTGTAATCAAGCTCGCCTCGAATGACATTACAAGTAAACGTTGCAAGTCCGTCTCCGCCTTTAAAGTACTGTTTAAACTAAGGCGAAACCGCGAAATCCTCGTAGTAAGCGGGACGCGACTGCGCGCGTCGATTGTTTTAGTGATTAGGGGGTCACCTGACTATTCACGCCCGTTGGATCATCTCCATACAAGTTAGTTGACACTAGTGGCGGATTTACCAATAGGCTGAGTAGGCAGGAGCCTAGGGCGGCAGATTTTAAGGGCGGCAAATTTGGAGCTAACATTTTTTTAAAATGTCTTACTGAAATTAAAATGATTAATATTTATATACCTACCATGTTTTTTTGGAAAGAATAAACAAAGTGAATGCTCAAATTCAGGTTTCTACCGTAGATTTTTTCATAGTTGCCGATCTTTACAAATCTCTTTGCAAGTTTTTCGCAGCTGATGAACGAGAACATTTTAAGTATTTTAGAGAAAAGGCGAAGCAGTATACAAAAGACATGGGACATTATTATAGAGGTCGGTAGGGGCGGCAAAATTTGAATAGCCTACTGGCGGCAAATGTGTAAATCCGCCACTGGTTGACACTATTGGCGAGAGCGCACTTCGTCTCGCGTGACATTCGCCTAAGTTTGACCAGAGCTTTCACATTCCACTTACACGCAGCATCATCAGCATTTTTTTATGTTCCTCTTTCTGCCACTTGGTTTCGTCATTCGTTAGGGCAAGAAATCCGCTTGCAAGCATACGCACTCATTCGCATTGAAAGTGCGGTTACGTGCGGATAGGATGACGCTTAGGTGACAGAAATATTATTTTCCGCGCGTTTGCTAGTGTGATTTTAATCCTAAAAATATGTATAAATTACCCTGGTCGTAATAAATTAGCAAGAGGTATCGTGGTAGGTTGTGGAGGTCAGATAGGCAGTCGCTCCATGTAAAATACTGGTATTCAGCTGCACCCAGTTAGACTGGAAGCTAACCCCAACGTAGTTGAGAAAAGGTAGTCATATTTTAGTCGTAATAAAATTTTAAAAAATCTTAAATACCGTTAAAATAATCAGTGCAGCTATAGGCATTCAAAAAAATAGCTCCAAGAAGAAAACGTGTTTGTAATTAAAAAGCCCAAAAGAGGTTACGAAGAAAAGAAACCGGCCAAGTACGAGTCGGACTCGCACACGAAGGGTTCCGTAGCATCGTACAATATTTAACACTACAAATATAAAAAAATCACGTTTGTTGTATGGAAGCCCCCCATAATTTATTTTAATTTAATTATTTATTTTTAAAGTGAATATACATGTAAGTACCTATTCTGTAAATATTTCAAGCGTCTACCTGTCGCCGTTATTAATATCGAGCAAATATCGGCAAAAAAATCACGTATGTTGTATGGGAGCCCCACTAAAATATTTGTTATTCTGTATTTAACCGACTTCTAAAAAGGAGGAGGTTCTCAATTCGGGTGTTTATATACAGGGTTATTGGAAAATTATTAACAACCTCTTAAGAGGTCATTGCACTCATCATTATGAATAACTTTTACTTACTATGGGACCAAACCTAAAATCGCGAAAAAAAATCAGGTGTTCCCTACATTTGCTTGTATAACTCGTCAAAATGTAGGGAACAGCCGATTTTTTTTTCGCGCTTTCAGGTTTGGTCTCATAGTAAAAGTTGTTCATAATGATAAGCACAATGACCCCTTAAGAGGTTATCCATTAATTACCGGACACCCTGTATATTGGCCCTTTAAGTTTAATATAAGTTGCAGGAAATATTTTGATCCAACCGTCCTCACGTCGGGGGATGGCTAATGAAAACGCCAAACAGTCAGCAATAATGAATGTATGCTATTGTATAAAACCACGGAGTAAATACTTTCCCCCTTATTCATAATCCTATTTTATCTCTATTTTAGCTAAAATAGGTTTATAGAACGTTTGTCTTTATCTGTCACGTTGTCATTTCTGTGTGTAAGAAAGAGACAAACCCCATTTTAACTAAAATAGGTTTGATAAGTTTTATGAATAAGGGGGTAAGTATTTACTTCGTGTATAAAACACAGCTGCTGTTAAACTTCCAATTTTCATTAGCCGTCCCCCGACGCGAGGACGCTTGGGTCAAAATATTTCCTGCAACTTATATTAAACTTAAAGTGCCAATATATATTATTATATTAGTTTTTAG
This sequence comes from Amphipoea lucens, assembly GCA_947508005.1. Classification (NCBI taxonomy): domain Eukaryota; kingdom Metazoa; phylum Arthropoda; class Insecta; order Lepidoptera; family Noctuidae; genus Amphipoea; species Amphipoea lucens. The sequence goes on along the minus strand of OX382382.1, from coordinate 1,392,326 downwards.
AGGTTTTTGTTTGAGTCGGGGGTTTTTCAAATGTTTAATTTAACTTTTTTCACTTTGTAGTGTTTTTTTAAGTCGTTTTTTTTTTAGATTTTGTTGTTATAGCAGCAACAGAAAAGATAACGCGCAACAAACAAACAAAAATAATTTCGTTTACTTGAATTGTTACCAGTAAAACTACTAAACTGATTTTGATGAAATTTCTATGGGACCAATCTGAAAGTATATCCTTTCAAATAAAAAAAGAATTTTACAAATCGGCTTATAAATAACGGAGTTCTGAGGTAACAAATATTAAAAAAAAGCAACCGAAATGATAACCTCCTCCTTTTTTTGAAGTCGGTTAAAAATAAAAATAAATCACTGGCTTAATAATGCGTAAGAGTATTTTGGAACTAACAAATAAATCCTAAAATCGAAATTATAAAAGTGATTTTTTCAAACAAACTAACCGTGTTACCGAGTAACCGGGTAGGTGAAGGTCAGATAGGCAGTCATTACTTGTAAAATACAGGTATTCAGTTGCATCCGGTTAGACTGTAAGCTAATTAGCCAACCTCAACATACTAAGTAGGGCGGCTCGGCAGATGATTGCTCAGAGTGCATACTGATGCATTGACTCCAGTCATCAACAAAATAGAAAAATTCTGAGAGAAGATTAATTAAGTGAAAGGGCATAATATCCTTAAAAGTTATTATAATTCCAGTAACTTTTCTGGATATGTAGGAATGTCAGGCGTTTTTTTTTTTTTTTAAATTAGGTAAGTAAGACATAGTTTCTTTTCTAATTATGCGGAAAAAATGTAATATAACTGTACAATATAACAACAAGGTACCTAGATTTTAAAACAACACGTAAAGCTTTGAGTTTGAGGCGAAGAAACCGGTGAACGGTCACAAAAACGGTTGTCCAAATACTTACATAATTAATACATTTTTTGACACCATAATAACAAATACTACTGGTGAGAACGACAGATTTTCAAGGCAGCCGTTATAATATGACAAAAATGCTTCCTGAGGAAATTAAAACTTTATACACCGTGTTCTTCACGATATCCATATCTTTGTCAAACGCTTCTATAGCTTTTACAAATTAAATCTAACAAAGGAAGTAAGTACTTAAAAAGGTTTCGTTACAAAGATATTTGTAATTTCATTTAGTGAAATTTAATTGAGCTATGCAGTAAGAAAGGGTCTTAACTCAGTTTTGACAAGTTGCAGCCCGCCAAATCTTATGAATGAAAATACGTCATCGTTGCCAATTCGGAAAAAGAGGCATGCATATCGGGTGATTTACGATTAACAAAAAATAAAAAATAAGAATTCATTAATGTGTCCATAATGAAAAATGCTGATTTCCATGGTCTGAACTTCTGCAGCCTAATTGCGGAACGCCAAATCGTCAAATGATTCTGATCAGCCCCCTTATTCACAAACACTCGATATGCTTCCGTATCGTATCGAACATTAGTCATTGTTATCGTAGGAGTCTTCTCAATGCTTTTCACAAGTCAAAAACCCGAAAATTTTGTCAGTTTAAATCAAATAGACGCCCGCTATTCTTCCAACAGCTATTTGCTGTTGAGGGGAAGTCAAATCAGGTTATCGAAATGTCAGGTTTTCGATACGATAGCCTGTCGTATGTTTGTAAATCAGGGCTCAGTTGGCTTCATTTCTATCACAATTGGCTTCATTTTACGATTTTCGAATTGCGAAACTCTAGTTTATTATGAAACCAATTATGAAAGTTAAGGCCCTGCGCAGAAACTAGAGTTTCGCAATTCGAAAATCGTAAAATGAAGCCAATTGTGATAGAAATGAAGCCAACTGATCAGAATCATTTGACGATTTGGCGTTCCGCAATTAGGCTGCGGGTCGAAGTTTATGTATATCGTCGGGAACACGGTGTATACCTACTTATAACAAACAATCACTAAAATAGGTAACGGTAATTTTAAAAACTGTAATAATGTTCCTGTTATTTTTTTAATCTAATAACAGTATTAATAAACAAAATAAATCCACTGAACAACAATCAAATAAAACTAAAAATAACATAATAAAACAAAAGCATTTCAATTCTGAATAACTGCATAATAATGAAGAAACGTTATAAGAGGGGAAAACATCGAACAAACAACTATAAATATATTTGTTTATCTACACCCATGCTATAAATCCTCTATAAAAGTTTCTGAAACAGTTAGCTTATTGCCAACATTAAAACAACCAGTGTCATAGTAACCATAATATCATCCAAATGAGTCTTATAATGTTGTACTAAATTTCATTATGCAACTCGTTTTCAAAAAAAAAAAGAACATTCTTATGCACGCGCGTTTCACTACCCCAGCGCCGTAATAAAAAAAAAACTTAAAGGTTATTTATTCGAATTCACGACGTATCCCGTCGGCCGCCTTTTTTGTTCGATATTAGTATTGCACAAAACTGTTTCAGAACCTTTTATAGAGGACTAGCTGCGCCCCGCGGTTTCACCCGCATAAGTCTCGACCCCGTGAAAATATCGGAATAAAAAATATCCTATGGCCTTTTCCGGGACTCAAACTACCTCTATACCAAATTTCATTTAAATGGTTCAGCGGTTTAGGCGTGAAAAGGTAACATACAGACATACAGACAGCCAGACAGAGTTACTTTCGAATTTATAATATTAGTATAGTATGGATTCATATCATGGGTGTAGATAAAGTCTTGTATGCAGCTGTACATAATTAGGTATTAAAACACTCATGTGATACATAAACCCACATTCGTGTTTTAATACCCCTTATTATTCAACAGTTGCATAAATAACTATAAAACTTTTTCATCAGAAACGAACAAGTATAACTTATTTGTGAATAGTTCACGTATAATTTAGACACTAAACAACCAGCAAAATCGTAAAAGTATCTTTGTGACTAAAATCAGGCCAAGAGCAGGACCCTTCAGCAATAAAAAAAAAAAACAAAACAAAAATTCTGATGAAAAAGTGAAATCGGCTACAAATCAAATAGAAAATGTTACTTCTCTATTTTAAGCAGATGGTCAACGAAAAGGTCTAACTCCAAAACAAGCCGAAGAGTTCAGAACTGCTCTCAACGAAGAAATATCAAGAGTTTTGGATTATCACAACATATGCTGCGACAGCAGAGTGTTGCACCCAAGGCTTGCCAATGAGTTGACAAAACTGGAAAAGAGCTATCCAAACAAAGCAGACGAAGATAAAATTGCAGAAAACATGATTGAAACTATAAAATCGATCCCTTACCTAAGTGCATGTGTGTGTGATGAAGAAGCTGAAGAAATAGCGCTCAAACTGCTTCACAGAACCAAGCAATTGGTCGCGAGAATTCAAGAGAAAGATCGTAATGCAAATAATGTAGGAACTCCTCTTGAAGATAGTGAACTTACAATGGATGGGACAGGTGATTTTTTTTTTTTTCAAAGGGAGTTTTCAGATATTTATACTTGGCATACTCACCAACTATCGCGCTATTTTGATTTCGTTTTCAAGATGCCGTCCACGCGTTAGTCCTAATAAATCTATAGCTGACATTAACGCAGACGGAAAATATTACAGGACTAAGCCCCGTACAGTGTCAAGTTTCCGAAATATTAACGTTCAAAGTTGATCACGTGACATCCATATTGCAGCCATCTTGAAAAATAAATCAATACGGCGGATAGGTTGGTATGCCACGGACCTTCAAAGCCCTTTGAATGGTGGAAAAGTAAAAGGGGATGATTGGATGCAGGCCACAAATTGTATTGAATAGACTTTTCATCATCATTCCCTTGCTTTTATCCCAATTTATTTAGGGTCGCCGAAACTTATTATCCGTTCTTCCATACTTCTATTAGTTTATTTCTGTAAGTATGTTTGTACAAACACTTTTACACGCTAATAAGTCTCGCGAGTCATCCTCTTTCTGGCCGCGTCTTTACTAAATGTACCTTGTGGGGACGCCAGTGACGTCACGGACCTGGCCGACGTCGGGTGTAATTAAGAGATTACATTTTTGAGTGACTACTGCTAAATGTACCTTACCAAGACAGCGCTACTCGGGTATATTTAGTGGCACCTGTTTAAAATGAATCATTACTAAATATACCCTATTTCAATTGACAACATTTCAAACCTGACACGACCTTAAAACAAAAATACTATTTCTTTATTTTCGTATCCTGAGTTCAAATATATTTTTATTTCTAAATTTCTGAGAAAAAAAATAAAAATCAAAAAACATGTGATGACGTCACATAAACGGCGGAATGAGGTAGTTACCTTTGCGCATTCCAATGTCTTTGATTGAAAACATTACATCAAACAAGACATGTCAATGTCACCTAAGAAGTGTAACTAGAAAACAACTAAAAAACTGAATTGAATTCAACAATATTTTTTCCTATCAACTCGACACGCTGCTTACTGTTAATATTATCAATTTTTGATTGATATTTCGCCAATAAAATGGATCCCAATGAAAAATATACGCCAATGAAGGAACCAAAACAACGACTGAGACAAGTGACGTCAAACAGTTTTTTTGACGGGTCACAATAAAGCAAAGGTAATATCGCCATTCTACCGTCATCTGGCACTTACGTCTTTTTTGAATACACCGAATTTCAAAGTTAAAATTATGAATGAAAAGTACCGTACGTAATTTCGAAAAACGAAAAAATATGGGTGCCCTAGATTTGAATTTACTTTTATATAACGTAATAATACATGCAGGTTAAAAATATGAAATGTTGTCAATTATGGCGAGATTGGTGCATAGTGCGAGTATTTAGGGTGGGAAATATCAAGTGGCGGGTCTAAGTTGGTTTACAAGCAATAATATTAAGACGTAGTCGACGGAGCCCCGCTTCGCAGGGTTTATGTTTTTATTTCTGTCTACAGGGTTTAAAAAAACCTAACACGAAAGAGATGATGGGGACTCGTTCGCTCGCTTTGCTCGCTCAGTTGAGCCCTCGTCATCCCGTTCGAACCTAACCTGTCCGAGTCGGAGTGCCCCAAAGTACCGAGCTCGCTTCGCTCACTCTTGCATCCTAAGTTATAATTGCGTTTTACTATGTCGAGATAGATGAATGTACAGAATATTAAAAATATATTTAGCATGGTAAAATTAGGTACAGCACCGGACCGCGTAATGCCCGATGTATCACAACCCTGCCGAATCCTTTGCTCTGCACTCGTACGTAGTTTTGCTTTGGAAATGACGAGCATAATGTATACTAATACAGAGAATGCGTGTGTTGAAGTACATTTGAGCGCAAAGCGGTCCAGCACAGACAGCCGGCATTACACAGCCGGGTATATTTAGTAGTACCTAACACGCAACGCTAGGTCCTAAATATACCCGATTAAGATGCTCCAACTAATATATCCATATTTAGTAGTTAGAAATTTCGAAAGCCTCATGCTAACTATTCCAAACCAAAACCTATGAGGAGTTTCCACAAGGTACATTTAGTAAAGACGCTTTCTAGCCATATCATCTTTCACAGAGCCCATCCATCTTTTTTTAGTTTCACAGTACTCTTAAAGGTAGCTATCGACATTCATACTAAAAACTCTCCTCACGACATCTTCCTCATTCCTCCGCATCACATGCCCTTACCATGACAACCGATTCCCAGACAACACAGACTTTAATATTGGATAAATTAAGTTATTCGTTTTAGAAAAATTGTTTAAAAGCTTCCAAAATTAAAAACTAATATGTTTACTTTTATCCAAAACAGGAAACTATGGAATGAGTTTTAATGGACTGACAAACTACATAGATACTTGGTTAAGTAGCATACATGCCGATGACGACACAAAAGGAGAAGACGAAATCAAGGACTTGGCATATAGTTTGATCCACAAAATAGGAGAAATGAATGTCGACCCCGAAATATTTAACGACGATTCTCTTTATGAAGCTGTGTTGCGAGATGAACTAGAGAATCTGCTCGGCGATGTTACGATTTCTGATGACGAATTTCAAGCTCTTAAAGAAGATCTTATTGAAAAGGTCTTACAAGCACATCATAGAGCTCATGACGAAATAGCAGGACAAGCATACAAATGGAAATTACGTGATACCATCTCAAAACTTTTACCAGATCAGCAGAACTTATCAAAAGAAGAACAAGCAACTATGGAAATATTGAAAGACCAACTAGCCGATGCGTATATAGACTTACACTTTTCCGGAGACAATGAAAATCAAAGACAACTATTAAAGAAAAAAATTGCTGATGAGATTAATAATTTCTGTAGAGATTACTTGTACAGATTCCCGTGTTCACCTATTAATAGTCGGACACTAAACAAAAATATGTACTCTGCTTTGAATAAAGTTCCATTGCCTACAGGAGATTCTATAAGATACGAAGTAGAACAAGCAAGAATACGAGAAGAAATAAATGACTGGATAAAAGAACTACCACTACACCCGCAAAATCCTACAGAGGTATTAGCCAGAAACAAACTGGTTTATGTATTGTCAAAAAAACTGTTTGATATCGAGGTGGAAGGTGACACAGATAATGAATTAATGAAGAAAGCAATAGTAAAGTTTCTAAATAAAATGCCTTTGGAATCTGGAGAAAATCTTGATGCACTTGCTGATAAGTTGATTGATAAATTGAAAGCCTCAGAAGAATCTAGAAAGTACGATGCATCCTCAAATGTGATCATAGATGCTTTTGGAAATGTGAGCGCTGCCAGCGGCTCGAGTGGCATGGACGCTCCAATATGTCCAGCCTATAAACCTTGCTCCTATAGCCCCCCCAAGGTGTGTGGGCGACCTTGTCCCAGGGAACCCAAACCATTCCCTCCATGTTCTCTAAGCGCTGAGGACAGGGCTTATTTAGACAGAATCAAACGAAGAACTTGTTTAAATAATAAACGCAACGCAGGATTGCGGCCTGTCGAAGCTGGGACTCAAACAGTTCTAAGACCATTCAGGATGGAGACACCTCCGCAAACTCGAATTCGCCCAGCAGCGCCGTGTCCTGGAAGGACGTCACCACAATCAGGTCACCAGATGAGGAGACATACGATTTCAAGCAGCAATATAGAGGGGGAAGTTAAACCACAAGTAAGATTTCTCTATATAAATAAAAATTAATGGCCGAAATGTATGTATACGCATAACTTCCGAAGGGTACTTCTCTTCTTAGTCTGTGGAACGACTGCACCCACAGATATATTTAGATACACCTAGATAACGCAAAAGCACCTACTTCGCGTGCAAAAATCGCACCAGTTTACGATCGAAAATCATAAGCCGCCACTATCGCGCTCAGTTCTGCGTACTGCTGTCTGGGCGAGCGTGAGCGAGAGAGCGCGAGCTTGTGACGTCATAGTAGGTAGTCAAAAAGTGGCACGCTTAGTTTTCATACAGTTCGTGATACTTGCGTTATCTAGGTATATCTATATCTGTGACCGCACCAAATTAGATTTTTTTTTTTTGTTGTGTTCAGTATTGCCAGGATAAAGTTTGTATGAAAGAAATTTTCGGAAGTTCGAAAAATATTGCACCCTTGCGAAGCCGCTAGTCTATATATATATAAAAATGAAACCCGTTTTCCGTTGTCACGACATAACATGAAAACGGCTGGACCGATTTCGATGAAATTTGGTATAGAGATAGTATGAGTCCCGGGAAAGGACATAGGATAGTTTTTATCCCGATATTCCCACGGGATCGACATTTACGCGGGTGAAACCGCGGGGCGCAGCTAGTATAGAATAAAAATCTAAAACTTTTTGATAGTGCCGACATTTATGACCACGTTTTATGCCCCTGTTCCTTATATCCCTACTGATATATCTCCACTGGTAGGGATACTTGGAGATTTTTTCCAATTATCGCTACCGGTAGGGATATACGGAACTTTGTGCTCCATATATCCCTACTGATCCGCACTGGTTGGGATAGTTGGATTTTTTTTCCGTTAATCGCTACCAGTAGGGATAAAAAGTTTTCAAAAGTTTTTTTTATGGTTAATAAGGTGTTCCTGAATTACTTGTGATTACAAATATAAAAAAAAAACAAAAGAAAGCAATAATGAAAACAAATTCTGGGTGCTTACTCTTGAATTTAATTCCGATAGATCAACATTAGAATTATGACGTTTCGTACTTTTGAGTTCGGTTTAATTAAACTAAAAGGTAAAATTGGATGATTGATTTTGGAGCCCGGCCCTAATTTCCACCTAGTTCACCAAAATGAACACCCAATTTTATCTTTTAGTTTAATTAAACCGAACTCAAAAGTACGAAACGTCATAATTCTAATGTCGATCTATCGGAATTGAATTCAAGAGTAAGCACCCAGTACGGGTTTGTGTGAATTGAAATTGTTTTCATGATTGTTTTTGTTTTTTTTTTTAAATCACACAAACCCTACTGAATTTGTTTTCATTATTGCTTTCTTTTGTTTTTTTTATATTTGTAATCACAAGTAATTCAGGAACACCTTATTAACCATAAAAAAACTTTTGAAAACTTTTTATCCCTACTGGTAGCGATTAACGGAAAAAAAACCAACTATCCCAACCAGTGCGGATCAGTAGGGATACTCGTATATGGAGCACAAGGTTCCATATTGTATATCTACCGGTAGCGATAATTGGAAAAAATCTCCAAGTATCCCTAACAGTGGAGATATATCAGTAGGGATATAAGGAGCAGGGGATTTTATGGACGTAAAATAAAAATATCGCGGCGGGATTTTATCGCGCATTGGTTTTTTAACTCTCGATGTTGATTCGAGTGTTGAGACTCCAACAGAGTATATCCTAGCGCGTCAAAAGAACAGACTGTTTTATTTCCAACTCTCGGCGTTAAGCAATGCGTCGAAGATCCAGCGCGCGTCAAAAACCTTGCGCGATATTTTTACGTCCGTGTGAATGTGGACTGCAAAACAACCGACTTCAAAAAAAAAACACTACAAAGTTATAAATAACTTTAATTTCGGAAGTCGGTGTCGTTGGTTCCGCATTTTCGTTTTTTGACACCGACTTCCGAAATTAAAGTTATTTCTCACTTTGTAGTGTTTTTTTTTTAAGTCGGTTGTTTTTTTTTTTTTGTAATAACGTTTTTATTTTTCACTTTTTAGTTGTACCTACCCCACAAAAAAGTAAACGAAAAGATCGTTAATGTAGACAATGTAGATATTTTTTTAGATTTTTATTGATTTTTCAAAAACCGCTTGTCCGATTTCGATAAAATTTTCATGGGATCATTTGGAAAGTATACCCTTTCCAACAAAAAAAGAATTTTTCAAATCGGTTGGCAAGCGACGGAGGTATGCGCGAACAAACATAAAAAAAAAATACAAACATCCGAATTGAGAACCTCCTCCTTTCTAGAAGTCGGTTAAAAATTAGGTCGGTTTCATTAGCTACGGCTATCTTAGGGACCGTCTTAGTTAAACTGTTGTCCCGTTTAAATGATACGGTTTTGTGCCTAAGATAGCCGCGCGGTGCGAGTGTGGTGAAGTGTCGCGAAAGTTCAGTCATCCCGCTGACGGGCCGACAACACCTCTCCTGCACCGCGCAGTTACCTCAGGCATTGTTTCAGTTTAACTGAGGCAGGCCCGTAACATTCATTTTAGTTTTCCTCTTAATTTTAACCAAATTCATGAGTTATTTTATTTTTCTTTGAATGTTTCAGATAATCATAAAGCAATACTACTGGAATCCTAATGAACAAAAAAGTATGGAATCAGATCCGGCGCCCTATCATCAACCCGGCCCAGCGCCGTGCGATCAACCTCGAACACCTTACTACGCACAGACCACTCCAGCGCCTTACCTTCCTAGTTTAGGTAAATTACAACAACAAAACACCTGCCCACAGAGAATGCCCTGCGACCAATCCTTTACGGGTAGTAAAGGATTGGTCGCAGGGCATTCCGAGAAAAAACCTCAACAGCAACCCTCACTTGAGCGCTATTCTTATTGGGATCCTCAATCGTCATTCCAAAAACCCTCACAAAGAGATTCACCATGTTCCCGATCTTCATGCACGCCGAGTCCTTGCATGAGCCCGTTCCGTCTTCATCAGCTATCTTCACCACCATACTCCCCTGGTTTCTCAAAAAGAGATCAAGAATGTAGAATTACAAAAAGGGATGGCCTTCAAGACCAAACCTCCTGCAGTAGCCGACCTTGCCGAAAGGAGCGCGTGGTTGAGTTGGGGTCTTTAGACGACGTACCCACTGCGAGACCGAAGAAACGAACTAGTGACCAATCTGATTGGCCGCATACCAAGTTTCAAGATGATAACTCCTGGGGTGTACCGATGAGGCGTGTAATCTTAGACGAAGGGATCGATGAGTCTGTAGTGATGGAGAGGGAGCAAAAAGGGGAAAGAATAAGATGCAGATGTAAAGAGAGGCTGATCCCAAAGAGTGGCAGGTTTCAGCCGAGAACTTGTCCCAGCCAGAAGATTCTGCAAGGTAACGATGACCTAAATTTGAAGAAGTGTTCAAAATGTTGCGGCCACTGTCCGTATCCCAGCTTTTTATATTTTAGACATTAATTATGTGAAAGTGTTGTGTTGTCCTATAATATATATTTTGTTGTGGTGTTGTATTTAAATAAAAGCAATTAAGATCGGATTTCTTATACTTGTCGCTTTTTGTCTGGCATCGTAGAAACCAGCGTTATAGCTGCGCGTTTGGCTGTGTTGAACATCTTACTTTATTGTGCTGGGGACACGGGCCTCTTCTCGGTGAGAGGGAGTGGTCCGTAATCCACCACGCGGGCCTAGTGCGGGTTGGTAGATGTCACATGTCTTCAAATTTTTGATTCTAGGACATGCAGGTTTCCTCACGATGTTTTCCTTCATCATCTTGAGAGCAATGGTGATGAAGTGCCTGCTTGGGTTCGAACCCCCGTCTTCGGGTAAGTCACGGACGTTACCACTGCCATAAGCATACAATAAAAAAAAACAAAAATAACTTCAAAATAATTTATTGATAACTATGACAAAGACATAAAAAAACAATACATAACACGTACGCGCACATAATTTAATAAGGACATCTGTAAGGTCTAAACCCATCGCAGTCTGAATCCAATGACCTTCGCATTTGTCGGTAGACATCCAAACATCTGCATTTGACACGACACTCACCATCCAATATATCCTCTTCTGATGAAAAAGGAGCGCCTGTAGCAGCTTGAGCAGTACTTCCAACTCCTTGGCTAGGAGTAGGACCTCGACTGCCAAAAATCCCAGAAACTTCACCAGGCTGTCCTTGAGAATGAACTTGGTGACGTGGCACCAATAGTAAACCCTGCTGCCTACCAGACCCTGTTATTTGACTAGCCATATTCTTCTCGACACATTGGGGTTGTGGTCCTGTCTGGTCTGCCAATCCTGCTTGGCGAAGACTTTGATTTATATTCTGTTCTCTCCGTCTTCCTTGTTGAGACAAATTCGGTCGATTTTGAGTTTGCTGAGTTATATGAACCTGCTTTGGTCCAAATTGACTGTCTTCTAAATTAACCCTCGGTGACTTTGGTGCTTGCATGCTCTGACAACAAGGTGCCCTAACAGCTTGTTGAGATACATACCCTTTATTGGGCTTACCCTGGTTCATCCTAGTTCCATCAGGAACTTGCCTCGAAACGTTCGGGTTCATACTATGGATTATTGCTTTTTGTAGCGATCCGGGATGAGAGGAACCTTGAAGAGAATAGGGAACACCACCATGTGTCGTACGAACTTGACCCAAATTCTGCATTGGTTGACCTGGTTGTATAAAATATTCTTGACCTCCTTGCGTTCTTTGCGCAGCAGAATCTGGACCAGTACTTGTAGCAGCATCCATTAACGGAGCCAAAAAGTCAGCGTTATCGACGTATGCGAGAGTGGAACTAAACGGCTTAGCTTTTTCAAAATCTTCAAAGTGTCCTGGATCTTCTAATTGTGCCCATCTGTTTTTAAGTCGGATATGTAATTGATCCACCATAAAATTAATGTTTTTATCTTCGTTTTCTTGCAATTCTGCTCTTTTCTCTAAGAAATGGCTCATTTCATGCTTCATCTTATATTCCTTCGACGGATCTGCATCTTCTAAACGTTTATGCATGTCATTTAACTTCTTTGCCAGTATCTCCATCATTCTTTTTCTGAAAACTCCATCGCTTTCGTCTTTGAATGGTTTGGTTGGCAATTCTTTATACCATTTCTCTATTTCATCTGCGATATGGATTTGTTCCACTTCTTCTTGTAACACATCATCTGCAGGTACCGGGACATGTTCTAATATTTGCATTGCAATACGTGATAATTTGGACGTATCGAAAAACCTGAATCCTGCGTTATGTACTTTTGACATATGATTAGCTAGCCTATCAACTTCCATCATCAATCTATTCCTGTAAATATTAGCTTTCACAGGATCTTTTTCTTTGTAATTAGTTTGTAGAATATATGCATCTGCCATTCTAGACAAAAATCCTTGTTGCAGAAGGAAACAGTACTGTATTTCATTATCTAGCGCAAATTGTCGATTGAATTTATCTTTAACTGTTCGCCTGAAACAAGGTTTGTCCGAAAGCTTATGCAACTCATCTAGCATTTCGATTGCGTGTTCTATAGTGGCAACTTTCCAAGAATGTCTCATTCTTTTAAATTCCTCTGTCTGCGGAAGAATGTCCAGAAAGCCATCTAGTTTCTCTTCCAGCATAAACTCGAAAATTTTATAGTCATTTTCTACAATCGGATCAGATTTCAAATTGAAAAAAGTTCTAAGAATGCCGTTGTATATCGCTCGTTTTGCTTGGTCAGCCAACATGGCGTTAGAGGGCGTCGACTCATCTATCGGCAGTGCCTTACATTGCTCTCTGAAAATCTTTGCGTATTTATCGTAAACAACGTCATTGGTGCCTTCTTTCGGTGTTGGAGTAGGTGGTATCTCTTGAGAGCAGCAAGGTTTTGAATTAGGATTACTCAAATTATAAGAGCCACTCAAACGGTGAGAAGTCGCTTGTTGGGCAGATGGCGAATTGGTCATACGGCTTGAAGGTGCTTGTTGGGCAGTTGGCGAATTTCTAAAACTAACACCCGGTGCACTTGTACCTGCTTGTCTTATGGGACTGTTAACATTTTGAATATTTCGTTTCCCCATAGAGGAATTCATTTGTTGACTTGGAGGACGCGATTGTGCTTGAGCTTTGTCTTGAGGTCTCAACAACATTGGTACTGGTATATTGTTAACCCTTTGCATTAATTCATGAGCATGCCCAATTGTTTCATGATTCTCTTCGCCGACTAATTTGTTGATCCATTTAAATATCTGATACTTCAAATGTTCTAATTCATCTTCTTCCGTGCCTGTTTTGTCAGGATTTAATTCAAGATACTTGTGTCTATCCACGATATCTCCTGCTAAATCATTGATGGCTACTTCTTTGAAACCATCTAGGCGACTTTCAGGCAAATTTAAGCGATCTAACCACTCACCTATTTGCTGTACCAACTGTTTTGTGTATGCCTCTAAGTTCTCATTTATATCACTTTCTTTGATGCTATTAATACTGTAGTCAGCCGTAGTATTTTTATTTCCTACTGAAAGGCCGTACACAGCTACATTATTTAACAAGGTGCTACTTTCATTTCGAAAAAACGTTACATTTTTCAACATTTTCGACAGTTCTCCTGCCATTCGAAAGATATGGCTTTCAGTACTCAATTCATAGACTAAAGGGAACCTTCTTAGAAACTTAGAAATTTCTCTATGTAATTTCGCATCATTTTGCGCTGTCCAGTGTTCTGGGTTAAGTAAAAGCGAAGTTACTACTGTACTCAAGTCGTCAATGTAAGAGCGTAGTTCTCTTGGGCAGTGCACTTGCTTCAGTGGTAAAGTGCTCGTCCATTCTTTAATAGTATTACTAATAATTTCGTTGCTATTATGGTGGTGATCGGTGATGGTGTTATTCGGCGGTGACTGACCAGACACGTCACCAATAGGTTCCATTTCCAACTCTTGTATGAGCCTAAGCACTTCTTTATTCAAATATCTGAAATCGTATTTTTTCCTGTGACTGATTGGGAGAGACCTCGTGAACATTAATATTTCCATTTTCATGACTGCATTGTCTGTACCTGCAGATATTAGCCGCTTCACAGCTTTAATAAAATCAGTTTTTTGTTTATTAAAACGGCTAGCGTCTGTAATTTGCAAGGGTAGACCTTTTAACCAGACTTCAACGGTGTCAACCAAAAATTTGTTCTCCTGTTCACGCTGCTTGCACAGATCTTTATACACATCAAGTTTTTGTAAATGTCTCTTTAGTTGAAACGCTGTATTTTTTACAAAATACTCCTTTTGTTTCAAATCTAACATCCTAACTTGTTCAATAATATCTTCGTCAGCATCTTTCTCGCCTATTGTTTGATTTAACTTATGTGCTAATCCTTTAATAGTTGTTTCTTGATCTTCTTTTTTTTCTGGACTTTTCTCTCTGTACAACGGCAATTTTTTGAGCCATTCAAGCATTACCTTTTCAAGCTGGTTAACCAAAGATTCGTCGTTTGTTACCACTGGCTGGTTTTCTAATAAATCTTTGATATTATGTTTTTGTATACTCTTTACAAGTTTAGCAGCGTATTTGTCTCTATCATTTTGATTATCAACTTTGACATACATCGGTAGTTTTTTCAACCAATGTGATATTTCTTTTTGTAATTTCTTTTCAACGACTTCAACAGGTAAATGATTTATTTTAGTTTTTATTTTATGTATCTTGACGGCTAGAGCATGTACAATTTCATTCTTATTATTAGTAAACAGTTCTTGTTTTTTGGGTGCCATCGGTATTGTGTCTATCCATTCATTAGCTATATCTTCATATGTTCTAATAAGAACTTTTTCATGTTTAAGATCATTCGCTCTATTAACTTTTGTATACGGTACATTACTGATCCTCTTTTTCAATTCTAGGACATAATTATTACTTAATTCGTTATCGAAGACTTTTCCTGTCCATTTGCCTACCTCTATATCAATTACTCCGTCGTCCTTCATTTCGAGGCCCTTTTCTATTTCTCGAGCTAATTCTTTGATTAATAGTTTGTTATGCATAGCATCTTGTGATGAACGTAGGTAAATAGGTAATTCACAATACCAGTTATAGATATGGTCAGTGAGTATTTCGATGTAAGATTTAGTATTATTATTGTTTATTTTATCAACATTTACTGGTGGCATACTCGTAGATTGAACGACACTAGTGCTCTGTAAGGAAGGTTTAGGAATATTATTTATCTGATTCATCAGTTCTTGAGCATGTTCTAAGACTGACGTATTTTCTTCGCCAAACAACTTATTTGTCCATTTAAATATCTGAAATTTTAATTGTTCAAGTTCTTCAACATCTGTTCCTGTGAGGTTCGGATTTAATAACAAGTACTTATATCTATCTACTATATCGCTAGCCAAATCTTTAACAACCGCTTCTATGAAATTTTTGTTGTGAACAGGAATATCTAGTTTAGTTATCCATTTGTTAATCTCTTCGACAAGCCGTTGTCTGTACGTTTCAAAAGTTGTTGCCGAATTGAAATCCACCAGTCGAGTGGCATTTTGGAAGGCTGAATATACATCTGGTCGCCCAAGTTCTGAATTACCTTTTAAATCGAAAAAGTTTTCACGAAAGAAAAACTCTTTATAATCCTTCAAAAGTAAATTAGTAAAATACCTTACTTTGTACTCTGGTAGCTTGAGTACTTCTTTTAAAAGTTTTGTCACATCGTCTGCCACACAATTGTCTATGTCCGCAATATCTGTGAGATCCAGTAAAAGATCGATCAAGTCTGCTTTAAGATATTCCATTCTCGCCATACTTATAGTTACACGGCATTTCTCTAAGAAAAATTTGATTTCATCTTTGACAAAAATTTTTATTTCCTTTGTTGTAGGTTGGATATATGTGCTAGAAAATTTCTTCCCAATCATAAATATATTATCGACCAGATTTTCTGTGACCTTGTTCAGATAAAAGTTTTTATTACGGCTACTGAGGGCTAAAGGCAATTCATAAACTATTTCCGAAATATTAGATTGTAATGCTTCTTTATATTCTGAATCGGATTGCGGTCTGTTTAACACAAGAGGTTCTAATTTATCAGAAACATATTTGAAAACGTCATCCTTTTTCACATTCCTGCCTAAGAAATCTTTCTTTTTAATATTTAACGTTTTCGTCCAATTCTGGACTGCCTTCCTGAAGTTATCTACCTTGTATCTGATGCAATATTTAGGTATCTCCATCCTGTAAATACTTAGGTTAGCGCCTGTTGGGCAAAAGTACATTTGCTTCAGTTTCCGTATGATATCATTGTGTGACTGTTTCCTGAATTCTAAATTGTCATCGTCAGCTTCTGTGTATTGCTCGGGTGCTTGCTTCAAATACTTTTCTATTTTATGTCTGAGGTTTTCTTTAGCGCCAGGTTTCTTTAATTTCTCAGCTAACTTTCGTATCTTCTCTCCACATAATTTGACTTTGACATTGTAGCCGTGGATCTCAAACCATTCGCTGACATTTTGCTGCAGGTCTTCAGGACCAAAATCAGTTATTTTAATAAATTCTTGCTTTTTCGTTTTCCTAGTTAGTTCTTCCTGAGATTTGCTTCTTACTTCACAGTATTTACTCTTTGCTGTAGTTATATCAATCGTGCTAGAAGTTGTTTGTACAGATTTAAAATTAAATACTTCTTTTTCATTAACATCCAAGGGTTTTCTTTTGTCGTTCTTGGGTTCTTTAGGTGGGTTTTCTTCTAGCACCTGAAAGTAAATACATAATCTACTTTCACTGGTTGAAGTTTGTCGGACGTTAAAGCTTTAAGGTGAGTATACACTAGAGCATTTTCTCGAGAATTTAATGTAACGTTCTTACGAATGGTACAATACTTGCAAAAGCTCAATTTCCAAAAGCATTTCCGTGTAAGTAATGTAACATTTCTGCGAATGCTCAACGCTGCGTTCGACGTAATGCTCACATTTCCATTTACCTGTAACATTTCTTTTTACCATGCGTTTAAATGTCGGACTTATAGGTACCGCTCAAGCTTATGCTCGATAAAATGTTACACCAATATGCTGGTTGGTTTTTAAAATCAGGTTGTAACAGAACATCGTGCGCCGTGTTCGAAATGCGGTTCGATAAAAGGGGTTTGAACTTTGAAGGTTTTGGCCCCAACATCAGCCGCCATTTTGATTTTTTTTTTCAAAATCGCGCTGTGCTATAAATGGCATATATTTGGATAGGGGACACTTATACAAACAAAACGTGATATAACATAACATCATAAAGCGTCACGTTTCTGAGATATTCAAAGATAAAAATAACAATTGTTGTAACGAATTTTAAGTATTTTTTTTTTATTTTGTAGTAACTTCAAATGTTAATCTCAATCAGACAGAGAAAGAAAACAAAATATTATAATACTAATAATTTATTTTGGTCATTAAGAACTTCTTAAAACAATCGGAACATAAAAATATGAGATAAATGTGTTGAATTAAAATGATAGTTTTGTAGGTAAACATGAAATAATTGAATACACCAGCTAGTGGATTAAACATAAGATTAATTAATCATATTCGGTATAAATAATATCATCCAAGAAGGCAGTGGGAGGCTGAATTGTCGCGCCCATGTCATGTACCATTATAATACACATCACATGGGAGCAACATCCAAGTGTTCGTTTTCCTACAATGCAATTACAATAGTAGCCAACTATTTTATTCCTGCAAATTATTATCAATCTAGATGCAGACAAAATAAATTCGATTGTTTTGGTGTCTCCGAGTGGATTCTGGCTCTTAAAAGCCAATTAAGGATCAGAAACGACAATGTTGTATTGACTCAGGTCTTAATCGATCGAAATCGATGAAAAAAAAATCCTTGAAATATAAGTCTAAAACTTAACTATGAAGAAATTAAAGCTTCAGTTTTCGACTTATATTTCGGTGAATAACTCCGAAACCTGACGCTTTAGGATATTATGTTACACTACATTTTTTGTTTGTATTAGTGTCCTCTATCTAAATATATAAACCTTTGTTGTGCACCGCGATACTGAAAAAAAATCAAAATGGCGGCCGACGTTAGGGCCACCCTCCATACAAAAATCTTCTAACCCTTTTAAAAACAGCGAATGGTTGATGTCTTAGAAATAAATTACCTAGTCTATACTCACCTTTTGAGTCAAGTATTAATAAGAACTTACAGTTCCAAGTTTATTACGTGTAGGTTGACTTTCTGTAAAACAAATGCAATAGTTAATATCAAGTAAATATGCTTACCACAGTGAGAAAATGTTTCTATCACACTAATATTATAAAGGTGAAAGTTTGTGTGTGCGTGTGTGTTTATATGTTTGCTACTTCTTCATGCTCGAACGGCTGGATTAATTTTGATAAAATATTGTATGGAGGTACCTGACACCCTTTTATCGTCGAGAAATGCTCATGCATTCTTCATTACCACGGGGAGATAGTGTAGTTATGTGGGACTCTAACCCACTAAAACTCCACGGTGTCCTCCTCTGCCGCTAACGGCGGGAACACGAGCACGCGTTAGCACTCATCCGTGAACCCGCCGCGGCTGTCCGTCACCGGACCCTCCTCTGGGGAGTATTCCCCATCACCGGCGCACCAGAACACATAGCACACCGTGACCACCCCAGGGACCAAACCAGCACATGGGCGCCAGACGACCCCGTGTTTGGGCACCCTTGGGTCCCCTGCGACGGGTCAGGTCATTGGCCCCGCCGCCTGCCAATTTTCGGCCGCAGAGGATAGGGAGAGCGGCCAACGTCATATTAACACTCCTCCTCCTCTGCGGCCCCACCGCGTCCGCCATCATACGGTAGCGACCCCGTCAAGGCTGCGGAAGGTAGGGAGAGCGGCGCACCGCAATACCGGCACTCCTCTCCCGCCGCAGCCTCCAACCCTTACCCACGATGCCTCCCATACGACATCGCAGCCCGCCTCAGCTGCGATGTCGCCCAAGCGGCACCGCAACCTACTTGTTGGCCGCTACGTCGTCGGCTTACTGGCAAAAGCCCTGACGAGCGGCCCCTCCTCGGGTTCCTCTTCGCTTCACCGTGGGTGTCCAAGCCACGGCTACTGAGCCCCCCCACCTCGACAATGCGGGAACCCACCAGGGGGGAGGTACCTGACACGCTGGATTAACATATAGGCTACTTTTTATCTCGATATTCCCACGGGATCAACATTTACGCGGGTGAAACCGCGGGGCGTAGCTAGTGTAAAATAATAATAGAATTCAGTAGTCGCAATTTAAATATTTTATTGAAAGCAAAACTAATAAAAACAAATAGACCAAACCTACCTAGTGAATTTGGAGGTATAAAATAATTCAGTCGTGACAAATAATCATAATACATTTTGTTTTTCAAATAGTCTATTTTCTTTCATTGAAAAACGTAAACATTAAAGGAAGAGAGAAGTCGGTATTCAGGGGTTAATATGGCTCCTGTAGGTACCTACAGGAGTGACAGAGACGGCGTGAGACAAAGACGAACTTTTTCTTCAACTCAATGTGCCATATTAGGGCCTGTGCACACCACGTTTTATAAACGCGCCGTTGACGCGCGTTTGTAGCGATACAGACGCGATACGCACGCGAGTCAGGTCGGTTGCGTTTATCTCTGTAGGATAAAAGCGCGCCGTCGACGCACGTTTCTACAACGCGCGTCAACGGAGCGTTTATAAAACGTGGTGTGCACAGGCCCTTAGCGGCCGCTTAGCACAGGTTCGCACGGACGCAAAAATATCGCTGAGGGATTTTATCGCGCACTGGTCAACCCTTGGTATTAAGCCGAGCATTGAAAATCCAACAAAGCGCATTTCAGCGAGTCAAAAATTACAGTTCGATTTTCAACGTTGAAAAACCAGTGGACCGGAAAAAACGTGCGTGTGAACCTGGGCTTATTGTAGTGACAGAGTTTCCTAGCAAAAGAAAAAATCACAGAACATGTAGACTAACACCGTTTGGCTACCCGCCACCGTCAACGGCACATCAACGAGAAACGAGATTATTAGAACTAGGCGAAACGTCCTGGTAAATGTAACAAAAGAAAAAAAAATACGTTTATTTGCGGTGAAAATGACGCGAAAAAAAAACAAACACAAAAAATAAAATAAAAAGGTAGTGGGAAACATGCGTCACATCCACGGAAAACCATGCGCATGCCATTTTGCTGCCGTTTTACCGTTTTGTTTTGCCGTTTTGATGTAAATGTATGTGTCGCTACTTCGGCGCCGTCGTCTCGTTCTCATTGAAGTCCCGTTGACAAGCCGATAAACAAACGTCCTAACAGATTAAAACTGGCACGGATAACGTCCCATTGGCGTACAAGGATAATACTCCACTTGGACATCATTGGGATCCATATTTATCTGTGGTTTACACTGCCTCACTCGCTTCATACATTTACATCTTCCCCTTTCCCTGTCCGAGGCAGAACAGCCTTTTGGTCGACCTATAAACAAAGGGGGTACGCAAACCGCATGTAAGTTCTGACCAGCTGTGCCATAAGGCTGTTGTACACCTTGGTTCTGATCAGGGGTTTGTTGTAAACCTCTGTTGTCTGTAGATATGTGTATATCTGGTCCTACTGCTTGAGCCCCGGAGCCTGAACAATAGCTTGGTGCGCTGCCTGTTGGGACATTTACTGACCTACCACTAGGACCTGGTACTTGACTTGTGCCAAGTACTCCCACGACTCCGCTATCCATTTTTTGTATTTTGTACGGCTTCGACGCATGGGCAGGAACTTGACTAGCGGCTGATACAGGGCCAGGACTTTGTGAGGTCTGGTTCAATGTAGTCGAATGCCTAATCACTTGACCTTGGGCCCTGGCATTTTGGTGTGCCTCCAAATAACCATGGCCACTACCCTCAATTACTCCTGGTTCCAAGCTTCCTTGACCATGCAATTGTTCTCCTGGTCCTAAGCTTCTCTGACCATGCATTTGTCCTCCTGGTCCTAAGCTTCCCTGACCAAAACGAGGACCAAAACTTTGTCTATTATTATTAAAAGCTGGGCCTTTACCAACATTTGGGGAAGTTGGATATTGCGCTCCTGGATAAAGTTGTCGACCTGGAATGCCTGGTGGTGCAACTTGGTTATAAGCAGGTTGTCCAGGTCCGAAACTTTGACCTTGATTGTTAGGAACTGAACGACCTTGAACATTGGACGCTTGCGAACCTTGGCTTTGACGAGGTGCATGTGGTCCTTGTGGATGGATATGGCTCCCAGGTACTGAGGTATTTTGAATATTTGGTGGTATTGGACTAAAACTTTGGTTGTACCGATCTGGACTACCTGGGCCAGATAATCTTTGAGGTGTTGGGCTGATTTGAGCTGCGTTTGGAACTTTAAAACTTCGAGAACCTTGGGCATTAGGAGAACTTTGTACATTAGGATAACCTGGCCCATGTGGTCCCATAGGACATGGGCTGTTAGCAGTTGGGTGTGGATACGAACCCGATCCTGGGGAACCTTGAGTACTGATGAGACAAAGTGGATTGGGACAACATGGCGGTCCCGTACACAACTCACGACCTTGGAGGTTAGAGGGAAATTGGCCTTGGGCGATTGGAGGTAACTGGCCTTGAGTGTAGGAGGTAAATGGACCGACGTTAGGGGAAAATGGTCCTTGGTTGTTAGGGACAAAGCTAGTTTGAGCATTATGGCCTTGTATTTGTTGAGCACCCCCAGTGTAGCTTCTCGGGGAAGCCATTTGTTCTGACGTGTTTGTACAATACACTGGTGGAGATGGCATATTTTGAGCTGATATTGACGCACTGTGCATTTGTGATGGCATTTGGGTTTCTTCCATGGAATGCCATTGAATCTCCCCTTTGGGTACTGGCCTTTGGTTCCAATTCACTCTCTTAGGACCAGCGTCTGCCACAAAATGTCCTTGATTATACAATTGGGAATTCATACTTTCAAGTCGTTCAGACCTGTTGCGCATATTGGGTGACGTTCGGCTCTCTTGCATAGAAAGTTTTTGCCTCTTTTGGGGTACAACCGCTTTCTCGCTACCCCAGGTCCTATTAGAACCAGCGTCTCTTGGGATATTTCCTTCGCCGAGATAGGAAGCATTTGGATTATACACTTGCGGCGATTGTGCACTCGGAATATTAGGAGCATTTGGATGAAAAGGCCCTTGCACATACCCACTACGCATTTGTGATGGCATTTGAGTTGATTCCATAGAAATCCATTCACTCTCCCGTTGGGGAGTTGTCGCTTGTTCCCTCACCCAAACCGGCCTTCTAGGACCAGGTTCTTTCACAACATCTCCTCCAACGATTAAATATGAACTTCCTTCATCAGACATTTCATGCATACTGGATGCAGCTGGCATATTTCTGCTAAACTCCTCATAGTTTTGTGAATCTTGAAACGACACTCGTCGTATAGATATTGATAAGTTCTTGATTCTGTTTGCCAGTTCGTCTATCATATAGTCTACGTTAGTCCCTTCCTGCATTGGTATCTTTTCTAAGTATCTCGGTAGTTCTGCCTTCAATGGTAGTCTAAAAGCGTTATCACAACAGCTAGCATCTGTTGCAATTTCTTGAACTTTTTTCACTATTGCATCTCTTGTTCTCCTTTTCTCTAAAGGACCTGCACTTTCAGGTTTTTGTGGAATGTCGGATATCCAGTTTTCAACCTCCATTGCGAGTAAAATATCATTACTTTCATCTTTTATGGCAGGAAGATTCGGCGTAGGGATTTTGTCGAAAGAATTTATGATTTCATTTGCGTACGCAATCGTATCCATGTCTGATATATTATGTCTATTTTTTATTTTATTTAGATATTTATCAAGTTTCTTCAAGAAATTCTTTTGATAAACAGTCGCTTTAACGTTATCTTCACCTTTATATCTCATGTAAAGTATGTAATAGTCGGCCATGCTCTGTTTGTCTAGTTCATCATTTTGTTTATCTGCTTCATTCTCAGTGGGCGTCCTTTCCGGCAGATTATTTTCAATATTATCCATAAGCTGCTGCTTAAAAGAAGCGGGTGCGTTTGTCGACTTGATCAAGTCATTCATAGCCAAAGTCTTTTGAAGCAGCTCCGCTTTCAAGGTAGGCTTTGCTGCTTCTAACTCTGGTGATTGTGGAACGGCTATCAATAGCCGTTCCATCTCTTCCTCAAAGACATCTTGGCAGTAATATTGGTTGCCAAAAATGTTAGGATCTAACTTCATTTTGGTTACACTTTTCCATATTCCGTTATAGACGTTCAGTCTAGCTGTTTCTGCTTTTTGTTCTTCGGCTGCCGTTTTACCTGCTATAGGTAATTTTTTGACCCATTCTTTAAGATATTCGTCGTAATCTTCGTTTAACTTTTTGACTGGGACTGAACCCCCGCGGCGGGTCGGTGAAGATTCAGTGCACCAATCACTCATTGCTTGTGGATTTGGGTCATACATGGATTGCTGATTTGGGTCTACCATAGGGCCATAGGTTCTTCCAGAGGTACCCATTCTTCCAGCGCTAGCTTTTCCATGCTGTGTCTGAGTACAGTTGCAGGCTAGACAAGGTTCGGACTCAGGTAAAAAAGTATTTGAACCCCATGGATTAGAAGGAGAAGCTGGACCAAAATAAAGTCCACTTCCTCTGCTGTTCGGACTGCTTCGGCCTTGTGGTGGACAATAAGCATCAGCAGTTTGCGGACCTTGGCAATAGAATCCACCTCCAGTCTGGTCTGCGTGTGGTAAAAATCCAGTATGGCGTTGAATTCCTTGAGGTATTGAAGTAGCTTGACCTTCGTTTGGACAAGTTTTCATGTCACAGTATGGGCCTGACTGATTGGTTTCTTGGCCATCATTTACTGTATTAGGACAAATATCCGATTCACAGCATGGTTTTGATTGACTCAACACCTGAAGTGGTGGCGAATAAGGTTTTGGACTACCTTGATCAGAGTTAGTACAGATACTCATTTCACAGCAGGGTCCTCCACTCCGATGCTTAGGATTAACAAGCATAGGAACAGGTACGTTATTGATCCTTTGCAGTAAATTTTCGGCATGACTTATAGTTTCCTGGTTTTCATCTCCAACTAACTTGTTTATCCATTTAAATATCTGATATTTTAATGCTTCTAATTGGTCTTGTGCAGAATCTTTGCCGGTATGATTAAGCTCTACATATTTGCGTCTATCTACTATATCTCCTGCTAGTTCATTAACAACAACTTCTCTAAAACCGGAGTCCTGAATTCGGGGTATATTCAAGGTGTCCAACCATAGGTTGATTTGTACACAGAGTTGATTCGTATAACGATCTAGGTTCGAATCCAAATCTTCCTCATTTTTGGATCCGATGCTGAATTCTGTGTAGTCGTTTGAATTCATATACGGCCCTGTATTATTGCTCACGTTAAGGATTGTATAAGTTTGGTTGAAAACACAATTGTTTAGCATATCCTGTAGATCTTCGATCATAATGTGTGAAATATAATTTGCTTGCTTATCAGTCATTTTGCCTAAATCTTGAAGAATCATATTCATTTCTTCTATAATTTTTTCGTCGTGTCCGTACCAAATGCAATCGATTGAGTCCATCATTAGATCCGCCAGCTCGTTTTCCAAATCATCTAACGTGTCAATACAAATTCTTAAGTTACATGCGCTAAGGAAATCTAATAAACGTGCTCTTACGTAATCTCTTATATCTTCTTCAGTTAAGATCTTTCTCGATCTACTTACGAAGGATCTTCTCCTAAGCCTCCCACTCTGTTGAGTCACTATTACATTTCTCATCCTTTTTAATAACACATCTACTAGTTTCCGTAGATAAGATTTGATGTCATAACTTTTATTAACTTCAATAGGAATTTCTTCTAAAATATCTACGATTTCCGATTTTAAATCAAAATCTTCTTTAGTCCAATTTTTTAAAAGATCTTTGATTCTATCCTCTACTGTATGTAACAGTTCACTTCTATCTGTAAACCTGCCTATTTCACTAGTTTTTAAGTTGAGTTGACTGACCCAGTCTTTTAAAACAAAATCGAGTTGTCTGTACTCGGATAACCTGAACGGTTTTATTTCGGATCGTAAAACATGTTTGTAGTGCCCATAACATTGTTTCAGTTTACCTACGAGCTCTTGGTAATCTCCTACAAAATCACAAACTGTTTGACTAAACCCTGAACCACATTTGTGAAACTTATCATTTTTAACTTTCCGCCTTTCGTCTTTATGATCATTTCTTTCATAGCTATCAGTTACAAACAGTTTTTTAATTAATTCATCGCGAATCGTGTTCTTGGAGACAGTATCAGAGATCTCATTGACGAGCTGTAAGAGACTCATTTTCACTTCATCTTTAGACAGCTTTACCTCTTCCTGTGATTTAGTCTTTCTACTGACTATAGTCCTATTACGGCTAGAATGAAAATCTATAGTGCTTAAAACGGTTTGAGCTGATTGTTTAGGTTTTAAAGTCGTATCGGACGGATAAAAATTCGTTTGTATGGATTTGGTTGATGTTCTTATGTCCAGGTTTTCAACGAAGTATAATTCACCTTCCACGTAATCTTCACCCGCAGAAGAGATGGGGGTGTCGGGGACTGCTACCTGAAACATAGATTTTAAGGGGGATGTGCTATAGAGATCTTTGCCCAGCAGTGGGACAGTACAAGAGGAGTTAATATAAAAGGTACATAATCAGCCTACAATGCTCCCACTGCTGGGGCACAGACCTCTTCTCTGTGAGAGGGAGCGGGCTGTAATCCACCACGCGAGCCCAGTGTGGGTTGGTAGATGTCACATGTCTTCGAATTTTTGGTTCGGACATGCTGGTTTCCTCACGATGTTTTTCTTCAAATCGGAAACCAGATGGGCAATTCCCGTATTTTTAGGAACGTTCGCATTCTAATTTGTCTCAATATGTCAAAAATTTTAAAAAAATAATTAAATCGACTTTAAAAAGAAATTAACTCAAAATTATGAAATAACTTTAATTTCGGAAGTCGGTGTTTTGCAATCTGTATTTTAGTTTTAGATTTTTGCCACCAACTTCCGAAATTAAAGTTGTTTCATAATTTTGAGTTAATTTCTTTTTGAAGTCGATTTAATTTTTTTTAATTACCTACTTACTTTATTTCGTAATTTTTAGTTTTAAGTAAAAACTGGAATATTTGTTGGTAATAAGTAGGTTTTGTTGTAAATATTGCACTAGAATTTGACCAAGGTTTTGAGATGTTTTCCCTTTGACACTACACCCGTAGCTCGTATCAGTAAGACAGGCCGTCACACTTACACGTATTAGTCCATATCTTGAAAATTACTGAATCGATTTTGATGAAACTTGCACTGTTTCCTAAGTTACAAGCCAATAAGCCAATAAAAACGTCACGATCCGATTAACAGTTGCGGAGAAATGCGTGGACAAACATTCATACATACATACATCTATAAAATTTTGTATATTTGTTTGGAAGCCCTAATAGATTGTCATATGTGAATATAATGCAGTTCCAATAATATTACATATCTACATACGTGTCGAATTGATAACCTCCTTTTTTTTTGAAGTTGTTAAAAATTCCTTTAGTTTTGCTACGTTTTTGACAAGTTTTTGACATTGATTGTCGCTGAGATGAGATTGATACTAGATTTTCAACGTTTTTATTAATTACGAGAATTGCCCTTCTGATTATCGACATCGGGTCACACGTTACAACTTCAGTATTTCTGACGACTGTGACACAGTTTACAGGATGGAATTTGGTGTGGACAAATGTGCAGTCATGCATGTAAAGCGAGGGGAGATTATGGATTCTGAGGGAATTCAACTCTCGGATTCCATAAACCTTAGATCCCTCTCCTCATCCGAAAGCTATAAGTATTTGGGTATGTCGGAAGCGTTAGGCATCAACGATGCTGACATGAAGCAATCGTTGAAGGAACGCTTCTTTTGTCGCCTGAAGAAGGTATTAATTAGTCTTCTTTCAGGCGGAAATAAGGTGCGAGCCTTCAACGGTTGGGTCATGCAGGTTTTGATGTACTCTTTCGGCATACTCAAATGGACTCAAACCGAACTCGACGCCCTGGATAGAAGAGTCCGCACACTGCTGACTGCAAATCGAATGCATCACCCACGATCATCGGTGATGAGACTGTATATCCCGCGGAAGTGTGGGGGTCGAGGCTTTTTAAATGCAAAGACCCTCCACAACCGCGAGGTGTGCAGTCTCAGGGAATATTTTTTAACAGCTGAAGTGGGTATGCACCGTGATGTGGTCGCAGTGGACAAAGGGCTCACCCCGCTGTCCATGGCTAAAGAGAACTGGCGCAAACCTGTAGTACTTACTACCGATGACCGCAAGAAGGTATGGCAAAGCAAGGAGCTTCACGGGCGCTTCTATCGGGCTCTTCATGAGCCCGATGTAGATTTCTTAGCGTCCGTATCCTGGTTACGTTTTGGTGATCTTTTCGGAGAAACCGAAGGTTTCGTCTGTGCAATTATGGACGAAGTTATCTTGACGAATAACTACCGGAGACATATTATGAAGGACGGGACGGTTGACGTGTGTCGGGCATGCCACCGTCCGGGTGAGTCTATCAGACATATTATCTCTGGTTGTTCTCGTCTGGCTAACGGCGAGTACTTGCACAGGCATAACCAAGTAGCCAGGATTATTCACCAGCAACTTGCTTTGAAATATAAACTTGTGGATTCTGAGGTACCGTATTACAAGTATGTGCCCGACCCAGTTCTTGAAAATGACCATGCCACGCTGTACTGGGATCGGTCTATCATTACTGACAGGACTATTGTCGCCAATAAGCCTGATATAGTGGTGATAGATCGATTAGCGCGCCGCACAATGATTGTCGATGTTACCATACCACATGACGGGAACCTCGTGAAAGCTAAGAAAGAGAAACAAATTAAATATCTTGACTTAGCACACGAGGTTGTTGACATGTGGAATGTGAGCTCGGCTATCATTGTGCCGATTGTCGTATCGGCCAATGGGCTTATGGCCCAAAGCCTCGATCAACATCTGTCGAGGCTCTCGTTAGGCGGTTGGATCAAGGGCCTGATTCAGAAGGCAGTACTCCTTGATACGGCTCGTATTGTGAGGAGGTTCCTGTCTCTGGAGCCCTAACCACCGGTAGCTTGGACCCTGCTCCCGACACCGGCGGAATACTATTTTTTATATTTTTAAATGTTTTTTATACTTATGTTTTATATTTTAAGAAATATTTAAAAATGTAAACTAATATGTACATAAATAAATAAACGAAATAATAATATAGGACGAAAGTACACTTTCATCATAAAATTCCCCACAGGCTGCATTTACTTGGCTTTGGCCCGTGACTGTAGCTAAAACCAGCCTTAGAGCTGAGGAAAAAGAACACTCCCGATAATAATCTATATATATAAAAATGAAACCCGTTTTCCGTTGTCACGACATAACATGAAAACGGCTGGACCGATTTCGATGAAATTTGGTATAGAGATAGTTTGAGTCCCGGGAAAGGACATAGGATAGTTTTTATCCCGATATTCCCACGGGATCGACATTTACGCGGGTGAAACCGCGGGGCGCAGCTAGTAATTAATAATATTCCACAACTATCAAACAACGCCATCTAGTCCCAAGCTAAGCAGAGCTTGTGTTATGGGTACTAGACAACTGATAAACATACTTATATATTTCTAAATACATACATATTATAGATAAATTACACCCAGACACAGAACAAATGTTCGTGCTCATCACACAAACATTTGTCCTGGGTGGGAATCGAACCCACGACCTCCGGCATAGTAGTCAGGGTCACTAACCACTAGACCATCAGGCCTGTCAATGTTTATACTAGTATGGTTGTCAACGTAATCTCTTAATATGTGTTCCGATACTGGAAATATGAAATAACGTAAGGGACAAAACTAAGGTTTACAGGAGAGCAAAAATAAGATATTTTTTTACAAAAACTGACTATAACTTTTTAACTATATGTGTTTTATGTAAAAAGTGTCTAGGACAAAGTTTCTTAGATTTCTTCATTCTTTTAAGCTAAAATAGCAAACATTGATAAAACCTATAGTTTTAAAGATAGCATGTCCCTTACGTTAAATAATAATAAATACGGGTAACATACGTTATCAAAATTTGAGATGTATGTAATTAAGGGACATTTTTTTTGAGATATTGAGATTTTAAATATACCAATCGATAGAGCAAGAAATTTCGAATCCAATGATATATGTATCGCATCCGGTCATTCGTTTGACTATTCGGAACGCATGCGCCATCTGGCGGCGCTTGACAGAGTCTAGCCTGAGTTCGTGGGGGGTCGACAACAGCGCGACAGAACGATGTGGAGCCCGCTTAGACATCGGACATCAAACGAACAACATGCGCTTAGAAACTGTCCCGCGTTCCGTATCTGGTTGTATTGTATCGTGTACCTATAGTGTGTGATTTGCTAGTGTGATTAAATTCTTTGTGAAATTATAATTTGATTTGAACTGCAAACCGTGTTTCTATTGCGCAATAACCAACACTATACCCATATAGTTCGCCCACAGTAGTTGAAATATGGCTGATAATAACGAGACACACATGCCTTCTCCGTTATATATATAACTCATTTTCGACAAAATGTCCCTTACGTTATTTCATATTTCCAGTATCGGTTCATTGCCATGATTTTGTACATAGACTAAGAGAAATTTAATAATAATAATTGATTCAGAAAGCGGTACTTCTGGACACGGCTCGCATTGTCAGGAGGTTCCTCTCTCTGGAGCCCTGACCGCCGGTAGCTTGGACCCTGTTCCCGATACCGGTGGGCTACCATTTTTTATATTTTTAAATGTTTTTATATATATTTTTTATACTAATATTTAAAAATATAATTTATATGTATATAGTGAAATAAAGGAAATAATAATAATAACTAGCTAACGGAGAATACTTGCATAGACACAACCTTGTAGCCAGGATAATCCATCAGCAACTTGCTCTGAAATACAGCCTTGTGGAATCGGAGGTGCCGTACTACAGGTATGTGCCCGACCCAGTTCTCGAAAATGGAAATTTCACATTGTACTGGGATCGATCCATCATCACTGACAGGACTATTGTTGCCAATAAGCCTGATATAGTGGTGATGGATCGATTAGAGCGGCGCGCAATGATTGTTGACATAACCGTCCCGCATGATGAGAACCTCGTGAAAGCTGAGAAAGATAAACAAATCAAGTATCTTGACTTGGCTCGCGAGGTTGTCGACATGTGGGATGTTGACTCAGCAATCATTGTGCCGATAGTCGTCACAGCCAATGGATTGATAGCCAAGAGCCTCGACCAACACCTGAGGAGGCTCACGTTGGGCAGCTGGATCAAGGGCTTGATTCAGAAAGCGGTACTTCTGGGCACGGCTCGCATTGTCAGGAGGTTCCTCTCTCTGGAGCCCTGACCGCCGGTAGCTTGGACCCTGTTCCCGATACCGGTGGGCTACTATTTTTTATATTTTTAAATGTTTTTATATATTTTTATACTAATATTTAAAAATATAATTTATATGTACATAATGAAATAAAGGAATAATAATAATATTCCACAACTATCACACAACGCCATCTAGTCCCAAGCTAAGCAGAGCTTGTGTTATGGGTACTAGACAACTGATAAACATACTTATATATTTCTAAATACATACATATTATAGATAAATTACACCCAGACACAGAACAAATGATCGTGCTCATCACACAAACATTTGTCCTGGGTGGGAATCGAACCCACGACCTCCGGCATAGCAGTCAGGGTCACTAACCACTAGACCATCAGGCCTGTCAATTTGTAATTTTAGGAGTGTTATTTATTTATTTGAGATTTGTTTCTGTGATATTGGAGTAATCTTTAAAGAGCCATATTTTTGCAAACTTCTTGAGACAACTTTTACGATAGATACTGAATAAATCCATCCTACAAATATTTTTTAAGTAAAAACTTCTTTACGCGCATTTTCTGAGATGGGAAAAAACCATTGAATTCGCGCCACTGTTACCGTAACCGACACCGGTTCGGATGTGTTCGGCTGTCCTCGGAATGTACTCGGTTTTAATGTACTTAGGTATATCCGATATGTCAGTGAGTGATGGCAAAGTATTCTGTTTGTGTTTTGTTTTCACTTCTGTCGGCACTCCCGGAGTGCCACTGTTTTTTTTTTTTCAAAACCTAAAATACTATATAACGCTAGGCCAGCTCTAGGTCAAAGTATTACAACTAAGGTACGTCACCCACCCTATACTTCTTTAAACCCTTCAGGTAATACAATACAAGCATGTTATAAAAATCAGTCTTACAGTTTTCGTAGATAATTCTTCTCGTGGTAACGTCGCCACTTCCTTGGACAACATTTTAACGGCAGCTGTGAATTTAAAGGGAAATATTGTAGTCTTGTGGTGTTGACAGCTTAAATGCTATTGCAATATTAAAATATTAAAAAAAAAAATGCAGAAATAATTATGAAGAAGGATAAAATTAATTTCCAAAGAAATTGATTAGGTACATAGAAGCATTGAAAGAAACGGGTAATATGTGACTTACCTTGTACCTCCGTGTTGACTGAATTTGAACTCTGGAAACAAAAAATTAAGTTTCATTTTTATTAGCCAACTACGGCGAAGCAAAAAGGAGGGTTATGATTTTGACCGGTATGTATGTATGTATTTTCATCTGTTCCCTCATAATTTCTAAACTCCTTGTCATAATAGGACAAATGAGGTATCGTTGGAAGCGTCTTGATCGTCCGCTGGTTATAGGCCACAATAAATTGAATATGGTGCCCTCTAGCGAACATAAAGTCATGACCTAAAATATATATTTTTTTAATCATGCCGTGTTGGGTATTAAATGAAAGGGCTTAATTAGCACAGTTCAAATATATAAATATTTCTGAAATAAACCCCAAAATATTTAAATAAAAAATAAGTTTAAAAACTAAAACCCGACTACTGAAAAGGATGAAACAAGTACCTTCCCGGTGGTCGCATGCCGCTGAACTAACATACAAAGCTATGGTACGCAATTGCTCCGCTGTCTACCCCTTCGGATAATACAGGCGAGCTATTGTAGGTTTTAAGACTCTTTTCAGAATTATTTAGTGTATTTGGCAAACCAATTTTATTAAAGTGATAATTGATTTTTTTTTTTTTTTTTTTTTTTGTTATTTGGCAACGGAGCCGATGTCGACTATTCTGCCAACGTCATGTGGTGACGGCAGTACAGCGAGGTGAGCCGTCGAACTTTGCACTCCGTGGTTTGCTAGTTACAAGAAATAGTAGCTTAAAAGACGAAGAGAAAGAAGAATATATATTATATACATATACATTTAAAACATCACAAATCTACATAATATGTATTTACAAAGTTATTACTACACACCAAACTACAATTTGATATTATTTAAGTTTAAAAAAGTTGACAAGATTTGGATAAGTTTAGGAGAAAAGTTAGTCAAGAGGGAATGGAAGTTAGTAGGAAGAGGGATTTTAATTTTGGAGAGCTTATGATACAAGTTAAATGATTGGGAATTTAATGGACAAGAGAAAAAGATGTGGTCCAGAGTACCATCATCAAGACCGCATTCGCACAAGGAACTGTCACGAACACGGATCTTATTTAAGAATACTGGACTGCAGCAGTGACCAAGTCTCAGTCTACACAAGGTTGCAACAGTTCTTCTGGATAATTTTGGACATTTAAAAAACCAAGGTTTCCGCTGGATGTTGGGTTGAATACTGGCGTAGTACGCCCCCTTGAGCTTCGAACTTAACTGCCACATTGCTGACCACGAGTTGAACAGCTTACGTTTGGTGTCAGTCCGTAAGTCGTAGCTATGCACCACGTAGTGCTTCCGATCCACCGGGTTAGACGTAGCAAATTTTGCCAGTGAATCGGCACACTCGTTGCCACCTATACCCGAGTGACTGGGAACCCAAGCTATTTCAATGTTTAAACCGTTGTTCGAACAAGTAAATAGTAAATTTAGGATATCAATGATAATTTTACTGTGAATTTTAGATTTAAGTTGGTTTTGAGCTAAAGCTTGAATACTACTGCGCGAATCTGAGAAAATGACTGAATTTTTAACGTTATGAGTTAGAATAAAATTGATGGCTTCTAGGATACCGATGCATTCTCCTGTAAATACTGAGGTTTCTGGTGGACATTGGAATAAGAGGGCAATTTTCGAATTTTGAAAATACGCAGAAACACCTGTACATCCTGTTGAAGACAATTTGGATGCGTCCGTATAAAATAAATTCCAACCCTCCCAGTATCTTTTAATGGCCCGATCGAAGTCACCTTTTACGTCCTGAGAGTTTTTGGAGATATCAAGTCCCAAAACGACCTTTGGTCTGAAATGGACCACCTCATATGCGGAGGAAAAGACCGGAAGAGTGGGGTGTTGACAAACAGGTGAGGAGAGGTGTTTAAGCTCTCTGTACCTATTCATCAATGGAATAGATTTATTATTCCAGTAGGAAGACACGTTAAGAGAGAGGTAGATTTGTTCTAAAATGGGGAGTAAAGGATGGGACGAAAGGGAGAAAACTTTTGACAAGAAACGGTCTGCTAAGTATTGTCTGCGAAGGTTAAGAGGGGGTTCTGCACATTCTACCTGGAGCGCGTTTATGGGGGAGGATTTCATAGCACCAGTCACGATCCTCAGACATTTGGCCTGGACAGAATCCAGTCTACGCAGAGCATCTTTGTTACACGGCTCAATTAAGTAGCTGCAGTAATCCAGCACGCTTCTAATCAGCGCATTGTAGACCAGTTTTAAGGTGTATGGGTGAGCACCCCACCAGACACCTGCCAAAGCCTTAAGAACCGAGATCGAGCGCTCACATTTTTTAACCGTATTACCAATGTGGTCCACTCCCGACAATTTGGAATCCAGGGTAACCCCCAGGAACCTGGCCTTCTCCTCGATTGGAATCGCTTGGCCGTCAATATTAATGTCGACTTGGGGGATAAGACGTTTACGAGTGAAGACAACTGCTGAACTTTTTGGAGCACTTAAAGATAACCCGTGATCTAAAAGCCATTGGTTTAATGAGGACAAAGATATATTAATGGACTGAGCGGCATCCTGGATGGAAGTGCCAGAGACCAATAATGCAATATCGTCAGCATACTGAAGAATATTACAGTTAAAATTTAAACAAGAAGGAAGATCGGAAGTATAAATGTTATATAAGGGTGGACTAAGCACGGATCCTTGAGGTAGACCCCTCCAAACCGACTTCGGCTCAGAGTTCTCCCCCGGTATCCTAAGTTTAACACGACGTTCTAAAAAAAATGCTGCATATGATTTGACGAATCCTAGCCGGGATTCTCAGCTCTTGCATCTTCTGCCTGAGAACTGGGATAAGAACAGAATCAT
This sequence comes from Amphipoea lucens, assembly GCA_947508005.1. Classification (NCBI taxonomy): domain Eukaryota; kingdom Metazoa; phylum Arthropoda; class Insecta; order Lepidoptera; family Noctuidae; genus Amphipoea; species Amphipoea lucens. The sequence goes on along the minus strand of OX382382.1, from coordinate 1,357,812 downwards.
AGGCAGCTGAAATATCTAAGAAAACGGCTACCACAGACTCATTCCTGCTAAGGGCCAGTCGGATCTTTGATGTAAGGGTCCCCACACTATCAGCTGTACCCAGACCTTTCCTGAAGCCGAATTGACTCGTTGGGAGCAGTCTTCTGCTTTCTACAAACCATTCAAGACGGTTTTTAATCAAGTGTTCTAGAAGTTTAATAAGTATGGACGATAGAGCAATCGGCCTGTAAGAACAATGATCACTAGGATCTTTACCGTGTTTTAATATAGGAATTATTACTTGAACCTTCCAATCAGGAGGAATATAACCGGAAGAAAAACAATAGTTGGCTAAGTCTAGATAATATTGATGGGTCTTATCACCCGCTTTTGTAATGAAGGAGTAAGGGAATCCATCCACTCCAGGAGCAGAATCCTTTACATGGGCGAGGACCGATTTAAGTTCTCCCAGAGTAAAAGGCTTATCCAAAGGGTCATCTGATGCTAGCTGGGAGCCCGTAGCGACACACTCATCCAAATTAGGAACATAGACTGGGGCCAGTTTAGAAAGAAACTGGTTACCCAGTTCCTCAGATAGTATGGTCCCGGAGGGGGGTCTCAAACTACTCCTGAAAGACTTCAGCTTACGCCACACGGCCGACACTGGAGTGGATGGATTCAGCGAACCACAATATTTCCGCCAGCCTTCTCTCTTTTTATTCTTAAGTAATTTTTTGGACTTAGCCAAGATATGTTGAAAGGCAATGATGTTATCCAGGTTCATGTCAGAGTTGAAGTTCATTTCGGCCTCATTCCTGGCCCTGATCACGGCAGAGCATTCCCTATCCCACCATGGCGGGGATGGAATTTTGCCCGTTGGCGCTTTTTTTGAAGGGAAGCAATCATCTGCTGTAGAGGATATTGTGTGGGAGAATGACGAAAAGCATTCCTGCGTGGACTCAGCGTTAATGGATGGGAGAGAAGAGACACGTAAGTCTAAAATTTTTGAGTAGAGGTTCCAATCTACTGAATTCAGCTGGTATTTTAACAGAGGAGGGGAAATTTTGTCAGGGATAGTTTTGGAAGGGATTTCAACCATGATGGGATAGTGATCACTCCCATAAGTCATATTCAAGCGACTCCAATTAAAAAGGCTGGCTATACTAGACGAACAGAATGTTAAATCAACACAGCTGCTGTTCTGCCCTGGTGCAGACCTACGTGTGGAACTGCCATTATTAATTACACATAGGTTTAGTTCATCCAATATATCCACTAGGCCTATACCAAAGTTGTCGCAGTTTTCTGAACCCCATCTATAATGATGGCCATTAAAATCACCCATAATAAGTAATGGACCTTGTATACTACTTAGCAAACTTTTAACTGTAACAAGATCTTCAATTTGTGGGTGTGCAATATAAAAACTAAAGATATTTATATCCTCAGCCTTAACAGCAACAACATTAATGTTGTCACCAACGAAGGGTAGAGGAATTGGGGAGAATGGTACTTTGTTATTAATGAACAAAGCACATCCTCCATATCCATCTGGTCTGTCATGGCGAACACCACTGAAACACGGAATCCTGAAATTACTATCAGAACGAAGCCATGTCTCAGCAATGCTGCAGATCGATGGTTTGTATTTATTAATGATAAAGAGTAGGTCAGGTTTCCTGGGAGTAATACTCCTCACGTTCCATTGAAGGAATGTTAGGGGGTGGAACATTACTAATATAGTTAACAATGGATGACAGTTTGTTGGCAACGTGGTCAGGTAAGGATTGTGCAGGATTAGCTAATACTGTTAGTAGGATATTGGCTATAATATTGAGAATATTTTCAGATTTATCAGGAGTGCTTGTACCTTCCATGGGGAAAGCACAGCCATTTTGGGATGGAGAAAAGGAGTAATCCTTAATAAGGGCTTGATGAGCCTGCTTGTCATAGCTAGGTGAAAGGGGGGCATGAGATTTGGGTTTTAGAATGACCGTTTTACGGTATGATTTTGTTGTTTGGGGAGCGGAACCGGGATGATTGGGCGACCTAGGTATTGGTATTGATTTTTGGGATGCTCTAGACACTTCAGCATACGATTTTGATACCGGAGGGAAAACCTGACTTGCCTCCGCATAAGACACAGATTTCTCAGCCATAAGAGCTTTAATGCCCTTCTGCCGACCAAGCTCAGGACAAGCCTTATCATTAGCATAATGATTGCCAGAACAAGATACACAAATGGCACAATCAGTAGGAACTTGGCATCCATCACCTGGGTGGTCTTGACCACATTTATAACAGCGGGGTTTTGAGCGGCATATTGTACGTGTGTGACCGAAACGACAACAATTGAAGCATTGAATAGTTGGGTACATGTATCTTTCAACTGAAAGGGCAGAGTAAAAACAATAGACACGATTAGGTAAGACTTGCCCGTCAAAAGTCAAAACAACGGTTTGAGTGGGTTTCCACTCTGTAACACCCAGAGAAGTCACCTTTCGGCTCATTCTCCTTGCCTTTATAACGGGGCCGCATCCAACAGGAACCTTAATATTTTCAATAACCTCATCCTCTGTCCATTCTGATGGTACGTCTCTAACGAGACCCAAACGAGTAATATTGAACTGTGGAATTGTAGCAATAAAGTTATTCTGAATTAATGTACGACTTATCAAAAAGCTGTTTGCATCCTGGTGCGACTTAAACTCAACTGAAACTTTGTTTCTTCCTAGACGTTTGACACTACCCAGGAGAATATTGCTGTAATTGTTTTGCGTCAAAAACATTCCAAATTTCACCGGATGTAGAACAGTACCAGGGGTCTCGCCGTCTTTTAAAGAAACGTGTACAATATATGGCGGATTATCCCTCATCGTGTAAGACTGTCTTCCCATTTCTTTTTTTGTTAGTTTTGGAGGGTTCGCTACAGTAGTCGGAGAAGAAGTAGCCATTCTTTTCCTACTTGAAGATTCGAAATCCATTGAATTATTTATCATATTGTCATCGGGGAGGGAAACTGTTAACATAGGAGAGAAATCAGAGGGATCAGGAGGATCAGGGGGCTTTTTGTTATCCATAATGGATGCCGGATAAAATATTTAAAAATAAACTAAATTAATATTAAAACCTACCTTTGCTAAAGCTGAGCCACACTACAAAGAACACTACTACACTACACTACTAAACTACACTCATTCAACAGCCTAGATAAAGAACTTTAAAGAAGATGAAAAAAAAACCACGTAGTTTTGAAAACGGCGCGAAAACCTCTCTGATAATTGATTGAAGTTTCCACTCACATTCTCATGACATGACAACGAATGACAGTCTTCATTCTCTCTGATTGTTGGAGGACACACTGGATGGCTGTACGGCTGTCAAAAGAAAATAATTTATTTTAATAAATTGGTGAAATTTCACAGATGTGACGGGAACATAAATATAAAAAAAAACCGGCCAAGTGCAAGTCGAACTCGCGCACCGAGGGTTCCGTATAAAAATTTAAGGTTTTAGGAATGTTTCCTTTATATGTGCTATAGAACATTGCTTCATACCAAATTTCAAGATTCTAGGTCGACTGGAAGTACCCTTTAGGTTTTGATTCCCTTGTGAGTAGTTGCGAGCTTGAAAATATGCGGCTTAAATTGCCGTTTCTTTTGATTGCGTTGACATAGAAGTTTGATTTTGTTACAGCTTAAAGGTATTATAGACTTGAGTATTTGATATGAATTTCATTTTAATACCTCTACGCGTTCATGAGGAAAGGGGTAATAAGTTTAAAATTATTAAAAATATTTTTATTATATGATGAAACTAAAAATTTACGTTTTTCGCAATTTTTCCTTTATCTGTGCTATAAGACGTTGCTTCGTACCGAATTTCAAGATTCTGAGTTCACGGGAAGTACCCTGTAGGTTTTGATTCCCTTCATCATCATCATCAGCCTATAATGTTCCCACTGCTGGGACACAGGCCTCCTCTCTGTGAGAGGGAGTGGGCCGTAATCTACCACGCGGGCCCAATGCGGGATGGTAGGTGTTTGGTTCCCTTGCGAGTGTCGAAAATTTGCGGCATAAACGGCTGTATCTTTTAATTGCGTTGGCTTAGAAATGACACATTCAATGCACAAACTGCACATGTTAAAGCGAAACTGCGATAGCCGCCATTATGTTTAGTACACGTTTCATAGTCTTTTTTTTTTTATTAGACAGTTGCGTCAGACTGGCCTAACTCTAAAAACCTTACACCTTGATCAAAATGTACGGCTTGGCCGTCGATTGATTGCAGTGTGTCGTTGTCATGGTTTTAGAGGATGCTGAAGCTGGTAGTCAGGTCAAAATGAAAATCCAAAATGGCCGCTGCAAAAAATTTAAAATGACGAAAGTTGGTACATTTTTGCAGCCTTCATCTTGGATTTTCCTTTTGACCTGACTACCAGCTTCAGCACCTTCTAAAAACGTGACAACGAAACCCATAATGAAAAATTTTTAAATTTTCGCAGCCACCACCCGCCATCTTGGATTTTCATTTTAACCTCGCTATCGGTTTCAGCATCCTCGAAAACCATGAAAACGACACCGATGACAAAAAATTTTAAATTTTTGGCGGTGTCGTTACGGTAACAGTGGCGTGAATTCAATGGTTTTTTTCCCATATCAAAGGATGCCCAACGCTCCTAAAGAAGTTTTCACTTCAATAATAGGCGGCATAAAGCTTTTTCTTTACGTGACGACATGTACAGTCAACAAAAGAGATAAGTATACAGGATCGCCGGATATAGTTGAGGTCTAGTAAGAAACCGACGGATGTTGTCGACTGAAATTTAATTTGATAAATGAGCTGTTTGTTTTCTATTAATAAAATTAAATTTTATTCGAGAACATCCATCGGTTTCTTACTAAACCTTAACTACAGGGTGTTACGGAAAGGGTATATCAATACAAATGGGTTGAAGAGTGTATCTGGTCTAGAATCTCTGCACAAAATTTCAGCTCAAAAGCATTAACTTTGAAAATGCTTAATATTTTTTTATTTCGATACTAGCTTCTGCCCGCGACTTCGTCCGCGTGAAATTCGTACTTTCCTCTAAAAGTTTCGAAAATGTATGTATGTTGGTATGATCTTTATAATTAATTTAAATAAATAAGTATTCGGGCCAATTTTTAAGTTTATAGAACAAAGGAATCAGATTTTTCAAAGAAACTATCCTCGCTTTTCACCCCCACAGGGGTAGAATTTTGAAAAATCGTTTAAGATGTGTTCATAACTTGACTCAAAGTTTATTTATACCAATTTTCGAGCTAATCAAGCCACGCAGTAAAATCCTCCCCTTTAAAATTAACTACCTCTTTTCATACAGTTAGGGATAGATTTTGGAAAAACCCTGATACACGTTATTAATTATTTTTAGTCCTTAGTATAAATACTGAGTTTCAAGTTAATCGGACAGGGCGTTAAAATTCTTCCATACAAATTTTAACACCCCCCCCCCCATTACCTCTTTAGGGGGTATTTTAGAAAAAACGAAAAATTCCAAACTTCATAATTTACTTAAATAAGTATTGCCAAGTTTCAAGGTTATTAACTCAATAAATAAGATTTTTCATACAAACAAAATCCCCCTTTTCACCCCCTTAAAGGTTGAATTTCCAAAATCCCCTTCTTATTCGATACCTACTCTGCACAAAGAATACAACTTCCAAAACTCATGTCCCTAGGATCAGCGGTTTAGACTGTGCGTTGATATTTCAGTCAGTTCGTTCATCCCCCTTTGGGGGAGAAATTATCAAAAACGCTGAGACACTTATAAATTAATTTTCAATCGTTAGCCTAAATACAAAATTTGAAGACCCTAACTTACTGACGGACTTTCATACACAACTTCATCCCCCTTTTTAACCCTTTGGGGTTGGAATTATCAAAAACGCTGAGACACGTATAAATTAATTTTTAGTCGTCAGCCTAAACACAAAATTTGAAGATCCTAACTTTAAAACTGACGGACTTTCATACAAACTTTCATCCCCTATTTAACTCCCTTAGGGGTTGAATTTAAAAAAATCCTTCCTAATTCCTTGTCTACATTCCTATAAAGGGAACCATTGTGTAAAATTTCAAAATAAATACCTATAACTACTTTAATTAATAAAAGTACCTACGCTTAATAATTTGTAATTTGAACGAATATTTAAACACTACCAAAACAACTAATACGTGGTCCTAACTTTAGCTACCTTACACTTAAAATCTAAGTCACTATTTAAACTAAAATATTCTTATAGAATTATAACCAGAAATATATACAACTCACAACAAAAAAGAAATGAAAATAAAGCTGAAACGCCTGTGCTATCTACCTATACCTACTTCACTTAAAAATAAATACTTATAACTACTTTAATTAATAAAAGTACCTACGCTTAAAAATTTTTAATTTGAACGAATATTTAAACACAACCAAACAACTCATACCTATTTTACAAAATAACAACAAAAGAAATTCAAATAAACTATTTAAAGACTAAAAGTCGCGCTGATAAGCACGGTGTCTCAATATCAATTATTGTCTGTCAATAAGGTCGAACGCTCTGAACGCATCAACAGCCAAATATTGAATGAAGCTCGCTCTCGGACGACTCGGACCTCCCGCCTTTTTATACCCTACCGCGTCGCCACGACCCGTGTCGAGCGCGGCAACCGTAAGTGTACGGCCTGAGTGCACGCTCTATTCGAGCGTCGGGCGGGGAGGGGCGTGCAGCGTTCATGTTAAACACGTGCTACCCGTAGTGGCCGTCCTGAGTGCCGGCCGAGCGGAGCGTGGGCAGCAGCGGACTTGTTTGCGTCGAGCGGGGCGTCGCGTGCAAGTTCAACTTCAAACCAGTTTGTGTACGGCCTGAGTGCACGCTCTATTCGAGCGTCGGGCGGAGCGGGGAAGAGCGGTCGAAAGCGCGTTCTTTAAGTGGCCTCAGTGCACGCTCAGCGTTTGTGGTGGCGGTCGTTTGTGTCGATCATGGCGTCTGCGTCGTACGATATTATTGATATGTATTTAGAAGAAAATTTGTGGCTAAAATTTAATTATGAGTCAAGACAAGGTCCTAGTAACATTGTGAAGCAAAGAAAACAATTTGGAGAGTTTTCTACGTTATTTGAAACATTAAGGGTGAATGAAGATAAATTTCATGAGTATACAAGGATGACAGTGGCAACTTTTGATTACATATTACAGAGAATTGAATTTCTTTAAACGACATCCTTCAAGAACGCTCGTATCACCGCTGCAAAACACAAACTGGTTTGAACTTGCACGCGACGCCCCGCTCGACGCAAACAAATCCGCTGCTGCCCACGCTCCGCTCGGCCGGCACTCAGGACGGCCACTACGGGTAGCACGTGTTTAACATGAACGCTGCACGCCCCTCCCCGCCCGACGCTCGAATAGAGCGTGCACTCAGGCCGTACACTTTGTGTTTTGCAGCGGTGATACGAGCGTTCTTGAAGGATGTCGTTTTAATCGAATCTGATGTGTGAAAATTAGTACTACTCAATTTTAATCTTGATTCAATTCTCTGTAATATGTAATCAAAAGTTGCCACTGTCATCCTTGTATACTCATGAAATTTATCTTCATTCCCCTTAATGTTTCAAATAACGTAGAAAATTCTCCAAATTGTTTTCTTTGCTTCACAATGTTACTAGGACCTTGTCTTGACTCATAATTAAATTTTAGCCACAAATTTTCTTCTAAATACATATCAATAATATCGTACGACGCAGACGCCATGATCGACACAAACGACCGCCACCACAAACGCTGAGCGTGCACTGAGGCCACTTAAAGAACGCGCTTTCGACCGCTCTTCCCCGCTCCGCCCGACGCTCGAATAGAGCGTGCACTCAGGCCTTACACTTACCCAAAAATAATCCTTATAGCATGATTCAATATTCTGGTGCGACGGCGCGATGGCTTATTTCATGTATAAGTTTGGTGTTTCTATACCGATTTCTATGATTATTTTTTTATTGAATAGGTAATAATGTTAACTATTTTAAATTAGGGATGAGTGAGAGTATTATAAACGTAAGAGTAAACAAATTTAATCAGAATGCTCCGAACTGCTAAGCTATCAGGAGTTACACGTGTTATTGTGAGTCAACCATAAAAGATAGACATATGCTATGGCGGGATATTTTTTAGACAATTTTATGTAGAATATTTCCGTCATAAATGATTTCTATGTAACTTTAACCATTAAGGCTGCACACGCGACGGAAGCTTAAAAAATGGAGTAACTTCTCCCGTTTTCCCAACATTTCCCTTCACTACTTTGCTCCTATTGATTGTAGCGTGATGAAAAGTATACTATAACCTGCCCAAGAGTATGAAGAATAATTGTACAAAGTTTCGTTAAAATCCGTCGAGTAGTTTTTGTTTCTATAAGGAACATACAGACAGACAGACAGACAGACAGACAGAAAGACAGACAGACAGACAGACAAAAATTTTACTGATTGCATTTTTGGCATCAGTATCGATCACTAATCACCCCCTGATAGTTATTTTGAAAATATATTTCATGTACAGAATTGACCTCTCTACAGATTTATTATAAGTATAGATATAGATCACGGCGCTGCACTGGCGCGCGGCGGCGTGATGTGCGTGTACTAGGCGCACAGATACACTACAGATAATGGATAATGACCCTCGTAGTGCGGTGACACGTTTGTTATGATTTCAATTTAATAAACTATCGAAAGAAAAAAATATTAAGCATTTTCAAAGTTACTGCTTTTGAGCTGAAATTTTGTACAGAGATTCTAGACCAGAGCCCTGATTCACAACCATACGACAGGCTATCGTATCGAAAACCTGACATTTCGATAACCTGATTTGACTTCCCCTCAACAGCAAATAGCTGTTGGAAGAATAGCGGGCGTCTATTTGATTTAAACTGACAAAATTTTCGGGTTTTGGACTGGTGAACAGCGTTAAGAAGACACCTACGATAACAATGATTAATGTTCGATACGATACGGAAGCATATCGAGTGTTTGTGAATAAAGGGGCAGATACAATCTTCAACCCGTTTGTATTGATATACCCTTTCCGTAACACCCTGTGTATCCGACGATCTTGCATACTTATCTCTTTTGTTGACTGTATCAGTTTACTCCTACCGCGAGCTTCGTAAAAAACTTCGTTCCAAAAAATACTCACATAGTATAAGTAAGTATTCACCCCTTCCCTCATACTTTTAGACATATCCCGAACACATCTAACATCGTAGCCCCTGACGGGCCTGTCATGATGTTCATCCTTCTTTCTGTCCCTCGTTGGAGCGTCCTCAGTCTTCTTCGCACGGATGGTGACATCTGGCTCGTAACTACGGCTCCGAGTTGCAGTACTGAACTTTGATTGTTCCGAGATTCGAGTTGGAGAAGGTGAGTTTCTGAAGGTTCTTGATACTGGGGAAGAGGTTGGTAATGCCGTTAATTATTTTCGTTGGTCGATTAACCTTTTGAACGCCATTGTCACACGTGACAAACGAAATCTTACCCTGAACGCCAACGTCACAAATATATGACAAAATACACGTCGGTCGTCGTCGTCGGATATTATGAAATAAACAATTTATTCGTTACTTTTGTGTGTTTTTATTTATATTATTTAGAAGTTTAAGCTTCCGTCTATATTGTATTGCATTAAACTAATATAAATAAACCACCAATATCGAGAAATTTGTTGTTTTAAGTGTGTGTGTGTTGTTAAAGTGGCCTGGCGTCAGGGGTACGGCGATACGTTTATACTCTGGCATTCAAAAGGTTAAAAAAACCGGCCACACGAAGGGTTCCGTACCACCGTACAATATTTAATACTACATAATATACTCAATACATTTATCGCTTCCACATGTGAACTTAGGTGGTAAGTTTTACAGAAATGATCATTGTGGACCCTGTCGGGCACAGCAAACGTAGGAGGGGAGGGGATATTAAAAAATCACATTTGTTGTATGGGAGCCCCCCTTAATTTATTTTATTTTAATTTCATTCTTTATTTTTAAAGTGAATATACAACTAAGTAGCTATTCTGTAAATATTTCAAGCGTCTACCTGTTGTCGTTATTAATATCGAGCAAAAAACGGCAAAAAAATCACGTCTGTTGTATGGGAGCGCCCCTTAAATATTTATTTTATTTTGTTTTTAGTATTTTTTGTTATAGTAGCAGCAGAAATACATAATTTGTGAAAATTTCAACTGTCTAGTTATCGCGGTTCTTGAGATACAGATTGGTGATAGACAGACAGACGGACGGGCGGACAGACAGCGAATAGAGCAACAGAATAGAGCAGCGTAATAGAGTTCCGTTTTCACCCTTTGGGTACGGAACCCTAAAAAAATGCTGTTCCACACACTTTGAACGCGTATTGCACTTTACTATGAACAGATATAGATAGACCTAGATAACGCAAGTATCACGAACTGTATGAAAACTAAGCGTGCCACTTTTTGACTACCTACTATGACGTCACAAGCTCGCGCTCTCTCGCTCACGCTCACCCAGCCAGCAGTACGCAGGACTGAGCGCGAAAGTGGCGGCTTATTATGATTTTCGAACATAAGCTGGTGCGATTTTTGCACGCGAAGTAGTTGCTCTTGCGTTATCTAGGTGTATATATATATATGTATATCTGTGGGTTTTAGTTTTTAGACTTATTTTGAAAATATGTTTGACGTGTTAAAGTGTTTGTAAAAACCTACTTACAGAAACAACATTATTTATCATTTGACGTCATGGACTTATTATACAAATAATAAGTCCATGACTGTACATGACTGAATGTTTGTATAATAAGTCCATGTTTGACGTAAATATTTTGACAAATATGTCAAGATGAGCATATGCCTATGGCAAATGAAACTCATTATTTCCACTATTTCACCCTAAATGTAAAACAAAACATAATACACTTACCGCCCTTGTTAGCTTGAGTGTAATTGACTAGCCTCTCCATGACTTCCGAAGACCTATTAGGAGAGAGGCAGTTAGGATACTTCCTCAGGGACCTGGCGAACTCATCCACCACGTGGGAGGGTTTGGGGGAGCAGACTGACCCTGGAAAGTATTAATGTTATAATTTTGTGTAAATTTTTCGGTAATTCATTTTAAGAGCACTACATGACATACAGCGCGGTCTTTGTCGGACTGTATAGAAAAGAAAGAGAAGCGCGATGACACAACGCTGGTAATTTATTGCAAAATATGAAGCAATTATCTGTTTACGAAAAATCTATTGTTTGGACTGAAAAATTAAAACACTAGAGTTTCAGTATGTTGCTACACAAACCATACTAATATAAAAACCAACAAAAACCATACTAATATACATAGATACGTATACTAGTATGGTTTTTGTTGTATAAAGAAATTTTTAGCGGTATCTTCATGATTTTTTTCTATCGTACCAAATAAGTTGTATTGTGTTTTCAACACACTATCTACCTAGCATATATCCTGAAGAATATCATATATTTTTCTGATTTTGTTTACTGTAGGCGATCATATACTTTTATTGTTTCTAAAACTTGCGTTTTTTGCGTTTAGGTCCTGTAAGCATTACATTCAACCACAGATCGTTGGAAGTTAATTTGTTTTTCGGAAGCTTTATTATTTCCGGTTATTATTCCCCGCGCAATCCTACCTCGTGCAAACCACGTACGGTTATCAAGCGTGGTATTTTGACAGTTTTAAGGTACTATTTGGAACCGAGCTGCCAACTGCAACTGCCGACAGCACGTGCAGTGTTTCATACAAATACATAAAAACCAGTAGTGCAGCTGCGGCCGATTCCATGCAGTCGCTGCACGTGCTTTCGGCAGTTGCAGTTGCTCTATTCCAAATAATACCTTAAAATACGCCAAGTGCAAGCCAGCCCGCGGTTTCATTCGTTGTGTCATAGAAAATACGTTAATTATTAGCAAAAGTCGTGATTGCCAAGGCATTGACGTGGTTTCATAACTTTCGTAGTATGGAATCGTTAAGTGGTCATAGTGATAGCTCACCGTCCGATCAGGACCAGGGTTCTACTCCCTAAGTCCGTCAACGAAGTAACGAGCCCGTCCGACAGTAGTCCGATACAGGGGGTCTACTCCCTAAGCACGAAGTCCGTCGTTTCGGCCTTCGTAACGGGCGTTTCCTACTCCCTATGACCTACGGACGGATGGTTCGTTCGGGGCCCGAGCGAAGAATGAATGACAACGCGATTTGACTGTTGTCCCTACTCCCGATGTGTTTTTGCCCGTCCGAACAGTTGACCATGACACTGGTTTTGACGGATAGTTATGTCAGTTGATACGACATCAAAATAGTTCTCGTGCTATCGACGAAAGTTACTATAATAAAAGAATTTCAAACTATGGCTGTTTTTTTAATAATTGAAGAAGCTTAACAGGAGGAGCGGAGGCAACGTTGATTTTATTTACGCCAAAACTTTTGGTTGGCGAGTATTCCCGACTATGAGTTCATAGGGAACTACTCTCTCGGGAACTAGGCTCACTCGGGAATTATTCGGGGACTTATGTGCGGATTTAATACCTCTTTTGCCTCGACACATACCCCGAAGTGGTGTTGATCCAAGAATGAAAGTAAGGACATATTAAAGATTCTGCAACTTATTGAGATGTATTACCAATTTGTCCCACCCATTTTTTGTTTACTTTTAGATCCTCACCCTTTACCGCTCCTCGACGGACTTAGTGAAACTTCCCATTGAGTTATGGGAGTTGCACAGGTTTTCCCATAGCCGTTTTGAGCGAACTCTCCCGTCGGCACCCTTCAATAATCCGCGAGCCAATTCTTGGTTCTCACCCATAAAATCAAGAAGGGCATCAATTTGCTAGTGAGTTGCTGCAGCGGTTGGGGCCATTTTACACAATTAACCATGGAATGAAAAGCTAATTAGAATACAGAAGACTTCCACGCTAACGAAGTTTATGAACTTTTTTTAAAGTCACTTCTTTAAATAATCATTTAATGGGCTTTTTAACATACAATGAATAAAGCACACTGTGTACAAAATATATAAATGGCTTTGCGACTGAGAGTCGCGGAGGATCGCCGTTGTACGTCCGTATACGTTCGCGATCGGGGTTCTCTCTCTCTGTCGCCCGCGTCGCTTTTGCTGCGCTACTCGCTAGCAGCTAGGTGCGCTACTCGCTAGGTGCACGGGCGGCGGAATGGCACTGCGTAGCAGCCTGTTTTTTTATATTCCGTGGTAGCAACAACATCGTACTTACTATAGCCATAGAAAAATCCGTGCTATACTTTGACGTTTCATTTGAAAATTTTCTTCAAAAAGTAAACAAGCAAAGGTATCAACAGGATGATGCTGGTTTCCGGACAAAATGGCAAAAATAATTAAAATCTATATTTAAACACATAATAAAAATTATATTTTAAAAAATGTGGTAATTTTCTAACGACAAAAGTATTAATTTTTGTTTAATAAGCTAGAAAACTACAAAATAAGTAAACCGGTAATCGACCGGTAAAATAGCGCAACTCTATTGCTATGCGTCTTTCGTTCACGAATATTGTCTATGATTCCGTTTGAAACTGATGAATCCGAAATCGTTAGGGAGTAGGGTTCAGTCCGACGTATCGGACCACTGTCGGACGGGCTCGTTACTTCGTTGACGGACTTAGGGAGTAGACCCCCAGTTTCAAACGGAATCATAGACAATATTCGTGAACGAAAGACGCATAGCAATAGAGTTGCGCTATTTTACCGGTCGATTACTGATTTACTTATTTTGTAGTTTTCTAGCTTATTAAACAAAAATTAATACTTTTGTCGTTAGAAAATTACCACATTTTTTAAAATATAATTTTTATTATGTCTTTAAATATAGATTTTAATTATTTTTGCCATTTTTGTCCGGAAGCATCATCCTGTTGATACCTTTGCCTGTTTACTTTTTGAAGGAAATTTTCAAATGAAACGTCAAAGTATAGCACGGATTTTTCTATGGCTATAGTAAGTACGATGTTGTTGCTACCACAGAATAGAAAAAAACAGGCTGATACGCTGTGCCATTCCGCCGCCCGTGCACCTAGCTGCTAGCGAGTAGCGCAGCAAAAGCGACGCGGGCGACAGAGAGAGAACCCCGCAGGGTTGCCAGATGTGATTTTTTATTTTTCCCCAGATTTGAAATAATTTTTCTCCAAAATGATACAAATTTTCTAAGTTTTACCCAAAGGCAAAAAGTTTGCAATTTTAACCATTACGGAACCATTTTTGATGACAAATTTTTAATGAAGTAAATTTGTCATCAAATTATTTTAATTGAATTAATAAAGTCTACCTACTATGTCGATGTCGGTAATTATGTCGATGTTATCATCAACATAATTATAAAAGGGCATGGGCATGGCACGCTCTTTGATTGAAACTAAATGGACATTAGTAATGTAGTAAGCAGATTTTATTAATTAGCCATCAAGCTAATTATTTCCACTATAAAAATCAGTTTGGACTTCAAGCTTCTACTTACTAAAGTAATGTACCATGATGCATGCACATCGTTTTCTTTGGTGTCTATGTATAGAGGTACACACGACGACATATTATTTTATCAAACTATGGCATAATACTCGATTCAATTAATAAGCCCAAGCTATACATTTCCAGTTTTAGCTGACCTCGCATTGTATAGGCTTTCGCACAGTTAGAAATCAGTTTATACTGGAAATGTATAGCTTGATATGTCGTCGTGTGTACTCTCATCGAATAATTACTATCGCCAATGTCTTTCTGACTAACTATAAAAAATACCCAAAATTCTCCATGATTTTTTTCCTCTCTCCAAACATTTCTCCAAATATTTCAATTCTCCAAAATTTCTCCAGGAGCCAAATTTTTACCCAAAATTGCGAAAAAAATACCCAATCTGGTAACCGCGACCGGGGTTCAACCCCGGTCGCGAACGTATACGGACGTACAACGGCGATCCTCCGCGGCTCTCAGTCGCAAAGCCATTTTTATATTTTGTACACAGTGTGTTTTACTCAATGCATGTTAAAAAGCCCATTAAATGATTATTTAAAGAAGTGACTTTAAAAAAGTTCATAAACTTCGTTAGCGTGGAAGTTTTCTGTATTCTAATTAGCTTTTTATTCCATGGTTAATTGTGTAAAATGGCCCCAACCGCTGCAGCAACTCACAAGCAAATTGAGGCCCTTCTTGATTTTATGGGTGAGAACCAAGAATTGGCTCGCGGATTATTGAAGGGTGACGACGGGAGAGTTCGCTCAAAACGGCTATGGGAAAACCTGTGCAACTCCATTAACTCAATGGGAAGTTTCACTAAGTCCGTCGAGCAGCGGTAAAGGGTGAGGATCTAAAAGTTAACAAAAAAAACTAGAGTTCAATAAGTTGCAGAAACTTTAATTTGTCCTTACCTGCATTCTTGGATCAACACCACTTTTCGGGGTATGTGTTGAGGCAAAACAGGTATTAAATCCACACATAAGTCCCCGAATAATTCCCGAGTGAGCCTAGTTCCCGAGAGAGTAGTTCCCTATGAACTCACAAATCGGAAATACTCACCAACCTAAAGTTTTGGCGTAAATAAAATCAACGTTGCCTCCGCTCATCCTGTAAAGCTTCTTTAATAATTAAAAAAGCAGCTATAGTTTGAAATTCTTTTATTTTAGTAACTTTCGTCGAAAGCACGAGAACTATGTTGATGTCGTATCAACTGACATAACTATCCTTCAAAACCAGTGTCATGGTCAACTGTTCGGACGGGCAAAAACACATCGGGAGTAGGGACAACAGTCAAATCGCGTTGTCATTCATTCTTCGCTCGGGCCCCGAACGAATCATCCGTCCGTAGGTCATAGGGAGTAGGAAACGCCCGTAGCGAAGGCCGAAACGACAGACTTCGTGCTTAGGGAGTAGACCCCCTGACCCGTGCCGGACGGCGCGTACGTGTTCCACGCGCGCCTCAAAGAGATGTCAGCAAAAAGGAAGGGGCCTGCCAGGGCCAAAGCCTGCCGGGGGTGCGGGGTTGTATTGTCTTTTCCAAGTTATGGAACAACAAACTGAATGTCACACACAACAAAGTTCAAATTCCATTGCAACCAAAAATTTATTAGGACCTTTTTGTTACAAATGGTCACTCAAAAATCAACTTAGAATACATTTCATTGAAATATAGACGCCAGCACATCTAGCTAATACAATCTGTGTTGCTACGCCGTAGTAAGCTAGCTACGCTGTGTAGCAGCACGCCTACGCCGTAGTATGTTAGCTACGCTTTGTAGCAGCACGTCTACGCCGTAGTATGTTAGCTACGCTTTGTAGCAGCACGTCTACGCCGTAGTATGTTAGCTACGCTTTGTAGCAGTCTAACAGGATACAGCTAAATACCAGTATTTTACATGGAGCGACTGCCTATCTGACCTCCACAACCAAGTTACTGGGTAATACGATACCCCTTGGAAAGTCTGGTTGTCAGACTTTCGGGCTTCTGACGACCCGTAACGAATGACAGCCAGGACCAGTGGCTTAACGTGCTTTCCGAGGCACGGAGTGGTCTTGGTATGCAAAGGTGGTCACCGATACACGGACCAACCGCGGCAAGCGTAGCTTAACCTGATCGATCGAACCGTGCGGCTGTTCTGTTATTGTAATTGGCCTTATTTTATTTGATCTTTTACTTACTGTATCTGTTTAGCTGTAAGTTTTCCTAAAAATAAAATAAATAAATAAATTACTTGGCCACAAGCCAAAGAGTACTATCGACACGAAATGAAGAAGAACAAGAATACAGTCAAACGGGGTGAATAGAGACGCAGGGGTGAATAGGGACGAAACTTTTAAAGAGATTTTAAGCTTGAAATAGTAATAGTTTGTTGCCAGAAAGGACTCTTTAGTGGCTACTGCATTACAATTAACGATAAAGTGCCCTTGTTAGCTACGTAGGACAATCTAGAGTCTAGACAAAATCAAACTGGTTGCTAATTTAATTGTAAATTTTTTTTATTCTTTTTTACATTCATTACTCACACCCTGACTTATTACTTGTATTTTTTTTTTTTTATTAGAATCGTTTTGCTTGTACCATGTTTGTAAATACGTGAGCACCATGTATCTATCAGATAATTAATTTACATGTCATGGTTTCGTTTTTAATTCTTTTACCTATTGTGGTATAGTAATTTTATTTTAGGTGCATCGTCCTCACATGTTATTATATAATTAAAGTACCCATGCAAAATATTGTACCTAAAACATTTTAAAAGAGTAACGGTGGAGTTTCTTGCCCATTCTTCTCCATACGAAAACTACCTTTTGGAATGGGCGACTAGAATCAATTCTATTTTAAGATAATTTTTGACGTTCAAAAGTGCCTTTTATGTGCCTATTTGAAATAAATGCTTTGACTTTGACTTACAAACTATATTACTTCAAGCTTAAAATCTCTTTTAAAGTTTCGTCCCTATTCACCCCTGCGTCTCTATTCACCCCGTTTGACGGTACTATGTCTACTAAGACTACTGCTCACCTGGATCAGGCCAAGACAAGCCTCCTCGGAAGCTGTTGCTAGGAGAACTGGGTCTGATTTGAGAGCTGTTTACGCCGCTACCAGCACCACCCACGATGAAGTTTCCACGACCTGTCAGATTAGTCATTCAGGTTCATCCACAGATATAGATAGACCTAGATAACGCAAGTATCACGAACTGTATGAAAACCAAGCGTGCCACTTTTTGACTGCCTACTTGGGTTTTAGACAACTGTTTCTATTCAGTTAATGAATTTTTAAATTATAAATTTTGACATTACTTACATTTTATCAATACTTACTTTGTGTGTGTATGTATACCTATTGACTTGTATTGTTTCTTTTTTTTACATTATTAATGAATATAAAATTGTGCATATAAAACTTGACATTGTATAAAAATTACCAATTTTCATCTTAGGGTTTCGATGTCAAACTAACTAGGTCCTATGATTATATTGTTGCGGCCTATTTGGCCACTTTGCATTTGTAAGTAATTTTAATATTTCTACACCGGCAACGGTAGTGTATGTGAAACTGTTTAATATTAAGATCTTAATTACCATATACTCAGAAATAAATATATCTATCTATTTACTATGACGTCACAAGCTCGCGCTCACCCAGCCAGCAGTACGCAGGACTGAGCGCGAAAGTGGCGGCTTATGATTTTCGATCGTAAGCTGGTGCGATTTTTGGCACGCGAAGTAGGTGCTCTTGCGTTATCTAGGTGTATCTATATCTGTGGGTTCATCATTATCATCTTTTCCGCCTAAAGACATATGTAAAGCTGGACCTACCTCAGAGTTGTCACATCTGTGCTTCTTGAATTACGATAAGGGGCACGTTCATGATAATAGAACGGAGAGTACCCTGGCGTAAATATGACACATCGAGCTTTAGAAAGAGACTGCCACACAGCACGCGTATCATGACGACGTTTTGTCGACGGAAGAATAAACAAAATGACACATTGCCATGCTTAGACGCGTAGAATGCGTGCGTACAAATATTTCAAGAATCTGACATATTTTGTCTATTCTTCCGTCGACAAAACCCGCGGGGCAATTGTGTTGTTACACAATTGCCCCGGAATATAAAATCAATCGCCTTATCAATCGGAATCGGTTCCATTTTGACAGTTCAACAACATTCATTGCGTTATGTACGTGTTGAGCAGACAAATTTTTTGAACTTATGAAGCAATAGATTAGCAATTTGCTTCAAAATGATTCAGATTCCGATTGATAGTGTGTTACGCAATTAGGGTGCTGTTTTTACAGCTGTTATGCTATGCGTGCTGGTTTGAGTGACAGAGACGACACGACGTGAGTCAAGGCTGAGTTTTTACGCCAGCAACGGCCGATTATGCCAATATAACGCGGTGTCCTGCGTGAGCGACGAATACGACGCAACGCGACGCTGCGAACGCGACGAACGCGATCAACTCAACGGCATACCCTGCTTGCGGCCTATATGACCGTCTGCGGCGAGACGCGACGTAACGCGTACTTGTTTTGAGGGCGACCAGACGCGACACAACGAACTAAATATGAACTTAGAGCAAAATTGTACTGTACTTGATGTACTTCTCCGTGATTCGAGAAGTAATGACGTACGTACGCGCTACGTTGCGTCTCGCCGCAGACGGTCATATAGGCCGCAAGCAGGGTACGCGGTTGAGTTGATCGCGTTCGTCGCGTTTGCAGTGTCGCGTCGCGTCGTATTCGTCGCTCATGCAGGACACCGCGTTAAAGTTTGTCTCACGCGTTGTTAAAGTAAGACCACCAGATTATCGAGAACGCTGGATGGATACACAACTTCAGTCAATAAGATTTTAGTTATTTTTTGACGATACCCTTTGGAGCAACCCTTTATAATTTTTTTTTTTTACATACGCCAGCACATCAAGCTACTACAAGCGTAAGGATCAATGTTGATTGGCAAAATTTGCCAGTTTCGGGTAGCTTGATGTGCTAGCGTCTGGACATAGGACAGACCATAGATATATTTCTATGGGACATACAGTCAGAGATATTGCTTAAGCTAAATTTTTTGGTACTCAGAAAAGTAAGTACCAATGTCTCTAATGTAACTTAGGTATTATGGACATAGCCCAAAAAGTTGTCATTACTGCCTATGATGAATACTATGATTTTGAAGGTGAGAGGTGCACTTACCAGGACGAAGGTCGGGTCGTTGTGGCGGGAACTCCGATAACTGCACCGGCGGTGATGTGGGACAGATATTGCAATGCATCGTCTGGTTGAGAAACTTATAAGTTATAACCAACCATTATCAAACAACACACACATACATATTATGTATGTCAGAACATTTTATTTGATTTTGTATGAAATTTTCTTTAGTCATCATCAGTCTAGCCTTTTCCCAACTATGTTGGGGTCGGCTTCCAGTCTTACCGGATGCAGCTGAATACTAGTATTTTAAATGGAACGACTGCCTATCTGACCTCCACCATAGAGTAAGTAATGTTCATTATATGTAAGAAGAGACAAGAGTCTCATAGAAAAAGATGAAAAACCTCGCTCGTATGAAACTTGTACTAAAACTGAATACCTCAGCTCAGCATAATGTCATCTGACATTATGCTGAGCTGAGGCCCTTTTGGCATTATAGTCTTTGTTTTCTGTTTTTTTTAACCGACTTCATAAAAGGAGGTTCTTTATTCGACCTGTACAGTCACGTCTAAAAGTATGTATACACTTGGCTTTATTCAAAGGCGATTTTCTCCTTTGCTTTTGAATTAAATTTTATGTTATTACGAAAATAGTATTTTCGAAACCATAGGTTTATATTAAGTGTCGTATTTCAACGTTGCATTCGTTATTTCACGAAAAAATCGCAATTGAAAATTGCCAAGTGTATACATACTTTTAGACGTGACTGTACGTATGTATGTTAGTATGTCCGCGATTTTCTCAAAAACTAATGAAGCAATTTTGATCATTCTTTCATTGCTGTGATCTACATACTTTCAGGAAGGTTTTAGTATATAATACATTCGGTAATTATTCTTATGTATGAAGTTATATATATGCATAAATGTACCGCATCTCCGGCATTTCTATGCGAATTTTGATGATTCTTCTAGTCGGTGTCTTTAATTCTTCAATGCACTATTGTTAATTGAACTTGTGTTTGGTAGGTACAACTAACAAGAGAAAAATAAAATCTTTTTTAGAAAATGAAACAACCGACTTCAAAAAAAAACAACAAAGTTATAAATAACATTAATTTCGGAAGTCATTGTCATTGACACCGACTTCCGAAATTAAAGTTATTTATTATACCCTACACAAATTCAATTAACAATAGTGCATTGAATAATTGAAGACATCGACTCGTCAAAATTGGCATAGAAATGCCGGACATGCAGTACATTTATGCATCTAACTTCGTACATAAGAATAATTACCTAATGTATTATATGCTAAAACTTTTCTGAAAGTATGTAGATCACATTAATGAAAGAATGATCAAAATTAGTTCATTAGTTTTTGAGAAAATCGCGGGCATACAAACATACATACATTCGGGTCGAAAACAGAACCTCCTTTTTTGATGTCGGTTAAAAAAAGAGTGGATAATCCGTGTTGTACCTTGTACATAGAAGCGTATCTCCCATCAACAGCCTGGGCATCTCTTTCGCAGTGGCTGAGCGGGCTGACTGGCTCCGTGCTGTTCTCTTTCGTGAACTTAGGTGGACATGGTTGTGTGGACGCGTTCATCACATTAGTAGTAGGTGCTGTGCATTGAGGCGTTGGCGCCGGTTGTGGTTGTGGTTGTGTTGCTAGGGAAAAAGGGTAGGTAGCTAATAAAAATAGCCTTTATTTCCTCTGACCATCCTAATAGCCTGCGCAGACGACGGATTTTTGTCCGCGGCGATAGAACGTATGGAAATCTATGCAATAACGCACACGAAGGACAAGTAGACTGCTGGGATTTCCATACATTCTATCTTTGCGGACAATTTCTCCGCGGACAAAAGTCCCTCGTCTGCGCAGGCCTTAACTTTATAATCTTATAAATGCGAAAGTAAGTTTGTTTGGTTGTTTGTTACCTTTTCACGCCTAAACCACTGAACCGATCATCCTGAAATTTTGCATAAACGTTGTCAGGTGTACAGAAACGGACATAAGGTACCTTTCATCCTGAAAAAAAGTGCTGTTCCCGAGGAAAACAACAATAACGTTATTATGATAATAGATGGCGCCACGTGTCTAATGAACTTTGTCACAATATTTAATTCGAAGGCGGTACGAAGTTCGCCGAGTCAGCTAGTAATAACATTATATTAATCCTAATAACATTTTGTCTTATGGATGTTATCAATTATCAGTTACCAGGATGTTTTGCGACATAGGTCTCCTTTATTGCCCTCTACACATTCCTGTCCAGCATAGCTATTTACAAACACTCGATACGCTTCCGTACCGTATCGAACATTAATCATTGTTATCGTAGGAGTCTTCTAAACGCTGTTCACAAGTCCAAAAGCCGAAAATTTTGTCAATTTAAATCAAATAGACGCCCGCTATTCTTCCAACAGCTATTTGCTGTCGGGGGCAAGTCAAATCAGGTTATCGAAATGAGTCATTTTCGATACGATAACCTGTCGTATGGTTGTGAATAGCTATGCTGATCTGCACCCTAATTGCGTAACACACTATCAATCGGAATCAGAATCATTTTGAAGCCAATTGCTAATCCATTGCTTCATAAGTTCTAAAAAAATTTCTGCTCAAAACGTAAATAACGCAATGAATGTTGTTGAACTGTCAAAATTAAACCGATTCCGATTGATAAAGTGTTACGCAATTGCCCCGCTGTTCTTCGTGAACTTTTTGGCAGATCCTCCTCCCACATTTTCACCAGTCTTTGCCTGCGTCTTTTTCCATTGCTCGGGTAGACTGATAGCTGTTGTCTAAAATGTCGTAGTATTGAGGACAACGACCATACAGATTGATAATAATAAATAATAATAAAAAGTTTTATTGACATAAGAAAGGTTTTAATTTTAATTTGAAGCCCTGACTCCTGTGCTAGGTGGTACCTGTGTTACAGGAGTCAGTGTCTTCACCCGTTTGTGGGACATTAACAAATTATAATAATATCAGAAGATTCAGAACGTTTTTGGTTTAAACTACTTTTTGAAGGGCGTTGGGTAGATTCAAGTATTATTTTGAAGAAACGACATATTTTATAGGCGAATTTAAAGTATGATGGAAAGTTTGGATAAATCATATTTTTTTCTCAAAGACATGTGACATCTACCAACCCGCACTGGGCCCGCGTGGTGGATTACGGCCCACTCCCTCTCACAGAGAGGAGGCCTGTGTCCCAGCAGTGGGAACATTATAGGCTGATGATGATGATGATGATATTTTTTTCTAAACTAAGTATATTTGGAAATGTGGCGGAGTTCGTTGAATTGTAATGGAGAGGCCTATTTTTAAAGCTAAAGAAAAAATAATTAATTACTTATTCATTCATAACTTCACTGAACTACCGAAAAACGTCATTCAAAACAGTAACACTACTAAACTTTAAAATAATTAAAATATCTTCTAAACTGCGCTTGCGTAAACTAGGATTAATATCGCATCCGTGGAATAATGGCGCCAGTTTACTACTGTTCTCATCATGTCAAAGCTGTGTTTCCCTTGTACTTCTGTTTGCCATAGCCTAGCACTGATATAGGTACAGTCAACAGCAAAAGTAGATGATGAATTGAGTTTATAACTTTTGGAGTCAAAACTGCTGCTACTGGTAGTAAATGTTTGGTATAATTTACAATCACATAAATACTTTTGAATCACTTCGACGCCACACAGTTCTGACGCGAACTCCGTTCATTAGTATTGAATTTCTGATTTTCATCATCTACTTTTGCTGTTGACTGTACTATAGTTGTCTAGAAGTAATCTCACTAGTGTTAGGCAGCAGAGTGTACTGTCGGTTGCCATCCAGCAGCGTGACCGCGAGCCCCGCCTCCCGCAGGCCCCTCACCACCGCCACCATCCCGTCGCCTTCCATAGTAACACCTCAATTCTGGTCCGAAGGGATATGCTGCGGAAGAAAAGACTATATGATCACCTCATTCTGTACTAACCGCAGAATGAAACCACACACCACCACACGCGAACTGACGTCACGCAAAGATCCTGCATCGCGCAAGCAGAGTTTACCGCGCGACTAGCATAATTATATACAACCACACCCCGGACACTCCATACAACGCTCGCAAAATAATTACCTACTACTACAACATTAAAAAATGACGTTTGTATACGTATGAATGTGTGCGTGAGGTACTTGTGTTTGCGAGCGCTCTTGTTAAAGAACTGCGACGGTAACCTCGAAGTGCGGGGTGAGGTGCGGTAACTGATGTTAGTGCGGGGAAGGGAGTGGCCTTTCTGTACGTAGTACTTTAAGTATTCTGTGATACAACGTCCCGACGTCAATCGTCGGGCAGTAGCCCACCAGACACAACACCCGTCTGGTTGGAGGATCCTCCATCCATCCTCTATAGGTCTAACTAAAACTAATCAAGATTACACTTGAAAATAAATCCGACATATTGTCGCTGAAGTTGTAACACGGCATAACTTAAAAACTAGTGGGTTGGTAAGTTAGATGAAAATGCAATTTCGATAGATTTCTAGTTTTCAGTTGGGCAGCATTTTGAAAACTCCGTCAAGTCTTCTCCTCGCCTATCCCGCAGTGTTTAAAGACTAAGGTCTTCAACCAGTGCATCCTGCCTGCCATGACATATGGTGCCGAAACGTGGACACTGACGGTCGGGCTGGTCCACAAATTCTAGGTCGCTCAGCTCGCTATGGAAAGAGCTATGCTCGGAGTCTCTTTGAAGGATAAAATCAGGAATGCCTGATTTTCCCGCCCGAACTCCGATGCTTTTCCAGACAATTTCATTAAATTGTCCGGAAAAGAACCGAAGTTACCGACATAGCTTGCAGAGTAAGCAAACTAAAGTAACAGTGGGCTGGCCATGTTTGTCGAAGGACCGTTCCGATGGCCGGTGGAGCAGACGAGTCTTTGAGTGGAGACCGCGTATCGGAGCGTAGTGTGGGACGCCCTCAAGCTAGATGGACGAACGACAAAAAGAAAGTGGCTGGGACGGACTGGATGCGGAAGGCGTAGGACAGGGTGTTGTGGCGCAGCCTGGGAGAGGCCTATTTCCAGCAGTGGACTGCATTAGGCTGAGTTGGTTGACTGATCTAGATTTTCAAGAATAACGTGCTTTAGCGTTGTACTTACAGACATCTTCAGTAATCTTAAACAAGAATAACACAAATCAGGCCTATAGGAAGCCTGCCAATCGTCGCAGTGTGGTATGGGCCTAGAAAAAAAAAAACAATAGATAACCAGTTATCATAAGGGCTGCTAGCTGCTGAATGATAGTAGCCGAGGATCGAGTTGAATGGCGAGCGGTTGGAGGCTAGGCATATGTCCAGCTCAGTGGCGGACTCACACGTTTGCCGCCAATAGGCTATTCAAATTTTGTAGTCCCTACCCATAGATATATAGAAAGAAAGAAAGAAAGAAAATACGTTTATTTGCGGTGAAAATGACGCAAAAAGAACGTAAACACGAAAAATAAAATAAAAAGGTAGAGGTAAACATGCGTCACATCCACGCAAAACGGCTATCGCTCAGCATTATGCTGCGACCCTATGCAGGACTGAGCCCCAGCGCTGGTTTTCAGCGACAGCCGGCGCTGACGTAATGACGTCGTCCGGTGCAGCAAACAATTTATTAAAATACAGTGTACTTAAAGAAAAATAATTGAATTTAAAAGTGATAGAATATTATACTAAACATGAAATAGACATAGGTACAGTACATGCTATGAGAATATCATCCTCAATAAACGTTTTACACTTTATGAAGTGGCAACATTTCGAAGCGTCCTTATGAATTTGACGTAAGTGTACCCAACGTGCACCAAGTGATTATGTCTTATGAAACATTTCTATGTCCCTACCGAACTCTACAATAATGTCCCATGTGTTTTGTATACTGCTTCGACTCGCTTAATTCCATCGCCTTTTCTTCAAAATACTTAAAATATTCACGTTCAGCTACGAAAAATTTGCAAAGAGATTTGTAAAGATCGGCAACTGTGATCAAATCTACGGTAGAAGCCTGAATTTGAGCATTCACATTGTTTATTCTTTCCAAAAGATCATGGTAGGTATATAAATATTAATCTTTTTAACTTCAGTAAGACATTTTAAAAAAATGTTAGCCCCAAAGCCGCCCCTAAAATCTGCCGCCCTAGGCTCCAGCCTACTCAGCCTGTTGGTAAATCCGCCACTGGTCCAGCTGGACTGCTAATGATGATGTTGGTGAAAGACAACGGGGCATTCATCTAAGTTAACTTAGTCTCCGAGGTACTCCTTGTAGAAAGAATGATCACCCATCAAGTCGGCTCAGCACAGCAAGCGAAAGGGATATTAAAACTAGGATGGAGTGTCCAAATAATGACACACTACAAACCCAAAGCTTGCTTAACTTATCCAGCCTATAATGTACCCACGGAACACAGGCCTCCTCTCTGTAGGAGGGAACAGGCCGTAATGCACCCCGCGGACACAGTGCCGTTTGGTAGATGTCACATGTCTTCGAATTTTTGACCCTAGGACGTGCCGGTTTCTTCACGATGCTTACAAAGCTTGTCTGTCTTGGCCCAAATCAATAGTTTCAGTAAGTGGCTACTCGGTTAAAATTCCCAAAAGCTGACAACTACTACTTAACATATAAACTGCTTCGACAGCAGAAAACGACATTTTCACCGCAAATTTTTCGCCGTGCGGTGAAATTCGTGCGGCTAGTCACCTGTGTAAAGCCCGCGTCGTGCTACTGCGGGCTAGGTGCCAAGCTCCTAAAACGGTCGAAGACAAACGGCTAGATGCTCGCTTAACCCATTGAATGTCGTAATTACAGACACAATTAAAAAGCCATTGTGTCTCGCGTAGATCTACGTTCCGACAGACGAGAGGTTAAGGGGGATTTACTTATAATGAAACAGAAAATATATTGACTATAGAATCATAACTTTATCAAACCTGCATTGAAATAAAGCTTATCAAACACTCACACTTCATATACACACCTCCCTACACACAAACTACACTCACACTCATATACAGGGTGCCAGGGAAACGCTTCCGAAAACGAAGACAGGTGATAGGGCTAGTGATTCTCGATACAATACCATCAAAAAATCAGGAAAAAAAATGAACAATTTTACCAATTTTTTTTAGCATTTTTCGTACACTATGCTGTGAAAACAGTTAAATACAACCATTATTTGCGATTAAACACATTTTTTTTCTTTACAACTCTAACAAGCAATGTATTCGTAAATAAATATCAGCTGACGCTCGCGCATGACCTCGGGTTCAAAGTGCGCGCGCGCTCGCCGACGGCAGCGCGGCCGACGACCCCAAGTCCACGTGACGCGCTACACGACGGCTGACGGCGCGCGGGCGGTGCTGTGTTCCTATCCTCATGAACTCCTAACTTTTACTCGATCGCTTGAAGCAAATGTCTTTTCAGTTCACTTCTACCACACCCCGGACACTCCATACAACGCTCGCAAAATAATTACCTACTACTACATGATCACCTCACTCTGTACTAACCGCAGAATGAAACCACACACCACCACACGCGAACTGACGTCACGCAAAGATCCTGCATCGCGCAAGCAGAGTTTACCGCGCGACTAGCATAATTATATACAACCACACCCCGGACACTCCATACAACGCTCGCAAAATAATTACCTACTACTACAACATTAAAAAATGACGTTTGTATACGTATGAATGTGTGCGTGAGGTACTTGTGTTTGCGAGCGCTCTTGTTAAAGAACTGCGACGAATACGCCGAAGTGCGGGGTGAGGTGCGGTAACTGATGTTAGTGCGGGGGGAAGGGAGTGGCCTTTCTGTACGTTGTACTTTAAGTATTCTGTGCTTCTACCTAGTTGTGCGATATGTGCTTTCGGATTCCATTCATGCAAGGATCGTAATGATTTTCCCCTTGAACAGGGTTACAATTTTATTTTGATCGGAATGTTCGCAAATTTTGCTTACAAATCAGAAAAATCCAGTTTACTTTGCTTAACCTTGAGACCCCATATCGAAGGTAATTAGATACCTACTGTGATTGAGAAAGAAAAGTATAAAAAGTTGATTATGTACAAAGACATTGACTTTACAAGCAACTTTGTTAATTCGTCCATTAAAATTTTGCACAGCAACAAAATTGAAATTACAGTTTACAGAATGAGTAGAAACAAGCACTAGGAAGATACAGTATCAAGAATTAGAAGAGAAAACTGAGATTTAGGTACACTAGATTGCGAAACGTAATTATTAATTTAGAAAATTTGCGCGTGCATTCGCCGTCGGAGAAGGCAATCGACTGTATGACCGAGCGTTGGCGGTCCCGATCCCGGCGCCGGCGGCGGCGCGGGGTGCGCGGGGCGAAACGGTGCGTACTGGTACTGGCGGCGGTATCGTTTGTCGGCCGGTAAGGCGCTGGCCACACAGAAAGGACGTAAGACGCAGACGGGGCGCGGGCATTTGTCTCTACCGCGTCTCTTTCATACAAAATGTATAGAAGCGTCGCGACTCAAAACATACAGAACAGACAGGGCGCGGGCGCAACGCTGGTACTTTTGCGCCTGTCCGCGACGCGCCCTCGTCTTACGTCTCTTCTGTCTGGCCTGCCCCTAACACAGGCAGGCGGCATGTTTGATCTTCTTAGTACTTCTTTAGTAATCGGTTAGTTCCTTTCCGACTCGGCTCGTGAGCGAACGTGCGCTACTTTTAATCGATCCATCGCTATTGAATCGTATTTAATACTGTTTTGTTTTAGTTACGTTTTTAGTGCTGTTTTATTGTTTTTTATTAGTTATTATTTTTGTTACGTTATTAGTGCTGTTTTATTGTTTTTAATTTTATAAATGGACATTTAGAAGATATGCTAGATAATGTATCGCTGGCTGAATTTCGTCGAGCATGGTTCCAGCACGATGGCGCTCCATCGCATGTTACGCGCCCTGTCCGCGAGCGTCTCACTGAGCTTTTTGATAACCGCTGGATCGGAAGGCTGGGGCCGCACGCCTGGCCGGCTCATTCACCCGACTTAACACCTCTGGACTTCTTTTTGTGGGGGTATGTGAAAGAAAGAGTGTTTGATCGGGAATGTGACAGTGCTGACGAAATGCGGGGCAGAATAGTGAGCGTTTTTAATAAACTACGCGAAGAATGTGTTGAGGACCCTACACTAATGCCTCGTGTTCACCGGTCCACACAGCGACGGGCCCAGCTGCATGTGTATTGAAATGAATGGAGCGCAGTTCGAGCCAAACCTCATAAGGTCGCAAAGGATTTAGACAGGTACGTAAAATGCCTCTGTCAGCTTTAATGTTTAACAGTGGGCTACGAATGCGATTAAAATTCATAATTTTGTGAAGTGTCGTAGGGGTGGGCATTTTGAAAGTGATATTTGTAAATTCCGTATAAATCCCGTGACTCGGCCGTACGGAGCGCTCGGCGCCCGCGGCGTGCGGGCGCTTGGTCACGTGGTGGCGCGTCGTCGCTTTGCGTGTCAGTGACCTCACGTTTTGTACGGTTTCCATTGCGCGTTTACAAAATATGAAGTCTTGAAAATAATCAATTTAAAGCGAAAGGTTATTGGTATTCGTTTGCATATAGGTTGTATATAATGTACGTTCAGGCTTCGGAAGCGTTCTCCTTACACCCTGTATACACTCACACTCCTAGATACACAACCACAATCATTCAACATTTGCTGTGTTAACAACCACTGTAACCAAACTAAAAAGTCACGGTTGTATTATATAAATTGAAGCCGCAAAATCTTCGTCTCCTACGTACTCGTACCTAGTTTAGGAGCCCGGAAAGCTGTCAAGAATTTTAAATTTGGTAGCACAACCCACTGTCTCTATATGCTATGTACTGTGTAGTTGTTTTTATGTACTAATAAACTTATTATTATTATTATTATTTACATTAGGTCGATTTTTGCCCAGTGGCTGATCACGTACTAAATCGCCTTACAAGCCGAATCGCCCCCCATTTACACAGGTCGATAAAAATCACAGGTGACTAGTACATTTTCAATCAAAATGTCGACCTTTATATGGCGGGCGATCGCCTGCGTAATCTCTACTACTTTGGCACTTTGGCATCTGCGTGCCGGTGGCCTAGCCGAATTGCCATTTAGACAGTCGATTTTCACCGGGCCCGTGCGGTGAAAACCGTGCGGCAATAGTCTCCCGCGTAAAGCTCGTCGTGGTATGCTGCGGGCTAGGCGTCAAGATCGTAGACAACCAACGCTTAGTGCTACGCTGCATGACTAATTTGTCACTTCTCCGTGTTACGTTAAGATAATGGCACACTATACCGGCACCGCTCCAACCCAGCAAATAAATTGTCATTCAAATTAGAGCATTAAATCATGTGTCGTATAATATATCCTTCTCCCTTCACACATAAAGGCAATGCTTATACAGTCCCTAATGTGTGTTACTATGACCTGAATGCAGATCTCCTCAATAAACTTGACCGTCTTCTCAATAACTGCATTCGATTCATTTTCAATCTTCGTAAGTATGACCATGTTTCCGAGCACCGGCGGCTGTCCAGGCGGTCTTTCTATGGAATGCGCTCCCTCTGAACATCAGGACGGCAACCAGTCGGTTATCTTTTAAAGTGAAGGCACGTGAACATATTCGGCAGAAGTTGGCCGTAACATCCCAGCGCTGATTTGCTGGATTCGTTTTCTCCTCTACCGATCATTTTTCCCCTGAGAGTTCATTTGGTTTATATAGGTATGTATCTGTGTAAATATTGTATTTTATATTCATTTCCTAGCTAGTTATCCTGTATGTTGCACCTGCCATGTTTTGTCTCTGCATCACCCTAAGGTTGACTGATAGAAAATGTTGTCCAGTATTATTTTTTTTTTACTTGTGCATAAAGTTTTAATAAATAAATAAATAAATTTCATAATGTCAATATGAAAAAGCCAACGGCAGGCAGTCAGCGCGCTTGCCGCTACCATACAACTCGACTCGCAGCCCGCGCGCTACAAGCGAGCGGACCGCGTGCTTACTGCGCGCCGACTCAGTCGCCAGCGACATTACGAAATGCCATACAATTGTGTTGGCGCAGCCTTGCGAGCTTGCACCTCGCGGACGACGCATAGTTAGCGCGCTGGAGGCTAGCAATAGCCTAAATTCGAGGCGACTCGACGCCATGCTGTTGCTGTGCAGTTGCCGTGTCGGTATACTGTGCCATGACCTTTATTCACAAAGCGGAAGCCTAGACCCAGCTATGTAGCTCCAGCCCAAGCAAGGATCTCAAAATGCACCAAGGAACTAACAGTTGTCGTAAAACGAAAGGCGATGCAAAATATTATCCAAATCCGTTAGGATACTTACATGTCTCGCTAGAATTTAATTAAAATGTGTTAATTTCACGTTCAAATAATAATGCCACAGCAATTTAGCTTTAACATAAACAGTTAATTTACAACAATTTAGAATTTTGCTTTTTATCTGCTAGAATTTTTCCTCTATGCTGCTAGAGATGACGGAATAAAACTGACAGGTTTCTTTTGATTTTCTTTTGAATTCAAAGTTGACAATGTTTTCAAGAAGGTTCCCTATCCATTTGCATAAAATTTTAAGACCTTAATAGGTATAACTTAGCATAATTTTGTTTGGCATAATTATATTTTCGCATAATATAATTACGCATAACAGCTTACGCATAATTTTTTTAAGCATAATTTCTATAGTCATAATAATGATTAAGCATAACATTCTAAAGCATAAAATTTAGCATGACCGTTTTATTTCTAACGACGTCAGGTCGACGGAGCCCCGCTACGCGGGGCTCCTATTTCTGTCTGCAGGGTTTAAAGGAACCTAACCAAACCGAACCTCGGCGTGCCCCTGACGTCGATTAGTATTATGTGAATCAAATGTATGCCAAAACAAATTAGTCTTTAAGATGATTATGCCAACATAAAATGTATGCCTAAAAAAATTATGCCGAAGTATTATTATGCCAAAACAAATTGTGCCAAAATCGTTATGCCGAAGTACCTATATTAGGACAAAGAACATTATGCGAAAAGAAGGGATCCCTTTCAAGAAGGTAACTATACCTTTTCACACCAACTGCCTCGTTGGATAGTGTTCGCAAACGCTACTCCTGAGTATCTTTTTCTTCGTCGTGTCGCTGGCACGACAGAATATCAGATCCTGTTGGCCCAAAACTTTGCCACTTCTCAGGCATCGTCGGTGGCAGCGCAGAGGTCACTTTGACTGCATGTTTTGGGACAGGACAGAGCAGGATAGGAGGTAGAGCATACGGCTGCTTAGCATGAGTTATCCACACTTGCTATTATATAATATTATAAATTCGAAAGTAGCTCTGTCTGTCTGTGTGTTACCTATTAATCAAATCAAATGGGTCCCCCATTTGAGTTTGAAACTATAATAATGATATAGGCCCCGCATGCTTCCAACTTTTATTTAATTTAAAATGGACTTGTTTTTAGCTTTTCGGTTAGTTTTGGCATAAGGTTGCAGTCTCAGTATCTCCATACCGAATTTCATCTAAATCGGTTTAGTGGTTTAGGCGTGAAAAGGTAACATACAGGCAGAGAGACAGAGTTACTTTCGAATTTATAATACCAATTCGTATGGATAATGTTATATGACGACATAGGCAAGTGAAAACGTTTTGCAGATGACGAAACTGAAATGTAGTGTTTACTTATTTGTAATGGAGTGCGGAGGGATCACTATCAATGAGGCAATCGGCTGAGCTGAATAAAGATTTTGTAAGGCTTTCAGCAGTGGCACTAGTGACCCAGTAGTAACAGCCGCTTATTAAGAGTCGTAGGTTCTAACAGTGGCGGATTTACACATTTGCCGCCAGTAGGCTATTCAAACTCTGCCACCCCTACCGACCTCCAAAAAAACATGGTAGATATATAAATATTAATCTGTTTAACCTTTTGAACGCCATTGTCACATATATGTGACAAACGAAATCTTACCCTGAGCGCCAACGTCACAAATATATGACAAAATACACGTAGCATGGGTCGCACCATATTATGAAATAAACAATTTAATCATTACTTTTGTGCGTTTTTATTTATATAATTTAAAAGTTTAAGCTTCCGTCTATATTGTATTGCATGAAACTAATATAAATAAACCACCAATATCGAGAAATTTGTTGTTTTAAGCGTGTGTGTTGTTTTGTTAAAGTGGCCTGGCGTCAGGGGTACGGCGATACGTTTATACTATGGCGTTCAAAAGGTTAATTTTAGTAAGACATTTAAAAAAATGTTAGCCCAAAATTTGCCGCCCCTAAAATCTGCCGACCTAGGCTCCAGCCTACTCAGCCTATTGGTAAATCCGCCACTGGGTTCTAACCCAGGAAAGAGCTTTACTTTGTATCAATTATTTCATCACCATTGCTCTCAAAACGGTTAAGGAAAAAACATCGTGTGTTAACAACATGTCCTACAACAAAAAATTCGAGATTTCTTTAGAAATAAGCATCACCTTTGTACTTACTTTTCTCTTCTTTTCTTCTTGTCTGTTTATATTATATGTGTTGTTTACATAAATCAATGTCCCAATATTTCATTCAAAAATACATAATCAGCCTATAATGTTCCCACTGCTGGGACACAGGCCTCCTCTCGGTGAGAGGGAGTGGGCCGTAATCCACCACGCGGGCCCAGTGCGGGTTGGCAGACGTCACATGTCTTCGAATTTTTGGTTCTAGGACATGCCGGTTTCCTCACGATGTTTTCCTTCACCGTTTTGTAAGTCTCGATCCCGTGGGAATATCGGGATAAAAAGTAGCCTATGTCCTTTCCCGGGACACAAACTATCTCTATACCAAATTTCATCTAAATCGGTTCGGCGGTTTGAGCGTGAAGAAAGTAACAAACATATAAACACACACACACACACTCACAAACTTTCGCCTTTATAATATTAGTGTGATAGTGTGATATACGTAGTAGGGATTCAACTTTTCTCTAACTGACCATTTGAATTGAATTGAATTATAAATAACTGAATTTGTGTGGGGTAGGTACAACTAAAAAGTGAAAAAATAAAAACTTTTTTACAAAAATAACAACCGACATAAAAAAAAAACACTTCAAAGTGAAAAATAATTTTAATTTTGTTTATTTTTCATTAAAGTTATTTTTCATTTTGTAGTGTTTTTTTTTAAGTCGGTTGTTTTTTTTTTTTGTAACAAAAGTTTTTTACTCTCATAGTACGATTATTAGCAGGGCAGAAGCAGGCCTGCTTTGGAACTGACTGGAAATTGAACGTTTTTGTAAAAGGTCATGGTAAGCCCCCTGTATTATACAAGTACCTACTTGTTTAATAGAGGTCAATGTTTTCTCTTCTCTCTTTTTCCCATAGACAATCCTAGAAAATCGAAATTGCTTCAGATATCGAAAACCGGCACACAAGTTCCATATTAAAATTAAAATTCTCAGTCTATCAAAAAGTACTCTGTGATTAAATTTTTTTCTCTATGCACAAGTGACAACATGACAATTATAATTATTGATAAAAATATTTAAAATTAATTAAGTAATTAAAAAATAAAACATAAAATTACAACACAACATAACATGAACTGAAATTAGGTACTAGGGAGACAGGTTACAAAGAAGTATTAGAAGTAAATTGGTATAGAAGAGCAATGACGTTGAAAGACGAGGTCTTCACTTTGGTCCAAGAATTATCCATCACTGGGCTTTCTGCCATTGGAGCGCCAAACATAAGTTTTGAAGGTATTAACAACCTAAACCATACCATAACGCTTGTAATCCCCAAAGAGGAATGCAGACTTTGCACCTACCCATGCCACCCTAGAACCAAAAATTCGAAGACATATGACCTCTACCAACCCGCACTGGGCTCGCGTGGTGGATTAGGGCCCACCTCCTCTCGTAAAGAGAAGTCCTGTGTCTCAAAAGCGGTAATATTTTAGGCTGATTATGGTAAGTGCTACCTTGGGTTCGAACCCACGACCTGCAACTCGGTAAGTCGGGGTCGATACCACTTTGCCACTTTTGTACAGAGGCCAGCACATTTGAAATTGAACCTTATTACTTTGTAGTAAAGTTGAAAATCTATCAAAGAAATTTGACATATTGTGGTAGCTTGATGTGCTGGCGTCTGTACTTATATTTTAGGCGATTCTCAGACCACTAGAGCCCCGTCACGTGGCGTGCCACGTTGTAGTGTGAGATCCGTCAAATCCCTTCTTAATATTCCAGGTCTCACTGGTTCAAAATCTGCAGACCCATTAAAAACTTTAGAGCAAACGAAATCATCAGAGGACTGCGATCCAAACAATCCAACAAGGGATATCGAAGATATAGGTTAGTTCCACTGTTAGTCCAAGTTGCCCGGAATGTTGCCATTTTATAGATAAACCCTCTAATTTATAAACGTTGCTAAAGGCCATGATCTACGGGCGAGTAAAACCGCAGTTTTATGGCTCGTCGGTACATCTCGCCCGTGGATCATTGCAATACCGCGGTATTAAAAACCAACGAGCCCGGCTCGGGGCTCGTTAGTTATGTTTAATTTTTTGCTCGGCACGCTGCGCAAGACCGCGTGTCGATCACCACTCACGAGCCGAGCCGACAGTTTTCCGCGACAAATGGCTATACGACAACTGTTGTCTTCTTTGAATCCAACTTTTAACCCAAGCTTTAGGGCGTCTTCGCTTTTTTTTATTCATTTCGTGGTATGCTATACCGAGGTAACACAAAACTTCAATCTTCGAACAAGACATATTGCCTCATTTGCGGTTCACACTCGACTGTTTTGCTCGCTAGTCGATCAGCACATACGAGCCACGACTCCGCGAGTAAAAACCGTCGTCTCCAAAACCGCGGTATACGGCTCGCCCGTCGATCACCCACTTTAAGGTTAAGCTTAGTGAGAGGGGCTTGTGCCTAAGTAACAACAGCCGCACGGGTCCTTCAATCAGGTTAAGCTACGCTTGCCGCGGTTGGTCTGTGGATGGGTGACCAACTTTACATACCAAGACCCCTCCGTGGCTCGGAAGGTACAAACACCGTTGTGTCATCGCGCTTCTCTTTCTTTTCTATGTTGTCTGACAGTGACCGCGCTTTAGGTCATATAGTCCTCTTAGAGCCAAAGCACACACGCTACTTTCTGCATCGGCGATCGGCGATTTTGCGGCTGTATCGATGCTGCATCGCGTTTTGGCGACTCTCTGCGTTCGGACGCGATATCGAAATCGCGCGTTTTAGCGACTGCTCCGATGCTGCATCGCGTTTTGGCGACTCTCTGCGTTCGGACGCGGTATCGGAATGGCGCGTTTTAGCGACTGCTCCGATGCTGCATCGCGTTTTGGCGACTCTCTGCGTTCGGACGGGGTATCGGAATCGCGCGTTTTAGCGACTGCTCCGATGCTGCATCGCGTTTTGGCGCCTCTCTGCGTTCGGACGTGGTATCGGAATCGCGCGTTTTAGCAACTGCTCTGATGCTGGCGCAAATGCCAAATCGCTGCGACCGGCATCCGAATGTGTGCGAAGTTTAGCGTTCCGAAAAACGACTGAATCGCCGCGTTTAGCGTTTTTAAGTGTGCGGTGTGGAATGCTTGGTCCCTGCATTTAGCTTCTAAAAAGCAGCTAAATCGCCGATCGCCGATGCAAAATGTAGCGTGTGTGCTTTGGCAGCCTTTCTCAAGAATTGGGCTAGCAAAAAGAATCCAGCTGGTAGTTCGAGAAATTGGCGTGTTCGAACAAGCGAAAAAGACAAACAAATTATTCAGCTTTATTATTAGTAGTCGTTGAAAACCAGCGCTGGAGCTCTGCCTAGCATTGGGCCATAGCCATCGAAATGTAAAAAACAAATAATGAATGGAAGAATCGATAACTTTCCGATTTAGTCAATCACTAGCGTATATCACACTAATCACACTAATATTATAAAGGCGAAAGTTTGTGAGTGTGTGTGTGTGTGTGTGTGTGCGTGTGTTTATATGTTTGTTACTTCTTCACGCTCAAACGGCTGGACCAATTTTGTTGAAATTTGATATAGAGATAGCTTTAGTCCCGGGAAAAGACATA
This sequence comes from Amphipoea lucens, assembly GCA_947508005.1. Classification (NCBI taxonomy): domain Eukaryota; kingdom Metazoa; phylum Arthropoda; class Insecta; order Lepidoptera; family Noctuidae; genus Amphipoea; species Amphipoea lucens. The sequence continues at coordinate 1,321,006 of OX382382.1, read as the reverse complement.
GGGTACTTTTTATCCTGATATTCCCACGGGATCGACATTTACGCGGGTAAAACCGCGGGGTGCAGCTAGTAATATTATAAATTCGAAAGTAACTCTGTCTGTCTGTCTGTATGTTACCTTTTCACGCCTAAACCACTGAACCGATTTAGATGAAATTTAGTATAGAGATAGTTTGAGTCCCGGGGAAGGACGTAGGATACTTTTTATCCCGATATTCCCACGGGATCGACACATGCGGGAGAAACCGCGGGGCGCAGCTAGTGTAAAATAAATGGGTTTTGCACAGCACAACGATAGCGATAGATGTTTTTGTGTGAGTAAATTGTACGGTGCATGGTAAATGCACGCTGTGTTTGATGAGTTAAGGTTTATAATTGATTGTGTAGTACGTTCTGATTTATGAATTGCAAGTGTGTGCGCGACTTTGTATCTATTGCTTTTACTAAACGTAAAGTGTAGTAGTGGCGCGGTGGTGGGGCCAGCCCACCTAGCGACATCGAGTTCTGATACATTTTCAACTACCGGGCACATCTCCTTCTTTCATATATCTATGGTCACAGCCACAGATATAGATACACCTACATAGATAACGCAAGAACAACTACTTCGCGTGCCAAAAATCGCACCAGCTTACGTTCGAAAATCGTAAGCCGCCACTTTCACGCTCAGTCCTGCGTACTGCTGGCTGGGTGAGCGCGAGCGAGAGCGCGAGCTTGTGACGTCATAGTAGGTAGGCAAAAAGTGGCACGCTTAGTTTTCATACAGTTCGTGATACTTGCGTTACCTAGGTCTATCTATATCTGTGGTCACACCATTATGCTGAGCGATGGCCGTTATGCGTGGATGTGACGCATGTTTTTCTGCGACTTTTTCTTTTTTGAGATTTTTCTCTGTGTCATGTTTACCGCAAATTCTTCTTTTTATCATCTAGGTCATGAAGAACCAGGCATTTTCCAAGACAATGATGGCCAGAAGCAAAGGTACAGCTCAATGTCAGCAGAAGTCTGTTTCACGACAGACAGACCAATATTGCAAAAAAAAATGGCGAACAAGATGGACGTCAGACATGTAAACATAATACAAAAGATCAAGTCTTCTTGTTTACTGGTAAGTTATCATGACATCACGCGCATGTTCCCCGAAGGGTTAGGGTAAGGTGCACCTATGGTATAATAACATCCATATTTCGTAATTTATGTTCAAGTCCCATAATATTCCTCACCTATCGCCTGACGCAGGTCCTCACCAGACACGGATGTTTCGGGAGGTTCCTGCACATCATCAGGTGGGAGGAGACGCCCGGGTGTCACAATTGCGAGGATCGCCTAGAGGACACGGTGGAGCATACGGTGGAGGTCTGCCCCGCTTGGGCGGAGCACCCCGCCGTGCCCTCGTTGCGCGATCGGCAGCGGCGGCGACCTCTCGCGTCCGGCCCTGGTTCAAGCCATGGTCCGGGGCGAGAGGGAGTGGGAGGCATTCACTTCCTTCTGCGAAGCAGTCATGCTAGCGGAGGAGGTGGTGGGATGGCTGATGGAGAGAGCCTCACGTCCTAGCCGCCGCGGGAGACGCTCCGGGCGTCGGGAGCCGCGAGACGACTCCCGGCCACCGTAGGCGCGGGCCTGCGGACGGAGAGTAATGGGTAGCTCACCGTCCGATCAGGACCAGGCCCGTGCCGGACGGCGCGTACGTGTTCCACGCGCGCCTCAAAGAGATGTCAGCATAAAGGAAGGGGCCTGCCAGGGCCGATGCCTGCCGGGGGTGCGGGATTGTCCGAAAGGGTTACCACTACCCCGGAACATAAAGGGCTAAGGAAGGAACACGGATGGGTTTTAGTCAGTAAGAGTCTGACACTCCCTTCCGCTCCACCCAGAGCGGGAGGGGTCATTTGATGATTTCCCATTCATAAAAAAAAGTCCCATAATATGGGGCGAGTCCATTGCCAACAACACAAATCCAGACTCCGGGCTGCTACTGGAAAATTCCTAAAGAAAAAAAACCCAGTAACGCGTTACTTAATCCGGGAATCGAATCAGGACCTCATGCTCAGCAATAGCGCTTGCGACTACTAGACCAATGGGGCAGACTCGTAAGTTGTGTATAACTTTATGAATGATTATTTTTACAGGCTGGTTCCAAATTTTACAGGCTGTTCTACCCATGAAAACAGCTGTTTAATACAAAAGTACAATTGTATGAAACAGCTGATTTTTTTTCGTGATTTCAGTTGGTCCCATAGTGAAAGTTGTTCATATTCATGGGTAGAACACCCTGTAAAAATTTGGAACTGGTAAAAAAAATGTCCTGTATAAATTTTCTTCTAGTCCTGCGACCAGCAGTTATGTCCGAAGATCCAGGAGAGGTTAAACCAACACAAGCGCATTCACCACTCCAAGTTAAAAAAAGAGGAATTTGCTGGTGGTACGCAGGATCGAGCTGTAAGTTCACAAATCCTTCTTCTTAGCGTGTCGATAGCAATCAAAATGCCAGGCCCAGAATTCGGCGACTTGTTTGGCGCCATCACCAGCGTCCATCAGTTCCTGTAAAGTGCAGATGACAGGACAAATCACTTTACAAATATTAATAATAATAATAATATTCCACAACTATTACACAACGCCATCTAGTCCCAAGCTAAGCAAAGCTTGTGTTATGGGTACTAGACAACTGATAAACATACTTATATATTTCTAAATACATACATATTATAGATAAATTACACCCAGACACAGAACAAATGATCGTGCTCATCACACAAACATTTGTCCTGGGTGGGAATCGAACCCACGACCTCCGGCATAGCAGTCAGGGTCACTAACCACTAGACCATCAGGCCTGTCAAAAATCCTTATTAAGTACATAGTATAAAACAAAGTCGCCGAAATGTCTGTACGCGCATAATTTCAAAACGACTGCACCAAATTGGATAGTTTTTTTGTTGTGTTTGGTATTGCCAGGACAAGGTTTGTATGAAAGAAAATTTTAGAAATTTTAAAGTAGTACTATTAAGTATATATTCTGTGCCCGTTTGAAGCAGAGGTGGGCCGTGCCGTTAGTAGTTTAGGTATATAATAAATAGCTTTTTCATTTCTCATACTCGGAAAGTAGTGTTTGTTTGATCCAAATAGCGGGTGGGAGACGCTGCTTCCCACCACAGGCCGGGAAAGACTCATAGTAATTACTTCCTTCTTTAGGGTGGGAATGAATTTTAAAAATAGAACTGTAGTCAGCTACGAAATTTTTTATATAAATTAAGAAAAATTCTGCAGTCTTGTGAGTGTAAAAACAGCCAGTGTGAATTTAAAAAAAAAAACCTTTTAAGCGGGACAGCCCGCGGCGATGACGCGGTGTGTTCCATATTTAAAATAAAAAAAGACAATAGTATTATTTGGCGGGATACTAACCCTGTAAGCTGTACCGAAATTCAAAAACTTTGCATGTTATTGTTATCAATAAATATTTTAGAAAAACTACTACTTTTTACTTTCCTTATATTCGAAATGAAAAGTAGAGTGTTTAACACGGGTGAGAGTCATCAATTCCTTTCGACCCTTGCATAACAATCTACTATTTCCCGCGACTTGAAAAACTTCGAACCCAGGCGGGCGCTTTACTTCATGTAATTTATTTCATCACCACTGCACACTGCTCTAAAAACGGTGAAGGAAAGCATCGTGAGGGAACCAGCATGGCCTAGAACCAAAAATTCGAAGACATGTCATATCTTCCAATACATACAAGACCCGCGTGGTGGCTTACGGCCCACTCCCTCTCACAGAGGAGGCCTGTGTCCCAACAGTGGGAATTTTATAGGCTGATTATGATGAAGATGACGATGATTATACCCGCTCTCACGTGGTGATCGAAAATCATCCCACGGGAACTTACTACCGGGATAAAAAAGTATCTTATGTCCTAACCCCGAGGGACAATTGCGTAACACATTATTAATTGGAACCGGTTTCATTTTGACTGTTCCACAACATATTTATGTGTTTAGCAGACAAATTTTTTGAACTTAAGAAGCAATGGATTAGAAAGTTGCTTCAAAATGATTCTGATTCCGATTGATAGTGTGTTACGCAATTAGGGTGCAGGTCATGGTCTCTCTATATCATACATCGAAATCGTTCAGCCATTAAGGTGTGAAAAGGTAACAGACAGACAGAGTTACTTTCGCATTTAAAATATTGTTATGGATAGATAATATCAGCCTGTTTAATGTTTACCACTGTAAAACGAAAACCTTATCTCATACATGCAAGGATGAAAACGCAAGCTAACACAATTTTTTCACTTTTTCCTGGGTTTATTCAAAGGGATTACTAATTTTTGTTTTCTTGTCCAGATAAATGTGTCCCCAACGAGGCTGCGGTTACCGAAATTCACCCTGCCCGTGATGGACGAGAGTCACAGCATCCAAACAGACATCACTATGAGAGACTTCAGCCCAATCCGCATCTTCAAACGAAAGCCCGCAAACAAATCCACCAGTGATCACGACAACAGTGAAATACCCCTAAAAAAAACCGAAACCAGGAGTATATTACCAAAAAGAAACTTTTATAAAGAGCATTTACAAATTGTAGTGTTGGACTGGCTTCGTAACGTACCGATGTTCTTCTCATTAAACATTACAACTCAAGATATTAAGGATAGCGTAGTCTACAGTTTGGTCGAGAAAATCAATGCACTTGCAGTAGAAGCTGATCGTGAGCCTTACGAAGTTAAAACAAAAACGGAAATTGAACATTGTTTGAATAAACTGCCGATGTGGTTACACGGGACGAGAAAAGATCAAATACTCTTCAAAAACAATCTGAAGGACAGACTTTGGAATAAAATAATCGGACTGAATAAAAACTTCCTCGGTATAAGTTATGAGAAAGCGGTAGACGCAAAAGTGGACGAAAACGTAAAACTTAATGTACCGTATGAGAAAGAAATTGTGGATTGGTCACTTTGGTTGCAGTTCGATCCTGCGGAAGGTGTAACTAGACGACACGTAGTAGATTTGCTAATGGAGAAACTATCACCATTGCTGAAGATACCTCGTCATACAACGAGCTACAAGCTGATCTTAAAAGGAGAGATCATCGACATTTTAGATGATCTGCCGTTAACTTTCAGAAGTCCAAGATATAAAACTGTGCAACTGAACAAGTTGGCTGAAGAACTTGCTAACAGATTACTGAGTTTACAAATAAAACAGGAATCTAGTTATAAAAATACGGAGATTCCTTCAGCTTCTGTGTACCATCAGATAGCTAGCGACGTGACAGGGCTACCTATACCTAAAATGCTTTATACTTATAAAGATTTAGTATCACACAGAGTTGGTGAATGCTTAGACAGACTCCCAGTCTGCAACCGAAATTACCTTAAAACAGAAATATGTTCTTTGTTCTTAGATTCGAAAGCTTGTATACAAGCAGACAATGGAATTACTATGAACGAAGAAATTTGCCAAATTTTACGAGACATTGGTAAGGTTTCTGCGGACAAAGCAAAGATCATAGCTAATTTGATAATCACACAAGTAAAAGATGGGTTAAAAGATGTTAAAACGTCAGCCACTACTAGTTTTGATTCTGTAATACCTCAGTCATCAGGAATAATCTCAGTATATAGATGGAAGTCAGAGAATCCTCCAGCGACATCGACTCCGAAAAAAGCACAAAAAAAGGATGTACCCAAATTAAGTCCTGAAGAAACTGCTTATATAGAAAAAGTGACTGCTTTAATCACAGTATGGATGGAGACCTTACCGAAACAATACAACGAAGAACCAGGTTTTAAGAAAACTGTCATCTATGATTTAGCTGGCGATATTATGGACCATCAGAAGCTACAACAACTAGCACCTGACTCAATATCTGACAAAGAAAAATATCAAAAGTATCTTATTTACAAATGGTTATGCAAGTTCGACTTCTTTGACGATAATAAAATCCGTACCGACTCCGTGCCTTTAGTAGCGGACTTCCAGAGAAAACTGAAAGATATTCCAGTACCGAATTTGACAGCATCACAACATGGTACCCGTCAAGAGATGGAAGCTATCAAGCACATGGAACGTGAAGGTGGTTGGAATGAAGACCATGTAGCAAAAGGAATTGACGTTTTAGAAGATCAGATATCGGTATGGATGAATGATCAACCCTCCGAAATATACAGTACCAATGATAGAGGTAAACGAAATAAAATGGTACACGATTTAGCGCTTAATTTACAAGATCATCTTCGAGAGAAAAATCCAGAATCTGTAATAGAAGCTGACATCAATCAATGGCTCAAAAAAATTGTAAAACCTAAAGAAAAGGAAAACATAAATTTGCTAACTCAGGATCTTAAAGCTAAAATTATAGATCTACCCCAAGATAGAACTTTAGGAGCCAGAAACGAGGAAAGACAACGTGAAATAAAGGCAAAAATGGCAGCAAAACGACAACAGCAAGCAGGAGAAGTTTTAACACAACACGAGGAAGACGTTAGTAACATAGGAAATATTCAAGGAGATCCAGATATAACTATCAGAGAGTTTATTGGCAAGTATATAGAACATTACTATGATATTGATGACCCTATGGCCACAGGAGCCTTTGCTCATTTACTCAAAACCGAGCTAAGGAAACTAGCCCCACCCACTAGAAAAGAAGTATATGAAAACTTCGAACAATTGAAAACGCACCAGAGATTTAGGCCAGAGAGCTTGAATAATGAATTAGAATACATAAAGATAATATCGGACTGGTTAAATAACTTACCCATAGATCCATCTTACAACACCGTTGGCAACAAAAACAGAATTGATTTTATAAACGATCTCGCTAGAAACATTCAGGAGATAGAAGAACAAAGAATTGAAGAGCCCAAGGTAATGGATTACAATTACCTGATAGCTTCAACTATACTCACAAGTATGAATACATATGATTTACCGATACCACGTGAACACAGAGAGAATACACCAATAATGGCTCATCAATTACTCGAAAAACTGGTCGATATACGTCCCGCTGAGGAATACGCACCACAACTGTCACCCGGTAACGATTCGCTCAGTTCATCATTTGTCATGAGCGATATAAAAGAACAAAATTTGAGCGATTTTATAAATGATTATATTCGCATCAATGGGAGAGAAATAGCTGACGATGAGCTTAAATTAGAAGCTTGGACAGCTCGCTTAATGAAAGAAGTAAAGAAAATTATTCACGAAGACGCTGATCCTGGGACATTAACTAAAGCAGTGGTTTATGAAAAGTTTGCTGCAGTTCCGATACCAACCGAAGAATCCGTTGAGGCCTTTGGCTTGAAAATCTATTATGTGAAAGAAATAACTGATTGGATGAAAAATCTTCCTCTACTACCAATACAAAAGCAACCTGAGTATGCAGAGGAAAGAATACGAATGATCAGCGAGTTATCTGAGGAGATGTGTGATACTCAGGCGTTTAGACGAGCACACCCAAGCGACAATAGTGCTGATAAAAAATTAGAAGAATATATTGCTACTTGGATAATAAGTCTGCCCCTAGATAAAAGCAAGGAGATTATTGTGCCAATTCTCGTACAACAACTTATGAGTAGGATGGAAAAAGGTAGCAAACATAACCCGAAAGCATCTCTAAATATACAACCGCCAGCAAGTGCTGAAAAACCAAAAACTGTAAATAGTAGCGAAAAAACCCCAAATAAAAATAAATCTGGCAAAAAAGCGAACGTTAAGCAAATTATTTCTAAAAAAGGAAGTAAAGACAGCTCCAAGTTATGTGAAGGCAAGACTCCGGCAGAAATAATTGTCGAAGCCATTGAAACCTGGTCTAACAAACTACCAATCAAATTAGATGACAAAGAAACAGTGAAAGCTATGAAAGAAGGTATCGCCAGGCAATTATACCAAAAAATTGGCGAACTAAACGTCGACCCGCGAATCTTCAACGACGAATTACTTTACAGAGAAATGTTAGATGACGAAATAGAAACACAACTAGAAAATGTTCCACAAAACTCCGAATTACAGGAAAATAGAGAGAAGATAAAAGAAGGATTAATAAATCAAATTATAGAAACTAACAAAGTTATTAAAGAAAAATCTGCAGGGGATAATTATAGACATAAATTAGAAACCACTATAGATGCTTCCATCCCTAACCCGGTTCAGAGTGTGCAAGCGTTTGATCCAGGATTTGAAATATACAAGAACCACTTAGCGGACATGTTTATATTAGAAAACTTCGATCACGGTAATGATGATGTTAAAGCAGCATACGAAAAAAGAGTCCAACATGAAATTGATAAGCACTTCGAAAGTGCACGAAATAAGAATGCTTTACCTTTGACAAAACATCAGATTTACAACGAAATTTACAGTGCGTTATTTAAAATCCCTATGCCTAATGAAAACTCAGTCGTTGATGAAGTAGAACAAGTTAAAACGAGATGTGAAGTAGACGCATGGTATGAAAAGCTTCCTATACAAGAAACCGATAATATTAACGAGTTACTGGAGAGGGACCAGATTCTATCCACACTCGCCAAGAGAATACAAGAAATAGAAAAAGATGGATGTTGTGTAGATGAAAGAATCAATAAAGAAACTCATAAATGGCTTGAAAAGCTTCCATTAAAACCAGGACAGCAAAAAACAGATGAACATGTAAAACAATTGCAAAGTTTATTGAAATCAACAGCTGCTGCCAGAAAGTATGTGCCTCCGGAAGCGGTAACTAAAGGAAAGGGTAAACAAGTAACACATAGTAAGGGGGGGAAAGGAGCAAAGGATGGTAATACCAGCCAAGTACCTGGCCCCAGTGCTCCAGCACGTCCTAGTCCCCCACCTCCACGCACTAGTGCACTTCAATCTAAAGCAACCACCGCCAAACCCTGTTGTCCCCCAGTCGGTTCCATGTCAAATAAAAAACCTGGTGACTTGATAGTAGAAATAGTAGAGGAATGGTGCAATCAATTGCCCCTTATCTCAACTGAGGAAAATAACAAAGCCATCATAGACAACGTAGCCACCAGAATTATCATACAAATAAGCGAATTTAATATGGACTCAGAAATATTTAATGATGACGTAGTTTACGATGAACTGTTGGATGAAGAACTTGATCATGTATTGGCCAATTTACCTGTGTGCTGTGATTTTGACAAAAGTAAAACTGCAAGGAAGTACCAACTTAAAGAACAGATTAAGTCTATTAAACCGCTAATTAAGGAGGAAAAGGCAAGATATGACTATAAACAAGAACTCAATAGTACAGTTGCTAGTATTTTGAAGGAACCTCACGATACTTCCGCCGATAAACTGGCAACATTTAATAAACTGGTTGAAGAAATCGTTGAAAACTTTGTACAATACTATTACCACATAAATGACGAAAATACCAGGAAGTTTTACAAAAATCAAATACATAACGGTGTTGTTAAATTTTGCGTGGAAATAAGAGACGCTGCAGGTACGGGTGAAAAAGTACATTATTTAGTAAGACGAAACCAACTGTTATGTGAACTGCAAAAAATACCGGTACCGCAGTCAGCGTTGAAAGAAGAAGTCGCTGAAATTAAAATGAAGATAGAAGTGGAACAATTTTTACGTGAACAATCGGTTCCTGAAGGGGATGCCAAAGACACAATGACAAAGCATCTAGCTAAAAGATTGTGTGACGTTGAAAAGTCAGGTTACAGTCCACCCAACGAGAAGAAAATGAAATCAGACATTATTAGGTGTGTAACAAAGTTGAAAAAAGACGTTACTCCCGAGACAGTGACAGGCTTTGTAAAAAAATTGAGACTCACCGAGGCAGAACGAAAAGCGCCACCGATGACTTGTAGTCAAGCTTCAAATTTAAACCAAGGTGGTCTACCTGGTTCTCCGAAACCATTTGGAACAAGTCAACCAGGAATGGCATCTCAAACTCCTCAACAAAGAGTTGGAATGCCGGATGCAGCTTATCATACGCCCATTTATTTGCATGCCTATGGATCCCAGGATTGGGCCTGCAGTCCAAATGAAGGACAACCTTACCAAAATTTTTGTGAATATCCCATGGGCACCGAAGAGTTTGGAGCTGGAAACATACTGGCCTCCTCTGCAGCTTCTCGAGGCGTCGCCCCACGGGCACAGACTCCACACTGCCTTAGCAGTGCTGCAGGGAGGCCTCCAATGAATCTGAACGCATCGTTAGTAATTGCACAACCATGCCCTGGTTTAAGACAGCAAACTTTAAACAACCGCTACCGACAAGTCCGACAGGACATGAGGGAAGCAACCCCAGGCCCGATATTATCGCGGCCATGTTTCGGTCAGAACGCGACACCCCGCCAAGTGGGGCAGGGTCTACGCGCACCACAGTCTCAAGGATCGACATCGCTAAGGGATGCTTCATCCGATTCTTTATTCGAAGCACCAATTTTTGAACCTATTTCTTACTCTTTTCTTCATCCATCTGAATTTGCTGTTTCTTGCAAGCAAGGCGCTGGCAATCCAGGTGCTTTACCTATGCAGGCAAGACGTAGCAAAATAGCAGGTGATAGAAGATCAAGGGGTTTCCAGAGTTCGGACGATGATGAAACATTTGTCTGTGAAAGATGTTCACGAAGGAATTATATAGGAATCCCGTTCTGTTTCATGGCGATGGACCACAATTTCGAAGATTGTATGGGCATCCCTAGGTTTTATGGTTTGCATTTCCCAGGCTGCTTTTACTATTGAAGAACCTGCCGAAGTACCTGCCTTCATAATAAAACGTAGTTAAATCTGTTCAAGTATGTTACGTATGGTACATGATAAAATAAAATCAAATCAAATACTTACAAACGATTTTTTTTTTTTTGCTTTTTCCTTTGTCTATGGAATATTGTATCCGATCTTGTATTTACTTCGTAGACCTGTTGAGATGGCAAAAGGCCCCTTCACACAATGGATTATACTTATAGCAACTGGCCGCGGCGGGCGAATCGTCGAGTCTAAGATTCCCTGGAACACTGGGGTTCCGTGGAAGGGTCACAGAGGGTCCGAGGGTTAGGTAGGTACATAAAATAAAACGTTCGTAGAAAAAAGTCATATCTGCGCGTGCCGAGCCGGTGTGTTCCGTCGCAAAATCTACTGTATATATTTTTAATTATTTACTCTAGCAACTTATGCGTCAAACATAAAAATAAATATTCAAACAACTAGGTGAGGTAAGTAGGTACCCTGTACAGTTTTTCAGGAGAAATATTGTGCATCGGCGGACATCGGAATCCACGGAACCCTAAAATTGACAATTTTATATAATAATAAGCCCATTATTTTAACTTTAACACAAACAAATAAAATTATGTCAATGCAACAAATTGCATGATCGGAAATACGAAGTCAGTCGATGCACAATATTTACTCTGACAACCTGTACAAATCACTTTTGTGGTAGTATAAAAGTGAGAATGCGCCAAAAAAATAATAATGGGAACCGCCGCCGTCTTGTGTTGCACAATGGGATGGTTCCCATTTTTAAGGTTCCGTACCCAAAGGGTAAAAACGGGACCCTATTACTAAGACTCCACTGTCCGTCTGTCGTCTGTGACCAGGCTGTATCTCATAAGCCGTGATAGCTAGACAGTAGAAGTTTTCACAAATGATGTATTTCTGTTGCCGCTTTATAGCGGCAACAAAAATACTAAAAACAAAATAAAATAAAGGGGGGTTCCCATACAACAAACGTATTTGCCGTTATTTGCTTGATATTAATAACGGCAACAGGTAGGACGCTTGAAATATTCACAGAATATTTAGTTGTATTTTCACTTTAAAAATAAATAATTAAAATAAAATAAATAGTTAAGGGAGGCTCCCTATACACATGAATTTTTGCCGTTTTTTTCAGCGTGTTTTGCCTTGTGGTACGGAACTCTTTGTGTGTGAGTCCAACTTGCACTTGGCCGGTTTTTAAATTGATATCTTCATTAGAGACACTTAGGTATTGCTATTTTTAAAAAGAGAAAATTTTAATAAGCTTTTAACCTTTTAACCGCCCGACTTTATATCAGAAGGCCAATTCTACTAACTAAAAAACGTTCACATTCAAGTCGCAGTGCCTCAAAAGTTCCAAAATGTCACAAAAGGTATTCTACTAAACCAAAAAAAGTAGTCAAATGTGACGTTTACTGCAATGAGATTGCGACTAGACCGAAAACAAAAAATGTACCAATAGAGTATTCTGCTAAAGTTTCGCCATGACATCATTGACATCTAAAAACATATAGAGTATTCCACTAAATATAAAAACGTTAAAACTGACGCCAGCATGAGATTATTTGTAGACCGAACTGTGACTAATAATTTTAGCTTCTGTAAAGTTTTATGTGGTTTTATGCGTATAAAATTAAATAGCATGCATACTATTTCAAACTTTATCTTGCACTGTGTTTCAGATTTGTAACTTTTTTAATAATTAAGATATAAGTAATGGTCGTAATTGCCCCGCGGCGGGGTAAACTCGCCGTTTATCGGATCCTCGAATAAAATAGCTTTTTTAATATCGTGTTCCTATTTGGTGCGACGCATATTCTGTCAGAGCGGGCCTCTATTAGCTCGTCAAGTCAATAACTACCTAATAACCTCGGGACAATTATTATTTATTATTGTTCTGAGCTAATAACAAAATAAATATTGTACACGTGGCACGTGTATCCACGCGCCCGCCCGCTTCCCGCGCGCGCCCCTCGCTGCCCAGTGCCCACGCCCCACATGTCGCTCCCCGCCGCATCCCTCTCCGCGCCCGTCAGTCTGAGTCCGGCTGAAATCACGATCGCAAACGGCTCGAGTTTTGCACTGTCTCAGTGTTTCACTCGAATTTTCTGTGTTTTATAATGTGTGAACGATTAATAGTGTATCAATATGCCGCAAAACTTTATTTCATTTGATTCACCGTACAAAGTACAACTGGCGCGGGCGCTTCAACGCGACCGATACGACGCGAACTCAAAGTACCTATTTACAAAGAAACGGATTCTTAGTGGACACTCCGAACTTTAGTGCACATCGTAACGTAAATAAATAGTGTTTACTTGACTATTGTGAAACAATATTGCCTCGCCGCCGCGCCGTAAAAGTAGCAGGCAACGATGACAACACCATGAGAGGCGCGCCGGCGTCTCCGACGTCCGCGCCTCTATCGGAAGGGACGCTGCGTCGTTTCTGGAAGCGGTCGCCGGTCGCCAAGGTTCAAGTGGAATCGAACCGTCAATTGGTTCAGAGCCTGTTGGCTACGTCGGCCAACAACGTCGACGTCTCATCGACGCATATGGAAACGTTGACCCGTGGATCCTTTTACAACCTAGATCTATGTTCGTTGAGAAGGCGCTAAACATAAAGGAGTCACTGTCCGAAGTGTAGAAAAGAAAACTAGAAAGACGCGCACGGCCGCGCCGCTAGCGCTGCCCCGGCCTGTGTCGCCCGCGCCGCCCGCGCGCGCTTTCGCATATCTCGGCCTCCGCGACGAGTGCGCCGGCAGACATACCTACTGCGTCGTCGAGCGCTATGATTAGTGCTTAGCCCCTGCCGACTGTGTAAACAATAGCAAAAACTCGTCTGGAAAATGGAAATGGCTATTTTGTGTAAAGTTTATTAACGTGACGTCGGACATACTCGCAACTCTTGCAAAAATATTAAAGATATAACCGATAAAAGTTCAGTGAAGTGTTATGGTTGTGGAGCTAACGTGTCATACGATCTAATTGCCCTAAATGTCCGTATATAGTGTAAATAGTACTAAGGAATCATTTTCTGTTCTCGATATTAACATGTTAGACCATGATAAGATTTTTGATAACACTGATAGCCGTAATGTTGTTTCACACAATAAATTATTGTTTTAAGTGTAACTTTATGTCAGTAGGAGCTACTTAAGCAAACAGCAACCAATCCACACACATGCCAAAATCAAGATGAGATATAGAAAGCTTTAAAAAATGTAACTTCTATCGACCCTGTAAAGATCAAAATGATCTGACAATTTTAACAGAACAAAACATTTCTATGACAAGGATATCAACCCATGTAACACTGCTGTTCAATAAACTAACAAGATCCACGTCCCAGGTAACCCGACAATCTAAAAAATGTTTCATTCCACATGGTTGTTTTTAAAATATTTTTAATCAATTATGTAGAACCAGGTGGGTTGGTTCTTGTTTGCATAATATGAATAATGGCATAATCCTATATTTTTACAAAGAATTACTTGGTTCCGTGTTGATATAACTCTATTTTCAATATCTAAGAAGTCTTTGAATCTGTGTTGTTTAATAAACTTCTTAATAAAATTACTTCGACCTACTTAGGCAAATTGGAATAAACCCACACAATGATAGTTTTGAGAAAAAGCAGATTTTGTCAAAATTTTGTGTAGGTACCTACAACAATAGTTAAATTGTATTGTAATTATTTGTTATTTTGAATAAAGTTTATTTACAGTAATGTACAATATAATTTGTTCTATGTAACATACAAGTATAATATTGAAGAACATCATTAACATTTAAATTGTAATAAAAAAAGAAATGCATTAAAAAAATAAATTCAATGATGACAAGAAATCTTAATTTTTTCATCTTGTGTACATGTATTGGTTTAGTTTATTACAAGTTTTCATAATAAGGATAAATAAGAATTTAAGATTTACTTATTTTTATTATTCAGTAAAATGTTTAACAGAAATATGAGGTTTTTTTATTTTTTCTTTAAAACTGTGACATGGCAATAAATTAAGAAGGAACCAACCCACACACTGATAAAGGTTTTCTAAAATTTTTTAGGGCTTCTCAATCATTATTATTTATTTATTTAATACTTCAAGCACATAAATGTACATAGGCGGACTTATCATTTGTATGTTGTGCTGACACCGATGCGCAGTAAATGAATAGCAAATTAGTAGTTGCATAGTATTGATTGACTCATTCGCTGCGGGTTATCCATTCATCAGTTTTTGGACATTTGTGCTTTCTTTTTACCTTTATATACACAAGTCGAACATTTATCAGTTTATTATTTAAATGTACCTTACCCATACAACATTATTTATTTATTACATAAATATTTATGTACTTAGTTGTAAGAGTAACGCGAATGTGATGCATTACCAAGTCGAGTAGGTAACTTGTCTGTCGAACTTATGTCACGGTAATAGTACCTTTCTATATAATATTACAGTGCTTATGTACCCGGTAATAGTACCTATCTATATAATATTACAGTGCTTATGTACCGATGGTGATGGTCGTCCGATACTCGATATTTAGACAGGCCTCTGTCACTCGCCTATACCTACCGCGATAAGCAAAATGAAGGACTGGATGGATGAAATACATGCATCCCATAAAAATATTCTAGCAGCCAGTGTGCGTGTATGACTGTATGAACGTGGCCGAAGCAAAAAGTGTGTGCAAAGATCTGTCTTTAGTTTCTGCTTACCCCATGGGAAAATGGCGTGAGTTTATGTATGTTTTCTTTGATTACCAACTATGTTGAGGTTGGCGTCCAGTTGGATTCAGCTAAGTGCCAGCAGTTGGATTCAGATGATACTTATCCACGGACCGACTGCGCGTGACATGCGTAACTTTGATCGATGGACCCATGTGGCTGTTACTTAGCCTCGAACCCCTTATAGGTATTGTTCAATAAATAAGATTGAGTATAATTTAATATTGTTTATTAAGTAAGTAACTTAAAAAGGTAATAAACACAATGGCCCGTGGCGCATCGCTTGCGTGGAGCACGGCGCGGCAGCGTCAACAAAGCCCTAAAAGAAAACACTATTTAATTTTTCATTTTGCACATATTATTATTAAATAAGATTTTGTTTTATACTCAGCGTTTTATTTACAAAACAACAAATGTCTCCAAAGCCTTTTGGACAGGGCATTGCCCTCCCTGCCTCTCACCTTGCCCAACGCCAATGACTGGTGCTCCTTCAGAAAATCTAGGAGGAGCTCCAATTGGCGAGGCGTTATTTGGCGGGCCATAATAGAAAAGGTTCTAGTTTTAGTCTTTCTCATTCCTTAACGTTCGATATAAACTCACTCAAATGTAAAATATAATGACGTCTCTTTTTGACATCTTTAATCATTTGCGTCGCGCTTGCGCGTAGCGTTTACGAATACGTTCCATGTTAACTTTCTAGCCGATTATTTATTTTAATGATTTTGTATTTTCAAAGATATATAATAACAAACAAGAAATGAAAATACTATGAGTATGCACTTAATCAAGCAAACTAATAAATACATAAAAAAAATCAGATAATAAGGCTGCTAAAAATTAAAGTATCACAATAACGTCTGCGTACATTGAACCAACATGAAAATATGTTTAATTTTGTAAACGAGAACAAAGTTGACTGCTATGAGACTAGACTGCGATGATATTGCGACCGGAATGTGAACAAACCGAATTTTAAGGTTAGCAGAATGCCATTTTTTGATCTATTCACAGTGTCATCGCATTCCAGTCTCGTGTTTTTCACATTGCACATTAATTAGTAGAATTGGCCTTCAGTTGTCGTGCCCCCAGCGCCCGAGAAAAAAAAAACGAAAAATAAATACCGATGAAACGAGCTGTGATGATATAATAATAATACAGATTAAACGAGATGTGTTATTTGGTCGTATATATACGACTCTTGCGGAATGGGCACGAAAATATTTTTCGGATTAATCCGACGTAGGCGGTTAAAAGGTTAATCACCAACGCAAAATAATAACAAAACAAAATCACAATGATGTCGTTAAAAATATTACCATTATTACAGAATATAACAGAAAACTTTGTCGGTGCTGCATGGACCAATTGAAATTTACCTATGGGGAAAATTACATGTTTTCATCGTCCAAATACCAACTGGACTATGGAGAACAATGGACGTAAACCAAACCTATGTTCCATTATAACCCTGAGTTCACACCAGTTTTCTATACTTTCGGTTCATAGAAGCTTTTATTAAATTTTTTGGTTCACATCAAACTGAATTCAAAAATCTTCGTCTTTACGCGCGAACGGCGTAAAGTAAAGTCATAGACTATACAGAGAAGTCGCCGCCGCCGGCGAAATAAAAAATGGTTTATGGTTGGTTTCTCTGGTTGGCCAATTGACATTGCCAGTAGCAATAAACTGATGGAAGCAATAAAAATCTATCCCTTATTACCTTTTCAATATTCTATACTTTCGTAAAATGTCCGCGCAAAATACAAATAAGCGATAGATAATATAAAGATTTATAAAAACTCTACTAGGAAGTATGACAACATTCCAAAGCAATGCTGCAAAACAATTAAAAAGTTAGTAAGACGCCATGACAGGTCACGTGATGTAAATTTTCGTCGGACATGCGCGATATCGCTGAATTTTTCAAGTGATTTTGAAATGGTGAGGGTTTTGTCTCGTGAAAATACTGTTTAAAATTAGTTATAGTGATCCTGTTTAGTTGTTTCTGGTGTTAAATTACTTGTGTTCCGCGAACTGTGCGTGTGATCAGTTGATTAGTGTTGGTCAAGGAAGTTTTTGTTTCCAAAGGTCGTACCTATACATGGTAATGATGCCTTTTAATGATATTTTTGCGTCGAAATAGTTAACCAGTGCTTTGTTTTACTAGCGATCGAGTTACTTCAGGTAACAAACATGTATTTATAATTTTATTTCTGTTGTATTGTGAACTTATGAGGTTGCAACGGTCGTGAAACGGGTTTGCTAGGTTTAACATGACAGTTGCTTTGTCAGACACCGTGCAGATTTCGATATTCCTTGCGAGAATCCTTCGGTATTCTAGTTTTTATAAGTTTTTAATTCAATAAAAACCTTCACCTGCACGATATTTGCACAAAAACTCTATCTAAGAAAAAATTGTGTCATCTTTTTTTCCACTTGCGAATTGTTAAAGCCAAAGGTATAAGCAAGCTAAATTTTAGCCAACAAGCCTCAATTGGAGATTGCCGATGACATCATAGCAGGCCGTCGTAAAATGTCGAGGAAAAGATTTAGCATGCAACTTATAAACATACAATCGAATTTTATTACAATCATGAGCCAAGATTATCTTCGTTGGGGTCCTCAATAATTTCATTGGGCTAATTAATTACATTGTTAGATCATTACGGACTTAAAACCAAGCCTTTTGTAGTAAAATTGAGCTCTTAATTGGATTATTTTAAATAGGTCACTTTGACTTTCTAAAAATGTTTGTCTATTGGTCTGTTTTCACTGATAGAAAGCACAAGTTACGGTTTGAAAGGTATCCTATAGGCTGTAAATAACATTTGGTCACCATCATCTGCCTAGGTTATTTGGCATTGCATCTGGTTAGAGTAAAATTGAACATCCATAATAGTCTGAAGGATATAGAGGGATTTAATAGTACCTGGAAAAGGATAACACCAAATCACGCCTGTTGTGCTCAAAGGGTCAGATAGATAGGTAGACGAGAGAGCACACCCATATTGCTCAGTGGGTCGTCTTAGGAGCGGATTTAAAACAACAAGACACACACACACATGCAAGCAAGCCACAGCCAAGCTATGTCACATACAATTGGGGATGCAGCCATTGCTATTGCCAGCAACTAGAAGGCCAATTCTCATAGTTTAAAACGTTCAAAATCTAGTCGCAAAAACTTGTCAAAATGTAGGGAAATTAGAAGTATTTTTTGACAGATTGAGACTGAGATCAGACTAAGAATGTTCTTAAAATTACGAGAATTGCCCCACTGGTAGAAATCCACAATCCAGGTTGAGATTAGCAGTACTTAATAGCAAAATGCAATAACCAAACTAGGACCTCATTCCCAGCAGTGACCAATAGATAAAGGAACCAATCACAGTTTCGTTTTTCATCATCATCTTCAGTCTATCCTTTCCCTGATTAAGTTGGGGTTGGCATCCAATTTAGCCAGATGCAGGTGAATACGAGTATTTTATATGGAGTGACTGCCTATCTGACCACCACAACAAAGTTACTGGGTAATACTGTATCCCTTAACAAGACTGGTTTAGATAACATCACACTATCACACTAATATTATAAAGGCGAAAGTTTGTGTCTTTATATGTTTGTTACTTCTTCACGCGCAAACGGCTGGACCAATTTTGATAAAATTTTGTATGGAGATAGCTGACACCCTGGATTAACATATAGGCTACTTTTTATCCCGATATTCCCACGGGATCGACATTTACGCGGGTGAAACCGCGGGGCGCAGCTAGTTTTATATGTTTCGTAAACTGAGAATTCTTCATTGCCCTAACTAAGATAACCAAACATATCTAGTCTGCTACTGCAATAACCTTACTTAGTAAATGGATTAGTGTTTCCCCAGTTAAATGATATCTAGAATTCATAATGAACATAATCTACCAATCTTAATGTGACACAAGGGTCAGGACACATTATCGAACTTTAGCGATTGAAAAGGACCAAACTACGACTGAGCGCGTTCGTCGCGTCGCTGCGAAAGGATGCGTGTGTCGTTCCATACTTTGCTCGCCTTTTGTATGGACAAACCGTCGAACGCCGTCAATCAATGTGTCCTGACCCTTATAGCTAAAATTATCATTGGTAAATAAAAGGTGTGTCATAGTAAAAATATTCTGTCTAACCTCTTAGAGACTTACTGGTTTTATACAAGCTGTAACTTGAAGTTTACTCAGACATGGAACACCATTGTTTTAGCTAATTTACAGTAATGAGGTTGTGGAGGTCAGATAGGCAGTCGCTCCATGTAAAATACTGGTACTCAGCTGCATCTGGTTAGACTGGAAACCGACCCCAACATATTTGAGAATAGGCTAGGCAGATTGATACTGGTCTATCTTCACTGATAGAAAGTACAAGTTAGTATTTGAAAGGTATTCCTATAAGCTGTAAAAATATTTTGTACATTTCCTAAACTCTTCATTACCCGAAGATAACCAAACGTATCTGGAGGCCAATTCTTGTTATTTAAAACATTCAAAATCTAGTCACAGTCTCATCTCAGCGACACACAAATGTCAAATTCTTTAGGGAAATTAGAGGTATTTTTGACAGATTGAGACAGATCAGACTGTGAACATTCCTAAAATTACACTCTGCTGCTATTATCACCTTTCTTAGTACATTTATTAGTGTTTACAGTACCATGATAACTAGAA
Source organism: Amphipoea lucens (assembly GCA_947508005.1). Classification (NCBI taxonomy): domain Eukaryota; kingdom Metazoa; phylum Arthropoda; class Insecta; order Lepidoptera; family Noctuidae; genus Amphipoea; species Amphipoea lucens. Next base: position 1,300,837 of record OX382382.1, on the reverse strand, counting down.
TTCATAATCTACCTATGTAAGTATAACACATGATACATTATAAGTGGTTTTCAGCGACAGAATATTAGAGGATCCAATTAGAGTAGTAATTAGTGTTCGCATCTGATCCAATTGCAAACACTCACGCCTTTTTACAATGGAGTTGGGCAGAAACCACTGAACGCCACCTACTTCGATCCTTACATGTATGGATTGAAGCAGGTGGCGTTCTGTGGGTCTCTGAAAATGGTGAAGGAAAACATTGTGAGGAAACCGGCATGTCCTAGAACCAACCTACACTGGGCCCATGTGGTAATGGCCCACACCCTCTCAGAGAGAGGCTTGTGTTCCAGCCGTGGGAACATTACATTAGAACATTGTAGGCTGATTATGATAAAGTCAGTACTTTGCCTGGATTCCTGGAATAAACAAGGATTGAACACAGAACCCCCACACTTCGTTTTTGCAATAATAACGTAATAAAAAAAGCTTAACTTAAATAATCACCAATGAACTTGAAATAGATAATTTTAAAACATTATTTATGTTTATGCCTTAATCTTTATCAAAATATTATTATCTGATATAGAAAGAATGTCTTATTTAGATAATAATGTTATTTCAATGTGTCTGCCTTTGTTTGTACTATATTTTTTTATAAACTAGCTTGTGCCGCGACTTCGCCCGCGTGAATAATGGCTTTCATTGGCTTTTTTTTGCGCGCGGTACCCACCTTCTGTTTTCAATATTGAAGTAGCCAAGTGGTAACTTAGGCTAGTTTTATTACACTTTCACGAAGGTATGGTGGGTTAAAGGTCAGATCAGCTATCTGTCAGTAAAAGTTCCATCAAAATCGGTCCAGCCGCTTTGGAGATTAGCCTGAATAAACAGATAGAGACAAAAACTTAAAAAAAAAATGTTTTTTGTTATATTAAATGTTTCATATGCATTTCGTAGAAAGCTGTTATTTTGACATTACAAACAGACAATTCTATTTTATTTTATTTATTTTTATATTGTACTAGCTGCGCCCCGCGGTTTCACCCGCATAAGTGTCGAACCCGTGGGAATATCGGGATAAAAACTATCCTATGTACTTCCCCAGGACTCAAACTATCTCTATACTTTCATCTAAATCGGTTCAGTGGTTTAGGCGTGAAAACGTAACATACAGACAGACAGACAGAGCTACTTTTGAATTGATAATATTAATATGGATGGATAGATATGTAAAGACAAGGTTTTATTGATGTTAGCTTTATAATATGTAGGTTGAGACAAAGATTATTAAGGTAACCATGACCGTATAAGCTCATGTGGCTAGGAACTCAAAGTCATGGAATTTATTTCAATGAGACCATGTAATGGCACTTGTCAAGGAATCGGCCAGTTGGATGTTGAAGCTAGTTGCCCGTTCCATAGTGTAGATTCTATACAACTCTATAAGACCAGGTAATCCTAACTAGCGACAATTTCATGATGTTAGGATTACGTGGTCTTAAAGGGTTGTATTGATGACTTTAACGATTATAATTCTGTAAATACATCCTTGTTACGGCCGCGAATCAAATTTTGTTTACCATATAACCTAATACTGACTTGCAAATTGCAAAAAACGTAAGAATATTTGAATTTCGCGGGCTACCTGGAGCATTCACCTTTTAATCTACTTTTACTATATTATCCTTCTCTAACCCAGAGTCCTAGTTCTCGCCCTAGTCCTCGATATGACTTTAAACTGTCGTGCATATAGTATTGAACTAAATGTAGAACGCCACCTGTAGGCTATGGGATAAATACACCCAAATAGGCTCGGATGGAACAGTCGATATTAGTGCAGGATATCAACTCAGGGCGGCGGCTGATGAACATCTAGCACGTCAAAGGCGGCGCCCACGGACCCAGTCAGGCGGTCCACTGTACACCCACCAACTCGCACTAGACAAGCGCGGTGGGTTGTCTAAACCCCTACTCTCTCATGAGAGAGTAGGGAGGCCTTTGCCCTGCAGTGGGACGTCACAGGCTAATATTAATAATAAATAAAATAACCCAGAGTTCTTCTACCTCTGTTTGGGGTAGAAAAATAAAAACTACACACATACAAGGTCATAGGTCGTAAGCAGGTTAGGAAAGAACTAAAAGTCTTTGACATTGTGCATTATCAGACTAGTTGACCTTATCAAAATGCCATTTCTTTATAGACGGTAAAATAAATTCCATGGTTGAATTCTTAACATGCTTTCATAGAGGTTGCATTCAAGGGACAAATGACATGTTTTTTTTATTATGATTGACTCACATCCATTTTATATAATATTATAAATGTGAAGGTGTGTCTGTCTGTCTGTTACTTCTTCACACTTATACCGCTGAACCGATTTAGATGAAATTTGGTATTGAGATAGTTTGAGTCCCGGGAAAGGATAGTTTTTATCCCGATATTCCCACGGGATCGAAACTTATGCGGGTGAAACCGCGGGGCGCTGCTAGTTGCTTAATATAATATGTACTTCAGTCATTCACAGTAATGAACAGGTCAAGATAAATGTTCTCTTTCTCTAAGTAAAAAAACATGAGTAAATGAACATGAATGTTGAAATATGGATAAACTATGACTCCTCTACCTATCTCTTTGGTAAATATACATTTGTGATTATATTGCATTATAATATTAGTTGCAGATAAAATAATGATTAAGCTTTAAAGCCTTAAGGGCTTGTAATAGTTCAGCTAAAATTCAGATTTTGTCCCCACTTCCCCGCGCTATGTATCATTCTATCCCACTCGCACTGACATACTGATTCAGTTAGGGTGAACTGAACTATTGTTGGAAGGATGTCAAGAAATAAAATGATTAAACTTAACATTAATTTATTACATTCACATTGTATGTACAGTATATATAAAATTCTTTTAAATGGGCAGGTAAATAATAAGTAGGTATAACAAAACAAACATGAGACACTCATCATTCGCATAGCAAATACAGTTTACATCGAAATCCGCAATATAAGTACCTACTTCATTAGTGTTCTATGACCGACCAAAGACCATTGCTCTACCGCCATATATTTGTCACCATAAGATATCGACAGCCAAATAGAGCCGGCGCTCAGCTCACTGACAGCGTGCCACGGCAGGTTGTGCTGCGGCATCCCGCGGCGTTCCGTGGCATCCTGCTGAAAGTCCGCACAGACCGGACTGCGTCCCATTAACCGAAATGACCGCAGCACAAGTTTCAATCTTATTTCAACTAGCTTAGCAATCATAATTCCTCGACACAACGTGACCCACACGTCCCGCGGGATGCAATGGCGCGCCGCGGCATTACTTGGAATGAAACGGCATGACACGTCATGCCGCAGCATCCCTGGCGCGTCGCGTCATGCCGCAGCGTCCCGCGGCACGTCGCGTCATTTCCCGGCATCGTGGTATCGAAATAAAGTAACATGAATTCTACACTCATTGAAATAAGATTCAAAATAACTTGATTAGTAATAAAATCCTTTGCCATGACAAAGCCTTAAAATTACTTTCTTTTTGCTGAATCTTTGGCCAAAAAATAGGCTAGTCCTCTGGTCACGTGAAGAGTCGACCAATCGCTTGGCGATTTCTCGAAAAATTAAGTAGGCACTCGGACCTTATGGCCCTAGTGTATCAGCCCCAAACGGCTGGTACATATAAGTCGGAATAAGATTAGAGTATCTATTTGCGCTGTTTGAGGTTTTCTGCACCCGCAGTAATCGCACTAGCACAGCCAACCGTAATAAGAAGATGGGGTGGCGCAAGGTAGTCGATACATGTTGCATCACACACCAAAGGCCGACCTAACTTCTAAGGCATTATGGTCAATCTGTCTGGTTTTTTCCAATCGTCGCGAGCCATTGGGGTCTAAAACAGCTGGCAACCCAGCACTGTCAAGAGCACGCAATGGTTATAACGCATAATAATACGTCATCGGAATGACTGATGTCAATTATAAAGTTTCATACATTTTGGCTTTAACGGAGGTTTGGAATAGAACGAATTTTAAAATAAGTTGTTTTTAATGAAAACATTTAAATTAAAAAAAAAGGAATCAAGAGGAGGAGAATGACGAAAGCAAGAACATTTATGTGAATTCCCTTAAATCACTAATTTCCACATTCCGTGTATGTCTGGTATCACATAACTCTGGCAACATGTAGGTATGATGGATGAGTAAAAATTTGTTAATTTAGGTCTCATGAATTTTGCCCAATAATGATCGTCTTTCTGTATAATTTCAGTTTTGATATGATTTTTACATCCCGATCATACGCCAAAAATACATGTTTTTCTACCAGTTATGTGTAGTTGTCCCTGCACCTGAATGTACCAAGGATGTTTCAAATTTATGGAAAGTCCATCTTTCGTTTTCCTCCAAAACCTTATTTTTTTTAATCTATTGCATCGTCCAACGAAGTCCTGAATGCAGAAATTGGACACTTTATTTCTACTATTGTGTCTTCTCCCTGCACAACTCCGTCCGGAGTTGCACCTAGAAAAGGTAACTCTTTATCAATAAAAAGACCATAAGGCTCTATTTTTTTAATATTAAATTGTGATGCTAGTTGTTCCATGGTAGTTGTTTCACTTTCTATTCCATGTTTTATGGACGGCACATTACATAGATTTTTTGGATATATAAGATTTTTAACTAAAAATAACTTTAATTTCGGAAGTCGGTGGCAAAAAAGTACCTAATATACAAATCCAAAGACACCGACATCCGAAATTAATGTTATTTTTCACTTTGTAGTATTTTTGGGAGTCGGTATTTTTTGTCAAAAATTTTTTGAAGTGAAACTTCTTTAGGCGCGCTTGACTTGGGGAGTAAACTGGCGAACGCGTTACGGAAACGTGTGATCGGGCGAGTAGGGAAGGTACGTATTTATGCGACCGGGTTTTTACACCAGGTATTTGCTTCCAAGTACGCACACAAGTACGTAGGTACTCAAATAGTTCAACAACCGCGTTTGTTTTCGCAAATGCAATCATGCTCCTTATCAGTAAGAGCACAGAATACTTAATAGTACTACGTACAGAAAGGACACTCCCTTCCTCGACCTCATATCAGATACCGCACCTCACCCCGCACTTCGAGGTATTCGTCGCCGACTCTTTAGCAAGGGCGCTCGCGAACCGCAGCGCTGTATTGCTGATACGAACACACAATTATGCGATTTAAAAGTTTTATTTGAGTTTTAATCACGATGGTTGGATATTGTGATGCTTTTCCGAATTCGTATTTACATAAACTGTTTGTAAGATTTCACATTTTCATTTGTTTATGTAGTAGTACCTAATAGGTAATTATTTTGCGAGCGTTGTATGGAGTGTCCGAGGTGTGGTAAGAGTCTATGGAACAATTTCGTATGCAAGTATTTTTACTTTAATGGTTTGTAAAAGTATTTTATTTTTAATTATAATTAAAAATATACCATTAAATTTCTGATGCCAAACTGCATTCAGTGATGGATTATTTTTTATTAAATAGATTTTGTAAATAGATAATAGCTTCATATTTGCAATAAATTACCACCGTTGTGTCATCGCGCTTCTCTTTTTTTTCCTACCGAACCTACGGTCCTGCATGCGGCAGCAGCGGGCAGCATTATATATGTTTATTTCCTTCAAAGGAACTATTTAGTCTCAGTAGTTCCTTCAGCTTTTGCAAAGGGACTACTGATCAAAAAGTTCTCAGTAGTTCCTTCAAAGGAACTGCTAAAGGAAATATCTAGTCTCAGTAGTTCCTTCAGCTTTTGCAAAGGAACTACTGATCCAAAAATTCTCAGTAGTTCCTTCAAAGGAACTACGCGAAGGAACTAGTGAGCATAAACGATATTTTTTACGAAAACAAGTTTTGATATTATAACACAACTTTAAATACCTCCAGGACCCCTGTACAGTTACATGCAGGTGCAAAATTTGCTGTTTGTGGTAGTGCGCATACAGCAAATTTTCACACCAAAAATTAAAGTCGATTTCCAGCAATTACTTTTGTCACAGATCTTTTGTGCAATGTTTCTTAGTTTGATGTACGACGGCTATAAGTCTTTTTACACCCTGTATCAATAAATAGATAAAATTATTTATAAAAATAGTTTTGCTGAATATATTGAAAACACCATTACACATTGGGAACTGTCTAAAATAGGTACGTTTACCTCCCTAAATTTCTGACAATGTTTTGACATTGACATGAGATTACGATTTTAAACCATTTCAAAAATTATTTTATGAATGAAAACTACAAAATTTGGAAAAAATAAAAATACGAGGCCTTATATTTTACATCTATATTTCATTTTACTTTATTACATAATTTCTTCAGAACATAAAACGTTGTCAATCGGGTCTTTTGAGCGCAAGCAAAGTGACACGGGTTCCCCGTCTGATAGCCGAAGCGGTACTGACAAATACTGAATCGGGGTCCTGTCGGGGGCCGGGCGGCAGAGCGGTTCAAGGTATGAGTGGTTATAAAGCTGGATATTTCGGATCTCATCTTTTTACGTTAAATTTAACGATTAAAAAAATAAAAACGAACCTATGACACCTGCTTTATGCATAGTTCGATTAGCTTGCAAATTTTCATGGCCTAATTTGAAAATTTTCATTGAATATTCTCCTTTTATTTTGCGGTTTAGAGGTAACTTTGAGACTTCTTTGTATCGAGAAAATTGTATGCAATCGTGTTTTCGCAACCGATGACACCTCGCAGTAGTCCTCATCTTTATCGTATATTAATTTCAAAGTGAAAACTGCAGAACTGTTGGAACTACAGTCGTTAATGCTAAGGCAATTTTCGCAATCTGAACTAGTATCGGTCCTTAAAAGGCAGAGAGGCAGTCGCTCCAGCTGCATCCGGTTAGACCAAAATCACATTAGTTTTTATTTTTTAAGGTCTAATTTAATAAAAAATGCCGGAAAATAGTTCCTGGAAAGATTTGGGGGAGGCCTTTGCCCAACAGTGGGACAGTATAGGCTAACAAAAAAAAAGGTCAAATATCAAATTCAGTTACCTAGTCACTGCTTTCAGTCAGTAACTGGGTTATGGAGGTCAGATAGGCAGTCGCTCCATGTAAAATACTGGTATTCAGCTGCATCCGGTTAGACTGGAAGCCGACCCCAACATATTTGGGAAAAGGCTAGGCTGATGATGATCAAATTCAGTTACAACAAATCAAGTTAGGTTAGGTTCGAGGCCAATACCAATATACCAAGTTGGGAAAAGGCTAGGCAGATAATACTCCCTGGGAAAATGATGTCAGGAATGATCTCATAATAAATTAAATATTATTATCATGTAAATGTTAAAAACTATATTCCCTTATCTGTTTGCTTGCGTGTATCAAGTGCTGTTTATAAGATAACCTAAAGGTTAATACTTGGTAATTATTTATGAACTAGCTATTACCCGCGACTTTGCCCGCGTGGGTTTTTTTTTCGTGGGACCTTATTTTTTTTTTTTTATAAAAGTGGCCTAAGTTACTCCTTATTCTATCATCTATCTGCCAGTGAAAGTCCCGCCAAAATCAGTTCAGCCGTTTCAGAGATTAGCCGGAACAAACAGACAGACAGACAAAAATTGTAAAAAATGTTATTTTGGAATATGTACGGTGTATCCATGCATTTAGTAAAAAGCGGTTATTTTAATACACTCAGCGGCAGAAAAAGTGGCCCAAAATGAAAAGACGATCTATTTTTTTTTAATAATAAAATATGGTTGTAATTTTTATTACACGTAATGCGTTAACAGTTTATAACATAAGTTTAGTTAAAATTAAGACTTAAAAGTTACAGTTTTAGTAACAATTTGGGAAAACAGTAAAAATAAAGCTTTTAAAAGAATTTTTATTTAAAATTTTCTCAATAATTCTTGGAATTACAACAAAAAATCACTTAAATTAATACCGATTATTACCCCCTCTTGCTTCGATGATCGCTTGCATGCGTTCTGGCATGCTTTGCAGTATGTTTTTTATGTCTACTAGAGGAATTCCCTCCCACGCTCTGACTAGAGCCACCTTTAGCTCACGGTGTGCCTCTGGCGGGTTTGGTAGTGCTCGGAACCGTCTTTTAAGCATGTCCCAGACATGTTCTATAGGATTCATGTCTGAGCTACGAGCTGGCCTAGACAGTTTTTGAATACCGACATCAGCTAAGTAAGACTCAACGATGCCAGCAGTATAAGCTCTTGCATTATCCTGCATAAGCAGAAAATCTTCTCGACCAATAAAGTCCACAAAAAGCACAACGTGATCTTGGAGGATTTCTTCAATATACCCGACTGCTGTTAGGCGCCTATCCACGATCACAAGCTCCGTACGCGCTTCGGAACACACACCTCCCCACGTCATGACAGACCCGCCTTGGTAACTTACTGTCTGGCGTGCCGTGGTGGGAAGGAAACGTTCTCCACGGCGCCTATACACTCTCTCACGACCATCTGGTGCTCTTAAGGCTACTCTGCATTCATCAGTAGACAAGACCTTGCTCCATTGGTCCAAAGTCCAATTCACGCGTTCACGGGCAAATCTTAAGCGTGCAACTTGATAGTGTCTGTCAAGTTCTGGCCCTCGTGCTGGTCTCCTGGTACGTAAATCACGTTCCTCCATCCTTCACCTTATGGTCCGTTCACTAACAATGATACCACGTGCCGCTTGAAGCCACCGCCTGATTTCAACAGCGGTAAGGAGGCGATTTCTCAATACTTCCAGTTTAAAAATCGGTCATCGCGGGCAGAAGTACATCTTACTCTGCCGCTACCTGCTCGCCGTGTATAGAGTCCAGTCTCACGATACCTCTTAAGTGCAAATCGTAGGGTGGTACGCGGCACATTAAGAGTTGCAGCCACCTCACGTTGAATTCGTCCTTGGTCGGTTAACAAGACCGCCTGAGCAACATGAGCAGCAGTAAATGGCATCTTCTAATTTTTTCTGGGATCGACATAAACCCGTAATCAGTAAAAATCAATAAAAAAAACAATTTTACCGACCCATGAAAAAAAAAAAAGAGTTTTAACTTACCTCTCGGATTAACTTTCAAAACAGTTTTGGCATAAGTTTTTAGACAGGGTCAATCTAAACACAACTTAATTTCAAATTACCCAGTTAAATAAAGTAAATGGGTCACTTGAAACCTACCGTCATCAAAACATCTCATAAATAACACTTAGTTTGTTTACAAGCATCCTTTATGCACTTGGGCCACTTTTTCTGCCGCTGAGTGTATTACACAGTTAACAGACACGTCAATTTTATTTATTTGTATGTATCAAGTACTTATAGATTGACCTTAGGAAAATCTATATCTGATCTATAACTAGTTCTGCCCGCGACTTCGTCCGCGTGAAATTTCGGGCCCCGTGCCATCGCGTCGCACCCCATCGGTCACCCGTGCGACCACTTCGTTTTTGCTCAGCGTTCTCTCTGACTTTTTTCCTTTTGCTCGGCCCCTAAGGGTCATAGCGTGATATTAGCCTATAACCTTCCTCAAGAATTGGGCTACCAAATACAAAAAGATTTTTGTCATCATTTTGTCTTCATCTTAATATATTTGGGGTTTATAGTTTAGTGTAATACTAGTCTTACCTACGGGTTAAGTTTTACCCAGTAACTGCGGCGTGGAGGTCAGATAGGCAGTCGCTTTAATATAAAATAAGGGTATTCAGCTGCATCCAGTAAGACTGGAAGCCGACCCAATATAGTTGGGAAAAGGCAGGCAGATGATGACTAAATGAATGACCAAGAAATATCATTCTCATCATGTATTATTATTATTTCGTTTATTTATCTATTTACACATAAATTATAAAAAAAAAAAAAACACCACAGGCATGGAACAGAGGTGTGGTGATACTTTTCTTTAAGAAGGGTGACAATGCCCTTCTTAAGAATTATAGGCCCATCTCACTTCTGAGCCATGTCTACAAGCTGTTTTCGAGAGTCATCACGAACCGTCTCGCGCGCAGGTTTGACGACTTCCAGCCTCCCGAACAAGCCGGATTCCGTAAAGGCTTTAGCACCGTAGACCACATACATACGCTGCGACAGGTTATACAGAAGACCGAAGAGTATAACCTGCCTCTCTGCTTAGCGTTTGTGGACTACGAGAAAGCCTTTGATTCGATCGAGACATGGGCTGTACTGCAGTCTCTTCAACGGTGCCAGATCGACTATCGGTACATCGAGGTGCTGAAGTGTCTGTACGAAAACGCCACTATGTCAGTTCGACTCCAGGACCAGACCTCGAAACCTATCCTTCTGCAGCGAGGTGTGAGACAGGGAGACGTTATCTCTCCGAAACTGTTCACCGCTGCTCTGGAGGATGTCTTTAAGGTTCTGGACTGGAAAGGAGCTGGCATTAACATCAATGGCGAGTACATAACTCACCTTCGGTTTGCCGACGATATAGTAGTCATGGCTGAGACTATGGAGGACCTCAGTACAATGCTCGATGACCTCAGTAGAGCCTCTGAAAGAGTGGGTCTGAAAATGAACATGGACAAAACGAAGGTCATGTCAAATGCCCATGTAACACCCACTCTCATGAAGATCGGAGACGCTACACTCGAAGTCGTGGACGAGTATATTTACCTAGGACAAACTGTCCAGTTAGGTAGGTCCAACTTCGAGAAAGAGGTCAATCGTCGAATCCGACTCGGCTGGGCAGCGTTCGGGAAGCTACGCAATATCTTCTCGTCCCACATACCGCAGTGTCTCAAGACGAAAGTCTTTGACCAGTGCGTGTTGCCAGTGATGACATATGGCACTGAAACGTGGTCGCTCACAATGGGCCTTATTAGAAGGCTGAAAGTCACCCAAAGGGCAATGGAGAGGGCTATGCTTGGAGTTTCCCTGCGGGATCGAATCAGAAATGAAGAGATCCGCAGGAGAACCAAGGTAACCGACATAGCCCGAAGAATTGCCAAACTTAAGTGGCAGTGGGCAGGGCACATTGCTCGCAGAACAGATGGCCGATGGGGCCGAAAGGTTCTGGAGTGGCGACCGCGTACCGGAAGGCGTAGCGTTGGAAGGCCTCCCACAAGGTGGACCGACGACCTTGTGAAGGCCGCAGGAACTCGTTGGATGCGAGAAGCACAAAACCGGTCGAAGTGGAGGTGCTTGGGGGAGGCCTATGTCCAGCAGTGGACGTCTTTCGGCTGAAATGATGATGATGATGACATAAATTATATTTTTAAATATTAGAATACTTATAAAAGTTGTTCATAATGATGAATACAATCTCCCATTTCGATTTGTCGCATGTTTTTAATTTCACCCTGTATATAAAAACATTTAAAAATATAAAAAATAGTAGCCCACCGGTAACGGGAACAGGGTCCAAGCTACCGGCGGTCAGGGCTCCAGAGAAAGGAACCTCCTGACAATGCGAGCCGTGTCCAGAAGTACAGCTTTCTGAATCAAGCCCTTGGTCCAGCTGTCCAATGAGAGCCTCCTCAGGTGTTGGTCGAGGCTCTTGGCTATTAATCCATTGGCTGTGTTGTATTATTATTAGCCTGTGACGTCCCACTGCAGGGCAAAGGCCTCCCTACTCTCCTTCCACCTCTCTCTGTTCAAAGCCGCTCATCATGTATTATACAAAATCCAAGAATGTATGAAAACATGAATTATTGTTCATTGAAGCAAGTCATTAGATTATCATTCCACATACCTACTAACAGTCAGCTTACGGGAAAAACAAGCAATAAAAACACAATAACCTGGGGCTTAGTCACTGCAACCTATTGACCTGATTATTACTGTGCTGTGCTTGTGCATTCATTAAGGAACACTAGCTATGATCGCTGCTCTGCCTGCACGTGTAGCATGACCATCATAGAAGATTGTCACCGTAGAGCAGAGAGTTTTGTCGACGAAAGAATAGACAAAATAATTACTGATTTTTTCTTTAGAAATCGGTAGACGAGAGATACACGTTGCGTCGGCTAGAACGATAGACGACAGATTTCTTTAGAAAACTGTCGACAATTGTCATTTTGTCTATTCTTCCGTCAATTATAGTGGTCATGTTACGCGTACTCAACTACCTTGATACCCTGTACCCTAATTGCGTAACACACTATCAATCGGAATCTGAATCCTTTTGAAGCAAATTGCTTATCCATTGCTTCCGATGACGACAATCGTCTTCCATAATCCAATTACCGAATAATACTGATATAATCAATGGTATCACCATAATAAACACCACTTAATCTCATGAAAACACCACAAACAATATAGATACAATCTGTAAAATGTCATCGGAGGAAAGTACATACTTAATTTTTCTCACAATTATTAAGTTCTATGGGGATTTAAGAAAGCTTGTGAAAAAATTATGTGGAACGGAACGCTATTATATGTTAATTATTTTTAGGGTTCCTTGGGTGTTTTAGTAGGATTTATTGTTTACTAGCAGTTATTTCAAATGATAGTAATTACTTTTTTCTATAATTTTCGTTTTACGTTTTTTCTAACTGAACGGACAGGTGTCCTGCTGGGTAGGGTTACCATCTTAGGATTTGTCCTGAGATTTCAGGAGTTTTAGGCTCCTAACAGGATTGCGGGCAGATTTTGGAAATCACAGGATTATTCGATTTTCAATAAAATACAGTAGGTAGTTTTTTTTTTTAGTTAGAACGTTATAATCAACTTATAGAAAAACATATCATTAATTGTATCTTCTTTGGATATATTCACAAATCAACGTAATTAACATCAACATATTTAAAAACATAAAGTAATAACTAATTTACCCTCTTTGGTTTTTAGAGTTAGAATCAACGTATGTGCACAAAACCAATCACTAATTATTCGCCAGAGTTGTGTTTTGTGAATTACGTATGCGACAAAATCTCAGGACTTTTCTATGGAAATCAAGCTTTTTTTCAGAACTTTTCAATGTTCCATCTAGTAACTCTATGCTAGGGAGTTTGTTGCGCCACTCTTTCCCAGCTAAAGCACTGCACGTTTCAATACTCAATATCTTTATTGCTTTACCATAATGTATACTTAGGTGGTAACTATATAATTTAGATCATTAGGGACCCTGTAGGGCACAGCAAAATGGGTAGGAGAGGAAGCCCTGTTTTTGGAGATAATTAAGTTGTTTTTGTGGGAACAAGTTTTAACTTACATACATACATAATCAGCCTATAATGTTCCCACTGCTGGGACACAGGCCTCCTCTCTCAGTGAGAGGGAGCGGGCCGTAATCCACCACGCGGGCCCAGTGCGGGTTGGCAGATGTCACATGTCTTCGAATTTTTGGTTCTAGGACATGCCGCGCGGTTTCCTCACGATGTTTTCCTTCACCGTTCTGAGAGTTTCAACTTACTTAATTATAATCAGAGTCAGGGGATCACGAATAATATACTAAACATTTCTGTGTAAAGACGTATAAATAGTTTGAAACTTTGAAAACTTAAATAAAAATCCAGTTATCATCCATCCTGGCGTTTGATTCCCTCAATATTAAGCTATTTATTTATTTATTAAAACTTTATGCACAAGTAAAAAAAAATAGTACTGTACAAAGGCGGACTTAATGCCTGAGGCATTTTCTACCAGTCAACCTTAGGGTGATGCAGAGGCAAAACATGGCAAGTGCAACATACAGGAGAACTAGCTAGGAAATGAATATAAAATACAATATACATTATTTTTAGTATATGCGAAACCCGAAACACGTGTCTAGTATTTTTATGTAAAGAATCTATGTACAAAATTTCAAAACTGTATCATGAATAATCACCAAGTTATAAGCTTGTTATGTTACCTGTTTGTCCGTATGAAATCATGGGCACCGCGTGCCTAAACGTACCGCGCGGCGATTGTATTGTATTAACGGGTGATAACATTTTCCATCACACTTGCAGGCTTTGGACTGTCGTAATGGTCAAGTGTAGGTAGTTATTATAATGTACTTTATTCGTAAATAAATGCAGCCGTAAGCTACGAATAAGTAATTACTTATTCGTAAGCCGTAAGTGATACAATGTAGTCAATGCGATTTGTTCAAAGTGGATGAAAAGTGTTAAACATCGCATTACTTAACCACAGCAGGCTGTAGGTACAAATAATAACTTTCTACAATTAACCATCTTGGCGTGTTTAAAAATGTTAATCATCACGGCAAAGCATTGTGTTCCACGATACTCTGATGTACGTACCATTTCTGTGTACTGGACGTTGGTGTATGAGAAAGTCATGGTTACACGACACTTTTTACATACGATAGGTAAGTACACGATCAACCGAAACACAACTCGGCGGCCGCGCGCTCGCGATTATGCAGTTGGACCCACGCGACACGTGCGCGCCAACCAGTGGTACCCGGGTGACTGAGGTTGCTGCACCCCCGCCCCGGTCGCCCCGCTCGCTGTGCGTCCGCGCCGCGCCATTGTGCGCATATGGTAGATAACTACCTACTTAGTCGCTCCTCGGGGCAGAGTATAATATACTCGGGGTGTCCAACTATTAACCTTTTTTAAATATTTTTGGGCCAAAATATAACATGGGGTAAAAATTATTGGAACCGATTCAGTTACTTATTCTGAACAAACTATATTCAGGTTTCGCATATACTAAAAATAATGTTGTATACACAGATACATACATACATATAAACCAAATGAACTCTCAGGGGAAAAATGATCGGTAGAGGAGAAAACGAATCCAGCAAATCAGCGCTGGGATGTTACGGCCAACTTCTGCCGAATATGTTCACGTGCCTTCACTTTAAAAGATAACCGACTGGTTGCCGTCCTGATGTTCAGAGGGAGCGCATTCCATAGAAAGACCGCCTGGATAAAGAAAGAAGAATGAATGAAACCAGAACGGTGAGAAGGACATCGAAGAAGGCGATTGTTGGTTGAACGAAGATTTTTAGTATGGGCAGAGTATAAATATTGAATTTGAGAAGTCATGTAAGAAGGGGCAGTGGGATTTTCAAGAATAGAGAACAACGTAGTCAGCGCCCTCAACTCTCTGCGCTGGCTATAGTTGTTTTGCCTTTCTCACTCACCACTTAAGGGACCTATCTCACTAGGACACCAGTGGCGGCGCAACCATAGTCGCACTGGCAAAAAATGATGGTTAGTTGCGCAACCGATCGGACGCCTGGTGAGGTACCTACCATAAAGCTGTCTATATTTCACTGATAGCGCGACCATGGTTACGCCACCATGGTGTATAATACCCGGCACGTAAGTTGGCAAGATATTTTGTAGTGGGGGAAGTTCGCGCATGCACAATTTCATACATTTTGACATGCGCGAACTTCCCCCACTACGAAATATCTTGCCAACTTATGTGCCGGTAACTGTATCAGTGAGATAATACATATAAGCCTTAAGGTGAATGCGCAGTGGTAGACCGCGAAATTTAAAATTTCTTACGTTTTTTGCAATTTGTAGGTCAGTGTCAGGTTGTATCTTGATCAAAATATGATTCGCGACTATAACCGGCACGTATTTACAGAATTATAATAATTAGAATCATTAATACATCTTTCTAAGTTAGATTTCTACCGTTAAGAAAAAATCTCGTATGGAAAAGTGTTGATGGTAGAAATCTAACTTAAAGAGATATATTAATGATTCTAATGACTATGATTCTGTAAATACATGTCTATTATAGTCGCGAATCATATTTGGATCAAGATACAACCTGACACTGACCTGAAAATTGCAAAAACGTAAGAAAATTTGAATTTCGCGGGCTACAACTACCCATTCACCTTAATCAAAATGGAGTTTCGTGTACTTCAGCTTTCTCGCTTGGATTCGCATGACGGTCGTTTTGGGGCACGCCTTGGTTGCTATGGTGACACCTCATAAAGTCTTCAAAATGAACGATCGTCAGGCGATATCTGATACAAGTGCTATCTTAAAGCTGTCTACTTCTACTTGTTTGGTTTACAAGTATCTAAAGAATCTACTAAACATCTGACACCATATCATGGCGATTCTTAAATTTTGGCTAAGTAGTAACAGCCGCACGGGTCGATCGATCAGGTTAAGCTACGCTTGCCGCGGTTGGTCCGTGGATGGGTGACCATCTTCACATACCAAGACCACTCCGTGCCTCGGGAAGCACGTTAAGCTGTTGGTCCCGGCTGTGATTTGTGGATCTTTAACAGTCGTTACGGGTCGTCAGAAGCGAAGCCCGAAAGTCTGACAACCAGTCTTACTAAGGGGTATTGTATTACCCAGTAACTGGGTTGTGGAGGTCGGATAGGCAGTCGTTCTATGTAAAATACTGGTATTCAGCTGCGTCCGGTTAGACATGAAGCCGACCCTAACATAGTTGGGAAAAGGCTAGGCAGATGATGATGATCTTAAATGTTGGTTCGGCAGCTAGCTCCATCAGCGCCTTTCAGACTGGTTTATGTTGTTACCACGACAAGCTATTTCTCAAATACATTGTAGGCGATATGAGAGAAGACCTCTTGAACTAAACTTTTTAACCGCTTAATAAAACCAATTAATTAAAATTAAACCGATTAATCCGACAAAAATTTTCGTGTCCATTTCGCCAGGGTCGTATATTTACGACCAAATAAGCTCGTTTAATCTGCTTTTTTATTTAATCACGCTGTATTCTATCAGGTATTTATTATAATGTACTAGCTGCGCCCCGCGGTTTCACCCGCATAAGTGTCGTTCCCGTGAGAATATCGGGATAAAAAGTATCCTATGTCCTTTCCCGGGACTCAAACTATCTCTATACCGAATTTCATCTAAATTGGTTCAGCGGTTTAGGCGTGAAAAGGTAACATACAGACAGAGTTACTTTCGAATTTATAATAATAGTATCGATATTCGTTTTTTTTTTCTTTCGCTGAGTGCACGACGAATGATGTGAAGTCACGCGATTAAAAGGTTAATAATAAACATCGACTTTACATTCAAAAGTTCGCGTCGAATAATGATCCTTCTTCCTTTTGAAGTCGGTCAAGTTGCAAGCCCATTGGCTACCTGATGACACGAAATGTAACCAATGAACTGGCTTCATTCACTTCGGTTTCATGTTAAGGCGAATGGGTAGTTGTAGCCCGCGAAATTCAATTTTTCTTACGTTTTTTGCAATTTTCAGGTCAGTGTCAGGTTGTATCTTGATGAAAATTTGATTCGCGACTATAACAGGTACGTATTCACAGAATTATAATCATCAGAATCATTAATACATCTGTTTAAGTTAGATTTCTACCACCAACACTTTTCCATACGAGATTTGTTCTTAACGGTAGAAATCTAACTTAGGAAGATGTATTAATGATTCTAATTATTATAATTCTGTAAATACGTACCTGTTATTGTCGCGAATCATATTTTGATCAAGATACAACCTGACACTGACCTGAAAATTGCAAAAAACGTAAGAAAAATTGAATTTCGCGGGCTACAACTACGCATTCACCTTAAAACAAATCTGTGCTTTACCTTAGAGTCTAATGCTTAGATTTGTAGGAGATTAAAATGACTTCAGAGACGCAATTCTCGTAATTTTATGAACGTTCACACTCTGATCTCAGTCTCAATCTGTCAAAAATACCTCTAATTTCCCTACATTTTGGCAAGTTTTTGACATTTGTTTGTCGCCGAGATGAGACTGCGACTAGATTTTGAACGTTTTTAATTACGAGAATTGGCCTTCTGATTCTCTCATATTGGCACGAAATAATAGATAGTCTTTATTTGTGTCCGTTTGATGGTAATAGACTCGCCCCCCCGTATTATATGGGACTTTAAATATGAATGGCGAAGTGTGAGTGTACTATAGGTGCATCTCTGCCTAACCTTTCGAAAACAACAAGGGTGATGTTATGTGTTCTAATAAAAAATTGCTCTTCTGTTAAAAATATTGGCCTTTCCCGGGATGCAATCTATCTCTATAACTATATTGAGAGCAGTGGTGGCCCAGTGGTATCGGCCGCGACTTACGAGTTGTAGGTCGTAGGTTCGAACCCAGACAGGCGCTTTACTTTGTGTAAATTATTTCATCACCACTGCTCTCAAAACGGTGAAGGAAAACATCGTGAGGAAACCGGCATGTCCTAGAACCAAAAATTCAAAGACATGTGACATCTACCAACCCGCACTGGGCCCGCGTGGTGGATTACGGCCCACTCCCTCTCACAGAGAGGAGGCCTGTGTCCCAGCAGTGGGAACATTATAGGCTGATGATGATGATGATGATGATGAATCTATCTCTCTGCCTTTCATCTAAATCCGTTCAGCGGTTTAGGCGTGAAAAGGTAACATTCTGTATGTTACCTTTTCACGCCTAAACCGTAACATACAGACAGAGTTACTTTCGAATTTATAATGTTAGTATGGATCTCGTTAACCCCACCAGCCGAAAACACACGGAGTCTCTTTGAATCGAATACAATCTCCGACCTCTACCTTCCTTGCCATTACTGCTATTGTCGTGAACTCACGATACATTCGCGCGTTTGTCAATCAATCAGCCTTTTCCCAACTATGTTGCGGTCGGCTGGCAGTCTACCCGGATACAGTTGAATACCAGCATAGCTATTCACACCTTACGACAGGCTATCGTATCGAAAACGACACATTTCGATAACCTGATTTGACTTGCCCCCGACAGCAAATAGCTGTTGGAAGAATAGCGGGCGTCTATTTGATTTCAACTGACAACATTCTCGGGTTTTGGACTTGTGAACAGCGTTCTGAAGACTCCTACGATAACATTGATTGATGTTCGATACGATACGGAAGCGTATCGAGTGTTTGTGAATAGCTATGCAGTACTGTAAATGGAGCGACTGCCTATCTGACTTGCACAACCTAGTTACTGGATAACACGATACCCCTTAATGAGAAAGAAAAAAGTATTTCATTTGGGACACACAGGAAATCATCATCTGCCTAGCCTTTTCCCAACTATGTTGGGGTCGGCTTCCAGTTGAATACCAGTATTTTACATGGAGCGACTGCCTATCTGACCACCACAACCCAGTTACTGGGTAATACGATACCCCTTGATAAGACTGGTTGTCAGACTTGGGACTTCTGACTACCCGTAACGACTATCAAAGATCTACAAATGACAGCCGAGACCAATGCCAATGGTTTAACGTGCTTTCCGAGGCACGGAGGGGTCTCGATAATAACGAATGGTCACCCATCCACGGACCGACCTCGGCAAGCGTAGCTTTACCTTCGAACGACCCATAATCAGCCTATAAAGTTTTCACTGCTACACAGGCCTCCTCTCGATGAGGGGGAGCGGGCCCAGTGCGGGTTGGTAGATGTCACATGTCTACTAATTTTTTGTTCTTGGACATGCCAGTTTCCTCATGATGTTTTCTTTCACCGTTTTGAGAGCAGTGGTGATGAAATAATTTACACGAAGTAAACACTGAATCGTGCGTCTGTTTGTTATTATTAAACCACGAGCACAGTATAATATACAGTAAGTTATCTAAGGCCGCCCGCCGAGTTATTAGCCTACTCTTGCGTTGATCCTCAGGGTTGTCACTTTTACTTTTAGTTAATATTTTCGAACAAGCAGCACTTGATCTAAATTTATGAAATAAAAAGCATATTATGATTGAATATTTTACCAATTTATAAATTTAGTAAAAATAAAAAGCCTTTATTCACATAACATTTATTATACTAAGTTACAAATTTGATACCGAGAAAATTTTTCTCCTGTTTCTGCACGTCCGGAACGCTTTATTATTATTTGTTAATGTAAAGTAAATTCTCATTCTTATGTAAAGTTTTTGTAAAAAGCTTTTGGGAAAGCATGGACAGGGCATCTTAAATTCTATATCATTCAGTTGATCGTAAATTGACCGGCCAATTTTAATGTTGATGTGGTCCTTTTCGAACGCTTTGCGAAACACCTGCTCCATCCTTTCTACATTATCGACAAAATCATCAGGTGGGATCATGAGTAAATTTCGATCTTTGCCGTAATTCCTGTAATGGGTGTATCTAGATTCTACACTTAAATTACACGCTCGTTGATTAACGTCGACGTAAAGCAACCCTAAGCGTTAGTCGGTCACATGTTACTGTAATTTTGTTAAGTTAATATTATGATTAAGACACCATATTTGGATTGAACAACACATCAGACAATAGAAAAAATAATAATTTCAATAGTAATTAATTTGCAATATTAATTATTGTGAAATTGCCCTTATTACAACTATACGCGACAAATACGTTTACCTAAACGATGTTTCGTACTCAATCCTCTGTTTTATAATATAAAAACTTTTTTACAAAAAAAAAAACAACCGACTTAAAAAAAAAACACTACAAAGTGATAAATAACTTTAATTTCGGAAGTCGGTGTCGTTGGTTCCGCATTTTCGTTTTTTGACACCGACTTCCGAAATTAAAGTTATTTATCACTTTGTAGTGTTTTTTTTTTTGAAGTCGGTTGTTTTTTTTTTTGTAAAAAAGTTTTTATTTTTCAATTTTTAGTTGTACCTACCCCACAAAAAAGTAAACAAAAAGATCGTTAATGTAGACAATGTAGATAAATTTTTAGATTGTTGTTGATTTTCCAAAAACCGCTTGTCCGATTTCGATAAAATTTTCATGGGACCACTTGGGAAGTAGGTATACCCTTTCCAACAAAAAAAGAATTTTTCAAATCGGTTGGCAAGCAACGGAGTTATGCGGGAACAAACATAAAAAAAAAAAAATACAAACATTCGAATTGAGAACCTCCTCCTTTTTTAGAAGTCGGTTAAAAACTAGACTTCTTAAAATAAACTTTAGCTCTAAACATAGTATTCAGAAAGTAAATTTGGGAATACATTTATATGGAAAAATGCGACTCGGCTACGCTCTTAATAAAGCAAATAAACTGTGAAATAAACAATACAATACCACATTTTCTAATAATATTTAAGTATAAGTAGGTACTTACATTTCTGGTTGAGTAGGAACTATTAAGAATGATAAGTCCGGGTTTGCGAAATCATTATTGAGGCACCCGAAAACTACAATATTTTTTTCCCCTTTTTGAAGTCATGATACTCGTAATTTAAGTGGCCGCCGCCGGCGAGAGTTGACGAACGCAAGCGGTCATGTAGCGTACGCGCGTGCTCACAGTCGCGCTGCACAGCCCGCACTGCCGCCACCTTATTCCCTCATATATTATGCTAGCGTGTGCGTGAAATCGCGTGCCGACATGGCGCGCGGCGCGCACGCACACATTCAAACCGAGAGCGGCACGTTTGTATGAAGATGTTTTACTGTATATTAGGTCCTTACATATGAAATTGGCGTTTTGTATGGAAGGAACAAAAAGTCGAATATTTTTTAATATAATATATTTAATTAATCAAAGTATGAACCATTGTTTTCAATGCACTTTTGCCATCTTATAGGTAGTTCATTGATCCCTTTACTAAAAAAACCAGTCGGACGGGAATCAATAAAATCTTTGAAGGCGATTTGGACTGCCCCATCGGAGTTGAATTTTTTCCCTTGCAAAAAGTTATCCAAATTGCGAAAAAAATGGTAATCTGTTGGAGCAAGGTCCGGGGAGTACGGAGGATGTCTAAGACATTCCAATTCAAGCTCTTCTAATTTGGTAGCCGTCTGTTGCGCAGTGTGTGGTCTGGCGTTGTCGTGAAGCAGCAGTGGCGTGGAGCGATTGACCAGCCTTGGTTGTTTAGCCGCTAGCTTTTCCATCATGGTTTGTAATTGCTGACAATAGACATCAGCTGTAATAGTCTGGCCAGATTTGAGAAAACTGTAATGAACAATACCGTAGTCACTAGTCCACCAAACGCTTACAAGTAACTTTTTTGGGGTTAATTTTCGCTTGGGGCAGGATTTGGCTGGCTGGCCAGGATCCAACCATTGCGCTGAGCGCTTCCGATTATCGTAAAGAATCCATTTTTCATCACAGGTAATGATTCGGTTTAAAATACCTTCATTGTTGTGCCGGTTCAGTAATGTAACGCAGCAGTCGACGCGCGTTTGCCGGTTTGCTTCAGTCAATTCGTGAGGTACCCACCTTTCAAGCTTTTTAATCTTCCCAATTTGCTTCAAGTGAATTAAAACAGTTTTATCACTAACATCGAAGCCTGCAGCTAACTCGGACGTGGTTTGCGATGGGTCCGCTTCCACAATAGCCTTCAATTCTCCATTATCAACTTGGGTCTCAGGCCGTCCACGGGGCTTGTTCTGCAGGTCGAAATTTCCAGAACGAAAACGTTGGAACCAAAAACGAACTGTGTTTTCTTTTGCAACATGACCGCCATACACATCATTCACCCTTCGAGTCGTTTCCGCAGCACTAGTGCCACGGCGGAACTCGTACTCGTAAATAATGCGATATTTTAAATTTTCCATTTTGTAAAATGAGTGACGCAAACAGAAAAAACAGAAGAAAAAAAACAAATGAATGACGGTCATCGAAGCACAAATACATGAGTAAATAGCTGTACAAATTTGAATTTGGAATTCCTTACCAAAGAGGAGAAATTCGTGATTAAAGTGGCCAGTACGAAAAACGCCAATTTCATATGTAAGGACCTAATATTAGGTCCTTACATATGAAATTGGCGTTTTGTATGGAAGGACCAAAAAGTCGAATATTTTTTAATATAATATATTTAATTAATCAAAGTATGAACCATTGTTTTCAATGCACTTTTGCCATCTTATAGGTAGTTCATTGATCCCTTTACTAAAAAAACCAGTCGGACGGGAATCAATAAAATCTTTGAAGGCGATTTGGACTGCCCCATCGGAGTTGAATTTTTTCCCTTGCAAAAAGTTATCCAAATTGCGAAAAAAATGGTAATCTGTTGGAGCAAGGTCCGGGGAGTACGGAGGATGTCTAAGACATTCCAATTCAAGTAATGTAACGCAGCAGTCGACGCGCGTTTGCCGGTTTGCTTCAGTCAATTCGTGAGGTACCCACCTTTCAAGCTTTTTAATCTTCCCAATTTGCTTCAAGTGAATTAAAACAGTTTTATCACTAACATCGAAGCCTGCAGCTAACTCGGACGTGGTTTGCGATGGGTCCGCTTCCACAATAGCCTTCAATTCTCCATTATCAACTTGGGTCTCAGGCCGTCCACGGGGCTTGTTCTGCAGGTCGAAATTTCCAGAACGAAAACTTTGGAACCAAAAACGAACTGTGTTTTCTTTTGCAACATGACCGCCATACACATCATTCACCCTTCGAGTCGTTTCCGCAGCACTAGTGCCACGGCGGAACTCGTACTTGTAAATAATGCGATATTTTAAATTTTCCATTTTGTAAAATGAGTGACGCAAACAGAAAAAACAGAAGAAAAAAAACAAATGAATGACGGTCATCGAAGCACAAATACATGAGTAAATAGCTGTACAAATTTGAATTTGGAATTCCTTACCAAAGAGGAGAAATTCGTGATTAAAGTGGCCAGTACGAAAAACGCCAATTTCATATGTAAGGACCTAATATTATACTGTGCCACGAGTGAGCTTTGTACCGCTATTGTCCGCTATAAAAAGTCCCCGTTTGTAACCGCGCTTAGCAGTCCACACGCGATTTTGTTCGCATTTTATAGTATTTTTTCCTCCTTCTTTTAGCATTTTTAAAGCTACTTCAATGGGGGTACTTTGTTATCAGGAATTCGGCGAAGTATTCGAGCCATTTACATAACGTACGGTGCTTAGTGTGTGGCAGCGAAATACGTAATAGGATTAGGATTACTTTCACCTGAGTACCTTTGTGGGCGGTTTACTTTAGGCTATTTATATGCCGGCATGAAAAAGTTTAACATTACCTACTACAAAATTGTATTTAACTAGCTGCGCCCTGCGGTTTCACCCGCATAAATCTCGATCCCGTGGGAACATCTGGATAAAAAGTATCCTATTCTACCCATATTCTACCAAATTTTATCCAAATCCGCTGAGCCGTTTTAGCGTGAAAGCGCAACAAACAAACAAACGCGCTTGACTCGGTGGAACGCAGAGCTAAGAGGCTCATTGGCGACGTAAAACTGGTGGGTGCCAAGCTTCACAGCTTGGCTCATCGCCGTAAGGTTGCCTGTCTGTCGGTCTTCTACAGGCTGTACTTCGATGAGTGTGCCCAAGAACTCCACGACCTCATTCCACCGGCCCCTTCTACCTTCGGACATCCAGGCGCACTGCGAGTTACCATCCCTACCTGGTTGCTATTCCACCTATTCGCACTAAGCGTTTGCAAATGTTCTTTATAATGCGCACAGCAAAAGAGTGGAACTCTCTACCTGCGTCTGTTTTTCCGAGCGCATACAACCCGAATCTTTTTTTTTAAAGTGAGAGTGTACAGGCTTCTTCTGGGTAAGCTCGCTCCATCGTCGACTTTGTCTCTGTCACCTCTGACCTAGGCTAGAGTCGAGAGCAAGCCCATTTCAAATTTAAAAAAAAATACGATAAATCTAATCTTTTCTCTTAAATCAAATCAAATCAAATCAAATTCATTTATTTGTCCGAACATGGTACATTACATGGTCTTAAATTAATAAATGGTCTCATCACATTCTGCCACGTGGGGCGCGCAAATATCAGGTAGGTACACAAATAACCCGTGACTTCGTTCGCGTGGAAGTCGTAAGACACCAAAATATTAAAACGGCCCATCGCCTCGTATCGCATCGCTCGCCTGCGCTATTACTTCGTTTTCGCTTAGCATTCTTTCTGACTTGCTGCCTTTTTGTTCGGTTCCTAGGTGTCTTAGCGTGATGTTAAATAGTATATTGTTAGGGCAGAAGTAAAATCACAATTTAATAAAATAATTATTTTACAAACTAAAAACTAAACACAAGAATTATCAACCATCCTAAAGTTAAACTCAAAACTCAAACTCAAACTCAAACTCAAAGCATTTATTTCAATTAAACCGTTACAGGCACTTTTGAATTGTCAAAATTAAGTAGTCGGTCAGTTGGTCAGAAAGTTGAAGCTAGGTGCCCATTCCAAAGCGTAGATCTCTATGGAGAAGAACGGGCAAGAAACTCCATGGACACTCTTTTTAAATCAAGATATTACAAAATCCTGGGTACATTATTTTTGTTGCTTCTATATGTGAGAACAATGTAAAAAAACAGACAAATGAAGAAACAATACAAGAAATAAGATTAAAAATAAGCCTTGGCAGTTAAGAGATGACCAGTCTCAACCGACGGCGTCCGTTCACGAACATGACGCATGGATCAGCACCATCCAGCTCAACCATTTTGTAGGGAACCGAATGATCCAACACACGCGCCACCATCAGTGAGACATTTAAGTGAGCATGACACATTCTCAACTGCCATGCTCTTTCAAGTCAACATCAAAAAAATCATAATAAACGGATCCATGGTTCTTACATTTACAAAATTGAAAAAATGCTTCTAAATTATACAAAACTATAGATTGCAATTTATTTAAGAGATGAATAAAATTTTTAATACCAAACAGGAAAAAGTGTTTAGTATTGCAGCATTAACAATTAAAACATGATTGAATAAAATAAAAATAAATATTAAGATCGTAATGTCAGAAACACTAAAAAAGAAAAAG
This sequence comes from Amphipoea lucens, assembly GCA_947508005.1. Classification (NCBI taxonomy): domain Eukaryota; kingdom Metazoa; phylum Arthropoda; class Insecta; order Lepidoptera; family Noctuidae; genus Amphipoea; species Amphipoea lucens. Next base: position 1,275,279 of record OX382382.1, on the reverse strand, counting down.
GGAAGCACCTCTTCCAAATATTGAAATTTTAACTAGTGAGCTCAAGTGCCTGTGGAGCAGGACCAGCATTTAGCCAAGCATTTTTATCTGCAATATAATCATCCAACTTATAATATGCTTGTCTACATAGTGTGCGTTTAATGCATGTTTTAAATTTCTTCTCATTTAGTTGAAGAATATCGAGTGGTATTTTATTATAACATTTTACACAGTAACCCATAAAAGAAGTTTTTACTTTAGACAATCTGAAACGCGGTTGATCTAATTTGTTCCTATTTCTTGTGTTAAAATTATGCCTGTCACTTATCTTACTAAAAAGATGTAGATTTTTTCGAACGTACATAATGTTTTCATATATATATTGACAAGGAACCGTCATGATGTTAATTTTTTTAAACAGTTCCCTTAGAGAATCACGCCTGCTGAGCTTGTATATGGCTCTGACAGCCCTCTTCTGCAGGATGAAGATAGAATCAATATCTGCAGCCCGTCCCCACAACAAAATACCGTAAGACATGATGCTATGAAAGTAACTAAAATAGACCAGTCTCGCGGTATCCACGTCTGTTAATTGGCGGATTTTCCAAACAGCGTAAGCGGCTGAACTTAGCCGCCCTGCAAGAGATGTTAAGTGCGGACCCCACTGCAGCTTTGAGTCAAGCGTAATCCCCAGGAAAACCGTATTTTCGACGAATTCAAGTATTTCCTTATTCAATACAACGTGACATTTACTACTTCTAACATTTGGTAAAGCGAATCTAATGCATTTAGTTTTTTTTTCATTTAATACCAAATTATTTACAGTAAACCAATTATGGACCAAAAGCATAGCGTTATTTACGTCGTCAAGCTCCTGTGCACGTCTGCTTACTTTAAAAATCAGAGATGTGTCATCAGCAAATAACACCATTTGTGATCGGTTTATCAGTAAATGAGGTAAATCATTTATGTATACTAAAAATAGGAATGGCCCCAATATTGAGCCCTGCGGTACACCCATTTTGACTTTCAAACCCGATGAATTCACACCGTTAATTTGAACTTGCTGAAATCTGTCATTTAAATATGATTTCATTAAGCTAAGAGCAAGTTTACCGAGTCCGTAATGCTCAAGTTTCAAGAGCAGTGTATCGTAATTCACGCAATCAAATGCTTTGGATAAGTCGCAAAAAATGCCTATTGCATCTTGTGCCTCTTCCCATGCGTTAAAGATATGTTTTAATAAGGTGACACCGGCGTCGGTTGTACAACGTCCTTTGGTGAAACCATACTGTTGATCGTGTAGGATGTTATTACGATTAAAATGATTGAGCATTTGATTTAACATTACTTTTTCAAAAACTTTACTTAAAACCGGCAAAACCGATACGGGTCTATAATTATTAGTGTCTTTACTGTCCCCAGATTTGAAAAGTGGAATAACTTTACTGAACTTCATTAAATCCGGGAAAACCCCTTGATCTACACACAAATTAAATATTAAAGCTAAATAGGGTGCAATTGTCTTAATAATGGATTGACAAACTTTAGTAGACATGCCCCACAGATCCTCGGTAATTTTGATCTTAAGTTGCTTAAATGCCTTTATAATGACTGTAGGGTTTATATGTTTAAATTTAAATTCCACAGGACAGGCTGAGACATTCGCTCTTAATAATTCAATAGCTAGTGCAGGCGAGGAATTTAAAGTTTCTGTAGTTTTAATTGGGATATTGGTAAAGAAAGTTGCAAATTCCTGAGCGACATCGATGTTATCGCTAATGAGGCCGCGAGAAGTGTCCAGTGTGTAATCAGTATTATGTTTTTTGTTCCTGTTCGTTTCATTGTTAATAATTTTCCAAACTGTCTTTATTTTATTGTCTGCTGATTTAACCTTGTTACTAATGAAAGAAGCTTTAGCTACTTTGCAGACATTTTTAAAAGTTTTAGAATATGTAGTAACATACTTATTAAACGTATCCGTGTTAATATACGGCTTAAGGCCATACAGTTCAAATAATCTATCCCTACTTTTCCTGATTCCTTTAGTTGCCCAGTCACTGAATAAAAACTTAGGGCAAATAGTTTTTGATTTCTTCTTAAAGGAATTATTGAACTCTGTTTGGACTAGTGAAAAGAATTGTTCATACAAAATATTACCATTAGTCACACTTAGGCCCTGAGCACTCAACTTGCTAATTAAAGTAGCATTAAACTTATTCAAATTACCCGATGTTATTGGTCTAGTTTGAATCTGCACTTTTTGCATCGGTGTGTTGGACTCAAAAGAAACAGTTTGACCACTGTGATCAGAAGGAAGATAATTTACAATGGCTTTATCTAAATATTCGCAGCAACAAAAGACATTATCAATGCATGTAGCCGTAGCCGTAGTTATTCGCGTTGGTTCCAAAAACACATTTGACAGATTGAATGATTTAAAGAGGCTTAAGAATCTACTGCTATTTGAATTATTTTCTAAAATATTAATATTAAAGTCACCACAAATAATTACTGATTTGTTACCAGTTGCAAGTTTTCCCAAGACATCTTCCATTACCGACTCAAATATAGAATAGTTTTGATAGTTTGGAGGTCTGTAAACGCACACTATAAAATGCTTATCCAGCTCAACACAGGACAGTTCGATGCTATGTTCCACCGATAGTTCCACTATGTCTTTACGAGTCTTATATTTTACACAATTTTTAATTAAGATTAATGAACCACCACGCAGCATGGATTTTCGGTTAAAGCAACTGCCTACACTATAGTTCTCATAATTAATCATCATTTCATAATCTTTCAACCAGTGTTCAGTAATACAAATAATATCAAACATTGTTTGTTACAGACAGAGGTACACAATCGTCACTAAACAAATAGAAGAAATAATGTGATACCAAATTGCACCGAACGGCTGACGGATAGTGCTTCTACAAGCAACGCTGTCAGAAAGCATAGACCACCAAACAAAAACCAGAGAGCCTGCTGCCTGACCCACCGCCAGCGGCAGCCTCTTTTCAGTGACTGCGTCCCCCGCGCTCCTGGGCCGGGTAGTAGTATCCAACAATATAATATAACCTTCCACAAGAATTGGGCTATCAAAAATCCATACTAATATTATAAATTCGAAAGTAACTCTGTATGTCTGTCTGTATGTTACCTTTTCGCGCCTAAACCACTGAACCGATTTAGATGAAATTTGGTATAGAGATAGTTTGAGTCCCAGGAAAGGACATAGGATAGTTTTATCCCGATATTCCCACGGGATTGAAACTTATGCGGGTGAAACCGCGGGGCGCTGCTAGTGCAAAAATAATTTTTCAAATCTGACTGGTAGGTCCAGAACTCCAGAGACTAGCGCGTTCGAACAAAAAAAACCGAGTGTGCTTATGACCACACGACTGATGTGAAACTTCAAACGTATTTGGCTATGAGAGGAAGAGAGAAAGAAAATGTGTGCGCGTACTGCTTTCTCTTGCTTATATCCCCCACTCAACTCCCGTTCGCCTCGCCCGATCACACTTTTCGTAACGCGTTCGCCAGCTTACTCCCCAAGTCAAGCGTGCGTAAAGAAGTTTCACTTCAAAAACAAACTCTTCAGCTTAAAAACAAAATCACTGGTCATCCAAGTCCTTATAATATTGATTTATTACCGTTGGATCCCGTTTTTGAATCCCATTTTAATATTTTTGGCGTTGGATCCCGCAAAACAATAAACTTCCCACTGCAAAACAAAAGCCACTTCTCATGCAGAGAAGGAACGAGAATCGATCACCACAGATAAAACAAAAAAAAAAATACAATCTTTCAACGCGATATCCAACGCATTATGAAACAATAGTTTTAATTAAAACGTCAATAAAGGAGTGTAGGCGACTGATATTGACCCTGAAAGCAATGAAAGCGTTAATGAATGTCACTTTGGAAGATAAATTCAGAAGTTTCACAAACTTTGGGCGTGGCCCGGTGAGCGTAACTTCAGTTTACAATCAACTCAGCCTTTGGTGTCAACTGCTGCATAGGTTGTACTCACGGAATAGAAAAAAGCTACATTAGTCATAATTGATTTTGACATGTAAAATAAAAACAACTTTCATGAGTTGTAATTAGACTTCATTTTGAACTACAATAAATAAACTTTTCGCCAAAGTTGCATTTACAATTTGTAGCCAATTATATCATCGTTTTCTGTGTATTGCAATATTTGCAATGTACTGTATTTTAATTTGCAAGTGTGAGTTTGGCGACACTGGTTCCCGTATTAAGGAAGTCTAAGGGCACTTCCACTGCTTTTTCTATTCCGTGGTCGTACCGTATCGAACATCAATCAATGTTAACGTAGGAGTCCTCTAAACGCTGTTCACAAGTCTAAAACTCGAAAATTTTGTCAGTTTAAATCAAATTGACGACCGCTATTCTTTCGACAGCTGTTTGCGGTCGGGGGCAAGCCAAATCTGGCTATCGAAATGTGCCATTTTCGATACGATAGCCTGTCGGATGGTTGTGAATAGCTATGCTGAACACAGGCCTCTCCCAGGACCACCTGGAAGAGGCCTATGTGTATATGTGTATGCCTAGGCGCGAAGATCTTGAAGCCCTAAAAGCCAAACGAAAACCACACCGGGTACGAATTTTGGTGTGAGGTCTAATGGATTTGAAAATCTGAATGTAGCACTAAACCATGATAGCCTTTAATCGTGAGTTCCTCGACAAAAACCAGAAAACTGGACATTCCCATCATCTTCCCGCCCCTGTCCCATGTTCCTTGAGGTCGGCGCAACACGTTTTCTTCTTCCATTCTCTCCTTTCAACCGTCAAGCTACCATTCACTCCCTTTTTCTCTCATATCGTTCTTCACACCATCACAACCCAACTTCGCCAATATGCCAATCCGGCCCGCCCCTGTGCCAGACTCATCCAGGTTCTACCTGCGATGGTAACAATGTCGGCCGTCCATCTCGCTACCGGACAACCAACATTTCGTCTGCCAGTCTCCTTGGACGCCAATCAGTCACTGCCTTATTCCTCCTGTCATCACTGCACCTTGCCAGATGTCCTGCCCTACTCCATTTCAGTTCCATGACTCTCAGACATGAGTTTCTGATATCGAAAACCTATCAACAACAAACTCTGGACAATACCATTGTGTCTTAAAAACTTCATGGTTCCATTTACTCTCTCTTTCATTTTTTACTTGTATGAAATGGGTCTTCTGCCGTTATTTCGTGGCACAAGGTGACAAGTCCCACTTGTTCATCATACAACAATGAGTCATTTGTATATAAATTGTCGTTTAAATAAATAAAATACAGCTGTTAGGCGCCTGGCTGAGGTCTGTTTGTAGTTGATGACTAATATTATGGCAGTCCATTTAACTGTTAACATTTATTCTTGGACTAACAATTCTTGGACTTGACAATTCAAAAGTGCCTGTAAATGGTTTAATTGAAATAAATGCTTTGAGTTTGAGTTTGACTATACTTTTATGTGAAGGATGTATTGTCCCACTGCAGGGCCAAGGCTTCCCTACTCGCTCTTCCCCTCTCTCACTCCAGAACTACCAAAGACCAACCTTGGCTAAAGAAGTCAAGCTTATCCCGTCATCTCCTTCTGGGTCTGCCACGGTGTCGCTTGCCATTGCGAGACGAACCCTGGGAAGCAAGTCCTGCTTATTACCGCCTTGCTGAATATTTTAAACACGTCATGAGAAACTGTCATTTGTACATCTTTGACAGTTTTTACCGGGTAGTCAGAAGCCCGAAAGTCTGACAGCCAGTGTTACCAAAGGTTATTGTGTTACCCAGTTAAGTTAGGGTTTCCTAAGACTTAAGACTGCGGCGAACGCCACGTAGCGTCCGCCATTTAGGGCTTTTACACAAAACTGCGAAGCGACGTCGCATCGTAAATAATTATAAGTATACCAAATGTTTCCACCAAACAGTTCGCATCGCGCCGATTCGCAGTTTTGTGTACAAGCCCTTCCAGTCGCTTGACGTCACTGAAAAAATATTTTTGAAAGTAAGTTGGTGTGTTGTTTTTCTCTAGAGACCGTCTTTTGAGACCGTAAATTTACACCTCGCTGGCATAATTTTCATGATGGCCGTTATGTGACGGTTACCGCCGTCGTAGGAAACCAAAGCCTAATTAGGTTGTGGAACTTGTGGTGGTCCGATAGGCAGTCGCTCCATGTAACATACTGGTATTCAGCTGCATCAGGATAGACTGGAAGTCGACCCCAACATATGTAGTTGGGAAAAGGCTAGGCAGATGATGATCTTGACACTAATATTATAAAGGCGAAAGTTTGTGAGTGTGTGTGTGTGTGTTTATATTTTTGTTACTTCTTCACGCTCAAACGGCTAGACCAATTTTGATACAATTTTGTATGGAGGTAGCTGACACCCTGGATTAACATAATAGGCTACTTTTTATCCCGAAATTCCCACGGGATCGATATTTACGCGGGTGAAACCGCGGGGCGCAGCTAGTTATTGATAAAAATCAAGTCATTTATTCAAACTAGGCTGAAAATCTGTATTTTTTTAAACGTCAAAATTACATAAGACAGTCCCCCAAAACGCCCGCCCTTCACCACTTCCTAGTGCTTTTAGCCGGGAAGAAGAAGTGGACCAACAAACTCCCCAGCAGAATAGCTTGCGCCAACATAAAAGGAGCGAAGAACAGTGGCGTGCATTGGTTTTCAGAATAGGTGGGCACTAGGCCGGGTCTAGTCTAGGCAAACGCGGTCACTAATCAAAAAAAAAAGTGAGGTCAAAAGTGTGGTTATTTGAGTAGGCATGCCTACTTAAGGGTGATAAATTGCGAAGGTCGAACGCCATGGTATTACGCGTGAGACGTACGTATTTTTAATTTTGTCATATTAACTTGAACGAGTAAAGACCAATGACAATGTGCGAATAGTACGAGAGCCGAGTAGGCCGTCCGGCGACTGCCTCCTGCCGCGCGTGTTTGTGTGAAGATTTTGTATTTTGTTAGGTATGATTATTTAGTGAGATCCTTAATTGTGGGGCACACACACTAAAATGTACTTGAGGGGCTTATGTTGATAAATCGAGGTAGGCACTGCTTATAAATATGCCTATATGCAATGCACGCCACTGGCGAAGAATGACAATTCTCAATATTATTTCCTTCGGATCATTATCAAACAGCATCTTATACACTACATATGATGTGAATAGTGATTCATACGCGATTACTCATTGAATACAGTTCCATAGAATAAAGTCGTTCCTTACAGAGGACGGTTGAAATAAGTCATGTTTTTTTACACAATTTATTGTATTCGTAAAGACACTGGAAGATTCTGCGTCTTACCTCTTGTATTCATGAAAACTTAAGTTTATAAACAGGCTTTGTTATATGTCCTTTTCATTTGCGTGCCCATTGAGTGAGATGGTAACAATAACACTATTTTAGTTATTACCCGACTACGGTGAAGCAAAAAGGAGGGTTATGATTTTGACCGGTATGTATGTATGTTCATCTGTTCCCTCATAACTTCTGAACTGCTTTTCATAATTAGACAAATGATGTATCGTTGGGAGCGTCTTAATCGTCCGCTGGTTATAGGCTATGTGATGTCATATTAAATTGAATATGGCGCCCTCTAGCGGACGTAAAGACATGAACTAAAAAAAAATTTTTAAATCATACCTTGTTGGGTATCAAGTGAAAGGGCTTAATTAGCACATTTCAAAAATATTAATACTACTGAGATAAGCCCCAAATAATTAAATAAAAAATAAGTTTACAAACTAAAACCTGACTACTGAAAAGGATGAAACAAGAAGGTACCTTGCCGTGGTCGCATGCTACCATAGCTTATAATATGTTAGTACAGCGGCATGTGACCACGGGAAGATACTTTCTTGTTTCATCCTTTTCAGTACCGTGGAATGGGGTTGATAAAAACTTTATATTTTTTAAAAACAGGAATTGTTTAATTTTTGAACGCAATCGAAAGATTTAGTCTTTTGCGTTGGCAGCACTGAATGTCACTCCTTGAGCTAGAATATAGGTCATATTCTGGCTCAAGGACCCCAATAGACCAGCAACAAACACTGATAACCTCAACGCTCTGACGTAATGCGCAGACGCAGCGTGATCAAGTCATTTTATAATTGAGAGAACTATTAACCTGACATGCGTCATGACGACTTGAAGATCAATTGGTCTTTATTGTTATTGTAAATACGGGCGGACTGAGTACTGCACACATACATCCATACTATCCATGCTAATATTATTATTATAAATGCGAAAGTCTCTCCGTCTGTTTCATCTTCACGCTTAAACCGCTGAACCGATTTAGATGAAATTTCTTCTGGGAAAGCTCACTCGGGACCCATGCCATTATTATAGTTTCAAACTCAAATGGGTCCCGCTTGCTTCCAACTTTTATTTAGTTTAAAAATGGGCTTATTTTTAGCTTTTCAGTTAGTTTTAGCACACCCCGGACACTCCATACAACGCTCGCAAAATAACTACCTACTACTACTACATTAAAAAATGGCGTTTGTATACGTATGAATGTGTGCGTGAGGTACTTGTGTTTGCGAGCGCTCTTTGTTAAAGAACTGCGACGGTAACCTCGAAGTGCGGGGTGAGGTGCGGTAACTGATGTTAGTGCGGGGAAGGGAGTGGCCTTTCTGTACGTAGTACTTTAAGTATTCTGTGGTTTTAGTATAAGGTTGCAGTCGGGTTTTTTAATTTTTTTAATTAACAGATTGAGACTGAGAACGTTCTTAACAGCGTTTACGACGTACGTACGGCATTTCATACAAACTTACAAGCCCATGTTTTTCGAAATGAATGAACCGATTTTAATGAAACTTCTTACGCATAAGCAGGATACAACGCTCAAAAATGTTAGTTACGAACATATTATTATTTACATTCAGGGTATTGTTGCGACTGCCGCGTTTCTGTAGTGCCTCGGCAATGTTTGCAGACGCACGCACTGACGGATTTGATGCACTGTGGCGTTAGAAATCTGCAACGACCATGGTCGTTGGAAATCTGCCTCGCTTCTACGGAGGCTGCGTGGCAGTCCCAACACTATCCTGCAATCAATAGCCGCCCGGGCAGATAGCCCGCTAGTGTGGGCGATTACAAACCGGACCCGTTCTGTTTTAGTTATTAAGTACTAACATAGGCTAAGCTATTTTGTTACTAACACTATCTAATAGACCATTTTAGTCTGTGTGAATAAAGACTAATAATAAGCAGGATGATACAAAGGTCTAAAAAGTTGTTTAAGAACATTTTACATGGACAGACGGTAAATATAATAGATCAAAGGGTTCTTAAAATAGCTCGTAAATAACAAGTTACCTAGTTACTGAAATGATGTTATTTTTGGATGAGCTAGGCCGGTTGCAGTGGTGCGTTTGTTTGTATGGGCCATTTGAGTTGTTGATTAGAAATAAATGGTGTTGTATTTAAGTTCGGCTTTAATCCTTGTTGCCAATCGATGTTACGAATATCAACTTTATGCTAATGTAAATTAAATTGATTTCAGAATGACTACTATTATTGAAATAGTCTTTAAATATTTGAAGTTGTAGCTCAAACTAAACTTTGTTTGTACGAATTAGAGTTGTTTTTTCCCAAAACACATGTTTGTTTAAGAGCGCTTACGATGCCGATGTACGGCATTTCATACAAACTTTCAAGCCCTTGTTTTTCGAAATGAATGGACCGATTTTAATGAAAATTCGTACGCATAAGCAGGATACAAAGGTCTAAAAAGTTAGTTAAGAACATTTTCGAAAAATAGTATTATAGCCAAATAAAACAGATTTTAAATTTTCCATAGAAATAGAGATTTCCAGTTATCTTTTTTTAAATGAGACATTTAGAAAATGTTCCTTACTAACTTTTAACTCGATACCTCCACGCGTTCCGGAGATAAAGGGTCTTGACTAGGGTTACCATATGACAGGCGTTTGCCGCATTTGACAGGCATTTTAAGGTTTAGACAGGCGTGCGGCCGGCATTGGTCTGAGACAGGCATTTTTAAAATTCGCGCCCGCGCGCGATTTTGGCACACAATGCGAACGTAGAACGAACGTACGTTTTCTCTCGTCAACGCCCAGTGGAGTAAAGAAAGAAATCGGCTGACAATTGAATATATAATAAAATTACAAACATGTATCTTGTGAAGATTTTTACGTTTATATATAATTAGAAAAGAAAGAAGTACTTATTCAAAAAAATAATGTCCTCTGACAAATATCAGTAATAAAAATATCCTCCTTCATTATTATCTGTTGGCTTTTACTTATTACCTACAGCGTTTTGCTTTAGACAGGCATTTTTCTGAAAATTCAGGCATTTTATGTACCATAGACAGGCATCCCTCTATTTACATATGGTAACCCTAGTCTTGACAGACAGACTAACGGATAACAAAGTGATCCTATAAGGGTTCGGTTTTTTTCTTTTGAGGTACGGAACCCTAAAAAAACAACGACGAAGAGTACTATCGACACTAGAAGAAAAAAAACCGAGTGTGCTTATGACCACATGACTGAAGTGAAACTTCAAACGTATTTGGCTATGAGAGGAAGAGAGAGAGAAAATGTGCGCGCGCACTGCTTTCTCTTGCTTATATCCCCCACTCAACTCCCGTTCGCCTCGCCCGATCACACTTTTCGTAACGCTTACGTCACGCGTTCGCCAGCTTACTCCCCAAGTCAAGCGTGCGTAAAGAAGTTTCACTTCAAAAGAAACTGTCTAGTCTAGACACTTCCATTTCGTTCCCTACGATTACCGTACGAACGCTGAAATAGATTTCAGCGTTCATACGCCTCTTGTGTAAACGGCTTTCGCTGTTCAGAAGCAAGACTATACCAAACGTATTATCGAATAGTACAGACGCCAGCACATCAACCTACTACAATCTGTCAAATTTCTTTAATCGATTTTCAACTTTATCACTAAACTATAAGGTTCAAAGTTGATTGGGAAAATGTGACAGCTTCGGGTAGGTTGATGTGCTGCCGTCTGTACATTATTAAGATTAATGATGATGAACTCGTATGTTATACTTAGTTTATTTTGGGTTCAAAAGATTAAATAGATAATAGACAGTGTTCAATAATATAAATAAACGATGAGAGAGCGAATGGGATCGATCATGTCTGACTTATGAATCTCAAAGCTATCTACTGTGAAGTTTTGTCTATATTTTTTGTACTAGCTGCGCCCCGCGGTTTCACCCGCATAAGTGTCGATCCCGTGGGCATATCGCGATAAAAACTATATGTAAATCCAGGATGACAGCTACCTCCATACAAAATTTTTTCAAAACTAGCTGCGCCACGTGGTTTCACCCGCATAAGTGTCGATCCCGTGGTAATATCGGGATAAAAAGTAGCCTATGTGTTAATCTAGGGTGTCAGCTACCTCCATACAAAATTTTATCAAAATTGGTCCAGCCATTTGAGCGCGGAAGAAGTAAAAAACGTATAAACACACACACTCACAATATTTCACCTTTATAATATTAGTGGTACACTAAAACAAAAATAAAAATCTTCAACAGCGTAGAAATTCTATTTGTAAACAAAACAAAATCACGCAATACTGAATTAAATCCAGTAGCTTATAAAACATAATTTGCAGAGTCTACTCGTAGGTCTAAATCAAAATATTTGGATCGTGTCCAAGGAAATTCATAGATCCATACTAATATCACACCCCGGACACTCCATACAACGCGGCGCTCGCAAAATAATTACCTACTACTACTACATTAAAAAATGACGTTTGTATACGTATGAATGTGTGCGTGAGGTACCTACTTGTGTTTGCGAGCGCTCTTGTTAAAGAACTGCGACGAATACGCCGAAGTGCGGGGTGAGGTGCGGTAACTGATGTTAGTGCGGGGAAGGGAGTGTCCTTTCTGTACGTAGTACTTTAAGTATTCTGTGCTAATATTATAAATGCGAAAGTGACTCTGTCTGTATGTTACCTTACCAGGCAATTACGACTGAAAGGATTGATTGAAAGGGGATTGAAGATTTCTATTTATGGGGCTTGACATACCTACCTGTCCGCCATTTTGTAATTTTTTTTTCAAAATGGCGTCGTCGCATGATACCACCTTTTGTTTCCATAAAGAAATCTAGTGAGCTAGGTAGATACATGTTGCGGTCTACCGCAGAGGGCTGCTTACTTGCGCGATTGTACCTGTATAGTAGATTGTGTATGACCTGCTTTAAAAGTATATTTTTACGCACAATTTCATGTACGCCTACTCGAAAAATACTTACGTTTTGAGATAAAGTTGCTTAAAGGACAATGAGAAATCTTGTATAGGCCCCGTACGCAAAAAAAAAAAAAAATTATGTAGCATGTCTATCTTGTATGCCCTGAGGGAGTACCTAGTTTAATTAATCCTAAGAAAGCATGTCAGTATTCACTTGGAGAAAAAAAATTGTGAGGAAGTAAGATTGATTTAATTAAGGGAAATATTTAACTTAGCCTCTAAAAACTTATTGACCTACTGATAATGGACCCTTTTTAGGGATCCGTAGTCAACTAGGAACCCTTATAGTTTCGCCATGTCTGTCTGTCCGTCCGTCCGTCCGTCCGTCCGTCCGTCTGTCCGTCCTCGCTTAATCTCTGTGACCGTTAGCACTAGAAAGCTGAAATTTGGTACCAATATGTATATCAATCACGCCGACAAAGTGGTAAAATAAAAATTGGAAAAAAATGTTTTATTAGGGTAGCCCCCCTATATGTAAAGTGGGAAGTGATTTTTTTTTTAATTTCAACCCTAACGTGTGATATATTGTTGGAAAGGTATTTAAAATGAATAGGGGTTTATTAAAATCATTTTTTGATAATGTTAATAATTTCGGAAATAATCGCTCCAAAAGTAAAAAACAATGTGTCCCCCCCCCCCCCTCTAACTTTTGAACCATAAGTTTAGAAAATATGAAAAAAATCTGAAAAGTAGAACTTTATAAGGACTTTCTAGGAAAATTATTTTGAACTTGATAGAAAAACAACAGTTTTTGTACAAAAAAGACAAAAAGTTGTACAAAATCATTTCTGGACTAAGTTCGTAGTATAATCGTATATGCAAGCATTTTTTTAACTTCGTTTACTTACATATTTTATTATCCTGAACGTATCTTTTTTCAAACAAAAAAAGAATTATTAAAATCGGTTCTCGCAATCCAAAATTACCACCGAAAACTTCTGGCACGTGTATGTATTAATTAGTAATCCAATTCCCCGAGAGATGGCGCTGTAGGTACTTATTACATTGGGTCGGGTATTATAGAATTGTACGTGGGAACACTTATTGTGACGGACGGGAAACTACGGAACCCTACACTGAGCGTGGCCCGACACGCTCTTGGCCGGTTTTTGAAATGAATGAACCTCTAAAAACTTTTTACGCTTCTAATGATGCAGTATTTTATTAACTTTGTGTCTGGATTCGCTCTTAACCAGTCTCCTTTAAATCTAAACATACGCGTACACCAATAATGCCTGCACCAATTTAAACTTAAATTCGTAGATTTTGATTGTGAACTTAACTGCAATGTTTTCTAAATGTTTGTAACATCTTTTGTCATGTCTTCAAGACTTCTAGTCTTCTACTGAGATACGGAAAAACCAAGAACTCTGGTACTTGGTATTTACTTGGACTCAGCACTCATCCTTGTGAAACCACTGTCGGCTGTTAGGAATGTTACATCTCTATGGACTTATGGAGGTATGAGGAACAGGGTCTTAATTTCACTCACTACATATTACAAAAGGGAGGACCGTCCGACCAGACGGGTGTCGTGTCTGGTGGGCTACTGTCCGACGATTGATCTACATAATTATGCTAGTTGCACGCGGTAAACTCTGCTTGCGCGATGCAGGATTTTGCGTGACGTCAGTATGATGCGTATTTCGCAAGTGGCGGTGTAGATGACTCCAAATCTTTTTAGATTATCACTCGTGCAATAGCTTCTTTGTTTTTTCATTAACTCTGGTTTCATTTATTGAGTTATCGAATATTCAAAGTTAATAGGAAGTTCATCAGAGTGTGGGTAGTTGATTTGGATGTAGTTTGTGTTTTTGTACACCTGTTTGGCAAGTGCTGCCCACGATGAGGCCTGTTGATATTTTTTGTTTATTTATCTTGTTGATGTGTTGGTTATCTTTGATTGTTTGAATTAGTTTTGATGTTGAACGCTAGGTAAGTACGATTAGAATTTGATATTGTAGTTTGAATTGTAGTTCGAATGATTTTTCGTCTCGGTTTGGCTTGTGAGTTGTTGTCGCACTTAGTCGTTGTCCTTAACTTCTGTTGTTTTTAATTGATAGTAATTTCTCAGAGTATTTAGACACCATAGTCCTCGATGTCTTTCATGACCATTTTCACTAAGCCCAAGTAAGCACGAGTCATTTTTTAACGCGGCGATTTTTTTATTCCGCACAGGGTTTTCAATGCACTTAGTGTGTCCATTTTTTCACGCGCTGGAGTGCACTGTTCGATTCTCAATGCTCTGCTTAATACCGAGAGTTGAAAATGGATAGTAATAAAAGCTCCGACACATAAAAATAAGAATTGTCCTTACTAAAAATATTAAATCTACTGCCTAAAATTAACTTTCCGACTACTTTTGTCCGAATAAAAATGACGAAACGACCGAATGAGATACTGAACTCTTCGAAAAATAAACATGACTGTTTATTGCTATAATACTTTTCTACCAGCTTAAATTACGTTTTGATATATACCTAGGTAAGTATTTGTATTCTCATTCGCTCGCTCTTGCATCCTATGTCGACGGAGCCCCGCGAATATTTCTATGTAAAGGGTTTAAAGTAACCTAACCAAACCGAACCTCAGGGTGCCCTTGACAAAACCTCTGTTGTCGGTAACTTGTAATTTTGTCGGAGGTTCAGTATTTTATTCGGAAGTTTAGTTTTGTTATTCGAAGATCCATTTTTTTTAGTCGGCCACAGATCGCTGGAGATTAATTTGTTTTTCGGAACCATTATTATTTCCCGTTGAAAATCCAGGGCGCGATTAAAAGAATCGTCCCGTAAAAATATCGCCCGCGCGAACCTGGGACGTGAAGACTACGTGATACGCACAAAATGTATTGCCCAATAAATTCGCAATGTTGGATTTTGAACTCTCGTGGCTGCGTCAAGCGTTCAAAATTCAAATTAATCATTTAGGTGCCGCATAGTGTGAGTGTTTTTTTTTTTTTTTGCATTGTTTTCCTAATAACACCAATATTTTTTGCTCATTCCAGGTCTTCAGTGAACAAAAGTGATGAGTGCCTAAACCTATCTGTGATTAACAGTGTTAGACAGAGTAAGAACTATAGCAGACAGTGTTGTGTGAGTGAGATGATATTATGGAGAACAGTTCCGTGCAACAATAGGGCAGACTTCGTCAAGTGAAAACAGCTGGACACCTGGCAACGGTGAGTTTTGAACCTAACAACTTCTTTTTCATGTCTCTTTTTTGCCACTCTTCTCCTTAGCGTGTCGATGACAATCTAAATAGACTCTGCCCAGAATTTGGCTACATGTTTAGCGCCATTACCAGCGTCCGTCAGTTCCTGTAACGTGCAGCTGACAGGGCACGCAGGACACGATATTAAGTTTTCCATCTTTTGTGGAACAGCACCGCATTTACTCTCCAGGACGGAGTTTTCTGTGAATCTCCACCTGCATAGCTATTCACAAACACTCGATACGCTTCCGTATCGTATCGAACATTAATCATTGTTATCGTAGGAGTCTTCTAAACGCCGTTCACAAGTCCAAAACCCGAAAATTTTGTCAATTTAAATCAAATAGACGCCCGCTATTCTTCCAACAGCTATTTGCTGTTGAGGGCAAGTCAAATCACGTTATCGAAATGTCAGGTTTTCGATACGATAGCCTGTCGTATGGTTGTGAATCAAGGCTCTGAACGGGTTTTCCTTGGTTTGGCCAACCTGGGTCCTCCATTATCCGGACACATCCTGACTACAAGCTGTAACTGAGAAATTTATAATGAGAGACCCCAGCATTGCCCGACCGGATTCATTTGCGTATTGGTCGCAAGTGAAATTGATTCGGTCGATCAATGTCATTTGAAGCTAGCTAGTCTTGTCCAGTCTTACAAAATAACCAGGCAGTCTAGCATGGCATAGCATAATCAACCTATAATGTACCCACCGCTGGGACACAGGCCTCCTCTCTGTGAGAGGGACTGGGCTATAAACCACCACGCGCGAGCCCAGTGCGGGTAGATGGATGTCACATGTCGAATTTTTGCTTCTAAGACATGCCAGTTTCCTCATGATGTTTTCCGCCACCATTTTGAGTGCAGTGGAGATGAAATTAAATACACAACTCGTCAGTCGAGGTCGATACCACTTGGCCACCACTGCTCCTAGTCAGGCAGTCTGATTATCTAGAATTCCAGATAATATCTGCCTTGGAACCATAGTTAGATATAATCTGTTTATCTGTCAGCGCAATACATACCGCAGTGTCAATTGAGTGTAATGGGTCACTGTCATCCACGTAGCACGAGTATGTCTTTACAACCACTTACTAAACTTCAACTATATCCGACGATCCTACATACTTATCTCTTTTGTTGACTGTACGTATGACTGACATGACCTAGGTAGGTATTTAACGGACTTATGTTTTATGAAGTACTTAATCGTCTATAGAAGGTACAATATTTTTATCACACGAAACGACTCGCGCTTTACTTGTAGTAAACAAGTGTACAAACACGCTGTGAATGTGTGTGTAAGCGGAGGAGTTCTCGCGACCGTCCGAGACAATGGTGCAAGTCGGAAGTGTGTGTGTGTACTGACGCTACTCGTCTTCATGCACGCATTCACAACGTGTTTGTACACTTCAGTGGCGAAGGTACCATACAACTCGATTCCCACCGGCTTCCCTTCGAAAATTCAGAACATAACCACACTATAGTCAATTTGTTTTTTTTTTTTTGTAATTTTTTTTGCTCCGGCTTACCTCTGTCATAAATTCACCCTTCACCACTGGTACACTTGGTAACCACAAGTAAAGCGCGCGTCGCCTCGTGAGATAAAAATACTATAATAATTGGCTGATGTTGTTTTTCTCTAACCTGACGCTGTGAATTATAAGGTGTCAAACGAGCGTGAGTACTGGGTGCCTAGCACCCTAATTGCGTAACACACTATCAGTCATAATCTGAATCATTTTGAAGCATATTGCTAATCCATTGCTTCGTATGTTCGAAAAATGTGTCTGCTCAACAACGTAAATAACGCAATGAATGTTGTTGAACTGTCAAAATGAAACCCATTGCTACTGATAATGTGTTACGCAATTACCCCGCTAGTGCAATCATAAATTTACGCCGCTTGTGAGTCGCCGAAATTACGTTAAACCCATTCGCTGCGGCGGACGCCTTTCGGCGTTTTTGATTTAATATTTAGGTGCGAAATACGCCCATCGGCGTGTTTTTTTTATTTGCTTTTATCTTTGCAAAAACAAGTCCCAAAAAATTATACTTGCAATAAGTATATGCACATTGTTTTTTAAATGCAAATATTATAATAAATCGGCGTTCCATATTATCCTAATGAGCTGCGGAGGACGCCCATCGACGTTCGCGACGAAAACCGTCCAGCACTTGGCTAATAATCGTAATTTTTATCGCCGCGCCGTAGCGAATGGGTCAAATGCAGTTTTTTACATACAACATTCTAGTTAGCTCAAAACTTGGCGCAAAATGGGACGACTCAGATTCAAGACTCGTTAAGGACACAAGCAGTTTAGAATAAATTCCATTCTTAGCCAGCCAAAAAACCATCTTGCTATAATTTTATCCGGCATAGCTATTTGCAACCATTCGATACGCTTCCGCGCCGAATCGAACATCAATCAATGTTATCGAAGGAGTTTTTCTAAATGTTGTTCACAAACTCGAACATTTTGACAGTTTAAATCAAATTAATAGACGACCATTCTCTACTCTTTCGACTTGCTATCAAGGCTGATCAGCAGCCTAATTTATAGGTAACACTTTCAATCATAATATGAATCATTTTAAAGGATTTTCAGGAAGCTATTTTTTTTTGCTAATCCATTGCTTCATAATTATGTTCGAAAAATTGGTCTGCTCAACAACGTAAATAACGCAATACCTAAATGTTGTTGAACTGTCAAAATGAAAGCAATGGCGCCGATTCTCTTGATCACAAACTAAACTAAATTTATGTTCAGAGGCCTTACCACGAGCTCTTAACGCGATCCAGTTTAGGCTGTTAGAAAGAGATAGAGCTATACAAGTCGTCTAGCGCCATCTCGATCCCTGAGCGTAAATTGAATCGCGTTAAGAACTCGCGGTAGGCCACCAGTGCATCTTTTTCTTTCTATTTCAGTAAGAAAAGGACAGAAGGTAAATATCAGTTTAGACCTGTCACATTAGTCAGCGCCTGACGTAAATTGACGTATTTTTGTTAATAGCCAATTTTTTAATCACGTCTAAACTTGTCTATGGAGTATCTTAATTTGACAGGGCTAAACTAATATTTATCTTCAGTCCTTAATGAAATAGAAAGATAAAGATGCACTGAAATTAAATTTAGTTTAGTTTGTGAACAAGGGAATCGGCGCCATTGCATATTACGCAATTAGCCAGCAGGTGATCGAATGCCTGCCTGCCGAATGGTTGTGAATAGCTATGTGGGTCTGACCAAGTGACGACAAAAAACATGTTAATCTTCAGCAAACAACAACATTTAAAATATATTTCCCCTTTCCCCACCAGATGGCGCACTACCCTCAACCGGCGGACCTGGAGGCAGCCCTGCCCCTCCTCAACCGGCCTGACCTGCGTGTCCGACAGCAGCTGGGCGAGCAGCTGGTCGCCCTCGTGCGGCGCGAGCCAGAGATCACGCATGACGTGGCCGCGCAGCTGGTAGACTCTATGATCGCTTGGCTTAATGGCGGGAATTTTAAGGTGAGACATCAGCTAGCATCCTCCAAGCTTCGTCACATTGAACGGTCCCGTGATTCTCGCATCCAGCAGGTTGCACTCGAAACTCAAAGCATTTATAATAATAATAACTTTATTTCGGGTGGCATAGACCCATAGAAACCTTAACCTATTACATAAGAATTTATAATTTGGCATGACTCGCCACACCTGCACACGACATGACCCACTGCTTCTGAAAGGGACAGTCAAAACGTACAGCTATTGCGTTCAGAATGCCGTTGTTGCTACCCCGTATACGGGCCAGCAGGGAAGCTACTTTTTTGCGCATGATGGCCTGGAAACCATCAGTGCGCGCTTCAGCAAACATCCCAGACGCGCTGCACCGCCACGGCAGACCCAACAACATTCTGAGCTCATTATTGTACTGAGTGCGCTGGGCTCTGTAGGCTCGCTGCGTATATCTCACCCACAGGCCGCTTGAGTAGGACTGACAATAAGCTTTGAATAGCGTAACTTTCACTTCTCTCGTGCATCGTGCGAATCTGCGTGTGAGCATATTGAACATTTATTTCAATTAAACCATGTAGGTACAGGCACTTTTGAATTGTCAAAATTAAATAGTCAGTCAGTTAGTCAGAAAGTTGAAGCTAGTTGCCCATTCCAAAACGTAGATCTCTATGGAGAAAAACGGGCAAGAAACTCTATGGACACTCTTTTAAATCAAGATATTACAAAATCCTGGGTACATTATTCTTGTTGCTTCTATATGTGAGAACAACGAAAAAAAAAACAAACAAATGAAGAAACAATTAAAAAAATAAGATTAGAAATAAGCCATAAGTTAAGAGATGACCAGTCTCAACCGACGGCGCCCGTTCACGAAAATGACGCGTCCTTCATCAGGTCATCGGTCCACGTAGAATGGAATTAACACCACGTTGTTCATTGTCAAAATAACCAGAATAAATCTGGTTATTTTGCATTGCCGTCCTATCAAACTTTGAAAGCGGGGAAAGAGAGAGTGCACCTGTGTTTGAGGCTCACATTTGTGCACTATCATACGTCCTGCATAATTGGTTGGTCTCCGTAGATATTTTCCATTGTATGATGGTTAGATATACAGTTGAAACCTTCTAAATACAAATAAAAGTGTTACTAATACCCTTTAATGAGTTATTACGTAAGAATATAACCTGAACAGGGTTTGTGTACGCACGACGACATATTATCAAGCTATACATTTTCAGTATCAGCTGACTGAATGCGAGGTCTGCTAAAACTGGAAATATGCAGATACCTTTATACCTACTTTTGGAACAGACTATAAAATACTAGTATTACCACACACCACATAAAGCGCCACCACATAAAGCGTAAAACGTTTATTGAGGATGATATTCTCATAGCATGTACTGTACCAAAATCAAAGCATTTATTTCAAATAGGTACATAAAAGGCACTTTTGAACGTCAAAAAAGGCACTTTTGAAGGTCATAAAAGGCACTTTTGAACGTCAAAAAAGGCACTTTTGAACGTCAAAAAAGACACTTTTGAACGTCAAACCGTCGTCAAAACGTCAAACAATACCTATGTCTATTTCCTGTTTAGTATAATTATTCTATAACTTTTAAATTCAGTTATTTTTCTTTAAGTACACTGTACCAGTACAGTGTTGCACCGGACGACGTCATTACGTCAGCGCCGGCTGTCGCTGAAAACTAGCAGGGGCTCTGTCTTGCATAGGGTCGCAGCATAACGCTGAGCGATAGCCGTTTTGCGTGGATGTGACGCATGTTTCCCCCCTACCTTTTAATTTTATTTTTTGCGTCATTTTCACCGCAAATAAACGTATTTTCTTTCTTTCTTCTTTCTATTCAGCTGCATCCGATTAGACTGGAAACCGTTCCCAACATAGTTTGGAAAGGGCTAGCCCACAGATATAGATAGACCTAGATAACGCAAGTATCACGAACTGTATGAAAACTAAGCGTGCCACTTTTTGACTACCTACTATGACGTGACAAGCTCGCGCTCTCGCTCACGCTCACCCAGCCAGCAGTACGCAGGACCTTCGCAGGATTTTCGATCGTAAACTGGTGCGATTTTTGGCACGCGAAGTAGGTGCTCTTGCGTTATCTAGGTGTATCTATATCTGTGGGCTAGCCCTTTCCTAGACAGATGATGACATCCTGCCCACCCCGCATGGCCTCGTCTCGAACACAAGATCACGGCGTGCTCTCGATGTATCATACACACTCTGATTACGATTCGCATTACCGCTGCAAACACGCTTCATTGCGTCCGGAGTCTTATTCTGGATATAGTTATTATAATAGCTTAAGAGTAGTGTTCTTGATGCGTTTTCACTTCCAATTTGTATTTAATTGTGTGAAAGATGTTATGGCAAGAAAGGCCGTGGCTTCTGAGAAGACATGTTGCCCTAACCAATTTTTTTTTATTTTCTATCCTCACACGAAAACAAAAAAAAATGTAGCAAAAAAATATTTCATGGTACTGCTTTCCATTAATCCAATTATAAAGGTATGAGGAACAGGGTGAAAAGTTTACTCATCACATCACTCTAATATTATAAAAGCGAAAGTTTGTGAGTGTATCTGTGTGTGTGTGTGTGTGTGTTTATATGTTTGTTACTTCTTCACGCTCAAACGGCTGGACCAATTTTGATGGAATTTGGTATAGAGATAGCTTGAGGCCCGGAAAAGGACATAGGGTACTTTTTATCCCGATATTCCCACGGGATCGAGACTTATGCGGGTAAAACCGCGGGGCGCAGCTAGTCGTCCATAAAGGTAAGAACCTCAGGCTAGACGGGTGTTATGTTGTGTCTGGTGGGCTACTGACCGACGATTGATGTCTGGACGTTGTTTATATGCAGCTAGTCGCGCGGTAAACTTTGCTTGCGCGATGCAGGATTTTGCGTAGTTCATATGTGGCGATGTAGACACAAAACAATACATGTCTGATACAGTCAAAGCTTTTAAAGCACATAAAAGGCAATTTTGAACGTCAAGAATTACAAAAGAATAGAATTGATTCTAGTCGCCCCTTCCAAAAGGTAGCTTCATTCAAACTCAAACTCAAAGCTTTTATTTCAATTAAACCATTTACAGGCACTTTTGAATTGTCAAGAAGTCAGTCGGTCAGAAAATATGAAGCTAGTTGCCCATTCCAAAGCGTAGGTACCTATGGAGAAGAACGGGCATGAAACTCCATGGACACTCTTTTAAATCAAAATAATGTGGTTACAAAGTCTTGATTACATCATTCATGTTAAAAATTGATGTGAGAACGATGCAGAACGTTAAAAGCGTCCATAATGAAAAGATGAGAAAATCATTTTAATTGGTCCACAGCATAGCACTAGTGGAAACGGGTTCAACTAAGCTATGTTTTTAATATGGAAGGATGCGAGCTACGGATGTGTAGCTATATGCAGAGCAGCATACCTTTCCTATTGTCGATACATCGCATAGCTCGAGCTGCGCATCTTCCTCGCGAAGCTACCTTGCGGTGGCGCATTTTCATAGCACATCTTACTCGCTCTGCTACATAGCTTAGCATCAGTGGAAACGGTCACATATGTAGTTTCGTAGCTTAGCGTTTACATTCTCGCAGCTTAGCTGCATAGCACATCTCTGGCGGAAAGGCACCCTAAGGCTACAAAAAAAACACTACAAAGTGATAAATAACTTTAATTTCGGAAGTCGGTGTCGTTGGTTCCGCATTTTCGTTTTTTGACACCGACTTCCGAAATTAAAGTTATTTACCACTTTGTAGTGTTTTTTTTTGAAGTCGGTGTTTTTTTTTGTAAAAAGCTTTTTATTTTTAATTTTTTAGTTGTACTTACCCCACATAAATTCAATTAACACTAGTGCATTGAAGACACCGACTAGAAGAATCATCTAAATTCGAATAGAAATGCCGGAGATGCAGTACATTTATGCATATAACTCCGTACATAAGAATAATTACCTAATGTATTATATACTAAAACCTTCCTGAAAGTATGTAGATCATATTAGTGAAAGAATGAGCAAAATTGGTTCATTAGTTTTTGAGAAAATCGCGGACATACAAACACACATACATAGGTACGGGTCGAATACAGAACCTCCTTTTTTGAAGTCGGTTAAAAATAATCAGAATAGTTACATGACCGTAAACCACATCGCACCAGTATGTAACAAACCGCGACGAGGTGCACTACTAGTGCAATAGTATAACATTCGTGTGTTGAACTGGGTAGAGGGAAGTGTCGTATAGTTTGAAGTGTATCTGTCAGTGAAGGGTGACAGATTTCGTAAGGGAAGTTGGTGCAGAAATGTGAGTCAGCTAGAATTTTTTTTTCTTTTTAAATATCCGCAACCCGCCCGCGCCGGTCCGACCAAGCCCCTTGGGGTCAGTTCACACCGCAACGCAACGCGGCGCGCAGTTTTCAAGATAGCAATACAATTATAGACCTTATCTACTACACAAAAAGGTACACATCAGTGAGGAGGGCCGTGCGGCGCCGGCTGCGCCGCGCGGCGTAGCTCGACGTAGTAGGCACACAGAATTGTGTACCTTTTTGTGTAGAAGGTAAGGTCTATAATTGTATTGCTATCTTGAAAACTGCGCGCCGCGTCGCGTCGCTATATGAACTGACCCTTACGTGATTAAAACGAAACTTATTTTTTTTTTGTTATGTCCTATTGCTGGGCAAAGGCCTCCCCTTTTTAACCGACGAAAAAACGGAGGAGGTTATCAATTCGACGCGTATATTTTTTTTGTTTTTTTTTTTTATGTATGATCACGCATAACTTTTTACAGAGCAGTCCGATTTTGATAATTCTTTTTCTATTGGAAAGGATATACCCCGAAGTTGGTCCCATATAAATTTGGAAAAAAAAATCCAACCCTAAGGGTAGGAAAACAGGGGATGATTGATTGTTCACTCACTGATTGTAATGTATGAGCACGCATAACTTTTTACAGAGTAGTCCGATTTTGATAATTCTTTTTTTATTGGATAGGACATACCTCAAAGTTGGTCCCATGTAAGTTTGGAAAAAAAAATCCTACCCTAAGGGTGGGAAAATAGGGGTGATTTATTGTTCATTCACAGATTTTAATGCTGAGCTGTGTATTACAATTAAAATAAAAGGCCTATCTATGTTGGTATATAAAGCCTGTTTTTTTAAGTATTTTATTATACAAAAATTAATAATTAAAGTAGGATTATATAACAGTTAATATCTAAAGTAAGGTAGGTAGCTATTTTAAAAGTAGTCAAAAATTAAGCATGTAGTAATTAGTAAATTATAGCCTCAAAAAATTATAAAATAAAAACTTTTTAACAAAAAAATTAAACCTCCGAAAAAACTGAAAAGCAAAAAATAAGAACCTTTTTTATTTTACCTTAATAAATAAGTTCTTAAACTAATGCAAGTATACCTAAGAAATTTTGAGTCGGCGCCAAACAATCAATGAACAATGATCACTAAATTACCTTAAATTTAAAGAAATAACCAAATCAAATTAATAATGCAACGTGAAATCTCCAGCGATAAATATAACATTCCAAACAAAAAATGCGCTCTCCGCACGACCACTCGCAACGATATTAAGTTGCTTGTTTGGCGCCGACTCAAAATTACTTAGGTATACTTGCATTAGTTTAAGAACTTATTTATTAAGGTAAAATAAAAAAGGTTTTTTTTTGCTTTTCAGTTTTTTCGGAGGTTTAATTTTTTGTTAAAAAGTTTTTTTCCTATCATTACCTCTCTTTTTAGTGGGGCAGTGGGAAGCTTGTGGATAAGTAATAACAGCCGCACGGGTCGATCGATCAGGTTAAGCTACGCTTGCCGCGGTCGGTCCGTGGATGGGTGACCATCTTTACATACCAAGACCCTTCCGTGCCTCGGAAAGTACGTTAAGCCGTTGGTCCCGGCTGTCATTCGTGGATCTTTGACTGTCGTTAAGGGTCGTCAGAAGCCTGATAATCTGACAAAACAGTCTTACCAAGGGGTTTCGTATTACCCAGTAACTGGGTTGTGGAGGTCAGATAGGCAGTCGCTCCATGTATAATACTGTTATTCAGCTGCGACCCCAACATAGTCGGGAAAAGGTTAGGCAGATCATGATGATACATCAAGTCTGCGGGTTTGTATAAAAGTGCGCGCAAGTAGCGACGCGACAGCTGGGAGACATTTTGCCCGACTATTGGTTGCAATAAGGTGCGCGCACGTTTGGTAGGGTGGCTGACTTCCAAGGTAGAAATATCATTTTATTCTCACTCGTGGAGGCCTTCTCCCATAACCTTGTTTCGGCATTTACTTATTTAACTAATGTTACCTTTTCCTGTTATAGGTGGCTCAAAATGGCCTGGAGGTGTTGACGGCGCTAGCGGAGCGCCTGGGCCCCGAGTTCTCACACCTCGTGCCCAATGTGCTGCCACACATTATTGACCGGTAAGAAATTCTTAGCATTACTAACAAAAAAGGATGCTTGAAGAAGCCTCCTCGTGTAGCGCAGTTTGTTCCCCCAGTTACTCAACTGAACTGAGCGCTCGGCGCATCCTGGACTGTCACATCCAACACCTTATTTGACTGGCCAGTTCTTCCCTTGCGGTGGTAGGGCTAACGCCCGCCCGGTTTGCGACCACCCTCCCACCGGAGTCCGGCGTCGATCAGCCTGCTGTGGTTCGTCGATGTGTGGGAGATCCAGTGCCTTAGGCATCTTCTGGGCACGCTCGTTCCATCATAGACCTCATCCATCGCTTTCCATCAGGCGTGATCGAGTTCAAGAGCGGGCCACAAAAAAAAGGTGAAAGAATAATAGAAATAGATTTTCTTTGTTATATTTATGTGGGTCTTGTGGCTAAGTAATAACAGCCGTATGGGTCGATCGATCAGGTTAAGCTACACTTGTCGCGGTTGCTCCGTGAATGGGTGACCATCTTCACATACAAGACCCTCCGTGCCTCGGAAAGCACGTTAAGCCGTTGGTCCCGGCTAGCATTCGTGGATCTTTGACAGTAGACGTTGACAATCGTTACGGGTCGTCAGAAGCCCGAAAGTCTGACAACCAGTCTTACCAAGGGGTATCGTATTACCAAGTAACTGGGTTTTGGAGGTCAGATAGGCAGTCGCTCCATGTAAAATACTGGTATTCAGCTGCGTCCGGCTGAGTTGATTGATATCCACCAACCCGCACCGGGCCCGCGTGGTGTATTATGGTACTCTCCCTCTCAGAAAGGAGGCCTGTGTCCCAGCAGCGGGGACATTATGGGCTGATTATGCCGTGACTTGTGATCACGACATAATCCAGTCCAGTGGCGTGCATTGGTTTTCAGAATAGGTAGGCACTAGGCCGGGTCTAGTCTAGGCAAACGCGGTCACTAATCGGAAAAAAGTGAGGTCAAAAGTGTGGTTATTTGAGTAGGCATGCCCACTTCAGGGTGATAAATTGCGAAGGTCGAACATCATGGTACTACGCGTGAGACGTACGTATTTTTAATTTTGTCGTATTAACTTGAACGAGTAAAGACCAATGACAATGTGCGAATAGTACGGGAGCCGAGTAGGCCGTCCGGCGACTGCCTACTGCCGCGCGTGTTTGTATGAAGATTTTGTTTTTTGTTAGGTATGATAATTTAATGAGTTTCTTAATTGTGGGGCACACACACTAAAATGTAATTGACAGGCTTATGTTGATATTTCGAGGTAGGCACTGCTTATATGCCTATATGCAATGCACGCCGCTGATCCAGTCTATAATGTAGTCTTGTAGACCCCACTTTAGACTTAGACTAATAAAACACATTTATAATAGTGTAGGGGAGACTGGGTACAGTTGAAACAATTTTGCTTTGAACGCTCGTAGCACAGCCATTTTGAAACATAACAAACAACAAAACACATAAAATGAGAGAATAGACTTTTGTCTTCAAATATATCTCAGAATTAGAGGCTCAACTGCCATATTTACTAGATAGGAAGAGTTTAATAAAATAATGTGCCACTGTTTCAACCGTACCCATACCAGGGGCGGTTGAAACAGCGATGGGGGTCAGTTGAAACATAAACAAATAAGTAATAAAAATCAGTTTCTTTATTCATAATCAACAAGAAATAGTTAAATTCTAGTATGGCACCATTTCTATCAGTCTTAATAATAGTTTCGAACATAAAAAGAGCTCTTCTGCTCCGGTTTAAACTAATAAACTAACACTAACACTGCATTTCTTTTTTTCTTGTATCGCAGAAGAGAAGAATGGTGAACTCCGTACATCTCTGCAGCTTTTCGTAAAGAAGTCCCTTTTTTGACTTCTATATACGCATTTTCGTATTGAGTTATATCACACTCTCCTCTTAAAGTTTTTTTGATACGTTGTCTAGGCATCTAGAACGAAAAAAGCAAGGGTTATCATTGTTTCAATCGTACCCACAATAATTGCTTCATCCGTCCCCATACCCCTCAACCGCTAATAAAACAAACATAGCGTCGAAACAAAACAACATAAACAAAAACGAATCACGGTTTTAGAACCTTCAAAATCTAACAATAAAACAGAAAATCACTCAAAATGCAAATGCTAATATCAACAAAGTAATTTGAAAAAGAAAACAATAGAAAATACTTACTTTTTGTCGAAAAAATATAATAGGGTTCCCTGAAAACGTACAGAGCGCACGAAGTGCAACGCGTCACTGTGATTCAAGTCCGGACTCTCCAGCCGCATCTCTTTCCCCTTGTACCCCTTACCACACCGCTAATAGTTTACGAGTTATTAGCGTTGGTTTAACCGTACCCTGTTGCAACCGTACCCAGTCTCCCCTACCATAGGGGTCCATGGGGGGGTACCATGGGGTGGGTTGGGATCTACCTCCTAGTGGTTCACCCCGGGCAACGGCACCACAGGCTTGCCTGTGGTACGGCTGAACGATCCCACTTAGCGGTGGTAGGCTCTGCTAGGGGCCGCCTGGCTTGCGACCACCATCCCACTGGAGTCCGACGCCAAGCAGCTTGCTGTGTTCCGTCGGTGTGTGGGAGTGCCAGTGCCTTTAGGAGAAAAGGAGATTGTCAGTTGCTCTGTTCAGAACTGGTCTTGATTTCTGGGCATAACTTACCGGATAACTCATTCTGGAGGGTAGCGGGATCCGAAGCACGGTGCCAGCCGTTGGCCGACCGCAGTCAGTAGGGGGCCCAAGTAGCACGCCAGCCACGTGCCAAAGGCTGCCCCGCCAACTCGCGAAAAATCCCGGTATGCCCCACCGTGCCAGCTGGCGACTGGATGGGAGGACCCGGTGGTCATATCCGGGGGGGTTCGGGCGTCCCCGCAGTCTCCAAATGAGTTCCCCTTAGGTTGGGTTAGCTCTAGTATTCCGCTTGGTTCACTGAGCAGTGCCTCGACAAGTCGACTTTTTTCTCCAACAACTCTACCCAAAATGACCAAAGCAAAGAAGAATAAGGTTACACAACGGCTGCACTTCCTCCCACTAAAAGTGCACCTCACGAATATCAGGGGGTTGCACTCCAATCTCGATCCAGTCCATCATCACCTTGAGACCGAGAAGCCGCACTTGTTTTTCCTAACGGAGACGAAGATAGCATCTCCGTCGGATGTGGCGTACCTCAACTACCCGGGTTACTCTCTTGAACACAAGTTCAAGAAGCAGGCTGGGGTCTGTGTGTACGTCCGCGATGACATTTGTTGTCGTCGTCTCCGGTGCTTTGAGAGATCGGGTTTTTCTGCCATATGGCTACTTGTGGATACAGGCGTGGAGAAATCTCTCTACATCGGTGTTTACCGTTCGCACAGCGGTGACCAGGAGACAACGGCGCTCTTTAATTTCCTCGTGGAGACGACTGACGTAGCCCAGCAACGGTTCCCAACAGCGAAGCTCATTTTTCTGGGGGACTTTAACGCCCATCATAAAGAGTGGTTGTTCCCGTACCAGAGAACTGACCATGCTGGGTTAGAGGCGCGCAAGTTTGCTTTAACGCTGTATCTAACCCAGATGGTGAATGTGGCAACGCGGGTACCGGATGTTGACGGCCATACACCCAATTGCTTAGACCTTCTGCTGGCAACTGATCCGGACAGCCATTCAGTTTCGGTCTCAGCCCCGCTGGGAACATCTGACCACTGTCTGGTGAAATCCATATCGACCTGCTCTCCTCCAGATGAGAGTCCTAGAGGCACGAGGCGAGTATGGCGATACGAGTCAGCAGACTGGGATGAAATGCGGCACTTTTTTGCTTCTTATCCATGGCGGCAGGTGTGCTTCTCCTCGGGTGACCCCTCGTGCTGCGCTGACGTGGTTACAGACGTGATTCGGCAGGGGATGGAGTATTTTATTCCATTCTCCGACATCCCGCTCGGTCACAAATCCCGGCCTTGGTACAATGCAGAATGCGCCCGCGCTGAGGCCCAAAAAGAGTCTGCCTATCAAGCCTGGGTCAAGGCCCGCGACCGCAAAGTTAGAGCGCGTAGGGTTCGCGCGAGGAAAAGAGCCTTTAATTCTGCCGCTAAGTTCTGCAAGCGGGTTTTACGTAGGGCGCGTTTTGACCATGTCGGACGTATTACGACCAAACTAGCAGCGCACCCCCCGGGTAGTAAACAGTTCTGGTCCTTGTCTAAAGCGGTTGAAACGAATTTCTGTCGTCCCACTTTACCTCCAATGCTGAAATCTGATGGCTCACTGGCTCACTCTGCAAGTGAGAAAGCCAATTTATTTGCATCTTTTTGCAAGCAATTCACGTCTGGACGCTGGCTCCAAGCAACCACCCACTGTACCTCATTGTGACTCCTCGATGCCGGAGATCGCAGTTCACAATAAAGAGGTCCGAAGAGTATTGTGCAGTCTAGACGTGAACAAGGCAAGCGGGCCTGATGGTATTCCAGCGAGAGTGTTGAGACAGTGTGCGCCTGAACTGTCTCCTGTGTTGACACGCTTGTTCCGCCTCTCTCTTGAAAAAAGAACGGTGCCGAAATGCTGGAAGCTTGCAAATGTTCAACCAGTGCCCAAAAAGGGCGACCGTGCAAACCCTGCCCATTACCGTCCGATCGCCATTACCTCCATTCTGTGCAAGGTTATGGAAAGGGTACTGAACAGTAAGTTGCTGACCTACCTTGAAGACAATGATCTCCTCAGTGACCGTCAATATGGCTTTCGCCGGGGGCGGTCAACTGGCGATCTACTTGTGTATGTCACGCACTGTTGGGGCGAAGCCATCGAGAAACACGGCGAAGCACTTGCTGTATCGCTTGATATCTCGAAGGCCTTTGACAGGGTCTGGCACGCCGGTCTCCTCAGTAAGCTTCCTGCTTATGGCATCCCAGCTGGTTTTTGTAGCTGGATATCAGACTTCCTTAGTGAGCGGTCGATCAGAGTAGTCGTTGATGGCTGCTCCTCTGACCTTATGGCTATTGATGCCGGAGTTCCTCAGGGGTCTGTTCTCTCTGCAACTCTTTTCCTGCTGCACATCAATGACCTACTTCAGCCTGGTATTGTTGGGTACGCGGATGACAGTACAGTTTCAGAGAGATACTTGTCCAATGCAGGGGCCAGCGGGTCCGAAGTTCGATCCTTGAGAGAGGCCATGGTAGAGCGGACAGATTTGACCTTAAGCCTTGTCTCCCAGTGGGGTGATGACAATCTGGTCTCTTTTAACGCCACCAAAACACAGGCGTGTCTTTTTACCGCCAAAAGGAGTCGTTTTGACCAGACTCCTACTTTTCGAGGTACATCTGTTCCTGTAACTGATCGGCTCGAGCTTCTAGGCATGGAGTTGACATCTAGTCTCAACTTCGGCGCCACCATCGAGTACAAAGCCCAAACTGCGGCCAAGAAGCTGGGCATCCTAAATAGGGTGAAACGATACTTCACGCCTGGACAGCTTTTAACCCTATACAAAGCACAAGTCCGATCCTGCATGGAGTATTGCAGCCACCTTTGGGATGGCTCAGCGAAATACCAACTTGCCGCGCTTGACTCGGTGGAACGCAGAGCTAAGAGGCTCATTGGCGACGTAAAACTGGTGGATGCCAAGCTTCACAGCTTGGCTCATCGCCGCAAGGTTGCCTGCCTGTCGGTCTTCTACAGACTGTACTTCGGTGAGTGTGCCCAAGAACTCCACGACCTCATTCCACCGGCCCCCTTCTACCTTCGGACATCCAGGCGCACTGCAAGTTACCATCCCTACCTGGTTGCTGTTCCACCAATTCGCACTAAGCGTATGCAAATGTCGTTTATAATGCGCACAGCAAAAGAGTGGAACTCTCTACCTGCGTCTGTTTTTCCGAGCGCATACAACCCGAATCTCTTTAAAGTGAGAGTGAACAGGCTTCTTCTGGGTAAGCTCGCTCCATCGTCGACTTTGTCTCTGTCACCTTTGACCTAGGCTAGAGTCAAGAGCAAGCCCATTTCAAATAAAAAAAAAAAAAAAAATAGACTCACGCACGACCTTCCCGCTCTGCCAACCCTCCATCGAACCGTAAACAACACAGCACTTTAATAAACGACATGTCCTCGCACATCTTGAGATGCTAGACGGAAGTGACGTCACTACACAATGCTCAATTAGGACGCACTCAAGTGAAACTGAACAATAAATAATCAATGTTGACAATAATGTTGTTTATGATAAAATACTGCTCGCACAACGGTGAAGGAAAACATCGTGAGGAAACCGGCATGTCCTAGAACCAAAAATTCTAAGACATGTGACATCTGCCAACCCGCACTGGGCCCGCGTGGTGGATCACTGCCCACTTCTGTCTCACCGAGAGGAGGCCTGTGTCCCAGCAGGGGAACATTATAGGCTGATGATGATGATAAAATATGTACGGAAATGTTATATTTTATTAGGATATAATTACGTTAAAGGTATGCGCTAAGGTAGCCAATTCAATTTTACTCAAGTTTTCTGCAATTTTCAGCACCCTAATTGCGTAACACTCTATCAATCGGAATCTGAATCGTTTTGAAGCTAATTGCTAATCCATTGCTTCATAAGTTAGAAAAATTTGTCTGCTCAACCCGTAAATAACGCAATGAATATTGTTGAACTGTCAAAATGAAACCGATTCCGATTGATAATGTGTTACGCAATTGCCCCACAGGTCAGTGTCAGGTTGTATGTTGATTAAAATATGATTCGCGACCGTTACAAATATGACTTTACAGAATTATAATCATTAGAATCAGCAATAGAAAGAAAGAAAGAAGAAGTATTTATTGCGACTCGTGCAGGAAGATCATAAACGAAACACAGTCAAAAATAAAAAACCAAATTATATTTTTAAAAAGTAACAAAAAGGACAAATTTAACAGAAACTCCTATACGAGGCCAAAAGGCTCCTATCTCAGCATGATACTGCGACATTAAAAAAATAAAATGTCGAATACAATACGACTCATTAAGAGCCAGAGCACACACGCTACTTTTGGCATCGGCGATCGGCGATTTTGCGGCTGTATCGATGCTGCATCGCGTTTTGGCGACTCTCTGCGTTCGGAAGCGGTATCTGAATCGCGCGTTTTAGCGACTGCTCCGATGCTGGCGCAAATGCCAAATCGCTGCGACCGGCATCCGAATGTGTGCGGAGTGTAGCGTTCAGCCGCTGTATCGAGCTTCCGAAAAGGGACTGAATCGCCGCGTTTGGCGTTTTTAAGTGTGCGGTGTGGAATGCTTGATCGCTGCATTTAACTTCTAAAAAGCAGCTGAATCGCCGATCGCCGATGCAAAAAGTAGCGTGTGTGCTTTGGCCCTAAATTAGAAAGTCTGAAATGTCATGATTTCTTGAAATAGTCATTCAGTAGGGTAATATAAACCTAGAAAGATGTTTTGATGATAATAATTATATAAATAAATATTTGTAACGGCTGCGAATCATATTTAGATCAACATACAGCCTGATATTGACCTGTAAATTGCAAAAACGTAAAAAAAAAAATGAATTTCGCGTGCTAACCTGAAGCTTGTTTCATATTTACACCCAGGTTCTGTAATACTCCAAATGTATACTCCAATTACTCTGTAGCGGTATCTACAACGCCACATGCGAACAACGCGTCATACTGACGTCATGCAAATCCTGCATCTCGCAAGCAGAGTTTACCACGCAACTAGCATATATACAACAGCCCGACATGAATCATTGGGCAGTTGCCCGCCAGACACAACACCCGTCTGGTCGGAGGATCCTCCCTTTTCTATAGAGTTTGAGTGAACTTTACACCTGTTCCTCATACCTCTATAACTCCTAAAACTCCGCCCCTTTTTTTTTACGGAAACCCAAATCATCGAATGACCCCTCCCGCTCTGGTTGGAGCGGAAGGGAGTGTCGGACTCTTACTGACTAAAACCCATCCGTGTTCCTTCCTTAGCCTTTTATGTTCCGGGGTAGATGACGACCCTCTCACCAATAATTCTGTTTCTGGATAACCCAATTCCAATCCTCTTTCCTCTACCTACTTCCATCTATTAGCTTATATTTTAACTCTTACCCCCTTATTCATAAAACTTATCAAACCTATTTTAGTTAAAATGGGGTTTGTCTTTTTCTTACACACAGAAATGACAACGTGACAGATAAAGACAAACGTTCTATAAACCTATTTTAGCTAAAATAGAGATAAAATAGGATTATGAATAAGGGGGTTAGAGTCGAGACAGGACTGTTATTCGACTTTTTCAGACCTCATAGTAAGTGCCTGGATCAAATTAAAATTAAGTACCAAAATTTTTTATTTCAGATTGGCGGACACAAAAGAGGCGGTACGTCACACAGCGCGCACGTGCGTGGCGTCTTTAGCGAGCTCTCGCGCGGCCAACCCTCGCGCCCTGCTGGCACGCCTGGCGCCCGCGCTGCAGCACAAGGCGCCGCACGCCAGGGAAGAGGCGCTGCGGTGTGTGCAGGCGCTGTTAGAGTAGTGAGTATCTTTTTTCTTAAGCTATTGCATAGCTTTTATCGCGGGCTTTGAACGCGGCGACTGAATCAAGAAATTCCGTAACGAAAATAAATCTAACACCCCCCACTCCGACCGGCACACAGTATTTCGTCTAGTACAAGCTAGCGGGACAAAATTCATGACGTCATTTCCAGGAATCCGTGATAAGAACTTGTAAACAACCCTTCCCAGGTAAGGAATTCTAAAAAATAATTTGTTTGTCACCTCATTAAGTAATTTTGTGGAGAGGTCAATGTTAATTAAAAAGGAAGTGCAATTTTCATTCGCAAATTAGTTGAATTTTTAACACACTTTTGACAACATCTCCTAAAATTTATAGCAAAGTGAAACGATTTTTTTGTGATGGATTCTACTGTTGAAGGTATGTACTTACTTTTATGACCTGTTTTTAAAAAAATACATGTATATTTTTGCTGTAATTTGAGTTTATAAGTATGTTAAAATAATCCCACCAATTTTTCCTTAATTTTAAACTTTCAAGGGTTGCAACTTTTTGTATCCACATGTATCCAGCTTGATTCTTCTGTATGTTATAAATACAACATTCAGGCATAGCTACATACATATTGTGGCGCCCGAAAATGCCCGCAAGTAAAATTATTTACTTTGTTTCAGAACGAGTCGTAACTATGCCAAAATTGGAGTTTTTCGAAGAATGGTTAAAACTGAAAGAACAAGTCGCATTTTTGATTATGTATGTGTAGGTATAACATAATATATCGGATGCTTTTGAAGAATCTCAGATAGAAAATTTCGAGCCTTTCATCAAAATTGAACGAAAAGTGCTAATCTTCTAAGTGTTCGAAGGATAAATTTCTCATCAAACATAAAAATTGGTTAGAAGGATCCAGAATCGAAATTTTGCAGTTGATTGTCCCACATTCATTACCATCCCAATCAACATCAGTTCGCGAATTTAGTGAGGGGGATTATTCGTTATCAGAAGATTCTAGCGAATTGGAGACTGGTGATGAGGAATCTTCTCATGATGACTATTAGATTTGACTTGATAGAATTATATTTTATTGTAAATATGTTTACCTATTTTGTTATATAGTCATTTCTTATAATGTTTTAGGTTTAATTTTCTTATATTACATAAACTTAACATGACTGTAGTTAAATAATTTTTATTTTGTATTATGAGTTCTTTTATATGTATAGATAATTGTTTCTATTCTTGGACTATTATTGCATATTATTTGATAGATTGAACAAATAAATACCTATTTAACACATATTTATGATTTTAATTTTAAAGGCGAAAGTTTGTGAGTGTGTGTGTATGTGTTTTTATATGTTTGTTACTTCTTCACGCTCAAACGGCTGGACCAATTTTGATAAAATTTTGTATGGAGGTAGCTGACACCCTAGATTAACATATAGGTTACTTTTTAACCCGATATTCCCACGGGATCGACATTTGCGCGGGTGAAACCGCGGGACGCAGCTAGTATTATATATATAGTACCTTACAGGCATAATAAGTAGGTAGACGCAGCTAATTACAGCAATCAGAGATAACAGTAAACAAAAGTGTAAAATCAGGAGACTACTTCCATCTTGCATCCACACCATTTGACGTATACGCATACAAAACACAGAAATCCCCTCTATTTCTCTGTAAAACAGCGTAAGACACACGGATATCGAGTAAGACACCTCAAATATACATAAGCAATTAAAATAAGTAAAAAAATAATTTTGTCTCGCTAGCTTGTACTAGACGAAACACTGTGCGGCACAGCGGTGCGGCGTTGAAACTGAAAGCCGTGCATGCGCGTTTGCTGTTTGTGTGCGTGCGACTAGACGTATGCGTGTAGACTGTACGAAGCTCGCACGGATCGAGACGAGCTGCTTACTGTAACTTGAATTAATATCAAAGAAAAAACTTGAATTAATATAAAAAAAAAAAAAATGCATAAATATTATAATTGCATAAGTTCGTAAAAAAATTCTATGCAATAGCTTTACCGCGGCAGTCCCCGAGTGCCACACGTATTTTTTTTTTTACGGATGGGAAATCATCAAATGACCCCTCCGGTTTGGGTGGAGCGGAAGGGAGTGTCGGACTCTTACTGACCAAAACCCATCCGTGTTCCTTCCTTAGCCCTTTATGTTCCGGGGTAGCGGTAACCCTTTCGGACAATCCCGCACCAGAGTAGTGAGTATCTAACTACGAAATATCGAGCAATATTATGTAACGAAATAGGAGTTTTTGTAACTAACAGGATATTTATAGTGACTAAATAGACATTTAAAAGTAACAAAAGGGACGATGTCAAAGGGGCCCGTGCCTAAATAATAACAGCCGCACAGGTCGATCGATCAGGTTAAGCTACGCTTTCCGCGGTTGGTCTGTGGATGGGTGACCATCTTTACATACCGAGACCGCTCCGTGCCTCGGAAAGCACGTTAATCCGTTGGTCCCGGCTGTCATTCGTGGATCTTTGTCAGTTGTTACGGGTAGTCAGAAGCCCGAAAGTCTGACAACCAGTCTTACCAAGTGGTATCGTATTACCCAGTAACTGGGTTGTGGAGGTCAGATAGGCAGTCGCTCCATGTAAAATACTGGTATTCAGCTGCATCCGATTAGACTGGAAGCCGACGCCAACATAGTTGGGAAAAGGCTAGGCGGATGATGAAAAGGGACGTTGTGTTTGCACAAGGAGTACTTAGGAGTTCTACCTACATGAACGGGATACGTCAAACTCAAACGCCGGTTAGAGACACGTTGGTTAAAGGGCGCTACACACGGCTAAGATACTATAATATTTTATCTTAAGATACAATATCGCTCGCCATACAATTCAATGGAATATGAAATAAATATTATCTTCGTCGTGTGTAATGGTCCATTGAATTGTATGGCGAGCGATATTGTATCTTAAGATAAAATATTATAGTATCTTAGCCGTGTGTAGCGCCCCTTATTCAAACAAAATTCAAAAATTCTGGTTTCCTATAGGAAATTCCCTCGTCTTTATATCAGAGTCCTTTCAAAATATATATTTGGGAACCTAGATATTCTGTAATCCAATCGGGATAAATATTATACACACTACCTTAAGAATATGTTTGATTTACAAATTATTTTGGTATTACGTTTGTATGAACAACGCATTAGCATGCGTAGTTCGCCGGCCCCTTAAGCGGTCGGTCTATAATCCCGGTTGACATAAATTTTTGTGGCATAAAGATAAATTTTTGTAACAGAACACTTGGTAAAATCTTTATGGTAAGAAAAAAAAGCTATTTTTCCTAACGAAGCAAACATTTTGGTAACTCTATGAACACTTCAAAATGTTGCTAATAAAATTGTCTTCTTCTTCTCATTTTATCTATCCACCCACCACTCTTGCTATAACTCGTTTAACCCTCCCCTCTTTCCAGCCACGGCGCCAACGAGCTACAGCTGCGCGCCGCAATACCGAACCTCGCCGCGCTGGTCGGAGACCCGAGCAGCGGCGTCAGAGATGCCGCCATGCAACTGCTGGTCGATGTGTATAGACATGTTGGTGAGTAGATATTTATTTATTTAATACTTCAAGCATATAAATGTACAAAGGCGGACTTTTTTCTACCAGTCAACCTTTGGGTGATGCAGAGACAAACATGAACATTGAGGAATAAATATTGTAAATATAAAGATACGCATAAACCTATTAAAACTATGAATATGTAGCGGTATCTATAACGCCACATGCGAACAACGCGTCATACTGACGTCACGCAAATCCTGCATCTCGCAAACAGAGTTTACCGCGCAACTAGCATAGATACAACAGCCTGACATGAATCATCGGGCAGTTGCCCGCCAGACACAACACCCGTCTGGTCGGAGGATCCTCCCTTTTCTATAGAGTATGAGTGAACTTTACACCCTGTTCCTCATACCTCTATAAATATAATATATACGTAATTACATAAATATAAGCACAAATAAATATACATAAATACATGAATATACTTGCTTCTTGCGAATGTATCGCAGTCCACTGCTGGACATCGACCTTTCGCAGCCAGTCTGTCCCAGGCAAATTCTTTAACGTCGTAGGTCCATAGTCGCTGGGAGTCCCACACTACGCTTGCCGTTACGTGGTTTTCGCTCCAGGACTCGTCTGTTCCGCTGGTAATCGGTCCCTCACACATACAAACAAGACCAGCTCGTTGCCACTTCAGCGTCTGTTCCCGTTGTCCCCATTGACGCTGTCCCCATTTGATGGGGTCAGCGTAACTCAATAAACATAATTAAAATGTATTCCTGTTGTCCCCATTGACGGTATCCTGTTAATGGGGACAGCGGAACTAAATAAAGATAATAAAAATTTATTCCTGTTGTCCCCATTGATGGTATCCCTGTTAATGAGGACAACAGGAAGTTATAAGTTCCCGTTTTCCCCATAACGTGAAAGCATCAATGGGTGTCCCCATTGATGCTTTCATCAGGACATGCCTATTCCACCAATATGGGCAGAAATAACTGGCTTAAAACCCATTCATCATCATCATTTCAGCCGAAAGACGTCAACTGCTGGACATAGGCCTCCCCCAAGCACCTCCACTTTGACCGGTTTTGTGCTTCTCGCATCCAACGAGTTCCTGCGGCCTTCACAAGGTCGTCGGTGCACCTACCCAAAAAAAAAAGCCGAGTGTGCTTATGACCACACGACTGAAGTGAAACTTCGAGAAAGAGAGAAAGAAAATGTGCGCGCGCACTGCTCTCTCTTGCTCCTACACTGTGATACAGACAATAGGCCTGCACTGTGCTTAGATATACGGAACGTATTTGGCTATGAGAGGAAAGAGAAAGAAAACGTGCGCGCGCACTGCTTTCCCTTGCTTATATCCCCCACTCAACTCCCGTTCGCCTCGCCCGATCACACTTTTCGTAACGCTTACGTCACGCGTTCGCCAGCTTACTCCCCAAGTCAAGCGTGCGTAAAGAAGTTTCACTTCAATAACGAAAAACCCGTTCATTTTCTTTAAATTTCCAGGTGAAAGATTAAGACAAGACTTGAAGAAGAAAGAGTTGTTACCGGCACATAAGTTCGCGCTACTTGAACAGAAGTTTGACGAGGCGCGGGAAGCGGGACTCATGTTGCCTACTGGTAAGATTAACTACATTTTTATCTTAACAATATTATACTAGTGTAGGGGCCAATGGTTGTAGGCACCGTGCACTATCACTTTGTTAATTTTGGTTTAGTTAGGGAGCACACAGAAAGAACCACTAGTAGAGTTTAAAGTTAATTGTATTATAAAGTAGAAGGTTAACAAGTTAAAGTGGTGGCGATTCTTTCCCTTG
The DNA here is from genome assembly GCA_947508005.1 of Amphipoea lucens. Classification (NCBI taxonomy): domain Eukaryota; kingdom Metazoa; phylum Arthropoda; class Insecta; order Lepidoptera; family Noctuidae; genus Amphipoea; species Amphipoea lucens. The sequence goes on along the minus strand of OX382382.1, from coordinate 1,236,011 downwards.
ACAAGTGGTTAATTCCACAGTTATTGTCTGACTCGCCGTGCATTGTTAAAACGTTATAATTATAGCAAAATATTTGTGACGCACGATATCCAAGTAGGTTGCCGCGTTCGCAAAGTAAATGTACGGTTGATGAGACCGTGCAACTAGTGTGGCGGCATCTACATCGCTACATGAGAACTACGCAGCACACTGACGTCACGCAAAATCCTGCATCGCGCAATAAAGATTCGACGCGACTAGCATATACAGGGTGGTCAAAAAGTCATGGATCAAATGAAATAGGGAGATAAAGGAGGTCATTTCCAACGCTTTTATTAACCGGTCAAGCGGCGCGCGTCGCTGATCGGCGACGAAACAATAGAAAATCAATTGTGTCTCATTAGCGGAGCTTGACAGATTAAAGTGAGAAATAATTTTTGGTAATGCGTTAATTTTTTTTTTAAGAAAATTAATTGCTCTTGGAATTTGGTACCCAGAGCCGCAATAGAACTTTTGTCGTGCTGATACATTATCTGGTAATAATACAACACCGTTTGTTTTATTGTTTTATATCACGTTTTTTTTTTAAATTAGTCTAATATTGTAAAAGAGCTCAGTATACAAAAATATTCATTAATTGATCAAATGGAGCAGTGGCGTGCATTGGTTTTCCGAATAGGTAGGCACTAGGCCGGGTCTAGTCTAGGCAAACGCGGTCACTAGTCAGAAAAAAAAAGTGAGGTCAAAAGTGTGATTATTTGAGTAGGCATGCCTACTTAAGGGTGATAAATTGCGAAGGTCGAACGTCATGGTATTACGCGTGAGACGTACGTATTTTTAATTTTGTCGTATTAACTTGAACGAGTAAAGACTAATGACAATGTGCGAATAGTACGGGAGCCGAGTAGGCCGTCCGGCGACTGCCTACTGCCGCGCGTGTTTGTATGAAGATTCTGTTTTTTGTTAGGTATGATAATTTAGTGAGTTTCTTAATTGTAGGGCACATATAATATTCTTAATTGTAGGCTAAAATGTAATTGTCAGGCTTATGTTGATATATCGAGGTAGGCACTGCTTATATACCCATATGCAATACACGCCACTGTTGTGGAGGATGTCTCGACGTTATTACCCGACTGCGCGACGCAAAGGAGTGGTAATGTGTTTTTTTGTAGTATCTTACTTTAACTGAATGTTTCCCTTCTATAGCCACATCAGGGGCAGACGAGACGGACTCGGCGTTCGTGTCCCGCACAGTGAAGCGCACCATGACGATACCCACATCTTCGCGCTCAAGAGACGGAGACAGCTCCGGGGCGTCTACACCAGGTCTGTACGGAATATACAATAGATAACATTTTACCCACACTGTCCATAGCCACTTCAGACTTCGTTTATCATTAACTAGCTGTGTCCCGCGATAAAAGTATAGTAGTCCTTTTTTATTGATTCCCCATACAAACTTCCAACCCCCCTTTTCACCCCCTTAAAGGATGATTTCTGGGATAAAAACTATCCTATATCATGTCCTAGGGTGTGTTCTTTGTGAAGAGTATCCACTAATAAAGGGTTTTTCGAAATTCCACCCCTAAGAGGGTGAATGGGGGGAGTGTGAAATTTCACGCGGACGAAATCGCGGGCAGAAGTTAGTTTGAATATAAAATAAGTTGAAATTTGAAAAAAAAAATAAGGAGGTTCCGGGATCATAATTGCATAGCGCAAAATAAGTCTTATCTTGAGGAGTTAGAATGAAACTGCCATTAATAATATCATAGTAATTAAAATACTTTTTAGACACAAAATAAAATGTTAACGTTTATCAATATTATTCGTCTTTGCAGTCCGTTTACAACTATTTTACCTCTGACAGCAGCATCCTAATAGAAACCTTATTGGAATGAGAATAAAGATCACAATGATTTTGACAGACTTGTCAATGACAGCAACCCAATTATAACCTTATTAGAATGAGAATAAAGATCACAATGATTTTGACAGACTTGTCAGTGACAGCAACCCAACAATAACCTTATTAGAATGAGAATAAAGATCACAATGATTTTGACAGACTTGTCAGTGACAGCAACCCAACAATAACCTTATTAGAATGAGAATAAAGAATACTGTGATTTGGACAGTAAAGCAAAAATCAGAGGAAAATAACTTTAAAAGGACTGTACTTGAAATTCTCACATACCAAAATTCTAACGTTCATCTACCATGGATCACCACAGTGACTTGATAATATTAGGGGGCATCCATTAATTATGTGAGGCGTTTAAGGGGGGAAGACGTCAAGCCGATTCTCACCCAATCTCACGTGGGAGAGAGGGGGGGTCCTGGCAAATATCACGTATAAGAAACAGTGTAAAATTGCGAGAAAACTGGGTTGAATTAAGTGTTAACTAGTATTAACCAGTCAAGCGGCGCGGTTCGCCGATCGGCGACGAAACAATAGAAAATCAATTGTGTCGTCTCATTAGCGGAGCTTGACTGATTAAATAAAAATTGTTTTTTTTTGTTTAATAAATCCAACGCAATGAAGCGTATTTACACTGAAAATACGGATTTTGAACATTCTCACGTGAGATTAGAGGGAGTGGGGGAGGGGTTCGAACCAAATCTCACGATATCTCACTAAGGGGGGAGGGGGACTGGTCCAAAAATCGCCAAAATCACGTCACGTAAAATTAATGGACGCCCCCTAATCAACAAACTAATTACCAACATAATAATACTATCATAAAACTAACCCACAAAAATCTTTCTCTCGCCATGTACCACCGGACTTCCAATAACCAATCACCAATAACCACGCATCCCTGACCACCAATCATAGCGTGCGAGGCGCCCAAGCGGACGGTCTCCGGGCTGTACAGCCTGCCGTCGTCCAATAGGAAGCCGCCTCCGCCCGCTAAGCTAACTAGTGCTGGTAGTGGTGAGTGTTGCCATTGTATTAATTTTCTGTTCATTTTGTACTAAATTGTCATATCTCTTGCAATAACTTTCATAACTTTGTTTTTTTTTTTAATATTTTACTCGTAGGGTTTTTTTTATCTGTAGAATAATACTGGTGACAGTTCTAGTATGGAGAAACTAGCAAAAATTTAAAATTTATTCTGGGGATATGATTTATTTTAGGTGTAACAGTTTGGTGGAATTCGTCCTTAGACATTTTAATTTTCTGACATTTTTTTTTTTTTTTGGGAAATTCACGCCACGAAAGATGAGACTTGACACAGCACGTGGTTTGACATGCGCAGTACACGATTTTAGGTCTCTTCAGCGGTATGAGGTCTGAGCGCGGGACGGGACCGGACGTCATAGGGGCGGCGGGAAGAGCGCGGGAGGCGGGGGCAAGTCTCATCTTTCGTGGCGCTAACTATGTTGTATTTTGATCAACATGGTTGAAGGTTGATCAAAATGTGATTCCCGACAGTAATAATAATATACAGTGCCACCCATGGGCATGTGACCGCCCGTATTTTTCTGAATATTCATGAAAAATTATCGAAAATTAACTTTATTAGGTCTATCTTTAATATTTTTCATGTTATTCTAATTTATTTATTTATTTATTGGCCTATCTACAATTGCTACACTGTTTATCCTTAAAATACAAGCATAGTGTACAATATGATGCGATAGACACAGCATGCAAAAACAAAGTTATAATATAAATAAAATTGCAATAATTGTGCAGAAATAACGCTTACAACACTAATGATTAATTTTATAAAAACAGGACAAGGAAAAAATAATAACAATACTGTTCGTGTGTGAAGAAGTAACATACAAACACACTCGCAAACTTTTGCCTTTATAAGATTAAAGCAGTGTTCATAATCTCAGATAATTACATTCCATCGCTAATTAATCAGTTATCTACTTTATTGCAATGTATTCTAAGTTGATTTTTGAGTGACCATTTGTAACAAAAAGGTCCTAAAAAGTTTTTGGTTGCAATGGAATTTGAACTTTGTAAAGTATGACATTCGGTTTGTTGTTCCATGACTTGAAAATTATCTCTAATTCCTGGCTCTAATATAGTGTAATTAGTAGGATTGTCTTCTCCACAATGTATGAGTTCAAGACTTCTTAGAAAAACATTTAAAATTCTTGTTATTCCTCCGCCAGTATCGAGCGGCATCAGCAGCATGGCGGCGGGCGAGGCGGGCGCGGTGTCGTCCGAGGCCTTCGAGGCCGCCTTCCTGTCGGCCGCGCCGGCCGCCGTGTACGGGCCGCGCGGCCTGGACGACCTGTGTCGCCACGCCGCCGCGCTGCTGGGCGACCGCGCCGCCGACTGGGAGAAGCGAGTGGACGCGGTCAGTACAGAAAAAGACAAACTATTTATTACGACAAGTACAAGAAGATCACAAATTAAACCAAACAGTAAAAAAAAAAAACAACAATGAAACAGAAAGTCCTATACGAGGCCAAAAGGCTCTCAATGTGTATATAAAAAAAAAAAAAATATTCGGTCATAATCTTTCAGGACCATGTAGATTGGTGTCTGAAATATAGGCTGATTATGCTCTAACGCGGTGTCCTACGTGAGCGACGAATACGACGCGACGCGACACTGCGAACGCGACGAACGCGATCAACTCAACGGCATACCCTGCTTGCGTCCTATATGACAGTCTGCGGCGAGACGCGACGTAACGCGTACTTGTTTTGAGAGCGACCAGACGCGACACCACGAACTACATATGAACTTTCCGTCTGTTCCCGTTGTCCCCATTCGGAACTCAATAAAAATAATTAAAATGTATTCCCGTTGTCCCCATTGACGGTTTCCTGTTAAAATTGTACTGTACTTCTCCATGACTCGAGAAGTAATGACCAAAATCACGTAGGACATTCGTCGCATGTAGCATCGCGACGCATTACGTCGCGTTGTGTTGCGTCGCGTCGCGTCGTATTCGTCGCTCACGCAGGACACCGCCTAAGAGCGTATGATAAGCCCCCTGGTATTCTCCCACTTCAGTGGAAAGGCCTGCCAAATCTTCCACGGTCTATTTGAACTGTTATTCTAACTAAACCATTTCTTTACGCAGTTAAAAAAGATCCGCTCGCTCCTCACAGCGAACGCTCACCAGCAGTACCCGACGGAGTTCGCGGCTCATCTCAAGGAGCTGTCCGTACCCTTCCTAGTCGTCATCAAGGATCTTAGAAGTCAGGTAAATAAATATAAACTAACTATTTATTTTATAAGACCTTTGTAAAATCGCAAGACTCGTGAGGGGCTTGTGACTAGATGATATGAATCTATATTTTACATGGAGCGACTGCCGGGACCAACGTCTTCACGTACTTTCCGAGGCACGAAGGGGTCTCTGTACGTAAAAAAAACCGAGTGTGCTTATGACCACACGACTGAAGTGAAACTTCGCTATGAGAGGAAGAGATAAAGAAAATGTGCGCGCGTACTGCTTTCTCTTGTTTATAATCCTCCACTAAACTCCCGTTCGCCTCGCCCGATCACACTTTTCGTAACGCTTACGTCACGCGGTCGCCAACTTACTCCCCAAGCCAAGCGTGCGTAAAGAAGTCTCACTTCAAAAATGGTCACCCATCCTCGCACCAACCGCGGCAAGGGTAGCTTAACCTGATGTTAAACTACGCTTGTCACGCGGTGCGGCTGTTATTAATTAGCCACAAGCATCCCAAGTTCGCCCAAGGAATGTGTATATAAACTCTGTCTATTTATTGTTTTCAGGTGGTCCGTGAAGCGTGTATCACGATCGCCCACATGGCGAAAGTGCTCAGAAACAAGATCGAACAGTTCAGTTTGTACATAATGCAGGAGCTTATTAATCTCATACAGAATGCTGCCAAGGTAAGCCATTTTTCAAATAAACTATTTTATTCCTTTGAGTAAATATTGGTCTGAAGTGGCAGTGGGCTGGTCATGTCTGTCGAAGGACCGATAGCCGGTGGAGCAGACGAGTCCTGAAGGCCAGTCTCATCTCGGCGACAAACAAATGTTAAATACTTGTCAAAATGTAGGGAAATTAGACGCATTTTTGACAGATTGAGACTGAGATCAGACTGTGAACGTTCTTAAAATTACGAGAATTACCCCTCTGGAGTGGGGACCGCGTACCGGCAAGCGTAGTGTGGGACGTCCCCCAGCTAGATGGACGGACGACTTAAAGAAGGTGGCTGGGACAGACTGGATGCGGAAGGCGGAGGACAGGGTGTTGTGGCGCAGTCTGGGAGAGGCCTATGTCCAGCAGTGGACTGCGATAGGCTGAGTTGATTGATTGATTGAAATATTGGTCATGTCAATATTTAGGGTACTCTTCATCCAGGGTCTGCTTCAACTTTCCACCCTGTATAATTATCTCCTTTTCTACGTTTTGTGTAATCTTGTATTCCGAGCCGCTATAAAATTTGAATCGCGCTGTACATAATTATTATAAGGTGTTTCAAAATGAACCCAACAAACTTTAAGAGGTGCTTTAGACCATCGAACTCAACAACTGTCACTATGGGACCAACTCTGAAATCACGAAAAAAAAATCTGCTGTTTAATAGAAAAGTTCAATACCAACTTGACCAAAATTTATAAAACAGCTGATTTTTTTTCCGTGATTTCAGAGTTGGTCCCATAGTGAAAGTTGTTCAGTTCGATGGTCTAAAGCACCTCTTAAAGTTTGTTGGGTTAATTTAGAAACACCTTATCTAAAAAAAAAACAATATTTAACCATTATGAAAGAAGTTTCTGTAATAACATAATGAATAATGTAGGTGATTTTTCTGTCCTTGAATTTTTAATATTATTCTTCCACAGGTGGTATCGTCAGCGGGCACGGTGTGCGTGCGCTACATCGTGCTGTACGTGCACTCGCCGCGCTTGCTGCCCGTCGTCATGACCAATCTCACCTCCAACAAGTCCAAGGAGATCCGCTCCACGCTCAGGTAAACTATACTCATCATACGGACGTTTTTTTTTTCCGTGGGGAAATCCTCTTGGATACCCTCCATCTGGGAAGAACGGAGGGTTATGTCGGACTCCTACCGACTAAAACCCCACTGTCCCTTCTAGTACGGTCAGCAGCAAAAGTCGAATAACACTTCAGTTTTTTTAATCTTAGTTATTGAGCAAAATATTTGTTCAAAATTGCAACAGAAGAATTTTTTTTAGAATATAAACTCTTTGCTATTATGTGACCAGCTAAAAAGCAGTTTATTGAGAAAAATTGTTGTCAATTTGATAACATGTAAAAATGACAGTGTTAATCTACTTTTGATGCTGACTGTACCACGATTCAGGGGCCCGGGAAATACTTGTACATTCGCCGCACCTCCAGAAATCTGAAGCTAATTCCCGTGATTAAAAACGTTCAAAATATAGTCGCAATTTCAACTCAGCGACAATCAATGTCTAAAACTAAAACCCGACTACAGAAAAGGATGAAACAAGAAAGTACTTACCTTCCCGTGGTCGCATGCTGCTGTACTACATACTTATAAGCTATGATAGCTATGTAGGGAAAATTGGGGTATTTTTGACAGACTAGCTTCTGCCCGCGAATTCGTCCGCGTGAAATTTCTGTTTCCCCCAACCCATCCGTCGCATCGCATCGCCTGATCACACTATTACTTCGCTTCCGCTTTCGTTCTGACTTTTATATATTTACTCGCCTCCTAATGGTGCTAGCGTGATGTTAAACAACCTATAACCTTCCTCAAAAATTGGGCTATCAAATGCAAAAAGATTTTTTTCAAATCTGACTGGTAGTTCCGGAGATTACCCCCTACATACAAACTTACAAACAAACAAATTTTACCTCTTTATAACATTACTGAGCAGGTTAGTGAGCAGTGGTGGCCCAGTGGTATCGGCCGCGACTTACGAGTTGTAGGTCGTAGGTTCGAACCCAGACAGGCGCTTTACTTTGTGTCAATTATTTCATCGCCACTGCTCTCAAAACGGTGAAGGAAAACATCGTGAGGAAACCGGCATGTCCTAGATCCAAAAATTCGAAGACATGTGACATCTACCAACCCGCACTGGGCCTGCGTGGTGGATTACGGCCTGCTCCCTCTCACAGAGAGGAGGCCTGTGTCCCAGCAGTGGGAACATTATAGGCTGATTATGATATGATAACATTAGTAAAGATTGAGACTGAGATCAGACTGTGAACAATCTTAAAATTACGAAAATGGCCGCTCTGATTAATATGGGCCCTTTTCTCAAACTATCTCTATACCTAATTTCATCCAAAACGGTTCAGCGGTTTAAGGTGATTGGATACTGACACTTTTTCATACATTCTTTCGGGGTACAAATCTCGAAATATAAACGATTTTTGCAGAATAAAAGCACGTATATTAAGTTGTTATGACTTATTATTGACGCATATCGACAAAAACTTATAAAAAAAACACTATTTACAGGATATCTAGGCCTGATAAAATCGATAAATTTTTCTATGTGTGCGCGGCCGGAACACGCCCTCTGCAGGATATTTCAAAGAACCATCGAGAAGCAGAACATGAGCAGAACAAACATTTTTGCTATGGTTATCAACAACAGTTGATCTTGATCGTTAGATGGCGTTGTAGTCAACCGTCGCACAGGCATTATTATGCGTGATTTTGTTGACAAGTTTAGTTGCGAACATCGATCACTATTGATCGATGGTTGCGAAGCGTAGGTATGCAATTTTTAACCGACTTCAAAAAAAGGAGGAGGTTCTCAGTTTGTCGGAATCTTTTTTATTTTTTTTTATGCATGTTACCCGACCCGATTACTCGAAGACGGCTAGACCGATTTGAAAAATTATTTTTTTGTTTGAAAGGGTATACTTTCCAGGTGGCCCCATTGTCATCAAGTCAGGATCTGATGATGGGATCCTGGAGAAATTGAAGGAACTCTTAAAATATTATAAGCACACCTATAGCGATTTGGGTACCTATTTTTTATAGTACCTAACTCGTGCATTTGCTTTCGGAAAGCGCCATTTGGTGAAGTGGAACTGATGATGAAGACCACATGACTGATGGCCACTGGAACTACTCAATAATAAGTATTTCACGGGTTGCGATTCGAGTACTTTAATGTGCTTGCTAAGCAATTAATTATTATGCTCGTCACAATGCGTATGGTGAAATGGAGCTGATGGTGAAATACCAGGAGAACTCCTCAACAGTTAACGTCCCTGCATCGGGAAAAGCAATATTTTGTAAAAGGCGATAAGCAAGTTGACATTAGGCTATTGAAACTTAGATAAATTATAAACAGACCCACTAAAAAGCGAGATTTATTTAATTAAAAAAAAATACCGACTGAAAAAAAACACTAGGTACTAGGCGAAAAAACCTTTATTTTCGGAAGTCGGAGGCAAAAACTAAAGTAGGTACTAAAGACATCGAAGTTCTTTTCGACTTAGTAGTTGTTTTTTTGGAAGGCGGTTTTTTTTTGTTAATTTTTTTTCTTACAAGGCTGGCGCGGTGGCTCTGCCCGCGCAGTTAGATTTTATCAATTTAATCATGAAGTGAGAAAAAATGCTTTACTTTGTGATAGAATTATCTGTGATCTACCCTGGGTTCGATATTACTGTAATAATGAACGTACTTATCATCTATAAAGTTTATGAGCACACTAGCCGAAATATTTCCATACTTACTTACAAATTTCAGGAATTTATTAGGTACCTACTCCACCGTTTGACATAGCACAGACGCCAGCACATCAAGCTACCCGAAACTGTAAAATTTTCCCAATCAACCTTGAACCTAATACTTTAGCGATAAAGTTGAAAATCCATTAATGAAATTTGACAGATTGTAGTAAGTACCTAGTTTGATTTGCTGGCGTCTGTACATCCAAAGTTAAACATTATATCGTTTTTTCTTATTTAGTTTTATTCATTTTGTTTGCGCGGAAGCAAAATAGTAAAATGAAAAGCATTAAAAAGTTATGAGCTAAGAAAGATTCGTTTTTTTTAGGGTTCCGTAGTCAACACGGAACCCTTATAGTTTCGCCATGACCGTCAGACAATCCGTCCGTCCGCCCGCAGCTTAGCTCAGAGACTCTTAGTACTAGAAAGCTATAATTTGGCAAGGATATACCTACATATTAATCACGCCGACAAAGTGGTAAAATACAATCTTGAAAAACAATTATTTTTAGGGTACCTCCTGTACACGTAAAGTGGGAATGTTTTTTTTTCTCTCGTCTACCCCATGGTGTGGGGTATCACTGGATAGGTCTTTCAAAAATATTGCGGGTTTGTGATAATCATTTTTCGATTCAGGGATCCGTTTGTGAAATACTAGAAGAAATACTAAAATTCACGGCAGTAGTATATGTCACGAAATCAAAATCACAGCTGAGTAGACTTTACGAGTAATAGTCGACCAACTTTTAGTTGCAATGTATGGGAGAACATGATTTTCAACTACAATGTTAAGCTTGTTCTTGGGATAAATTCATTTCAACTACGGAACTCTTCATTGTGGTCCGACATGGACTTGGCCGGTTTTTCCTTGCTAATTTTAATGTAACTTAGGGTGTAAATAAGTAATAAAAGATGTAAAGAATCTTCAAAACAAAGTCGGTACCAACAAAGCTCAATTATCGAAGAGAGAGAAGAGTTCAATAAACTTTATTTGCAACTAGCTGCGCCCAGCGGTTTCACCCGCATAAGTTTCGATCCCGTGGGAATATCGGGGTAAAAACTATCCTATGTCCTTCCCCGGGACTCAAACTATCTCTATACCTACCAAATTTCTTCTAAATTGGTTCAGTGGTTTAGGCGTGAATAGGTAACATACAGACAGACAGGCAGAGTTACTTTCGAATTTATAATATTAGTATGGATATAATATAGTATAAGTATATACAGGGTTATTGGAACAACACTAACATATATGGTCATTGTACTCATCATTATGAACAATTTTTTTTACTATGGGACCAAACCTGAAATCGCGAAAAAAATCAGCTGTTCCCTACATTTATGTTCGTATAGGTAACTCGTCAAAATGTAGAGAACAGCTGATTTTTTTTCATTTTCTCATTTGAAATTGGAATTGTTGGTTTGAGTGGACGCTGGTGTATGTGAATTTGTTGGTTTTTAGGCTAAACATACAAACACACGTAAATAGTAAACACATAATACATATTACACATAACACTTATATACATATACATACACATACACACAACAGTAATAAAATTACACTAATAATTAAATACCCACAACCGTGTGTACACGGCCTAATAATTTCACGCGTCTGTACACTGCCTTACTGCCTGCGACGGCGGGCACGCTGGGCTGCGGTTGAATGATACATTATTATTATACCTACGAGTGACCGAAATTCGCGGAATTCCGTCGCGCCGCTGCATCTCTCGCGCACGACTCAAATAAACATTTTATATATTTTGTTTTATAGTAGCGTTTAATTATACAAAGAATCTTAACCGTCCCGTTGGTTTCGTGGTCACAAGTGCATCTGCCGTTCTCGGGGTCCTGGGTTCGATTCTCAGGTCGGACAGTGTTATTAAAATTGGGTTTTTCCCGTTAGGAGTTTCTTTACTCTTTTTCTTTTTTTTTTTTGCCCGGAGTTTGGAAATTGGTGGCGTAATACCCCCGTGCCTCGGAAAGCACGTAAAGCCGTTGGTCCTGCGCCTGTTCTCTCTCCTGTATTTGCGCACACACTTGTGCACTATAATATCTCCTGCAAACCTGGCTAATCTTCTTTGAAATTGGCCACCGTGACCGAAATCGGTCAGGGGATTTATTATTATGTTATTATTTTTAAACCTAAACCTACCCTAACACACTACAAAAGCACCCTTAGAATAATTGAATAAGCAACTGACAACCCTTGTAGCAATCAAGTATTCTTTTCTTCGGTTTTTACTATAAAAAGTACGCTTTTCTTTAGAGAATGAAGGACAGTCATAAAAATATTTTCGTAAAAATATTTTATTTTAATTAACGCCACCTCTGGAAAACAAGTTCACAAACCAAGTTTATGAATACAACGCCATCTAGTTATATCGCAAGTAAAACTATACACGTAGTGTGTAACTGTACATGTGTGTGTAAAGACATAGTAAAGATATAAAGTGAAACGGCTAAATGTTTAGGGGTACAAATCTTTGTATGTGACGAGTTAACAAGCAAAGTGAATATCTAAAAAGATTATGTTAATGCGTTAGTTGACGCATATAATAAAGTTGTTTCGCAAAGCTTTCTGAGTTAGGCGTAAAAATTGAAAATGTTCGAAGTGCGAATGTGCCGCCATCTAGCGATAAAGTGGCTGGGAGATCATGTATCGAATAGCCTTAAGGTGAATGCGTAGTGGTAGCCCGCGAAATTCAAATTTTCTTACGTTTTTTGCAATTTTCAGGTCAGTGTCAGGTTTTATCTTGATCAAAATTTGATTCGCGACTATAACAGGTACGTATTCACAGAATTATAATCATCAGAATCATTAATACATCTTTCTAAGTTAGATTTCTACCATAAACACTTTTCCATACGAGATTTGTTCTTAACGGTAGAAATCTAACTTAAAGAGATATATTAAAGATTCTAATGACTATAATTCTGTAAATGCATATCTATTATAGTCGCGAATCAAATTTTGATCCAGATACAACCTGACACTGACCTGCAAATTGCAAAAAACGTAAGAAAATTTGAATTTCGCGGTCTACCACTGCGCATTCACCTTAAGCGTGAAGAGGTAATAGACAGACACACGTTCGCATTAATATTAGTATGGATTTTTCTTTGTTCACAGTGAAGTCCTAGTACTTATGCTAGAAAAATGGCCGGCGCAAACCATAGAGAAGCAACAAACGGCAGTGCGCGACGCTATCAGAAGGGCGTGCGTCGATGCTGATAGTAATTGCAGGACTTACGGCAGGAGGTAAGCCTTGTGTTTTCGTCATATAACGGCCGCAATATAGCGGCCGTCCAGAAAGAAGGCGAAAATCTTGTCGCCGTTTTTTGCCATAATTTTGAAGGTTTCGGAAAACTTAAAAAAAAAAAACACCGGGAGTGCCGACAGAAGTGAAAATAACACAAACAGAATACTTACTTACTGACATATCGGATATACATTAAAACCGAGTACATCCCGAGGACAGCCGAATACATTCGAAGCGGTGTCGGTTACGGTAACAGTGGCGCGAATTCAATAGTTTTTTTTTTCATCTCAAAAAATGCCCAACGCGCCTCAAAAAGTTTTCACGCGCTGGGGGCACGGCAATTGATGTTTAGCCAAGCGCTTAAAAGGTTAATTTTCATTGAAATAAAGTTGATATTTGTTTAACTTGAAATAGGGTAGCACTGCGCAATTTTACTATAGGTAGGTTTGATATTAAATATTGAACTGTTTACAGAGCATACGCCGCCTACACACGTCACTTCCCCGACGACGCGGAACAGCTGTTCGCTCGGCTGGACTCGGCTGCGCAGAAGCAGATAGAACGAGAGAGGAATATCGGAAGCGTTGATAGCCTGCATCATGTTGGCACTGGTAAGTATCTTTATCTACCTATCTTTTAGGCGAAAGCAACACGGTAGCCCGCCAAATTCAATTATTCTTTTAGGCGAAAGCAACACGGTAGCCCGCCAAATTCAATTATTCTTTTAGGCGAAAGCAACACGGTAGCCCGCCAAATTCAATTATTCTTTTAGGCGAAAGCAACACGGTAGCCCGCCAAATTCAGTTATTCTTAAGAGCCTATACTACCTCAAATGGCTTAGCGTGATCCTCTGTTATGTCGAAAATACTGCACCATTAATTTTGAAATAAATATATGGTAATGTTGAGGATTAATGGTAAGTCCTATGTTAGACGAAAACACGATTTCATAAAATTTTCTAGATAGAAAAAAAATCCAAAGTTACCTCTAACCCGAACAATAAACCGAAAAATAGATGACCAGTTAGTATGCAAAGGCATACTAACTGAACTTACTTTAAAGCAGGTCTTATGTTATTTATTTTTTTATAATTACCATTATTTTTACTGTAAAAAGCAAATACCTAAACCATTGGCGCTTCCTGCCGCCCAGCACCGCACTGTCTCGCTCTTACTCAGTCCGCGAGCAGTATCGTATGAGCGAGATAAAGAGTGACTTTTAGCTGAGGTAGTATAGGCTCTTAAGTTTTTTGCAATTCAACCCTCTAAGTTCATATAATCCTGCTGTTTGATGTTTCATGAAATAAAATAAAAAAAAGCCTTTTATTTCCACTTTTTTCAGATTAACATAAAGAATGTTGTATCTACCTTTATACTTATTTAACAAAAGAATTAGAAAAATAGAGAAACTAATATCTATGTAACCTAAATTTTCTTAATACATACCTTATTATTATTAATTTAAAAAAAAACGTATTTCATGAAATGTCATTCATTTTAATTGTATTGATGATATTAATGATTATAATTCTGTAAATACATATTTGTTACTTTCGCGAATCATATTTTAATCAATATTAATGTGTCAAGAAGCTCCGCTAATGAGACACAATAAAATTGATTTTCTATTGTTTCGTCGCCGATCAGCGAACCGCGCCGCTTGACCGGTTAAAGATGACACCGATCTGCAAATTGCAAAAGACGCTTCCCCCTTAAGGGGAATGAAAAATAAATACCGATGAAACGAGCTGTGTTATTTGGTCGTATATATACGACTCTAGCGGAATGGACACGAAAATATTTGTCGGATTAATCCGACGTAAGCAGTTAAAAGGATAAACCGCTGAGCCGATTTAGATGAAATTCGGTATAGAGATAGTTTCGAGTCCCGGGAAAGGACATAGGATACTTTTTATCGCGATATTCCCACGGCAACGAAACTTATGCGGGTGAAACCGCGGGGCGCTGCTAGTGTAAGAATATTTCGCACCTTCTTTGCAACAAAGTCACAAATAGCCAATGCAAAATTGAGGTAAGTATGCCATATTGTCTCTGAACCATGCCTATACTTGGGGCAACAAAAACATCCGCGAAAGTATCTCAAAATTCTACTGGCGCAGGTGCCTTTGTGGTTATAAATGCGAAAAGATGAGGAAATAAATGCGAAAAAAAAAAGTGTCCTGTAAAATTAAAAAATGAGCTGTTGTGACTTTGTTGCACCGAAGGTGCGATTTGTTTCTCAACCCAGTGGTACGTAATATCAAATTTCTTTTTCTTCCGCCGTGTTACGCTATATTGCGGTCGTTATGTCGTGGAGCCGCTGTTTTACGAATCCTTTCAGTTCGTCTGACAGCTTTATCCCGGCTTTGTAACGAAGACTTTGTCTGCCTTTGTTACAATGTTTCATTGTTCGTGTTTTTTTTTCAGAGAGGAGAGCTATCACAAGTCCTAGGAGTCCAGCGGCCAGTGTATCAGGTCAGTTAATCAAATATTTTTGCATAAAAAAAAAACAGTGGCACTCGGGAGTGCCGACAGAAGTGAAAACTTGAACAATTACGTGTGTATTTTTTGAATCGTCATATAAACAAAACACAAACAGAATACATTGCCATCACTCACTGACATATCGGAAAAACATTAAAACCGAGTACATCCCGAGGACAGCCGAGCACAGCCGAATGTTGCGCGGTGTCGGTAACAGTGTCGCGAGTTCAATGGTTTTTTCCCATCTCAAAAAATGCCCAACTAAATAAGTTTTCACTTAAAAAAAGCTGTAGAATTTCTGCACTCGTGCCTTAGGTGTGCCAACCCTGTTCTAGGGGATTAATTTTTCAAAGTTTTTATGAATATGTTACTAAACCACCAACATATTGTTGCACGCTGCCCGGATATCGGTAACTATACATAGCGTCCACTGAGAACCTAGTGTCGGGCGTGAGTCGCTCGGGCTCGCTGCGCAGGCGCCGCGCCTCGCAGGAGAGGCCGCCCGTCTCGCACATACCCGTCGCTATGAGAGGCGACGGTGAGTGAACTAGGGTTACTTATTAGATAGAAAATAAATAAAATTATTTTGTCGGATTCTGAGCCAAAGAATAGTCTCCCAGATCGAATATTGTCCATGTCGGTCTCAACAGAGACTAAGCCCTCGGTGCGGGAAATATTATAGTGCGCAAGTGTGTGCGCAGACACGATCAAAGGTCGTAAGTTCCAACCTTGACAGGCGCTTTACTTTGTGTAAATAATTTCATTACCACTGCTCTCAAAACGGTGAAGGAAAACATCGTGAGGAAACCAGCATGTCCTGGAACCAAAAATTCGAAGACATGTGACATCTACCGATCCGCACTGTCCTGCGTGGTGGAGCACGGCCCACTCCCTCTCACAGAGAGGAGGCTTATGTCCCAGCAGTGGGGACGTTATAGGTTGATTATGAGTGTGCATGCCCGAATAGTTTTGTTACAACAGTCCCGTTGTGTCCCAGAGCGCTCCCCCGGCAACGTGACGGCGCGCTCGGTGTCGGCGCTGGACGCGGCGGCGGCGCAGCGTGCGCGTGCGCGTGCGCTGTACTCGCACATGAGCCGCAACAAGATCCCGCCCACGGCCAGCTTGCGTGAGTGCTGTACCTTATATGTAGGGGAGGGGGGTTTAATATAAGGTGTTTGACTATTTACAACAATCTAATTTGATTTTTAGGGGGATGCGCTAACATAGCCCGCGTATTTCAAATTTTCTTAGGTATTTTTTTGCAATTTGAGTCTCAGGTTGATCAGAAGACCAATTCTCATAATTAAAAACGTTCAAAATCTAGTCGCAATCTCATCCTAGCGACAATCAATGTCAAAAATGTAGGGAAATTATAGGTATATTGACAGATTAAGACTGAACTGAATACAATTTAAGTTCATAATATAATCCTTTTAATTGATATTTCATGAAATAGTCATTCAACAAGGTTAAAAAATGTTACTTTGGTATACAGGCTTATTTTTTTATCACCATCCAAATTTTTACAGGGTGTTCTACCCATGAATATGAACAACTTTCACTATGGGACCAACTCCATAATCCATAATTGTTTCCATTATTTTTATTTACCACCATTGTACAGACGCCAGCACATCAACCTACCCGAAACTGTCAGATTTTCCCAATCAACTTTGAACCTTATGCTTTAGTGATAAAGTTGAAAATCCATTAAAGAAATTTGACAGATTGTAATAGGTTGATGTGCTGGCGTCTGTACATTATGGATTGCAATAAACGATTTGAGATTTGAACTCTGAAATCACGAAAACAAAATCAGCTGGTTCATACAAAAGTTCAATACCTACTTGACCAAAATGTATGAAACAGCTGATTTTTTTTTTCGTGATTTCAGAGTTGGTTCCATAGTGCAAGTTGTTCATATTCATGGGTAGAACACCCTGCAAAAATTTGGATGGTGATAAAAAAATAAGCCTGTATGTACCGTGTATACATCCATATGCATTTAGTCAAAAGCGGTTATTTTAATACCTATTACAAACAGACACTCCAATTTTATTTATTTGTATAGAAAAAGAAGTCAAGCACCTTATTATTGTCGGTACTTAGAAAAAAGTGCCAAAATCGTGTCTTCGCCACCGAAACTATACTCATATTTTTTTTTTAAATACTCGTATGTCATATTATACCGTATGTTTTTAAATAGGGATCTTTATGACACCTACGTTTACTGTTAAAGATAATATTACAAAATATATCGACGGTGAAGTGTCAATATCTAATAACTAACATTATTGCGATTTTCACTTTATTGCATATTCCTAGGTAAAATATAAAATAGCTCATATTTCCAAAGACATAAGGTCTTTAATCGACGACGACGTTTCCTACTATTTGCTTAATATAAGTAACTTTTTTATTTTAATATTAAAAGCTATTGAAAGGAAACGTTTTTTCGCCTCTTGTAAATCATGATCTTGTAGTTATTAGACATTGATACTACACCGTCGATATATTGGTTCTAAAGAACAAAAAAATAGTAAAAAAAAAAAATAACAGTTTGATTAGAGATCCCTGTTAAAATGCTGACTATACAGGGTGTTACGGAAAGGTAAAATAACTAGGGGGTGGGGGTGAGAGTACTCATAAATATTAACAATTATTACTCTGGAAGCTACTCAACTGCAGAAAAAGGGAGGTATGTGGTATTACAGCATGACGGTTTTACATAATACATCAAACTTAACTTCTTCACTCTACACTTTTAACTTGCTACAAAAAAGGAAGTTGCGTTTAACGAAATTGGGTTGCTATTAATGAAGGCGTACATAAGCTTGTGCTAGGAGCTAGGTTTCATCGCAATTAGAGCATAAAGGTATGATTCCGATCTCGGCAGCACGCAGCAGTGCTGCCGCAGCAGTGCGGTCGCAGCACTACTGGTCAGTACTGGTCCTCATACATTTTCTACGGGTTTATACGCGATTACATTCCGAGCACGGCAGCAATGCTGCGCGACATTGCTGCGTCACATTGCTGCCGTGCTCGGAATGTAATCACGTATAAACCCGTAGAAAATGTATGAGGACCAGTAGTGCTGCGACCGCACTGCCGCGGCAGCACTGCTGCGTGCTGCCGAGATCGGAATCATACCTTAATTTGCAGTTTAAAATGTTTTTGCTTCGAAACGGCGTCTATTTGACGTCGGTTCGACCTTTAAAGGATACCTCACATAAATGATAAATGATTTTATTTTTGTATTTTGTAAGTAGGTTTGCACATACACTTTTACACGTCAATCATATTTTTTATAAAACTAGACGAGGTCGGCGTTTCATATCTGACTACTCTGAGAAGAAAGGCCGAAACAAACTCAGAGGTCACAGTCTCTTTTAAAGAGACACGTACAGTCTCTTTTAAAGTCCAGACATAATCTTGGTCAGGTTATATGAAGACCATGTAGTTAAGAAAGAAAGAAAATACATTTATTTAGCATAGACTAAAGGACACACAATACACTAGATACATCAGATAAAAAAACAAAACAAAGATCAAATAAAAAGCGTAAAGTCCGATGTAAGTAATTAGCAGGAAAGTGTGCCTCACGGCTGCGCCAAAAAGGCCCAGTTCAGCAATAATGCCAGACAACTAGTGCCTGACGCTGGTTTTCAACTGGACCTGATGTGTGAGGTGTGTGTGGTAGATCGATGTCTGAGATGGTCTTTTGACATAGTAGCAAATAGGAGTATGAGGTGATACAGTACGGCTTCAATGTATTTAAACCTGCTGAAACGTGACAATAAGTAGATTACATAGGTTTAGGTACTTAAATAAAGGAAAACAGAAAAACCACGTGATTTAGTTAACCGACTAAACGTTTATACCAATATATTCAGTTGTCATGCTACGTCACAGTTGTACTCTTAGCAACGTTATTAAGAGCCTATACTACCTCAGCTAAAATTCACTCTTTATCTCGCTCATACGATACTGCTCGCTGACTGAGTGAGAGCGAGACAGAGTGCGGTGCTGGGCGGCAGGCAGCGCCAATAGTTTAGGTATTTGCTTTTTACAGTGAAAATAATGGTAATTATAAAAAATAAATAACATAAGACCTGCTTTAAAGTAAGTTCAGTTAGTATGCAAAGTTTCATGATCTAATTTGAAGTATTTTTTGAATACCAGCGGTTTATTGTTCGGGTTAGAGGTAACTTTGGATTTATTTTCTATCGAGAAAATTTTATGGAATCGTGTTTTCGTCCACTGCCCCTTCTTACATGACTTCTCAAATTCAATATTTATGCTCTGCCCATACTAAAAATCTTCGTTCAACCAACAATCGCCTTCTACGATATCCTTCTCACCGTTCTGGTTTCATTCATTCTTCTTTCTTTGTCCAGGCGGTCTTTCTATGGAATGCGCTCCCTCTGAACATCAGGACGGCAACCAGTCGGTTATCTTTTAAAGTGAAGGCACGTGAACATATTCGGCAGAAGTTGGCCGTAACATCCCAGCGCTGATTTGCTGGATTCGTTTTCTCCTCTACCGATCATTTTTCCCCTGAGAGTTCATCTGGTTTATATGTATGTATGTATGTATGTATCTGTGTATATATTGTAATTTATATTCATTTCCTAGCTAGTTCTCCTGTATGTTGCACCTGCCATGTTTTGTCTCTGCATCACCCTAAGGTTGACTGGTAGAAAATGCCTCAGGCATTAAGTCCGCCTTTGTACAGTATTATTTTTTTTACTTGTGCATAAAGTTTTAATAAATAAATAAATAAATAAATAACATAAGACTTAGCATTAATCCTCAACTTTACCATATATTTATTTCAAAATTAATGGTGCAGTATTTTCGACATAGCGGAGGATCACGCTAAGCCATTTGAGGTAGTATAGGCTCTTAACGAATTTTAACATTGCTAAATTGAAGAGTACAACTGTGACGTAGCATGACAACTGAATAGACTGGTATTACGTTTAAAGTTGTCAAAAAATAAAAGGCCCGTTTTGATGTTTGTCATCGCGACGTAACTAGTGAAGTAACCACACAACTCGGTACTTGATACACACGATAAATCGATTTAAGTTTGTATGAGTATTTGATCGATTTGATTATTCAGTGTATAGTGCATTGGATTAAAGTTCTGATTAGAAAATTTGATTTAACTCAAATGTCAAAACGGGCCTTTTATTGTTTGACAACTATAGTCGGTTAACCACGTCACGTGGTTTTTTCGTTTACCTTTATTTAACTACCTAAACCTATGGAGTATAGAAGTCTGCAAATTGCCAATATTGCCATTAACGGGAAACAAATCCAGACTGGTCTTTTATTTTGCCATTAGCCCTTTTATTTAGGTCTTTTATTTTGCCCAGTGCTGAGCAAAGGTCTTCCACCTCACTCTGTCCAGAGCAGCCAAGGACCAATCTTTATTAAAGGAGTCCAGCTCATCCCGCCATCTCCGTCTGGACCTGCCGCGATGTCGTTTGCCAATAAGCGGGACCCGCTGGGTCGCAAGTTTGGCCCATTCATCGTCTGACATCCTGCAGATGTGTCCAGCCTAATTATCGTGGTAGCTTTCCGACGGACATCAGTTATTTTAGTGATGGAACGGATTGGTGTATTCTATTAAGACTGGTCTGCATCTGAAAAATGAATAATGGAAAAATTTAATAACACTATCCGACCTGTCTAGCTATTCACAAACACTCGATACGCTTCCGTATCGTATCGAACATTAATCATTGTTATCGTAGGAGTCTTCTAAACGCTGTTCACAAGTCCAAAATCCGAAAATTTTGTCAGTTTAAATCAAATAGACGCCCGCTATTCTTCCAACAGCTATTTGCTGTTGAAGGCAAGTCAAATCAGGTTATCGAAATGTCAGGTTTTCGATACGATAGCCTGTCGTATGGTTGTGAATCAGGGCTCTGGGGGTCGAACCAGCTTCAGCAGTTGCAACTACGAGAGATATATCAACAAGACAAATCACAATAACCTTCTGCGATAAAGAGGTAAAGTAGTTTGTGAATTTGGGTATGTTTGTAATCTCTAGAAATACTAATCCGTTAATTATGTAAAAAAAATTGGTTGTCTTTAAAGTCGGTTTACGGACGATAATTTTACGTGATAACGTCACAGGAAAACATCAGATAGATGCGTCACAAGCCGAACGCTTAGGCCGACCGTGCCTCTCTATCGCTTGTTCCGCGCTCTCGCTTGCACGCCCGGCTCAGGCTAAACGTGACAATGGGTCATGCTTTTTCGTGCGTGCAACTGGCGTTTATCGATTTATAAGACGTTGTCACGTCAAAAGCGTAGTAATTATAACCACACAAAATGCATCACAGCTACATTAGCACCGTTGTTGACGAACTACAGAGTTCTGTATTTGCGCATGTGACTTGTGAGATATGTAATATACATTACAACAGCCTTAATAAATGCACCCCCTTACTAATAAATGTATTGTACAGGATGTAATATACATTACAACAGCCTTAATAAATGCACCCCCTTACTAATAAACGTATTGTACAGGGTGTCCCTAGAAGTATGGATCAAATCGAATAGGGGCTTGGGCAAGTTCATTTCAAAACGTTTTAACAAAAAAAAAGAAAGAGAAGAGAAATCGAATCGTTTTAAAAAATATATTTAATAAAAAAAGTATCAGGGCTATCAATTTATTTTTTTTTAGATAGCCCTGATAGCATTTTTTATGATTATTTTCTTTGAGCACTATGCGAAGTGATTGAAAAAAAAAATTAAAATTGGTTATATGTTTTGAACCGTAAAAAAATTCACCAACATTCTCAGGGTTAAAAAGTTTGGAAATGACCTTGCCCACGCCCCTATTCGATTTGATCCATACTTCCAGGGACACTCGGTATAAGATGAATAGTTACACACCGATTTCTCTCTTTCAGTCGTCAGTAATTTGATTTTTGCAACTATACAGACGCTATAAAACGTTTATTAGTAAGAGGGGTAAAGTTTTACAAATAAACGTCGTGTAAGCAGCCATTTATTTACTTAGTTTTCATGTGGGGTATCTTTTAACATTTAATTAATTAAAAGCTATAGCCGCTCAAACTAACACAATAACAACAAATCTAATGAGTTCTGTTTTTATCTTTCATTGTATATATTAAACAAATTAATATTTTACGAAAGAAAATGGTGTTTCAAATCGACAATATTACATGTTTCGTCAAACAAAAAAACACCTTGCCATCCATATAAAAAAGGTTTATATTTAAAAAAATAATAAAATGTTCCTTATACTTCAACGGAATTCAAAAACATTACTCTTCTACTCATGCTCATCCAACATTTTAATTAAAAAAAATTACCATCCACATCATAACGTTTTATTTTTATTTTCAAAATCTTAAAGAAAATATTTCTGAGTAAAGTTTTTGAATTTCAGCGGACCCACGATATGACCGTGACGAAGAATAAGCGAATGAACGAACAACGAAGAATATATACATATTATATTAGATAATATATAATTATAAATAGATACAAGTGTACATGTAGAGGGATAATTATAAATAATAAATAAATAATTATAAATAAGCTTAACTTTAATTTATGCTATGCCGAAGAAGGAGATGTTTCACAACCAGGTATTTTAAATCGAATATTTTATTTTCTACAGGGTCAAATGTTATTAGCTAGCGAAACTTCACAGACGTGATGGGTATCGATATTTAAACATAAAAAAAAAAAACATAAATTAATTTCATGTTTTTTTTTGTGGGTTCTTCGACCGCTGTTAGTGTAGTCACTTGAAATATCGGTATTTTTGGGTAAACTTCACAGACGTGACAGGTATCGATATCTCATCATCATCATTATTTCAGCCGAAAGACGTCCACTGCTGGACATAGGCCTCCCCCAAGCACCTCCACTTCGACCGGTTCTGTGCCTATCGCATCCAAAAGGTTCCTGCGGCCTTCACTAGGTCGTCGGTCCATCTTGTGGGAGGCCTTCCAACGCTACGTCTTCCGGTACGCGGTCGCCACTCCAGAAACTTTCGGCTCCATCGGCCATCTGTTCTGCGAGTAATGTGCCCTGCCCACTGCCACTTAAGTTTGGCAATTCTTCGGGCTATGTCGGTTACCTTGGTTCTCCGGCGGATCTCCTCATTTCTGATTCGATCACGCAGGGAAACTCCATAGCTCTCTTCATTTCCTTTTGGGCGACTTTTAGCCTTCTAATAAGGTCCATTGAGAGCGACCACGTTTCAGTGCCTGACAACACGCACTGGTCAAAGACTTTCGTCTTGAGACACTGCAGTATATGTATCGATATCTTAAGCATAATAAAAAAAAAAAAACAGATTTTCTTAATTCATACTTCTATTAACAACAATACAAGCGGTCGTTGACCCCCCAAAAAAGGACCTCGCCTGAGGCAGGACATCGCCGTCGAGGTAGACCAAGAAGAAGGTGGCGTGACGATCTAATATCATTCGCAGGGCCAACATGGCCAGAGATCGCACAAGACAGGGAGGTTTGGAAGAAAAAATGGGAGGCCTTTGCCCAGCAGTGGGACACAATATAGGCTGACAAAAAAAAAAAAAAAAAAAAAAGTCTTTATTTGTTTTTGTTAAATCGTGTTCAGATATCGATACCCATCGTGTTTGAAGTTTCGCTAGCTAAATTAATTTGACCCTGTATATTATGTAGATGTTTCTTCTTTTTTCTAAATAAATGCTAATAAAATAGGTACACTCACAGATATAGATACACCTAGATAACGCAAGAGCAACTACTTCGCGTGCCAAAAATCGCACCAGCTTACGTTCGAAAATTATAAGCCGCCACTTTCGCGCTCAGTCCTGCGTACTGCTGGCTGGGTGAGCGTGAGCGAGAGCGCGAGCTTGTGACGTCATAGTAGGTAGTCAAAAAGTGGCGCGCTTAGTTTTCATACAGTTCGTGATACTTGCGTTATCTAGGTATATCTATATCTGTGGGTACACTTTATTCAGAGAAGCAATCGTACTTCGCACACAAAATAGAAATAATAGAAATAGCAGGCACTTTGTGTAAATAATTTCATCACCGCTGCTCTCAAAACGGTGAAGGAAAACATCGTGAGGAAACCGGCATGTCCTAAAACCAAAAATTTGAAGACATGTGACATCTACCAACCCGCACTGGGCACGCGTGGTGGATTACGGCCCACTCCCTTTCGCAGAGAGGAGACCTGTGTCCCAGCAGTCCCCGAAACATACATTTTATGAATTGCTTTTTTGAATAACGTGAAGTCTATTTTAGTTGCTTTTCTGCTAGCAATAGAATAAGCAGCTATTTAAGTATTGAGAATTATTTTTTTTAAGTATATGTAATTATTTTACATAGTTAAATACGTCTATGTTACCAAAAATTTCACTTTCAAACTATCCTTTCTTAAGGTTTTATTATTCCCTCTTTATTCTTGCCATATACGGTTTTGGACTCCTTGAAAGTATATTCAGGGAAATTAATTGTTTATCAAATTGACTACAACATGTCATGTTTTTTTTATGCCCTATATTTATTTTCTTTTTTTTTATATACAAGTACTTTTTGTTAATAAGTATGTCAGCATAAAATTCAAAGCCCTAACTGACTGATATATCAACGCACAGCCTAAACCGCTGGTCCTAGAGACGTGAAAGGAGGGTGTGTTCTTTGTAAAGAGTAGGTATCCACTAAGAAAGGGTTTTTCGAAATTCCACCCCTTTTGAGGGTGAATGGGGGGAAATTTCACGTGGACGAAGTCGCAGGCAGAAGCTAGTTGTTAATGTAATTTTAACTAGATTATGTAAATACGACCAAATAAAATTTTCCGTATTTTGAAATCACAATTTTATTGTCATTCTGAAATAGTATTATGAAATGGCTATAATCTACATCGTTAGATGCAAATAATGCATTACACAAATCCTGCATCGCGCAAGCAAAGTTTACCGCGCAACTAGCATACCTACAACAACATCTACAATCGTCGGATTCTAAGCCCAGCTCCTGCAGTCTCGACATTAGACAGCGACAAAAATCGGTCGCTAAGTCTTAGGTATCGTTGTCAAATTCCGTGAATAGAGTTTCAACTTTATTACGAAAGTATAAGGTTGAAAATGTATTAAAGAAATTCAAATTTCCAATTTTTTGTCAACATCGATTAGTCTTTGTCGTTATATTTGTCGAGACTTCAGGGCCTCGCTGGGGGCCCTAATTTATTGAGGCACACACAGGCAAGACCGGTTAAGGAGACGACAACCTTCTAGGTTGAACTGCGAGATATATGCCTTTCAAAAACAATCGTCGGGCATTAGCCCACCAGACACAACACCCTATCGGACGATCCATCTGCCAACCCACACTGGGCCCGCGTGGCGGATTACGGCCCACTCCCTCTCACTGAGAGGAGGCTTGTGTCCCAGCAGTGGGAACATTATAGGCTGATTATGTAATAAACAATTAATTTCCCTGATAGTGCAAGCAAATTTTGAAAAATTCTCGTAAGTTGTTTTTTTTTTCTTGTCATTCTACAAGTACGAATGTTTCTTCGCTATATCAAACACCCAGTTTCACTGCACTTTAAACACTACGTAGCACTTTCCTTTCCTTACTATGTTTTACAACTTAATATCCACAATGTGTTTTGTCATTCTTCCACCAGCCAGAGCAAAACGTTCGCCAGTCGCAGCGGGCGGGGTACCTCCCAGTCCAGAGCGGTCGGTCGGACGGTCCCGGTCGAGACCAGGCGTGTCGCAATCACAACGTGAGTATTTACTTACAATAGGGTCGATCAGGTTAAGCTACGCTTGCCGCGGTTGGTCTGTGGATGGGTGACCATCTTTACATACCGAGACCCCTCCGTGTCTCGGAAAACACGTTAAGCCGTTAGTCCCGGCTGTCATTCATGGATCTTTGACAGTCGTTATGGATCGTCAGAACTCAAGCCCGAAAGTCTGACAAACAGCCTTACCAAGGGGTATCGTATTACCCAGTAACTGGGTTGAGGAGGTCAGATAGGCAGTCGCTCCATGTAAAATACTGGTATTCAGCTGCATCTGGTTAATTTGGAAGCCGACCCCACCATAGTTGGGACAAGGAGACGAAGAAGATAGTGAACACTAGGTGCGCCCCGCGGTTTCACCCGTATAAGTTTCGATCCCGAGGGAATATCGTGATAAAATGTACCCTATGTGTTAATCCAGTGTCAGCTAGCATAAAAAGAGACCTCAAAAAAGCCGAATTGCCAGAAGCGACAACCCAAGACAGTATAACTTAGTCAGCGGGATTGTCCGAAAGGGTTACCGCTACCCCGGAACATAAAGGGCTAAGGAAGGAACACGGATGGGTTTTAGTCAGTAAGAGTTTGACACTCCCTTCCGCTCCACCCAGAGCGGGGGGGTCATTTATGATTTCCCATCCACAATAAAAAAAAAAGAGACAGTATAACTTGACGCAGAACAGTGAGAAGACGCGACCCCAAATAACAGGACCAGGGACAGAAGATGCATAATTATACCAATACTTTTCTATTTTTACAGCGACATCCCGTTCATCATCGCCATCATCCCGCAGCAGTGGTCCCATGTCGCTGGCCAGCGCTCGCAGACGACCCTCTGGCATCCCGCGCTCTTTAGCAGGCTCCAGAGAAACCAGCCCTACCAGGTGAGAACATATTTAAAAAAACCGAGTGTGCTTATGACCACACGACTGAAGTGAAACTTCAAACGTATTTGGCTATGAGAGGAAGAGAGAAAGAAAATGTGCGCGCGCACTGCTTTCTCTTGCTTATATCCCCCACCATAGAAATGTAAAAATATCTATGTCCCCCTCTCAACTCCCGTTCGCCTCGCCCGATCACACTTTTCGTAACGCTTACGTCACGCGTTCGCCAGCTTACTCCCCAAGTCAAGCGTGCGTAAAGAAGTTTCACTTCAAAAGCGCCTTGTGAAACTTCAAAACTCGTAAGTCGGAACCGATACCACTCGGCCACCACTGCTCACCGTTTCAACTCTGCGAGTTTTAGGTCGTGGGTTCGAACCCAGGCAGGCGTTTTACTTTGTGTAAATAATTTCATCGCCACTGCACTCAAAACGGTGAAAGAAAACATCAGGGCCTCCTCTCGGTTCTTACCGAGAGGAGGCCTGTGGCCCTGATGTTTAGATGCCCTGATGTTTTGTTCTGATGAGGAGTGGGCTGTAATGTGCCACTCGGGCCCAGTGCGGGTTGGTGTGTACGAGAATTGTTGGTTCTAGGACATGCCGGTTTCTTCACGATTTTTTCCAATACCGTTTTTATTTATTGACACACCAACGACTTATTCACTAAAACATTACAATAAATATATTCTAAATCAACAGCTTTGCGGTGAATTCGTCACTTATAGGTGTGCACAGCTCTTGTATAATCAATAATAAAAATTAAAATGGAAATTATGATACTTACTAACAAAATTAAAATTTGACAAAGTTTACATTGAATCTAAAATGTCAAGTAGTTAATAAAATACATTATAATTCAGAAAAAAAAACAATGAAATTGGAATATAAAAACAATTAAGAATTAAAACTATAAAAATAATAAATAAATTAGGACATGATTATTACATTATGTATAATAAATTAAAAGAATAGAATAGATTAAAATTTGGGTTCAAAAATTGAGTTAAATTGTACAATATTTAAATACATTGAATCACACAAATACACAAATTAACATTTTGTAAAAGAAATAAACAAACAAATCGATCAAGAACTGAGGACGTATCGCTTGAATTCATTCAGACTGTTCGAAAATATGTCCAAGTTGTTAGTACGCGTGCTCAGCTTATTGTAGCTAGACAAAAACCGGTATAAAGGAGCTGAACGACCAAGATTAGTTCTATTTTTAGGCATTCGAAATGTTTCTGTTTTAAAATGGGATCTATATGAGGTACGGCGAGGCACATTTAAACTGATCTCCGAAACTAACTCCGGTACATTCGCCAAATTGTGGAGGGTCTTATATAGGAAAATTAAATCTGAGCAACTTCTTCGTTGCTCCAAAGAGCTCATCCTGAAATGACAGAGCCTTTGAGGGTAATCAGCTTCGCGATCACAAGTCTGTGATCTGTAGCGAAGGTATCTCGTAAACTTTTTTTGGATGCGCTCTATTCTGTCGATGTGGTTTTGAGAGCAGTGGTGCCAGGGTTCGAACCTACTACCCACGATGGCCGTAAGTCGCGGCCGTTTCCTCTGGGCCACCACTGCTCCTAAAGCTTTTCCATATTTCCATCGACTTTACAGTTTTTTTTTTCGATTATCTCGTTTTGCTATGCCCTCCATGAAATTACATTATTTGTTCAAACATTTCTAATATTAGTCATCATCTCTATTGAGGACACGTGAAGACTTTCGAATGAACAGAAATGTTAATCTTAGGGGCCGTCTCCACGAGCGAGAGAATCGCGGCGATGATAACATCGCCGCGATTCTCTCGCTCTCTCTCTATCGTATCTCTCTATCGTCGTGCCACGTATTTCTATACATTCTCTTAGAACGTGTCTCCACACGGCGTTATCATCGCGGCGAAAATTTGATGGCACGGCGAGACTATCGCCGCGATTCTCTCGTCCGTGGAGATGGCCCCTTAGTGACACGATATAAAGCTCAAATTGCAATGCTTTACGTCGAGTTGTGTCAATGTGCGACGGCCATTCGCTCTTATTATTTTACGCTTTTGCAAAACAGTTGATTTCTTTCAGTTGTCTACCCATTCTGGGAATACAGATTTCATATTATGTTGTTGCAGGAGTGGCAGGTCAAGCAGTGTGGTAAGCGCAGGCGTTCGTCGGCGCGAGTCTATCGAACGTACTGCACCCAGCCGGGCCCCCGCCGCTACCTTGAGGCTGTTACAACAGACTAGAGATGCTGAGGCTTTGCTTAGAGTAAGTACCCTTAAAAACAAATATTAGACATAGGTAGGTACTTGGGTAAACTTACCATAAGAAGAAAAGAGAAAAAGATGAATAAGCGAACGGGTGTAGCGGTATCTACAACGCCACATGCGAACAACGCGACATACTGACGTCACGCAAAATCCTGCATCTCGCAAGCAGAGTTTACCGCGCAACTAGCATAGATACAACGGCCCGACATGAATCATAGGGCAGTTGCCCGCCAGACACAACACCCGTCTGGTCGGAGGATCTTCCCTTTTCTATAGAGTATGAGTGAACTTTACATCCTGTTCCTCATACCTCTGTAGTTTTTAACAACAAACTTCCTTACACCCACAGAGTCCAGAAGATAGTTCAGCGTGTGAAGGTGGACGCGGTCGTGACGATGACTCGGAAGCCTCCAGCGTCTGTTCCGAACGAAGTCTCGATTCTTATAGAAGACACGATGTAAGTCATGTACCAACTATTAAGAGCCTATACTACCTCAGCTAAAATTCACTCTTTATCTCGCTCATACGATACTGCTCGCGGACTGAGTGAGAGCGAGACAGAGTGCGGTATTTGCTTTTTACAGTGAAAACAATGGTAATTATAAAAAAGTAAATAACATAAGACTTGCTTGCTTACTTGACTTGCATAAGTTCAGTTAGTATGCAAAGTTTTATGATCTAATTTGAAGTATTTTGTAATACCAGCGGTTTATTGTTCAGGTTAGAGGTAACTTTGGATTTTTTTTCTATCGAGAAAATTTTTTGGAATCGTGTTTTCGTCTAACATAGGACTTAGCATTAATCCTCAACTTTATCATATAAAAGTTAGTAGTGCTGCACACCTCTACCCTATTTCAAGTTAAACGAATATCAACTTTATTTAAATGATCATTAAGTTGATTTCAGAGTGACTAGCACTATTGAAAGAGTTATAAAAATGTTTGAAGTTGTAGCGTAAACTGAAGTTTATTGTGTAGGAATTAAAGTTATTTTTTCATTTGTTTACATTTTTGGCAAATGAATCGCGAATGCACGGTATATTCACGATTACAAAGCAGATATAGTCGACGTCTGCACGTCATAACGAGTCTCGCCTAAAAGTCTTGTATTAAAATTGTCGCTTTTTGACGTTCGCCTTGTAATCTTTTAACCCTTCATTGCATGATTTAATATCTTCTTGTAGAAAAATTTTTAACCTGTGAACCGCCCACTGATTTGTTTGCTTTTTTAACCTGTGAACCGTTTGATGAAAATTTCCATCAAGATGCAATGAAGGATTAATTGTCGCCTTTCGACGTTCGCCTTGAAATATTTTTGTATACCGTCGTGTCCCACCCGCAGAGCGTCTCCTGGTCTGGCAGCGCGGCGCGGCTGGGCTGGGAGTGTGCGTCGCCGCCGCCGCCGCCGCCGCCCGACGACATCATCGCGCTGTGCGCCTGCACGCACTGGACCGAGCGGAAGGACGGCCTCACGCACTTGGTGATTATATACTTCATACATAACTACATAATCAGCCTATAATGTTCCTAAATGCTGGGACACAGGCCTCCTCTCGCCGAGAGGGAGGGGGCGGATTTACTTAATATCAAGCCTCTATGCCCGGACGAGATAGACAGATATGCAAACAAATACCTCGCACTTGCGAGTGAAGGCTCTATATGCAAGAATGATGCTGATCCGTGCATGAATATGATTTCACCCTAACACACCTCTGCTTATCCTATAGGACATTACCATATACACCGTGTTCCGGACGATATACATAAACTTCGACCAGATGTTCAGACCATGGAAATAAGCATTTTTCGTTATGGACGCATTAATGGATTCTTATATTTATTTGTTTTTTTTGTTAAGAAAGGAGGCCTCTGTTCCAGCAGTGGAAACATTATAGGATGATGATACTACGATCACTTTTTAGTTGCACTTTGACACATGTGGTTACAAGTAGAACATAAACATTTCTACCTTATTTTACACTTAATAGTTATTTATGCAACTGTTTTATAATAAAGGGTATTAAAACACGAATGTGGGTGTATCACACGAGTGTTTTAATACCTAATTGTGTACAGTTGCATACAAGACTTTATCTACACCCATGATATGAATCCTCTATAAAAGGTTCTGAAACAGTTTTTTTGCAATACTAATATGGAACAAAAATGGCGGCAGGCGGGATACGACGTGAATTCGAATAACCTATAAGTTCCTTTTTTAAATTACTGCGCTGCGGTAGTGAAACGCGCGTGCATGACAAGGTTCTTTTTTTGAAAACGAGTTGCATAATTAAATTTAGTACAACATAATAACACTCGTTTGGATGATATTATGGTTACTATGACACTGGTTGTTTTAATGTTGGCAATAAGCTAACTGTTTCAGAAACTTTTATAGAGGACTAGCTGCGCCCTGCGGTTTCACCCGCGTAAATGTCGATCCCGTGGGAATATCGGGATAAAAACTATCCTATGTCCTTTTCCGGGACTAAAACTATCTCTATACCAAATTTCATCTAAATCGGTTCAGTGGTTTAGGCGAGAAGAAGTAACAAACATATAAACACACACACACACTCACAAACTTTCGCCTTTATAATATTAGTGTGATTTATAGTATGGGTGTAGATAAAAATAATAACAACAGTATACTTTTCTCCTCGCCAGGCAAACTACCTGAACAGCGGGCGCCTGCTGACGGACGAGCAGCTGCGCCGCCTGACCGAGCTGCTCAACAAGATGTTCGTGGACGCGCACACCAAGGTGTTCTCCCTGCTGCTGGACGCGGTGTGCGAGCTGCTGCTGGTGCACTGGCAGCAGCTGAAGGACTGGCTCTATCAGCTCATGTTCAGGTACACTCAACGACTTTTGTGCATACGAAAACCGCCCTAATGTGGGTTCCATTACGGCGGTTTTCGTATGGCACGGGCCAGTGGCTACCCCTGCCTGAACTGTTTTCGTCCACCATTAGTGCTTCGGCGCAGTTTATAAAAAAGTGGTTCTAAATGTAATACAGTAATTAACGTTTAAGAAAACGGACATTGAACGAAAAGAAAAGAAAGAAAAAGTATTTATTGCCACTCGTACAGTAAAGAATAAAAAAATAGTAGATTGTACAACTAAGGCATAAAAGAAGCTATTTTACTAACTTTGTAAAATAGCTTGTTTATGCCTGAGTTATACACTCTGCTTTTCACTTCGATTGCGAGAAAATGAAACAGGCATAAAGTATACAGTACATAATTAATCGAAAATGTTGCATCCATAGCTAATTCCCGCCACCACAGATAATACCGCCACGAAACTTTTTAAAAGTTTTTTTTTTTAATTTTCAACATTTGTCATTCGACTTGGGTACTTCATACTGCCAAAAAATGAAAACGTTTCTTTGCCTTTTTAAATAATAAATGACAACTATTTTACCTGATTTTATTAAATTAACGATAGAAAACACGGAAGTGGTATAAATTAAAGAAAATGAAATAAATCACGACTTTAATCTGCGAAGTTTTATTGTGTGTGTGGCTGTTGGGCCTGATTACTTTAGTCTTAGAAAAAAATTTTACTTTATGCACTAGAACATAAAAAGCGATTTTATGTCGCCTAAGCACAACATAAAGACGGACTTTTAGAGCATGAGAAGTGAAAACTATGTTATATACAGAGTTGATATGACAGAGGGGATTTTAAATTACAGTACGTAACTATAGGTGTTTAGTATTAATTCAATACGGTCTAAAAATAAAAAGCGCCAAAAACTAGAATTTGTTTTTTTCAAACAAACTAAATAGCTTACAAATTAGAGTAAAACGCAACAGCCTTTGTAAATGAAGTTTACTGAACTTACATACCTGGGTAACAAAAGTGGCAACGTCGCGCGTGTGCCGGAGCGCGGCGGGGCCGCGGGGGTCCGACGCCGGCAGTGGCGCGGTAGGCGGCTTTTATGTTAGGTAAGGTTTTGAAGTACGCGCAAAACAACAATCACAACAAAAACACTAAATTTTTAAATTCTCGATGTGTCCTCCATTCACATTAATGCACAAATCATACCGACGGAGAAGATTGTTATTTATTTTTCTAATTAAATCACTGTCCGTCGCTAAGAATGCTAAAATAATCCTATTTTTTAGTTCAAATACTGTCTTAAACTTATAATTTAGTGTCCTATCACAATAACTAAACAAAATCACAATAATAATTGTCAGCGCGCGAGTTCGACAAAACAAAAGTGGCGCGGAAGCTCCCGTGTTACATAACGCACCGCACGCTCCGAAAGGGTGCCGTCGGCGCACTGAAAAAACATGTTTTTTAGAGGTCGGGAAGCCCCACTTATCGATCGCAAGGATCTAGGATGCAATAGCAACACACTGACCTATTTCTATTTCTTTTACGCGCGGGATGTTTTGCTATGATTGTCACTCTCGTAATGAAAGAGCAAGTATGTGTATTTATTGCTTCCTTGTTTGCATTGCCAACTTTTTTGTGAAATATTTGGTTGTACTTGTGACTTGCGTCAGAGCGGCAACAACGTATTGTATTATACTCAGATTTATCGTTTTAAGGTGCATGACCTATGCGTTAGACATACTCAGCTGTTACGAAAGATACATCGTGTTCAAACGGGGTAAAAACTTCAAAAATCATTTGCGACTAAACTACTGCTGCTATTTAATTGATTTTTGGTACAGAGCTTGGAAATGGTACCTAGTATAGGCAGTTTAAAGGAAAGCCCCTCTGTCGTATCAACTCTGTATAAGGTGTAAAAAAATTAACTGCAAGAACTTTAAGAGGTGCTTTAGACCATCGAACTGAACAACTTTCACTATGGGACCAACTCCGAAATCACGAAAAAAAAATCAGCTGTTTCATACAAAAGTTCAATATCTACTCGGCCAAAATGTATGAAACAGCTCATTTTTTTTTCGTGATTTCAGAGTTGGTCCCATAGTGAAAGTTGTTCAGTTCGATGGTCTAAAGCACCTCTTAAAGTTCTTGCAGTTAATTTTTTTACACCTTATATAAAAAAAAAGTAACAAAAAGAAAAATGAGACAGAAACTCTTATACGAGGCCAAAAGGCTCCTATCTCAGCATGATGCTGCGACAGTTAAAAAATAAATGTCGCAGCGCTGGTATTCTGATAGGGCCCGCCGCTGTGATGTCCGGGTAGTGGCATTGGTCATCCTTCTTAGGCGATATTCTTCGTTCATTGGTCAAACAAAAAAAGGCGTTGCAAACTAAGATTTCAACGTGCACCCGAAAAAACTTTTGCAAAAGGTCAAGTAATTACTTATTAGTGGGTAATTAGTGTGTATCAAAAAACTAAAACACTTGCGGAATTAACTAGCGATTAATAAAAGAGTGGGGCGCGTCTTCGCGGATGGCACTATCTATAGAGTAAAGAAGGACAAACCAACAAATATAATAAATAATGCAGTGAATTATCAAAATGAAATGGATCGTTAGTATGTTATTCAAAAGCTGCTAGAAAGAGCGACATGACGACGCACTTTATCTTAAATTCGATGTGTAAAACCTGTTGTTAGAAAATCAAAATATTTTATTTCACATAAACCTACATCTTATGAAACGTCAGAAGCTAAGTGCACGGTTCCAATTGGTCGTTATAAATGTTTAGAGTGGTGTTTTAATAATTATGGCCAACGTTGGACTTCATATTGAATCCAATAACGCTACCCGGACCTAGGACCCCTCGCTCATCAGTCGCACTTGTAACCACAAGACCATCCAGGGAAAGAGTAAGCCTACTTAGTTTAACAATTTATATAAATTATGTGCACAGACGCCAGCACATCAAGTTACTACAATCAGTCAAATTACTTTAATAGATCGCTGCTAAAATTCAAGAGGGCGGGCCACAAGTCGAAAAAATTACAAATCGAATCAAATTTTTTCGACTTGTGGCCCTTTTGAAATTAAAGCCTCGTCCCCACTAGGAACATTTGTCGAGCGACATGTGTCCCCGGAGACATCGGGCGATGTCGCCCTACATCGCCCCACGTCGCCCGATGTCTTGTCTCCGTCCACATCAGTTCAGTCGAACCTATCATGTCTCCGGAAGAGGTAGTGTTGTACAGTGCGACTTATGTAATGATGAATGCATCAAGAACAAAAAAGAAGAGAAGATGGTGGATTAAACAGTACTTGCGAAACAAAACAAGTGTATTTAATGATCTCAGTGTTCTAGACGGCACTACTCTTCATCGACTGTGTCCGACGTCGCCCGACATCGCCCGATGTCTCCGGGGACACATGTCGCTCGACAAATGTTCCTAGTGGGGACGAGGCTTAAGCAGCGAGATGTTCGACTTTATCTGCTAAAATATAAGGTGCAAGGTTTATTGGGAAAATTTTACAGTTTCGGGTAGCTTGATGAGCTGGCGTCTGTACATTGATTAGTTCGAAAGTTATTTCATGTAATCGATATGTTCCTACCAAACTTTTTATTTGTAATTTTCGTACCGTATTTTTTTTTTTTTCAAAGTATGGGGCTTACAGAACCTAAACGCAAAAAACGCAAGTTTTTGAAACAATAAAAGTATATGATCGACTACAGTAAACAAAATCAAAAAAATATATGATATTTTTCAGGATATATGCTAGGTAGATAATGTGTTGAAAACATAATACAACTAATTTGGTACGATAGAAAAAAATCATGAAGATACCTCCAAAAACTTTCTTTTTACAATAAAAGCCATACTAATATACATACAATAATTTTGATTTTTTGTCAGATTATTCTACAAGCAACATACTAAAACTCTTGTGTTTTAATTTTTTTGTCCAAACAATAGATTTTCCGTAAATAGATAATTGCATCATATTTTGCAGTATATTACCAGCGTTGTGTCATCGCGCATCTCTTTCTTTTCTATGCAGTCCGACAGTGACCGCGCTTTAGGTCATGTAGTCCTCTTAAGATAGTCCACTGCATATTACAATTTTGTCAAAGTCAAAGCATTTATTTCAAATAGGCACATAAAAGGCACTTTTGAACGTCAAACGTCGTTTTGTTACAGATTACTAATGAAACTCGGCACAGACATCCTGGGCTCGGTGCAGAGCAAGATCATGAAGACGTTAGACGTCATCCACGAGTGCTTCCCCGCTGAGCTGCAGCTACATAATATATTTAGGTACAAAAAAACATGTTCAATTATAATAACGTTACAATACAGTGTCTCACTATAATAGTTGGGCAAAAGTTTTATTTTAGTGAAATAATGGTCATTACCGGAGTTACCGACATAGCTTGCAGAGTAAGCAAACTGATGTGGCAGTGGGCTGGCCATGTCTGTCGAAGGATTGATGGCCGGTGGAGCAGACGAGTCCTGGAGTGGAGACCGCGTATCGGCAAGCGTAGTGTGGGACGCCCTCCAGCTAGATGGACGGACGACCTAAAGAAGGTGGCTGGGGTACACTGGATGCGGAAGGCGAAGGACAGGGTGTTGTGGCGCAGTCTGGGAGAGGTCTATGTCCAGCAGTGGACTGCGATAGGCTGAGTTGATTGATTGAATGGTCATTCTTCTTAGCGTGTCGATAGCAATCTAAATGTAGGTACTCGGCCCAGAATTCGGCTATTTGTTTGGCGCCATCACCAGCGTCCATCAGTTCCTGTAACGTGCAGCTGACAGGACACGCAAGACACGATATTAAGTGTCCCATCGTTTATAGAATAGCACCATATTTACACTCCAAGGCGGAGTCGTTTATGAATCTCCACCTGAGCCCTGATTCACAACCATACGACAGGCTATCGTATCGAAAACCTGACATTTCGATAACCTGATTTGACTTGCCCTTAACAGTAAATAGCTGTTGGAAGAATAGCGGGCGTCTATTTGATTTAAACTAACAAAATATTCGGGTTTTGGACTTGTGAACAGCGTTGAGAAGACTCCTACGATAACAATGATTAATGTTTGATACAATACGGAAGCATATCGAGTGTTTGTGAATAAGGGGGATGAACAGGTTTTCCTTGCTTCGGCCAACCTGGGTCCGGAGTCTGTTTAAAGACGATACGCTAAGAAAAAGAAGATGGTCATTGATTACCACACTAAATTTTACGCAGGCGAAGTTACGGAAAGAAGCTAGTGTGCATATATTTGTACTCGTTGTGCTAAATTTTCTCATTCCTCAGGTTTCTAGCCGACGGAGCGACGGCCCCTACTCCAAAGACCAAGGCAGCCGCATTACGATTCTTAGCGGACCTCGCACACGACTACTGCACACCCAACAGTTTGGCGTTAGCTTTGCATGGTATGTAGCGTTTATACTACTCTGGTTTACTTTAGTTGTGTGGAAATTCCCTTAATTATAAGTTAGCGCCACGAAAGATGAGACTTGACACACCACGTGGTTTGACTTGCGCAGTACACGATTTTAGGTATCTTCAGCGGTATGAGGTCAGCGCGGGACGGGACCGGACGGCATAGGGGCGGCGGGAAGAGCGCTTTCCAAGTCGAGTCTTTCGTGGCGCTAACTATACGGGAATTTTGAATGTTTTTAATTAAAAACGTTCAAAATGTATCGGTTATATCATATTTTCGAAACTTGTCAAATATGTAGATAACTTAGATGTATTTTATAAGGGTTTTCTAACATGACGTTCATTCACTAGGTCGCAGCACTGAGACGTCAGGTTCGGGCATCTGTCAAAAGTGTTAAAGTGCCTGTATTTGTTTTAGTCATGATTGTTGAACGAATGAATGATGAACGTCATCATAATATTTTCATTGTCAAAATAGAAGACTTTTTTATCAAAGTGGCGCCAACTAGTGGCGTGAATTTTCACGAAAACTCTCATTCGAACGTTATTGAAAATATGGGTTTTGTCCCTCTGATTTTTGTACGTGTTACTGTTAGCTTGCATCATCCCACAGCTGGGCTTAATAATTGTGATGATTCAATAGACAGTTTTTTCCACAACACTTCAAAAATTCAAGTGCCAAGTCCATCAAAACTAACCACCATATTGACTTTTATCTTTTTTTTCTGTCACCTTTGTAATTACTGTATTTCTGTAGCCACCCGCTGTTGTTGAAAGTGTTATTTCTTCACTGTTATTGTAATTTTTTTTATGTTATAATTTAGTTATTTTTAGCATGCTGTGTCTATCGCGTCATATTGTACACTATGCTTGTATCATATTGCTTGTATTATTAGGATAAACAGTGTAACAATTGTAGATAGGCCAGTAAATAAATAAATAAAAGCCTCTCCCTATGACTTCCAGCTCTTTCGATCCAGGGTTAAAGTAGACCACTGGTGGTTTGTTTTCTCTAGCTCGTCCCGCCGTCTTCTGCGGGGTCTGCCGCGACGCTGGCTGTGTCAGGGCTCCATGTAGTGGTTATTTTAGCCCCTAGGTCATTTGTACGTGTAGTGTATATTTAAGTTACTGATGACCCCCAGGCGGCGCGACGGGCGTGGCGGGACGCGCGCTAGTGAAGGTGGCGACGCTGGCAGCCGACCCGCGTGCCGGCGACGTGCGCGTGTGCGCGCGACGTGCACTCGCGCACCTGTACGACTGCAACCCTGTGCCTGTGAGTATACTTGTTTGTCAAATTTGTCACTGCATTTATGTCTAAAGCGTGCTACACACTTGTCTTCGGCATAGCCGAGCGGCAAAATCGAATAATACTAATATTATAATTGCGAAGTAATTCTGTCTATTATAACCTTTTCTTAATCTACAAAAGTTCACTTGATGTCGATAAAATATAACGTTACCTATAGTTGCATTGTATTGTACAGTTCACGACACTAATGAGCGAGCTGCCAGCAGAAACGCAGGCGCTCGTCAACGGAGTGGTACAACAGCATGTCAGGAGGACTTCCAGCAGTAAGTGACGAACATAACTTATACAGGGTGTCCCTGGAAGTATAGATCAAATCGAATAGGGACGTGGGCAAGGTCATTTCCAAACTTTTTAACCCTGAGAATGTCAGTGAATTTTTTTACGGTTCAAAAATTATGACCGGTTTTATTTTTTTTTCAATCACTTCACTTCGTGTTCAAAAAAATTAATCATAAAAAAATACTATCAGGGCTATCTAAAAAAAAAATTGATAGCCCTGATAATTTTCACGAATTTGATCTTCTCTTTTTTTTATATTTTTTTAGTATTTTTTTTTTTTTTTTTGCTAAAATTGTGGAAATGACCTTGCCTACGTCCCTATTCGATTTGATCCATACTTCCAGGGACACCCTGTATAATAATCATTCAATTCTTTTGTTACTTTAATGTATTGCAAGCTTATGGCGATGAAAAATGTGGTGTGTTATGTGAATGGATAGAATAAAACCCTTTGTACTCGGCACGGTTTCACTACGATACGGCGTACAAACCGCGCCGTAGAAAATGCTTTTTGTTAAATGTATGTCTTTCTTTTAATTTTAGTTTTTGATCTCAACTGTAGGTAGATATGTTATTTTATAGTTTTACTTAGCATAAGTAAGTTTTAGCACAATCATTTTTGTTATTTTTCATTTTAAATTTCAAAACTTTTAATCCATTGTTAGACGAGAACAACTGCCGACAAACTGTTATGCAGTTTGGCAGACTTTATGTATGCTATTGTTAATACAGATTTTGAATAAAAACATTTAAAAAAAAAACATGTCCGTCTACAAGCTTCTATAGTGCTCCATACAACACCGACGACCGTGCCTACACACGGCGAATAAACCGTAGTTTTTCACGGCATTAAAAAGGTTTATGTACAGACGCCAGCACATCAACCTACCCGAAACTGTCACATTTTCCCAATCAACTTTGAACCTTATGCTTTAGTGATAAAGTTGAAAATCTATTAAAGAAATTTGACAGATTGTAGTAGGCTGATGTGCTGGCGTCTGTACAAAGGACATAAGGAATGAGTACTTGAGAGGAAATCTGAAAAGTTGTGTGGAAATCGGTTGTCATGGTACGGGGATGTGATACGGAGTAATAAGGAAAATGTCGTGAGGACAGTTTTGAGTATGAATGTCGATGGCTATAAGAGTAGGGGAAGACCAAAGAAACGATATATGGACTGTGTGAATGATGATATGGTTAGAAAGGGGGTGACTGCCGAGATGACGACTCAAGGTAAGGTAAATGTACGGACACACATGCTCATTATTGGTCCCGCCACGTAAAAAGAACGCTGGCGTGTACCTGCGCACTGAGCGATTTGACGGTCAAATTGGTGGTATGAAGGGAGCGCGACGCTAGTAAAGTAACTACTCGTATTCTACAATAAAACAATCACACTTATACAGGGTGTCCCTGGAAGTATGGATCAAATCAAATAGGGACGTGGGCAACGTCATTTCCAAACGTTTTAGCAAAAAAAAAAAAAATACTAAAAAATAAAAGAGAAGAAAGATCGAATTCGTGAAAACTATCAGGGCTATTATTATTTTTTTTTTTTTTAATAGCCCTGATAGTATTTTTTATGATTAATTTCTTTGAACTCTAAGCGAAGTGATTGAAAAAAAAAAAAATCGGTCATAACTTTTGAACCGTAAAAAAATTCACTGACATTCTCAGGGTTAAAAAGTTTGGAAATGACCTTGCCCACGCCCCTATTCGATTTGATCCATACTTCCAGGGACACCCTGTATAATAAAACAATAGCCTAGTACTTTAGAAAACGACTGTGCCCGTGCGCAAACTCAACCCCTCCACTGTCGCTCAGCGTTCTTTTTACGTGACGACAGCTGTACTAGTACGAAAGCATGCTTCCAAATCAACCGTCGTTTGATTTTTGAGCGTGCTACCTGATGTGCGGGTGGAAGGGGGAGTGCTCCGCTTATTTAGGAGATTGCTTAAAACTATCACGCAGAGCAGTGGTGGCCCAGTGGTATCGGCCGCGACTTACGAGTTGTAGGTCGTAGGTTCGAACCCAGATAGGCGCTTTACTTTGTGTAAATTATTTCATCACCACTGCTCTCAAAACGGTGAAGGAAAACATCGTGAGGAAACCGGCATGTCCTAGAACCAAAAATTCGAAGACATGTGACATCTACCAACCCGCACTGGGCCCGCGTGGTGGATTACGGCCCACTCCCTCTCACAGAGAGGAGGCCTGTGTCCCAGCAGTGGGAACATTACAGGCTGATTATGTATCACGCTTATTTCTAGCAAATATGAACAGCTGCCGAGCATGCTATTTTTAAGCATGCTTACAAGCATGTGTGTACAGTCAACAAAAGAGATAAGTATACAGGTTCCTCGGATATAGTTGAAGTCTAGTAAGAAACCGATGGATGTTGTCGAATAAAATTTAATTTTGTTAATAGAAAACAAACAGCTCATGTATTAAATTAAATTTCATTCGACAACGTCCATCGGTTTCTTACTAAACTTCAACTATATCCGACGAACCTGCATACTTATCTCTTTTGTTGACTGTACTTTTATAGAGAAGTATGGAAGAAAAATACCCCAAATAAATCGGGATAAGTTCAGGAGAATGATGATGAATGATGAATAGCTTTCTTTGTATAGTGTAGCAAGCTTATCTGGCCTGATGGCTTTCATTTTAATGTTAAATCACTTTGAAAATTGACAAGATTGAAAATTTTTGTTCATCGGCAGCCCCACCGTCACCGAGCCACGTTGGCTTGCTGCATTGTAAGTGATAAAATTATCATGTTAGATGCGCGATTTACTTGTGGTAACCGAGTGTACAAACACGCTGTGAATGTGTGTGTAAGCGCAGGAGTTATGTAATGACGATACTTGTCTTCACGCACACATTCACAGCCTGATTGTAGACTTGGTTACCACAAATAAAGCGCGCTTCGCTTTGTGACGTAAAAATACTGTACAGATAAAAGCTATGAAACGATGGAATTATGACTTGTGTCGCTGTACGGGTAGCAAACAAAT
The DNA here is from genome assembly GCA_947508005.1 of Amphipoea lucens. Classification (NCBI taxonomy): domain Eukaryota; kingdom Metazoa; phylum Arthropoda; class Insecta; order Lepidoptera; family Noctuidae; genus Amphipoea; species Amphipoea lucens. Next base: position 1,193,800 of record OX382382.1, on the reverse strand, counting down.
TCATAGCTGCCACACACCGAAATGACACTAAGGGTCTCCCCACATTTATCGACGCGGAATCGGCTAACACCGGTCAAAAAAGATTTTATGTCTACGTAATAAGGGTGTTACTAATACCATTCGCATCGGCTCGGCTCGGACGACGCGTCGCGACGCCGGCCGACGGCGAAACGAGCCGAGTCGTATGGTGATTGAGTGAGTAAGTCGAGTAGTATGGTGATACGCACTCGGCTTAAGCCGATTCCGCGTCGATAAATGTGGGGAGACCCTAACTCGACTCAAAGTAATGCATTAAAATGTGGGTTTTAATTGTTATTATAGTGTAGTAATATCGTTATTATACAGGGTGTTACAGAAAGGGTATATCAATACAAACGGGTTGAAGAGTGTATCTGGTCTAGAATCTCTGTACAAAATTTCAGCTCAAAAGCAGTAACTTTGAAAATGCTTAATATTTTTTTTATTTCGATAGTTTATTAAATTGAAATCATAACAAACGTGTCACCGCACTACGACGGTCATTATCCGTTATCTGTAGTGTGTCTGTGCGCCTAGTACACGCACATCACGCCGCCGCGCGCCAGTGCAGCGCCGTGATGTCTAAATAAAAAAATATTAAGCATTTTCAAAGTTAATGCTTTTGAGCTGAAAGGGCTTAGCCGTCCTTCCATAAGCAAACTGCCCCCGATAGGAACCTATATCGTAACCTATGTTATATTGTAGAGGGTACTAATAGTAGTTCATCACGTAGATATTAGCTCTATATCTTAGGTAATTGAGGAGCTATTTGAAAAAAAGTGTCCGTAGACGACTTTTTTTCAAAGTGATATAGCTCTGTTGATTTCAAAGCTAGAAAAATAAAACCAATTCCAGTGTTTATGGTACACTTTACAGTTTATTTTATATAAATTTTCATGAGCCAAGCTTAAATAAAAATATTAAAAAAATGCAAAAAATTTTTTTTTTTTTAATTTCTATCAGATTGAATTGAATTACCACTTTGAAAAAAATATATAATAATTGTCTATACCTTGCCTAACAGCACGCCAAGTTTCATTAAAGTCCATAAGGTGCATCATGATGAAAAAAAATAACAAAAGTAAGTGGACCACCTTATGACCACTTTGTTGACGCTTTTAACTTTTAATTTTTCAATAATCTAGTATTTAATTAAATCGTATTGCATATTTGATTTTTCAATATTGGGCATGAAAGGTTTAAAAGAAAATGGAAGGATTTTTTTCTCAGTAATAGTTAAATCCGTATTAATAAAAAATAGCTTTTATTAGTCATCGTCACTATTTTCATTCATTACAACGTGATCTTTATTTATAGAAAAAACACTGGATAATATTTCTGCTGGGCGAACTATATGCGATTTATATCTTGCATTTGATATATAATATATAATTGCTGCCACGTGAGAGCAACACCCAACTGTTCGATTTCCATTTGGACAGTTACAGCAATAACGCCGAATATCTTCGTGGCTTTTTCCATTGGGGTTGTAGTCAATGTAACATCTGTAGGTTTTGCTATTAATGTGTCGCGATTGTACTTGCACTTTTAAAATGTTAGGTTTATTGTTATCTTTCACATTTTTAAACTAAAAAGCTGGAAATAAAAAAAAGTAATTAAAAAAATTAAAAAACCCGACTGCAACCTTATACTAAAACTAACTGAAAAGCTAAAAACAAGCCAATTTTAAATTAAATAAAAGTGGGAAGCAGGCGGGACCCATTTGAGTTTGAAACTATAATAATGGTATGGGCCCCGCCTGCTTCCAACTTTTATTTAATTTAAAATTGGTTTGTTTTTAGCTTTTCAGTTAAATTTAGTATAAGGTTGCAGTCGGGTTTTTTAATTTTTTTAATTACTTTTTTTATTAATATGGATTTAACTATTACTGAGAAAAAATCCTTCCATTTTCTTTTAAGCCTTTCATGCCCAATATTGAAAAATCAAATATGCAATACGATTTAATTAAATACTAGATTATTGAAAAATTAAAAGTTAAAAGCGTCAACAAAGTGGTCATAAGGTGGTCAACTTACTTTTATTATTTTTTTTCATCATGATGCACCTTATGGATTTTAATGAAACTTAACATGCTGTTAGGCAAGGTATAGACAATTATTATATATTTTTTTCAAAGTGGTAATTCAATTCGATCTGATAGAAATTTAAAAAAAAAATATTTTTTTGCATATTTTTAATATTTTTATTTAAGCTTGGCTAATGAAAATTTATATAAAATAAACTGTAAAGTGTACCATAAACACTGGAATTGGTTTTATTTTTCTAGCTTTGAAATCAACAGAGATATATCACTTTAAAAAAAAGTCGTCTCCGGACACTTTTTTTCAAATAGCTCCTCAATTACCTAAGATATAGAGCTAATATCTACGTGATGAACTACTATTAGTACCCTCTACAATATAACATAGGTTACGATATAGGTTCCTATCGGGGGCAGTTTGCTTATGGAAGGACGGCTAAACCCTTTTGTACATAGATTCTAGACCAGATACACTCTTCAACTCGTTTGTATTGATATACCCTTTCCGTAACACCCTGTAGAAGGTAGTTGACGTTGGGTGGTCGTCAATTCATTTTGGCAATTCGTCACACGAAATAAAACTCAAATTCCAATGCTTTACTTTTGAGTTGAGTTGGTCTTGAACTGTTTCGTTGTGCGATGGCCGAGAATCTTCCAGAAACTGGAGAGTATCCGCTTATAGTTATAGTAGTTATTTATGCAACTGTTGTATAATAAGGGGTATTAAAACACGAACGTGGGTTTTTTTGGTGATAATAGCATCACATGAGTGTTTTAATACCTAATTATGTACAGTTGCATACAAGTCTTTATCTACACCCATGATATAAATCCTCTATAAAGGTTCTGAAACGGTTTTTTGCAATACTAATATCGAAAAAAAATGGCGGCCGGCGGGATACGACGTGAATTCGAATAACCTATAAGTTTCTTTTTTTTAATTACTGCGCTGTGGCAGTGAAACGCGCGTGCATGACAATGTACTTTTTTGAAAACGAGTTGCATAATGAAATTTAGTACAACATAATAACACTCGTTTGAATGATATTATGGTTACTATAACACTGGTTGTTTTAATGTTGGCAGTACGCTAACTGTTTCAGAAACTTTTATAGAGAATTTATAGCATGCGTGTAGATAAACACCGTACCGGAAGACGTAGTGTTGGAAGGCCTCCCACAAGTTGGACCGACGACCTTGTGAAGGCCGCAGGAACCTGTTGGATGCGAGAAGCACAGAACCGGTCGACGTGGAGGTGCTTGGGGGAGGCCTATGTCTAGCAGTGGACGTCTTTCGTCTGAAATGATGATAATGATGTGTAGATAAATGTATTTTCTTTCGTTCTTATCTCCACGTCCGCGTATCCCTCTTATAACCTCACAATACCCTCTCCCCAGCAGGCTCGGACAGCCCGCTGCGCACAGTGAGTGGCGCGTCCAACTCTGCGGCCGAGGACGTGTACTCGCGCATCCGCAAGACTACCTCCGAGATACACACCTACACGGCGCAGCATAGCAATGGTATGTGCGACTGTCCTTTTTTAAGGTTCCCGTACACGAAAGGTTGGCACCATTACCACTAAGTATAGATAGATGGAGAAGATCGGCTCCGTACATCGAGCGAAAACAGGCGCTTGCACACATAAAGTATAATATAGTAAAAGTTGTTCGTTCATAATGATGAGTACAATGACCCCCTAGAGTTATGGGATATCAAAAAAAAAGGGAAATAATAATGGTTCCGACAAACAAATTAATCTCCAGCGATCTGTGGCCGACTAAAAAAAATGGATTTTCGAATAACAAAACTAAACTTCCGAATAAAATACTGAACCTCGACAACAGAGGTTTTGTCAAGGGCACTCCGAGGTTCGGTTTGGTTAGGTTACTTTAAACCCTTTACATAGAAATAGGAGCCCCGCCAAGCGGGGCTCCGTCGACAAAGGATGCAAGAGTGAGCGAATGAGAATACAAATACCTTTACCTAGGTATATATCAAAACTTAATTTAAACTGGTAGAAAAGTATTATAGCAATAAACAGTCATGTTTATTTTTCGAAGATTTCAGTATCTCATTCGGTCGTTTCGTCATTTTTATTCGGACAAAAGTAGTCGGAAAGTTAGTATTTTTGGCAGTAGATTTAATATTTTTAGTAAGGACAATTCTTATTTTTTTGTCGGAACTTTTATTACTATAAAAAAAACACGTTTTATATTATAGATAGGTATACTATTTCTCTTTGCAGCAGACTGCGGTAACCACATGTCAAGCAAAGACTCGGGCATCAGTCAGATGTCGGACGTCACACTATCTAATAAGGGACACAACGGGGTCCCCAACGGACATTACAATGCGTAAGTACTGACACAATGTAGTAGAAATCAAAATAGTTATGGACGGCTGTGGTTAGTCCAGGAGTTAAAGATGCAAGTAGAGAGTTTATGGATATTTAATTGTTTTTGAAGTGAAAATTCTTTACGCACGCTTGACTTGGGGAGTAAGCTGGCGAACGCGTGACGTAAGCATTACGAAAAGTGTGATCGGGCGAGGCGAACGGGAGTTGAGTGGGGGATATAAAGCAAAGAGAGCAGTGCGCGCGCACGTTTTCTTTCTCTCTTCCTCTCATAGCCACATACGTTCCGTATATCTAAGCACAGTGCAGGCCTATTGTCTGTATCACAGTGTAGGAGCAAGAGAGAGCAGTGCGCGCGCACATTTTCTTTCTCTCTTTCTCGAAGTTTCACTTCAGTCGTGTGGTCATAAGCACACTCGGTTTTTTTTTATTCAATTAAATACATATAAATTATATTTTTAAATACTAGAATATAAAAAAAATATAATAAAATATAAAAAAAAATAGTAGCCCACCGGTATCGAGAACAGGATCCAAGCTACCGGCGGTCAGGGCTCCAGAGAGAGGAACCTCTTAACAATGCGAGCCGTGTCCAGAAGTACTGCTTTCTGAATCAAGCCCTTGGTCCAGCTGCCCAACGTGAGCCTCCTCAGGTGTTGGTCTAGACTCTTGGCTATCAATCTACTTAATTGTTTTTTATTATTAAGTAAAAAGTCATAAATCAAGTAATTCAATAAGTAAGGCAGTATACAGGGTGTCCCGTAATTAATGGATAACCTTGAAATGGCTTATAGCGGAACTTGTGGCCGTTCAGAAAAAAATACATTACTAAATATGTATATCCTAAGTAGTACCTAAGACATGTATTTTTTTTTAAAGACTACACATTTTTACCTTATTTTACATTATTGTGTGCTACGACCACAAATGAATGAATTCCATCGGTTTTTTGTTGTTGTATTAGTATACGCTAACTATGCCGACAGATAGGCGGTAAATAGTAAGACTAGCTACTGCAATTTATAAAACAAAATTAATTAATTTTTCAGTGAAAAATTAATTAAAAGTTTTTTTTTACATATATTCAATTGTAGGCACCTAAAACTTCTTTGTTGGCAACACTTTATTGGTCACAGGGTCATTTTCGTTGTTTTCGCAAGTGCCAATGAAGGAAAGAAAGAAAGAAAAAAACCGAGTGTGCTTATGACCACACGACTGAAGTGAAACTTCAAACGTATTTGACTATAAGAGGAAGAGAGTAAGAAAATGTGCGCGCGCACTGCTTTCCCTTGCTTATATCCCCCGCTCAACTCCCGTTCGCCTCGCCGGATCACACTTTTCGTAACGCTTACGTCACGCGTTCGCTAGCTTACTCCCCAAGTCAAGCGTGCGTAAAGAAGTTTCACTTCAAAAAGAGCACTAATTATAATTAAATTTGTGATAGGTGTCATTTTCATCGTTCTTGGGGGCGCTGATTAATCTTATATACCAAATTTATATTTCCTAGCGAGGCGTTAAACCGCGCGGCATCAGCAGACAGCTCGGAAGAGGCGAACAGTACGAAGGAATCCTCGCCCGTGCCGGCTCACCATAGACTCGACTTGCAACACGGGTGAGATATATCATCCATACATACTAATATAATATACAATGATCGGAATAGGCTGAGTATATTTACCTAAAGTTTAAAGAACAGAGACGGAAATCGGAGACTTCCTTATGACTGAATTTTTTTTTTACCGGTAAACGGAACTTTAATTATGTAACTTTCAATATCTTATTTTATCATTAACATTATAAATGCTTTAATAAATCGTAAACAATGTTTTGATAAATAAAATAACCAATATGAAAAAAAAAACATATGTTGGTTAATCATTTCAATACCACCACCATACCACCATACCATTGACGTTTCAAGCGCTTTCTCTCTTGTACACTTGGTGTACACATGACCCTCGAGGGGTTAAGTACTGAGCGATAGCCGTTTTGCGTGGATGTGACGCATATTTTCGCCACAACTTGTTATTTTTTGTGTTGTTATTTCTGCGTTATGTTTACCGCAGATAAATATACTTTCTTTCTAACGTACAGTCAACAAAAGAGATAAGTATGCAGGATCGTCGGATATAGTTGAATTTTAGTAAGAAACCAATGGATGTTGTCGAATAAAATTTAACTTTTAACCGACTTCTAAAAAGGAGGAGGTTCTCAATTCGGATGTTTATATTTTTTTATGTTTGTTCGCGCATAACTCCATCGCTTGCCAACCGATTTGAAAAATTCTTTTTTTGTTGGAAAGGGTATACTTCCCAAATGGTCCCATGAAAATTTTATCGAAATTGGACAAGCGGTTTTTGAAAAATCATCAATAACCTAAAAATGTATCTACATTGTCTAAATTAACGATCTTTTCGTTTACTTTTTTGTAAGGTAGGTACAACTAAAAAGTGAAAAATAAAAACCTTTTTACAAAACAAAAAAAACAACCGACTTCAAAAAAAAACACTACTAAGTGAAAAAAATTTAATTTCGGAAGTCGGGTGTACAAACAGCTGATTTATTTATCAAATTAAATTTCAGTCGACAACATCCATCGGTTTTTTACTAAACTTCAACTATATCCGACGATCCTGCAAACTTATCTGTTTTGTTGACTGTACATAGTCTAAACAACAGTAATAAGGAAGATTATTGTACTTATTAAATATTTCGTTTGTTACAGGGAGTACAACTCAAGTCAGTTGGGACGCGACAAGATTAGGCCTTACGAGACTGATGAGAATGGATATATTATTACTAAATGTAAGTATTACCACAGAATACTTAAAGTACTACGTACAGAAAGGCCACTCCCTTCCCCGCACTAACATCAGTTACCGCACCTCACCCCGCGCTTCGGCGTATTCGTCGCAATTCTTTAACAAGAGCGCTCGCAAACACAAGTACCTCACGCACACATTCATACGTATACAAACGTCATTTTTTAATGTAGTAGTAGTAGGTAATTATTTTGCGAGCGTTGTATGGAGTGTCCGGGGTGTGGTATTACATCTTACTTATGTCATGTAGTTGTACACTATTTACAGAGATAATAAGCGGTAGGTACCCTTTTCTTTTCAGTATTTTTAATATTTTTCCCAATTTTATCGTCTTGGGACATCTGCCTTTCGCTTTCGCACACTTGACGCTCGCTTGATGTTACTGTGCGTGTGTGTGTGTGGACATCATTGTTACTATAATAGACGCCATTGTTAATATAATGGCGTCCACGCTGCTATTCGCGGCGACCTCGTTGCACGTCCGCAACGAACTCGCTGCGCATGCGCCGCGTGTTCGTTGTGCGCCCCGCTCCGCTTTGAGGACGCTCGCAATCCGCTAGTATGATAAGGCCCTGAAATCCGTCTTTTCCACCGGTATTTTGTAATTACAGTGTCAAAAAAAAAAGCACTCAAGTCTACACCGCTTCTTAAGAAACCCATACTTTATAGAGTTGTCCCATGTTAGATTGTTAGTTACTATTTAAAATATCTTTCTCTCTCCCCAGGCGGTCTCCGAGAGCCCGAAGTATTAGAAGCCCTCTGCAAGCTAGACGTGTCCCAGGCGCCGCCTGAACAATGGGAGCGCCTACTGATCGCCACACACGAGCTGCTCAAGTACGGCGACTGCAGGAAGCCTGTGGAGTACTTCAAGTTAGTATAAGTATAACGTACAAATGTTTAAATGACTTATCCATACTTACTAATATATTATAAACTAGCGCCGTCCCGCGGTTTCACCCGCATAAGGTTCGATCCCGTGGGAATATCAGGATAAAAAGTATCCTATGTCCTTCCCCGGGACTCAAGCTATCTCTGTACCAAATTTCATCTAAATCGGTTCAGCGGTTTAGGTGTGAAAAGGTAACATACAGACAGACAGAGTTACTTTTGAATTTATAATATTAGTATGGATTACTTAACGCCTGCAGTTCTAGATTATTTGGTCATGTTGAAGCTTTAATTAGGTAATGTAAACCTATGCATGATAAAGTTTTTTATCAGTCTGTAACCCGGTTCACAAGTTTTATAACCAGAATCCTTGTGGACCCGGTTAAGAATCTATATATATAAAAATGAAACCCGTTTTCCGTTGTCACGACATAACATGAAAACGGCTGAACCGATTTCGCTAATTCTTTTTTTGTTGTGATCGGTATTGCCGGGACAAGGTTTGTATGAAAGAAAATTTTGGAAATTCGAAAAAAAAAATTGCACCCGTGCGAAGCTGGGGCGGGCCGCTAGTACAGCAATAATTTTCATCACTAAATTAACTGATGTCAGTCGGAAAGTTGCCCTGCACACATCTGCCGGATGTCAGACGATCAATGGGCCAAACTTGCGACCCAGTGGGTCCCGCGTAATGGCAAACGGGAACCTTAAGGGCGGGCGTGGTGTGGCGACTGTCTGAATTAATTTTGACCTTCGAAAAGTCATGATTCTCAGCCTAATTTGAATAAATGACTAGATATGATGTGAGGCATATAGAATCGAAGGTAGCTAAGTGCCTCCACCTCCATGTAAAATTTTCAGGAACCGTAAAAAAAACGTTTTTCTTATTTAAGAGTCAGGGGTTTTCATACTCTCCGAGTTTATTCTTCATACTAGTTAATTTTTTGAAAGTGTGGCGCTTAGCTGCCTTTGATTCTGTATGCCTCATGTCATTCAATTATTTTATTTACTTAATACTACAAGCACATAAATGCAAGCATATTTTAATTTGTTATTTAGTAATATTGATCCCAACATAGTTGGGAAATGGCTAGACAGGTGATGATGATAGTTTACTAGTATTACTTATCATCTTTTTCTTTCAGAAACATAGTCAGAGTGGCGCTCGCCGCGTTATCAATGGAGGAGACGGCAGGAGACAAAGAGAATACTGAAAACGCGAGTAATGCGCAACACAATTCCGGTGAGTTTAGTAATCTATAATACTTCTATACTAATATTATAAAGAGGTAAAGTTATTTGTATGTTTGTATGTAGGGGGTAATCTCTGGAACTACCAGTCGGATTTGAAAAATTCTTCTTGCATTTGATAGCCCAATTCTTGAGGAAGGCTATAGGCTATTTAACATCACGCTATGACCCTTAGGAGCCGAGCAAAAAGAAAAAAAGTCAAAAAGAACGTTAAGGCCCGGATTCCTCTGTCGCTGACGTCGGTCGCGTACCGTCAGTCGCGTAGCGCGCTGACCATCAGCGCCAATGAAAACATCCGTAGTGCGATACTGACCGCTCCACGGTACAGGCGTCTCCAAGTGGATTTGTTGTGGATTTTTGCTCTGGCATCGCGATCTTTGTAAAGTTCATTCGATAAATCCCACAATGCAGGACGTAGGCGCACCTCGGTAATCACACGTTCGGTATCAATGTTCATGGTGGCGGGCGACTGTACGCGCGCGTGCCGACGGTCGGGAACAGAGTGAGGACGCTCATAGCGTTCTATAGCGCGTCAGTCGACCGACGAACGCGGCGCTGACGAGCGAGACCGACGCGCGTCATCAGCGGCGCGTAGCAACTCGCGCGCCGCCGATGTCAGCGTCACAGTGTGGTGCTTCATAGAACACGACGTATATTCGTACGCGCGACCGACATCAGCGACAGAGGAATTCGGGCCTAAGTGATAGCGCGGGCGGGTGATGCGATACGACGGGTTGCTCGGGGGAAACAAAAAGTTTCACGCGAACGAAGTCGCGGGCTGAAGCTAGTTTTATCCTAAAACTAGCTGTGCCTGCGACTTCGTTCGCGTGCATGACGGAAAATGTTTTAATTTTTTTGCACGGAACCCTATTTTTTTTTTTCTAAAATAAAAGTAGCCTAAGTTACTCCTTATTACATCAGCTATCTGCCAGTGAAAGTCCCGTCAAAATCGGTCCAGCCGTTTCAGAGATTAGCCGGAACAAACAGGCAGACAGACAGACAAAAATTGTAAAAAAAATGTTATTTTGGTATATGTACCGTGTATACATCCATATGCATTTAGTAAGAAGCGGTTATTTTAATATTACAAACAGACACTCCAATTTTATTTATTTGTATAGATAAACGCACCTCAGCTTACACACGATATTATGCTTGTATTCCTCGTAGAGATAGGCGTAGTTGTATAGTAAATAGTAATTTTGTAAATATTGACATCTTCAATAGCCCAATAGGAAAAGTTCAAAGGTCTTATGTTCAAAACTCTTGAAAAATGAATCTATCCATACTGTATTATCACATCACACTTCACATCACACTAATATTATAAAGGCGAAAGTTTGTGAGTGTGTTTATACAGGGTGTTACAGAAAGGGTATATCAATACAAACGGATTGATGAATGTATCTGGTCTAGAATCTCTGTACAAAATTTCAGCTCAAAAGCATTAACTTTGAAAATGCTTAATATTTTTTTATTTCGACATCACGGCGCTGCACTGGCGCGCGGCGGCGTGATGTGCGTGTACTAGGCGCACAGACACACTACAGATAATGGATAATGACCCTCGTAGTGCGGTGACACGTTTGTCATGATTTCAATTTAATAAACTATCGAAATAAAAAAATATTAAGCATTTTTAAAGTTACTGCTTTTGAGCTGAAATTTTGTACAGAGATTCTAGACGAGATACACTCTTCAACCCGTTTGTATTGATATACCCTTTCTGTAACACCCTGTATGTTTATTACTTCTTCACGCTCAAACGGCAGGACCAACTCAGATAAAATTTTATATGGAGGTAGCCGTCACCATTAACATTAAACATTAACATATAGGGTAGTTTTTATCCCGATATACCCACGGGGTCGACATTTACGCGGGTGAAACCGCGGGGCGCAGCTGGTGATATTGTAAAGGCGAAAGTTTGTGAGGATGTTTGTTACTCATTCACGCAAAAACTACTGAACGGATTTACATGAAACTTTACAGTAATATAGCTTATACATTAGAATAAGACATAGGATACTTTTTATCCCGATATTCCCATGGGATCAACGCTTATGCGGGTAAAACCGCGGGGCGCAGCTAGTCATATTATAAATGCGAAAGTGTGTCTGTCTGTTACCTCTTTACGCTTAAACCGCTGAACCGATTTAGATGAAGTTTGTTATAGAGATAGTTTGAGTCCCGGGAAAGGACATAGGATAATTTTTATCCCGATATTCCTACGGGATCGAGACTTATGCGGGTGAAACCGCGGGGCGCAGCTAGTTTGAAATAAATGCTTTGAGTTTGATTTAAAAATCTTTGATATAGCTCTCAATGGGAAGCATAAGGTCTGCGATTTTCTCTAAAACGGCAGTCGTTTCATCATCATCATCATTTTAGCCGAAAGACGTCCACTGCTGGACATAGGCCTCCCCCAAGCACCTCCACTTCGACTGGTTTTGTGCTTCTCTGTCTGTGTGGTGCCGGACTTAAAGAATAGCACCACCCTTCTTCCCGTGGGTGTCGTAAAAGGCGACTAAGGGACGTACCGGAGAATGGGCAGCAGCGTTCTCTATGCATTATTTACTATTATACTGCGATCGCCAACACGCATGCCAAGCGTGGCGATTATGGCACCCCCCCTCCTAAGAATGACAAGTCAGTCGTTTTGACAGGCCTGATGGTCTAGTGGTTAGTGACCCTGACTGCTATGCCGGAGGTCGTGGGTTCCATTCCCACCCAGGACAAATGTTTGTGTGATGAGCACGATCATTTGTTCTGTGTCTGGGTGTAATTTATCTATAATATGTATGTATTTAGAAATATATAAGTATGTTTATCAGTTGTCTAGTACCCATAACACAAGCTCTGCTTAGCTTGGGACTAGATGGCGTTGTGTGATAGTTGTGGAATATTATTATTATTATATTTATTATATGTTTAATTTTCCCTATTTTCATGCCTTTCATTTGACCGTAGGCTGGGGCACAGCAAATGAGCGTGCAGCCGCGGAGGCCGTGAAGGTGCTGATCTGGCTGTGTCGGCGGCCCGAGACGCGGCCGCAGTGGCAGGACTACTTCGACCTCATCCTGCTGAAGCTCATCCACGCGTACGAGAGCCTCAACAAGGAGCTCATGCGGGCCGTCGAGGCCGGCATGCCGCACATCGCCAGCGCGCTGCCCGCACACCAGGTGAATGCTTATATATTTGGTTCAAAAGGAATAGAGAGAAAAAAAACATTAAGTAAATGACCTGTGTTTTTAGATTTACGTAGATAGCCGAATGACAAAAATAGAAGTAAGCCGTAGTAGCAGTACCACAGATATAGATAGTCCTAGATAACGCAAGTATCACGAACTGTATGAAAACTAAGCGCGCCATTTTTTGACTACCTACTATGACGTCACAAGCTCGCGCTCTCTCGCTCACGCACACCCAGCCAGCAGTACGCAGGACTGAGCGCGAAAAAACTAAACTGGTGCGATTATTGGCACGCGAAGTAGGTGCTCTTGCGTTATCTAGGTATATCTATATCTGTGAGCACTACCCTGCATGTAAGTACAACCGTTATTTTTAATCGACTTCAAAAAAGGAGGTTCTGTATTCGACCCGTATGTATGTATGTTGGTATGTCCGCGATTTTTTCAAAAACTAATGAACCTATTTTGATAATTATTCACTAATGTGATCTACATACATACTTTCAGGAAGGTTTTAGTATATAATACATTAGGTAATTATTCTTATGTACGAAGTTATATGCATAAATGTACTGCATCTCCGGCATTTCTATGCGGATTTTGATGATTCTTCTAGTCGGTGTCTTCAATTCTTCAATGCACTAGTGTTAATTGAATTTGTGTGGGGTAGGTACAACTAAAAAGTGAAAAATAAAAGCTTTTTAAGTCGAAAAAAACTTTTTAACCTAACCTAACCGTCCCCGCAGGTGCTGGCGCTGCTGAAGCCGGTGATCCGCACGCGCGGGTACCCGACGTCGCTGTGCGCGCTGAAGCTGGCCGCCGAGGTGGCCAAGGCGCGTCCCGCCGAGCTCAGCGACGACGTCGTGCAGAACCTCATGGAGGGGGTCGGACAGGTAACTGAAGGCCAATTCTCGTAATTTAAAACGTTCAAAATCTAGTCGCAGTCTCATCTCGGCGACAAACAAATGTCAAAAACTTATCAAATTGTAGGGGAATTAGAGGTATTTTGACAGATTGAGACTGAGATCAGACTGTGAACGTTCTTAAAATTACGAGAATTGCCTCTCTGAGCCCTAATTCACAACCATGCGACAGGCTATCGTATCGAAAACCTGAAATTTCGATAACCTGATTTGACTTGCCCTCGACAGCAAATAGCTGTTGGAAGAATAGCGGGCGTCTATTTGATTTAAACTGACAAAATTTTCGGGTTTTGGACTTGTGAACAGCGTTTAGAAGACTCCTACGATAACAATGATTAATGTTCGATACGGTACGGAAGCGTATCGAGTGTTTGTGAATAGCTGTGCTGGTGTCACGAGGAGGCGGCACACGTATAAGATACAACCCGATTTTGCCGGTTAAGTTTCATGTACTTAATAGATGGCAAGCTTATTGGGCTGAATTATGTGCAAGCAAATATTTATGTATGTGTAGCGATCTGTCCACGCCGGCGCACGCGTTTTTTAAATAAAGCCTCCGTGCGTACACAGCCGACCGTTGTTCCACTTGAATCCCGTCCAACATGCTGCCATTGAAAATTTCATAAACAAAATAACTCATACTCTTTGCACCCTCTGGCGTTCACAGCCAAGACCCCAAGGTCCGCAATTCCGCTTTGGACCACTAAACTTGTCAACCAAGTTATGAAAACCGGTTTAATAAAGATAAAGATTAATTTTATTTGTCCAAAACATGAGTATACATATACTCACATGGTATGCAAGATGTTACAATAAAAATATCACTGTCATGTTTTGCCTTAGCGGCGTACAAATATATAAATACTTAGGTAGGTTATTACATAAACATCAAGGGTCTTACCATAAAAACTTAAACACTTGTTCTCAACGTGTGTCTAATGTCAATGTTACGTCAAAGTTCATAGAAACATGTCGTGTTTAAAAGGTGTTTAGCCTAAACAACTGATAAACACTGTTTTGTGGTAGGTGTCCAAATATTTATAAATTTATCCATTATTAAAAAACTGCTCATGCATACGTTTTTCGTTCAAAAACTTGCGTACTTATTTGGCTGTTTTTTTTATATTTTTTTTTTGTATTGATCCTTTAATAAAAGTAGTTCATAGAATATTCTTAGACGGAATGTAATGTGATGTAATGTTTTATCTTGTTTTAATAAATCCTCTTTCCCCCCGCAGTTGGCAGACCATCAAAACAGTGCAGTTCGCAAAGCGGCCGTGTTCTGTATGGTGGCCTTCACCTTCGCGCTCGGCGAGGAGCGCATGCAGCCGCATCTCAAGCATTTGTCGGTTAGCAAGTACCGGTTACTGCAGGTGAGGATTACGGAATATTCAATTTTCAATTCAGTACAAGTTCTTTAATTCAGACATGAGTCCAAAAGGGAAGGGGCCCGTTAAGGTCGAAGCCTGCTGGGTCAGCGGGATTGTCCGAAAGGGTTACCGCTACCCCGGAACATAAAGAGCTAAGGAAGGAACACGGATGGGTTTTAGTCAGTAAGAGTCTGACACTCCCTTCCGCTCCACCCAGAGCGGGAGGAGTCATTTGAAGATTTCCAATCAACAAAAAAAAAGACATGAGACCATAGTGTTAGTATCAACAAAATAACGTCACAACTAGTGTTAGGCAATAAGAAGATAATACTTCAAATATCAACTGGTATGGAATCTTACCCACTGGCGCAGCCGAGGGGAGTCCCACCGATCTGAGAACACGCTCAGGTGCCGTATTATAACGGCTTAATGCCATCATGATCCCAGTGTAAGACAGAGACGGAGCTATACATGCCCGATAGCACCATCCCTTTTTCGCACTGGAGTCATGATGGCATTACTACTTCGTAATACGGCCCCAGGAGACCGTTGCTGGCGGCGCATAGCCGGTCGGCTATAGATACGGTCCTTTTTTCTTATTAAGGCGTAAAAATGGTCCGTGCGCGCCTCCGCAAACATTGTGAACGCACTACAACGAACGCCATGACAGCCCCAACAGTATCTTAAACGCGTTATTATATTGGACATGCAGATCGCTGTGTGTCCTCTGCGTAAAATGGGTCCAATTTTACTTAAATTGGAGAGTAGATTGCAAAGTTAGGGAAATATTGCAAAGTATAGATAATATGGCGAAAAATAAGATATGATAATTTATTTGTCCAATAACATGAGTATACACACATAGCATGCAAGATACGTTAAATCAAATCAGTCATGTTTTGCGTACAAATAAATGGTAAACATCAAATAGTTATAAATTTATTAATTAGTCAAAGCAATTAAAATATAAAGACGAATAATAGTACGTATATAGTGTTGCCGAATAGTTTATATTGGTAAGTGCAGGTAATGTTAGCAAATACAGGGTAATATAAAAAAACCGAGTGTGCTTATGACCACACGACTGAAGTGAAACTTCAAACGTATTTGGCTATGAGAGGAAGAGAGAAAGAAAATGTGCGCGCGCGCTGCTTTCTCTTGCTTATATCCCCCACTCAACTCCCGTTGTCTCGCCCGATCACACTTTTCGTAACGCTTACGTCACGCGTTCGCCAGCTTATTCCCCAGGTCAAGCGTGCGTAAAGAAGTTTCACTTCAAAAATAAAGCGAATATTCCCAAGGAGAAGATTTAAACATCCTTTCCCCCTACAGGTATACATCAGCAAGCAGCGCGAGGAGGCCCCGCGCGCGGCCGGGCCCGCGCCCAGCACGTAGCGCCGGCGACGCCGCGCACACACGCGAACACGCAGCACGCAGACACACACTGACACACACCCGCTCTAGGGAGCTCGGTACTCGGGTTCTGTACTCGAGTACACCGCTTTAGGATGTACTGTACTCGATTACAGATACACCACCGCTGTGGGGTGTACTTATAATGTAGGGTGTTCTGTACTCATAATTAAGTTGACCGGTGTGCTAATATATTGGGAATTTGAAATCATTTGTGATAAATGGCTAACTCGTTAGACTTTACAGAGTTTAAATTACTTTAAAGATACAAAATACACCGTAACTATGCCACATATGTTTAAGTCCCATGGCATAGGGATCGAGACTATTGCCATCAACCGAGCACAAATTTAAAATCCGGGCTCAAAATCAAAAAATCAACTTAGTATCGCAGTCCACTGTTGCACATAGGCCTCTCCCATACTGCGCCACAGCGTCCTGTCCTCTGCCTTCCGCATCCAGTCTGTCCCAGCCACCTTCTTGAGGTCCTCGGTCCAAGCTATAACTGAGATATTCCTTATCGAAAAACTCAATAAGAAATAAATAAATATTGGAAAGAGGAAGGGAGGCCCTGCAGTGGGATAACACAGGCTTATAATAACTAAAAAAACAGTAGCACTCCGGGAGTACCGACAGAAGTGAAAACAGCATACTTTGCCATCGCTCACTGACAAATCGGATATACATTAAAACCGAGTACGTCCCGAGGACAGCCGAACATATCCGAAGCGGTGTCGGTTACGGTAACTGGCGCGAATTCAATGGTTTTTTCCCATCTCAAAAAAAGCGACTAAAGAAGTTTTCACTTCAATAAATAAACTCAATAACATTATAATATGTTTTGCTGTCTAAATGCTAGCCATTACACACAAATGAATGAAATCCCTTACTAAAGACTATTGTTTTAAAAACAAACCATTTTCTTAGTAGAACGATAGAAATAGGTTGATAAACAAGTACTACTGTAAAAAAAATCTTCCCGAAAGTGTTTCTCTTTACTAAAATACCTGTGTTCTGTATACCCAGTGTGATATACAGGGTGTTACGGAAAGGGTATATCCATACAAACGGGTTGAAGAGTGTATCTGGTCTAGAATCTCTGTACAAAATTTCAGCTCAAAAGCAGTAACTTTGGAAATGCTTAATATTTTTTTATTTCGATACTTACTTTATTAAATTGAAATCATAACAAACGTGTCACCGCACTACGAGGGTCATTATCCATTATCTGTAGTGTGTCTGTGCGCCTAGTACACGCACATCACGCCGCCGCGCGCCAGTGCAGCGCCGTGATGTCGAAATAAAAAAATATTAAGCATTTTCAAAGTTAATGCTTTTGAGCTGATATTTTGTACAGAGATCCTAAACCAGATACACTCTTCAACCCGTTTGTATTGATATACCCTTTCCGTAACACCCTGTATATGATGTCCTGTATGAAAAAAATGGAATGTAAAAAAGATAAAGATGTATTTCGGTACTTGGTTTTTTAAAGATCAAATTAGCTGCATTAGTCATCTGCTGATGCTTTTCCCGACTATGCTATGATCGGCTTCCAGTCTAACCAAATGCAACTGAATACCAGTATTTTACATGGACCGACTGCCTATCTGACCTCCACAACCCAGTTACTGGACTAAGTAACCATATTTCTGACTTATTACGGCATCCTTAGTCCAGCAGGGTCTTTGCGTAACAGACTATCAGTAGCAATGGGTTTCATTTGGACAGTTCAGCAACATTCATTCAGACAGGCCTGATGGTCTAGTGGTTAGTGACCCTGACTGCTATGCCGGAGGTCGTGGGTTCGATTCCCACCCAGGACAAATGTTTGTGTGATGAGCACGATCATTTGTTCTGTGTCTGGGTGTAATGTATCTATAATATGTATGTATTTAGAAATATATAAGTATGTTTATCAGTTGTCTAGTACCCATAACACAAGCTCTGCTTAGCTTTGGACTAGATGGCGTTGTGTGATAGTTGTGGAATATTATATTATTTTTATTATATATTCATTACGTTATTCACGTTGGTGAGCAGACAAATTTTTCGAACATTATTATGAAGCAGTGGATTAGAAATGTCTTTCAAAATGATTCAGATTGAGTTTGATAGTGTCTTACGCAATTAAGGTGCAGGTTTGTCTCAAATCAGGTGCCTAAGCATCTTTACTTTTTTATACTCTATGAGAAAATTGTATTAATAAAACCATTTTCAGAAAAAACCTTGAGGAATTTGATCTGAAAACACATTGATAATAAATACATATAAAATTAAGATGAATTTCGCTCAAACATTGAAATTGATTTTATTCATATGAATTTTAATACATATTTAAAACTGTACTTCAAAATACCATATTTTATAATTTAGCGAACAAGACTAAACATCAAAAAGAGTGTTACGCGTGTAAGACTGTGCAAATCGTGCGCGAATCATGTGCGGTGAACTGAACTGTATTGTGAAGGTGTTAGGGGCGAGAATTGAATGTGCTCTTGTACAATAGCTTAATAAAAATGTCTACAATTGATGTAAGTGTCCTTGTAAGCAATATATTTGATATCAAGGTAATCATCTGCCAGCCTGTTCCCAACTGTGTTGGTTTCGGCTTCCAGTCCAACCGGATGCAGCTGAATACCAGTTTTATTGATATCAAGGTAAGAATGTACCAAATCTTATATCAACTTATAAAATGTGAATTGAAAGCTGATTTTACTGATAAAAGACTTGATCAGGTTTTCGAAAGCGTTGCGAGTAGAGTCGTGTTTTCAATCGTGTTAAGAGTGTTAGCCGGCTAAAAGGGACTAAATATGGCTTTGCTATGGGCTTTGAAAAGCGTTTCTTAAGTGTATGTGTTACCATCTTAGAACAGAGTACGTGATTTGTAGGAGAATGTGGCGGTATCCGGTCGTAAATATGAAAAATAAGTTCGCCTTTGTATAGCGTCATCTCTGTCACTCACGCCTGTGTGACAGTCTCTTTCTAAAGCTCGATGTGGTGTCATATTATCGCCCGGGTACACACGACGACGTGTCAAGCTAAAGTCTGGCAAACGAAAGTAGAGACTACAAAAGCGCGGCAAATTTAAAAAATATCGGTATAGCAACCCCAAAATTAGTATGACATACCTGGAATAACCTAATTTGATACTTTATAATAATTTGTTTTTGATGAAAAACGGTATTATTTAAAATAAAATAAAATAAAAACGGTATTATTTGTACACTACTGCTTGACTTATGCCCGGTTTCTGAGGTTTTTAAACGGAGTTTATCCATTCGATAGTGATTATTGGTTCGATATCGTGTTTCTGAACACGTCATTAAGGAAGAATTTAGCTTAAAAGTCGAGTGAATTATTATCGAGGATTTATCTGAGAACCTCAAAAATCGAGCATAAGGAAGGAATTCGCTTAAATAGATAATAGGCTAGTTTCCTAAAAAAATCTAATTAGTCCGTCAGTTAGATTATCGAAAAATAATGGACCCTTATTTTTTCTTTTGTCAATCAAACAAAAAATGACAAAGATAAAGCGCGTCAAAATTTGGGAGTGGGGGGTCGTGACGTCACGCCGTGCTAAAAAGTGTCGCACGGCGTGACGTCACGACCCCCCACTCCCAAATTTTGACGCGCTTTATCTTTGTCATTTTTTGTTTGATTGACAAAAGAAAAAATACGGGTCCATTATTTTTCGATAATCTAACTGACGGACTAATTAGAATTATTATTTTTTTACCCAGGAAACTACCCTATTATGTCGAATCAAACAGCTATTGAAAGAATAAACTCCGTTTAAAAATTCTTCAGAAACCGGGCATTAGAGACTTTTGAGTTAGAAAAATGCTCAACAAGACCACAACAACTCACCAACAACACGCCATCTTCACAGAGCATGTACCTTGTTTTGAAAAATTGAATCACACCCCGGACACTCCATACAACGCTCGCAAAATAATTACCTACTACTACTACATTAAAAAATGACGTTTGTATACGTATGAATGTGTGCGTGAGGTACTTGTGTTTGCGAGCGCTCTTGTTAAATAACTGCGACGAACACGCCGAAGTGCGGGGTGAGGTGCGGTAACTGATGTTAGTGCGGGGAAGAGAGTGTCCTTTCTGTACGTAGTACTTTAAGTATTCTGTGATTGAATGTGACATTTTGTCTAACATTGCCATATAAAAAGTCTGCAAATAATTCGAGTGTCTACTTTCGTTTGCCAAACTCTATAAATATCTAGTTTTAGCTGACCTCGCATTGTATAGGCTTTTTGTACAGTGAGAAGTCAACTTATAATGGAAATGTATTGCTTGATATGTCGTCCTGCGTGCCTGTAATTAATTAACCGTATTTGCTTCCACCTCTTTCTATAAACTGGTTGAATTAACTGTGCACCTCGATTTGATGATGTCATTTCGACGCTTTGTTCGCGACGTGGCATGCGGGAGGCGTGGCATTCTAGCGAGGCGCATAGTTTATTCGGTTGAGTAGTAATTGTATGTACAGGAAATAGAAAGGACCTCACTTAATTTTAATCAGCGTCATTTTGTGAACAAAATACGCTGTTTTCAATAAAGGTGCTTTATTAATGTGAGGGTTGCTCGCCCCTTTGTAGTAAGGTAGTCAGCTGTATTGTATAAAAATGAGCTAAATTGTGTATGTACAGGCATTTTGTGTATGTGTATGGGAGCGTTCGATGTTGTGATTTTGGCTACTATTGTTGGTAAAAATATCACAGCCGTACAAAATGGAGAATTAATTTCCTAATTGAGAAAACTTCCAGTCAAACTAGTTAATGGGAATTTTAGTTTGACATTTTTTTCCAGTCTAACCAGATGATGGGAATTTGTAGTCTGACTTTTGATCTCTGCAGAATTCGAAATGAATATGTAATGTGTGCGTTGTGGTAATTTTACTCAAATCAATCGCCAATGCTGCCTGTAAACGTTATTTATGCTGAGATCTTGAATGATGAAAAGATCTAAATCGGCTTTCGAAAATTAAGGTATAGAGGGTATTAATTTACAAGATAGAAAATCATTCCTAGGAATCATTCCCCGTTCGGAATCAATTTCCCAATACCATGGAAAATATTCCCATTTCGTTTCCCATGTGTTGGAATTTTCCCTTATTGAAAGTATAGATCATGTTTTTATTATAAATTGTTTTCCCAACTGAAATTTATGCATGTGCCTTTACACAAATTGTTGAAAATTGTTCATTGAAAATCATGAATTGTTTTTCGTTACAAATTATGAGTTATATTCACGCCTATTTCCAAGGGATAGGCAGGGACATCTACTGCTGTTGATGATATAAGGTCGCGTGTGTAGTCGATTTCGCCTATAAACAACATAATTCCAATACTGCGGGCCTAACGCACTAAATGAAAAGTATCACGAATTTTGTCGCATTTAGATATTACAAAATTCTGCCCTCAAAACGGTGAAAGAAAACATCGTGAGGCCACAGCCCACCCCTCTCGAAGAGGGGAGGCCTGTGTCCCAGCAGTGGGAACATTTGGCAAAATTCGTGACATATTAAGTCACTATAGGAAGGCCCCCCTGTCCATAACTTAGGAGATAACATTATGCTTTTTAATATCTCTTTATCATACTGACTGTGACAGATGTTTTTAAATTATAATGTGAAAGGTACTTTGAGAATGCAGTAGTGCCCACTTGAGTTAAAAACTTTTTGTACCTACAGAAGTCTTCATTTCATTTAAATTAGGCAAAGGGGTTTGGATGTCCGTGGCACACCTACCTGACTGCCATTTTGATCATGAGTAGTGCGACATTAGGTATGCCAGTCTTCAATCCCCTTTAATGTTATAAAACCCAGTTTTTTTCCCATTAAATGGAATAATTTTCCCAGTTCGCCCAAAAAATTCCCATTTAGTGAGAATTCTAGCATATGTAGGCCCAAAATAGAAATACTATAAGGATTTTCAAAGCTAACAAAAAAAATAATAATAATATAGAAACATATTTTTTTCCGAACAAGTGACAAAATAGTATAACAGTCTGCCTTAACATAGAAAATAATAAGAAATAATATTTAAAAAAATGTTATAAACTAACTGTGTTTAAACCCGCAACGAACAACGGAAAGAGAGAAAAATAATTGTCGGTACATCATTGCTAATTTTTACAATATGGCCGGTGAATCATGGCCGTTTCAAACTGCGCCTGCGCATTAAAATTTTCCAAGAACCAAATAGCGACATAAGGCTAGTAAGAGGACATGCGCGAGAGTTCAGTCTGTCTTGATTCATCGACCGTTTTGTATGTGGAAAAATGTGGATTCTGATATCAATGTTATGTTCATATTTAGGTATGGTTCTCACCGCCATCTTGGATTTAAGGTAAACGCTTTTTATCCACATGGTATTGCCATGACCATGAGATTAAAACAAGTGCTTATAGAAGGCCCAATATTACCGATTTAGCCCAATGGGATTTTTTGTTTGGGTCATCTGAAGCTCGGGCCAAGGTGAAGCGACTCCGGCGCAGGATGATTCGTCTCAGTGTGTCCAGAGCTTAAAAGCACTACGGTTAAGTGCGAACGACTAACGATTTTGTATAACGACTATTAATCGCAGCGATTTTTTTTTATAAATAAATGATTTGTTTAGCATGTCTTAGTGTACATACTGAGAATCTTTGGTATTAGGTAGGAGAGTGGCATTTGTATAGAAGAAACGATAGATGCTTTGTACAAAAAGACAAAGTTAAATTTTTGCATATCGCAAAGTGTAGCACTCCACTTGGCATGTTTGTACAAATGTTTGCGTTATTTTGCTAATGGAAAATGTATCCTTTGCCGTTTGGAATAAGGTCGATTTTAAATTAGCAAAATGATGTGAATATTCGTGTAAATACGGCAAAAGAAGTGCCATTCAAATTTGAATCGTGTGTAAAGGTGTTACAAGTCGAATTTGTCTTGTTGTATGTGGCGTTTAAGTGTCGTTTTTTGCTGCGTAAAGACATTTTTTGAGACTGTGCGAGTGTATAAAGGGTTTAAGAGCTTGTGTTGTATGTTGTGGAGCTATTAAGAAGGCGTGCGGCGTTTTGTTACTATTTAGAGCTGTCTTTAACTTCCAAAGTTAGTAATTCTTTGATTCTTTTTTTATTTGTGTAAATTCCGTTGGTTTATTTCTCGAGAAGTTACAGGGATAACGGTTCTATACAATTTTAGATCTAGTATCGTCGCAGACGCTGCCGATGGCAAGATACGACTCAATATTGCAAGAAAACTGGAATTTTAAAAGTTCATTTTCCCTTTAATCTTACAATATCATGTCAGATCTGGCAATACAATGTAAAATCATAGTGTTGCCATCATTTCTCGTCAAATAAACCCACGCAATGAATACGACATAACTCACAAACTATTTTATATTAAAAAAAAAAAACCATTTCGTCACCTACATTTTGTTTGTCATAATGCTTGTAATATTTTAAGCGGTTAATTTTTGAGGGTAGTTTAGCAAAAATTGCTTATTTTCCAACAATTTGATATAATTATGTAATTATGTTAATAAGAATATCTTACATTCGTTTAACAATGCTTTAAGCATTATTTTCTTGTAAAAATACTAAAAATGTTATTCAAATTGTAAAAAAACGGATTTGTGTGATAAGTCATTTTTCTTTACTACCCTCAAATTTTTTTTTGTAACAATATATTTATCATTTTGTATACTTTTTTTTTTAATGTAATAATGTTATGTATTTTGTAGTGCGTTGGTTTGCGTATTAACAACTGTTTCGTATCATTTGCGGTTGATATGGACGCCGTAACGTAAACCAACGCCTGGCGTCAGTGTTTTAAAATTATGTACTGAATCTCATTTTGTATGGAACGCTTTAAATGTTTATGTGTATTTAATCATGTCCTTTTGAATGAGAAATATAATTCACATTAAGAAAACTGTTCTTTGACTGCTAAGCTATAAGGTCAAAATTCCATTGCTATGTAAGATGTGCACGGAGAGGTTGCAGACACCAGCTGTGCGGTTCATTTGTTTGCTATCCATGCGTACAGCACGTTCACAGTTTTTTTATCTCTGACATCAACAACCTTATTGTTACGAAAATAAATATTACAATGATTTTGACAGGCTTGTCAGTTGCAGCAACCCAAAAGCAACTTTATTGGAATGAGTATAAAGTTTACTGTGATTTGAACTGTGGTGCAAAATCAAAGGTAAAGTAACTGGAATGGGCTGTAACACAGATATAGATACACCTAGATAACGCAAGAGCAACTACTTCGCGTGCCAAAAATCGCACCATCTTACGTACAAAATTCGCAAGCCGCCACTTTCGCACTGTCCTGCGTACTGCTGGCTGGGTGAGCGTGAGCGAGAGCGCGAGCTTGTGACGTCATAGTAGGTAGTCAAAAAGTGGCACGCTTAGTTTTCATACAGTTCGTGATACTTGCGTTATCTAGGTATATCTATATCTGTGGGCTGTAGCGTGGCCGGGGGTCGCAGTGGACGATCTCGTCTACATTTTCACACAAAACGGAGCTAATTATAGTTCTTTCACAGTTCTTTTACCTCTGAGTTTGCATCACTGTCCAAATCACACTGATTTTTATTCTCATTCTAATAATGTTGCTGCCAGTGACAAGTCTGCCAAATCATTTTGGTCTTTATTCTCATTCAAATAAGGTTGATTTTAGGTTGCTGATGTTAAAGGTAAAATAATTGTGAATCGATTGTACACGCACGTAGCATGGACGTAAGAAACAATGGAAGTGCGTCTTTTAAAAAAGAAACCAAAATCAATCTACTTATTTATTTAAGATTTTCAAAAAAGGCTAACTTTTTTTTCGTCGCATTCAAAAGGTCATGATTATATGACGCACGTCTGCACACAGCTTTACACTATCCCCCTTACTAATAAACGTTGTATAGCGTCTGTATAGTTACACAACGCTTTGTCTTCTTCTTTCGAAAGTCAAATTACTGACGACTGAAAGAGAGAAATCGGTGTGTAACTATTCATCTGATATAATACGTTTATTAGTAAGGGGGTTAATGTTTTAAAACACTGAAGTCTGACTGTTGCAAGTTACGTAGTGCATTCTGTATCGTTGTGTCAAACATTGTCATTCCCAAGTATTTTTTTTTTTGCATTAATAAAACTGTGTTTGTAACTATTTTTGTGTGTATTTCTTTTGTCATGGTCGTGTTCAAAGGGCGATATCGATAAATTGATTCAACTACCATTTTTTGGAACGGATTTCCTTATTGCACGTTTTACTCTGCGCACTTGGCCAATGAGAGCTATCCCGATAAAGTGTAACATTTTGACCGTCACGATGTTTTTGTTGTTAAAAAAATGTTAATCTTTTTTCGGTCTAGTCCTCAATTACCAAGTGTGCAAAAGCGGAAGGAACTTGTTCAAACCAGGTGTCCCTCGACACCACTCGACTGATTTTTTTTAATGTACTGTTCAGAATTTCTAATTGATATCCCCGATTTCCATTTTTGTCCAACCTCCCTTACTAATAAACTTGGTATAGCGTCTGTATAGTTACACGACGCTTTGTCATCTTCTTTCGAAAGTCAAATGACTGAGAATTCGGTGTGTAACTATTCATCTGATATAATACATTTATTAGTAAGGGGGGTAATTGTATGTATGTTTCAGTAAAATATTCAGTTTTTGTGGTGTTGTTAAATAGAGCAAGTGTAGAAGTAACTACAGGATGTAGTCCGACCGCTTAACTGAGACGTTGCCTGAGGTAGCAGCGCGGTGCGGGAGGGGTGTGGTGACGCGATGCGAGAGCTCAGTGATTTGTCAACTTGTGACAACTGTCACCCCTCCCGCACCGCGCAGCTACCTCAGGCAACGTCTCAGTTAAGCGGTCGGCCTAGATATTTTTCCAATCTGATCTAAGTATATTAAAATTGTATAAAACAATCTGGTATGTACTTGGGAAGTTTTCCGGCAAATGGGAAGAAAATCGAAAACATTCCTAGAATTTGGAATATCATTCCTTCATTGATTAACTGACCTATTTAATTGTTATTAATTGGAAAAATTAAATACTTTTTTTTTGCTGGAAAAAATGTTTGAAACAACGATGCGTGAGACTGTTTACTTAAAAATGACAAAGTTTTCTTAATAATGTGAGAAATTATGATTCAGGATTATTTTTACATTTTTTTTTTTCGTTTATAAATAATAGTAGTTTTTTTTCTTAAAGTTGGTAATTTTTCAGTAAATAGTCTTATGATAATGTGCTATGTAACATATTTATGTATAAGAAGTGCATTTAAAATATAATAAATAATGCTTGAGCGCGAGTGACGCAGTGTCAAATACCCGTAATTACTTACTGTATTTAAATTTATAATTAATAATTATTGATTATTAATGTACGATAGTTATGAATAAAAATGATTTTTAAGCCTTTATGTTTCTGTTTTATTTTTTACTAGCTGCTGCCCGCGACTTCGTTCGCGTGAGTTTTCTTATTCCCTCGACCCATCTCGTCGTATTGCATCACTTGCCCGCGTCTCCTGCTCTATCACTTCGTTTCCCCATAGCGCTTTTGCTCGGCTCCTAAGGGTCATAGCGTGACGTTAAATAGCCTATAGCCTTCCTCAAGAATTGGGCTATCAAATGCAAGAAGAATTTTTCAAATCCGACTGGTAGTTCCAGAGATTACCCCCTACATACAAACTTACAAACAAATTTTACCTCTTTATAAAATTAGTATAGACAAAGAACCGTATAATTTGATAGGTGCCCATGGCAGTGCGTTTGGTGACGTACAGACCGCCGCAACAGAGATAACACTGACCGGGAGCTGGTCTAGCATAGTACGGAATTTTCCACCAGAGATATGCGTGGATGCGTAGCGAGGAATGTCCGTAAAACTAACCAATACGGGCCGGCGCTCACTGACGACACGGCACGGCGTGTCATGGCAAAGGTTTTTATTTATTTATTAAAACTATGCACAAGTAAAAAAAAAATACTGTACAAAGGCGGACTTAATGCCTGAGGCATTTTCTACCAGTCAGTCAGTTTTATTACTAATCAAGGTATTTTGAATCTTATTTCAATGAGTTTAGAATTCATGTTACTTTATTTCGATACCATGATGCTGCGAAATGACGCGGGATGCTGCGGCATGACGCGACGCGCCGCGGGATGCTGCCGCATGACATGTCATGCCGTTTCATTCCACGGGTTGCCGCGGCGCGCCATTGCATCCCGCGAGAGGTATGGGTCACTTTGTGCCGAGGAATTATGATTGCTTATCTAGTTGAAATAAGGTTGACACTTGTGCAGCGGTCATTTCGGTTAATGGGGCGCAGTCCGGTCGGTGCGAGCTTTCAGCAGGATGCCAGGGAGCGCCGCGGGATGCCGCAGCACAACCTGCCGTGCCACGCTGTCAGTGAGCGCAGACCTAACATCGCTAAATTAGTTCAAACTATGAGAAAGAAATGATGTTATTGGTTTGATTCACACACATCCCTCGCTACGCATCCTCGCACATCTCTGGTGGAAACACAGCCTAGGCCAGTCTGAGGCCAGTTTATACTGGTTTTTGATGCCTGTGTGCATGTATGTAGTCCTCCAGACCGAATTTCGGCCACGGCGACCAATCTCGGCGGAGCGAAAACTGGCCTTCGGCGCGGTAGATATGATAGTCCGTAGTCAACAAATCGTCTTCTCGCATTAAAAGTGTATAATTTCAAAAATTTAGCAATTTGAGAACGGTTTAACGATTAATAAACTTCCACCAATTTAAAACTAACCAATGCGCCATCCAGCGGGGATTTGCCGAACTACGTTCTTTTTCCACTTGAGAAAATATTTGCCATACTCTGTATACATAATTTAATTTTTTTTTATTTCGAGATAGTACACTTTTAATGCTAAGAGACGAAGTGTGTGCACAGACACAGGTGCATTCTCTCTTCCCTCGCTCTCAATAGTCCGATGGGACGGCAATCCGAATCCGACACGACTGGAGAGAGATCAGGCGCAGGACTAACGGCTTAACGTACGCACCGAGGCACGGGGGTATCACACCGCAAACTTTCAAACTCCGGGCTGTTACTATGAAATCTGGGCCCTAATGGAAAACTTTTAAGCGCTTGGCTAAATATCAGTTGCCGTGCCCCTATCCCGCGGCTGCAAATCAATAAAATCAAGATAAAATAATACCTACAATAAATAAGGAGGAGAAATCGTTGTATCGATTAAAAATAGTCAAAAAGTTTTTATCTCTATTTAATAATGGTTTTAATTGTACCACGCAGTTAATAGAACGAAAAAATCATGCATGTTCTCTGTCGCAGAAATACGACACGGGCGCTAGGGGCACGGAAACATGTAGATTAATCGACCCTGGAATCGAACCCAGGAGCTCAACGCCCAGGTTGCGCTTGCAACCAGTGAGGCAGTTACCTTCAGTCTACCGTACAGGAATCTACTAAAGTAAAACAAGACGAGAGACGCGATGTGGATTTCAACAACCGTTTAGTCGATTTTTGCACGTCTCTCAGTAGAAAAGAAACACCTAGAGATCGAATCCACGACCCCCTGTATGGCAGCAGTCGCGCTTACAACCACTACACATACGAGGACTAGGCTAGGATGAGAATAGAACCCAGGACCCTTCGAACAGCAGCCGTCGTGCTTGCAGTCGTATTTATGAAGGTCCCTAAGCACCAATGAGACGCGATGGAAAAAAAAAGATCCGTAAAAATTATGTTATGAAATGAAGGGATCAGGGGAAGAAAAACTTTTGTCACATTTTTAATTTTTTTCAACTGGCAATGCAGTCTGAATGGTTATACCTGTCGCTATGGTACAATTATACAAACTATAAAAAAATTAACCTTAAAAACTTTAAGAGGTGCTTTAGACCATCGAACTGAACAACTTTCACTATGGGACCAACTCCGAAATCACGAAAAAAAAATCAGCTGTTTCATACGAAAGTTCAATACCTACTCGGCCAAAATGTATGAAACAGCTCATTTTTTTTTTCGTGATTTCAGAGTTGGTCCCATAGTGAAAGTTGTTCAGTTCGATGGTCTAAAGCACCTCTTAAAGTTTTTAAGGTTAATTTTTTTACACCTTATACAACGTGTAACGTTAAATGCGCAAAACCTGAGACACCCCAACTGATTTTTAATTCAATTGACCTATTTCAGAGAAAAAAAAAATCATTAAACATTTTTTAAAGGTTTTATGTGCGGTTTAAGTTTTACTGGCAATTCTAATAATTTCTTGCGTCTGCGACGACGCTCTATCGAGGGAGGAGTCGTCACCGGGCCGCCGCGCCGCGCTGACATTATTATTTACTATCTACGCTCCTAAAAAACTTAGGTTATCTTTGAACAGTGATTTAAATGTTTCCATCACACTTTTCCAGGCTTGGACTGACAACATTAGGCAACCCACATTTTTAGACTAAATAGCTTTTTACCTACAGTAATTAACTTTGTCATGACAACGCGCCAACATTCTCACCATTTCACATTATTGAATGTTTGTGTACAAAAACGCCATAGTCGCGAAATTCGCGCGCACGCGCCGCCTCGCCGGGGTAACGGGATAGAACAAATTACACCTGTGACGCATGTGCCGGCGCCGCTCAGACTGAAGTAAACACGGCCACTGTCACGTATTTCGCACGCCCCGCCCCCGTGCAGATCGTCATTTCTCTTTCTAACCCTTAGGTTAAGTTTAAGTTAAAAAAAGATAGATAGCATTATTGTTTACTTCAAATGGTCTTATTCATTTCATGGTACTTACTGTACGGAAGATTCGTATTTGCAATTTGCATTGAAATAAGAGCTATTATTATCCCGCGTATGGGAAAATTTTAATTGGTCGACAACAACTTGTGTTCGTTTACCTATTTTGGCGGGTTTGCGCATGTGATGGCTTGACTTATTAATAAATAGACACGGCAACGTTTTTAATGAAGATTTTTTGAAAAGTGTGACCTATATTAAAAAGTGGTTCAATTGATTCTGCTCGTTATTCTGATCAAACTATTTTCAGGTTTTGCGCATTTAACGTTACACGTTGTATAATGCCTGTCGCTATGTTCTGTCAAAAACAACAGGGCAATAACATCCATAGTCTCCGAGCTTATATCGATACAGGGAAAAAACATACAATGTCCGGACCCCCACCCCCTATACCATTATACCTATTACAGTTAAAGTGCCTTGGGTATACCTAAATTACACTATTTTATTAAGATCTTATCTTTTAATTAGTAATATCTCAGTTTGTTCATTAGGTGGTCTTCCCCTGATCCCTTCAAATAGATGAATATTATTAGGATGATTATTTCTAGTGCTCCTTTTTGGAAGAAAGTAATACGTTACAAATAAAATGAGACACAATTTTAATAAAAATGAAAACTTTAGGCGCACTATACGCTCTTTCTAAACAGTGATCGAAATTCGCACGCTCGAGTCCATAGATTTAAAATAGGTTCGCGCGCTGCTAAATCTATGCTCGAGTCGGTGACGCGAATCGGGTATGCTCGGCTCCAGTCGGTCGGTGACTCGGGTATACTCGGCTCCAGTCGGTCGGTGACTCGGGTATACTCGGCTCCAACCGTAAGTTTTCACTTCTATATTGTGTGGCAATAAGCACACACACTATTTTCTATTAGCATTAGATATAACAATTTAGAATCTAACAACATAACGCCTATATTATGTCCTCAGAACGTTAGCGTGCAAAATAGACAGTCCTTTTATTGTGTACTAGACAGGTGTACACCTGCACAGAAATAGGACTTGTTTTGGTTTCGTTTTGTTTACTAAAACCTTTTATTTTATTATTTTTGTGTGTACTACTAACAACCCTACTATTTAACGATTTCTTTGTAAAAATGTATGGACGTATGTCTGAAATAACGATAAATTATTATTATATTCTCCGAACCAGTAGGTGAGTAGGCAGAGTTCTATTGGAATACTTAATATTGTCGTAAAAGTGTTTGTACAAACCTACTTACAGAAAATAAATCATTTATCATATACTCCTGCATTTCGCCAGTTATATAATGGAGCGAGCCTATTGTCGTCAACCAGGCACCAATCCATACCCCGGCTGCTACAAATTCATTAAATCTGTACGACCTGGGAATCGAACCCAGCTTAGGACTTCATGTTCAGAAGTTGCGACCACTAACCACACGAGACTTCGGTAGTGTTCCCAAATAAAAATCAACGCCATCTTACGTACATGAATTAAACCTACTAGCCCACACGGGAAAAGGAATGCAAGAATTTTCTTTCACTGAAGCAAGAGTTTTGCGTTTCCACCACTAGATGGCACTGAGAGCAAAATCTTACAAAGTACCTAACGGAGTCTTTTGTACCTATTTGTTATTTTTTATTCTTAAAAGTAAAGGGATTCTGTTGAAATTGAAAAATCTGTTAGTCTAACGAGTTAAATTAGTAATTAAATACAAATACCAACTATTTTTATATACACAAAGAATCCTTGAAAATCTGTTTTTCTGCAATTTAATTCTTAATAATTTTTGAATCTCCTATTTATGGTAAAGAAAACAGAGTTACAAAATATTGTTCTAGCAATAATTTATTTGAAAAGAAAAATTAATGCAAAAAACGAATTATTAAAAATTCTTATTTTAACACTTGTTGTCAGTAAGAAAATCGTCTTATTTTATAGTAGCCTAAAATGTGAGCGTTTCCCGTTTTCCGCATAGCAGTAATACAGACCCAATGCCGGAGTGACTGGGTTACCAAATTATGAAAATCTGCGTGATTTTGGGGAAACAAAATAAAAATGGGGAAGTTTTTTTGGATTGTATATTCTAATGTGAATTGAGTATAACCATTTTTTTGTTTTGAAAGGTGTTCGAAATATTTTGTTATAAAATGAATACAGTTTCCGCAATGTAGGTACAGATGCGTCCCGAAATATCTAGATAAAAATAAAACACCTGCTAATGTACCTAGTCCTTATTCTGTCTATTCGAACAAATACGAAACATATATAAAAAAAACTCATTATTTTATGCTATCCCAAAGAAATACCTAGGCTTCGCCAGAAATAGCGCAAACCCATGCATAGTAATTATAAGGTGAACTGCTTACCCCAAACAGTTCTAACGACCCATCCCTCTTGGCTCTACTATTATGCGTTAATGAATAAATTAAATGTCTTTCTAAGACATTATACATCGTTTTACACTACAAAACCATCTAAAACCCGTCAAAAAACACTTAATACTGCTTTAAAGTGATAAAAAATACCTCAAGAGGATTATTTTTTGCAAAATTGTGACGTTTTAATTGCTTCGGTATTGTTTTTCCACCTTGCGTATTGCGTAACTTCGAATATAGGCTGGCAGCCCCGGCAGTGAGATCGCCGCGCGCTGTCTAGTCGGCGTGTCCCTCGTAAAATGGGCTTAAAATCGCTGCATTCACGCATAACGTTATAAAACAGAAAAATACAACAAAACACACATTTAATTATGATTAAACCATATTTATAACACAAGTTAATTAGGTAACAGTGATTAGTGTTTATTTTTTCACGTAAACGGCTATCATAATGTTAATTGGTAGGTAAAAAATAGCATAAATTAAATAATTTATTTTTTTCGGTAAAGAAATCGTCTATATAAAAAACCTTTATATATTTTTTTAAATTGACAATATTTTTTTTTTATTGTGGCTGCAGTATATGAAATGTCCATTATTCAAGTGAATAAAACAGCAGTTTTTTTGTGATAATGTGATTGCATAAAATGAATAAACCCGCAGTGTTTTTGGTAAATAATAATCGTGGAATGTAGCGGTACGTAAAATCAATAATGTCCGCGCATTGTCCCGCGTGCTGTAGTACGATTTTTTCAGGTTCCACACACTAATGTCAAAATGATTATACTGCGACAAAATACAAACTTAAGCAATTCATTTGTATAATACTATCAAATAAATTATTTATTATGGAGCCCAACGTACGCAGACTTACGTAAATACTTACATAGATTTTGCGAAATTAAAACTCCGCAGTGCCACTAAATCACGAAAACATGTAAGAATGGTAATAAATTACGAGAATTCCCGCCATTTAGTGTCAGAATTCTGAATTATTCCAATGACTGTTGTCATCTGCAATGTCAAAATTAAAAAAAATAGGAGAATACGCTAGTTGTTTTAAAATGCCATAGATGGCGCTTGAATATTTACCTAATTCTCGTGTCGTACTTTTGTGAAAGTGCCTTTGCTTCTAATGACATAATTATTTAAAGATTTTTTTATTTCTGTTTTCTACATTATTACAATATTTTCAAGTGTTTTTCGCTTCTTGATAAACTGAAGCATAATGAAGGAATTCTTTAATTTATTATTTTCTATTTTCTACCAGTGTTTATGATCATAATTCAACCAAAGCGGCTACTCCACAGAACATTATTACTCGGCTACTCGCTCTAATTAGACTTACGGAGATATACAGCCATATACTTTAAAAAAGTTGATTTTTTTTTTACTCTTTAAAAAAATAATTTAAAAAATATTGTTTCATCCCTTCAAGAAAGCGTAAAAGAATTTTTAGTAAAGAATTTTTAGTTTCTTCGTCATCTTTTGTTTAAATAACTTCCAAAAGTAATAAAGTAATCTTTTGTTATGAAAACACATTTAGTTTATAAAAGCTTACGATTAAAATAATTATAATATAAGATAAAACTGAAGTGGCAATGAGGAGAAAGTCGAGCTGAAAACAGTTGACAAGCGGAAGGAAGAAATAGAAAAAATGCGCTGGATATTTCCTGTGCCAGGTGAGACTATGTGTTTTTTTATTAAATACCTAGGTAGAGTCCGTCCCACGAAAGAAGTAGTATAGTAACATTTACAATAACCCGTTTCTCACACAGCTTTCTCTATATGACTATGCATTTTATTAACCAGTAGGTACCTACAAACGTGGTGAATAGGGATGCAGGGGTGAATCGGGACGAAACTTTAAAATGGATTTTAACGTTGAAATAATATAGTTAGTTGTCAATAAGGGCACGTAATCGTTAATTAAATCACAGTAAACACATTAGGGTCCTTTTTGGCCACAATCTATACTATTTTAATGGTTAAAATCCCTTTTAAAGTTTTGTCCCGATTCACCCCTGCATCCCTATTCACCCCGTTTGACGGTATACGATGTTGAGAAAAATACAAAATTTATGTCTCATTAGACGGGAACCCGATCCCAACAAAGTTGAAAATTAGAAAAGGCTAAGCAGATTGATTTCAAAATTTCACGTCCGTACACAGATTTTGTCATCACTATCTACAAATTACAGCCCTGCCGCCGCGAGAATGCGTTCCTGACACCACGACACTTCTAGTAGCTAATAAACATCAAATTCGCAAAACACGTATTTGTTTGTATGAAACTGACAGGTCTCAAGAACCCATTCTCTCGACTGCTTGACTGTAGCTGTCAAAATTAATGAATACTAAAGGAGCCAATGATATTATAAGTGTTTTTACACTTATAATATCATTGAAAGGCGCTGTGTTTGAACCCGTTTGTGTTCACTAGTTCCTTTAGTAGTTCCTTTGTAGGAACTACTGAGAATTTTTGGATCAGTAGTTCCTTTGCAAAAGCGAAAGGAACTACTGAGACTAGATAGTTCCTTTAGCAGTTCCTTTGAAGGAAACAAACATGTATGTAAGTATAATGCTGCCGCATGCTGGACCGTAAGTTCGCTCGATGTACTAAGTAAGTAAATATAACTCTTTTTAGGGCATATTGCATATTATATGCAACCAGAACCAACGACGTTAAGAGAGACCGTATGTGAAAAAGTAATCAAAATAGAAATTAACTCATTCAAAAGAGGTAGGCCAAAATATTTATACAGGATGTTACGGAAAGGGTATATCAATACAAACAGGTTGAAGAGTGTATCTGGTCTAGAATCTCTGTACAAAATTTCAGCTCAAAAGCAGTAACTTTGAAAATGCTTAATATTTTTTTTTTATTTCGATACTATAATTGAAATCATAAAAACCGGCCAAGTGCGAGTCGGACTCACCCATGAAGGGTTCCGTAGCAGCAAGTAACATAATATAAAAGTTCTTGTAGTTCGTTGTAACTTTGTGAAAGGTAAATTGCGGTTTTCGATTTATGACGTATTAAAAAAAAACTACTTACTAGATCTCGTTCAAACCAATTTTCGGTGGAATTTTACATGGTAATGTACATTATATATATGTATTTTTTTAATTTTATCATTCTCTTATTTTAGAAGTTAGAGGGGGGGGACACACATTTTACCACTTTGGAAGTGTCTCTCGCGCAAACTATTCATTTCAGAAAAAAATTATATTAGAAACCTCAATATCATTTTTGAAGACCTATCCATAGATACCCCACACGTACAGGTTTGATAAAAAAAATTTTTGGAGTTTCAGTTGTAAGTATGGGGAACCCCAAAATTTATTGTTTTTTTTTCTATTTTTGTGTGAAAATCTTACTGCGGTTCACAGAATACATCTACTTACCAAGTTTCAACAGTATAGTTCTTATAGTTTCGGAAAAAAGTGGCTGTGACATACGGACGGACAGACAGACAGACAGACAGACATGACGAATCCATAAGGGTTCCGTTTTTTGCCATTTGGCTACGGAACCCTAAAAACGTGTCACCGCACTAAGAGGGTCATTATCCATTATCTGTAGTGTGTCTGTGCGCATAGTACATGCACATCACGCCGCCGCGCGCCAGTGCAGCGCCGTGATGTCGAAATAAAAAAATATTAGGCATTTTCAAAGTTAATGCTTTTGAGCTGAAATTTTATACAGAAATTCTAGACCAGATTCAACCCGTTTGTATTGATATACCCTTTCTGTAACACCCTGTATATATGTATATATTAATTAGTTAATTTCAAAAATTCTTAGTAGTTCCTTCAAAGGAACTACTAAAGGAACTAGTGACCACAAAAATGTTTGTACTGCATCCGATTAACTCTAATCACGAAAACTCGCACCGAATATGTAGGTATTATAGAGACTTGGATATAATGAGTACTTATGCAAATGGTACCGTCAACCGCACCTCACTGACAACAATTTGACATTGGTAGCGCATTTATTATCATAGCAGTAAAGTCGATTTTTGCACAATAATGTACGGTTGACTTTTCCTACTATACTGCGATTACTAGAGAGCGTAATTTCTTGGAATCGGATCGAATGAATGCAGTCCGGAGCCCTTGAAATGGTTTTCCGTTCGTAGTTTAAGAGGAGAGAGAGACTAGGGAGAAAAATCTTCATACGGACAGTTATGTTATTGCTATGGCAATGGACGGTACATATAAATTAAATGAACAGCCTCATAAAAACGTATTATTTAAAAATCTACGTCAGTACTACGATAAAACATTTAACAATCAAGGTAAAATTCATGTTTGTCATCTTTATTTTTTGTTCTATATGTAAAACTATATACATTAATAGAAAAATAGACAGGTATCCTATATTATAATCACACTTACAATATTTAAATTTTGACAGTTAATTTAACAGTGTTACCAATGCAATAAAATTAAAATTCCCATAAAAAAAATTAAATGTTATTAAGCAAATTTTTGTATTATTAACGGTAATATCTTGTAGCTACTCGTTGTCCGTAAAAATATTAAAAAAAAACTGGAAGTATCCAGAATGCTCACAACATCTGGCAGCATAATATTGCTTACTGGACACGTCCACTCAAATCTGTGTGGTTCTTTCCTCCAAAGACCATCTCAGACACTAATCTACATTATCCTCACATGATCAGACCAAGATTATGTCTGGACTTTAAAAAAGAATGATCAGCAGTATCACACTATATCAACGGCGAAGTGCCAATAACTCCTAACTGACAAAGTCAAAAATTTATACGAACTGAAAAAACGTTCAAAAATAGACACGTCTCGTGTCGGTTTAGTTGGGAGGTATTTCCACATTTTAATTTAATGCTGTTGCAACTAAAACACAGTTAGGCGATTTCAGTAAAACATGCGATTAACGTGGATTAACGGCTTTAAATTCAAAACGATAAAAAAGTGAATTTCTCAAAAAAAATCACTTAGGAGGTATTGGCACTTTGGCACTTCGCCGTCGATATGACAGTTCAACAACATTCATTGCATTATTTAGGTAAGACACATTTTTCAAACATATGAAGTAATGGATTAGCAATATCCTTCAAAATTATTTAGATAGTGTGTTATACGCAAATTAGGGTGGGTTACTTACTGTACCTACGTACCTACCTACAGAGTGGCGATTACTTTATCACAATTCACAAGCTGTTATTACAAGTTGTTATCAGTCTGTAAAAACAATAAAAAACTGAATTTTTCAAACAAACAAATAGCGTAAGAATAGGTACGAAATAAACCACTAAGGCAATTTACATGCGCGGGGCGATAATGGCATCATCAATTCAACACATTTATGGTATTGTTATCAAATAATCACAATTTAAGTGTTAAATACTAAAACTAAAAAACTTTTTTACAAAAAAAAAAAAAAAAAACAACCAACTTCAAAAAAAAACACTACAAAGTGATAAAGTTCGACTCTTCCTATTTCTTGGTCAAAGAATTAGCAATGCTATACAACGTGGCAATGCTGCTAGCCTTTTGGGCGCTGTTTCTGTTGAAAGCGATGCGGATGAATTCTTTGATGCCCTATGATGATTGTTTATTTTTTCATATAATTGTACATATTATTATAGTTTATATTTAATTTATATTATGTAAATATTAAATTTTTGGAGAAATAAGTGATAAATAACTTTAATTTCGGAAGTCGATGTCGTTGGTTCCGCATTTTCGTTTTTTGACACCGACTTCCGAAATTAAAGTTATTTATCACTTAGTAGTGCTTTTTTTTTGGAGTCGGTTGTTTTTTTTTTTGTAAGAAAAAATATTTTTCACTTTTTATTTGTAGGTACCTACCTACCCCACACAGATTCAATGTTCACTAGTGCGTTGAAGAATTGAAGACACCGACTAGAAGAATCATCAAAAATTCGCGTAGAAATGCCCGTGATGCAGTACATTTAGGCATATAACTTCGTACATAAGAATAATTAACTAACTAATATAATATTATTTACTAAAACCTTCCTGGAAGTATGTAGATCACATTAATGAAAGAATGATTAAAATTGGTTCATTACTTTTTGAGAAAATTGCGGACATACATATCTAGGTACATACATTCGGGTCGAATACAG
Source organism: Amphipoea lucens (assembly GCA_947508005.1). NCBI lineage: Eukaryota > Metazoa > Arthropoda > Insecta > Lepidoptera > Noctuidae > Amphipoea > Amphipoea lucens. Next base: position 1,155,242 of record OX382382.1, on the reverse strand, counting down.
AACCTCCTTTTTTGAAGTCGGTTAAAAAAGGTCGAACGGCTAGAATGTTTACTTTATTGTTATTAATTATTTTAATTGTGCATTTTTAAAATACGTGTAATGTGGAATACTTGTTTTCAATTCAATTAATGTTATAATAACCTTGTCGACACACTGTAGATATCCGAGCCACAAATAGAAATATGAATGTAATAATAATGATTGTACATTCGTACCATACATACCTCCTATCATATTTTGATTTGAAAGAGTGTCCGTGAAGTTTGCAACCCGTTCTTCTTCGTACATACTAGCTACTTCGCTTTGGAATGGGCAACTAGCTTCATCTTCCTGACTGACCAACTCCTTGACAATTCAAAATTGCGTGTATTTTAAACTAGCTGCGCCCCGCGGTTTCACCCGCATAAGTTTCCCGTGGGAATATCGGGGTAAAAACTATCCTGTGTCCTTTCCCGGGACTCAAACTATCTCTATACCAAATTTCATCTAAATCGGTTCAGTGGTTTAGGTGTGAAAAGGTAACATACAGACAGACAGACAGAGTTACTTTCGAATTTATAATATTAAGTATGAATAGTATGGGTGGAGCGACTGCCTATCCGACATTTACAACCCAGTTACTGGATAACACTATACCTCTTGGTAAGACTGGTTGTCAGGCATTCGGGCTTCTGACTACCCGTAACGACTGACAGCCGGGACCAGCGGCTTAACGTGCTTTCTGAGGCATGGAGGGGTCTCGGTATGTAAAGATGGTCACCCATCCACAGACCAACCGCGGCAAGCGTAGCTTAACCTGATCGATCGACCCGTGCGGCTGTTATTACTTAGCTACGAGATTACATACTCTAAGGTTTTTAATTTGATTTTCACCACTCAGCATACCTACATTTTTGTTACTGCAGTAGGTATGTCCACTAAGCGCATATACAACTAATTCCACTCTCCCTTATGAATAGGATAGCATAGTATACCCATCCAAATCTAAGCCCTACGAACCGACAACTTGACCTGACCTAACTCGAGTGCTGACCTCAGCTCAAGTTTCTGTGTATGTTGTCAACACGGACGAAAATAGACTGTTGTCAATGAACGAGACAAAAATAGACTAGCCACGTTGTTTAGACAATCTTTTAGGGAAATATTTAAGTAACTGATTCTCTAAAAAACTTATTGAGCTTCTTATGATGGTCACTTTTTTAAATTAATGAACCTCTAAAATATTTTTTCGCTTCTACTGATGCACACTTTTTTTACCGACTTAAAGAAAGGAGGTTCTGTATTCGACCCGTATGTATACAGGATGTTACGGAAAGGGTATATCAATACAAACGGGTTGAAGAGTGTATCTGGTCTAGAATCTCTGTACAAAATTTCAGCTCAAAAGCATTAATAATAATAATCTTTATTGCAGTAAGTAACAAGACTCATTTGTGTTAGTAACAATATTCCTTACCCCTATGTTAGTATTCCTATTCTAATCACTTAGCCTAAAAAGAAAAACCACGAAATATATATAAATCACTGCCACGTGCCTAACACCAAGGTGGACAGCTTGCAGCAGTGATTCACATAATGCAATTTAAATCGAATGTGATCTGTTACAAGCTGTTCTTACAGACATGCAACTGCACACAATGCCACAATATTGGACAGTTTATTTTCTCCGATATTACGCTCAGAATGCTGTTGCTACTGCCGCGGACCCGACTAAGCAATGACGCCGCTCTCTTTCTGAGTATGGCATGAAAGCCATCAATGCGAGCGTCGGCAAACATGCCCGACGCGCTGCAGTGCCTCGGCAGCCGCATCAGCATCCTAAAGGCATTGTTATACTGAATGCGCAGGGCGTTGATTGTCTTCTGCGTATATTTGACCCATAGACTGCACGTATAAAAAGATTGACAAAACGCCCGAAACAATGTTACTTTTACTGCCTTACTGCAGCGTGCAAATCTACGAGCCAACATATTGCATCGAACAGCCAACGCCCGGCGCTCTCTCTCAATATCCTCATGGTCTGAGAGGTCATCCGAGACCCAGTGGCCCAGGTACTTGAAACGCGCAACTCGGGGCAAAGAAACACCGTCTATACAAACGGGTGGTACGTGCGTAACCTTCTGACCTGGTGATTGAAACACCAAGAGCTCGCTCTTCTTTACATTATACCTGAGCCCATGGGCCCCGGCGTACTCTACACATACAGACAGAAGTTTTCGCACGGCGCTTATGGAGGGGCCCAACAACACCATATCGTCAGCGTAACTGATATTGTTGACAAATTTTCCATCTATAGAGCAGCCGACTTTGGTGCTGCTGAGTCCCTCAACAAGTCCGTTTACGTACAGATTGAAGAGACGAGGCGAAGTTAACCCGCCTTGCCTTACTCCACACCTCAGTCTATACGCATCGGAGAACGCACCCGCCCATTTTACAACGTTGACTTGGTTGTTGTACCAATAATCAAAAATGTTGACGACTTCCTCAGGGAGGCTGGTTTCTGTCCTCATTTTGTGCCACAGCACCTCATAGGACACCAAATCGAAAGCTTTCGAAAGGTCTAGAAAACAGGCGTAGACCGGAGTCTTTCTATCGGTGTAGTATCGGACAGTGTGCTTGAGGCATAGAACTGCCGTTTCTGTCGACAGCCCGCGTCTAAAACCGAACTGAGCGTCGTTCAGCTTTATGTGACTATCCAAAATACGATCAAGCAGACTGTCCAGTACTTTCGCCACGGTAGTAGCTAACGAAATGGGCCTATAATTGCTGCTGTCTGACGCATCACCAGTTTTGTTTTTGATTATTGGCACAACGACGGTCTTCATACATTCATCCGGCAAGTATGAGTGTCTAAGGCAAAATGTATAGAACATAGCCAGAATCCTTGGCAGATGAACCCCTGCATGCCGCAAATGCTCAATACTAAGTCCATCGTGGCCTGGGGACTTACCCCTCGTCATATGGTTTATAACGGCCGATATATGCTTAGCAGTAAAAGCTGGAAATACTGACGGCCCAGGTGAATTTTGCCTGATTTCACCAGTACTGAGCATCCCCCGCACACAGGAAGGAGGTTCTATCTGAAAAACACTTTTGAACATGTTCGCTATGCCACGCGGCTCAGCTACTCCGTTAACATTTAGGGGGACAGTGGGTTTATTGTTTAGTTTTCTCGTGCCTTTCCAAAAGCTTTTGAAATTTTTGTCAGCATGGTGTGATGCGAGAATATCCATCTTAATTTGCTCGGCATTATTTTGACACCATCTTAGCTTAGATTTGAAACGACGCCGAGACTCCACCATGTTATTATAGATAGGTCCATTAGCAGGCTTACCGTATAGCAACCAGGTTTGAAAGTTTAGCCTGGCTACCTCGTGAGCACCACGAACATGTCTATTCCAGCCTATTACACAACGTTTTCGTTTTATTATATTAACTCTGCAATTAGAAGAAGAAATTACAGCCGCTTCACACATAGTAGTAACAATATCCATGTACATTTTGTCTATAACCATCCTGTGATCTTTATTGTAACATAAACCGTCACAGCATCCCGACAATTCTGATGGAAAATCTACCGTTCTAAAGTGATCATTGCATATCTTACTATAAAGTTGTATTTGTTGCTCGTCCCTATCGGCCCACAGTATGCCATTAGGGGATTTTTCAGGTAATAGAAACTGTGGTTTCATTACAGAAAGATTACAAGATACCTGTAGGGGATAGTGGTCGGACCAATTACAGTCATAGAACACCCTTACACTCATCACAGACTGCCACGCAGACTCCGTTACCACACAATGGTCAAGCCAGCTTGTGCTGCCGTGGGCATCACTAACGAAAGTAAAGGTGTCCGATGAACTTCCTAATTTTTCTATATCCGCACATACCCATTTCTGATCGTTACAGAAACTTAGAAGTTCCTTTCCAAACAACGCACACGGACTAGCGTTAAAGTCTCCTAAAATGTACACATTCGCGACTTCGGTGTTTTCAATTATAGCACTTATTTCACTAAGACAGTCCGTAAATTCTATTAAGTTCTCAATGGAGTTGACCGGCATATACACAGAGAACACTACGAAAGAACGATCGCACACTATAACCTTAATTGCCGTGAGACGCACACTATTGCACGGGATCACTGTCACCGAACTAAACGCACTTTTACGCCAGAGCAGAGCAACTCCGCCATACGGTCTGCCTCGTACTAGGCCCGCAGACGAGTCTATAGCCGATTTGCCGCAGTAGTCAAAGTCTTGGTCGACTGTCCCAAGCATCGTCAAGTCGTGCGGGTACAACCACGTCTCCTGTAGGGCTATTATGTCTGCTCGACGACATAGGGTTCTTACATAGTCTACAGAACGTACTAATGACTTACAGTTAAAGGTGATAAAACTGCTAAGTGCGGGTATTCCTGCTTGTTCACTGTCCATTTTGATTTTTAGGAACATGTCTTCTATTTCCAAAGTCTATGAAACGCCTGAAAGATATCCCTTCAGGCCATATACGGTCGTCCATGAATGTATCCAACTTATGTCTAGGAACTAAAATCTTATAAGCATCATACTCCTTACGTTGCTTCATTATAATTTTTTCCAATGTTACACAAACATGTGTTTTAGTCATAATATAACTAGCAATGTCTGCAGGTGAAGTTCCTTTGTCAACATTGTTTATAAACAAAGGGAGTCTGACATCTGCAGCCCTAAATTTACATTGTGGTGAGGTGACAGCCACGCCTTTTTTTCCTATAAACCTATTCTTATGTCTATTTCTCTGTACTTCCGTCCATTCACCATCATTCATTGGTTGTTTCCATTCACCCGGCGCACGTACAATATCTGCAAACGAGTGACAAGACTCCGACAAACAGCTGTTGCTAGGCGCCACAGCTGACGCACCATTCGAACTACAAGTAGCCTTCACTACATCACACACCAGATGCTCTGTCTTTCTCGCACCCCCCGCTGTCGACATCTCGCTCGTTATGTTCTTATCAACCTCCTGCTGCACTATTTGTTTATTAGGTGCAAACGAAACCGCTTTCTCGCACTCATTCATAACATCAGTGCTACCGCGCAACGGGGACAGCCGAACACTCTCATGCTTATCAGACCCACCATCCGTACTATTTATCTGATTTGGAGAGGTCAGTGATATTGACGACATGTGTGGAAGACCCATGGGTCCACTATCATAAGCAAAGCTAGCTTGCATACATGATGCACCTCTCCTTAGGTTAATGTTTCTATATTCATTCTGCACGATAGTTTTATTTAAACTGTCAACAGGTACAGCGCAAACACCACCGTCAGTGTTAAGCTTTAACAATTCCTGCTTTGTTTGTGATAGCTGATCTACAGTTGCGTACGTAGTTTTAAACAATTTGATCTCGTTTTGCAGAATAATGATATCTTTTAAAAGTCTACTGACGTCTACATGATCAAACGTAATTGGAGGTAGTTTGTTTAAATCATGCGCTACGAAAATAGGAATTAACTTTGAAAATATTTCGACATCACGGCGCTGCACTGGCGCGCGGCGGCGTGATGTGCGTGTACTAGGCGCACAGACACACTACAGATAATGGATAATGACCCTCGTAGTGCGGTGACACGTTTGTTATGATTTCAATTTAATAAACTATCGAAATACACAACAGGGCCGTCTTTACCCGGGGGTGCGTGGTACCCGGGCGCAGGGTCTTAGGGGGCGCACAAGCCAATCCTTATACCTAAACGTACCATGAGTAAACCTTCTCGAAATTTAAATGAATAAAAAACTACCTACGATTAACTATGACTCAAGTCAATATAGATTGACTTTGGCTATAGTATACCTACCTATCGAATAGAAAATTGATTATAAAACAGACGATATCATAAAAAAAACTTTTTTACAAAAAAAAAACAACCGACTTCAAAAAAAAAAACACTACAAACTGAAAAATAACTTTAATTTCGGAAGTCGGTGTCGTTGGTTCCGCATTTTCGTTTTTTGGCACCGACTATAACTTCGTACATAAGAATATATACCTAATGTATTATATACTAAAACCTTCCTGAAAGTATGTAGATCACATTAATGAAAGAATTATCAAAGTTGGTTCAGTAGTTTTTGAGATAATCGCGGACATAAAAACGTACATACATACGGGTCGAATACAGAACCACCTTTTTTAAAGTCGGTTAAAAATGATTGCCGATTTTAAAGCCGGAAAAATTAAATTTGATGTTTGAAAATGTACCTACCTAATTTTATTGTAGAGTAAGTATTAATTCTAAATATACAAAATTCAAAGTCCTGACTGACTGATATATCAACGCACAGCCTAAACCGCTGGTCCTAGAAACATGAATTTTGGAGGGTGTGTTCTTTGTGGAGAGTAGGTATCCACTAAGAAAGGGTTTTTCGAAATTCTACCCCTAAGAGGGTGAATGGGGGGAGGGTGAACACGCGGACGAAGTCGTGGGCAGAGGCTAGTAAAAAATAAAACACAAAAATTGGAGCGCAGGCTGATTTTCGCGCCCCGGAGCCCTGGCGATTGTGAAGGTGTCATCCACACAGAATTGTTTCACGTTGACATACTGACGCAAAGAGGCCGTGTCTGATCCCCTATTCTGCGAATGACACAAGTTCTTTTCATGCTTTTTATTAATTTTTAAACAATTATGTAAATTGGGATGTTTTCAGGCAGATGACAGGAAATGTCGTCCGTATTTTTAGGGTTCCGTACCAAAATGGTTAAAAGGAACCCTTGTGGTGCGACTCTGGGTGTCTGTCTGTCCGTCAGTCACAGCTCGATATCTCAAGATCCACTAATTGTATCAACTTGTTTTGAAATAGTTTTAGATGATGTTTATCCAACTATTTTGCAAATAAGAAAGAAACAAAAAAATTATCTTTTTTGCAACTGGGTCTGAAAAGGGGTCTGAAAAATTCGAAGTGGGGCTAGGCAGTTAACTGAACGGCTAATTTAACCAGTATGCATTTAGTAAAAAGGGGTTATTTTAATATTACAAACAGACACTCCAATTTTATATACAGGGTGAAATTTTAATCACTGTTTTCCTCTTAAGGGGTCATTGTACTTGTCATTATGAACAACTTTTACTATGGGACCAAACGTGAAATTGCGAAAAAAAGATTAGCTGCTCCCTTCATTTATGTTCGCATAACTCGTCAAAATGTAGGGGACAGTTGTTTTATTTTTCGTGATTTCACGTTTGGTCCCACAGTAAAAGTTGTTCATAATGATGAGTACAACGACCCCTTAAGAGGAAAACGGAGATTAAAATTTCACCCTGTACCTATAGTGTATAATAGAGTATTCTATCTATCTCAACTCAGAACTTAAAGAGCTCAACTAACACTTATAATATTATAATTTAATAATCTGGCTCAGGAATCACGGTTATTACGCATACGACTCTATTTATTCGCTTGTGACGTCCGAACTACGATAATTTTACTAAAGGTTTATTTCGGGGACATAAGTGATATATATTTAATGGGGAAACTCGTTCCAGATTCCCGAATTGAAACTTCCGTTTGACCTTGGTGGAGAATACTTAATTTTTTTGTTGTTATTCGATGGCTAAAAGAAAGAAAAAAGTTTATTTGAACACAGTTCGTGAAAGACAAAATACAAAATTAAAAAATTATGACAAAACACCTGACGGCCCACCTGAAGGCCAATTCTCGTACTTAATTTAAAACGTTCAAAATCTAGTCGCACTGTCATCTCGGCGACAAACAAATGTCAAAATGTAGGGAAATTAGATTTATTTTTGACAGATTGAGACTGAGATCAGACTGTGAACGTTCTTAAAATTACCAGAATTGCCCCTCTGATGGTGGTCATCGTCACCTATTTATCTGGCCGTCTGTTTTTTGAAAATCTCAGCGTGAAATCTTAGGTGAAGTGAGCTTGTATTAAGCTTTCAATGGAGTCAATCCCTAGCTGTAAAAATCTCACGGGCAAAATGTATGTGAAGTGAGCGGTCAAAAGTGTCTATTAAATGTCATTTGCATCAGGGGGAATAGTAGAGTGCGTTTCATCAAATAGCTCCTATGCCGTTATGTTGGCAACAATGTATACTATACCACTTCTTATTCTTCACCAGCATGATTCTAACACGGACACCTTATAAATCTAAAAAAAAAACCGCAGAATCGTCTTCCCATATCTACTATCTTGACAGACATGGGCACAAAACACATATAGATACACCTAGCGGAGGACAGGGGAGCCAACATTATAACATAGGAACTATTTGTTGAAACGCACTCTAGCTTACTTCACCTAAGTTTCACGGTCATTTTGACATTGGAAATGTCTTTTTGTTCGCTCCATTGTAGGCTCCGATTTCACGAAAAAGTACGATCCCCTTATATCTCGGAGAGTTGTGAAGATATGATATTCAAAAAGAGCTCAAAAGACGAGTATTTACGAGAGCTGTAAGGTGCAAAAAGAATTGTTCGAGAAAGTCAAACACGAAAAAAGTTATGGCCGAAATAGTGAAAAAAAAAAAACAATTTTTTCCGAATGTTTGATTTTGGCGCTCGATATTTTGGAAACGAAGAATGATATCAAAAATTTGAGAAAAACTCCTCTGGACAATTTAGTCAGCTACAATTTGAGCCTAAAACAAAGACGATCGGGTTAAGGGTTTGCCCTTTAGCCAAACCTTTTTGAAGAAAAGTCAGAACGACATTTTTCACATATTTTTTCGAATTCCGTAGATTCATTTCCGATGTGCTCGATAGTCGTCTGAGGCACGAAATCTGTGATTTTTTTTACAGAATGATTATTACAGATGCGTTGATTAGACGGCTCGTTGTCCTTTTTGTAACCAAACAACATTAAAAAAAATCTTTTTACTTTATAGCGTGGTTCAGATTTCTAGTTTTATAATCTGGAAAAATGCTTTTACAAATTTTCTATTCGATTTTCTTGGCCGTTTGCCACCTTATAATATTACTGCGGATATTTATGAATTCCCATTAAAATTGTCATTTTACAAATAAATTACACACATTTATAATAGCCTCCCGACCGATTTCGGCCACGGTGGCCAATCTCGACGGAGATTAGCCAGGTACGCAGGAGATATTATAGTGCACAAGTGTGTGAGTAAACACAGGTGCACTCTCTGTTCCTTTATTCTCATAGTACGATGGGCCGGCAATCCGACACGACCGGAGAGAGATCAGGCGCAGGACCAACGGCTTTACGTGCTTTCCGATGCACGGGGGTATTAAACCGCCAACTTCCAAACTCCAGGTTGTTACTAAGAAATTCCTAATTGAAAACCCAATAACACTTTTGCCTGACCTGGGAAGGGAACCCACGACCCCCACACTCAGCAGTCGCGCTTGCAACCATGAGACCAACGGGGCAATAACATTTATAACCTGCGGGGCAATTGCGTAACACATTATCAATCGGAATCGGTTTCATTTTGACAGTTCAACAACATTCATTGCGTTATTTACGTGTTGATCAGACAAATTCGAACTTATGAAGCAATGGATTAGCAATTTGCTTCAAAATGATTCAGATTCCGATTGATAGTGTGTTACGGAATTAGGGTGCTGCAGTAAAACTGATCACTTTAAGACTAGATTCAAAGTTCTAAATTGGAAAAATGAGCTTCACACAAAAACACTACATACGGTCTTCCTCTTATTTGTAATTACTAGGTTTTTCTTGAAAGGTGATCGTCGAGCCAGTTTTTGTAATAAGAATCTAAATGTGATCTAAATACAGTCGATAAACTAAAACTCTCACTGTGAAGTGTGCTGTCCACAGATATAGATATACCTAGACAACTCAAGTATCACGAACTGTATGAAAACTAAGCGTGCCACTTTTTGGCTACCTACTATGACGTCACAAGCTCGCGCTCTCGCTCACGCTCACCCAGCCAGCAGTACGCAGGACTGAGCGCGAAAGTGGCGGCTTATGATTTTCGATCGTAAACTGGTGCGATTTTTGGCACGCGAAGTAGGTGCTCTTGCGTTATCTAGGTGTATGTATATCTGTGGTGCTGTCATTCTACCTAACCCTAGAGATTGACACTATCGACAGCTCACTTCCATTTCAAGTGACTAGGTAAACTATTTGCATACGAACCCCAAAAAAAATAATCCCCTATTTTTATCGATACTTATCAACGTCTGCGGAGTTTCGCTAACTAATCTAATTTAACACGTAAGCTGCGGCACCGATTTTTGCAAACCTTCCGTTCCTGCGGCACGAGGCATTATCGGCCCGCACCGTGACCAGACGTTAGGGCGACACGCGGTCTATTAGACCCCACCTCCTTTAACAGACTAAAATCCATTTTCTGGCGCGAAATCAAAGACAAATGAAAATTTTGGTCCTTATCGATATAGACAGTGAATTGATGAACCCTAATCTACCGTCGCCCCGGGATCTGATAGCTAGTTTAGAATTTATTGGCAAAACAAAATATGGGATCTTATACACCTCGTAACGCACTGAAATAGGGTAAATTTTTGCTAAGATTAGTGATGGGAAAAATAATATCGACGCAACGACGTTTATCTATTTTTGTGTGAAAATCTTAATGCGGTTCACAGAATAGAAAAAAAAGAAAACCAGAAGTAGAAAAGAAACTATCCTATTCATTCTGCCTCGGGCTTTAAAAATACACTTATTAGAACTTGAATTAACATAAAAAAATCAGTAACAATATACTTTTTTATAAAAAATCTCAATATATATTTTGTACTTATTTATGAGTGCTTTTCATTGAAATAGGGTAGACAATAAGATTTTTTGCACTGAGAGCACTGAGTCAAAATATTTTTGGTTTTTTTGTCAGCTTCACGAGATAGTAAAAACGCACAACACTAGTCGCGGCAAGCTCGCGTTGGGTGCGGTACGAGGTCCGGGGGGATATGGGACGTTTTAGCCTCGTTCCGCACTGCATTAAAATTATATTAATTCAGTGCGGTACGAGGCCTAAGACATCCGGTACCAAGGTAGGTATACCACCGAGTCCGGGACCATTAGCGCGTCTCAAATATACATTTATCTCTTTTCTATACTGGACCAAACCAAAGCTATGCCCTTCGCACGACAGAGATGTTCACGTTTTTCCTTGCCGCACCACAAGGAAGTTGCATGTGGGGTGATTTAGGCCTCGTTTCGCACTTAACGTGTTAACCCTATATTTCCATACATTTTACTTCCCTGTGTTATCATGATGCCGTCGCCCGTCACGATAGAAATTATAAAAAACGCGCAATGACGGGAATCCAAAGTCAAATAATTGGTATACAGTCTATACTCCATTTGAAGTAAGATTAGACATTTAACTAAACCTTTTTTACAGTCCGTTCAATCGATTTTGACTTCTATACCGTGGTATTAAAAGCAAAAAAGTGGTTACAATACCAACTGTTTACTGCAGCTGCCATATGTCATGCCACCAACGCAATAGAATTCAAAATCGGTTGAACAGACTGTAAAAAAAAGGTTTATTTAAATGTCGAATATTATTTGAAATGGAGTATAGTTCCCCTAGGATGCGAGTACCAAAAGGCTCCAACAATTGCTTTGTATATGAATAATCAATGAACCTTTAATCTTTTCCAGTTTTGCTGATGTCCTGGTTTGGGGTGGACCAAGTTAAATCCAACTCCTGCATACGGACTGGTAATACGCGATGAAGTACCGAAAAGTGTCAAAATGTCACAAGTGTTGTGTACCATAGAGTACCCGTTGTTAGATCTGTGTCGTGTTGACAGCTGCGAACATATCGATAGAATTGTGATTTGTGAGTGTCACATCACTATGGTTTAGGGTTGTCGCGTAACGTAAATGGTAGAATAAAATGAAGTTGAAGTGGTAAAATAAATAAATAAGTTTTTTTTCTCATAGTTAATTTTTTTTTAAATAACGCATTATTCAACGTGTAAAAATAAGTGACATTTAAAAATAACGTTAACAAAGAAATTTATGGAAAAAAAACATAATAATCATGGCTAAGTATACGAGTAAAGGTTTTAATGGGTAAGCAAAATACCTACTATCTACTAACCAGTATTTAACTTTTTTTTGTTTTCAATCAAAAAGTTTTAAAAGTCTTTACAAACGATTAGAAATTTCCATTAAAAAAAAAACACCTTCGCTCTTTCCATCCAGGTCACAAATATAATGCATTATTGTCCGTTCTTTCGCACCAGTGAACTGAGCAGCTACAATATTGACCTTATTATAGCTAAGATAAGGTACCAACAGCTTGATCAATGAACACGACGCGATATAGCGGTAACAACGACAGAACTGCCTTCTACTTCCGACGCAAAGGTCACTAGATTAATCCCTAAGACTTTGGAATTAAGTTCATTTTGCTTTGAGGTGTTAATATATGTCATATCGAGTATTAGGATTAGGAGGAAAATCAAAAGTCATTTGTTCAAGTTAAGCTGAGAATCAGTATTTTTTGAACGTCAAAATTATATAAGACAGTCCCCCTGAGCTGAATAGTTTCCTTCACCAATTCCTAGTGCTTTTAGCTGGGAAGAAGAGGGGCAACAAACTCCCCAGCAAATTTTTAAAAAAACTTAAGTAATAAAAAAAATATATAAAAAACACAAAACAAAAAATATTGGTACAAATTAAAAAAAAATCAACGCTTATAAACATTAAAAAAAAAAAACAATATTTGAATACCACTTCAACGTATAACCTATATTTTTACGTGCTTAGTAATGTGACATAACAGTTTCGAAACCCAATAGTGATGGAAAATTATCGATGTTTTCGCAGCTCGATAAATGTATTGTGTTTGAGTGCCCACAGGAATGCGTGTTTAAATGTTGGAATTGAGGAATGCAATAATTGCATGTCATAATTATTTTAGTCACAATAGACGAACTAAAATTTCTAAAAAAACTATAAAACTAAAAAAACACACTCAAACATTTTTCGTCCTGTAAATAACTGATTTCCTTTTCAGATTGACTATTTCTTTAGAATCACTAAGATTCGGTAAGAAATAAACTGAAAAAATGTTTCTAATTTTTTTTTTATTACCTAATAATCATTTAGCGTTTCTTATTTAGGTTGTTTCCTTCTAACATTCAGCCAACCAGTCTATGCACATGAAAAAAAAACCATAAACAAAAAGATTTTTTTTTCTTTTTAATTCAGTTATTTACAGGATATACCTATATCTTTTTAATGTGGAACTTCTTCTATTTAGATAACTGTGTAGTGTTTTCGTTTTTCTTATATGTTTTTTCTTTTTTACTAATTCAAGCATGGATTTTCAGCATTATGGGCACTAAGTCTCAGCCCCCTTGTTCAGGCGGAATGCCAAAGTAAGTACTGTTTTTTCTTTTTTTTTACAAAAACAATAATAACTCATGAGCTTTTAGGCTTTGACAGAAATAAAATAAAAAAGCTAATAAAAGCCATTTTTACACTCGCCAGATGCTTTTACGCTTACATTAAATACTTTCACGAATAAAACTTAGAAAAAAAAGATTGAAAAATTGTTAAATATTAATTGAAATGTCGTAGACTGGGTTGGCTAACATAACTAGGCAGAGATTTTTCTTCACAATAAAGGTCACAGTTTCAGCTTTTTTGTTTTATTTGATTTTTTTGTTAAATAACTTTACAAACTGCAAAAGGTAACACATTTTCAGCTAATCATTTACCAAAAATGTATTTAAATAAGTAAGTAAAATTAGAAAAATACATTACTTATTTTTTTTTTTTGTACCTCTTTAGTAGTTCTAGAGCATGAAACTAGCTTTTCCCGTTGGCTTTTGACGGTTATTCCGCACAGATCCCAAGCTTTTATTGATGCGTAAAGCTACGGTGTCCTAGAAGAGCGGCGGCCGCCATATACCGTCCGCAATTTATCGGCAAATGACGATACTGAAACGTTATTTATAGAAGTCAGTTGGTGTGTTTTTGTTACCTTATTATAAAGTGTAACCCCGCTGTCATAATTTTCATGACAGCAGCCATTGACTGCGGCCGTTATGTGGCAGTTAAAACTCTTTTAGGAAATTGTAGCTTTATTGGTGGCTAATTTAAAAAAAAATTGTTCCCATGGGATTGTAAGTACTTTTCTACTATAATATGTAGACACTAAATTAATCCGTAGAAGCTTGGTTACGTAGGGATCATTAATTGTTGTCACTTAGCTAATTGCACATTGCCAGAATCCATTTGGAACTAGCCGCAAAACGTCAATTTTATGAATAGAACGAAACGTTTTTTCTACCACCTAGAACTTCCTTAATGTCCGTTTTCACCAACATTAGACGACACCTAAACAAAAACGGGCTGTTGAATTTTCAACACTCGGTTCAGCGCTGAAAATTGAAAATCCAAGAGCGCGAGTTTGGGGGGGGGGGTTTTACATTCGTTTAGGTGTCGCTTAGTTATTGAAAACGGTCAGAAGTTTCAAATAGAAGCTGGCAGGTGTGATAATGTTTATGCTAGACGGTTTTAAATAAAGCTGTGCTGTCTTCAAACGCGACTGATTGTATGTTTGTTTGTTCGTAATATTTCGTGCGTATATGTGTCTATTTACATAGCTGCAGGGGTAAGTATGAATTAATTCATAAAATGATGATATACCTACACTTTCACTGATGCACAAAAGCTACCAACACCTTTTTTCCTACAACAGCAGCTTTTGAGAACGTCCCTTAACACCTAAGAGCTCATACACACGAGCGGCACGCATCAACGGTAGAGGCAACTGTCGTCGACAATATACACCGCTCGTGTATCTGATGACCGTACTCATATACACGAACGGTAGGTTTAGTAGCACACGAGTGACACGGTTTAAGGCGATACCTCGAAAATCTAAAACCCTCGAAAACCTACCTTGCTTTGGGAAAAATTCATTGAATCGTGTATATCTTTTCCATGATACTAGACCAAAAATCAAAAAACATATAATACTAAAATGTTAAAATCCCTATTCCACATACTTAACAAGTTACACGAAATAGAAAAACCATTTTTTTTTTCAATATATCACATTAACGGCAGAGGTAAATGCAGTCGCCGACACGCGTCCACGGCCGTCGCGGCTGCCGGCGACAACTGGCCGCTCGTGTATTTGAGTACGGTGCTAAATAAAATACACGGGCGGCACGTTGTCGATGGCTACAGTTGCTTCTGCCGTTGACGCGTGCCGCTCGTGTGTACGAACACTAATACAGCATTCCCTTCACCGGATTCCATTTTGGCTGGGCAAATTTTTTTATACAGCTACCACACACATGCCAAATAAAGTTGCTACATAGTAATTACAGTGAACCACACATCACGCACTTGCACTACGAAAACCGTCCTTACTGCTACGACATAAAGGCGCTGTCTATAACAATTTTTTACTGTATTGTGCGGCTGGCTGTCCCTAGCTAGAAACACTTCGGTACGCTTTTAGTATCACTCACAAAATATAAAGGACAAAACACAACCACGGTTCATATTCATAACTAGCGTCTCCCGCGACTCCGTCCGCGTAAAGTTTCCTCGGCAAGACTGTAGCTTCCCATTAATGGAAGAATTTTCCGAATCGAATCAGTAGTTCGGGAGATTTACCCCCTTCGTACAAATTCAAAAATTTTAAATACGGGTATTTTAGGGAACCGGTACCGGTAGTACCGGTACTAGTGGTATTTCTAATCAGTATCGGTACTGTACCAGTACCAAACAAATATTTCCCTAAGTTAGAGGGAGAAAACGGATATAGCAAGTAAAATGGATAATTTTATAGGTATTAGAAAAATAAATTTAACGTACAAATACGAGATTTGTAGTACGCAGCGGTTACCTGCATTTGGTGCCGGTAATTTTTAGGTGGAGTGCCGGTACCAGTCTGGAACCGATACCCATCTGGAACCAGTAACGTCTGAACCCGGTTCCCATCTGGAACCAGTACCATCTGAAACCGGTACCCATCTGGAACCAGTACCCGTCTGAAACCGGTACCCACCTGGAACCAGTACCATCTAAAACCGGTACCCGCATGAAACCGGTACCCGTCTGAAACCGGTACCCATCTAAAACCAGTACCCAGGTACCGAAATGGCAAGTACCGCTTAGTACCGGTACAAAACCTGTACTTTTGGTACCGGTTCCAAACCCTGTATAGAAGTATAGTTAACATCGCGAGCAAACACGCGGGCATAGACTATTAACATCACAATCCAAATTTATCAACGCCACATTATAGAAATAATAGGTCGAAGTTATGAGAGAATTTACATGAAGACTGCGCATCAAAAATAAACGGCGGCGATCGTCGTGAATCTAAAAACGGCGCCTGCGACGAACGTAGTCACGGAATTACGATCATGACGTTTAAAATTGTTAAAATTAGCTTTAATTAGGTAATGACTGTCTTTGAATGTTGTTTGAATATGTCAGCGATTTCTTTTTGAAGTCTTTTTGTACTCTGTTTAGGTGTTAGCTAGAATTTTAATGTATCTTTTGTTTTGTAAAAAACTCAAACTCAACTCAAAGCATTTATTTCAATTAAACCATGTACAGGCACTTTTGAATTGTCAAGATTAAATAGTCGGTCAGTTAGTCAGAAAGTTGAAGTTAGTTGCCCATTCCAAAACGTAGATTTCTATGGAGAAGAACGGGCAAGAAACTCCATGGACACTCTTTTAAATCAAGATATTACAAAATCCTGGGTACATTATTCTTGTTGCTTCTGTCTATATGTGAGAACAATGTTGCAAAAAAAGCACACAAATGAAGAAACAATTAAAAACACAAGATTAAAAATAAGCCTTGGCAGTTAAGAGATGACCAGTTTCAACCGACGGCGCCCGTTCACGGACATGACGGTAAATAAGCACAGTTTTTGGTAAACACAAGAATAGTGGATGAGCAGTGGTGGCCCAGTGGTAACGACTTACGAGTTAAAGGTCGTGGATTCGAACCTTTGAACCCAAGCAGGCACTTTATTTTTTATGTTTTTGCTAGCTGTTTGGGTCCCACTACTGGACAAAGGACTCTCTACTCTCGAAAGAGCCTCGAAATACCTGTCTCTGTCCAGAGCTGCCAAGGACCAATCTTTATGAAAGCAGTCCAGCATAGCTATTCACAACCATACGACAGGCTATCCTATCGAAAACCTGACATTTCGATAACCTGATTTGACTTCCCCTCAACAGCAAATAGCTGTTGGAAGAATAGCGGGCGTCTATTTGATTTAAACTGACAAAATTTTCGGGTTTTGGACTTGTGAACAGCGTTGAGAAGACTCCTACGATAACAATGATTAATGTTCGATACGATACGGAAGCGTATCGAGTGTTTCTGAATAAAGGGGCAGCTCATCCTGCCATCTCCGCCTGGGCCAAGGCACTTTACTTTGTGCAAACTACACTGGTCACAAAAAAAAATGTTTGTTTCCTGTGATTTTGTGAAGGAAAACATCGTGAGGAAACCGGCATCTCCTAGAAACAAAAATTCGAAGACATGGTGACATCTACCAACCCGCTCTGGGCCCGCGTGGTGGATTACGACCCACTCCCTCTCACAGAGAGGATGCCTGTGTCCCAGCAGTGGGAACATAAAAGGCTGATTATGCTACCACACATGTTAGTTATCTTTCAATGCAAGTAGTTACATATTAAGATCATAAAATTACGTTTAGACAAAATTACAGAAAATAAATGATAAAATTGTTTACCAAGAGATGTACTCGTAGTTGCTACCTTCCAATACAATAATATTTTTCTTTTATATAAGATAGCCAAGCTAGTAAAACGCAATCGATAAAACTAATTGGTTTATGATATTTGCAGCGCAACCCTACATGTGTCATTAGCAAGATTAGTGATGTAACCATCTCAAATTGGTTTATTGTCGATAAATAGTTTGTATACTTAAATAGAGTCTGACCTGAAGCAATTAAAAATACTTACTATTTTTTTTCTACATAAAGTCAAAATAAATCATTTAGGTATTTGAAGTACTTAGGCCATTAAAAGAAACTTTTGAACGACAAAATTTACAAGAAAATATAATTGATTCTAGTTACTCCTTCCAAAACGTAGTTTTGTATGGAGAAGAATGGACAAGAAACTCCACCGTTACACTTTTAAAACATGTTACAATATTTTATTTACTATCTTGGTAAGTAGTACATTCACATACTTTAATTTCGTTTATGGGGAAATCTAAATGAAAGGCAGTTTAATTATATTCTCAGGGAGTAGAGAGGTGTAATGAATGACAGGGTAAAACGGGTCTCGCTCGTGAAGGTTATCTACGGGGTATTGCAGTGATAATTCACTGAGGGAACTGGCATGAAAAGTGGCGAGACAGGATAGGAAAAAAAAAATAGAACTTTAACGTCCTCATTTTGAATTAAATAGTGCAAATGTAAAAATAAAACACGATACTTAACATGTTCATTACCGACGTCAAAAAAGGAGGTTAACATGTTCATTACCGGCTTCAAAAAGAACCTAATTTTAAAAAAATAAATTTACTTCAAAAAGAAATTAACTCAAAATTATGACATTACTTTAATTTCGGATGTCGGTGTCTTGGAATCTGTATTTTAGTTTTTTTTGCCACCGACTTCCGAAATTTAAGTAATTTCATAATTATTTTGAGTAAATTTCTTTTTGAAGTCGATTTATTTTTTTAAATTAAGTAAGTAGGTACTTTTTTTTTTGAGTTTTATAGGTAGTTGTAATTTTTTAACGTAAGTATACCTACATATGAAGGGATCAGGGGAAGAACCACTTTTGTCACCTAATGAACAAACTGAGATATTACTAATTAAAAGATAAAATCTTAATAAAATAGTGTCATTTATACCCAAGGCACTTTAACTGTAATAGGTACGGTATAATGGTATAGGGGGTGGGGGTCCGGACATTGTATGTTTTTTCCCTGTATCGATATAAGCTCGGAGACTATGGATGTTATTGCCCTGTTGTTTTTGACAGAACATAGCGACAGGTATAACCATACAGACTGCATTGCCAGTTGAAAAAAAATAAAAATGTGACAAAAGTTGTTCTTCCCGATCCCTTCATATTTAAAATCCTCCTACGTTTTCTTGACTCCATAGTAGCGATGTGGTCTTTCAAATCCTTACTGACTTAAACCACACGGTACTTTCAACTGCCTTTTGCCCAGCAGGGCCCGTCACCCATTTACGTAAGAAACGTATGTCTGCTGCTCGCAAGTTCGTTTTTATTGTGACCGTAGATCATTGAAATTGAAATTGTTTATTGAAATAATTGATTTTCTTAAATATTTACAAAAATAGGGCCTTATACTAGAAGTAGGTAAAAATAATTGGATTCTACCTGAACTAGGAATAAACCTGCATCTCAGGCATCCTGCATCTCACTCAAGTCCTTATACATAAGTATTATCTAAAATTCCTTAAACAAATAGTAAATAATTTATCTACCACAAATTATGGTTATATTCAAATTGACAGAAATAACGCTAGGTACTTTTTTGCATCACCGTACCTAAGACATTTTTGCAACTATGTTAGTCTAATGATTTTTGCAATGTCACATTTTTAATAAGGTCGCGTTTACCTTGTCATACTTGAAAACCCTGAACATTGAACGCCCTGTGACGCTGGGTGCATTTACTTTGGTTAAACTCCCTCTTATAGAGAGGAGGCCTGTGTCCCACCAGTAGGAACATTATAGCCTGATTATGTGTCCACGACACGTAGTGAAAGACTTGCGGCCCTGCAGCTAGTGGCCTAGTTTCCACCGCCTGAAAGTCAAACCAAGCCAGACATTCAGGCGACAGCCTCACTGCTGGCGCCTAATGGGCTATTCAGCCGCATTTTTTCAATTCTAGCTATTGGAATATATTACAAGGACTGGCACCAGTTTCCTTGACATGCATCGCGTGTTTGGGTAGCCTTGCCACGATTTAGCACTGTTATAAATAGCCTAGGACATGGCATAGATTTTTATCGTGCGGTTGGCAGGTGGGTCTTGCAACAGGTCGAGTTAGGGTCCTCAGTTGTTGTCGTCAGTAGTAGGTCGATCGATTGTGGGCGTTTGTCGTTGCTAAGCCTGAATGGGTCAGCATTTAGCCAGTTTGTATAGTTTCTAAGTGCTGATAATAGGTTTCCTCATACCGGTTAAGCAGTACCCGACCGTTGTTAATACGACCACTTCCCAAACGTAGGACACCAAAAAACGCTCAGTTAGGAGCCAGAACAAAATTTAGTGTATTGCCAAAATTAGTCCAGTCGTTCCAGAGATTAGCCGGAACAAACAGACAGATAAAAAAATAATACTTACTTAATTAAAAATTGTTTTTTTCCTATAGGTATTTAGTATTTACCGTATGTACTTTCAAATACAGTTACCTATGATAAATGATTTATTTTCTGTAAGTAGGTTTGTACAAACACTTTTACATGTCAATCACATTTTTTTAAACTAGATCAGCCCCCTTATTCACAAACACTCGATATGCTTCCGTATCGTATCGAACATTAATCATTGTTATCGTAGGAGTCTTCTAAACGCTGTTCACAAGTCCAAAACCCGAAAATTTTGTCAGTTTAAATCAAATAGACGCCCGCTATTCTTCCAACAGCTATTTGCTGTTGAGGGCAAGTCAAATCAGGTTATCGAAATGTCAGGTTTTCGATACGATAGCCTGCCGTATGGTTGTGAGTCAGGGCTGAGGTCGGCGATTCCTATCTGACTATTCTGAGAAGAAAGGCCGAAACAAACTCAGAGGTCACAGTCTCTTTTAAAGTCCAGACATAATCTTGGTCTGATAACGTGAAGACCATGTAACAGAGTCTTCAGTTTTATCTCCTGGCTTGCGGAAGTACGTTTCAATGACGTGATAATGCTAAACAAATTAATCTTAATCACTCCACATTATCTTTCAATAACCTATGACACTTCACACACACAAGATCACACATTCACATTTCACAAGTCATTCGTATCAACAACACTAGCTTACAATAACGTCATGAAGAATCCATCGCTACATCACAAAAAAAAATACTCTTTATCGCTCCTGCCTATATAGGTACACAAAAACACTGTCTTGTGCATCAGTCATATTAATAACAACATCAGAGAGGCAATTCTCGTAACTTTAAGAACGTTCACAGTCTGATCTCAGTCTCAATTTGTCAAAAATACCTCTAATTTCCCTACATTTTTGACAAGTTTTAGACATTGATTGTCGCTGAGATGAGATTGCGACTAGATTTTGAACGTTTTTAATTACGGGAATTAGTCTTCAGCTAACTACTAGCCGACCAATACAAATATACAATTGGGTGAAATTACGCTAAGCTAAGGTTTCTTAAGACAGCTATGCCGCCAGAAAGCGGCCGCAATCAAGCATCGAATGTCTTCATAAAAATATCTATCGTACCGTAACAACTGTATCGATGGCCTGCCTCTTGGAGAGCCCAAAGTGTTCTGCTGCACATTTGAGGACGTAAAGAACGCTACTGAAGCCGCGATCAACCTGGCCATCTACTAGGCTAAAGTAATTACATCATCGATTCGAATCAGTTTCTAGAAAGCTACACCGTTTTGTTAGATACTGTAGCTTCCCGGAAACCATTTTCTAATACCGTAACATCAAACATCTTTGGACACCCACCGTGTCATGTTTGCATCCGCACAGCTGTCTTAGGAAACGCGAGTTTTTTAGCGCTTCAGCGCGTTCGACTTAGTATCGTCAAATATTTATAGATAGCGTAATGACATTCAGTGGTCTTGGTCAGCTAGAACAACATTCCAATCGCAATTAACCTCAAAAACAATACACTATCGTTACAAATGATCCCTAATCGTGTACCCAACCTGTTCCCAGCACGAACGATATACTGCTACGAGTGTGATAGCTGGACGGATCCCCGCTGCAAAGACCCCTTCAACTACACTGCGCTGCCACGAGACCAGCCGCCTCTGCAGACCTGCAACGGCTGCTGCGTCAAAATGGTCCGATATTCTAAGAGTCGTGAGTATCATCATCTGTCTAGCCTTTTCCCGACTGTACCTACTTAGTACCGAAGGATCTACAGCACCGTAATATTGCGTAACACACGATGAATCTGAATCATTTTGAAGGATATTCCTAATACATTGCTTCATATGTTCGAACAATTTGTCTGCTAAACAACGTAAATGACGCAAGGAATGTTGTTGAACCACACCCCGGACACTCCATACAACGTTCGCAAAATAATTACCTACTACCACTACATTAACAAATGACGTTTGTATACGTGTAAATGTGTGCGTGAAATCTAGTAGGTAGTAGGGCTGGCTGGCAGTAGTGCGTAGGCGGCGGCGGCGCTGCCCGAACGTATGCAACAATGGGGCGCCGCGCGCCGCGACACTACTCACAGAAATCTAATTAATTACATTTCTATTGTACTACTTTTCAAGTCGAAGAACGAATAGAACGTGAAAGAAAGAGACATAACTAAGACAATAAAGAGAGAGAGCAATAATTTAATAGTTGGTATGTTAATATTACGGAAGTTTTAATTGTTCTAAAACGAAGAAAACTTGGAAAATAAATGAATAATAGAGAAAATTATGAAAATAAATTATCACAACACTGGCTTAACTTGTTTGTCTGTAATATACTAGCTTTAATTTTTTATGGGTTTAAAGGATATTTGAGTTCCTTACCTTCTTTCATGTTTTGGGAACCGAAAGAAACTCCTGTCTTTATCGTTCCTCGATGAAGATAAGCATCCAAATAATGCACAATATACAACCATCGTGATTAACACAAAATATAAAATTAAAAAAAAAAAAAATATTTATTAATCACAAAATCCACAACAATGTGTTCGTGTCAGCAGTAGATAGGTACAGCGCTGCGGTTCTTGTGTTTGCGAGCGCCCTTGTTTTAAAGAGTCGGCGACGAATACCTCGAAGAGCGGGGTGAGGTGCGGTAACTGATGTTAGTGCGGGGAAGGGAGTGTCCTTTCTGTACGTAGTAGGTACTTTAAGTATTCTGTGGTTGAACTGTCAAAATGAAAGCCATTTCTACTGTTAATAAACTCAAACTCAAAGCATTTATTTCAATTAAACCATTACAGGCACTTTTGAATTGTCAAGGGGTCGGTCAGTCAGAAAGATGAAGCTAGTTGCCCATTCCAAAGCGTAGGTACCTATGGAGAAGAACGGGCAAGAAACTCCTTGGACACTCTTTTAAATCAAAATAATATGTTTACAAAGTCGTGGTTAAATCATTCATGTTAAAAATTATACATGTGAGACCGATGCAGAACGTTAAAAGCGTCCATAATGAAAAGACGAGAAAAAACAACAATTCAAATAAGTATTAAATTAAATTAAAATAAGCCATGGCAGCAAAGAGATGACCAGTCCCTACTGACGGCGCCCGTTCACGAACATGACGCATGTATTAGCACCATTCAGCTCAACCATTTTGAAGGGAGCTAAATGATCCAACAGATCAGATAAATAGTGTGTTACGCAATTACTCCGCTGGACCATGAAGGCTGAGTTGCCTATGGCACTCAAACGCAAGCTCATGGACATGTGTATTCTTCGCATAACCAATGGCGCACAGACTTGGTCTTTATGGCTCAAGGTCTGCTAACAAGCAATGGTGTGAGCGATGGATACTATAGTATTAAATTAGTTAAGACGGGAAGCTGACCCAAATACATAATGTTGGGGTCGGTTTCCAGTCTAACCGGATGCAGCAATATTTTATACTAGCTGTGCCCCGCGATTTCACCCGCATAAGTTTCGATCCCGTGGGAATATCGGGATAAAAAGTATCCTATGTCCTTTCCCGGGACTCAAGCTATCTCTATACCAAATTTCATCTAAATCGGTTCAGTGGTTTAGGCGTGAAAAGGTAACATACAGACAGACAGACAGAGTTACTTTCGAATTTATAGTATTAGTATGGATGGAGCAACTGCCTAAGCCAAAACTAAAGGTACTATACCGGATAGCGGTCATTACCCTTACCCTAAAACTCTCCGTAGAAACCTAAACAATAAACCATGTAAGGTTTTTCGTTATCGGAACATGTTGAAGATCACGATAGATATTGACTCAGGACGTTAACGGACTTTATACCAATTTTTGAAATAAAGAAGGCTAGAAAATGTAGGTGGGTCAATGTCCGCAATTGCCACGCTAAAGCGACTCGGGTATACCTAGTTATTTTCCCATTTTAAAGATCTCAAGTAATCGTTCATTAAAACGTTTCTTTTAACTCCATTCAAATCGGGCTTGCTGCCAATCTTCAGAAAGTAGATTGTTAATGTCATAGAAATTATATCTATGGTTAATGTTTTGGCAATCGAAAATGCAGGCGGCGTTTGTCATCGCTTGACAATTTTAATGGGAGAAGACGCTGTTATTGTATAAGTATAGGTACTTAATTCATATTTTTTACGACTGACTGTTGTTTAATTCTTGGTAGAATAAGTGGCGCGGTCTTTGAACCGAATATACCTATTATATCAAGCTAAAATGGGTAGTTTCGTGTATCGCCAAACTAAAATTGATGTGTTGTAATTTATTTATCTATACTTATTATAAATCTGTAGAGAGGTCAATTCTGTACATGAAATATATTTTCAAAATAACTATCAGGGGGTGATTAGTGATCGATACTGATGCCAAAAATGCAATCAGTTTTTTTGTCTGTCTGTCTGTCTGTCTATCTGTCTGTATGTTCCTTATAGAAACAAAAACTACTGGACGGATTTTAACGAAACTTGGTATAATTATTCTTCATACTCCTGGGCAGGTTATAGGATACTTTTCATCACGCTACAATCAATAGGAGCAGAGTAGTGAAGGGAAATGTTGGGAAAACGGGAGAAGTTACTCCATTTTTTAAGCTTCCGTCGCGTGTGCAGCCTTAATGGTTAAAGTTACATAGAAATCATGTATGACGGAAATATTCTACATAAAATTGTCTAAAAAATATCCCGCAACAGCATATGTCTATCTTTTATGGTTGACTCACAATAACACGTGTAACTCCTGATAGCTTAGCAGTTCGGAGCATTCTGATTATATTTGTTTACTCTTACGTTTATAATACTCTCACTCATCCCTAATTTAAAAAAGTTAACATTATTACCTATTCAATAAAAAAAGAATCATAGAAATCGGTATAGAAACACCAAACTTATACATGAAATAAGCCATCGCGCCGTCCCACGTCTGAATCATGCTATAAGGATTATTTTTGTGTAACGGTTGTCAGAGCGTTCGACCTTATTGACAGACAATAATTGGTATTGAGAAACCGTGCTTATCAGCGCGACTTTTAGTCTTTAAATAGTTTATTTGAATTTCTTTTGTTGTTATTTTGTAAAATAGGTATGAGTTGTTTTGGTAGTGTTTAAATATTCGTTCAAATTAAAAATTATTAAGCGTAGGTACTTTTATTAAGTATAGTAGTAGTTATAAGTATTTATTTTTAAGTGAAGTAGGTATAGGTAGATAGTATTGCACAGGCGTTTCAGCTTTATTTCCATTTCTTTTTTGTTGTGAGTTGTACTTATATATTTCTGGTTATAATTCTATAAGAATATTTTAGTTTAAATAGTCACTTAGATTTTAAGTGTAAGGTAGCTAAAGTTAGGACCACGTATTAGTTGTTTTGGTAGTGTTTAAATATTCGTTCAAATTACAAATTATTAAGCGTAGGTACTTTTATTAATTAAAGTAGTTATAGGTATTTATTTTGAAATTTTACACAATGGTTCCCTTTATAATGTAGACAAGGAATTAGGAAGGATTTTTTTAAATTCAACCCCTAAGGGAGTTAAATAGGGGATGAAAGTTTGTATGAAAGTCCGTCAGTTTTAAAGTTAGGATCTTCAAATTTTGTGTTTAGGCTGACGACTAAAAATTAATTTATACGTATCTCAGCGTTTTTGATAATTCCAACCCCAAAGGGTTAAAAAGGGGGATGAAGTTGTGTATGAAAGTCCGTCAGTTTAAAAGTTAGGGTCTTCAAATTTTGTATTTAGGCTAACGATTTAAAATTAATTTATACGTGTCTCAGCGTTTTTGATAATTTCTCCCCCAAAGGGGGATGAACGAACTGACTGAAATATCAACGCACAGTCTAAACCGCTGGTCCTAGGAACATGAGTTTTGGAGGTTGTGTTCTTTGTGCAGAGTAGGTATCGAATAAGAAGGGGTTTTTGGAAATTCAACCTTTAAGGGGGTGAAAAGGGGGGATTTTGTTTGTATGAAAAATCTTATTTATTGAGTTAATAACCTTGAAACTTGGCACGAATACTTATCTAAGTAAATTATGAAGTTTGGAATTTTTCGTTTTTCTAAAATACCCCCTAAAGAGGTAATGGGGGGGTGTTAAAATTTGTATGGAAGAATTTTAACGCCCTGTCCGATTAACTTGAAACTCAGTATTTATACTAAGGACTAAAAATAAATAATAACGTGTATCAGGGTTTTTCGAAAATCTACCCCTAACTGTATGAAAAGAGGTAGTTAATTTTAAAGGGCAGGATTTTACTGCGTGGCTTGATTAGCTCGAAAATTGGTATAAATAAACTTTGAGTCAAGTTATGAACACATCTAAAACGATTTTTCAAAATTCTACCCCTGTGGGGGTGAAAAGCGGGGATAGTTTCTTTGAAAAATCTGATTCCTTTGTTCTATAAACTTAAAAATTGGCCCGAATACTTATTTATTTAAGTTAATTATAAAGATCATACCAACATACATTTTCGAAACTTTTAGAGGAAAGTACGAATTTCACGCGGACGAAGTCGCGGGCAGAAGCTAGTTTATAATAATAAGCACACCAACAGCGCAGTCACTTACAATTCAAAAGAAATATCAACTAAAATTAGCATTTCAGTAACCATGCAAATAACAGGTATGCATGACATCTAACTGAAAAATATTAGAGACAAAGGAGAACAATAAATAGTGTGTCTAGTAGATCTGCTAGAACACTACAAAACAAACCAATTTAAGCTATATAGACTTGCACTCTTCACACTGTCTAAATAGGGAACGTCTGTATAAAGCAAAACTCATGGAGAAAATATCAATAGGAAAATCTGTCAAGTTGGACCTTTCCTTATATTGCCTTGCCATACGTGTTAGAGGGCTATTAAATGTGGTGTTTAAGAGCCTAACCTCAGCTAAAATTCACTCTTTATCTCGCTCATACGATACTGCTCGCGGACTGAGTGAGAGCGAGACAGAGTGCGGTGCTGGGCGGCAGGCAGCGCCAATAGTTTAGGTATTTGCTTTTTACAGTGAAAATAATGGTAATTATAAAAAAGTAAATAACATAAGACCTGCTTTAAAGTAAGTTCAGTTAGTATGCAAAGCTTCATGATCTAATTTGAAGTATTTTTTGAATACCAGCGGCTTATTGTTCGGGTTAGAGGTAACTTTGGATTTATTTTCTATCGAGAAAATTTTATGGAATCGTGTTTTCGTCTAACATAAGACTTAGCATTAATCCTCAACTTTACCATATATTTATTTCAAAATCAATGGTGCAGTATTTTCGACATAACGGAGGATCACGCTAAGCCATTTGAGGTAGTATAGGCTCTTAAGGTGGACAAAAATACGATGATGACGCTTACCACGTTGACTAGACCTGAAGTTAAAATAGTTTACCAATTGTGCATCGATGGGACCGTTTATAATTTCGATGGACTAATAATCAATTAGTTAGCTCATTTGAAGACCCTACATGCATACAAGAGAGAGTGTACCTGTGTCTGCGCTCACACTTGTATAGGTACTATAATATCTCCCGCACTGAAGGCTGGTCTCTGATTGGTGGCCCTAGGGCGAAATTCTTTCTGGAGGCTTAAATATTACTTGCATTTTATTTATTTCTGTAAATTAAAATAATAAGTAAGCAAATAACAACACACCTAATTAATTTACTTGCATACAAGGGACAAAGTTCGAACATGACAATATCAAAGTACTCTGTGAGGATCTTCAAATAAACTTTTTCGTCGTTTTCTCAATGCTGAGGATCGCAACTACATACGACGCGTCCACAAGTTATGCGGCCTTAGATAAACTTAGAAAGTACTTAAATAAAAAATCGTTAAAATTTAAAAGTTATCACGACATTACTGAACTAATTAATTATATATAATTAATTAATTAAGAGTAATTTACGCGGCCTACCCAAATATTCTTTCTTTGGTATTGTTCGTCGAATAGTTGAGCTGCACGATTTTTGACAAATGCGTGCACTGACTGGACAGGTCCGCTCAATCTGTGTGGTTCTTTCCTCAAAAGACCATTTCAGACACCAATCTACATGGTCTTCACATGATCTGACCAAGATTTTGTCTAGACTTTAAAAGAGACTGTGACCTCTGAGTTTGTTTCGGCCTTTCTTCTCAGAGTAGTCAGATAGGAAACGACGACCTCATCTAGCTTAAAAAAATATGATTGACGTGTAAAAGTGTTTGTAGAAACCTACTTACAGAAAATAAATCATTTATAATTAACATAATATTTTCTCTGATTCCAGCGTACGAGGTGGTCCGGCGCACGTGTACGTCACAACTACAAATAAATCTCTTCATGGTTGATCACGTGTGTATGATGGAAAGTACTGGCACGGGCCACATGTGCTTCTGTGAGGAAGACATGTGCAATGCCGCGCGCACGCCGGTCGCAGCACTGGCCTTGGTCGCAACATTAGTCGCATGCGCATGCCTGAGGTGAAGTAGGCGTAGAGACTGCCCCGAGCGGTCGATTGTCGAGTATCGATGTCGATGAACGACAAATATTGTCCGTTTTTCACTTTCATATGACGTTGCTGTCTACGCGACGTGGTGTTAATGTCGCCGGTCCGACAATACGAGGAATTCATCGATATCGATCCAAGTGTCAACTGTCAAATGCCAACCCCTATCTCGGAGCTCACTAGTGATGTGTGTACGATTAGTTTAATAACGATGAATCGACAATCGATCGACTGTACCTTTGGGCCCTACCCTAGCTGAGATTTAATTACATTTTTCGTCCAAACGTAGATGTAGTTTAGTCTTGTGGTGCTTAGTTTTTACAGCACAGCGTTAAACTATTCCTGTTAAAAGCCGCATCAGAAAATGCTTAGCTTGAACTTTTTGAGGTCATAGTGAGTAAAGTCTTTGTGAGGGCTTCTTCATTTTGAGGTGACTTTCATAATTTCGAAGTAAAATAGGCATATTATAATTTAAAATCGAACAACAACCATGATGAAAGAAAAAAAAATATAGAAGTTATGTCTATAAATAGGAAAGAATAGAAGTAAAAAACCCGTATAGAATTTTTCAAGAGTTATTAAAAATGCAGTTTTAATACACTTGGAAAAACCTTGACGAATTTTTCGTTACAATCTTTTGATCGCTAACAGGTGGCTATGCTGTTTATTTTTTTTATCGATAAAGGAACCAAACTATTGAAATTCATACCTAGGTCATACAATAACGAAGAATTCGAATTGTCCTAAGTACCTATGCAAAAAGACTAGGCCTGTCGTTCTGTCTATTTTGTAAAAATATCACCGCGAAAACTTAGGCGTATATACTTGAAATGAGCTGTCAAAGGTGTCAATCCCTTGGAAGGACCGCTCACTTCACTTAAGTTTTCACAGTGAGTTTTTGAGAGATGGACGCTGGTGATGGCGCCAAACAAGTAGCCGAATCCATTTAGATTGCTATCGACACGCTAAGAATAAGTGAGATTTTTACAGACTTAAACCGCTGGTATAGTTTTCCCTAAAAATGGAGAAGCCCCACAAAGGAAAATCAAAGTTTAATAACATAAAAAATAAATAGTCTACCAGCTTCAAGCTTCCAGTTTGTGGTGTTAAAACTAAGCACGTTTTTCTTCTAAGGCTAATCTCATGTTCAGCAATTTTTGCTCTTAAATTATTAATAAAGTTTTCCTGGATTTAGCATGTACATACAGCTCAGTATAGACGCGTTAGTAATAATGAGAATCATAGACGTGTTTGCTGAAACTAAATGGCAGTGGCGACACGATTTTACCGTTACAATTCAAAATGTGTGAACCCCCACTGCCATCTAGTAGGTTTTTCGGGTTACTAATTTCTCCTGCGAACGCTTCTGATTGGTCCAATTATCGACCAATAAAATTTGCTCATAGTTGCACCTAATCTTAGAAGTGGGCACCTGTAGATAGAACAAGCCGAAATTGGGAAGAAACTAGCGTGTACTGCCGAAATGTAGCCGAATAGTTACGAGTAAGTGCATCAGATTGGTGATATCAGTTTCTGAGATTAGTGTTAAAAAACGGTTGTGTTTTTATGGTCTTCTGAAGAGACGTAGGTAGTTAAATTGTCAATTCAGTTCTACTTTTAATTAATTTAGCGTGTATCAAATGTTAATTTTAATGAAAAACCATTTTTTACGATAAAGAATATTAATTCGCAATTTACTTGCAAAAACTTATTTTATCGATAGAAAAAAATATTTTCACATCTCTAATTTAAAAAATGCGTTATAATAATAGTGATGTGAAATATGGTTATCAATACTTTAAAAATAAGTTTTAAAAGTTTGATATAGTATAATTTAAATCAGAAGCTAGAATATATTTTAAAGCCTTTAAATTTAAAATTAAGGTTCCTACATTATAATTTTGACATTTATTTTTCTTAATCTGCGGGTGACATAGATTATAAAAAGAAACAAAATAGTGAAAAAGTATGCTAGAATTTAGTCGCAAAGTATGAGGTTTTATAATTATAGCGTAAAGAATAAATAATTTTATGAAATTAAACACCAAATACATTTTAATCATTAATATTAAGTTATAAATAATAATATATCGTAGGGTTATAAAAATGTGCTTGTAGGTGGCAAGTGATACTTACCACTTATGCACTATGTGATCTTTGAACCCAAATCGTTGAAGGCGGTAACTTTAAGCGGTATACCTTCATGAGTTTCTTGCCTGTTCCTCTCCATAGGAACCTACTACGCCTTGAAATGGGTAACTAGCTTCATCTTTCTGACCGACCGATCCCTTGACAGGTCAAAAGTGCCTGTAATTGGTTTACTTAATTGAATTAAATTCTTTGCGTTTTTTTTATTAAAATATGTGGTAGTGTTAACTTTTTATTTTGAACTCTTCCATTTTCAGTTTTAGTTTAAAAAATGGGTGGCAGTAAAATATTTATGAACGCTCACGTTCGTTAAATTACTTAATATTGTCAAACTTTACTTGTGAGATGTACAACGCTACAAGTATCTTTTGGCACGTGGTCAAAATCGGAACTAACGCCGCCATCTTGTTTTGTCAATACAGTTTCTGTGACATTTTCAAAAATGAATACCAGACCCCCCCCCCCCTGCCAATGTCATTCAGGCCCCAAAAGATCTTTGTAGCTCTCTATAATCCATGTGACGTCACACAGTGGCGACTGCTTTTATTACCGTAAAACGAAATCGTATCAAAATTAGAACGTAATCGTATCGAAATCGGAACGGCATCGGGGTGAAGTCGAAACGACATCGTAGGTATCGAATTTGAATAAATATCTTAATGTCACTTGGCAGATATACCGCTTAAACTACCGCAAATTCCGTAAAAATCGTGGGATTATAAATAATATCGTAGACGCGAAATATGGTTAGTACAAAAATATATTTTTCAGCATAATTTTGCTAGAGATAGAATAAATGAAAACTCAAGGCCATAGCCAGACGTCGAAATGTATAGTAAAATGGTGTTTATCGCATTAGGGTTTGTCTAGCACTCCTTTGACTGGTTATCCAGTCGCATATGGCCTTAGCTTGTGTACTAGAGAGGTTATTTTATAGTTCTTCGAGAAAAGCTAGCCAAAATATTAGCCAGTCCAGTTGGACTGGCTAATTTTCTAAAATAGTGAAATATTATAGATAGACAGAGTAAAGCAATAGACAAAGTCACTAAATAGTAATAATAGTGAGAGCAGGACAGCCTTAATAGAACCAGTAGTAAGAGTAAACGACACAGAAATATATTTTCTATATCGCGTGCAAACTTTTTGTTTGGCCCCACTTGTAAGCCTACAACTGGGGCCCAACAAAACAGCTGTCATGGTACGATTTCTTCGGAAAGTATTAACCGACTACATTAAATAGTTCATAAGGTATACGCTGACAGGTAATCAATACCTACTTTATCTACGACGACTGTAAAATTGTACAAGGATATTTTTCCCCGTGGCCGAAATCGGAACTAAAGTCGCCATATTGTTTCAACAATATAATTTCCACAGACGATTTCACAAAATGTTTACCAGCTTGTGAACGTCATCATTCGAGCGCCAAAAAAATCTTGTCGCAGCGTGGGTTTACTCCATCCATGACTCCCTCAAGAAAATTAGACAACTGTCAATCAAAAAATATATTCATTAATTTGCAGTGATAAAGGTGTTGAAGTTTTTAGGTAGTTAAATAATATTTGCATTTTATTTTGTGTAGGGTAGGTTAGAAAAATGATACAATGACATATTAAGGTGCTAGACATCGTTAACCTGTAGTTAGTTCAAGAAAATGCTAGAAAAACGATTGTGCGATAAAAACCACAATTTATAAATAAAAATAAAATTTTATAAAAGTCACAAAAATATACATTTTTATTAACCCACGCTAGCCAACGCTGAGAAATGCAATTTATACATAATTATACATTTAAAAATGAATTATACATTTTGACGTCATTTCGACACGTTGACGTGTAATACAAAGTTGATATCCGTCATTATACCAGCTGAATATAGCGACAAATTAGAGAGATATAGAACTCTTCATTTGATGAAATATTCGTTATAAAAACTTGACAAATAGGTACCGAGCGAGACAAATTGAGATGCGCAAAAAAATTGCAACCGAATGTTAGCTGTGCATTGGCGCAGAATATTGTATAGAATGTAGCATTTAAATTGCGTACGAGCTGCGAACTTTATTTATGTAGCAGCTCATATTTCGTCATATTCGATTGATCATGAAAGAAATCGCGCAGTCACTGGTAGATTTAAACGATAAGTGAGTAAGCAGGATGACAGTTTCCGAAAATCGAGTTGAATGGCGTACAAGAGGAGAGGCCTATGTCCAGCAGTGGACTGCTATAGGCTGATGATGAACGATAAGTAGCTCAAAATCGGCCGCAATTTTTTGCCTGAAAATAATCACTTTAAATTGAAGTTAAATCTGTCATTCTTTCAGTGAAAGAAGGGTAAGGTGCCATTCGTTCTGTATAGCCTCATTTCTTTCTTGCACTAAAACAATGATGGATCGACTCGTCACGGTACTTAATGTGAAGTTTTTTTATGAAGAGTTCTATAACTATCTAAATTGTAAAACTAAATTAATTAAATAGGTAGATACGGGTGCAATACTTAAAGAGCAAAGATTAGTGATAAAAATTCGTTACTAGTAATTTTAATAGAAGGTCTTAATTGTGATTTTTACGGTGATTTAGTTAAGTAGCTTAGGGCAAGTTTCATACATTAGTTTGTTTTAACTTTACTCAGTAAATGTTACGTATATCAATATCGACCATAATATCATGGAGATAATGGTCATATTCGTATAAAAGTTTGAGCAAGCGTTTAGTACGAATATAAACTTTAAAGACAAACAAACAAAGTTCACATTCGTATGAGGCACTTACTTTACTGAAAGTCAAAAGTCATCTGTGAATCTTGCCCTCAGTGATAAAACACTAAAAATCTTTCCCGAAAAAACGATCTAAGATTTAGTGAAAACGGTGTTCAAATCCATCGAGTAGTTTTTGATATAAAACTCCGGACTTAAATATTGAGAGAGCCGTTAATTCTTATAAAATTTTCATGTCAACTGTTGGTTGCTCTTGTTCACATCGTTTCGAAATAGCCCAAAAGCTTTGAGAATTTGAGCTCTTGTTCTGATTTTTCCAACGTCATATATCTCTTAACCGTGGAATTGACGGTTGACAATTTTTGCATAGAAAAATTGTGAAAAACTGAAAATTATTCCTCGTTTAAAGATATCCGGCGTTACAAGAATCAGCTCTAAATCGCTGAATAAATTAATAACATACCATCGCGCCCGAAAACCCCGAAGGGTTAGGCAAAATAATACACCCACACTTCGCTAGTTATGTTTAAGTCCCAAGTAATAGGGGACGAGCCTATTGCCATCGACCAGGCCTAAATCCAAACTCCGGGCTGCTACTGAGAAGTTCCTGATAGTATAACCCAATAATACTTCGCCCGACCTGGGAATCGAACGCAGGACCATGAGGTCCTACGTTCGAAACGACCACTAGACCAATGAGGCAATGAATAAAGATTAGGTATTTCCCATAATACCAGAAGACTTAAGCTGAGGCGTGCGTCAGGCCTGTTTATATCAAGGGCAAGCCTTTCTGTAGTCTTTCTCAGTAAATGTAATTTACTCAGAGACATTCCAGTCTAAAATATAGGGTTACATTAAATAAGCTAGCGAAACTCGACAGTCGAGATGGGTTTCGATCATCATCATCATCTGCCTAGCATTTTCCCAACTACGTTGGGGTCGATTGTCAGTCTAACCGGATGCAGCTGAATATCATATGGTATTGGGTTTCGATATTCCACGCATCGGAAATCACGTTACGCCGTTGGTCCCGGCTGTCAATCGTGGATCTTTGAAAGTCGTTACGGGTAGTCAGAAGCCCGAAAGTCTGACAACCAGTCTTACTAAGGGGTATCGTATTACCCAATAACTGGGTTGTGAAGGTCAGATAGGCAGTCGCTCCATGTAAAATACTGGTATTCAGCTGCATCCGGTTAGACTGGAAGCCGACCCCAACATAGTTGGGAAAAGGTTAAGCAGATAATGATGATGGGGTTTCGATATTTAAACATAAAAAACAAAAAAAAGGATGTGATGGTTTTTTTGGGAGCCAGCGACCGTTGGTAGTGTAGTTTACTTGAAGTACAAATCGAGAAAATCTTTTTTTGTTTTGTTTTATCACGTTAAAATATCGATCACGTCTGCGGAGTTTCGCTTACTAATTTAATTTGACCTTGTATATGCGGCTGACCTATGAGTAATAAATGTTATATGTATATTTTTAGTAAAAGGGCCTCAAGACTCTTTCACACCGTAAAAATCACAATCATGAAAACTTAGGCTGTATAAAAAGAGGAGTGCAAAGCATATAATAGATATTATAAATATGTAAAATAATTAATAAATAAAAAAAAAACAAATATATAAATAATAATAATAATAACGACCGTCATGATTATGTACTTCCTAAAATTGTTATTAATTATTTAGTAAATTAAAATTAAAGTAATTCCTTTTTATATTTCTTGCATAGGTGTATTCGCGAGCGGATATTGTTTGGGTTATTAATTATAATGCTAAGAGAATGATAAATTATAAATATCATAGATGATAATTTATATTAAGAAGTATAAATCATCCCGCGCCGGTGACAGAGCTGATTGGTTTATACAATTTGAATATATTATAAATTATACAACATAAAACGAAAAAATATATATTTTAAAATCGGAATCTTTGATTTAAAAAATCTTGACAATATTTTACAGTTCAAAATTGTATAAAGCACAGAGCAGGAAAAGATACACAGATAATATAAAAAAATAATCCTAAACAATGTTCAGACGAATGACGCTCTCATCAAAACATTGCGATCATTGCATGTTAATTTATATTAAAAAAAAACTGCGATCCCTAGAATTGTATTGGGATCAGCATGGCACTGTAGACAGGCTTACCACGACTCACTGGAATGCTGTTAATAAAAACATGAATTGTTCATTTTTGAGTTAGCTGTTATACAAACAACTAAATATCGGGTGTCTGAAAGGTTTGACTTTAGCTGACAGATTGACAAATTCATCTTGTGTGACAGATTGACAAAGTGCTGTGATTGGCTGACTGAAATAATACAAGACAAACAAATCGTTTCACATGACAGTTTGACAAAATATGTCAGCTAAAAGTGTCAAAAGCTATCATTGTTACGTTGTGAAAAAGAGATGGTGTTATTCGTCCTGTATAGCTTCATCTCTCTCTTGGAGTGAAACAATGAAGGCTCGAATACTTAGTAGGACCGCTGAAGGGAAATGGTGACTCTTCTCTTTCGATTTTTGACTTTATGAGGGTATTTGCGATTCATTTGTCAAGCGTAACTGTCATTTTGAATACAAAATGGTTGCGAATGATAAATGAATGGCAGTTCGAACCTCATGTTAAAACACCAGTTGTAATTAATTTATCCTTCTGATGAAGAATCGAATCACCATTTACCTTTTGCGGTATAACTTAAGAAAAACAATTGATATAATATACCTTGACGACATATTGGTAGTTCTTGGTTACATTTTGGGTTTAGTCCAACTGCAATAATAATAATATGTATAGTCAAAAATATATATTTTTTAGATTTGTACATAAAATACGATCCATGGATGTCAGCTTCAGGAGTTTTAAAAGAGCCCTAAGAGCCAGTCAACTGCAAGTTAGTATATCTACTTAGTTTAAGATATTAGTTTAATTTCAGGACAGGGAATTAGGGCTCATATTTAGGCCTCCAGATAAGCAACTTAGGTTATAATTTTAATGGAAACAAGTACCATTAATTTGCGTTTATTTGCAGTCGGATTAATATTGAAATGTATAAATTATGCAATAAATAACAGCTGACTCAACGTTATGTATGGATTAGATTTTTTTATAAAAAAAAAACTGTTAATATTAACTTTAAAGTTTAAAGATTGATCGCTTTAATTTAAACTAACTAGAACGTTAAGAATGCATTGTAGTGGTGGGTTATATTTTTAAGAAAAATATTTAAAAAAAAGAATTTTTACGAAAATTGAATGAAGGAAAATTGGTAAATTATAAGCAAGTTTTGAAATACTTAGAATCATTACGCTTAATATATCTTAAGTAGATTAAGGGGTGATAGCATATATTTCGAAGACAACGGTTGAATGATAAAAAATACTTATTATAAGATAGCCACGATATCGCGGCAATGTCTATTCCCAAAAGAATAAATCACTACATTGGTTACCCCACTTGGCAATAACTGCTATAAAGGTATTATTACCACACCCTCTAGCCAAAAGTCAATCGACGTCGATCAACTTTATCAGTCGACATTCATCGATGGAATCTTCCAGAAAAATCTGTCGATCAGCGTCGGCTGAAATTCTTTTCTTTATATTGTTCGACGTCGGTCGGGTTGGTCCTATATCACCTTAACTTTGACGAAAAGTTTTCCAACAATGCAGACTCCTCGGTATATTGAATATATTTTTCATCCGAGCCTTTTCCTAGTTATGTTTGAGTCGTCTTCCCTTCAAATCACTGTCAAATATTCACGGCATTACAGCCTCCACTCAAAAATATTGGAGTTAGGCCGCTTACTAATAGAAATCGGAAGGCGCCTTCTGTCGGAGCGACTACGCTATCCGGTTCACCGAACAAAAAGTGGCATGAAAGCGACCATCGGGTATTCGCGCGACGATCGCTTTCTATTAGAACGCGAAGTTAGGCTTTTCATTCTCAAACCAATTTTCTAAAAAAGTGGGGATAACAGGAAAATGGAGATTCAAAACGAATGATAT
Organism: Amphipoea lucens; assembly: GCA_947508005.1. Lineage (NCBI taxonomy): Eukaryota > Metazoa > Arthropoda > Insecta > Lepidoptera > Noctuidae > Amphipoea > Amphipoea lucens. The sequence goes on along the minus strand of OX382382.1, from coordinate 1,117,561 downwards.
AAGAGAATTTAAAAGTATAACCCACCACGTATAGTTATAATATTCTTCTTTCTTCACAATTTTCTAAATTTTATGCATATCACGCATTTGTTAGAACTGTTTAGCCATCAACTATTAATACTGTCAATTAGATCGTCTACATATCCGCGTACAATTCGCTTGGATTGTCTCCCCGAGAAGAAAACGCATAGATTTGAAAAGCATGTACTAAAAGGAGGGTAGGACGATGTTTTACGAACATTTCTTTGACATTCGACAATAATTTTGTGAAATATAAGTTTTAAAATAAGTTATTTCAATGATTCTACTATTACTAAGCTATTTATTATGGAAAAATTACATTATTGCTAAGTTTAATTCCTTTTATAATTCGCTAGTTTGTAAATCATGTAATGACCGCTAGCGCCATCTATTGAACATAGCAGTTACTATTAGTTACAACAGTTGATACTAGGTGGCGGTAGTAATCCTGCATCGCGCAAGCGAAATTCCGTGGACATCGTTTTACCCAAAATGGAGAATTTATTGCACTTTATTTTTAATTAATACACTAACAAGCTAAATGCTTAAAAATGGCCAATGTTGAGAATCTGCTGTGTAATAATATGAACTGTGAAATTAGCGACTGTGAAGCAATTATTTTAAATCTTCTGAAAACTGAGACTTTTTCTATAAAATAACTCTCAAAAACCACAAATTCAATTTAAAAAACCTGTGCCTGATTTGACCATTCAAAAAATCATGCCAAAAACTACTATTTTTTTAATGGTCAAATCAGGCAGAGTTTTGTAATATGTTGGATACCAAAAATATACCTTTTGAAATCTTAATTGATTGATTGTTGTTCAGCAAAAGTATTCATTATCAAGAATACTTTCGTTTGTTCGTTAGTCTTTGAAAGGCGAACCAAGATAATGAACGAATAAACGTATTTTCTTTATTTCTAATGAAAAATACTGACAGATTGTCAAACTCATAATTATCACTGCTGTGATTGGCTGACTGAAATAATCCCAGCCAATGAAATCATTTGAGATAAGTTTGACTATAAAGCCCCATTTACGCGATCCAAGTTTCTTGCCTGTGGCATACAATAAAATTGGAGCAACTGTGGTGGCATCTGTAACGCCACATGCGAACTAAGCATCACACTGACGTCACGCAAAATCCTGCATCGCGCAAGCAAAGTTTGACGCGAGACGCGTTTGACGAGAGTTTGACGCGTCCAAACGCTGTTTAGACGATGCAACTATTATTGTTGCTTCAATTTATGGTATACCACAGGCAATTAAATTGCAACGCGTAAGTCAGGCTTTAGTCAGCATTTTTCTTTATTGTATTTACCGTTCTGAAAGTAAGCGTATTTTTTTTAAATAGTACATGGTATTATCTACTTCATAGAAGTCGTTAATTTCCCAGTTCTGCGGACAATTGTGGCCCGTTTGACAGATTTTTTCACATTTCACACGATGATTATACCTACCTGTAAACCGTTTACAGGTTCAAACGTAAATATTAAGTTTACATTTAAGTCTGTAAACGGTGATGTAAATATAAAACGTGAATGTAAACTTACGGTTTGAATCTACTCTGTATTATACATTTCAAAATGATTTTGAAAATGGAAGTTCGAAATTCCATAATGGAATATTAAAATAAACAGTTTTTAAAATGGAATACTGTTATGGACCATTCTGAATATGGAATCTATTACTCTTGTGCTTGTGGCTGATTAAAAACATGAGCAGAATTACTCCTTCAATATTTTCGTTGTTATAGCTTCGAACCTATGGTATATAATATTATTTATTGTCAAATATTAAAGTGCCATAATTATAGAGATTGTTATAAAATATGGATTTTATTTGAAAACCCTTAAACCTGATACATTTATTATCTGCCTAGCCTTTTCCCAATTATTTCATCACCACTGCTGTCAAAACTGTGGAGCAAAAGATCGTGAGGCAAACCGGCATGTCCTAGAACCAAAAATTCGAAGATATGTGACATCTACCAACCTGCACTGGGCCCGCGTGGTGGATTACTACTCCCTCTCACCGAGAGGAGGCCTGAGTTCCAGCAGTGGCAATATTATAGGCTGATTTGGCTTATGCTTTTCCCAACTATATCGGGGTTGGCTTCCAGTCCATCCGGATGCAGCTCTGAATACCAGTATTTTATTTGGAGCCAGTCTGACGCAACTGTCTAATAAAAAAAGAAACTTGAATCGTGTTCTAAACATAATGGCGGCTATCGCTGTCTCGCTTTAACACTGCTGTCTGCGCATAGTCTGTGTCATTTTTGCTATGTGGGTATTCAGTTTTAGTACAAGTTTCATACAAGCGACGTTTTTCATCTTTTTCCACGGGACTCCCGTCTCTTCTTACTTATAATGAACTCTTCTTACTTAATCTATGTTTGGAGCCACTGAACCCTGAAACTGACTATTGTATTGTTGCGCGCCACAATTGATGGCGACATTAGCTACCACTAGCGCCATCTAGTATCGAGTAGCAGAACTTATAATTATTCGGGTCCCTTCTAGAAACTTCGATGATAGAACTTTCCAGAACTATCGACGTCTGGTCCGTCGGGTTCGGTATGTACTCGAACATTCTAGATGTTTCTACGGTAGAAGGTTCTGGAACTATCCGAGGCCTATATAAGGCCGGTGTGCCTGCGAGCCGGCAAACAGTGTTGGATAAGCGATACAAGCGAAAACATCGAAGCGATCTTCAAGTGCGACTCTCAAGTGATTAGTAGTGCGATTGTGTTTTATAATTAGTGTGTTTAAGTTGTAATTTGTGTTTTTAAATAAAGTGTCTATTTTTGGTTATTAAATCGGCAGTTTTTATTGTCACGAACCCCAAGCTCGTAACAATTGGTGTCAGAAGAAAGGATTTAAAATCATGCCGATTCTACCGAAGGACGACACGGAGGGTATCCGTACCCGGAGTCAACGCCAGCAAGAGACGGACCAGAGGCGATTCGGTGGAGCAACGCCACAGACGTCGGAGGGCCAACTACCGATCACGGAAGCCGGACCGTCCACAGCTGCTCCAGCATCATCAGCACTAGATTTTGCTGCTCTAATGATGATGCTGCAGGAGCAGGCTCGCCGACAGGAGGAACAGGCTCGTCGGTTGGAAGAACAGCTCCAGCGAGACAAGGAGGAACAGGCCCGCCGTCAGGAGGAACAGGCTCGTCGGTTGGAAGAACAGCTCCAGCGGGACAAGGAGGAACAGGCCCGCCGACAGGAGGAACAGGCTCTTCGGTTGGAAGAACAGCTCCAGCGAGATAAGGAGGAGCAGGTGCGCCGCCAGGAAGAGCAGATGCTCCTTATGAAGGACCTTCACGCTGCCTTCGGGAAAGACATGAAGGAGGTGAAGGATAAGGTTGCCCAACATGAAAACCGCCTGTTGGAAGTTGAAACCCGAATCGACCAAGTGAAGGAAACCGTGATGGCTGACGTGAAGAAAACCGTAATGGCTGACGTAAAGAAAACGCTGGATTACCTTAAACTTGAGGATGGAATCGCAGCCCCCGTAGCTACAACACCTTCGCTACGTGGATTTAAAGTGCCACCGTTCGACGGAACTTCTTCCTGGTCGGCCTACAAAATTCAGTTTGAGGCTGTCATGAAGGCGAACGGGTGGAATAAGAGTCAGGCCATGACTGCCCTCACCCTAGGCCTGCGCGATCAGGCCTTAACTGTGCTGGAAGCTCTTGGAAAAGAAGTGACTTACGAGCAGCTCCTTGAGGCATTGGAGGCTCGGTATGGTGACGCTCACCTGGAACACGTATATCGTGCGCAGCTCAAGGATCGTGTGCAACGCAGTAACGAAACCCTGCAGCAGTGGGCCCTTGAAGTGGAGAAGCTGGTTCGTAAAGCTTACCAGTCCTTGCCTGCGCTTATTGATGGGAACCTGGTGCAGGTATTTATCGACGGCATTCGCGACCTTGAAGTCAGAGCTGCTGTAAGGCTCGGTCACCACGGGACGATTAAGGACGCCCTGGCCCATGCACTGGAGGTGGAAGCTGTGCGGCAAGACCATCGTTCCCATCGCGTCAGGGAGGTTGCAGCGGCTACAGTTCGCGACCGCAATAGAAGATACAGCCCTAGGTGCTACGGCTGTGGGGAAAGGGGCCACCTTCGATTCAGTTGCCCGAAGCGAACTGCAGAAAGGGAAGATGGCTGGTCTCCAGAGGGTAGTGCGGCTAACAGCACCGCCCAGCAGCAGCAGGGAAAACGAGTAACAGCCAGGACTGCGAGACGGGTGCTGTCTGATGTTCAAAGAGCCCCGAGGATTTCGATCACACAAAACTATGACGGGAAATCTCATGGCAACGCAGATGCATTGTCTAGAAGACCTTGTCCTGAAGACTGCAAGTATGGTACTAGGCAAGAGGGTAAGGAAGTGGTACCTGTGAGGATGCTCAGGACAGACCTCAGCAACGAGTGGAAAGAAAGCCTACAACGTGCACAGCAGGAAGATTCAGACCTCAAGCCGATTCTCGAGTGGATGAAGGCCAGTGCACCTAAGCCCACGTGGAGCGACGTCTCAGCGATGAGTTCGGTCACAAAAAGCTATTGGGCCCAATGGGACAGCTTGGTGATTCAGGAAGGAGTCCTGTGCCGTAAATGGGAAAATGCTCGAGGAGACAGCTGTCATTTTCAAATGGTTGTCCCTAAAGCTAAAGTACCTGATGTTCTACAGCTGTACCATAATGGTTGTTCAGGAGGCCATTTGGGAGTTAAACGGACCCTACTGAAGATACGAGAACGGTTTTACTGGGTCCACTGTCGTGACGATGTCGAGGACTGGTGTCGCAAATGTACAAGTTGTGCGGCTGTAAAGGGACCTCAGACGCGTAGTAGAGGTGCATTGAAATTATACAATGTTGGTGCACCATGGGAGAGGATAGCCCTGGATGTTGCAGGACCATTTCCGGAAAGTGAAAGTGGTAACAAGTATTTCATGGTTGTAATGGATTACTTCACTAAGTGGCCGGAAGTCTTTGCCATTCCAAACCAAGAAGCTTCAACAGTTGCAGATAAATTGGTTCATGAAGTCTTCTGCCGTTTTGGAGTACCTTTAGAGATTCACAGTGATCAAGGAAGGAATTTTGAGTCCCAAATATTCCAGGAAACTTGTCGAGTTATGGGTACTCATAAAACGAGAACAACTTCTTACCACCCACAATCGGATGGAATGGTGGAACGATTTAATCAGACATTGGAGAGATACCTGGCAAAAGTTGTGGAAAATCGGCAACGAGATTGGGACAAGCACATACAACTGTTTTTGTTGTCATATCGAAGTGCTGTTCACGAAAGTACATCGGTGACACCAGCTTTCGCAAACTTTGGAAGGGAGTTACGGCTGCCTGCAGACCTGATCACTGGAATACCGCCTGATGCCCCACGCAGTATAACCGATTATGCGAATGACTTGCGGAACAAAATGAATGACATCAATGAGCACGTCAGACAATCGGGCCAGCAAATGTCTGAGAAGATGAAAACCCGTTATGACCGCAAAATGAACAATAAAGGGTTCGACGAAGGATCACTAGTGTGGTTGCACAATCCAGTCCGCAGCAATGGGAAATCTCCTAAGCTTTAAGTTAAATGGGACGGACCGTACCGGATTGTGACAAAGATCAATGACGTAACCTACCGGATACAGAAAGGTGCAAGAGGTACTCCTAAGATCGTCCATGTGGATCGACTGGCGCGTTATTATGGGGCCGATAATGCTCGGGACGAGCATGTCTTAGGAGGGGGCAGTGTTGCGCGCCACAATTGATGGCGACATTAGCTACCACTAGCGCCATCTAGTATCGAGTAGCAGAACTTATAATTATTCGGGTCCCTTCTAGAAACTTCGATGATAGAACTTTCCAGAACTATCGACGTCTGGTCCGTCGGGTTCGGTATGTACTCGAACATTCTAGATGTTTCTACGGTAGAAGGTTCTGGAACTATCCGAGGCCTATATAAGGCCGGTGTGCCTGCGAGCCGGCAAACAGTGTTGGATAAGCGATACAAGCGAAAACATCGAAGCGATCTTCAAGTGCGACTCTCAAGTGATTAGTAGTGCGATTGTGTTTTATAATTAGTGTGTTTCAAGTTGTAATTTGTGTTTTTAAATAAAGTGTCTATTTTTGGTTATTAAATCGGCAGTTTTTATTGTCACGAACCCCAAGCTCGTAACAGTATCATAAACATCAGAGGGACAATTCCCATATATTAAGAAAATTTTAATCTTAGGCCCAACCTGTAAAAAATACCTCTACTTTTCAGTACCTCTGATTTCGCATCACTGCAATAATCACATTGTTCTTTATTCTCGTTACAATAATGTTGGTGTTAGGTTGCTGCTGTCAGAGGTAAAATATATGTGAACGGACTGTAGGTACCAACCTCTATTTCTATTTCTATTTTTAATTATGGCAAGTAAAGCCGATGTCGACTATTCTGCCAATGTCAAAAGTGAATTGGAAAAGCAAGTGTGTGTGACAAAAAAAAAAAAAAAAAGGTTGCACTCCGGGAGTGCCGGCAGAAGTGAAAAAGATTAACGTTGAAATAAATCAATTATTAATTGAATTAATATAACTCATTTTTTTCACTATTTCTGCGTCCCTTTTTTCATTAATAGATGCACTTTGTTCAATTTCCATATTTTAAACACTTTATATACACGAATGTTACGAATACACAGCAGTGTGTCCACGTCCACTTCCACTTCGACTTCGACTTCGACTTCGACTTCGACTCCGACTTTGACTTTGACTTTGACTTTGACATCGACTTCGACTTCGACTTCGACTCCGACTCCGACTTTGACTTTGACTTTGACTTTGACTTTGACTTTGACTTTGACTTTGACTTTGACTTTGACTTTGACTTTGACTTTGACTTTGACTTTGACTTTGACTTTGACTTTGACTTTGACTTTGACTTTGACTTTGACTTTGACTTCGACTTCGACTTCGACTTCGACTTCGACTTTGACTTTGACTTTGACTTCGACTTCGACTTTGACTTCGACTCCGACTTCGACTTCTACTTTGACTTCGACTTCGACTTTGACTTTGACTTTGACTTCGACTTCGACTTTGACTTCGACTTCCACTTCCACTTCCGCTTCCACTTCCGCTTCCACTTCCGCTTCCACTTCCACTCCATCCAATCCATCCATTGTCGTGTGTCACTAAACTTGGTTCACTTCGGTTGGCGCCGCCGTAGAGAGGCGGGGGGGGGGGGGGGGGAATCTCTCCTGACGGTCACGTGTCCTGACGCGAGTTTAACATTTTTTACCCATTACAAAAAGTGCTCAACGCCGCTAAAGAAGTTTTCACTTCAAAAAAAAATTCGATGCTACAGTTGAACTTAATGTAGATCTTGTGGGGTTAGTACTGGACTGAAACAAACAAAAAGATAAAATTACATATTATATTATAATTGTTAGAACATTAAAATACAAGTATACATAATTATGCCACAACCAAACATAAATAGAACATTTAAGGAAACAAATTATAATTTTATATTATTGTGGCGGATGAATATCATCAGCGCCACAAGTAAATCTGGAGAGGAATATGTTAAAAGGGAGGGGAAATTAATAGGAAGAGGGATCTTAAATTTTGGAAGACGGCTATACAAGTCTAGAGGAGGGAGGTTGTTAGAGCATTCGAAGAATATGTGATCCAGGGTGCCCTCCTCTAACCCGCACTCGCATAGAGAGGAGTCACGGACATGGATTTTATGTAAAAAAACGGGAGTGCAACAAAAACCTAGGCGGATTCTACAAAGAACAGAAATGATTGTTTTTGATACTTTTTTGTGACCGAAAAACCACGGTTTTGGCTTGATGGTCGGTTGTACTGCATAAAAAAATTTTCCTTTTTTCCTGCTGGAAATATTCTACTGTTCTTGCCAGGAACGTTGCAGGTTCAGTCTTGGAAGGGACAGCAGGTCGTAACCCTGGTAGGAATTGTGCGTGAGATCTGAAGATAAAGATGAACAAGCATCTTTAGCCAAAGCATCAACAAATTCGTTACCCTTAATGCCACAATGGCTAGGTATCCAAACTAACATCTCTTTGACTATTAGCACAGGTCAAAAGAGAATTTTTAATTTTTAGAATAAGAGAACTGTGCAATTTACTTTTAAACGGATTTTGGACTAAAGCTTGCAAACAACTAAGGGAATCTGTAAAAATGACGGCCTTCTCAATATTAGGGTGCGACTCTATAAAAAGACAAGCTTCCAATATAGCCACACACTCACCAGTAAATACAGAAGTCTCCTTAGGGCCTTTAAACTGTAAGATAATTTTGGAGTTTTGGTAATAGACCGCAGCGCCAGTGTGACTAAGATCGGATTGTTTCGAAGCATCCGTAAAGAATAACTGAAAACCATTCCATCGCTCGCCCACCACCGCATTGAAAGCCGAATTTGCTGACGGAGATTTTTTGGATATACCAATGTCAAATAAAATTTTTGGGATATAACTTAGAACTTGATAAGGAAAATTAAAAAGGGGTAGTCTGGGAAACTGGACGATCGGGTATACTAAATTTAGAGTTAGTCGAAAGGATTTTAGGAATAAGGGTAGTTCTTTATTTTTCCAGTAATTTGAGCTTCTGCATATGGCATCTAACTCGTTTAGTCTTCCTATAAGAGGATGGGAAGATCTACACATTAGCCTAGACACAAAGCGGGAGGCCAGGTATTGCCGCCTAAGGGCTAGAGGAGGTTCAGCACATTCGACTTGCAATGCGTTAACGGGAGAGGACTTCATACAACCTGAGATGATTCGAAGACATTTGGACTGAACTCTATCCAGCCCAGCCAAAGCACCTTTGTTGCAAGGAGTCATTAGAAACGTTCCATAATCTAAAACACTACGAACTAAGGCGTTATAAACTAATTTCATGGTGTATGGGTGAGCACCCCACCAAACACCCGCAAGAACTTTTAAAATGGATATAACTCTTTCACACTTTTTAATAAGATAATTTATGTGATGTTTGCCAGTTAATTTTGTATCTAAAATAACGCCTAAAAATTTAACTTTTTTCTCTACAGGAATATTGTGACCTAAATTGTTTACTGTAATTTGAGGAATAGATCTTTTGCGAGAGAAAATTACTGCCGAACTTTTGGGAGCAGATAGCGACAACCCATGGCTTAAAAGCCACTGATTCAAAGAGTCCAGAGAGAGACACAAAGATGACGCAGCGTCAACTATGGAGGGATCTGTCACATACAAAACAATGTCATCGGCATATTGTAGTATCTGGCAATTGTTATTTAGGCAGGACCCAATATCAGCCGTATACAAATTGTAGAGTATGGGACTAAGGACATAGCCTTGTGGGAGACCCCTCCATGTCTGCCTTGTATCGAACTCCTCACCCTGGACTCTCAGAACCAATGAGCGGGACAACAGAAGTTCACATATGCATCGTATCATCTTAGCCGGAAGACTCAGCTGTTGCAGTTTTTGCCTGAGTACGGGAAGAAGGACACTGTCATATGCAGATGAGATGTCCAGGAAAGTGGCAACAAAGGATTCATTTTTAGAGTATGCTAAGCGGATATCCGTAACTAAAATACTAACACTGTCCATTGTGCTTAGACCTTTCCTAAAACCGAATTGATGATTCGGCAGTAGATCTCTCGATTCGACTATCCACTCAAGACGATTTTTGATAAGATGTTCCAGTAATTTGGCTAGGACTGAAGATAGAGCAATTGGCCTAAAGCCATTCGGATCATCTGCATGTTTGCCTGGTTTCAATAATGGAATAATGATTTGAAACTTCCACTGATCTGGAACCCAACCATGAGAATAACAAAAATTCAAAATATCACCAGAATGGGCAATGAACGAGTATGGCACGCCATCAATACCAGGAGCTGAGTCCCGGACATGTTTGAGCACCACATTCAGTTCCTCCAAAGTAAATGGCGTATCGAAAGGATCCTCTGTAACGTTATAAAAGGGCGCGTTTTGACATTCGGATGAGAGAGGAACATAGGATGGTGCTATTTTGTCAAAGAAATGTTCAGCTGTTTCCCTAGCAATCGGAGAAGAGATCGATGGGGAACACCCACGTCTAAACCGATTGATATTTTTCCAGACGACTGAAACCGGAGTAGAAGGTGATAAAGAGGTGCAGAACTTAACCCAACCCGTACGTTTCTTCTTACGAAGAAAACGTTTGGTTCTGGCATTAATACGGCAGTATGCCAACAGATTTTCAGTACTCATATCTGCATTGTAACATACCTCGGCCTCGTCCCTATCCCTGATTGCCGAAGTGCATTCTCGATCCCACCACGGGGGTGAAGGAATTTTATTACGAGCACTGTTTTTTAAAGGAAAGCAGGAATCTGCACTGGAGGTAATCGCTGTTACAAAACCCTCATAACAGCTCTTGGCATGGCAGTGACCAGAAGGATCTGATAAATTTGAATTTAAATTTGGAAGAACATCGATTTTACCCTCCAATAATGATCTAAATTTTGACCAATCCGGTTTGGACAGGTTATATTTCAAAAGTGGAGGGGAAGTTTTTTCTAAATAAGACTTATTAACCAAAGATATGACTATAGGGTAGTGATCACTACCATGCGACAAGGTTGTGCATTCCCAGTGAGTTGATGCTGCTAACTCAACCGAACAAAATGTAAGGTCTACACAACTCTTTTGCTGGCCTGGAAGAGATCGTCGTGTTGAGCAACCGTTATTTAAAATGCAGAGGTTCAAGTCATCCAAAACATCAACCAGAGCTACACCAAAGGCATCACAGCGTTCAGACCCCCATCTGTAATGGTGGCAGTTAAAGTCGCCCATGACCAGTATCGGACCATGAACATTAGAGAAAATATCTCTAAGAGTCATTATGAAATTATGATGAGGATGTGCAATATATACTGAAAACACTGTGATGCCCTCGACCCTCCCTGCGGCAATGCTCATATCACCCGTAAGTGAAGGTAAAGTAAAGGGCAAAAGTGGGACCCGATTATTGACTAAGAGAGCTGACCCTCCATAGCCATCTGATCGGTCACATCTAAGAATATTGAAATGTGGCATACGGAAGCTAAGACTTGGAGTAAGCCAAGTCTCAGCTATGGAACAAGCCAGTGGCTTGTATTTATTTAAGAGGAATATGAGGTCGTGCTTTTTATGCCACACGCTCCTCACATTCCACTGAAGGAATACTTGGCAAGACGCCATTTCTAATATCTAAAAGAAGAGTAATAAGTTGGTCGGCAACGTTGGACGGTGATTGGGTATTAGAAGTAGAAGAAGAAATAACAATAGGTAAGAGTTTAATATGTAAGTAGTTCGATAATAGAAGAAGTACCATTATTGGAAGAGACGTTATTATAATTGAGAGCGCAGCCATTAGGCTGTGAAGGTTGAGGGGAACTAGTTATCTGCTGATGAGCAGCTTTATCATAAGATGGGGAGAGGGGGGCATGAGTTTTAGGCTTTAGGGTTACTGTCTTGCGATAAGACTGAGATATCGGAGTTTTAGTGATGTTAGCGTAGTTGCGGGAAGCTGTTGGGATTAATTTGCTAGCCTCAGCATAGGGCATGGATTTTTCAGCCATAACAGTTTTAATGGCTTTCTTTCTCGGGGCATGACCTACTATTAGCGAAGTGATTACCCGAACACAGAATACAGAAGGCCTCGCCCTCAGAAGTGTTGCAACCATCACCTGGGTGATCGTGGCCACACTTGCTGCAGCGTGGTTTTGATCTGCATACATTTGCTACGTGTCCAAATCTACAACACTTGCGACATTGAATAGTGGGAAATATGTACTGCTCAACAGGAAGGGATGTGTAACAACAGAAGATCCTTTGGGGTAAGACTTGTCCATCAAATGTGATCACACAAGTTTCAGTGGGTTTCCACACATTAATACCGTCATTCTGAATTTTTCTGTTAATTCTGCGAACTTTAAGGATTTGCCCACATCTTGAAGGCACAGATAGCAAAGACATAGCCTCGTCTTCTGAAATATCAGAGGGAACACCTGTTACTACTCCCATCCTTGTGATGTTGAATGTAGGAATAGAGGCAGTATAGCTGTACTTGGTTAGCAAAGTGTTAACCAAGAAAGAGTTGGCATCCTGAGGGGAAGCAAACTCTACGGACACACGGTTTCTACCAACCCTTTTAACACCACCACGAACTATGTTCGCAATGTTATTATTTATTAAAAATTTGCCAAAATTAACAGGATGTAATGTGGTGCCTGAGTTTGGTTGGGTTTCTATACGGGAGACGTGCACAATGTAAGGAGCCTTATCCATTGCCGAATATTTGATACGTCCAATTTGGCTTTTCTTTTGTTTGTTTGGGGGGTAGGAGATAAAATATCTTCGTTACCAGGACGTTTACGGGAAGATTGGTTGGATTGGGATACATCCATCTCTGTAACACTACAGACAACATCCGCGAATTGCGATAGAGGATTCGGGGAAAAAGGAAATGAAGGACTTGGAATGTCGGGAGGATCAGGATCGGGAGGTTTATTTACATCCATCTTGGATAAAACGAAATTAAAAGACGACAATCACAATACAAACCTGTTAACGAACACAACAACACACTTAAAAATAACAAGTCACAAAAATATCAACAATCACTAATAAAAAACACGACAAATTCTAATCACACGTGCTAACCAGGAACACCGTGGCGAGAATCCCAGGTACCAACCTCACCAACATTACAACATACTTATTTATTTGACAAGTTTTTGACATTAATTGTCGCCGACATAAGATTGCGACCACAGACTAAGAAGAGATGATGGCGACTTGAATGAGAGCGATACTAGAAGTCTCCAAAACTGAACCAACAAAGTAAAAGGAAAAAATATTCTCCCCGGTTGAAGACTACCATTGTACAGACGAGACGCCAGCACATCAAGCTACCCGAAACTGTCAAATTTTCCCAATCAACTTTGAACCTTATGCTTTAGCGATAGAGTTGAAAATCTATTAATCTTTTGACCGCTTGTGTCGCATTTATGCGACACTTATTTCCGTGCCCCTACCGCTCGTGCCGTATTTCTGCGACAGAGAACATGCATGATTTTTTCGTTCTATTAACTGCGTGGTACTACTAAAACCATTATTAAATAGAGATAAAAACTTTTTGACTATTTTAAATCGATACAACAATTTCTCCTTCTTATTTATTGTAGGTATTATTTTATCTTGATTTTATCAATTTGTAGCCGCGCGCTAGGGGCACGGCAATTGATATTTAGTCAAGCGCTTAAAAGGTTAATAAATCAAATGAGGCAGTACACCTGGCAATGCGCAGTGAGTGACCGAGTGGCGCCCAGGATTGGAAGGCAAAGTGGCGGTCGTCCGGCAGCGAGATGCACGGACGACATTGTTAGGGCGTTTGTGCACTACAAGAAATTTGACGGTCCGGCAGTCCGATTTTATTTTTTTGTTATGGCGTGCCTTTATGGGACCGTAAAAAATTGGACCGACAGTAAACTCCTTGGCACGAGAAAAAGGTAAGCATATTAAAACCATCACTTAAAAAATGTAAAACCATTTATTCTTCATAATTAAATTCTTTGATAATAACATCAATTCCTTATTCAATAAAAAAATTATTTGAGTCATCATTAACAATACTGGAATGAAAAATAAATACTATCCAATTAACGATTGCATAATTCTAGTTATAATAAATAAAAAAACCGGTTGATAGCATTAGTAGTTTTTGAGATATCCAGCTGTGACAGACAGACAGACATACAGAGTGAGTCGCACCATAAGGGTTCCTTTTTACCATTTTGGTACGGAATCCTAATAAGAAAAATATTGAAGTTGTAGCGCAAACGAAACTTTATGTACAGGTAATAAAGTTACTTTTCCTATATCACATAAATTGTTAGCGAAATTGTGATTTACAGTTTACATCAAATTGATGTTGAATTTGAATTTCATCCAGTCGTAAGCAAAATGTCGTTTTCTGTATACATTTTAAAAGGTACTAGACAGCCTACTGTATAAATTACATCGATTATCTACTCATCATCGTACATCACTATCGATGAATGAAATATCGATAGTTTTATCGATTAACATCATAGGTTCTCAACTTTATTTTTCACTCACTTTATGTTTGCACAGCGTATGCGACGTCGATCCACCTTCACCGTTTATCTAGGATCGACGTCGAATCATCGGATCGAAGTCGGATCTACTCACAGATATAGATATACATACCTAGATAACGCAAGTATCACGAACTGTATGAAAACTAAGCGTGCCACTTTTTGACTATGACGTCACAAGCTCGCGCTCTCTCGCTCACGCTCACCCAGCCAGCAGTACGCAGGACTGAGCGCGAAAGTGGCGGCTTATGATTTTCGATCGTAAGCTGGTGCGATTTTTGGCACGCGAAGTAGGTGCTCTTGCGTTATCTAAAGTAAGGCCAACGAGAAGCGATACGAAAGGTCATTAACCTAAAAAACAACTGTGGCGTTGACAATCTAATATCTATCTCTTTCCATCTTGTGCCTTTGTCGTAATGTCTCGTTCTCCCGGCAAAAACATGACAACGTCAAGACGGGTTCGCCAACATTCCGGCGGCCATTTTAGATTCATTCTGTTTCGGAACGCGCTCGTGGTGATACAAGTTATTTGTTAAAGTTTTGTTATTATTTTGTTGTTTATTTAATTATTTCTTGTTTAAGTTAATTTTTGTTGATCATTGTTTGTTTTTATTAAGAGTGGTTAATGATGGAGCCACAACCAAGTACGTCGAGAGATAAATCAACAGATTTTACTTCTCCAAAAAGTTACGCACCCCTGCTATTCCCAATGACCTTGCATGTGTTTTGTTTACATTTGGTATCGCTTCTCGTTGGCCTTACTTTAGGTGTATCTACATCTGTGGATTTACTACCTTTCGATGGTCGATCGATTGTTTCATCGACCTGTATCCATCAACTAGCCAAAACCCTATATTTATAACAAATTTTTGACATTTTTGTCGCTATAACTTGACACAACAAGCTTTACGTAACCAGTATAAGCTGCACACACGTACGCACGTTCACGTGCACGTTCTCGTACGCACGGCTACAATTGGCCTTCTGACCGATCAACGACATCGATCAACGGTACGGTTCATCTTCAATCGGTATAACTTTAAGTTAATCGTTCTATTTTAACTTCTACGTTAACCCGCCGTGGGTCGGCCGGATGTTAAAGCGTCGTTCCAGCGTTCTTTAACCTTTCCAATATGTTTTCTGCAACAAAAATGTTTTTATTAGCTATTTGGGTAGGCTGTATAGGTTTTGGTAAAGAAAAAGCAACCTTAAGGCCAATTCTCGTAATTTAAAACTTTCAAAATCTAGTCGCAGTCTCATCTCGGCGACAAACAAATGTCAAAAACTTGTCAAAATGTAGGGAAATTAGAGGTATTTTTTGACAGATTGAGACTGAGATCAGACTGTGAACGTTCTTAAAATTACGGGAATTGCCCCTCAGATTGTTCTGTGAGTATCGATTTTAAACTGGATATTTATCAATAGCTAACAGGCGACAGTGGCAAATGATAATATAGAGGTATGAGGAACAGGGTGTAAAGTTCACTCATACTCTATAGAAAAGGGAGAATCCTCCGACCAGACGGGTGTTATGTCTGGCGGGCAACTGCCTAATGATTCATGTCGGGCTGTTGTATCTATGCTAGTTGCGCGGTAAACTCTGCTTGCGTGATGCAGGATTTGCGTGACGTCAGTATGACGCGTTGTTCGCATGTGGCGTTGTACAATAACATCAAGCAAATCTGAAGGCCAATTTACATAATTAAAAACGTTCAAAACCTAGTCGCAATCTCAGCGCAAAAATATAATGAAATTAGAGGTATTTTTGACAGATTGAGACTTAGATCAGACTGTGAACGCTCTTAAAATTACGAAAATTGCCCCTCAGTTCTTACAGATTTCAGCTTCTTAGCTAACAGATTTTACTAATCATCAAAACAGCATATTGAGGGTCAGTAAAGATCATCAAAAATCGAACAAATCTGCAGGCTCGTTGATGCATTCAGTATATAAAAAATTTACATTCAACAGCCCTTATTCGAATATCTACTTTAGCGTTAAGTATTTTACGTTGATTTTTGACTGAACATTTGGAATGAAAAGGCCTTTAAAAAATTGGTGGCATTGGAACTTGAACTTTGTCAAGGAAGACATAGAGTTTATTTTTCAAAACTCAACAATTATCTATATTTGAATTAAGAATTTGAAATAATTTTCAAGTTATAGAACAACAGACTCAATTTCATACTTAACAAAGCTCAAATTCCTTTATCAAAAATCAACTTAGAATACATTTCACACATCATCATCTGCCTAGCCTTTTCCCAACTATGTTGGGGTCGGCTTCCAGTCTAACCGGATGCAGCTGAATACCAGTATTTTATACATGGAGTGACTGCGTATCTGACCTCCACAACCCAGTTACTGGGTAATACGATACCCCTTGGTAAGACTGGTTATCAGACTTTCAGGCTTCTGACTACCCGTAACGACTGTCAAAGATACACGAATGACAGCCGGGACCAACGGCTTAACGTGCTTTCCGAGGCACGGAGGGGTCTCGGTATGTAAAGATGGCCACCCATCCACAGACCAACCGCGGCAAGCATAGCTTAACCTGATCGATCGACCCGTGCGGCTGTTATTATTTAGCCACGGGCCCCTCTACCCCCTCACTAGAATACATTCTGAGATTGTGAACACTGCTATAAGATTCTGAATTAAAGTCTATACTCCATTTATTATAACATTAGAAAAAAGAGGCTCGCAGAACCAGGAGTACGAAACCTTTTATTTTCAAGTTAAGTTCAAACAATTTTAATAAATAATGTATGTGCTTTTTTTGTAAGTAACAATGTATGGCATGGTATTCTATCTATCTACTCGTCACGATGCTTGGATATCTACATGAAATGAAACAATTTTTAGTAACAATCAGTTTATTAAAAACGACTTTATATAAACCGACGAAATAAAAAAAACACGTGCTGCCACTACTTATGAAGGGAATAGGTAACATTTTAGATTTGGTAGAGTTATAGTGACATGAAAAACGTTTCCGGTACTGTCCACCCCTGCTTCTTTTAGATTTTAAACATTGACACGACAATATTTTATGTAAAAACTAAATAATATTAAATGAAAGCCTTGTAATTTCAGAAGGTAGATAAGTTTAATAAGTACAATTAAGTGTGACTGCTGTTATTTAAATTGATTATATTTAACTCCACGTCAATCTTGACTGTAATAATGTTTGTTGTACTTTTATTACAAAGTGTGCCCCTAAAAGAGCCTTTTTTAACTTCTGTCTAATGCTATAGTAAATGGACTAATAAATGAACTTACTCAGGTCTACAGCATCAGGACACTTCTTAAGATGTTCAGTGATAACAGTTCTGAGTACCGCCCTCTCTGATAACAGTTTATCATTTAACTCTTGAAGTTTCTTATTCTCTTGCGCCTGCTGTATCCACGTCTCTTTTAATCTTGCCCTGGGATAAACAAAATGGCGGTTTTAATGAAAAATACCTATAAGGATCTTTTGGTGCCTGAATGACATTGACAACCTACCCTAACCCAACAAATATGAACCTTAGTAGAGTATTATAAGGTTAATTTCAGAATAACAAGGACTATTGAAAGAGTTATAAATAATGAAGTTGTAGTGGAAACTACACTTTATACAGAGTGAAATTTTAATCACCGTTTTCCTCTTAAGGGGTCATTGTACTCATCATTATGAACAACTTTTAATATGGGACCAAGTAAGATTTCGCATTTTTAATACCATGCGATTTAATAACCGGTTATTAACAGATAAGTCATTTAAACTAAATTATTTTAGTGTTTTTATTTCATTACGAACCCGACTATATATATAAACTAGCTGCGCCCCGCGGTTTCACCCGCATAAGTTTCGATCCCGTGGGAATATCGGGATAAAAAACTATCCTATGTCCTTTCCCGGGACTCAAACTATCTCTATACCAAATTTCATTCTATTTTAAGATAATTTTTGACGTTCAAAAGTACTTTTTATGTGCCTATCACACTAATATTATAAAGGCGAAAGTTTGTGAGTGTGTGTGTGTGTGTGTGTGTTTATATGTTTGTTACTTCTTCACGCCTAAACCACTGAACCGATTTAGATGAAAATTGGTATAGAGATAGTTTGAGTCCCGGAAAAGGACATAGGATAGTTTTTATCCCGATATGCCCACGGGATCGACATTTACGCGGGTGAAACCGCGGGGCGCAGCTAGTTTGAAATAAATGCTTTGACTTTGACATCTAAATCGGTTCAGCGGTTTAGGCGTGAAAAGGTAACATACAGACAGACAGATAGACAGAGTTACTTTCGAATTTATAATATTAGTATAGATTTTTGAACTTGCTTACATCTTGTTGCATAAATGTTTGGAATAATCACTCGGAATCTTTAAAAACTAAACATCTTTCGCGACAGTAAGTATGCCACGGACATGCAGCCCTTCATGTGTAGATGTCGCAGCCAACTGGTTTAATTAGCCGTTTAGTTAACCGGCTAGCCTTTTTACTAAATGGCGGCCGTTCAACTAACGGCCTGAATGATATTCAATATTATAGTATAGGTTGGAACGAACCAATCACGCGTGAGCCGAATTGGTCGCAGTAACTAAGCCAGGGCACCCCGACCAAATGGGTTAGGTTAGGTTAGAACTGTGATCAACCGCGTGCGACTCGAGAGAGCGAAGTGAAGCGAGCACTACTTCCAAAGCCCAGGCGGTTAATTAAACGGCTAATTTAACCCGTTGGCTGCGACATAGACATTAAAGTTGATTTTCCTTACCTGTATCTTCTAGAAGCAGCAGACCTGCTGTCCAAATCCTTCTCTCTCGGCACACAATTCCTTTTACCCTTATTTTTAAAACTACTACAAGGTGCCTCACTATCACATTTTTCAGTTTTCACTTTTCTTTTAACCGGCTTTTTGTCAAATTCACACATATTATTCAAAGGTATAATAGGCATTTTGTGGTTCATACCGTTAACATGAGGTACAAAAGTTACAGGTATCAAGGTCCCAGGCACTATAGGAACATTATTAACAGGTATTAAATTGACAGTGTTAAGTTTTTGTGTAGTTTTCTTCGACTCAACTTTTTCCGTTAAGGCTTTTTTTAACACTTCCTTCGCAGACTTTTCTTGTGTTTCTTCTACAGCTCGCATTTTAACTTGTTTACCGTTTGGTAGTTTGATAATTACTTCATAATCTTCACTTTCAGTTTTGGGTTTTTTTTTGGCTGTGTCTTCGAAATCTGTATTTAGACTATCGACTATAAAGTCTAAGGATTTTTGACTCATAATTGGGGGTACTTCCTGTACCTTTTCCGTACTATCCCGAATCACGGTATCTTCATATATTAATGTTTGTACGGGATTCTTTTCGACACTATCTTTTCGAACCATGTTGCTGATTTTAATAACGTTATTTGTATATGAGACTGAGTCTTTTCTTATATCTTTGTTGCGTTCGTCAAGTTTTTCTTCAGTCTTGCCGACGATTCGACTTATGGTTGTTACTTCATTTGTTAGTTTAGAAATTGTTGTTCTTTCAAACTCTTTGACTGCGCCTGATTCGTCGCTGGATGATCTGTCGATTATAAGGAAGAAAATAAAAGAAGGTACGTATTTATGCTAGACGGGACAGCTGCATTTAAAATGGTAACAAAACCTTAACAAGCGGAACTGGCTATTAATGAGAAATTTTAAATGGAAAAAACTCAATAACATTTTGGCCCGATCGCGACCTGGGGATCGAACCCAGGGACCCCTCGCTTAGCAGTCGCACTTGCGGCCACTAAACCAATAGTAAGGGCGGTGGCGTTTGAAAAAGTAATTTTATACCGTCTGAAAATCATACAAAAAAAATAGTTTTTCCTTAGTGCAGAAGAGATGTGAGCGACAGATGCTCCAGTAGTGGGGGAGTCCAAAGTTAGAGCGTGTCAAAGTTGTAAAAAAACTTATTAAAAAGTAATTTTATACCGCGCCTAAACCTTAAGGGACGGTTTATGAGATCATCTTCAACCTAAAAAAATCAAGTTTCTAAGTCAACGCAATCAAAAGATACGGGCGTTTATGTTCCGTTTATGCCGCATATTAACCATATACCCACATATTATTTATGTTGCGTTTATTGCCGCGTATTTGCCGAATTATTATTATTATTATATTTTGATACTCGCAAGGGAATCAAAACCTATAGGATACTTCCCGTTGACCTAGAATCATAAAATTTGACAAAAAGCAAAGTCATGTAGCATAAGTACATGAAAAAATCCAAAAACCGTAAAGGACATTGCTCTGCGTCCATACATTGTTGGCCCTGGAGCCAAGAGCATCGGATAATTATGTATTGTATTCTCTATCATTTGGAGACTCATAAAAGATCTTGTTTTTATAGCGGACTAGCTGCAGAAAAGATATATTTCAAAAAAAGTATCAGATTTTGAGGTTATAATCTAACCATAACAACGAATATCAAATGTAGGTACCTACCATGATTTTTCATAGCTCTGTGTAATTTTTAAGAAACTGAAAAGTAATATCATAATACCTACCTAGATAATTAGGTACCTATGCAGTTATTTTTCTAAAAAAATGGATGCAAGTGCAAAATTAATATACATTAAACTAATCAACATAGGTAGGTAACTGAATTCGTAGCATTCGTTCTACTCTCAATTGTGGTAACAATGACTTTTTTTTTTTATAATTTTATGGCATGGCTTTTTGGCCTTTGTGCCATTGGTATAACCCGGTTCGTTAAAGAAAGGAATCTAAAATGGCGGTGCTTATCATGTTTTCTTGCTTGCACACTAGTGCCGTCTATACTCACTCTCGCGCGTACTGTAGGCAGAAAAAAAAATCAGTCTTGATTTGCTTTCACGCTGTCTTGACGCGCTCAGTAATCCTTTTTAAAAATACCTTGCTATAGTTTTCTGTTACTTTTCCGGTGAAGTGCCGTCTCATAGACAGTGATAACAAACGAGTTAAAAGTAATATTCGTTCTTTATTTTTACCAACATCATAATAAGGATCCTCCTGAAGTTTTGTTTTATACGTTGTCAGGTGTACAGAAACGGACCCTTCATCCCGAAAAAAAGTACCTACTGTTTCCGATGAAAACAACAATAACGATCTTATAATAATTGATGGCGCCACGTGTCTATCAAATTTTCAACTTTTACGCGCGCGAAGCCGCTGGCAGAAGCTAGTTTGAAATAAATACGGCCCGGTCATATTTTTATTATTTTTAATTTGAAAAAACACTTCGACTTGAAATTTTATATGCTAACTGTACTATCTGTCAACGCAAGTACAAGCCGCCATTTAAGATTCCTTTCTTTAATGCATCGGCATTAATCACCGGCAAAACTAGGGATGTAATACGACACCATTAATCGATTTTTCGATTATGATTTACTGTGGTCTTAAATTATTACAGTCTGTTACATCTACTTTGTCATATAAACATTACAAGTATGTATGACAATGGTTTATTTTATATATAACAACACTCTTCTATACTGGTAATAATAATATATAATAACATCTGTATCTAGTTTGCAATATTGTTTTTTAAATAAAACATTAGGTAATTGTGATGTGTTTAGTAAAAATAAGTATTTTTTTCGTTTAATGAACCGCAAAAGGAGCGTTATTTTTGTATTAATTGTCGTAAATAATGAATTAGTTTGAATGATTGTATAGAAATAAAGAAGTTTTGATTATTGTATAATATTATTCTTACTACCTATTTAAATTGGAGTATGACTGCATTCATAAAGTATTTTATTAGGTTTTTAAAACTACACTTTAGAAAAAAAAACACAATCGATCGATTAATAATTCAATCGATCGATTATAATTGATCGGACATCCCTATTTCACTTTTGACACGACATAGGTGAAGATGGCGATGTAATGTTATTAGTCGCATTAAATTCTATTTAAAAATACATTTTGGAATACAGCTAGTCCGTGATACAGAAGTATTTGCAACTTATATAATAAAATAGGCGATTAATTATCGTATATTCTCAAACTCTTCATTGCACAGGGCCATTTTGAACATTGTCTTTTGTTGTTACATACCTACAAATTTGTACGGATCCCTCGGTGCGCGAGTCCGACTCGCAATTGACCGGTTTTTTGAAGTGAAACTTCTTTACGCACGCTTGACTTGGGGAGTAAGCTGTCGAACGCGTGACGTAAGCGTTACGAAAAGTGTGATCGGGCGAGGCGAACGCAAGAAAAAGCAGTGCGCGCGCACATTTTCTTGCTCTCTTCCTCTCATAGCCAAATACGTTTGAAGTTTCACTTCAGTCGTGTGGTCACAAGCACACCCGGTTTTTTTTTTAAATAGCTTCTGCCTGAACCAAGATTACTTGCTTACCTGCTAATAGTAATATTTCTTTGGTTATTGGTGGTGCTGTAGAGAGCGGAGTCCCCATCTATGTGCGGGAACACCATCTGAGGAGTGTGCAGCTCGTCTGATGACGATACTAAGGCGTTTTCCAGGGATAGGAGGCCATGTCTGCGGAAATGGGAATATTGTATTAAGTAGCTTGACCAGAAATTGCTGTATCAGGAACGTCAACTACCACACTGCAAGTCATCGGTAACAATTTGATTTTTACAGTGCCTTTATTGATTAGCAGCACAGGTAGCAGTAAGGGTGATTTTCGGCCAGTTGCCGTCGAGTTCTATACACATAATAACTACAGTTTTTACATTGCATATACATATTACAATTAGACCTATACTCCATATAGGTTTAGGTATTTAAATCACAGATATAGATATACCTAGATAACGCAAGTATCACGAACTGTATGAAAACTAAGCGTGCCACTATTTGACTACCTACTATGACGTCACAAGCTCGCGCTCTTTCGCTCACGCTCACCCAGCCAGCAGTACGCAGGACTGAGCGCGAAGTGGCGGCTTATGATTTTCGATCGTAAACTGGTGCGATTTTTGGCACGCGAAGTAGGTGCTCTTACGTTATCTAGGTGTATCTATATCTGTGAATTAGACCTATACTCCATAGGTTTAGGTAGTTCCATGGTGTCACAGCTGACCGTCTGTAGATCACACTAATATTATAAAGGCAATAGTTTGTGTGTGTTCATATGTTTGGGGTAGTTCAATAAAGGTAAACAAAAAAACCACGTGACTTAGTTAACCGACTAAACATTTATACTAATATATTCAGTTGTCATGCTACGTCACAGTTGTACTCTTCAATTTAGCAGCGTATGAACAACTATTACTATGGGACCAAGCATGAAATCGCGAAGAATCAGATGTTTCCTACATTTTAACGAGTTATGCGAACATAAATGTAGGGAACAAACAGCAGATTTTTTTTCGCGATTTCAGGTTTGGTCCCATAGTAAAAGTTCTTCATAATGATGAGTAAAATGACCTCAAAAGAGTTTGTTGGTGTTTTGTCTAATAACCCTGTATAGGTTTCTACTTCAACTTACTTGGCCTCCATAGCCCTCTTGAATCCCTCATCGAACGGATTGACACTCTGCAAGTCTTGGAACAAGCCAACCTCCTCACAGTTCCTGATGAAGCGAGTTGGTGTTGGCGTTTGGTCAGCTAGAAAAATATAAAAGAGGTTTTATTACTTACATGATAAAGACTGCTTTTAGACAGCTTCAGATAGAAAGAAGTGGAAGGAAAGTATTAAAGAATTATCCATTGTATAGACGCCAGCACATCAAGCTACAATAATATACTCGTACAACATGAAATCGCGAAAAAAATCGAAACTGAAACGATTTACCCACAGTCGTTTGGCCCATGAACCGTTGGTCAATATTATCTTTAACCCATGAACGTTTCATCCAAAGAACTTTTCACCCATGAACGTTTCGCCAACATAACTCTACGTCAGTGAACGCTTAACCAACAGAACGTTTTGACCAATAACTTTTCACACAGAGGACAAGGCCAACAGACACCGGGAAACGTGAAAGTCGACGGAGCCCCGCTTCGCGGGGCCCCTGTTTCTGTGAAAAGGGTTTAAAGTAACCTAACCGAACCTAACCTCGGGGTGCCCTACGCTCGTTTTGCTCGCTCACTTGGGCCGCCGTCATCCCCTTCGAACCTAACCTGTCCGAGTCGTGGTGCTCCAAGTCCCGAGCTCGCTTCGGTCGCTCTTGCATCCTAAGTTCTATTTGACATGGATCAATTGTTCTTTGGGTGAAAAGTTATTGGTAAAAAAAGAAACTGAAACGATTTACCCACAGTCATTTGGCCCATGAACCGTTGCCTGAGCTGTTCCCTACATTTATGTTTGCTTATTAGTCCGGTCAAGTTAGCTTCAAAAATAGGGGTAAGCTTACATTAATTCGCATAATGCTGAAAGGGGTTAGAAGATTTTTGTATGGAGGGTGGCCCTAAGGTCGGTCGCCATTTTGATTTTTTTTCAGAATCGCGGTGCACAACAAAAGTTATATATTTAGATAGAGGACACTTATACAAACAAAAAATATAATATAACATAATATCCTAAAGCGTCAGGTTTCGGAGTTATTCACCGAAATATAATTCGAAAATAACAAAGATTTTTTTGTCTTTTTTCCCTCCAGGTAAGCATATTGAACTATTGAGGTAATAGAAACGTTATGAAACCTTTATGGAGAAGAAACAAATGAAGAATAGACATTTTTAAAATAAATAATTAAAAACGGCTAACAGTGGTGGCCAAGTGGTAACAGCCGCGACTTACGAGTTGTAGGTCGTAGGTTCGAACCCAGACAGGCGCTTTACTTTGTGTAAATTATTTCATCACCACTGCTCTCAAAACGGTGAAGGAAAACATCGTGAGGAAACCGGCATGTCCTAGAACCAAAAATTCGAAGACATGTGACATCTGCCAACCCGCACTGGGCCCGCATGGTGGATTACGGCCCACTCCCTCTCACCGAGGAGGCCTGTGTCCCAGCAGTGGGAACATTATAGGCTAATTATGTATGTATTAGGGTGGTCCTTATTTTTCGACTTTTGAATTATCCTCGGGGCACTTTCTCATTTGATTATATACCTCTAAATATGAAATACGTCTTTTTATGTTTTTGTTTTTGTTAAGATTTAGAGGTCGCTACCGGCTGTCAAAATTTTTACAAATAGCGTTGAAAGACAGCTTACATAAAGGTTTCAATAATTTTTAATTTAGGTGTCTATATATATTTTGGATGGTTATATTAAAAGTAATAAATAAATTAAAAAACTGGCATACCTATTCAATTAAAAAAACGTCATCAGTAAAATTGAAAAACTGTTCAAAGAATGGCAGAATCTAAAAAAAATAAAGAAAACAAGAAAAAACGTTCAGAAGCATTGAAGAATAACAATAACAATAATTTCATAATATTTTGTAAGACCTGAGTATAAAAATAAAGAATTCTAACAAATACAGATTTTGAGTTTTTATACTTTTTATTTAAAATTCAAACCTTGGTAGCGACCCTTAAATGTCATTTAAAAATTTCAAAAAAAATACTGAAATACTTTCTTATGGTATATAACCAAATTACGTGGTGCCCCGCGAAATTAAAGAAAAAATTTTTTTTTTCTTAGGAATAAGGACCACCCTAGTATGTATGTATTATGTATATATTTATAGTTCGTTTTTTAATCCCAGAGACTAATCTGACATTTAAGTCTTTTGTGTTTTCGTTTTTTTTTAGTATAGAAGTTTGATACACTGGTCAGATTAGTCTCTGGGATTAAAACAACGAACTATAAATTGCCGTGTTTAATTATTTATTTAAAAAATGTCTATTCTTCATTTGTTTCTTCTCCATAAAGGTTTCATAACGTTTCTATTACCTCAATAGTTCAATATGCTTACCTGGAGGGAAAAAAGACAAAAAAATCCTTGTTGTTTTCGACTTATATTTCGGTGAATAACTCCGAAACCTGACGCTTTAGGATATTATGTTACATTATATTTTTTGTTTGTATAAGTGTCCTCTATCTAAATATATAACTTTTGTTGTGCACCGCGATTCTGAAAAAAAATCAAAATGGCGGCTGATTTTAGGGCCAAAACCTTCAAACCCCTTTGTATAAATGTTAGGAACACCATTGCAAATAAATTGTCAAAAGTCCCCATCGATTCGACGTGTGCAAAAATAAATATTCAAGGTCAAATGTTGCAAAAATCGGTTTTTTGCATTTTTCATCTCGTCAAAATGTAGGAAAAATCTCAAATTTCAAATTCAAATTCAGGAAAAATCTGATTCTTTTTTCGCGATTTCAGGTTTGATCCCATAATAATAGTTGTTCATAATGATAAGTAGTAAGTAGAATGACCCTTAAGAGGTTATTTAATTTTTTTTTTTTTTTTTTTTGGTTTTTTTTTATGTTGGACTCTTGAGGGTCTCGTGGCTGAGTAATAACAGCCGCACAGGTCGACCGGTCAGGTTAAGCTACGCTTGCCGCGGTTGATCTGTGGATGGGTAACCATCTATACATACCAAGACCCCTCCGTACCTCGGAAAGCAAGTTAAGCCGTTGGTTCCGGCTGTCATTCGTAGATCTTTGACAGTCGTTACGGGTAGTCAGAAGCCAGAAAGTGACAACCAGTCTTACCAATGCGTATCGTGTTACCCAGTTACTGTGTTGTGGGGGTCAGATAGACAATCGCTCCATGTAAAAAAATACTGGTATTCAGCTTCATCCAGTTAGACTGGAAGCTGACCCTAACATAGTTGGGAAAAGGCTAGGCAGATGATGATCCTTATCTTGACTGTACCTTTATGTTGCATAAAGCAGAATGTTACGAGTATTATTTAATTTTTTGACTTAGATTTCCTTGTAGTGACCATACTGTATTGTTACAATTTAGAATGTTTAAATGACTGTCCCCGTGGTGTTTTTTTTTATGGGCCCCTCCCACTCTGGGTAGAGCGGAAGGGAGTATCAGACTCTTACTGACTAAAACCCATCCGTGTTCCTTCCTTAGCGCTTTATGTTCCGGGGTAGCGGTAACCCTTTTGGACAATCCCACACCCCCGGCAGGCCCGTGGTGTAGTGTTCTGTTTGAGTAACTGCTGAACTTGAAGTCCTGTGTTTGATTAGACCAAGTGTTATTTGGGTTTTCATGTGGAATTTGAAAAGGACTGGCCCACACTAGCTGAGGAAAGAAAAGCTTGAAGAAGCCAGAGGAGGATCTTTGTCTTGTAGTGGGACAATACAGGCTAGGCAGATAGGTAGTAAATGTAGCCCATAATCTGATTTATGTTTGAGTCAGGGCAACAGCATAATCAGCCTATAATATCCCCACTGCTGGGACACAGGCCTCCTCTCTGTGAGAGGGAGTGGGCAGTAACCCACCACGCTGGCCCAGTGCGGGTTGGTAGATGTCACATGTCTTCGAATTTTTGGTTCTAGGACATGCCGGTTTCCTCACAAAGATTTCTTTTACCGTTTTGAGAGGAATTACACAAAGTACAGCAAGTAAGTTCTGGGTTCGAACCTACAGCCTACACTCGCTAAGTGTCGGCCATTACCACTGGGCCACCACTGTCTGTCCTGCGACCTCCATGAGAGGTGGCCTGCGGTCGGCGGACTAGGGGCGTCCAGACAGGCCCGAGTTGGCGCTGCAGTGTTCCACGCGCGCCACACGAGAGTGGATACGGCCATTATAGGAATGGGCGCACGGGGAGGTGGGACCAGTGGGTCGAAGCCTGTCAGGGGAGCGGTAAATGCTTATGCGAATCCCGCACCCCCGGCCATAGGTAGAGGTGGAACACGGCGGTGGTTTTAGCCGGCAAGAGTCCGGCATGCCCCTCTGTCACCCCCACGATAGAGGAAGTCCATGAAGATTTCAACCGCGAGAAAAAAAAAAATTATAAATGCGAAAGTATGTCTGTCTGTCTGTTACCTTTTCATGCTTAAACCGCTGAAGCAAGTTAGATGAAATTTGGTATAGAGATAGTTTGAGTCTTCGATTTTAATGTATTATGTTTTGTTTATATGACGATTAAAAAAATACACACGTAATTGTTCAAATTTTCACTTCTGTCTGCACTCCCGGAGCGACACTATTTTTTTTCTTTTGCTTTATTACTCGAGTTTATCAATTTGTATGAACGTTTCAGTGACAAATAAACCTATTTTTCTTTCTTTCCATATAATAAGCAAGCCTTTCGTCATGATCTGGTCACTAATTTAAACACGGGACTGTTATTGAGAAATTACGGATGGAAAAACCCAATTCTAATTTGCCCGGAACTGGAAATAGCCAGTCAGTGTCCAATGTTGTTGGAATGAAAGCAGTATGTAATATGTATTGTTTGATAATAAAATTATACTAATACTAGCTGTTGTCCCTGGTTTTACTCACATCCTATAAAACCCATCAGCATCTTGAACATTGTTGGATTGATTAAAACTTCAAAATAATTTTTTGCAATTTTCTCCCATACAATCATCATCTGCCCAGCCTTTTCCCAACTATGTTGGGTTGGTTTCCAGTCTAACCAGACGCAGCTGTACCCAGTATTTTACATGGAGCGACTGTGTAAGACCATAGAGGTATAATTAAAATAGTTTTTAGTACAAAAATCCTTACCAACAAACGCTGCTTTCTGCTCCGAACCCAACGATAACACCATGTCATGTTTTTTAGTGTGCACGTTCAAATGATCTTCATTAGTAAACGTCATGCCACAGTCGGGTATAGTACAAGCAAACGGTTTCGCCGGCTCCACCATTTTTTTATATTTTATGATAACGCCAAGATAACTTTTACGAGACCTTTTTCCTGTTTACATTTTAGGCTGCAGTAAAAATTTTGTACACTTTCTGCAGCATTGGCTGGTCATGTTTTGAGAAAAGTATGTTATCAACTTATCACTTTAGTTTTCTTTTTGTTGTTTGGTTGTTAACGATACAGAGCATGATTAACGAATTTTGAACATCATTTATTTATTTTATTTCACCAATTCACACCTAAAATTCCGTAAAACATAACTGGCTGTGTTCCAGTACTGTGTTTTTTTATTTTTACGAAATATGCAATGTTTCGAATGAAAGAAAGATGCGATACTTCACCCTGAAGGTAAACCGTAAAAGAGACAGTATGTATAAATTGCTTGAAATGAGATTTTGTAAATCGAAAAAACGAAGAACATTCTCCTTGACAGGCATTTGACAGGGCATTTTGATGTTACGTTTTGTGTTATATTTTGTTGATCTAAATAATAACAAAAAGGGTTCTGTACATTTAAAAATTAAATGAAATCAAAATATTTACTAAACATTTAATAATAACGTTTCAACAAAATCCAGTGGTTAACAAATTGCATAATAACAAAAACAAAACAACGATTATAACAGTACTTTTGCACCAATATTCATTATAAGTACTAACAAAACAAAACAAAGTGAAATAAGTACAAGGTGTAATTGCTCCTAAAAGTTATAGTGAAAAAGTGCCATTAGTACAAAAGTAACAAAGAGATTAAGATTTAATTTAGGATTTGATTAGCTTTTTTGATTCGTTTTGGAAAAGTAAGAAGTGTATCTTTCAGGGGAGTATCCGTGTATTTTGACTTGGTGTGGCTGGTAAGAGCCGAATTCACGTCCAAGGGTCCTATCAAACCGGGGGTAGACGGTGGATCTCTTCTTTCTTGGTGACTCTTGCATTTGTTGGTTCGGGTATGGGTCTACATAGCGCCTTCCGTTAATATCGTTGCCATCCGCTGTCGGGAATATCGGGGGCTAAATTAATAAAATATTGAGGTTTAACTATTCGCAAAATTACAACTTACTTCTAATGGAAATAAAACTTAGAAAAGGATAGAAAATACTTTATTTTGTTACAATTTAAGTAAGACCAAAAATTCTATTTTTGATTGTGAAGTATTGCAATCAACAAAAGAACAACTAATTACATAATTACGTTACATGCAAGGCCATTATAAGGATTACTAGGGTACTACAATAAGCATCAATTATCAGTCAATTAAGCCGACAGTTACTTGTTCTACCCGTCATTGTGATATTTTTTTCGTACTGCATTAGTAATAAGAATATTCAAAGTGTACTAATAATTTCTAAGATACCAGAATAACAACATGCTTGCTAAAATTGCGTCATATTAATAACTAAATTACCCAATCCAATGAGTTGGCACTGTTAATTTTTTTGTAAAAGAATTGTCATTTTTGAGCCAGGGAAGTGGCTTAATCAAGAGCTAATAATAACTTCTCCTTGCCTGCTCCTCTGCTGTTGAAGATGCCAGGTGCGGGTTGTCCCTGGGGCTCACCTACGACGGTGTTCTGCTGGATACCGCTCATCCCCACCACTGCCGGGTTAGGCTCGTTCTGCTGGCCCTTCCATGGCCTGTAAAATGATGTGACAATATGAGTTACGTTAAACTTGGTAAAATGCAGTTTGACGTTGATTTTGCTACTTTGCATCGGTGGACTTTTTGAAGGATTATAGGCTCCATCTCCAAGGTATATTTTCCTCAAATTGGTAAGGGTGTTGGTGCCTAAGAATTAAATTCAATCTTACTTGTCTGGGAACAATTCACCGGGCTGTCCTCGAGTTTGTACTATTCTCTCACCGTTGACTTCAACGACGCACCTCAGACGTGCGCAGCAAGTTGGAAACTCTGGATAAATAATGTCAATCCAAATTAATTATATAAAATATCAATAGGTCTGATTTAGAAGTTTTCTTAGTCATTTCTTCTTTTTAGCTGTAATTAGTATAGTTCAACTATCTATAAGTAGACAGTATACATTTTTTTTGTTTGGCTTTTGGAAAATTGTTTCTATTCAGTTAATGAATATTTAAATCGAAAATAAGTAATAAATATTGACATTGTATTAGCAATAAATATTTACATTGTATTATTAATAAATATTGACATTGTTGTAGTAATAAATATTGACATTGCTGTAATAATAAATATTGACATTGTAGTAGTAATAAATATTGACATTTCAGTAATAATAAATATTGACATTGTATTAGTAATCAATTTTGACATATTATGAATATTTTTTGACATTATTATAGAATTGTTCAATAATCTTATTATTATTATTTTTACATAAGTACATATATCATTATATAAAATGGTTAACATTGAAATCATTAGTCATTTTTTAATTATGTCTGCAAAAAAATACGTGGTCCATAAAGTTACTCATATTCATTTAAAACTGCCACTATTATTATTATTATTATTTTTAATTTTACTTAATATTGCGTGAACATAATTGTGTGAATTTGCAAATTAATTAATTAGATACTCATTTAATATTTCTACACCGGCAAAGGTAGTATATGTGATTCCGTCTAATATTAAGATCTTCATATACCATGTACTCAGAAATAAACGATTCTATTCTATTCTAAAATAAAATAAGTTTAGTGTAGGTACAGAGCGTAGTTTCAATACATACCAACGTTTTCATCCTCAATGTATTCGTGACATTCCAATGCATTTTCAGGAATTTTCGGTTTTCTACATCTGATGGATCAGTTAAATTACACATTAGTTTAAAAAAAATGGTCACAGATTTAGTTGAGATGTTAAACAAACGTATTAATGGTTAGTTTGTTGCAAACGACGATAGTAAAAGTCTTCATCTGCGAGGTGTATAAGGAGCGTCAGCCGAAAACATGTTTGGTAATGGTTTTTGGGTCATGACGACTCTTTGACCCCCTGATCGACTTATCGCATATTATAAGATCACACTGATGATGCTCCTCGATAATCGGTTTATTTAAATGGAAGGATTGTGTAGTTATCCCCTAACCGCCGTCTAATAACAAAACGAGTTTGAACTTTGGTCTAGCCCAAACCTTGGATGTTGTGACAGTCGAAGTTTGGTGTTATGGTCTTCTCCCTAAAGATCTCCAAATCTGGCAATGAAATGAATATTTACCCAACAGCAGCGATGAAGTACTTCCCGTCCCGAATCTCGCACCGATACCGATGACACGTGTAATGGTCGGACCATTCCTGCCACGGTTGATAGCCTTTCCTTGAGTATTTATCTACGCAGGCTTGATCTGAAAGGTTCAGTCGCGTTACATTGAAAATATGTGCAGAAAAGCTGATAAAGACGCGGTATTTTCTGAAGAGTGGAAAGATCTTAATGTATGAAAGTTTGATCAGCACGTACTGATAAGTAAGTATTGATACGTCTATGACATTTTACAGCATGTGTCAGCCCCGAACAGAACTCTAAAATAAACCCGTAAGAGAACACACATGATAAGTGAAATTCACGGCCGGCGCTAGGTCATAGCTGGTGTTCAAGTAAATTTACGAGTAGGCATAAGGCAACCAGAACCAGTGAAACTACACTACTGATACTTAGGCTAGCTTTGTGTAATATTTATACTTAGTTAATTAAACAACACCAAGAAGTTGTTATGTTTACAAATAAATGAACACAATGCCTGTAATTCCGTGTTTTACAGTTTGACTCAATAGAAATTATGATTTGCAAATTGAAATAAAATAGCTACTTGCTGTTATTTAAGGTAAAAACCAACACAGATTATGAATTCTTTGGAAGAGACTGTCTCCGTTGAGTAAATTTGAATTTCAGAATGATAGATCAATAAACCAGTGCAAAATGAAAGGTGCATGGCATATTTCGTGAAAAAAAAACTTACAGCTCACGTCCTCAGCAAAGATGATAGGAAATATAAGATGCAATAAGAAAATTAGCGTTCCCAACTGCATTTTCACCATGTCAACTTCAGCTGTAATTACACACAACACTACTTTGGTCACCCTGTATGCTCGAACTGTGGTAACGAACTAATTTAAATTGGAGCAACGCGGTCTAGAAATACACTTCTTGTGGCGAAATATTTATAAAACAAAGATTGAGAAGACACTGTCTAAAAGGCAAAAAGTAAAATATTTTGCCAACTCTAGCGGGCTTCCGCGAAAAATTTCAACAAACATAATAGTGCATGGGATCCCGGTCGAATGTTTTGCTTATTAATCTTCATAACATACTTCTTCTTCCTCAAAACATGCCAAGCGAATTTAGAGAAGTTAAAATTACAGTGTAATAATTTCCGTGAGAGTGCAACAGCTGTTACAAAAAAAAACCAATAAAATAACTAGTTACCTATACCTAGTGTAGTTTTATACTATAGTAAAATTCGGTTTCAAAGAATGCCTTTGCATTCAATTAACAATTCTTATTTACTGCAGATGTAAGACATTTCATAATTTTAAAAATAAAAATTACATTTTTTATTACTGAACAAAAACTTACCCATTTTAAAAAGGTGATTTTTCCAACAAAGCACGGCACAATAGTCAATCATAAAGTTTGTCGATAAATGAAGGAAATACAGATTGTGGAGTTCGCGGTCGATTTCGCGATGTGTTTTCAGTTGCATAGGTTACATTCTAAGAACTTGACCATTGTCTTTTTCATTCATTGTTGTGTGTTTAATCAAGTTTACATGTGAGTATTTTTTTGTTTTTATTTATTTATGCTTTTCTTGAGGGTATTGCTGATCATTGGTTGACCTATCAAATTACCTTCAAGTTCACATATGTACCCAAAGTACGTAAATAAAAATAATCCCTGTGCCTTTGTGACTTGCCATAAAAAGGAAAAACAAGAAGTTTATTGAACGAACGCTTCAATTGCGTCTTAGGGTCAGTTCACACCGCGACGCGACGCGGCACGCAGTTTTCAAGATAGCAATACAATTATAGACCTTATCTACTACACAAAAAGGTACACATCAGTGAGGAAGGCCGCGTGGCGTAGCTCGACGTAGTAGGCACACAGAATTGTGTACCTTTTTGTGTAGAAGGTAAGGTCTATAATTATTGTATCGCTATCTTGAAAACTGCGCGCCGCGTCGCGTCGCGATGTGAACTGACCCTTAAGGTGCATATTCTTAGTTATGGTGTAAAAAAATTGTTTCAGAAAACCTACTCAAAAATGCTGGTAAACCTACCAATTTCTTGTGTCCAAAAGTGGCCCACTAATATTTTCCCAAAATTCTATCTTAGAGCTTCGTATTGATAATTGTAGTGATTATTATTTCTGTAAATACATATTTGTTGCCGTTTCGTCAATTTTTTTTAAACATAGTACTTGATGATGCGCTGCAAATTGTAAAAAAGCGTAATAAAATTTGAATTTCGCGGCTTACTTTTACGTATTAGTCTCCTTGCGAATTAGAGAAATAGTATAAAAAACGTTTTTAGATTCTACTAAGGCAATGAAATGTAACCGTTTTTTAGTTCACATACTGATCACTAAAACCATTCTGTACTTGAACGCGTCAATAATATAAACAACGAATGCTTGCGTAAAAAAACGTAAAACGAAACGTCAGCTGTCAAAAGCTATGCGAAACCCGATGACACCAGCGCGGTATATAATTATTTTTTTATAATATTCTGATATATTTTTCACAATAAAATAATACAGAATTTCAAAGTTGAAGAAGTTACAAATGAGGTGAGTGCTCTATTTTACATAATTTCGTTAGTTGATAATGAGAATTTTATCATTGAAAATTGAGGTGTCGATTTTTTGATATTTTGATTAAATTCCCCTTGAATTCGTTGCATTTTGTGCATATTGTTTTCTTTTTTTACATAATTAATGAGTCTGCCGATTCGTAGGTCGAATGAGGTGTCTCTAGAACGGGTTTTATATAGATTCATGATGATACTTGCTACCCACATTTTGTATTTATTATTTTATTTTATCTTGAGGAAAAGCGGGAATAGAATTTAAGAATTACGCATTATATATCGCAATTATTGTTTTCTATGTTAGACTAGTACACACATACAAATGAAATAAACAATTTTTTTTTAATGGACATGCAATAGAAAATTTACATTTTCTTTTTCCCTGGCAGAACAATAAGTACTATTTTTTTCCCTCATTTTGTTTGTTCTATTATTTAATTGTAACTATCACAAGAAATATGTTAGTCTACATAAGCAGAAGCTCTGTACAGTCAATGTTAAGTAATTAAAATAAGAATTCATTATTATAACTGGAAGAAAAATTATTTTAAATGCCATTAAACTACTGACTACTGTGAACTTCTAAGTTTTGTGCAAATACTAGATATACTACTCATTTATCCGACATCCATACTATCCATACTAATATTATAAATTCGAAAGTAACAAGTAACTCTGTCTGTCTGTATGTTACGTTTTCACGCCTAAACCACTGAACCGATATAGATGAAATGTGGTATAGAGATAGTTTGAGTCCCGGGAAATGACATAGGATACTTTTTATCCCGATATTTCCACAGGATCGAGACTTATGCGGGTAACACCGCGGGGCGCAGCTAGTTATTTCATAAAGTATTCTAAACTAAATCGCTATATTAATAGGAAGGAGTCATCATCTGCCTATCCTTTTCCCAACTATGTTGCAACCGGATGCAGCTGAATACCAAACACATCATACTAAGTGGATGTCATACAAAGCATTTTGTAGAAAATAAACAATCTGCTGTTTTTGTTAGTATGTATTTATTTTAATAGAGATAAAATAAAAATTATACATAATAAGTATTTGAATTCACGTCATATCCCGCCGGCCACCATTTTGTTCCATAATAGTATTGCAATAAACTGTTTCAGAACCTTTTATACAGGACTAGCTGCGCCCCGCGATTTCACCCGCATAAGTATCGATCCCATGGGAATATCGGGATAAAAAGTATCCTATGTCCTTTCCCGGGACTCAAACTATCTTTATACCAAATTTTATCTAAATCAGTTCAGTGGTTTAGGTGCGAAAAGGTAACATACAGACAGACACAGTTACTTTCGAATTTATAATATTAGTATGGATACTAGACAAGCGCGGTGGGTCAATTTGTCTAAATCCCTACTCTCTCATGAGAGAGTAGGAGGCCTTTGCCCTACAGTGGGACGTCACAGGCTAATAATAATGGATATGGATAGTATGGATTCATATCATGGGTGTAGATAAAGTCCTGTATGCAACTGTACATAATTAGGTATTAAAACAGTTGCATAAATAATTATTATTTTGGACTCTCAGTCCATAAAATTATTACAAAGAAGGCGCTAGTAGGGTTGTTAGTTACACACAAAAAAAAAACAGTGACTTCAAAAAATAAACACTACAAAGGGATAAATAACTTAAATTTCGGAAGTTGGTGTTGTTGATTCCGCATTTTCGTTTTTTGACACCGACTTGCGAAATTAAAGTTATTTATCACTTTGTAGTCTTTTTTTTTGAAGTTGGTTGTTTTTTTTTTTTTTTTGTTGTAAAAAAGTTTTTATTTTTCACTTTTTACTTGTACCTACCCCACACAAATTCAATTAACACTGACTAGAAGAATCATCAAAATTCGCATAAAAATGCCGCAGATGCGGTGCATTTATGCATACAACTTCGTATATAAGAATAATTACCGAATGTATTATTTACTAAAACCTTCCTGAAAGTATGTAGATCACAATAGTGAAATAATTATCAAAATTGGTTTATTAGTTTTTGAGAAAATCGCGGACAAACAAACATACATACATACATATGAGTCGAATACAGAACCAAATTTTTTAAGTTGGTTAAAAATAAATAGCTACTAACACCTTTTATTAGTAATCCTATTTTCTATTATAATATAATATCCTACTTCCTATCCTATCCTACTAATATTATAAACGCGAAAGTGTGTGAGCATGGATGGATGGATGTTTGTTCCTCTTTCACGCAAAAACTCCTAAACGGATTTGGATGAAATTTGGCACACAGTACAGTACATAATACATTAACAGTACACCACAACCGTACACCACACCATACCATTTTTATATTTTCAAACTCAAATGGGTCCCGCCTGCTTCCAACTTTTATTTACCTAATTAAAAATGGGCTTGTTTTTAGCTTTTCATTTTTTTTTAACTTAAGGTTTTTACCGCAGTCGGGTTTTTTAGTTTTTTTAATTATTAATCCATCCAAAAGTTGTCTTTAAAAGATCGCTCTTAGCGATAAGACCGCCAATTGTGTCACCCATTGTAAAGTTTCTATATTTATGTCTGTAATTTATATGGTGTACAGACGCCAGCACATCAACCTACCCGAAACTGTCAAATTTTCCCAATTAACTTTGAACCTTATGCTGTAGTGATAAAGTTGAAAATCTGTTAAAGAAATTTGACAGATTGTAGTAGGTTGACGTGCTGGCGTCTGTACATAATAAAGAGTATTCTATTCTATTCTAGAAAGTAGTTATTGGGAACAAAACATGTTAACATCGCCACCATTGTCTTCGGCACTTTCACTCTATGTATGGAATGCCATGCTATTATAGCTCTGTGGTTAATTGTCACTTACAATCATAAGTATCATAACGGGTGTGAGTTCGCGTCTAAACATTGTATGCATACCTAATTTAAAAAACCGGCCAAGTGCGAGTCGGACACGCGCACCTAGGGTTCCGTACAAACCTGTTTAAAATTTTTTTATTATATGATGTAACTAAAAATGTACGGTTTTCGCAATTTTTCCTTTATCTATGCTATAAGACGTTGCTTCGTACCAAATTTCTAGATTCTGAGTCCACGGGAAGTACCCTGTAGGTTTTGATTTCCTTGCGAGTGTCGAAAATTTGCGGAAATTTGCGGCATAAACGGCTGTATCTTTTGATTGCGTTGGCTTAGAAGTTTGATTTTTTCACTGTTCCAAGGGACAGTAGACCTGAGTATTTGAGATAAATTCCAGCTTGATACCTCCACGCGTTCCTGAGAAAAAGGGTCTTGACAGACAGACAGACGGACGAACGGACGGACAACAAAGTGATCCTATAAGGGTTCCGTTTTTTCCTTTCGAGGTACGGAACCCTAAAAATAAGTTAATTATAAATGTATTGCCTCCCTGCCTAGCCTTTCCCCAAATACGTTGGGGTCGGCTTCCAGTCTAACCGGATGCAGCTGAATATTAGTATGTTACATGGAACGACAGCTATCTGATCTCCACAACCCAGTTATTTGGGTAATACGATACCCCTTGGTAAGACTGGCTGTCAGTCTTTCGGTTTTCTGACGACCCTTATCGACTGTCAAAGATCCACGAATGACAGCCGGGACCATACAAC
Organism: Amphipoea lucens; assembly: GCA_947508005.1. Lineage (NCBI taxonomy): Eukaryota > Metazoa > Arthropoda > Insecta > Lepidoptera > Noctuidae > Amphipoea > Amphipoea lucens. The sequence goes on along the minus strand of OX382382.1, from coordinate 1,079,259 downwards.
TTAAAGTGCTTTCCTTGGCTCACGGAGAGGTCTAAGTATAGAATGAATAATCACACATCCACGGACCAAACGCGGCTAACATAGCTCTACCTTGACTGATCGAACCTTGTGGCTGTTATTTAGCCCCGAGCCCCTCAAACTACCTCCAGGCATTTTCAATAATTTTTTTTTGTCTCCTTTTTCTTACAATCTGTCACTATGTACACAGAATACTTAAAGTACTACGTACAGAAAGGACACTCCCTTCCCCGCACTAACATCAGTTACCACACCTCACCCCGAACTTCGGCATATTCGTCGCAGTTCTTTAACAAAGAGCGCTCGCAAACACAAGTACCTCACGCACACATTTATACGTATACAAACGTCATTTTTTAATGTAGTAGTAGTAGGTAATTATTTTGCGAGCGTTGTATGGAGTGTCCGGGGTGTGCTACGTATTAGGATATTCAGTAATTTTGATGACGTGTTAGATGATTTATGCAGCATCAAGCTGTTTGTCCGATGAAATCATGTGGAATTTTGTGTTTTATCCTGCGTATGCCTTGTTCATTAGGTGGTTTGCCAGGTTATTTGGGTGGCGAGTTATTCTTTCTTTATATGACATGATATAGCGTTTTATTTCCGCTTTGACTGTCGGTATTTTCAGATCATGGTGAAGTGCTTCATTTGGTACAAACCATGGCGCATTTGTGATTGTTCTTAGAAGCTTGTTCTGAAATCGCTGTATGATCTCTATGTTAGAGTGTGATGCTGTTTCCCATAGCTGAATGCCATAGGTCCATCAATAAATAAACAACACTTAATTCTTCCCTTTTGTTCCAGTAACTTCAAAACACATCGCTCAAATGACGAAGAATTAACATCACCATCCTCTGATGAGAAGATGGACACAGGATCCGAGTCCTTTCGGTCCCAGGACACCCCCAACTCGGTCCTATCCTCCGACTTCGAAGGCGACCACCCGGAACCGGTCCTAAGACTCCAAAATCCGGAAACACTCCGGCTTTCAGAACCAGAACGGTTTAACGACAGCCTGATTACGAAAATGTCGAATTTGCACTTAGACTCTCCTCGTCCCAAAAACCTTGGTATCAGCCCTCCTAAATTTAGTTCCACATTAACTTTAACAACGAACCATCCTCTTATGAGTCCTGATGAGAATTATCCTGATTTAATCCCGAAAAAGGTTCATAAAATCGATGACGAGAAAGACCTTAGCCTGTCCAGCATTGAAGACGAGAGGCCGAACGAAAATAGCTTCTACAGTCCTCAAAGAAATACTTCGAAAAACAACCTCTATTTCACTGAAAGTTTTGCGACAGCCGAAAGCCATGATTTGACAGGATTCAGGAGTCATGATTTGGACCTGACAGTTCCTCCTGATGTGGCGAGGGTGGATAAGGTGGAACGAAGGAAGATAGTGCCGAAGCTAAAGGATGGGACGCCCCAAAGACCGGATGGGATGCTCATGTTTATTGAGGAGAAGCATATGCAACAAAGTACTCCGAAAACACAGCCTGTGGATATTGGCGTTAATGAGGAGTTTCATTCGGTGAGTTTTTTTTTTACATGTTTGAGGAGTATGTCGTGAAGAAAGTTTGGAGCATGAATATATGTGTGTATGAGTGGCTATAAGAGTAGGGGAAGACCAAAGAAACGATGGATGGTGAAAGATGATTTGGCTTGAAAAGGGGTGACTACCGAGATGACCACTAAAGGTCGCAGCACACGTATCAAATCGGAAAGGGATCGGCACCGTATTAACTCGAGCAGTTCAGTATTCTTTGTATGAACCTCCCTACTGCAACGCACACTAATCGGAATCGTAACGTAATCACCTCAACTCGGGACAAGCTCACGAACCGCGGTGCGGTGCGTTATGATTTTGACCGGTATGTATGTATCTATGTATGTACGAGTATGTTCATCTGTTCCCTCATAACTTCTAAACTCCTTGTCATAATTGAAAACAAAAGAGGTATCGTTGGAAGCGTCTTGATCGTCCGCTGGTTATAGGCTATGTGACGTCACATTAAATTAAATATGGCGCCCACTAGCGGACAAAGTCAGGATCTAAAAAAAAAATTTTTTTTAATCATTCCGTGTGGTGTATCAAATAAAAGGGCTTAATTAGCACATTTCAAAAATATAAATATTAATGAAATAAGCCCCAAAAAATTATATGAAAAATAAGTTTAAAAACTAAAACCCAACTACTGACTAGGATGAAACAAGAAAGTACCTTCCCGTGGTCGCATGCCGCTGTACTAGCATACTTTAAGCTATGGTAGCATGCGACCACGGGAAGGTACGTGTCTCATCCTTTTCAGTAGTCGGGTTTTAGTTTTTAAACTTATTTTTTCCGTTTGAGATTGGCTGCCATAGCCGAAATTCGGTCTGGGGACTATTTATAGAAGATCGCCGGTTGCGACGCTTTGCTAGCAAAAACTTGAACCTGTATAACCTGTCTTTATCCTGCAGGTGGCTGAATGGTGCGAGTCTCCATCTCACCTCCGATCGATGCCTAACTTCGAGTTGCCGATTGAGATGTCCAGCAGTATAGGAATGCATAACGTGAGTCATCATCTGCCTAGTCAAATCAAATCAAATCAAAAAGTCATTTATTTAAACCAGGCTGAGAATCAGCACTTTTTGAACGTCAAAATTACAAAAGACAGTCCCCCAAAACGCCCGCCCTTCACCACTTCCTAGTGCTTTCGCTGGGGAGAAGTGGCGGAACAAACTCCTCAGCAGCACAGCTGTCTGTTCAGTTAGAAAATACTTGATTGTATATAGTTGTTATTGTGTTGTGTATGTTGTTTCCAACTATGTTGGTGTCGGGTTCCAGTCTAACCGGGTGCAGCTGAATACCAGAAATTTAGACAGAGCGACTGCCTATCTGACCTCCACAATCCAGTTACTGGGTAATACGATGCCCCTTGGTAAGACTGGTGGTCAGATTTTCGGGCTTTTGACTACCCGTAACGACTCCAAGATCGAGAAGAAGCACCAAATATGCTATATTTTTACTGATGACGTTATTGTATGGCGCTGAGTCATATCGGGGGAATTTATCTGACGATATTCCTTCCGGACTTAAATATTTTAGTTGTGGAAAAATACCCATTTTTTGCCATTGAACTCTTAAGCAACTTAGCATAAAGTTTAGTATGGTTTCATAAAGTAATGCAATACTGTGCTAACAATTCTATGAGGGTCGGCAAGGACAATGACGCGCATACTCATTACCTCCCTAGCCTCTTCCCCAACTATGTTGGGGTCGGCTTCCAGTCTAACTGGATGCAGCTGAATACCAGTATTTTACATGGAGCGACTGCCTATCTGACCTCCACAACCCAGTTGCTGGGAAATACGATAACCTTTGGTAAGATTGGTTGTCAGACTTTCGGGCTTCTGACGACCCGTAACGACTGCCAAAGACCCACGAATGACAGCCGGGGCCAACAGCTTAACGTGCTTTCCGAGGCACGGAGGGGTTTTGGTATGTAAAGTTGGTCACCCATCCACGGACCAACCGCAGCAAGCGTAGCTTAACCTTATCGATCGACCCTTGCGGCTGTTATTTCTTAGCTACAAGCCCCTCGACGACGCGTAAACTCTAACCATGGATTTAGCACATGATTCTGAACTCCGCTGCGTTGAAATTTTTCGTCGGTTATTAAAAAAAACTGTTTTACAAAAAAAAACACAACCGACTTCAAAAAAAAAAACTACGAAGTGAAAAATAACTTTAATTTCGGAAGTCGGTGTCGTTGTTTCCGCATTTTCGCTTTTGGACACCGACTTCCGAAATTAAAGTTAATTTCACTTTTTAGTTGTACCTACCCCACACAAATTCAATTAACACTAGTGCATTGAAGAAATGAAGACACCGATTAGAAAAATCATCAAAATGCCGGAGATGCAAAACATTTATGCATATAACTTCGTACATAAGAATAATTACCTAATGTATTATATACTAAAACCTTCCTGAAAGTATGTAGATCACTTTAGTGAAAGAATGATCAAAATCGGTTCATTCGTTTTTGAGAAAATCGCGGACATACAAACATACATACGGGTCGAATACAGAACCTCCTTTTTTGAAGTCGGTTAAAAAAAGGGGCACTGCCATTCATTTAGACCGCGTAGGTACCTATCGCATTATTCTATGACACAACTGATATTTTTATCTAGAACCATGTGCTGTTTTCATGGTTTTATCTTTTCCCGTCGATGTTCCTGCCACCCTGAATAGAACAGCTTTTTGGTTGGTCCAATACTAGTTTTTAAATCAAATCAAAAATGTTTATTTGTTAGAATATGGTTTAATAGACGTTACAATATTGGTTCCAGCATAATTATGCTGCCATAATATGGCGTACAAATATTTCTATACACAGTGTTCTTCACGATATCCATAAACTTTGTCAAACGCTTCTATAGCTTTTACAAATTAAATCTAACAAAGGAAGTAAGTACTTAAAAAGGCTTCGTTACAAAGATATTTGTAATTTCATTTAGTGAAATTTAATTGAGCTATGCAGTAAGAAGTCTTAACTCAGTTTTGACAAGTTGCAGCCCGCCAAATCTTATGAATAAAAATACGTCATCGTTGCTAATTCAGATAAAGAGGCATGCATATCGGGCGATTTACGTCAAGGTATTTAGTTTATATGAAAATTAACAAAAAATAATTCATTAATGTGTCCATAATGAAAAATGCTTATTCCCATGGTCTGAACATCTGGTCGAAGTTTATGTATATCGTTCGGAACACGGTGTATACATATTAAAAAAAAAACCAAGGATTATATGTATTACTAGCCTATTAATAATTATGAAGATAAAATATGAATCTATAATAGTTTTATATACATTTTCATATGTCCCAGGACCTGGATTCTCCAGACGTAATATCAGCATCGACGCAAGAGGATAGGTCTGCATACCAAGCGCTCCTAGACCCGTATACCGGCAGTGTGGCGCTGCGCCATACACCGGCACAGCACAGGAGCCCGGGGACGCAACGGAGGAAGATACAGCTGGTAAGTCAAAAATGAAAACTACGTTTGTAATTCAGTTTCCAACCTGTTAGGGTTAATGGAGGAACACCAAAGGAAAGACCGTTCTTAGGATTTCAATAATATGTTTATTATCCTTTTATTTAGATATTGGAAGGTGTGTTTACTAATATTATGTGAGACGTGTGATCCCACACAAGGCTAATAGAGTAGTAGTGTCACTATGGGAAAGTAAGGATTTCGTTCAAGTTGTACAAGGTGTAACTACAAGGTGTAACAGAATAAACGCAAGTCGTAGTTTGTTCATAATTGACTACTGAATCGATTTCAGTAAGTTTTAATATAGGTGTTTTTTCAAAATTTATGTTTTTTTTTTTGCCATACTGACCGCCGATTGAGCCATAGAAAATTAAATCTTATTCAAAGGAAATAAGGTTCAATTTTAAATGCAATAAGTAATGCTAAGGTAAACACGATTTTCTTAATAATCATAGTTAAAAAAAAAAATAAGTTTTGTTCATTGTATTATGCTTTTAACTCAATACTCTAATTGGGGTGTATGAGGTCTTGCGTTAATTAATTATGTTACATATTGTATAAAGGGTGTAAAAAGACACATTACATAGCCGTCAACTACGCATTCTGTACATAGTGACGTGCATTGGTTTTCAGAATAGGTAGGCACTAGGCCGGGCCTAGTCTAGGCAAACGCGGTCACTAATCAGAAAGAAAAGTGAGGTCAAAAGTGTGGTTATTTGAGTGGGCACTTAAGGGTGATAAATTGCGAAGGTCGAACGTCGTGGTATTACGCGTGAGACGTACGTATTTTTAATTTTCTCGTATTAACTTGAACGAGTAAAGACCAATGACAATGTGCGAATAGTACGGGAGCCGAGTAGGCCGTCCGGCGACAGCCTACTGCCGCGCGTGTTTGTATGAAGATTTTGTTTTTTGTTAGGTATGATTTAGTGAGTTTCTTAATTGTGGGGCACACACACTAAAATGTAATTGACAGGCTTATGTTGATATATCGAGGTAGGCACTGCTTATATGCCTATATGCAATGCACGCCACTGTATGTCCACCAAACTAAGTAACATTACACAAAAAGAATGGCTAGGAAATGACTTTTATTTTTGGTGGGAGCTGCTTGCGGTAGTGTGCAATGTAACGCACGCGAAACATTGTGCATTGTGATTTTTTTGCATGCTTTTCTTTAAATACCCCCCAACTCCTGCAGGCGCGGTTGCAGCCCAAGATTTTTGGGGGGTCACCATGGGTGCCGAGGAATATTTTAAGGGAGGTACAGTCAACAAAAGAGATAAGTATGCAGGATCGTCGGATATACTTGAAGTTTAGTAAGAAACCGATGGATGTTCTCGAATAAAATTTAATTTTATTAATAGAAAATAAACAGCTTTTTTATTAAATTAAATTTCAGTCGACAACATCCATCGGTTTCTTACTAAACTTCAACTATATCCGACGATCCTGCATACTTATCTCTTTTGTTGACTGTACATTTCCTCGTTGGTCTAGTGGTCGCAAGCGTTATTGCTGAACATGAGGTCCTAGCTGGGTTCCATTCCTAGGTCGGGTAAAGTGTTATTTTTAAGGTGTACAATACTGTAGTACATTATTTTGATCTATCTCGTAGGGTTCAGCCAGCGTTTGCAATGTAAGCGCAAAAAATGTGTTTATTTACGACATCACATTAGAAACCTCTGAAATTATCAGTGTTTCTCTACTATATCTATATTATGCATGTATTATAAATACACTCCTTTGCAAAAAAACGGGCACTTTAGATTTTTTTCTCTACTTCAATGAAGAAGAATAAGAAAGAAGTTTTATTAATTTGACGATGTATTGGTTGTTATTTGAAGCATCCTAGCATGATTCTTCACGTTCCAAATTTAAACTTTGAAATTAACAAAAGAAAAATAATGATTATTGTGGATTATTGTAAAATTGCTTTACTACTGGCGCGAATTGTTGAAACGATTTTTTTACTGATTACTAAAGTTTTAAAACTTTTTGTATATTTTCTGCAAATTAAACAATTTAGTCTTTCTTTTTACATTAAATACCACTTTTTGATATGAGTGATAAAGCGATAAGGGCCGGTAAAATTATAGCCCTACTTGAAGAAGGTTGTTCGCAAACTTACGTGTCTCAGCGGCTAAATGTGAGTCGTTCAACTGTCCAGAGGACTTGGCAACGGTATCAAGAGACCGGCTCGGTCTAAAGAAGACCCGGTTCGGGAAGAAAACGATGCACAGAACCAAGAGATGACCGCTTTTTGGTGAGTCAGGCGTTGCAGAATCGTCAGGCGTCAAGTTTGGACCTGAAGAAGAGCCTTGAAGAAGTAAGAGGAGTAGAAGTTAGCTTGTGGACGGTCAAGAGGAGGCTTTTGGCTGCCAATATCAGGAGTTACCGCCCGGGTCGGGGCCCTAAATTACTCCGTGAGCACCGTGTTGCTCGACTTCAGTTTGCTCGAAACTGTGCTTTATGGACACTGGAGGACTGGAATAAAGTATTGTTTTCTGATGAAGCTAGAATCTCTTTGTGTGGAGAGAACCGACGCCGGCGAGTGCTGCGAAGACCACGGGAACGCTATGCGGAAGTGTGTTTCGAAGAAATCACTCCTTATGGCGGAGGCTCCGTTATGTTTTGGGCAGCAATTTATTTGACGGAGCGTACGGAGTAAATTTTCAGAAAAAATGGAACATTAAATACATACCGGTACATAATGGAAGTCCTAATTCCATATGCACAACCCGCATTGACTGCACTTGGGGAAGATTCCATTTTTATGGACGACAATGCTCGCCCGCACCGTTCTGGCGACGTGGAAGCATACATGCAAGAAGTTGGGATCCGTCGTTTAGATTGGCCAGCTCGAAGTCCTGACCTCAATCCAATTAAGCATGTCTGGGATGTTCTAAAAAGACGGGTTAGATCAGAGCAACCTGCTCCACAAAACATCAGGGAGCTAAAAAGAGTCATTGCAGAAGAGTGGGAACGTATTCCTCAAAACGTTATTCAAAACATCGTGGAAATCATGCCCAGAAGGATTCAAGCTGTGATTTTGGCAAGAGGAGGTCACACTCTATTAGATTTTTACATTTGTAACTTTATTTAATTTAAAAAAGTAAAAAAATGTTCTTGTCTTTATAGCCGACCACTTCTTATTGTTTGGCCGTGTACATCGGATTTAAAGAATCATCGAAAATTAAAAAAAAAATTGCCAGAATTCACTTCACGTGTATTAATTTACACGATTATTAGTATACCTACAGATTACAGACTACGTCAAAAAAATAAATTTCATTTAATTAACTCAAATCGACCTGAGAACGTAAATTTCCTTAGGTGTCCGTTTTTTTTGCAAAGGAGTGTATAAACCTTCCTCTTGAATCACTCTATCTATAAAAAAAAAACCGCATCAAAATCCGTTGCGTGGTTTTAAAGATCTAAGCATACATAGGGACAGACAGACATCGGGAAGCGACTTTGTTTTATACTATGTAGTGAGGTACAGTAAATGTAACACCTAATTTATCGAGGCCTAAAAAGCGTTACAAAAAACGTTATAACACAGTTCCTGCGACACACAATATTGTTAGTAAACCAACCCGTGCGAACTGCCAACAATCGCGGCGACACCGTGCGATATTACACAATAACATCACTTATTTGTGTTGAACTGAATTATGGTGTACGTTTGCCGAGCCTTGAGAGCTGTTGTGGACTTGTGGCCCAGTGGTAATGGCCGAGACTTACGAGTTATAAGATCGTAGGTTCGAACCCAGCAGGCGCTTTACTTTGTGTAAATAATTTCATCACCACTGCTCTCAAAACGGTGAAGGAAAACAGATAGACAGGACAAGGAAAGTTTTAATAGGTTTATGCGTATATTTATTATCTCATCTGCGTAGCCTTTTCCCAACTATGTTGGGGTCGGCTTCCAATCTAACCAGATGCAGCTGAATACCAGTATTTTAAATGGAGCGACTGCCTATCTGACCTCCACAACCCAGTTACTGGGTAATACGATACCCTTTGGTAAGACTGGTTGTCAGATTTTCGGGCTTCTGACGACCCGTAACGGCTGTCAAAGATCCACGAATGACAGCCAGGACCAACGGCTTAACGTGCTTTCCGAGGCACGGAGGGGTCTTGGTATGTAAAGATGGTCACCCATCCATGGACCAACCGCGGCAAGCGTAGCTGAACCTGATAGATCGACCCGTGCGACTGTTATTTCTTAGCCACTATTTATATTCAAAATATTTATTCTTCAATTTTCATGATTGCACCTACCACTGTTTGTCTCTGCATCACCCAAAGGTTGACTGGTAGAAAATGCCTATGGCATTAAGTCCGCCTCTGTACATTTATGTGCTTGAAGTATTATTTATTTATTTATTTAGTTTATATTGCATTCATGTCGTTTACAAGGTTGTTAAAAATCAAATAAAGGTTTCGTACATGAACCCTGCTAGGGCACCGCAACATTATGTTTCTTAATTATAAATTAAATTATTATTGCATGCATTATTATATAAAGTTATTTAAAAATATATTATTACAATTTTAATGTCATCATTTCATTATTAATTAATTTATTATTGGATGTCTTTATTAAATTTCTACATTATTACATTGCGTCAATCTTCAAATAAAATCTAAAATATTGATATTACAGAATGTCAATTTGTTAAAAACTCATTTAGGCTATAATAACACTTCTGTATTAGGTGCATTTTAAGTGCGTTTATAAATTTATTGTCAAATTCAATGTCTTTGATCTCATTGGGTAATTTATTATAAATTTTAATGCACATTACAAGAGGTCCTGAGTGAAACATAGCTAGTTTTGAACTCGGCATTGCTAATTCATTTTTTACTCTTAAGGAGCGTTGCAGCGGTCTTTGATTCTTAGCTACAGGGAATAACACAACAAATATTAAATAAATCCTACTTAATATTATAAATGTGAAAGTTTGTGAAGATGTTTGGATGTTTGTTACTCAATCACGCGTAAACCGTTGAACAGATTTGGATGAAAATTGCCACATAGGTAGACCATTTCCTGGATTAACACATATGATACTTTTTATCCCGACATTCCCACGGGATCAAAACTTACGCGGGTGAAGCCGCGCCTATATGTTAATCCAAGGTGTCAGCTACCTCCATACAAAATTTTATCGAAATTGGTCCAGGCGTTTGAGCGTGAAGAGGTAACAAACGTATAAACACACCCCCACACACACACACTCACAAACTTTCGCCTTTATAATATTAGTGTGATTACTTTCAGCCCCCAGAGGAAGACAGATGTAGCCTGGACAGCGTCAGTGTGTGTTCTATGGAGTCGGAAGACGAACCGCCTGAGCTTCAGGAGTTGGAGACAGAGCCTGTCAACCAGCACCTGGTGTTGAGTGATGATGAGGAGAGCAAAATGTAAGTACAGTACCCTGGCGTGAAGCGGCATCTACATCGCTATATGCGAACTACACATCATACTCACGTCACGCAATATCCTGCATCGCGCAAGTAGAGTTTACCGCGCAACTAATACAGCGTCCCGACATCAATCGTCAAAGTCAAAGCATTTATTTCAAATAGGCACATAGAAGGCACTTTTGAACGGCAAAATTTACGTTGAAATAGAATTGATTCTAGTCGCCCATTCCAAAAGGTAGTTTTCGTATGGAGAAGAATGGGCAAGAAACTCCACCGTTACTCTTTTAAAAATGTTTTACAATATTTGGCATAGGTACATTAATTATATAATAATATGTGAGGACGATGCACCTAAAATAAAATTACTATACCACAATAGGTACAAGAACTAAAAACGAAACCATGACATATAAATTAATTATCTGATAGATACATGGTGCTCACATATTTACAAACATGGTAAAAGTAAAAGATTTTAATAAAAAAAAAAAAGAAATTAACATGTAATAAGTAGTCGTCGGGCAGTTGCCCGCCAGACACAACACCCGTCTGGTCGGAGGATCTCCCCTTTTCGGGAGAGGATGAGTGAAGTTTACACCCTGTTCCTCATACCTTTATAATCTGCATTCGCTATTTATCTGCAAAAATGTAAACAAACATGGAATAATAACTTTAAATCTTACACCACAAAGTTCAGTTTACGCTATAACTTCAAACATTTTTATAATTTTTTCAATAGTGCTTGTCACTCTGAAATTAACTTAATTACCATTAAAATAAAGTTGATATTTATTTAACTTGAAATAATATTAATTTGAAACATAAGTTTGAATAGACTAGGCGTTAGTATGACATTTCGAGATCTACCTTTTGGAACGGACAACTAGCTTCTGTCCAGGAGAAGATGGCGGGACGAGCTTGGCGCCTGCAGACAGGATTGGTACATATTAGCTCAAGACAGAGAAAAGTGGAAACGAGAAAGGGAGGCCTTTGCCCTGCAGCAGTGGCGTGCATTGGTTTTCAGAATAGGTAGGCACTAGGCCGGGTCTAGTCTAGGCAAACGCGGTCACTGATCAGAAGAAAAATGAAGTCAAAAGTGTGGTTATTTGAGTAGGCATGCCTACTTAAGGGTGATAAATTGCGATGGTCGAACGTCATGGTATTATGCGTGAGACGTACGTATTTTTAATTTTGTCGTATTAACTTGAACGAGTGAAGACCAATGACAATGTGCGAATAGTACGGGACCCGAGTAGGCCGCCCGGCGACTGCCTACTTCCGCGCGTGTTTGTATGAAGATTTTGTTTTTTGTTAGGTATGATAATTTAGTGAGTTTCTTAATTGTGGGGCACACACACTAAAGTGTAATTGACAGGCTTATGTTGATATATCGAGGTAGGCACTGCTTATATGCATATATGCAATGCACGCCACTGCTGTAAATGGTTTAATTGAAATAAATGTTTTGAGTTTGACACATTGAGCTTTAAAAAGAAATTGTCACACAGGTTTGAGTGAGAAAGACGACGTGAGACAACGGCGATTCTCTTTCAACAACTTGTTATACGCCATGTTAACGTTTAACCGGTCAAGCGGCGCGCGTCGCCCATTGGCGACGAAACAATAGAAAATCAATTGTGTCTCATTAGCGGAGCTTGAAAGATTAACCCATTCGCTACGGCGGACGCCTTTTAAATCTAAAATCTGAAATATTAAATCAAAAAACGCCGTTTTTGATTTAATATTTAGGTTAGAAATACGCCCATCGGCGTTTTTTTTTAATTGCTTTTATCTTGGCAAAAACAAGTCACAAAAAATTATACTTGCAATATATGCACATTGTTTTTTAAATACAAAATATTAATATATAATAAATCGGCGTTCCATATTATCCTAATGAGGTGCGGAGGACGCCCATCGACGTTCGCGACGAAAAGTCCAGCACTTGGTTAATAATCGTAATTTTTATCGCCGTAGCGAATGGGTTAAACTAACACAGATAACTAAAAAACATGTAACATGTGTCTGACAGCTGTCAGTTGCGACGTCATTCGCAAAATTACGAAATTGTTTGTAGGTATTCCTTTCCCACTCAACGGTCGCAAGTCACCTCTTCGAACTGTCATTATCGTTCAAAATGTTGGTAATACTTAGGGGCCATTCAAGTATTACGTTCGCAGATTTTTTGCAATTATTAACTCCCCCTCCCCCTCGTCAGCAAAAGTAAGCAAAGCGCTTATCCTACCCTCCCATGCTTACGTAAACATTAGTACATGCATTTTTCAATATGTTCTGGTTTCTTTATTGATTCATGAGCAGCAGTTATGTGCGTTTCGTTACTGGCATAGACAATTAGGGTTGCCATAAATGTTCAAACCAAAATCGACTAAATATTATAAAAGATCCGAAATAGTAAAAAAAAAACTGCTGACGTAATCACCATCCAGACCTCCCATCCCCCATGTCAACAAAAATAAGCAAAGCAAAGACCCCCCGCCCCCCTGTAGTGTTTACGTAATACTTGAATGCCCCCTTAGTCGGAAAAATAATAAGGTGCATGCAAAAATAAACCTTAAGATGCATAACATAATACATTTCTTGACTTTAAAAGGAGTTTAAATGTAAAACCATGATAAATTAATAATTACAGGTCAAAATCAACGAACACACTATCGGAAGGTAGCGACCCCATCCCCGAATACTCCGCGGCTGAGGAGTTAAGCAACGAACGAGGTTGGATCACGGTGCCCAGAGCAGGCGGACATGCTACTTGTGATATGAAGGTAATCCTACTCATCATAAAGAAAGAAAGAAAGAAAGAAAAAGAAAAAGTATTTATTGTGACTTGTACAGGAAGATCACAAACTAAACTAAAAACAGTAAAAAATTAAAACCAAGTTATACAGGGTGTTACGGAAAGGGTATATCAATACAAACGGGTTGAAGAGTGTATCTGGTCTAGAATCTCTGTACAAAATTTCAGCTCAAAAGCAGTAACTTTGAAAAAGCTTAATATTTTTTTATTTCGGTAGTTTATTAAATTGAAATCATAACAAATGTGTCACCGCACTACGAGGGTCATTATCCATTATCTGTAGTGTGTCTGTGCGCCTAGTACACGCACATCACGCCGCCGCGCGCCAGTGCAGCGCCGTGATGTCGAAATAAAAAAATATTAAGCATTTTCAAAGTTAATGCTTTTGAGCTGAAATTTTGTACAGAGATTCTAGACCAGATACACTCTTCAACCCGTTTGTATTGATATACCCTTTCTGTAACACCCTGTATAAAAAAACAAAAGACAAAGAAAAATGAGACAGAAACTCCTATACGAGGCCAAAAGGCTCCTATCTCAGCATGTTGCTGCAGCATTTAAAAAATAAATGTCGCAGCGCTGGTATTCTGATAGGGCCCGCCGCTGTGATGTCACGGGCAGTTACAGAAATAAATAAATATCATCTGCCTAGCCTGTCTCCAGCTAAATACCAGTATTTTACATAGAGCGACTGCCAGCTGACCTCCACAACCCAGTTACTGGGTAACACGATACCCCTTGGTAAGACTGGTTGTCAGACTTTCGGGCTTCTGACGACCCGTAAGTGGTTACGGGTCGTTAACAACTCTAAATATATATTTTGAACTGGACGCGACCGCACTCTATCGCACTTGAACAACGACTGACAAAACGTCACATAGGTAGTGTGCGACAGAGATAACGCTCCACGAAGCCGAAATTAGCCGATTGTCTCTTTCCAAAGGTCGATGTGCAACATTTATCGCCGGGTACTGTACAGTGACTCTCTCGTTGGTCAAGTGGTCGCAAGCGTGGTCCTGAGTTCGACTCCCAGGTCAGGCAAAGTGTTATTGGGGTTTTTCCGTCTGGGATTTCGCAGTAGCAGCCCGGTGTCTGGATTCGTGCCTGGTTGCTGGCAATAGGCTCGTCCCCTATTACGTGGGACCACAGAATACTTAAAGTACTACGTACAGAAAGGCCACTCCCTTCCCCGCACTAACATCAGTTACCGCACCTCACCCCGCACTTCGGCGTATTCGTCGCAGTTCTTTAACAAGAGCGCTCGCAAACACAAGTACCTCACGCACACATTCATACGTATACAAACGTCATTTGTTAATGTAGTAGTAGTAGGTAATTATTTTACGAGCGTTGTATGGAGTGTTCGGGGTGTGGTGGGACTTAAATATAACTGGCGAAATGTGGGTCTAATAGTTACATCTCTGCATACCCCATCAGGTCAAACAGGCGTGGTGTTTTTACATTTTTATTTATAAAACCATATTTGGGCCCAAATAGCGCAGAATTGGTGCCTTGAGACAGTGAGGCGGGCTCGCGGCAGACCACGTAGGAGATGGCGGGACGAGCTGGATAGGTTCCGTCAAAATTGGAGGGAGGACGCGCGGGCTCGCGAAAAATGGAAGGAGTGGAGGGAGGCCTTTGCCCAGGCGTGGGACAGCGCAGGCTAGATAAAAAAAATTTCAATTCGCAGGTAATCGAGCCCTACAAACGCGTGATATCACACGGTGGCTACGACGGCGGCGGCGCGGCACTCATCGTGTTCAGTGCGTGCCACTTACCCGACTGCGCACGACCAGACTATACATACTGCATGGATAACTTGTTCCTGTGAGTATTGGGACGGTTTTAGAGTTGGTAGGAATATATTTAGAGCCAATAGGAATCGTTTTAGAGCCAATGGGAATCGTTTTAGAGTCAATAGGAATCGTTTTAGAGCCAATGGAAATACTTTTAGAGCCAATGGGAATCGGTTTAGAAACAACTGCAACTGTTTCATATCGTCGACCGTAGGTTCAATTGAGGTAATGTACAAAACACGATTTTTCAGGAGAGGGCGACAAAGTTTTTTTTTGGACGTTATTATGGGGCTGATTCGAAATTTGGATCCAAAAATCATTAGGGTAAGGGACATTTTCTTAAGCTAGAAT
Source organism: Amphipoea lucens (assembly GCA_947508005.1). Taxonomy (NCBI): domain Eukaryota; kingdom Metazoa; phylum Arthropoda; class Insecta; order Lepidoptera; family Noctuidae; genus Amphipoea; species Amphipoea lucens. Next base: position 1,063,792 of record OX382382.1, on the reverse strand, counting down.
TTTTTCATATTCACCATTCGATAGAGCGAAAAATTCTGAACAAAACTGTATACTTACTCAACTCATTTTGGGTATTTTGTCCCTTACCTCAATTGAACCTACGGTCGACGATATACAGGGTGTTGCAGAAAGGGTATATCAATACAAACGGGTTGAAGAGTGTATCTGGTCTAGAATCTCTGTACAAAATTTCAGCTCAAAGGCAGTAACTTTGAAAATGCTTAATATTTTTTTATTTCGATAGTTTATTAAATTGAAATCATAACAAACGTGTCACCGCACTACGAGGGTCATTATCCATTATCTGTAGTGTGTCTGTGCGCCTAGTACACGCACATCACGCCGCCGCGCGCCAGTGCAGCGCCGTTATGTCGAAATAAAAAAATATTAAGCATTTTCAAAGTTAATGCTATTGAGCTGAAATTTTGTACAGAGATTCTAGACCAGATACACTCTTCAACCCGTTTGTATTGATATACCCTTTCCGTAACACCCTGTATAGTTGTGACATAAAACATAGAGTCATAAAGACTTAAACCTACCTTCTCCCCACAGCTATGTAATCTGGACGCTAGAGCGACTGGTGACGGACGACTACATACTAGTGTATCTTCACGGCAGCGCCGGGAGGAGACGGCTGCCCACCTTCCATTGGCTACATGAGTGTTATAAACTCATTGATAGAAGGTATGTATGTGATACTATCATCCATTTTGCCTAGCCTTTTCCCAACTATACAACGTTTTTTTTTTATATCCCATATATAACTCTAGGGGGTCATTGTACTCATCATTATGAACAACTTTTACTATGGGACCAAACCTTAAATCGCGAAAAAAAAAATCTGCTGTTCCCTACATTTATGTTCGCACAACTCTTCAAAATGTAGGGAACAGCTGATTTTTTTTTCGCGATTTTAGTTTTGGTCCCATAGTAAAAGTTGTTCATAATGATGAGTACAATGACCCCCTAGAGTTATGGGATATCAAAAAAAACACGTTGTATTTGGGGTCGGCTTCCAGTCTAACCGGATGCAGCTGAATACCAATATTTTACGTGGAGCGACTGCCTATCTGACCTCCACAACCCAGTTACTGGGTAACATGGTAGGCCTTTGTAAGACTTATAGTCAGGCTTTGAGCTACTGCTGACCCATAATGACATAAAAAAACATAAAAAATTGTAATTCAGTTTGATAGTCTGTCAGGAAATTCTTTATTAATGTATCGCTTAGTAGATGAAAAAAACTGGTCAAGTGTGAGTCGGACTCGCGCACCCAGGGTTCCGTACAAACCTGTTTAAAATATTTATATTATATGATGTAACTAAAAATTTACAGTTTTCGCAATTTTTCCTTTATCTGTGTTGTAAGACGTTGCTTCGCACCAAATTTCAAGATTCTGAGTTCACGGGAAGTACCCTGTAGGTTTTGACTCCCTTGCGAGTGTCGAAAATTTGCGGCATAAACAGCTGTATCTTTTGATTGCTTTGGCTTGGAAGTTTGATTTTTTCACAGCTCCAAGGGACAGTAGACCTGAGTATTTTATATAAATTCCAGCTTGATACCTATACGCGTTCCTGAGAAAAAAGGTCTTAACAGACAGACTGACGGACAACAAAGTGAAAGAAAGGAAGAAAGACAAATGTTTATTTGGACACAGTTCGTGAAACACAAAATACAAAATTAATAAAAAATAATGTTTCAGACAACAATAGTGTGTGCCTCACGGCTGCGCCTAAAAGGTTCATTTCAGCATTAATGCCAGACATATGCTGTCTGACGCTGGTTTTCTAATGAACCCTTAGAGAAAAGTGATCCTATAAGGGTTCCGTTTTTTCCTTTCGAGGTACGGAACCCTAAAAATACTTTAAAAATAGCATGATTTGAAGTTTTTTTAATGTAGTTAACTAATTCTTGTTTCAGGTTACGTAAGAGCTTAAAACACTTGTACCTGGTGCATCCAACTTTTTGGTTGAAATCCTTCGTCATACTGACCAAACCTTTTGTAAGGTAAGCATTCATTTTCCCTCAATTATTCCAAGATTTTTGAAGTGACAACTTCTTCAGATGCGTTGGGCATTTTTTGATGGGAAAAAACCATTGAATTCGCGCCACTGTCACCGTAACCGACACCGCTTCGGATGTGTTCGGCTGTCCTCGGGATGTACTCGGTTTTAATGTATATCCGATATGTCAGTGAGTGATGGCAAAGTATTCTGTTAGAAAGAAAGAAAAAGTATTTATTGCGACTCGTACAGGAAGATCACAAACTAAACTAAACACAGTAAAAAATAAAAAAGTTATATAAAAAAAAAGTAAAAAAAAAATGAGACAGAAACTCCTATACGAGGCCAAAAGGCTCCTATCTCAGCATGATGCTGCGACATTTAAAAATTAAATGTCGCATCGCTGGTATTCTGATAGGGCCCGCCGCTGTGATGTCACGGGCAGTTACAGAAATAAATAAATCTAGACTCGGAAGCCATAAGCACTTAAGTCAAATATTTTTGGTATCCAAAAAGATTTGACTTATATGCAAGCCATAAGAACTTAAGTCATTTTCGCATGCAAAAAGATTTGACTTAAGTGCTTAAGGCTTCCGAGTCTAGAAATATTAAAATAGATTTGACATGTAAAATATTAGCAAATAAAATAAAACGCGCCAGACGTAACCTCATTACTTGTCTATGCCTTGAGTGTCACGGGCACTTTGGTTACTGATCGTAACTGACGAAATGTGGCTGTACAGTCAGCAAAAAAGTCGATTAACACTTCAGTGTTTTTAATCTTAGTTATTGAGCAAAATATTTGTTCCAAATTAATAATAATAATAATGTTTATTCGGTATTAAAATTGGTAAAAATATTACAAAAGTCTTAGAAATTAATTACATAGGTATAATAAAGTTAGATGCCTGTACTAGGATAAACCTGTATCACAGGCGGCATGAGCATACTATATGGTAATTGTAGGACAATAAAATTCTTAACAATATTTAACATTAGAAGTATTGAAATAATGACAAAATTTAATTAATTAATTATTTTATACCTAGTTTACTTAAATACTATTTACCTTAAAGATCAAAATAACAAAAAATCTTATAAATTTTACGTAATTATTTAGTCAGCGTTAAATAGTTTCTTGCACTTTAAAACTTAGCTACACATAATGATTATGATTTTGCGTCAGCAGAAAATTGTAAGTGGGTTAAAGTCAATGTTGCACAAAATGAAGTCACGTTCGAGGCAATGTGTTTCATCAACAAAATCGAGGGTTTGTAGGCCAGTGCAATGTTTTGTAGAGTCAGCAGCAGGCAGTAAACACGCAAGTCTGGCCTTAAGTGTGACGCTCTAGGCGCCCTCGTAGTCGATAGAGTTGATGTACCTCAAACCTACGTTGATGTACCTCTCTGTAAATTGCGACAGAAGTTCAATTTTTAGAATATAAACTCATTGCTGTTATGTGAAAATCTAAAAAGCAGTTTAGTGAAAAAAATTATTGTCAATTTAGCAACATGTAAAAATGACAGTGTTAATCGACTTTTTTGCTGACTGTACTGCAGGTACATCCCTGCCGTACCCTTCAAGGGATAAAGGCGTGATGTTAAACATGTATTTTTCTCTCCCCAGTTCAAAATTCTTCCGCAAACTATCTTACGTGCGGAATCTGGCCGAGTTGATGCAGAAAGTTCCCGTCGAGCCCAATGCTATACCTGAGCTGGTCAAACAGTTCGATGCTACTCGACGATAGGAGATATAGCGGTGTTTACACGAGTCCAGTCTTTAGTTAAGTGCAAGTAAGTTGATAGTATTGTTAACTTGAACTATGTAAACGTCAAAATGTTGTGACAAAATGTACAGACGCCAGCACATCAACTTACCCGAAACTGTCAAATTTTTCCAATCGACTTTGAACCTTATACTTTAGCGATAAAGTTGAAAATCTATTAAAGACATTTGACAGATTGTAGTAGCTTGAATCTTGATGCAGGGGAGATTTTTTTTCGCGCACTCGATTTTCAACCTTCTGCCTTGCACCGAGATCCCAGAGTTGAAAATCGAGTGCGCAATACTGATATATATCATGATACATATCGTATATATAATGATATATACCAGCAAACCCTGTGTGAAATTACAACCATGTAAACACACATTTTTGTAGCTAAATGTTTTATAACAATGTTGTCAACTTGCTACTAAAGCCTGGTTGTGTGTAAACGGACACTAAACATGGTAAATGGTTGAAAAATATAGTGATTCTTAACTCCTTGAGGATTTTCTAGCTATAATGATTTTGATTGACACTCTAATATAATTATGGTGCCTCTTTTTGTGAACCTAAAAAAAAATCCATTCCAGAAAATTAAAAAAGGCTCAGATATTTAAAAATATAGTGCAACATTAGAAGCGCAAAAACTTCATTAATTTAAAAAAAGTGTCCATTATTAGTAGGACAAAACGTTTTTAGAGGATCATAATGATGATGAGTGCAATGACATCTTTAGAGGTTTTCAGTTATTTTAATAACACCAAGCAGTCAAGATATTTAAACATTTTTAGAAACTTTGTTCAAGAAAGTTTGAGAATCACTGTATTTTTTATCATGGAAATTATAATTAATATATAATAATATCAGTGGTTGGTCTTTTTATGCCATTAATATGCTTATTTTTTTCGCTTTAAAGCACAATAGAACTTCTACAATTTATTTTTCTTAGTAATCTTTATGGAGGGTAGTTCGAAATTATTTCGTAACCTCACTACGATTGAGAAGAAATGGCGAAATAAAGTCAAGGGTCAAAGTCTCTTTTAAAGTCCAGATATAATCTTGGTCTGATCATGAGAGGAACATGTAGAATTAGTGTCTGAAATGGTCTTTTGAGGAAAGAACCACACAGACTGTAATGGACCTGCATAGCTATTCACAAACACTCGATACGCTTCCGTATCATATCGAACATTAATCATTGTTATCGTAGGAGTCTTCTAAACGCTGTGCACAAGTCCAAAACCCGAAAATTTTGTCAGTTTAAATCAAATAGACGCCCGCTATTCTTCCAACAGCTATTTGCTATTGAGGGCAAGTCAAATCAGATTATCGAAATGTCAGGTTTTCGATACGATAGCCTGTCGTATGGTTGTGAATCAGGGCTCTGTTCAGGCAATTTAAACTCGTGAATATTTCGTGATATTTGCACGGACGCAAAAATATCGCGGCAGGATTTTATCGTGCACTGAATTTACAACTCTTGGTGTTGAGCCGAGGGTACAGAATGCAACAAAGCGCATCCCAGCGCGTCAAAAATAACATACTGTTGGATTATCAACTTTCAGCGCTAAGTAAAAGCGTTGAAAATTCAGTGCGCAAAAACGTGCAGTGAGAAAAGTGCGCCTGTGCGAACATAGGTTTTTCCGCCTATCCTAAAATAAATTCGTGTCGTAGTTGTTACTTTTAATAATAAAAAACTACCCTGTATATTTTCTTTCTACATAATTCATAAAATATTATGGTCGAAACAGATTAGCTACTGATTGTACAAAATTACAATAATATAAATATAAAAATAATATATCCGGTTCATATATTTTTTGTGAAATATAAATTCGATGGAAAAATAATAAATTATTTATTAGAAAAATTTTAGGACATTCCATATCACAAGAATAATAAATGAAAATGTACCATTCCAAAATGCACACATTATAATTATTTTTCACATAATGATTACATTGCAAAAGTAAATTATTATTTTTGACATAAAGTTGTGTTCAGCCTGACGGCAGTCACAAATGTATTTATTTTATTCAGGCCCCGCCCAATGGGATTTCTCATCAGTAAAATGACAACTTTCACCCCCTATTGGGGATGTATTTCCAATAATCCTTCCTTAGAGCCCTTGTGGCGGCATCTACACCGACACATGCGAACTACGTGCATACTGACGTCACACAAAATCCTACATCGCGCAAGCAGAGTTTACCGCGCGACTAGCTTATATCGTCCGAACATCTATTGCCGGCAGTTGCCCGCCAGACATAACACCCGTCTGGTTAAAGGATCCTCCCTTTTCTATGGAGGATGAGTGAACTTTACACCCAGTTCCTCATCCATACTAATATTATAAATTCGAAAGTAACTGTCCGTCTGTCTCTATGTTACCTTTTCACGCTGAACCAATTAAGATGAAATTTGGTATAGAGATAGTTTGAGTCCCGGGAAAGGACATAGGATAGTTTTTATCCCGATATTCCCACGGGATCGAGACTTATGCGGGTGAAACCGTGGGGCGCAGCTAGTACCTCTATACTCTCTTTCGTTATAAAAGGAACTCTTGTGCAAAATTTCATGCTTCTACCCACCCAGCGGTTTAGGTTGTGTGTTGGCTGTCAGTGAATAAATTTAAGGTTTTTATTCATTAGAATCTTCTAGACATATACTTTCTTCCACTTTGCTAGCTATATGCCTTTCTCAAGTTTCTCTAACTGTAACCTTCTTTCTCGAAGTTGTGTCTACCGAACTGGATGACATGCCCCAGATAGATAGATCCTTCACAACTTCACTTACCCTACCGACTCTGTGGATTGCACTAGCAAGAATAAACTTAGTCTTCCATAATGATATGACAATAATTGGCTTAAATATTAGCTGAAAATATTTAAGAATTTTCTCATTGTAATCTTGCCTTTTCAAAATCTTCCCTTTACTTATAAAAACTGGTTTTTGGATCATCACTTCATCAGTTTAAGACCAATTTCTTTATCTATGACCAGCTTCTGTTCCCGACTTTGTCCGCGTGAAGTTTCTTGATATAACATAAAATATATCCTATGACACTCAACAATACTGTAGCTTCTCACTAGGGAAAGAATTTTCAGAATCGGATCAGTAGTTAGTAGGTAGTTCTGAAGATTATATACTTACAAACTCGCAAATTCTACCTCTATACAATATTAGAATAGATTTTCCAAAAATTCTGGTTTCTTAAACCAATTGTCACATGTTTACTGTCAAACCAACTGCATTTAGGACACCATTCTTATTTTTACACGACATTACGATTAATCGCAGCGATTAGTCGCAGGTGTGAACACAACTTTATATCTTTCACGACACTGTGATAAAGTAACATAGCAATACTCTCAGAAACTATAAATAATTATAAAAAGTACATAATAAGTGGATATTATTATAATCGGCAAACCTATATGATAAATATATTTTAGGCAAAAAATTAATAATTAATAATTATTGCTTTAATAAAAATCTTTTAATTACATTGGTTATAAATAATTATGGCCGAGGATTATGGGCCAGTTTCTCAGACGAAAATTATCGTAAAATGATAAACTAGTAAATGTCGGCGTTTAATCATTAATATAAAATGGTTATAATTATTTATAATTAAGAATAATAAATGGAATTTATCTGCCATAGCTTATTAAGCATTGATGTTCAATAATTTAAGGTAAAATAATAAATGCAACACTTTTGATGTTTAGTCAAAATAGATTTTGTATTATTATAATATAGTTTGAAATATTTTGATATATCGATTTATTATATCTGCCGAGCCTTTTCCGAACTATACTGAGTTCGGCTTCCAGTCTAACCGGATGCAGCAGAAATCCAGTATTTTACATGGAGCGACAGCCCATCTGACCTCCACAACCCAGTTACTGGGTAACACGATCCTTGGTACGGCTCGTCAGACTTTCGGGCTTCTGACTACCCGTAATGACTGTCAAGATCTATGAATGACAGCCGGGACCAACGGCTTAACGTGCTTTCCGAGGCACGAAGGTTTTTATATTGAACGATACATCAATATATTTATTCATAGATTTATAATTTATCGGTAAAATGCACTGATCTTGCAATTATTATTATTATTATTTCTAATAGAATAGTTTGATTATTTTCAACATCTCACTATTAGGATTATCCAGGCACTGTCGGCGATGCTTAGCTAGTATAAAAGTTGCCATTTTCTTGTACATATAGTAGGTTTAGTAAAATATATATAGTATTTTATGATAAATAGTTTTTAAGCAGAATTACAACGAAGTTATAAGGCACAACTTTAAAGTACCATTTTAGTCTCGAAATAACACTTTTTTTAGACTGTCAGTATTACCAGTTTCTAAAAGCTATAAATCTACTGTCAAATATCTTGTGAGTTGTTGTGATTGGTTGTCTGAAATAACAACAAGGAAACATATAATTGCAGCAGTGGTGGCCCAGTGAAAACATCCGCGACTTTCAAGTTGCAGGTCGTAGGTTCGAACCTAGTCACTTTACTTCAATTTGTGTAAATTACTTCATCACCACTGCTCTCAAAACGGTGAAGGAAAACATCGTGAGGAAACCGACATGTCCTAGAACTAAAAATTCGAAAACATGCGTGTTAATGTTCAATGGCTTGTTCTAGTAAAAATATATGCGAATAATCCTAAAAAAGAATATTAAATAAAATAAAAGAAAATATAGAAATCAAAATAAAAGTGAATTACAGCCCACTCCCTCTCACAAAGAGTTCTGTGTCCCAGCAGTGGAAACATTATAGGCTGATTATGCAGTCATATAAGTTGACATGGGATTTGACAGCAGATTAAATTCTTTTCGGCTTTGTAAAACTGAGGGTGAGGCAGTATTTTTCAGTAAGGGTTTGTTTAATAAATAAGTTTGAAATGTCAAATGGTAATTTTCAAAAAAGGGTGAATATGATATCCAAGGGGACGCCTATAGGCATACATGTATTAACATCGTCTGTAAGCGTTTCTAGGGTTGTCTACTTTCATTGTAATAAAAGAAACAGTTTACGTACTAGTGTTGTAGCGAAAGTATCGATACTTAAATGGAGATTTTTTTACAAATTAAGTTTTTCATGAAGTCTGAAAAATGGTTGACATCTTCCTTAGTTAAATGTCGATAATTATTACGAGTATCGCTTAAAAAGTATAGAGAATATAAGTCGGTACCAGAAGTATCGATACTTTAAATATCGAATACCAAGTCGTTTTGCGTAGCAGTCAAAACTTTCATAAAAATCATTTTTTTTTACAATTCAACTTATTTATTAATCAATCTACACACTTAATTATAGTTTGCTGAACATTGTTATCAGATTAGATTTTTTATAAGCCAATTTTTTTGAAGTTATATTTTGGTCAAGATTTCACTAATAATATTTTTCTACAGGGTGAAATTAAATTTATGGGCATCCTTTTAAGGGTTCATTGTACTCATCATTATGAACAACTTTTACTATGGGACAACCTAAAATCGCGAAAAAAAATCAGGTGTTCCTTGCATTTATGTTCACATAACTCGTCAAAATTTAGGGAAGAGCTGATTTTTTTTCGCGATTTCAGGTTTCGTCCCATAGTAAAAGTGGTTCTTAATGACGATTACAATGACCCCTTAAAAGGATGCTCTTGAATTCAATTTCACCCTGTGAATAGAATCTCAAAAGTTAATGCCAAACATGACAAGAGTCTAAAAAATCGATTGTATTGTAGTAGTCAACACTGGGTTTATCTATCTAGGATTTCCCAGAAGCATCTCGGAGTCTGGAATTGTGCTCTGTTGATAGCAATAGGTTCGCCCCCTATTACATGGGACTTCAAAATAACAGACAGAATAAGTAATAAAGGCTTGATGTTACGTTAAATTCAAGTTATAATGTCGTATGGCTTTTTTCGAAGAAAAAGTACCGTCAAACGGGGTGAATAGGGATGCAGGGGTGAAATTATATAGTTGCATATAGTACATATTGTGCAACTATATTATTTCAACGTTAAAATCCATTTTAAAGTTTCGTCCCGATTCATCCCTGTATCCCTATTCACCCCGTTTGACTGTACTTGGATATTAAAAAAAAAAACGAAACAATATTATTGTGAAATCTTAGTATTTGTAAAATAGTCAAAGTTATATTTTCCCTATATCGTTAGCAAGCTTTAAATAATCATCTAATTTCGTAAGTAACAATCGGTTCCTTAAAAAGAAAAAATCGAATGGTTTATTTGCCATAAAACATGTTTATATACAGGGTGTTACGGAAAGGGTATATCAATACTAACAGGTTGAAGAGTGTATCTGGTCTAGAATCTCTGTACAAAATTTCAGCTCAAAAGCATTAATTTTGAAAATGCTTAATATTTTTTATTTCGACATCACGGCGCTACACTGGCGCGCGGCGGCGTGATGTGCGTGTACTAGGCGCACAGACACACTACAGATAATGGATAATGACCCTCGTAGTGCGGTGACACGTTTGTTATGATTTCAATTTAATAAACTATCGAAATAAAAAAATATTAAGCATTTTCAAAGTTACTGCTTTTGAGCTGAAATTTTGTACAGAGATTCTAGATCAGATACACTCTTCAACCCGTTTTTATTGATATACCCTTTCCGTAACACCCTGTAAAATATCGATATTATAAAGACACTCAAATCATAGTCCCTACTATGTTTAGGGTCTTTTTGACCCTAACAGCTCATTGGGGGTCACAGAGACCTCCTAAATCTATTACAATGCCGATTGGGGTCATTGAAACCTGACCGCTTGGGGTCTTAACGATTAGGGATCATATAGCTCAAACGCGCCAGTATTTAGCTTTATTTACGAAAATAAACACTTTATAAGAATGCTTTTCCACTATTAATATAAGTTACGTGAAGGGAACGTTTGTATGTATGTCTGTAAAACAAAATCTCGTGAATAGCTTTACTTAGAATAGTTATGTACCTGTGTGTTGAATTTAAACTAAATTAAGGTGAAGCACAAAATAAAAATATTTGTATTCGTCTAATCTACGTTGTACCTTTGAAATTATTTGAATTTTTGGAGTTTATTAGGTAAATTATCTTTATGCTTTTCGATTTTGAAGGCGGGTAAAATTACTGTCTAGTTTCTGCCCGCGACTTCGTCCGCGTGAAATTTTGTGTTCTTTCTGGCTATTTTTATTAATTGTAGCGTGATGTTAAATAGCCTATAGCCTTCTTCAAGAATTGGGCTGTTAAAACCAAAAAGAATTATTCAAATCCGACTGGTAGTTCCAGAGATGACCCTCAACATACAAACTTACAATTTTTTTTGTATGTCTATAATATTAGTATTCTACATTGGCACACAATAATATTTACCAAAGGTCGTCATCTGCCTGCCTTTTCCAAACTATGTCGGGTGCCCGGCTTCCAGTGTAACCGGATGCAGCTGAACGTGGAGCGACTACCAGAAGGCCAATTCTCGTAATTTAAAACGTTCAAAATCTAGTCACAGTCTCATCTCAGCGACAAACAAATGTCAAAAACTTGCCAAAATGTACGAACGTTCTTTGGGTAACACCCCCCCCCCCCCCCCGCCCCCTCCCCCGGCAAGACTGGATGGATGTCAGACTTTTGGGCTTCTGACTACCCGTAACGACTGGATCTACGAATGACAGCCGGCACGGAGGAGTCTCGGTATGGTCACCCATCCACAGACTGACCTCGGCAAGCGTAGCCTAACCTTTGATCGGCCCGTGCGGCTGTTGTTGTAAAATAATATACAAATTAGGTAAGCCATTGAATAATGGGGCTTTTTCTAAAAACATCGCATAGTTTTTCCTAGATTCTCTGATCAGAGGTCTTAAAGCAGCCCAGTTTTTGACAATACGTTCAAAATGATCTTTTGCCCGTCTTTCAAAAGTCAAAAGTATGAAGATACAAAATTATTTCGTCTTCATCTGAATGGTATTGAATCCTAAAATTATTTTTGTAAAACCGCCACTTCTAGGTACCTTACTAAAAACTCATATTTTTTGAAAACCACTTGTTAGTTTTAAGTAGTAATAAAATGAAGGTTTTTTTTTTTCATGTATGGCGCTTATTTTTTGTTCTCTTTACTAAGCTAGAGTTTATTACATACACTCCAGAGATTTTTTTTGTTTAGCATATTCATTACCTACTCAATTTGTCCGTCTATTCAAATCACAACTGTAATTTTTTACAGTTGTATGAAATGTTTATGACACGGCAAGTTAACGTAGGGTGTCAAATTGCTTTACAATTAATTTTTCTGCACACATTTACCCCCTTACTAATAAACGTTGTATAGCGTCTGTATAGTTACACAACGCTTTGTCTTCTTCTTTCGAAAGTCAAATTACTGACGACTGAAAGAGAGAAATCGGTGTGTAACTATTCATCTGATATAATACGTTTATTAGTAAGGGGGTAAGTATTTCAACCAGTCTCACGCTACTTTTAGCATCGGCGATCGGCGATTTAGCCGCTATTTAGAAGCAAAATGCAGCGACCAAGCATTCCACACCGCATATTGAAAAACGCCAAACGCGGCGTTTCGGTCGTTTTTCTGAAGCTCGACACAGCGGCTGATTGCTTCACTCCGCACACATTCGGATGCCGGTCGCAGCGATTTGGCATCTGCGCCAGCATCGGAATAGTCGCTAAAACGCGCGATTCCGATACCGCGTCCGAACGCAGGAAGTCGCGAAATCGCGATGCAGCATCGATCCAGCATCGGAGAAGTCGCTAAAACGCGCGATTCCGATACCGCGTCCGAGAGAGAGTCGCCAAAGCGCGATTCAGCATCGACACAGCTGCAAAATCGCCGATGCTAAAACTAGCGTCAGTGCTGTGGCCCTAAGGTATTTTTCAGTAGCAGTTCGTGCCCGGTTGATGGCAATAGACTCGCCCCCTATTACATGGGATTTAAACATGACTGGCGAAACGTGGGTGTACTATAAATGTCAGCCTACCCCTTTGGGGAATACATTCTAGATGTTATCCTAAATCCTAGTTTAGTAACAGAGATGTTTGCGCCAATGCCTATGTTTTCTATACACTATAGTTTTTCTGCATGTTTCAGTTAAGTATCATGTTTTGGGGCTTTTTAGCATTATCTGTAGGGTCAAATTAAATTAGCTAACGAAACTTCGATAATATGAAGAAGATTTTTTTTTTATTGGGGTCATCGCTGTTAGTGTTACTGTTAGCCTGCATCATCCCACAGCTGGGCAAAGGCCTCAATTAAATTGGCTAGCGAAACTATGCAGACTTGGTGAGTATCGATATCTAAAAACGATACAATTCAAAGAAAAAGATTTGGTGTTTTTTAAGGGGCAATGACTGCTAGTAGCTTTGTTACTTGAAGATAGACATCGATACTAATCACGTCTGTGAAGTTTACACAAAAAAAAAAGCGGAGTTTTTAACCTTTTAACCGCCCGACTTTATATCAGTTGTCGTGCCCCCAGCGCCGGAAAAAAAAAAACGAAAAATAAATACAAATTAAACGAGCTGTGATGATGTAATACTAATACAGATTAAACGAGCTATGGTATTTGATCGTATATATACGACCCTGGCGGAATGGACACGAAAATATTTGTCGGATTAATCCGACGTAAGCGGTTAAAAGGTTAAACTGATATATTTCAAGTGATTACACTAACTGCGGTGGATAGCCCAAAAAAATAAAAATAATTAATATTTAATCATTGTGTAGATAATTATCGATACCCACCACGTCTGGGGAGTTTTGCTAGCTCATTTATTTGACCCTGTACTATAAAGGCCGCTGCACACTTGTAACACCCGACGCCATCCCACGCTTATTATTGGCCAAATGACGAAAATAGCTCAACGAGACGAACAATGTGACCAATGAGTAAGCTTCATTGATGTCGCGTAACGTGGCGTGTTATAAGTCTGTTTCCGCCTTAAACTAGTTTGTAGTACTTAATATAATTTTGTATTATTTTTTCTCTTATTAATTTACTTTATAACATATTCTTAAGGCCATTTTTTATTATAAAATATAATCTTGTATTTAAGATATAAATTCCTAAATATTATTTAGAGGATATTTCCTATGATATTATTATTTTTGTACCAGTAATAATGTTATCAGAGACATAAATTAGGTACTTTGATTTATAAATCATCATATTATGCCTGCCTTTTGTCTGTTGGGGTCAACTTCCAGTCTTACCGGGTGTAGCTTTGCATGGAGCGACTGCTTATCTGACCTCCACAACTCAGTTACTGCATAACGCCCATTGGTAAGATTGGTTGTCAGAATTTCGACTTAATTTAAAAAAAAAACAGCTGTTCCTTGCATTTATGTTCACATGAAAATGTGAAAAAAAAAATGAAATGTGGAAAATGTTCGTCAAAATGTACGGAAGAGCAGATTTTTTTTCGCGATTTCAGGTTTGGTCCCACAGTAAAAATTGTTCATAATGATGAGTACAATGACCCCTTAAAAGGATGCCCATGAATTCAATTTCACCCTGTATAAAGGTTTTCAAATATGATTAATTAATACTTTGCGGGACACTTAACGCCCCCAAGCGTAATAACAATAAATCTTGTGGGCAGTCGACTTATTTTCCATTCAATGTGCCCTTTTATAATTTCTAAGGTGATAACATTATTGTCCATAAAATGTATGGAAAATACGTGCACGTTTATAACGTTATCGTAAATGGAAATTAAAAAGCGTGTTCATATGGGTAGATTTTCGTTATTTATCATCATTTACAGGTGTTATTAATATTAATTATTTATAATACGGCACCGCACCACAACCGCGGCACGTGTCACATCCCAACATATAATGTGTCAAACGCAATAACAAACGAATACCAATATACTATACTAGCTGCGCCCCGCGGTTTCACCCGCGCAAGTCTCGATCCCGTGGGAATATCGGGATAAAAAGTATCCTATGTCCTTTCCCGGGACTCAAACTATCTCTATACCAAATTTCATCTAAATCGGTTCAGCGGTTTAGGCGTGAAGAAAAGACAGACAGACAGACAGAGTTACTTTCGCATTTATAATATTAGTTTGGATTTGGATTTTCAATGTAAGTGAATACATTGTAACAATCTACGCACTCAGGACCGAAACCAAAAAAAAAAATTTGTGCGATGAATGATGAAATGATGATAAATAACGAAAATCTACCCATATACAGGGTTATTTTAAATTGGCTAGCTAAACTGCACAAATGCGATGGGTGTCGATACCTGAACCCGATAAAATAAAAATCAAAAAGTTTTGATGTTTTTTTAAGGACGTCCATGACCGCTTTTAGTGTTGTTACTTGTATGATTTGAGAAAAATTGTTTTCTTGAGTTTTATCGTATTTAGATCTCGATATACCCGTCACGTATGTGAAGTTTTCCCAAATTTTCCACAATAATTGCGGTCGATGACCCCAGTACCCCACACAAAAAAAAAACAAATTAATTATTTTTTGTTTTATGATGTTTAGTTATCGATACCCATCCATCGCGTCTGCAGAGTTCAGCTAGCCAATTTTAAAATAACCCTGTATTTTCATACATTTTACTTACCTATATTACCGTGATACCGTGGACATCCACGACAATCGGAACGTTAGAAATTACAAAAGGCACAATAACATAGAAAAGTCCCATAAGAGTTATATTTGACCCCCATAGTTAAGTCTGCAAGTGCCATTAGTTTTACATCGCACAATAAATATATCGTTTATACAGAATCCCATTAATATAGATGAACAAATTTTAACACAGCGCTCAGTACGTCTAACCAAAGATATCCAAGCAAAAAAAAAAACACTGGTTAAAGTGATTTTATTTTGACCTAAAATAATAAATTGCCGGCACATTAGACATTAGTGTATTTTCGTTAGCTGATTATTTTTCTTGTAAGTATCTAATGCGTTTTTCTTATATATTTTTTTTACCATCGTCCTTATTTTGGTGGTCTGAATGTTTTGTAAAAGTTTGTCCATCTATTTTAATGGGACCTTATATACCCATGAATATATAATAATTGTATGTATAGAGAACATGTACTTGTCTGTGTGTAGAGTTTAGGTGTGTGTGTGTGTGATGTTAAAATTAGATACAGAACTGTTTTTTGTACCACAGTGAATTTTTTTTTGTTTAAATATGGTTGCGTTATTGTCAAATAACATACTGTTTTTTTTTTAAGTCACCACAATGCAACTTTTGTAATTTGCTGTAGGTACTTCAAGTTTAGAATCTCTCTCTGGAAAAACTAGAATCCCATGTCCTCGAATCCTACAGGATGTTTCTTTTTCAATAAAAGTACTTTTTCTATGTTTACCTACAAAATCGGCGTTTATAATGAGAATCTCATAAATAGCTTTAAACCAATCCGTTTGGCACTATTTCTACCAATAAAAGCTTTAGGCCCTTTGTACTGGCACGGTTTCTTTACGGTAAAGCGTATAAACCGCGTTGTCAAAAAAGCGGATCCGTTAACAAGCTTCCATAGTGATTCATACAACACTGACGACCGTGCCTACACACGGCGAATAAACCGTACTTTTTCACGGCAATAAAAACGTGTGTGTACAAATGGCCTTAAGGTATCACTTGGCTAAAAATATATTTTATTTGTTTGTAAGACACTACGTAAAGATCCCATCGTTGTCAGAATGTAAGGACAGGCAAAAAATATTTTTTGGCATTACTCCCTAGAGTGAGAAGTTCGCGTTAGAAGCACAATAACGTACAATAATACGCGCTTCGACGTGGAGTTGCGGACACCAGCCCGTATTACCTATTAAGTATCCCGCAGACAGAAGCGACGCGACTCTACTAGAACAAGTTCTATGAAAACTTCATGGAAATTGTTCTACCAGAATCGCGTTGCATCGTCGCGTCGCGCTTGTCTGTAGAAGGCTTTGAGGTACGAACGGACTTCTCGCTCTACCTAATGACGCCTTAAGAGGAAGTTAGAGGTACAGAAAAATGCTGATCCATGTGTGTTAGTGTGATTTCACCATTTTAAACTTTCGTATGCCACGCCGCGTATACAGGGTGTTACGGAAAGGGTATATCAATACAAACGGGTTGAAAGGTGTATCTGGTCTAGAATCTCTGTACAAAATTTCAGCTCAAAAGCAGTAACTTTGAAAATGCTTAATATTTTTTTATTTCGATAGTTTATTAAATTGAAATCATAACAAACGTGTCACCGCACTACGAGGGTCATTATCCATTATCTGTAGTGTGTCTGTGCGCCTAGTACACGCACATCACGCCGCCGCGCGCCAGTGCAGCGCCGTGATGTCGAAATAAAAAAATATTAAGCATTTTCAAAGTTAATGCTTTTGAGCTGAAATTTTGTGCAGAGATTCTAGACCAGATACACTCTTCAACCCGTTGGTATTGATATACCCTTTCCGTAACATCCTGTATACAGCGATGTCTGTCGCGGAATATGGTACTCACGCGAGTGCGATAATACCGCGTAGATATACAGGGTATTCGGCAGAACGCTGAACACACGAAAATGGCAGATAGATGGGTTCGTTTGCTAACTACCCAGCCCAAAAAAAATTACCTTTAATTATTCATGAGTTTTAAAACTTTGAAGGCCTATAATTTTATGTAGTATAGATGAAACTGGCAACACTTATTTTTTGTTTTTGTCTCGACTATTGGTAGATTAATCTAAAATTATTATTTGGTGCAAACAGTAAAATCGGCTATAAAAAATTAAAAAAAAACTTTGGGGCCTAGGTATTTTTTTTTTTTGGGCTGGGCAGGTAGTAGACGACCCTATATATCTGCCATTTTCGTGTGTTCAACGTTCCGCCGAACAACCTGTATACTCTCCAGCAGTGTACTTATTTTGGAGCCTTGGTAGTTCATACGGCATACGAACGGTTAAACGCTACTCACATTAATTCGAAAGTGATCTTGTTTGACGACCTTGCCTATGGAACCTTTAAGTTGTATCATGCCATACGTATTTGATTTACATGGAAGCATAATTATACAAAGAATGTAGAAAATATGGATTAAATCTAAAGATTTTCATGAAATCACTTAAAGTTAGCACATATTGTCACTGATGTTTGCGAGGCCACGCTTGAGCTCAGTAATTTGTTCATTTTGCAGACTGATCATTGTGTTGTACGTTATAAGTTGTAATAAATACTGTGAATCGTTGTTTTGGTGTTTTTTTTTATAATACCTTTCCCTCGTACTAAAGTTGTTCCCAAATTATCAGATGAAAGTGAAAACAGACCTGCGAATTGGTAACATTATAATAATTATACCACCCTTTCCAACAATTATTGTTTGAATAACATTATTAACCTTTTAACCGCTTACGTCGGATTAATCCGACAAATATTTTCGTGTCTTTTCCGCCAGAGTCGTATATATACGACCAAATAACACAGCTCGTTTAATCTGTATTATTATTACATCATCACAGCTCGTTTCATCAGTATTTATTTTTCTTTTTTTTTTTTGTCCGGCGGTGTGGGCACGACAACTGTTATAAAGTCGGGCGGTTAAAATGTTAAATATTTGAAGTTGTACAGGATAGCACATTTTTCAATAGTAGGTATTACTTATTCTGAAATCATAACATAGTTGAAATTCGTTTTAAAATCAATTGGAGACGAGGTTATGAATATGGAATAGTGCAAGCTCTTCGGGCTCAATCCAGAACTCAATTTGTCTAGCATTTTTCCAGCTGAGTTGGTGTCGGCTTCCAGTTTAACCGAATGCAGCTGAATACCGAAATGTTTCATGATGCGACTGTATGTCTTACTTGCCCAACCCAGTCACTGGGTAACACGATACCCCTTGGTAAGACTGGTTGTCATGGGCTTCTGACTATGTCAAAGATCTACGAATGACAGCGGGACCAACGACTTAACGTAAGAGACACGGATGTCCCGCGGGGCAATTGCGTAACACTTTATCAATCGGAATCGGTTTCATTTCGACAGTTCAACAACATTCATTGCGTTATATACGTGTTGAGCAGACAAATTTTTCGAACTTATGAAGCAATGGATTAGCAATTGGCTTCGAAATGGTTCTGTTTCCGATTTATAGTGTGTTACGCAATTAGGGTGCAGATGTGTTATGGACGGTCATCCATCCACGACCCGACTGCGGCAAGCTTAACGTGCGGCTGTTATCTATTATTTAGCCACGAGCACCTTTTTCATCGCCACTTCTATTATCATGAATACCAGTTTCCACTACAACTTCAAATATTTCTACGAATCAAAGTGAAAATCAAATTAATTTTCACAACAAAATGGTTGCCTCGTTGGTGTAGTGGTCGCAAGCGTGACTGCTGAGCGTGAGGTCCTAGGGTTCGATTCCCGGGTTTGCGAAGTGTTATTGAGTTTTTTCATTTGGATTTTTTTAGTAGAAGCCTGGAGTCTGGATTTGTGCCCGGTTGATGGCAATAGGCTCGCACCCTATTATACAGGGTGTAATTTAATTAATGAGCATCCTTTTAAGGGATCATTGTACTCATCATTATGAACAACTTTTACTATGGGACCAAACCTGAAATCGCGAAAAAAAGTCAGCTCTTCCCTACATTTTGACGAGTTATGTGAACATAAATGCAAGGAACAGCTGATTTTGTTTTCGCGATTTTAGGTTTAGTCCCATGGTAAAAGTTGTTCATAATGATGAGTACAATGACCCCTTAAAAGGATGCCCAATAATTTAATTTCACCCTGTATAAGACTTAAACATAGCTGGCGAAATCTATGTGCTAAGGTACACCTCCGCCTCTGCCTTTTCTTCAGGGAATGTAGGCGTGATATTAAGTCAGGGGTAATAAAATAAAAGATTAAAACAATTTTCCAGTGGACGTGGATATTTATTTTCATTATTGGATACATTTAACATTGATTTGAAACTGCAGACAGAACACTTAAACGCTTTGGTTTATTATTATATTTATTTTACTTAACTTGTGAAATTAGGCCTATTTGAAATATTATTGAGCTAAAATACCTCGTAAAGGTGCAGTTCCACTAGGTTTCAACTTTATATATCACCTCTTTTTTCAACGATCGGTGGGCCGGCCATATTAGCCGTAGAACCGATGACCGTTGGCAGTGGCGGATTTACCAATAGGCTGAGTAGGCTGGAGCCTAGGGCGGCAGATTTTAGGGGCGGCTTTGAGGCTAACATTTTTTATAAAGGTCTTACTGAAATTGAAAAGATTAATATTTATATACCTACCATATTTTTTTGGAAAGAATAAACAAAGGGAATGCTCAAATTCAGGCTTCTACCGTAAATTTTATTAAAATCTACAGTAGGTACGGTTGCCGATCTTTACAAATCTCTGCAAGTTTTTCGTAGCTGATGAACGAGAACATTTTAAGTAGGTACCTATTTTGAAAAAAAGGCGAAGCAGTATACAAAAGACGGGACATTATTGTAGAGGTCGGTAGGGGCGGCAACATTTGAATAGCCTACTGGCGGCAAATGAGTAAATCCGCCACTGACCGTTGGTGTAGACGTGTCCTTGAGTGAAGACCGCGAATTGGCAAACGTAAGGTAGGACGCCCTCAGGCTAGGTGGAGCGACGATCTTCGCAAGGAGGCTGGTAGCAGCTGGATGAGAGTTGCCGAGAATCGAGCTGAATGACGTGCAATTGGAGATGCCTATGTCCAGCAGTGGACTGCTGTGGGCTGATAAGTATGAATTAAAAATCATCGACAAAAATCGAGGTTATAAAAATAATATCAGTTATCAAATCGAAAACAACTTGTAAGGTGATTTAAAACTTGAGTTTCAGGTTCAAGAATTCAAATAATCGGATCAATGCATTCAATTTAACATCAATATGCAGTCAACAAAAGAGATAACTATGCAGGATCGTCGGATATAGTTGAAGCTTAGTAAGAAACCGATGGATGTTCTCGAATAAAAATTAATTTTATTAATAGTAAACAAACAGCTTATTTATCAAATTAAATTTCAGTCGACAACATCCATCGGTTTCTTACTAAAGTCCAACTATATCCGACGATCCTGCATACTTATCTCTTTTGCTGACTACGTTTTCTGATCTATTCCTTTACTTCTCTATCTCCCTTTTCTCTCTTTTCCATAAGATACTTTTCGAACATACCATCACAGCAAGAAGGAAGTTAGAAGGCCACAAGGTGGACTGATGACCTTGTGAAGGCCGCAGGAATCCACTGGGTGCGGGAAGCACAGAACCGGTCGAAGTGGAGGTGCTTGGGGGAGGCCTATGTCCAGCAGCGGACGTCTTTCGGCTGAAATGATAATGATACACAACAGTGGAACTGCGCCTTTATCCGTCGCAAGATTCGAGGAAGCGCTGACGTAAAATATAATCGATCTATTATTTTTACAAACTGCTTTTGTAACACCTATGTTAGTGCAAAAATCCGTTTTAAACGTTAATTTTCAGTGACTTTTTTAACAATTTTTCTAATACAAATATGAACACATTTAACCTTATCTCAATAGTTTATAGAACAACTATTTAGCAATAGATAAAGCTTACTGCCACTTACAATAAACACGAATTTATAATAGGCATCTAGTTTTTACGTTCATAATATAAATACCTATTAGTATTCTATTAAAATCATCGTCGACATGAAATAAATATACAGGGTGGTACCATCGACACGCAAACGTAAACCACGTATTCAACACATGATTCTAGACCTAGCGTAGAAATTGTTTGTCGGTTATAAAAAAAAAATCTAATGTTTCATAGAAAAGTGCGATACCTACGCGGTCAAAATCGGCGTAGCACGGTATGGCACGGCAGGTTGTGCTGCGGCATCCTACTGAAAGCCCGCACCGACCGGACTGCGCCCCATTAACCTTTTAACCGCCTACGTCGGATTAATCCGACAAATATTTTCGTGCCCATTCCGCCAGAGTCGTATATATACGACCAAATAACACATCTCGTTTAATCTGTATTATTATTATATCATCACAGCTCGTTTCATCGGTATTTATTTCACTATTTTTTTTCTCGGGCGCTGGGGGCACGACAACTGATATAAAGTCGGGCGGTAAAAAGGTTAACCGAAATGACAGCTGCACAAGTTTCAAACTTATTTCAACTAGCTTAGCAATCATAATTCCTCGACACAAAATGACCCATACGTCTCGCGGGATGCAATGGCGCGCCGCGGCAATCTGTGGAATGAAACGGCATGACACGTCATGCCGCGGCGCGTCGCGTCATGCCACAGCATCCCGCGGCACGTCGCGGCATCGTGGTATCGAAATAAAGAAGGTAACATGAATTCTAAACTCATTGAAATAAGATTCAAAATAACTTGATTTGTAATAAAATCCTTTGCCACGACACGCCGTGTCGTGCCGTCAGTGAGCGCCGCGCGCCGGCCCTAAACAGCAAAATACCGACCGACAAACAAAGCAGGGCGTTGTTGGCGCCCAAAAAATTACAAAACTTCATACCCACTCGACCTAAATGTATGAGACGGCTGATTATATTTTCGCGATTAAGATGTTGATCCCATGGGGAAAGTTGTTCACTTTGATGGTCTGTACCACATGCTTAACCTTTTGACCGCTCGTGTCGTTTTTCTGCGACAGAGAACATGCATGATTTTTCCGTTCTATTTTCATCCTATTAACTGCGTGGTACAACAAAAACCATTATAAAAATAGAGATAAAAACTTTTTGACTATTTTTTAATCGATACAACGATTTCTCCTCCTTATTTATTGTAGGTATTATTTTATCGATTTGTAGCCGCGCGCTAGGGGCACGGCAACATATATTTAGCCAAGCGCTTAAAAGGTTAAATATGAGCACACCTTTCTGATACATGCTGTAAATATAGATAGTGTCGACAAAAATGTCTGGAATTTGGTTAAGGTAAGCATTTTGATACATAGGTACTATAAAATAGATATACACATATGTAATATTATACCTAAGCAAACAGCTTGTATATTTTTAAAAGTACCTACCGCTATTAATCAGACATATTATCCTTAATAATATTATGACTTTTATCACATCAAGACCTAAAATCCATTCCTGTACCATTCTTTAGAATTATATAATTTATTTTAGATTCATATCTACATTATCATATTGAAAAACTAATTCGTAATTTTTAAGCTAATTTTTTTAATAAATATGAAAATTAAGTAATAATTTAATTAATTAATATTTCTATATGAAAGATCAAGCTGGGGTTTCCTAAGATTGCGGTGGCCGCCATATAGCGTCTCCATAATTTACCGTTACATCACATCACTGAAACGTAATTTATATCTAGAAGCGTTGGTGTGTTTTCCTAGAACGTTTTAAGTCAAACCCTGGTGCCATCTCTTTCATGACGTCCGTCATGTGGCGGCCGCCGCTCTTCTAGAAGACAGTAGCTCAAAACTTTTGTGTGTGCAATTATTAGTAGAATCGATGTTTAGAGTCGATCAGAATATGGTAACAATCGATAAGGTATTTACCAAAATCTTTGTAAATACATAAAAAGTAAAAACATACATAGGTAATTTGTTAATTACATATACTTAATTATATTATATTATTATAATAAGCATGTGTGTGAGAAAGATACAAAAGCTAGAAAGGGGGTGACTGCTGAGATGACTTAAGAGGCAGTGGGCAGGGCACATTGCTCGCAGAACAGCCGATGTGGTCGAAATGTTCTGGAGTGAAGGAGAAGCGTTAGAAGACCTCCCACAAGGTGACTGAACTGGAACTGAACAGACAGCTGTGCTGATGGACAATTTGTTCCGCCACTTCTCCCCAGCGAAAGCACTAGGAAGTGGTGAAGGGCGGGCGTTTTGGGGGACTGTCTTTTGTAATTTTGACGTTCGAAAAGTGCTGATTCTCAGCCTAGTTTGAATAAATGACTTTTGATTTTGGTGGACCGACGACCTTGTGAAGGCTGCGGGAATCTACTGTATGCTAGGAGCACAGAACTGGTCAATGTTGCAATGCTTGGGGGAGGCCTATGTCCAGCAGTGGACGTATTTCGGCTGAAATGTTGATGGTGTGACTGAGATGGCGACTAA
Source organism: Amphipoea lucens (assembly GCA_947508005.1). Lineage (NCBI taxonomy): Eukaryota > Metazoa > Arthropoda > Insecta > Lepidoptera > Noctuidae > Amphipoea > Amphipoea lucens. The sequence continues at coordinate 1,039,909 of OX382382.1, read as the reverse complement.
TAGAGAAGTATGGAAGCAGAAAACTTGTTGCGCCGACTACTAATAAAGTGGAATAAAGCCAGGTGATGAAAATGAGAAAAAGTAAAATAAAAAACCAAAATTAAAAATACAAACAGTTGTTTTTATTCAATAGAATGCTGTGAAAAATCACACTACAGAATCTAAGATACCACAATACATATAATGTATACTAATATTAAATCACATACATGTAATTATTAATTATTAAATACTTCCCCATCTTTATAGGATGCTGCGACTTTATATACAGTGTGAATTTTTCAAGTGGGCGTGGATGGCCAAATCCGAAACTATGAGGATTAGCGAAAAATACTCAAAGGAGTCGCGGGCTAGATTTTGATGAAAACTAAAACTGCATCATTAGATTTTTGAAAAATCAATATTTCTGGCCAGGAATCGAACCTGTTGATTTTGAAAAAAAAAAACACATACTGTATTATTACACCATTTAATTGTGTCGCTAATAAGGATCGAATTCTGGAAAGTAATGACATACGGCAAACTAACAGGTTTCTGATTCTCAGCCTAATTTGGTTAAATGACTTTCGATTTTTTTGCTTGTCACAGCATCCCATAAAGATCATTTTCATCTGAACAGATCAATCACAGTTAGTTAATATCCCACAACTGACTATAATTTATATAAGAGACGCAGTATTATAGTCAAACTGTCCTAAATTGAATTATTTATTTCATAAACTTGTGTTGGAATGAGAAAAATGTAGAGCTATTTGTAGAAATTATGAAAATCAACTGATATTACGTTTATAATCAAAAATGTTTGTTAAACTTTCAAAACAATATATTCCACGGACGCCGTTGTTTCTTTAAACTTTGACAATGTTATTTCAATGGACATTGACAATGTATTTTCCTTTGGACATTGACAATGTATTTTCCGCGGACATTAACAATTTATTGTCCTTTGGACATTGATAATGTATTTTCTGTGGACATTGACAATGTATTTTCCTTTGGACATTGACAATGTATTTTCTGTGGACATCGACAATGTATTTTCTGTGGACATTGACAATGTATTTTCCTTTGGACATTGACAATGTATTTTCCTTTGGACATTGACAATGTATTTTCTTTTGGACATTGACAATGTATTTTCTGCAGACTTTGACAATGTATTTTCCTTTGGACATTGACAATGTATTTTCTTTTGGACATTGACAATGTATTTTCTTTTGGACATTGACAATGTATTTTCTTTTAGACATTGACAATGTATTTTCCTTTGGACATTGACAATGTATTTTCTTTTGGACATTGACAATGTATTTTCTGCGGACTTTGACAATGTATTTTCTGTGGACATGAAATTGTCCTTCCTGTGGATGTTTATGGTGGTCCAGCAGTAAACGCCAGATGGTTTGAAAAATATTAATATTCAGTTGTTTTTCACAATTTTCCGTGAGCTAATAAAGTTTAAAGTTATTATTATAAATATGCGATTTTGAGTAAAATTAAATTGAAATGCCTTCGCGTCTATATTATGGGAAATATATCTAATTTAATATATCGACGACAAATTATATAACATAACATCACGCCTGAATTACCTGAAGGGTTAGGCAGTTGTGTACCTATAGTACTCCCACATATCGCCAATTATGTTTAAAGTCCCATGTAATAGGGGGCGAGCCTATTGCCATCAACCGGGCACAAATCCACTCCCAACTACTACTGAGAAATTCTACATGGAAAACCCAATACATCTTTACGCGACCCGGGAATCGAACCCGCAACCTCAGCAGTAGCGCTGCTACTAGACCAATGAGGCAGTCGATGACATATTTTTAAACCACAATAAATAGTAGTCCGAAGTTTGCATTGCTAGATGGCAGTAGTCTTGCCCAATATTATGGTATAATCAGCCTATAATGTTCCCACGGCTGGGACACAGGTCTCCTCTCTGTGAGAGGGAGTGGGCCGTAATCCACCACGCGGGCCCAGTGCGGGTTGGTAGATGTCACATGTCTGCGATTTTTTGGTTCTAGGACATGGCGGTTTCCTCACGATGTTTTCCTTCACCGTTTTGAGAGCAGTGGTGATGAAATAATTTACACAAAGTAAAACGGCTGTCTGGGTTCGAACCTAAAACCTCGTAAGTCGCGGCTGTTACCACAGGGTTACCACTACTTTTATTATATGGGGTTTAAACAACTATACTCCATTTGAAATAAGAGTAGACATTTAAATAAACCTTTTTTGCCGTCCGTTCAACCGATTTTGACTTCAGTTAGTATTGTAACCTCGTTTTTTGTTTTTAATGTCATTCTTATGTCTACGGAATAGAAGTCAAAATCGGTTGAACCTACGGTAAAAGTTTGTTTAAATTTCTAATGTTATTTTAAATGGTGCATAGCGAAATGTGGGTGCTGGCTACCCCTACGGAGAACACAAGCGTAATATTTTTATAGAATTTGCCACCAATATATTTTTCGTTCTTCGTGCTACAACACGGCAGTCAATCATTATAAAATAGTGTTAGATTATTAGCGACTACTTAAAATCTAATTTTATGTAGACCATTATTATTTTATTTTCGGTTTTTGGCTGTGTAATAACAAAAATTACCGACAAATGCTTGCACTGACTGGATCTACTTATTCTGTGTGGTTCTTTCCTCAAACGACCATTTCAGACACTAATCTAAGGTCCGACCGCGCCAAATTTGCCAAAGATGTAAACAACAATGGCCGCTCGAAATTGAATAAAATCGATAAACCAGTTTTTATTTGAAGTAATGTTTGTTTTCGTCTAAATCTTCGAGCTAACTAGACGAAAACAAACATTACATAAAATAAAAACTGGTTTATCGATTTTATTCAATTTCGAGTGGCCATTGTCGTTTAGATCTTTGGCAAATTTGGCGCGGTCGGACTTTACATGGTCCTCACACGATCTGACCAAGATTATGTCTTGTCTTGGATACTTTGACCTCTGAGTTTGTTTCGCCATTTCTGTTTAGGTGTAGCTAGATAGGAAATGTCGATTCCATCTAGCTTATTTTTTTTAATAATACGACTTGTTATATCCTAATTACAGAATAAACAATTTCGTTTTATTAAAAGAAGAAAGTCTTTTGTCCTCATCATTTGTCAAAATTCTGATACAAATAATGTAAACTGCCTAGCCTTTTCTCAACTATGTTGTGGTCAGCTTCCAGTCTAACCGGATGCAGCTGAATACCAGTATTTTACATGGAGCGACTGCCTATCTGACCACCACAACCCAGTTACTAGATAACACGATACCCCTTGGTAAGACTGGTTGTCAGACTTTCGGGTTTCTGACTACCCGTAACGACTGTCAAAGATCTAAAATTTTTGTCAGATGTACTCATAGTAGAATATTCTTATCAAAATATTGTTATTACACGACCAGTAACCGTGTTACCCTTATTAAACGTACACCGTGATAATAATAATATAACAATTAATAACATAGCGTTGCGACAGTCGTGCGACAGTCGTACGACTAGTCGTAAGCGCATTAATACAGTCGCAATTGTTAGCAATATAAAAAGTGATAATTTTTGGACATAGCTCGTCATAATTACAATAGTTCTAGTATATTTTAATTAATATACGCAGTTTTTTGTATCATTTGTGATACAAATACAAATTATTACATAAAGCATTAACATCTAGTCGCGTTTGTGAATTCGGCTTTCATATTGTTCGTTTAACTTTACATATTTTACTTAAAAACTAATGAACAGTTTTTTTTTATTGAAAAAATCGATGTAGTGCCCCGAATCACGTTTTTGCTTAAAAATACCTATTTTACAGAATGTCAACATGGATTGTAACTATTTTACCCAACTACAGCAGAGAGAGAGGTTATAAATGTCACTAATTTCGATGTTACCATTACTATTTGTAACATAATATATAATTGTACTATGTAAATACAATTTTTTTTTGGAATCTGCGGGTATTTGAAAAAATATTGCAAGTTCGGGGTACTACGAATATTATTACAACAAATCTCGTTGTCCGAAAGTACAGTCAATCGCAAATCAGTGGGAGACTTGCCCTACAAAAATCGCCATTACTGCTGTCTGAATTAAAGGTGGTGTCCATGTCAAATCGTTACCACTGTTATGCAGTCGACTGTATGAGGAAGGTTGCAAAGGCAAGCCACTTAGATTAGTATTATTATTGTATTAATCGACACCGAGATATTTTATAATGAATTAATTACAAATACCGGGTCAAATTAAATAGCTAGCGAAACTTCGCAGACGTGATGGGGTCAGCGACCGCTCAGAACGTTGTTACTTGAAGTTTGAGTTGAAAAAATCTGTTTTCTTATGTTTAATTGTATTTAGAATTAGATATCGATACTTCTGTGAAATACAGGCGCCAGCACATCAAGCTACTACAATCTGTCAAATTTCTTTAATAGATTTTCAACTTTATTGCTAAAGCATAAGGTTCAAAGTTGATTGGGAAAATTTGACAGTTTCGGGTAGCTTGATTGCTGGCGTCTGTACACAAAAAAAACTGATTTTTAAACCGATATTTTAAGTGACTACACTAGCAGCGGTCGATGAACCCACAAAAAGTCATCAAATTAATTTCTTCTTTGTTTTTTTATAATTTTTAAATATCATTTTGTCTGCTAAGTTTCGCTAGATAATTTCATTTGTCCCTGTATATGATTTGGATAAAGTAATCCAACCAGAGGAAATTATTTACGTTGATTTTTTTAAGAGTAAGAGACTAAGAGCCTTATCACACTAGCGGTTTGCGAGCGGCTGCGTCGCGAACACGCCGCGGCTGCACAGCGAACACGTCGCGGACGCGTGGCAAATTCGCAACGTTTTCGCCGCGTGTTTGTAGCAAGTTAACGACGTACAATACACTCAGTAACAATGGCGCCCACACACACACGCACAGTAACCCGAATGTGATTCGCTGCGCATGCGCCGCGTGTTCGTTGCGCGCCCCGCTCCGCTTTGTGGACGCTCGCAATCCGCTAGTATGATAAGGCCCTTACATTGAACTTTTTAACCGGCTTAAACAGAGGAGGTTCTGTATGTCCGTTAATATGGCACATCGGTAATTAGAAAGAGACCGTCACGCAGGTATGAGTGACAGAGACGAAGCTATACAAAGTCCAACTTTTTCTAAATCTGAATGTGCTATAGCAACGGCCGCATATTGTACAGTCAACCCGCGCACTAGTAGTTACAAAAATGACCCTTACAGCTACGACATAAAGGCGCTGTCAATGTCAAATGATTACCATTTTTGTGCGGTTGACTGAACGCCTCCAGCGAAATTTCTGCCACTCAAAATGGGCCGCTGAAATTACAACCTTGCCGTTTGTGCAACAAACTCGACAGAAAAAGATCCAAACTCATTTTGAGGTACAAAAATATCGGAAAAAACAACTTATTTTTCAGGCATCTAATGATAATAATTACAATATTGCCTTTAACAACGCACTCGCCAGAAAAAAAAAACTCATTTTGACCGGCAAAATCAAAAATATCCATTTTTTTTTTCATTTTCCAGGCTATTTTTCGGGCATTTAATGAAAATAGTAACATTGGTGCCTGTCCTGCTGTACTCGGGCATGCCGCCCGCACAGCCCGTACAACTCTCAAATGATGTTGCAGCAGCGGCAGTACCGCGGCCGTGCGCGCGCGCCGCCCACGGGCGGGGTCACGGGCGCGAAGTAGGCGTGCACTTTTATGTTTGGAAGATGATTCTGGAAAAGAGAGATATTTATATATTACAGTGAGGAAAAATGTAACCACTCCAAGACACAGAAGGGGTTCATGGCTAAATAATAACAGTCGCACGGGTCCTATGCAAGGTTAAGCAACGCTTGCCAAGACTGGTCCGCGGATGGGTGACCATTCATAACATACCAAGACCCCTCCGTGCCTCGGAAAGCACGTTAAGCCGTTGGTCCCGGCTGTCATTCGTGGATCTTTGACAGTCGTTACGTATAGTCAGAAGCCCGAAAGTCTGACAACCAGTCTTGGCAAGGGGTATCGTATTACCCAGTAACTGGGTTCTGGAGGTCACATAGGCAGGCGCTCCATGTGAAACACTCTGCATCCGGTTAGAATGGAAGCCGACCCCAAAATAGTTGGGAAAAGGCGAGGCAGATGATGATAATGAGTTATGTTGTGTGTGGTGTCGCATACCGTCTATAAGGCGTGCTACAAACTTGTTGTTCAACAAAATACTGTCCCATCGAATGTACCGACCCAAATAAGTGTGTAGCTCGCCTTATTGACCTTCCATACAATGACGGTTCCCTATCCATTTGCATACAATTTAAGACCTCATATAACTTTGCATACTTTTGTTTCTCTTAATTATATTTTCGCATAACATTATTTACGCATAACGGCTCACGCATAATAGTTTTAAGCATAATTTCTCTAATCATAACATTCTAAAGCACACATTTTGCACGCTCATTTTATTTCTAATGACGTCAGGTCGACGGAGCCCCGCTGCGCGGGGCTCCTATTTCTGTCTGCAGGGTTTAAAGGAACCTAACCAAACCGAACCTCGGGGTGCCTCTGACGTCGTTTAATATTATGCGAATTAAATTTATGCCAAAACAAATTAGCCTTCAAGATAATTATGCCAACATATACTGTATGCCAAAAAAAATGGCAAACTATTATTATGGCAAAACAAATTATACCAAAATAGTTATGCCAAAGTATATTAGGAAAAAGAACATTATGCGAAAAAAAAAAGGAATCTCTACAATGACAGGGGGTAAAAGTGATTTTTGGCTTGGTTAAGGGACACTGTCTTAGAACGTGTCTCCACACGGCGATATCATCGCGGCGAAAATTTGATGGCACGGCGAGACTATCGCCGCGATTCTCTCGTTCGTGGAGACGGCCCCTTAGGGTCAGCGCAGACAGAACGGAGCGCAGCGGAGAGGATTTTATTAACGCACTTGAAAATAAACTTTAAAATTATTGCAATAAAGTCGCGCGTATCTTCGAGGACGCGCGAGCATTTTTTGTCAGGTTCAAGCATTTATGCACTTTATTAAAATCCTCTCCGCTGCGCTCCGTTCTGTCTGCGCTGACCCTTAGCGTCTTTTTACACCCGTTACACTCCTCTCGTGATGCTATTTCATGCAGTACATACCCTCAGCTTCCTAATAGCGTTCCTGCTGACCATCTGACAGTCGTAGAGCTCGATCAGCTGCAGGTTGTGGCAGGAGATCAGGTGCTCTAGAGCGCCGTCTGTCACTAGCGGGCAGTTGTCTAGACCTGGAGGGAATAGTTATTTGTTATACAAGAGTGCAAAGTTGCTTTTTAACCGCGTGTTCAATTTTGATGACCGAGCAAGCGAAGGATTCTAAAATTGAATCACGAGCGCAGTTAGTGATTCAAAATTAGAATCCTGAGCGTTAGCGAGGGAATCAAAAGAGCACGAGGTGAAAAATCTTTGCACTCGAGTGCAACACGTAACTTTTCATTCCACCTCAGCGAGGAAATGACTAAATGCAAAAAAAAAAAACGTTTACAATCACAAGATAGGTACACTTTTATTTCAGTTTAGGTATTAATTACTACATTATGACAGGTAAGTATTACAGAATAATCTTTAAATTATAACAAAATAATACTAAGGTATAATTAAGAAAATTTTAAAGTAACGTTGCTACAGTTATTTAAATTGAGTGTAATATTTTTGTTTGGTACTGTAATATTGGTGTTAGTCACTTGTGTACTGTTTTTCGGTAAACTATCTGTCATACTTAATAGTTGTACCGATTCATCGGATTCCCTTGGCGTGAATGTTGGAGAGAGAGGGAGATGGTTAGGTGTTTCATAACGGCTTATTTTTGATGTAGAAGGGCCAGTCCAAAGATCCGATTGAGGCTCTTTCAGTGTAATGGCTCCTACGATGCCTTCACATATTTTAGACTTATTTTGGATGGAATCCTCTATGTATCCCTCTACAACTGCATTGGACTTCCAGCCTCCGTGGCGCTTAAGGGACAGGAGATCAGCTCCGGAATCAGCCAAAAGTGTGGCTGAAGTTCGTCGGAAACAATGACCCGTGTACAACAGGGGTTCTGGAAGTTCAAGAAATGTTGCTATTTCTCGTGGGATACTGCCAATTTTATTAGTACCCATAGGCTGTCTAACACACTTTCCATTGCGATACTGTAGAAAAAATCGATTGATTGAAGTGTTAGGCGGGCGTAAGGCTTGATATTTCTCAACAATCGTTACGTATTCCTTGCGAATGACGAAGTTGCGGTCTCTTTTTGTCTTTGTATTAGGTAAATTAATTAATAGTAAGTCATCTGAATGTTTCTCAATGTTTTTGACATTAAGTTGTGTTAGTTCATTAGTTCGACATGCTCCGTTTATTCCAATAATAAGAACAACCTATAACGTAAAGAGTATTGTAGTAGATAAATGAATAAAATTGATATGAACGCATAATTATGCCTATCAACATCTACTAAGTATACTATTTAATTGAGATTAATATACTTAAGTAGATACTGAATGTGCAACTGACTTACTTTTGCCGCCAAATATACGGAATCGGGTGCTTCGTTAAGAAACTTTTCAATATCAGATACTGTGAAAACCTTCGATTTTTTTGGTTGATGACCAGATGAGGCTCTTTTTAAAAATGCCACTAATTTAGGATAGGTATCGATATGTTTGTCTTTTTTCATCTTTATTGTTGCTTTTAGCATCGAATACGTACTCCATAGAGTGCTTGCTTTCTTGTTCTCGGATAATTCTATAAAATATGCCAGCAAAACGTTTTCTGAGAAAGTTTTGGCTCCTTTTGCTAGTCGCCACGTGTTGAACATATCGTACTGTTTTAAATACTTCTCGCGTGATTGTTGAGGGAGAAAGCTCATTTGCGCATTATTAACAGTTTCAGTCAATTCTGTTGGCGTCAAGCAAACTTCCTCGTCGCTAGAATCACTCATTTTAGTTTTTTCACTTGTTTTCAAGTTTCTTGTTTTTAATATAAGGTTTAACAATGACGTGAAAAAATGCCGCGTAAAGAACCGCGTACAAAGCAAATTGAAAAAAGAACACCAAGAAGGTTCCGAGTCTGAGTTTTTAACAAATTAAAAAAAAGTTGTATGATATATTCGGCACCATAGAGGTAGCAGTAAATAGGTTTAATGTTTTTTTTAATTCACAAACTTAGTGCACACGATGTTCTAAATTCAATTTACTTTATCCTCTAGAGAATAAAAACGGCTTTTCCACTCAGATATTGAAGATTAAAAATACTCTTTCCGAGATGGTGGGATGAAAAAATATTTATTAATTACTAACAATAATAGCCCTCGGCGCAGGAAATATTATAGTGCAGGCGTGTGCGTACACACACGTGCACTCTCTGTTCCCTCACTCAAACTCAAAGCATTTATTTCAATTAAACCAATTACAGGCACTTTTGAATTGACAAAGGGTCGGTCAGTCAGAAAGATGAAGCTAGTTGCCCATTCCAAAGCGTAGGTAACTATGGAGAAGAACGGGCAAAAACTCCATGGACACTCTTTTAAATCAAAATAATATAGTTACAAAGTCTTGGTTACATCATTCATGTTAAAAATTATACATGTGAGAACGATGCAGAACGTTAAAAGCGTCCATAATGAAAAGAGAAGAATAAACAACAATTCAAATATTAAATAAAATAAAATAAGCCGTGGCAGCAAAGAGATGACCAGTCCCTACTGACGGCGCCCGTTCACGAACACGACGCATGTATTAGCACCATTCAGCTCAACCATTTTGAAGGGAGTTAAATGATCCAACACATGCGCCACCATCAGTGAGACATTTGAGTGAGCATGACGTACTCTCAGCCGCCAGGGTACATTCAAGTCAATGAAAGACTCTCACAGTCCGGCGGGACGGCAACCCGTACACTCGCGGAGAGAGATCAGGCGCAAGGCCAACGGCTTGACCCGCCCCACCCCGTTGATCTCGTGCTCGCAAGCGCGACTGCTGAGCGTGGGGTTCTGGGATTCAATTCCCGGGTCGGGCATAGTGTTATCAAACTTATATCCATACTAATATTATAAATGCGAAAATGTGTCTGTCTGTCTGTTACCTCTTCACGCTTAAACCGCTGAACAGATTTAGATGAAATTTGGTATAGAGATAGTTTCGAGTCCCGGGAAAGGATATAGGATACTTTCTATCCTGATATTCCCACGGGATCGACACTTATGCGGGTGTAACCGCTGGGCGCTGCAAGTCACACTAATTTTATGAAGGCGAAAGTTTGTGAGTGTGTGTGTGTGTGTGTTTATGTTTGTTATTTCTTCACGCTCAAACGGCTGGAAAATTGTATATGTGTCGATCCCGTTTGAATATTGGGATAAAAAAGTAGCCTGTGTTAATCCTGTTTATAAACTATCTGTGTGCCAAATTTCATCCAAATCCATTCAGCCGTTTGTGCGTGAAGAAGTAACAAACATACGAATACACTCACAAACTTTCGCCTTTATAAAATTAGTGTGATGAAACCGAATCTAAGAAAATTTACTTCCTTCATTATTTTCTTTTCATATAAGTCGGTTTTTAGTTTTTCAAGTAATTAGTCTTTGGGGCCGTTCAAGTATTACGTAAGCAGATTTTTTGCAATTATTAACCCCCCCCCTCCCCCTCGTCGGCAAAAGTAAGCAAAGCTCTTCCCCCCCCCTCCTCCCATGCTTACGTAAACATTAGTACATGCATTTTTAAATGTGTTCTGGTTTCTTTATTGATTCATGAGCAGCAGTTAAGTATATGCGTTTCGTTTTCAAGCATAGACAATTAGGGTTGCCATATGTGTTCAAACCAAAATCGACTAATTTTGTAGAAAAAACGAAAAAGTAAAAAAAATAAATACTGCTGACGTAAAGTATCACCCAGACCCCCCCCCCGTCCCCAAGTCATCAAAAGTAAGCAAATACCCCCCCCCCCCCCCTTGTAGTGCTACACTACGTAAGCACTACGGGGGGCAGGGGGAGGGGGGAGGGGGGGGTCTATGCTTTGATTATTTTTACTTGAATGGCCCCTTTTATCTTCTGTGCGTGGTTTGAACTCATATTCTTGTATGTTTCTATGATATAAGAAGTCATGAAAGATTCTGATCAACTTACCTAGCACGGTGAGATGTTCGGCGGCGCACGGCGACATTGATAACTGTTTGATACCGTAGTCTGTTATCAACTCGCAGTGGGATAGCGTCTGGAAAGAAAACAAAAATATATTATGTAAGGACCTGCAGCGCCCCGCGGTTTCACCCGCATAAGTGTCGATCCCGTGGGAATATCGGGATAAAAACTATCCTATGTCCTTTCCCGGGACTCACTCTATATCAAATTTCATCTAAATCGGTTCAGCGGTTTAGGCGTGGAAAGGTAACATACAGACAGAGAGACAGACAGTTCAAATACCAGGTTGAGCAAGGTGTTAAGCGACTACACGACCTAAAGCGCGGTCACTGTCGGACTGCATAGAAAAGAAAGAGAAGCGCGATGACACAACCGTGGTAATTTATTGCAAATATGAAGCAATTATCTATTTACAAAAACTCTCAAACACCAAACAAATAAAAACCGTATACTAAAATTCGGGGAATTAAATTGTCTTTCAGATGGTGAAAGTTTTATGAAAATACACCCGATAGTGTTTGCGTGATTATCGTTTTTATGTCCGCGGTAGACATTACTTTACAAATTAATTACACTATGTTAAAAAAATATAATTGCAAATATTCACATATCAAATTACGAAGCAAATGGTCTAGTATAACATTTATTTTTTTCAAAGAAATCAGTCCGGTCGATTAGACGTGATGTTGAATTTAAAATCATTAGAAGTCGTATATCTGCGCCTTAAAGGCAAGGGGATTTTCCGTCTTGATTTTCTCAGTAGTACTTTCACTATGGGACCAACTCTGAAATCACGAAAAAAAAATTTGCTGTTTCATACATTTTGGTCAAGTAGGTATTGAACTGTTGTATGAATATGAAACGGCTGATTTTTTTTTCGTGATTTCAGAGTTGGTCCCATAGTGAAAGTTGTTCATATTCATGGGTAGAACACCCTGTAAAAATTTGGATGGTGATAAAAAAATAAGCCTGTATAGGCACAGCTCTACCAACCAATTTGGGAAATTCAGACGTTATGTTATGTATATATTTTACTCACCAATTTCTCAAGTCGGGGACATCCCATGGATAGATGGACGAGCGTGTTGTCTGTGATCAGGACACACTCCTCGAGGTCCATTCGCTCTATCATCTTGCAACTCTGTTGAAGAATATATATAGAATATAATAAATATTAAGGTCAAAATATTTCAGCGGGTTGAACTCATAAAAAAACCGAGTGTGCTTATGACCACACGACTGAAGTGAAACTTCAAACGTATTTGGCTATGAGAGGAAGAGAGAAAGAAAATGTGCGCGCGCACTGCTTTCTCTTGCTTATATCCCCCACTCAACTCCCGTTCGCCGCACCCAATCACACTTTTCGTAACGCGTTCGCCAGTTTCCTACTCCCCAAGTCAAGCGCGCGTAAAGAAGTTTCACTTCAATAAACAAAATGTTACTATGGCATCAGCTGTAACATGGGAACAACTGTTCCGTAACTTTTGATTGGGTATTTAGTATCCAAGAGTGTCCATAGAGTTTCTTGCCCGTTCTTCTCCATAGGAACGTACTAAGCTTTGGAACGGGCAACTAGCTTTCATCTTTCTGACTGACCGATTACATGACAATTCAAAAGCGCCTGTAATTGGTTTGATTGAAATTAATGCCTTGAGTTTGAATTTAAGCAATTTTATATATTTATTTATTTTAGGATCTCCAACAACGTAAACATTACATATACATAGTTAATGGACGACAAAGTATTTGGTAGGTGTACAGTCACGTCTACAGGGTGTTACGGAAAGGGTATATCAATACAAACGGGTTGAAGAGTGTATCTGCCCCCTTATTCACAAACACTCGATATGCTTCCGTATCGTATCGAACATTAATCATTGTTATCGTAGGAGTCTTCTCAATGCTGTTCACAAGTCCAAAACCCGGAAATGTTGTCAGTTTAAATCAAATAGACGCCCGCTATTCTTCCAACAGCTATTTGCTGTTGAGGGGAAGTCAAATCAGGTTATCGAAATGTCAGGTTTTCGATACGATAGCCTGTCGTATGGTTGTGAATCAGGGCTCTGGTCTAGAATCTCTGTACAAAATTTCAGCTCAAAAGCATTAACTTTGAAAATGCTTAATATTTTTTTATTTCGACATCACGGCGCTGCACTGGCGCGCGGCGGCGTGATGTGCGTGTACTAGGCGCACAGACACACTACAGATAATGGATAATGACCCTCGTAGTGCGGTGACACGTTTGTCATGATTTCAATTTAATAAACTATCGAAATAAAAAAATATTAAGCATTTTCAAAGTTACTGCTTTTGAGCTGAAATTTTTACAGAGATTCTAGACCAGATACACTCTTCAACCCGTTTGTATTGATATACCCTTTCCGAAACACCCTGTATAAGTATGTATACACTTGGCTTTATTCAAAGGCGATTTTCTCCTTTATTTTTGAATAAAATTTTATGTTATTACGAACATAGTATTTTCGAACCTATAGGTTTATGTTAAGTGTCGTATTTCAACGTTGCATTCGTTATTTCACGAAAATATCGCAATTGAAAGTTGTCAAGTGTTGACATATTATTGCTCGTGACTGTACTCATGTATGTGAAACCACTGATATTTTTTAATATTTCGGAGTGAGACTAGAGTTTTACAGTATTATTTACAGACAGACACAATTTTCATATTTATACACAAGGTGGCAGGGACATCGAAGCGCAATTTCTTAAAAAAAAAAAAAATCGCTGTTTCATACATTTTGACGAGCAGGTATTGTTATTTGTAGGAAACGCTACGGTGTCTAGAATCATGTACTGAATTCATGTTTACAGTTTCCGCGTGGATGTTCTTGCCAGCCTGTATACATCATATATTACAAAATCGCCACACAGAACAAGTGGCGTTAAAAGACTCATAATCCTACACACAAAGGATCCTACACCCGCATTTTAAACAGAATATCAACCTCAAAACAATAATCACCACCAAAAGAAATTTCACACAAGCTAATCACCACTTCGAGCAATTTCACGCAAATTAATCACCACTTCGAGTAATTTCCAAAAAAAAACAGCACTCACCCTAGCCAACGCCTGGAAGCCGGCATCAGTGAGCTGACTGCACTGCGCCAGCTCGAGGGTCACGATGTCGGGGCAGCGCGCCGCGAGGGCCGACAGCGCCGCGTCCGTGAGGCGCGGGCAGCCCGACACGCACAGGCGCCGCATCGCCGGACCCAGCTTCGATATCGAGTCGTCCGTTAGTTGCTGTGGACAGAAAAATAGAACGTCATTAAGGTGAATGCACAGTGGTAGACCGCGAAATTTAAATTTTCTTACGTTTTTTGCAATTTGTAGGTCAGTGTCAGGTTGTATCTTGATCAAAATATGATTTGCGACTGTAAAAGACATGTATTTACAGAATTATTTTCATTAGAATCATTAATATATCTCTTTAAGTTAGATTTCTACCATAAACACTTTTCCATGCGAGATTTGTTCTTAACGGTAGAAATCTAACTTAGAAAAATGTATTAATGATTCTAATTATTATAATTCTGTAAATACGTACCTGTTATAGTCGCGAATCATATTTTGATCAGGGTACAACCTGACACTAACCTGAAAATTACAAAAAACGTAAGAAAATTTGAATTTCGCGGGCTACAACTGCGCATTCACCTTAAATCAATCTATTCTAAAATTATAAAGGGGTCAAATTTGTGAGTTTGTATTTGTATGTAGGGGGTAATCTTCGGAACTATTGATTCGATTCAAGATAATTCCTTCAATAAAATTGTTCGAACCCAGACAGGCTTACTTTGTGTAAATTATTTATCACCACTTCTCTCAAATCGGTGAAGGAAAACATCGTGAGGAAACCAGCATCTCCTAGAAACAAAAATTCGAAGACATGGTGACATCTACCAACTCGCACTGGCCCGCGTGGTGGATTATGGCCTACTCCTTCTCACCGAGAGGAGGCCAGTGTTCCAGCAGTGGGAACATTACAAGCTGATTAATGATTATACATTAATTATCAAAAAAATTAAATACTGGTATTCTGCTGCATCCGGTTAGACTGGAAGCCGACCCCAACATAGTTGGGAAAAGGCTAGGCAGATGATGACATTCATTATCGAAAATCTTGGAATCGGGGACGGGGCCGGAGGCAAGTGAGATCGGAAGCTGACACAGTTTACACCAGGATAGGTGGATGAGAAAATACAAGATGCAGATTCAGTAAAATGTAACTTACATCGCATCCCTGTGTATTGAGCCCTGATAAATCCGGGCAGTATGTGGCGAGTGTCGACACACAG
Organism: Amphipoea lucens; assembly: GCA_947508005.1. Lineage (NCBI taxonomy): Eukaryota > Metazoa > Arthropoda > Insecta > Lepidoptera > Noctuidae > Amphipoea > Amphipoea lucens. The sequence continues at coordinate 1,024,403 of OX382382.1, read as the reverse complement.
TTGTCGTTCACGTTTTTACAACCTGTAAGTAAAAGAGATGATTATACTAATAGATAATTACTCTTTAACACGCTGTCTACATCTCTTTATTTCTTGTCCTATCGCAGGTATGCTGGAAGAGATTTCTTATGAAATATGCATCACCTTTGTACCTATTTTTCTGTTCTGTTTTTTTCTTGTCTGTTTATATATGTGTGTACATAAATGGTAAATAAATAAATAATTAATTAAAACTATTTCATTACCATTACTCTCAAAACGGTGAAGCAAAACACCGTGAGGAAACCGGCATGTCATGTGTATATAAACAGTCTGCTTAATGGGATTTCCCATCGGCAAAAATGACGAATTTCCATACCTGTCACTGAATTTATGATTTTACTAGCTGGGCCCACGACTTCGTACGCGTGCATGACGGAAAACGTTTTATTATTTTGCGCGGAACCCTAATTCTTTTCCTAAAATAAAAGTAGCCTAAGTTACTCCTTATTACATCAGCTATCTGCCAGTGAAAGTCCCGTCTAAATAGGTCCAGCCGTTTCAGAGATTAGGCGGAACAGACAGAAAAAATTTTGTAAAATTTTTTATTTTGGTATATCGCACCTTCGGTGCAACAAATTCACAACAGCTCATTTTTTAATTTTACAGGAGAGGACTTTTAATTTTTTTTTTCGCATGTATTTCCTCATTTTCTCGCATTTATAACCACAAAGGCACCTGCGCCATCTAGTAGAATTTTGAGATACTTTCGCGGATGTTTTTGTTGCCCCAAGTATAGGCATAGTTCAGAGACAATTTGGCATACTTACCTCAATTTGGCAGTTTTGGCTATTTGTGAATTTGTTGCACCGAAGGTGCGATATGTACCGTGTGCATATGCATTTAGTAAAAAGCGGTTAGTTTAATATTACAAACAGACAGTGCAATTTTATTTATTTGTATAGATTAAGTAGTAATTTGACATACCTCTGCATATAAAAGTCTTGAGCCTGGGACAGGCGCGCGCTAGCGCTTCGACGCCATTTTCTGTGATTGCCTGACACCAGGATACGTTCACGTGGGTCAGGAGCTGGAAATATAATGGTTTTGTGTGTTAGGTCCATGTTGGAATAGAAAGGACATCATTCATTTCGAACCTAAAAATGAATCATCATCATCTGCCTAGCCTTTGCCCCACTATGTTGGGGTCAGCTTCCAGTCTAACCGGATGCAGCTGAATACATGTGCCACAAAAAAGTACTGTTTTCTTATGGGAAACTAGCTTCTGCCCGCGACTTTGTCCGCGTGTTTCACCCTCCCCCATTCATCCTCTTAGGGGTGGAATTTCGAAAAACCCTTTCTTAGTGGATACCTACTCGTCACAAAGAACACACCCTCCAAATTTCATGTCTCTAGGACCAGCGGTTTAGGCTGTGCGTTGATATATCGGTCAGTCAGTCAGGATTTTGAATTTTATATGTATAGATAGATGACCTTTTGAGATTTTTTTTACTAATACAACGAACGACTACAATTAAAACCCCGACTGCTAATTGAGATTGAAAATGTTATAAAAATACTAGCTGTGCCCCACGGTTTCAGCCGCGATAAAAGTATTATAGTCCTTTTTTATTGATTCACTTTACAAATCTCCACCCTCCTTTTAACATCCTTAAGGGATAATTTCGGGGATAAAAACTATTCTATATCCTTCCCCACAACTCAAACTATCTCCATACCAAATTTCATCTAAATCGGTTCAGCGGTTATTGATTCTCCATACAAACTTCCACCCCCCTAATCGCCCCCTTAAAGGATGATTTCTGGGATAAAAACTATCCTATATCCTTAGAAGGGTTCCGTACCACAAGCAAAAAAACGACAAAAAAAATCACGTCTGTTGTATGGGAGCCCCCTTAAATATTTATTTTATTTTGTTTTTAGTATTTTTTTTGTTATAGCGGCAACAGAAATACATAATTTGTGAAAATTTCAACTGTCTAGCTATCGCGGTTCATGAGATACAGCCTGGTGACAGACAGACAGACAGACGGACGGACGCACGGACAGACAGCGAAGTCTTAGTAATAGGGTCCCGTTTTTACCCTTCGGGTACGGAACCCTAAAATGAAACCCATTGCTACGGTTAGTGTGTTACGAAATTACCCCGAAGATCCACGTATGACAGTCGGGACCAACGGCTTACTGTGCTTTCCGAGGCACGGAGGGGTCTTGGTATGCGGTCACCCATCCAAAAACCGACCGAAAAAATAAATATAGGAAACAATAGTAATGGCACAAATATTAACCTTACCGGACATCCGTCTGATAGTGCCTTCAGTGAAATGTCGGTGATGTTCGAACACGAGTCCAGGTTTATCCTGAAAAAGAAGAAATATTCATAAATCAACAATTGATAAAAACAAACCACAGGGGTATTTCAGAGAGGAGGATTGTGTCCCAGCAGTGTTCCCACAGCTGGGACACAAGCTCCTCTTAAGGGGCCGGCGAACTACGCATGCTAATGCGTTATTCATACAAACGTAATACCAAAACAATTTGTAAATCAATCAGATTCTTTATGTAGTGTGTATTTATTCCGATTGGATTACAGATTATCTAGGTTCCCAAATATATATTTTGAAAGGACTCTGGTATAAAGTCGAGATATGAGGTTTTTCAAATTTCTATAGAAAACTTATTTTACTCATAACTCGTCTTTGAATCAGTATCCATTCAAAATATATACTTGGGAACCTAGATATTCTGTAATCCAATCGGAATAAATACACACTACATTAAGAGTTTCATTTACAAATTATTTTGGTATTACGTTTGTATGAACACCGCATGCTTCGCCGGCCTCTTAAGACAGTTGTCCCACCGCCGGCGATGAACGAGTATCGACTAGAACAAGCAACTGAAAACGAGTTGGCGAGCAGCGAGCAGCGAGTGTGTAGTTCCGATAGTTTTGTCGCTGGGCTATCAGCGAGTGTCCGAGTGCGACGGGCGATTACTCGCACCACTCTCTCGGGGCGGTTAGTCCCACAGGGTTTTCAGTCGGCGTGACCTCTGACCGCCAAGCGAGCAACGCTGAGCGAGTACCTATTCAAAAAGTAAAAAAAAACTCAAAGCATTTATTTCAATTAAACCAATTACAGGCACTTTTGAATTGTCAAGGGGTCGGTCAGTCAGAAAGATGAAGCTAGTTGCCCATTCCAAAGCGTAGGTACCTATGGAGAAGAACGGGCACGAAACTCCATAGACACTCTTTTATTTAAATCAAAATAATATGGTTACAAAGTCTTGGTTACATCATTCATGTTAAAAATTATACATGTGAGAACGATGCAGAACGTTAAAAGCGTCCATAATGAAAATACGAGAAAAGAAACAGTTCAAATATTAAACTAAAATAAGCCATGGCAGCAAAGAGATGACCAGACCCTACTGACGGCGCCCGTTCATGACGCATGTATTATCTATCTTTGATAGCTCTTGTCGCTCTGCGACGAACCAGTGGAGCGAGTCCTCGCCGGCAGTGTGAACAGTCAGCGATCAACTGTTAATATATGCATCTCTTTAGTTTACACGGAATGTATATCTATTGTACGTTTCTTGATCGAGAAAATAGCCGACAGTTAGTCGCTTCCTCGCCGGTAGGTGGGACAATGCTTAAATATGGGCCGATTATGGTAATATATATATATATATATATATATATATATATATAAACCATTTATTTTCAGGTTACAAAAACCCATAGATACATACCTTAACCTAAGTATACATAATAATATAGTAACAATTTTGTTAGTAAATAAAACTTAAAAACTATGTTAGTATCACTTAGTTGCACTAAGTCTTTGTGCGTCTTTGTTTTGTGTAATGGGCTGTAGACTGTCTCGCGATTACTGTACGTGGGATCGTCCTGGGTTCTATTCACAAGTTGGACAAAGTGATTTTCTTATCAGGAATCTCTTAACAGTAGCTCGGAGGCTGAATGTATGCCCGGTAATCGGCTCTCCTCTTATTGAAGTGGACTTAATAATTTAACTGGTGAAAGAATTTAAACTCCAGTCTACCAAAGTCAAATCAAAGTCAAATGGCTTATTGGTAATTGTTTTTATAGTGTGAAAGAATTTTTTGATAAAAAAAGTAGCTGATAAATATAAGATATGATGCTGAGATTTAATTATATTGCTTTATATACCTATAATTCTTATGTGTTCAAATAGATACGAAACCCCAATAACCAATGTTATTAAAAATGTTTTAATTTTAACAAATTACATACAAGTTACATTTAACTTGTTTAAATATTTGTATGCCAGACCATGGCGAAACATGTAAGATCAACAATTTATTTATAAGACCTTAATGTACAGACGCCAGCACATCAACCTACCCCAAACTGTCACATTTTCCCAATCAACTTTGAACCTTATGATTTAGTGATAAAGTTGAAAATCGATTAAAGAAATTTGACAGATTGTAGTACGTTGATGTGCTGGCGTCTGTACCATGTTTTAAAGCAAATAAATATACTTATTCTATTCTATTCTACCCTTCGGAGAAAGCAGACAGGAATAGAGGAATCGTCATCATCAGCCTGTCTTTTTCCAACAATGTTGCGGTTCGCTTGCTGTCTAACGGAAAGCAGCAGAATACTCGAATTCTTTAGGGTTCCGTGCCTCACAAGGAAAAAAAAAACGGATCACTTCGTTGTCCGTCTGTCTAACGCATTTTTCTCAGGAACGCGTGGAGGTATCAAATTGAAATTAATATCAAATACGTATAAATTCATCCCATCTACGGAACCCTTCATTCTGCGTGGCCCGACTCACACTTGACCGGTTTTTTTTACATGGAGCGACTGCCCGTTTGACCTCCACAACCGAGTTACTGGGTGACGCTTAAAATTAATCAAAATATTATTTTACCTGAATCCATACTATTATAAATGCGTAACTATGTCTGTCTGTCTGTTACCTCTTCACGCTAAAACCGCTGAACCGATTTAGATGACGTATAGATATAGTTTGAGTCTCTGGAAAGGACATAGGATAGTTTTTATCCCGATATTCCTACGGTATCGACACTTATGCGGGCGAAACCGCGGGGCGCTGCTAGTTTACTATATAAGTTGAATCTCACCTCTGTAGCTTTTTGCATCGTCTCCCAAGCGCCTGGCATGCGTTATCAGTGATCTTCCGACATTTGTTCAAGTTTAACTCCTCGATGTTTGGACATGACTGAAAATAAACAAGAAATTATAAGAAAAACAAATGGTATGACAACTTAAAGATGTTTTTTAAGGCGTAAAAATGAAAACGACTCAAAGCAATCCCTGAGTGCTCATACATATACACGAGAGGTACGTTGCCAACAGCAGAGGTATGGCAGCGTACCAACCACACTTGGTTGATATCCCGACCAGTCGTACTCAGCGCTTTTCCTCCACGTTTATTATACGCACAGCCAAAGTGTGGAGCTCTCTGCAGGCGGCGTCTGTGTTCCCTTCAACAATTAACTGCCTTCAAAGCAAAAGTGAACAGGCATCTTCTGGGCACGCTCGTTCCATCATAAACCTCATAAATCGCTTTATATCAAGCGTGATCGAAGAAAGCGCAAAACAAAAAAAAATAACGTCATAAGAAAACATGCCTCTCTATCGCTTGTTCCGCGCTCTCGCTTGCACGCTCGGCTCAGGCGTGATGGTACAATGAGTCATGCTTTTTCGTGCGCGCAGCCGGCGTTTATCGATTTATAAGATGTTATCATGTTAAAAGAGGCAACTGCACCCATCGACGAGTGTCCGTTCGCAATGAGTGGCAATTTTGGCAGATTCAACTGAACCCAGAACAGGTATACACTTTGTGCTATTTGCTTCAGCACCACTGCTCTTGAAACGGTGAAGATGAATGTGATATCCACGCGGACACAGTGCGCCCCCCACTGTGTCCGCGTGGTAGATTACGGCCCACTCCCTCTCACAGAGAGGACGCCTGTGTCCCAACAGTGGGGACATTATACACTGATTTTGCTTGTTGTGGCCACTTGTAGAGGAATTTGTAGTGCAATATGATCATCATCATCTCCCTGTCTTTTCCCAACTATGTTGGGGTCGGCTTCCAGTCTAACCGGATACAGCTGAATACCAATATTTTACATGGAGCGACTACCTATCTGACTTCCACAACCCAGTTTCTAGGTAGACGATGGTCACCCATCCACGGATCAACCGCGGCAAGTGTTGCTTAACCTGATTAATAAATATGTGGAGCTGATCGATCACCCTAACTAAGATATCCTCATATAATCAGATGCCTACTCTTACAAATAGTTAAGTACATAGATATATTTTTTACATTTTTATGGTTAAGTATGATGATGACTCAGAAAACGAAGTCATAGCAGGATGCAGCTGAATGTAGTGCAATATGATAGCACCAATAAACTGACCTGTGCCAGCGACCTGACGGATCCATCCCCGATGCTCTCGCACCCTCGGAGGGACAGCTCTCTGAGGAAGCCGCCGCATCTGTGTGAGATGTTCTCTATTACTGGACCCTGGGGAGGAATGACAATATAATTAAAACTAAGGTTGCCTCGCTGCTTTCATCATTTTTGTCGTTATGCCAATTTATTTGGTGTCGGAGCAACATGTAATTTTCTTCCATCACACTAATATTATAAAGGCGAAAGTTTGTGAGTGTGTGTGTGAGGATGTGTTTATATGTTTGTTACTTTTTCACGTTCAACCGGCTAGACCGATTTTGATAAAAAAAATTATGGAGGTAGCTGACGCTCTGGGTTATCATATACTTTTTATCGCGATACTCCCACGGGATCGACACTTAGGCCTCGTTTACGGAGACGCGGGGCGTCTCGCGTCGCGTGTGGCGTGGCGTCTCGCGGCGCGTCGGACGTTTTTTCTGTTTACGGTGGGGCGGCGCGTGAAGCGGCACGCATCATCGCACGCGTAAACACAAACTTATAGCAATATACGACCATGTTCATAGAGAAGCGAGACGGGAAGCGTGGCGGTGCCCGCCGCGGCGCCCGCGGCGAAGCCTCGGACATAGCTTCATCGAGAATTGCCGCTGCGTGCGCCGCCGCGATAAACGCCGCGTGGGACGCGTCGGTGCCATCCGCGGGCTCGGCCGCAAAAAACGCCCTAATTCAAACAAACGCGTCTAAAATCGCTTCTCCGTAAACGCACTCATACAACGCCATATATTTGAATTCAGTGCGGGCCGCGCCGCTCAACGCAACGCGCGACGCCCCGCGTCTCCGTAAATGAGGCCTTATTCGGGTGATACCGCGGGTCGCAGCTAGTACTTCTATACAGGGTGGGAGGGAGATCGACGCACAAGCTGTTATCATGGATTTAGTACGTAATTCCGGAAAACCCTGCGTTGAAACATTTCGTCGGTTAAAAAAAAAAACTAGCTGACCCGGCGAACTTCGTACCGCTTCAAAATCAAAAAAGCCGATTCATACAAAATGTATGAGACAATCTTTATTTTTATTTTTTTTAATTTTCCCCATGTTTTAATATTTATTCTGCTATTCGGGGCGGAGACAAATCCAACAAACCAAAGATCATAAAAATCGGTATCGTGGTTCTTGAGTTATAAATGGTGAAACTAACCCGACTTTATAAAAATCAAAGTCCTGACTGACTGATATATCAACGCACAGCCTAAACCGCTGGTCCTAGACATAAAATTTGGTGTGTGTGTTCTTAGTGAAGAGTAGGTACCCACTAAGAAAGGGTTTTTCGAAATTCCACCTCTAAGAGGGTGAATGGAGGGAGGGTGAAATTTCACGCGCGCCTCAGAGATGTCAGCAAAAAGGAAGGGGCCTGCCAGAGCCGAAGCCTACCGGGACTGCGGGATTGTGCGAAAGGGTTACCGCTACCCCGGAACATAACGGGCTAAGGAAGGAACATGGATGCGTTTTAGTCAGTAAGAGTCTGACACTCCCTTCCGCTCCACCCAGAGTGGGAGCGGTCATTAGATTCCCCATCCATAAAAAAGAGGGTATGAGAGGAGGGTGAAATTTCACGCGGACGAAGCCGCGGGCAGAAGCTAGTCTTGTATACGACACTTGGCAATACAATAGCTTCCCGTTACTGAAAGAATTTTCGTTTACTATGACTCTACTGACGTGTTGTCGACCGATCAAAGTCCATGTTATTTTTATAACATTTCAAAGCTTGCATATTCTAGGAATTACATATTTTAGGAAAACGTACTGGGAAGCTGATACTCCATTATCTTCCTTTTGTAAGATTTAGCAGACTCTTATACTGACTAAAACCACACGGTGTCCTGCTGCTACCTTTAGCCGGGGTGCTGGAGTGCTTGCGCATTTCGTCACGCTCCCCCGGCCAGGTGTTGGCCCGCATGAATCTATGCGGCCCCGTCACCCTCAGCGGCCGCAAACGGCCACCATTCCTCCAGAGAGAGACGCGCGCGGTACAAGGCGCGTAAATGCCCCGTTGGTCCCGTGGTTGCAAGCGCGACTGATCAGTGGGGGGACCTGGGTTCGATTCCCGTGTCGTGCAAAGTGTTATTTGGTTTTTCCATTGGAAAATAATAACAGCCCGGAGTTTGCAAGTTGGCGTAGTGATACCACCGTGCCTCGGAAAACACTTTTAAGCCGTTGGCCCCTGCGCCTGATCTCTCTCTGGTCTGACAAAACGTCACATAGGTAGTGTGCGACAGAGATAACGCTCTACGAAGACGAAATTAGCCGATTGTCTCTTTCCAAAGGTCGATGTGCAATATTTATCGCCGGGTACTGTACAGGGTGCTTACTCTTGAATTTAATTCCGATAGATCGACATTAGAATTATGACGTTCCGTACTTTTGAGTTCGGTTTAATGAAACTAAAAGGTAAAATTGGATGATTGATTTTGGAGTCCAGCCCTAATTTCCACTTAGTTCACCAAAATGGAAACCCAATTTTACCTTTTAGTTTAATTAAACCGAACTCAAAAGTACGAAACGTCACAATTCTAATGTCGATCTATCGGAATTAAATTCAAGAGTAAGCACCCTGGCTGGTGACAGACAGACAGACGGACAGACAGTGGAGTCTTTGTAATGGAGTCCCGTTTTTACCCTTTGGGTACGGAACCCTGAAAATTGCGTAGCACAGAAGTTACAAATATGTAAGAGTTACGATATTGTAGACTTGTCAGTTGTCACGATACAATTGTGTGGCTTAGCGTTTTGTGGTACACGCACTTGTAAATTGCTATTGTAAGTATAGGTTTGTGGTATAGGACCCAGATGCATGAATGTTATCGATGCAAAAGGAGTATGGAGTATGTAAGAATCGGAACAGATGGCGTTCTGTAGTATGCCTACACCCATAGGATTAAGGTGTGAGTTTATGTATGCAACTATGGAGTACAATTAAGTTTCTCACCTCGACATCTCTTTGAAACTCGAAAAGGTCTATCCTCTGCCAGTTGGAGCCGTCCAGGGCTAGTATGTTCCATAGTTTGGAAACCTGCAAAATATAAATAAATGCACACATAACGTAAAAACGATAAAACCAAGGGCAATCAAGGGCTGTTTACCTTCCGACGTGACTTAATATTAGACCGAAAATGTCCAAGATATTTTTAACGAAACGTGACCAATAAAACACACATTAAATCGCGCCACGCGACGGGGCGCGGTACAGAAAAACGAGATCGACAGAAATTATCTTCCTAAATCCAACGTCTTTCGGTCGTTCAAACCAGTATAGTTAGCGCCACGAAAGATAAGACTTGACCCCCCCCTCCCGCGCTCTTTCCGCCGCCCCTATGACGCCCGGTTCCGTCCCGCGCTCAGACCTCATACCGCTAAAGAGGCCTAAAATCGTGTACTGCGCAAGTCAAACCACGTGGTGTGTCAAGTCTCATCTATCGTGACACGCATTATACCTACCGATAAAAATCAATTGGAAAATAAAGGTAAAGCAACGGTTCCTAGTCCTCCAGAAATCCAAACTGTTTTGTTGTCAAACCTAGGGGTTGATTACTCGATCGCGAAAAAGGTAACAAGAGCTCCTGCGCTAACACACACATTCGTAGCGTGTATGTACACTCGAGGTCAGTTGAGCACTGACCTCTACTTGCTCAAAGCTTGTGCCAAGGTATGATTCCGATCTCGGCAGCACGCAGCAGTGCTGCCGGTCGCAGCACTACTGGTTCTCATACGTTTTCTATGGGTTCATATGAGATTACATTCCGAGCACGGCAGCAATGCTGCGCGACATTCCTATAGAGAATATATGGGGACCAGCAGTGCTGCGGCAGCACTGCTGCGTGCTGCCGAGATCGGTATCATACCTTTAGAATCCCTTTCTAGCTCACCTGTGCACATCTGCAGAGCGAGACGACGTCCAGGTAGGACAGTATCCTCAGCAGCAGCTCTTTGGGCAGCTTTCTGTTTATGTGGTAGTCATCCTCGCTCGAAAACCGAGCGATCTAGAACAAAAGAGGTCCATAACTTAGAGTACACCTAAGGAGCCTTAAAAAATGGTGATGTCACAAGACCAAGGGGCCCGTGGCTAAATAAAAACAATGATAACGTGAAAAGGTAACAGACAGACAGACAGAGTTACTTTCGAATTTATAATATTAAAGTATGGATTAAAGCGAGGCCGCCATTTTGAAAAAAAAAACAAAATGGCGAACAGGTAGGTAATAGGTATGCCAGGCTCCATAATAAAATCTTCAATCCCCTTTAAAATTTGGTAGCTTTGACCTACCTACTTGATATACTGTACTATACGGCGTGAATATGACACATCGAGCATTAGAAAGAGACTCACACAGGTATGTATGAGTGACAGAGACAAATACGAAAATCTAGAAGGCGATGTGCCTTAGGTACTTACAACACTTTTTATTTTTAAAAGCTGTTCTGTATACCCACAGGACATTTCTTGACATTTTATGTTGTAATAATCTTTTATTACTAAAGAGCATTCTTTTTATAGCCCCTGTAATACTTTTCACAAATAAAACCAGCACACCACGTTTCTAAAACGCGCGTCAACGGCGCGTTTAAAAAACGTGGTGTGCACAGGCCGTAAGATCAATCAATCTGCCCAGCCTTTTCCCCAACTATAACCGGATGCAGCTCAATACCAATATTTTACATGGAGCGACTACCTATCTGACTTCCACAACCCAGTTTCCAGGTAGACGATGGTCACCCATCCACGGATCAACCGCGGCAAGCGTTGCTTAACCTGATCAATAAACATGTGGAGCTGATCGATCACCTTAACTTAGATATTCTGTCATATATTCAGATGCCTACTCTTGCAAGTAGTTAAGTATGATGACTCAGAAAACGAAGTCATAGCGCGGGTAGGCGATGCGATGCGATGGGGTGGGTCGGGGAACCAGAAATTTCACGAGGACGAAGTCGCAGCAGAAGCTAGTACAGACGCCAGCACGTCAAGCTACACTATCTGTCAAATTTCTTCAATAGATTTTCAAGTTTATCGCTACAGTATAAGGTTCAAGGTTGATTGGGCAAATTTGACAGTTTTGGGTAGCTTGATGTGCTGCCGTCTGTACTAGCTTCTGCTGCGACTTCGTCCGCGTGAAATTTCTGGTTCCCCGACCCACCCCATCGCATCGCATCGCCTACCCGCGCTATGACTTCGTTTTCTGAGTCATCATACTTAACTACTTGCAAGAGTAGGCATCTGAATATACATATGACAGAATATCTAAGTTAGGGTGATCAATCAGCTCCACATGTTTATTGATCAGGCTAAGCAACGCTTGCCGCGGTTGATCAGTGGATTCTGTACTAATAAAGCTGAAAACTTTGTTTGTTTGAACGCGCTAATCTTTGGAACTACCAGTCGGATTTGAAAAATTCTTTCTGTGTTTGATAGCTCAATTCTTGAAGAAGGCTATCCATACTAATATTATAAATTCGAAAGTAACTATGTCTGTATGTTACCATTTCACGCCTAAACCACTGAACCCTGAACCGATTTAGATGAAATTTGGTATAGAGATAGTTTGAGTCTTGGGGAAGGACATAGGATAGTTTTTATCCCGATATTCCCACGGGATCGACACTTATGCGGGTGAAACCGCGGGGCGCAGCTAGTAAGCTATACATATATGACAGTTGGTTGGTTGGTACGTTGTTGTTGTTGATAGAACGAGCGTGCCTAGAAGATGCCTAAGGCACTGGAACTCCCAGGCATCGACGAGACACAGCAGGCTGCTGGGATTTTGTTTAACTACAAATAGTTTTTCCTGTTTCATCCCTATTCCCTGTCTACAGAAAAGGTAGGTATTAGAATGGGTCTTGCAATGGCCTGTACCTACCTACTTAGGTAGGTATACCCATGTACCTGCATACGGTGTGAATAGGTATGCAGAGGTGAATCAGGACAAAATTTTAAAATGGATTTTAATATTGAAATAATATAGTTTGTTGCCAATAATGGCCATTAATTTTAGTATGGTAAACACATTAAGAGTCCTTTTTGCATGCAAACTATATTATCTCAATGTTAAAATCCCTTTAAAGTTTCATCCCGATTCACCCTGTTTGACAGTATTTTTGAGACCAATGCCTGCGGCGTGGAGAACCTCGATGAGACTCTCACAGAGCAGGGTAACTTGGCACAAACTCAAAACTTAAACTCAAAGCATTTATTTCAATTAAACCATTTACAGGCACTTTTGAATTTTCAAGAAGTCGGTCAGTCAGAAAATATGAAGCTAGTTGCCCATTCCAAAGCGTAGGTACCTATGGAGCAGAACGGGTCAGAAACTCCATGGATACTCTTTTAAATATATTTTTACAAAAATATTAGTTACATCATTAATATTGAATTTAAATTATGTGAGAATGATGTAAAAAAAAAACAAAATGGAGGAGGCCTACACTCAGGAGTGGCTGGAACAAGGCCAATGATGAGTGCCTTATTTAAAAAGAAGTCTTTCAGCACTACATATTAGTTCCCTTGTATAAGAACTTGTATAGACATTGTAGATAGAAAATACATGAGTCATATTATCATTGAAATAAACAAGCATGGACTAAAATGTGGCATGATAATTTCTTATCTGATAAACACAATTTAACAACAACCTGTCTGGCGTCGTTTCTAAACAAAAACATGTAAAATTAATTGCGCGTTTTATTTTGCGATTTACGTAAAAAGTCAGATTTCCCGCCTTACTTGCAAAAAAAAAAAACATGCGCTCTTTATGACTTTCCCCATTTCTTTCACAGGCAAGCAAAGGTAACACGGATAAAGCCACAAAAGTAGGCGCAACATTAAAAATACGTTTTTAAATTAACAAAACAATCATTATAACGGTTTATAAGCAATTCATGGGTTGAGTGGCCGCGCGCCTGAGGTCATTTACACTGACCTAACAAAGAAAAACACGAATACTGGGTACCGCGTGTGAATAAACAATAAAAACATACAAATTATTATTACGACATGATAGAGAACTTATCCCAAAGATTACGTAGAACGCTTCGTTTTGTATTATTCAAAAATATAAATAGAATAGGTATGGCTTCCCGACTTGTAAACGCATGTAAATACCAAAGCATTTACATGTAAATACCCATGTATTTACATGTAAATGCTTTGGTATTTACATGCGTTATAAGTTTGTAATAAAGTTTTATTCCCTGGAAACGTCGTAAAGGGCATCAAGAACAAAGAAATGGGCCCGAAGCGCCCATGTCAGCTGTTTTTATCACAACGAAAACACAAACAATGACATTAATATTGATTAGTTCTTACCTCGAATTTATTCCTTCCGGAATAACTCATGCTCGGGTAAGGCGTTACCTTAGCCACAATGTATGATTTAAAACACTTATTTTAAACAATAATTTGTGCAAAGTGCACCACTAAACAAATATGGAGGAAAATTTTTATTTGATTTTTCGCAGACAGCGACAAAGCAAGACGTCCTTCATCAGCTGCAGACTGGGTTACCAGACTGACATAATTTAATTTCCCCACTTCAGCCCACTTGTTGTTTATCGACATGCCAGAAATAGCTCATGTGTGCCCAACGCGTAAACAATACTAAGTTAGTATCTAGAATAATAATATATTTTTTTTAAAAGCAAGTTGTAAGGGCCTATGCCCACGACGTTTTATTTATATGCGTGCGGTTCGAATTATGGCCCGCATCGACGGCGCGTTTGTTGCGTTTGCGTTTGTCACGCAATATTTTGCGCCGAACCGCGCCTCCGCAGATGGTGCGTAAAATAAAACGCTGTATGCTGAACTAAAGAGTAGGTAATATTTTATTTTAAAAGATTATTCTACCATTCGATTATCATAGACACGCTATTTTAGTCTAGTCAGAGTTAGTTTTAAAATTTACATCTGGCCGTATAGAATTATCTGACACCTTGACAGTTTATAATTTTAATAAACAACGTGAATAAAACAAGTTTAATATGTATTGGAAGGAAATATGACACGCTATTGGGGAGAAAGCCTTACGCGGCAACCCTCATAGCGTTCCAGATACCAATTTACATAATCTGTAGCGTAAAAAATGTTCAGTCATTGCATCGAAATGATTGATATTATATCAATAAACAACTGTGTATTCCTATCTCTATCACTCTTACACAAAATTCTATAACTTGTCTCTTTCTATGCTAAAAATACCGGTCAATATAAATAAATTAGAGATTTCCAGTTACTGGAATGGAATTGAAATAAATAAATAGCATTGTTTATGTTTCGTACTCTCGAAAAACAATCGATTTCTAGAATTTTGCGTAAAAACTACGGCTCAACGACTCAGAAGATATTTTTGCAACTTAGCAGTGCAGCGTTAGCAGGAAATAGGTGCATGAATTATCACAGTATTTATCACAGTAGGTACCTAAATACCTACTGACTACTGTTACAATTATTATTAACATTGCATTTATTGATTCCAGTGCAGTAGGTACTCAGGGTCCTCGGGCGTAAAACCAGGCAGCTGTCAGGCTAAAAAGAGAGACTGTCACACAAATATGAGTGAAAGAGACGACGCTCTACAAACCCATTTTTTTACGAAATTCGAATTATTGCAATATTGACTGCGTCCGGGATGACCCAGTGAATGACCCGACTGACCTATTTTTTCATGAATCTTGTCCTATCTAGGTACATTTTGATATTATATTGCCATTTAGTACTCATAGCAAGAATTATTTATGTAAGTATTAATGGATCTCCAACAGATGCTACACAATTATATGCGAGTTCCTAGGGTTTGAAATACCGGTATTATTGGGAACCGGAACCATTAGCCTTGGTGTGATACCTACCTACCGGTACCAGACGTATAGATATAATTATTATCTCGGTTCATAGGAAGCACAGGTGGTTTCTATTCTATGAACAAAGTTTACGGCAAAGACGACCCACTGACCGCGAGAAGTGCTATCTATGAACAGAGATATCTACAAACAATGTTTTCTATCAACAAAGTTTTCGGCAAAACGTGATGTTTAAGAATAGAGTTTTCTATTAGCCATGCTTTCTGTATGTAGTCGTATTGTACAGACGCCAGCACATCAACCTACCCGAAACTGTCAAATTTCTTTGATAGATTTTCAACTTTATTACAAAGAAATAAGGTTCATATTCAATTGGGAAAATTTGACAGTTTCGGGTAGGTTAATGTGCTGGCCTCTGTACAAGCGTGTTTCTATCTTAGGTTCCACACTCCAAAGGGTAAGGCAGAGGTGTACCTTAGTAAAGACGCCAGCACATCAAGCTACTACAGTCTGTCAAATTTCTTTGATAGGTTTTCAACTTTATCGCTAAAGAATAAGGTTCAAAGTTGATTGGGAAAATTTGACAGTTTCGGGTAGCTTGATGTGCACATTTTGCTAGTTATTTATAAGTCTCATGTAACAGGGGGTGAGCCTATTGCCATCAACCGGGCACAGGTCCAGACTCCGGGCTGCTGCAGAGAAATTCCTGATTTAAAATGTCTAATATTATTTTGCCCGGCTTGGGAATCGAACCCAGGCCCTCATGCAGAGAGAGAGGGAGAGAGGCAGTCACCTCCTGCTGCGAAGCAGTCATGATAGCGAAGAGGGTGGCGGGTTGGCTGAGAGAGAGAGCCTCACGTCCCAGCCGCCGCGGGAGACGCTCCGGGCGTCGGGAGCCGCGTGACGACTCCCGGCCACCGTAGGCGCGGGCCTGCGTACGTGTTCCACGCGCGCCTCAAAGAGATGTCAGCATAAAGGAAGGGGCCTGCCAGGGCCGAAGCCTGCTGGGGGTGCGGGATTTTCCGAAAGGGTTCCTGCTACCCCGGAACATAAAGGGCTAAGGAAGGAACACGGATGGGTTTTAGTCAGTAAGAGTCTGACACTCCCTTCCGCTCCACCCAGAGAGAAAAAAAAGCCTTCATGCTCAGCTGTAGAGCTTGCGAGCACTAGACCCACGAGGCTGTCCAACTTGTAGAAGTTCGCGGTAATCCGCAGATTGCGGGAGGCTTTAGACCCAGCGTTTTAACCACAGCCAATTTTAAATTTCTAACTTTATTCCGACAGCTCAAACGCCAGATAATTTTATCTGAGGAATAATTTTGAATTTTTGACAGTTCTTCCATACAAAAACTGTCAAGACGTCAATTTATTCCGCGAATAAAAATTGTCTGTCGATTGAAAAATCAGCTCAACTAATTTTAAAGCGGAGTCTAAGTTTTCAATTTTGTATTAAGAACTTTATCCTAGTCGACATAAGGTTCGAAATACAATAATGGCTAAAGGAAAGATTAAATTTCGTTTTGTAATAAGACGGATTTGTGTCTAGCAGATGATAATGGTGATTCGATGATAACAAGAAATGAATCAAATAAAAAAAAACAGTTTTAAAAAAATACACATTTATTTTAATGCTTTTACGTACTTAATGCTATGGTAAAAAAAAATTTAATAAATTTGGTTCAGAATTTCTCTTGCAACTAAAAATGAGCGCTACTTTTCAATACCTACCTACTTAATATTTTATTTTTATTTATTTATTAATAATCAACTTATATTGACAGTTTGCACCACACAGACAAGTTATTATAGTCAATATTAGTAATTAAATTACACATGTCATACTATAATTAAATTAGGTTAAATCACATAATAAAAAGATGAAATGAAATAAAGTGAAACAATTAAAATTGGTCAAAATTAGATAAAAAATAAATAAAATTAGATAGAAATTAGGATAAATTGGAATATTTTTAATTATTAATAACAGATAACTATTTTATATAAATTTAATTAATATAAAAAAAAACATTAAGTATTAGTTAGTGTGTTAGTACAGACGCCAGCACATCAAACTACTACAATCTGTCAAATTTCTTTAATAGATTTTCAACTTTATCGCCACAGCATAAGGTTCAAGATTGATTGGGAAAATTTGACAGTTTCGGGTAGCTTGATGTGCTGGCGTCTGTACCTATTTATTAAAATAAAATACCAGCTCTCAGGATTCAGTTAGCCCCGTTTCCACCTTGCTGACTGATTCCTGAGAGCTGTCATTTTATTAAACGCTAACTTCCTCCCGCAAGCTGGTTCACGTGAAGTTTCTTGTTTTTTTTAAATAACATAAAACGGCACTCGGCAATGTGCTTTCTATCAGTAAATTATTTTCGGAATCGGATCAGTACTTCTGAAGATTACTCCCTCCCTAGCCAGTGGCGTAACTAGGTATACCGTTTGGGGCCCGTGGCAAATTCAAGGGATGGGACCCTCCTTCAATTTAAAGAAGCTCAACCAACGTTATAAGTTTTTTTTTTACTAGCACTTCTCCCGCGAGTTCTTCCGCGTCGATTTTATATTTTCCCCCACAAAATTTAACACCTGACTACTTCGTTGGTCTAGTGGTCGCAAGCGCTATTGCTGAGCATGAGGTCCTGTCCAAAAAATTAGACAAACAATGGGAAAAAGGTACAAAATGTTCGAAACCTGAATGATGTCCTTTGTTGCACATTTTCAATAAAAGTTTGCATTTATAAACTTATGTTAGGATCCTCCTGTGCTCATGGCCCTCTCGGGCCGGGGGCCCCCTTTGGCTGGGGGCCCGTGGCATTTTGCCCCAATGCCACCCTATAGTTACGCCACTGTCCCTAGCCCTACATACAAACTCACTATAATATTATAAGCTAAGACTGTCAGTTACTTTCAACGTTACTAAACAACAATCAGCCTCTAAAAGGATCAGCAACAGGGTCCTTTATCTTTTCAAAAGGATAGTGAGGGTGTGTCTGCCAGAATGAAGGCAGGGTGAATCGAGTACTCGAGTCAAATCGATTGATCTTCTCGATTTCGTCTTGTTCTAACTTAAAATCGAATATGTTTATGTTTTCGGCGAGCCTCTTCGGGTTGACCGTTTTCGGGATTGGTACCACGTTTCTGTCGACCTGGAAATTATAATTGGTTATTGCTGATATCGAAATATCTTAATGTAGAAGGCAAAATTATGCTGTGTAGAAAAATCTTCTAGCCTTTTCCCAACTATGTTCGGGCCGGCTTCCAGTGCAACCGGATGCAGCTGAATACTATTATTAGCGACTGCCTATATGACCAGCATCCTAATTGCGTAACACACTATCAATCGGAATCTGAATCATTTTGAAGCAAATTGCTAATCCATTGCTTCAGTTCGAAAAATTTGTCAGCAATATGGCATACGAGTAGACCATGACGTAGGTTAGGACTTAGAACACGTCTACTTTTTCCCGGTAGTACTTTCCAGTGGAATAACTTCCAACTTCCACGCCGGACGACGCCGCTGTCAAAAGCTAGTTTAAAATATTTCCAGATTACTTACCAACCACCTCAACACCACTTGAGCAGAAGTCTTCCCATATTTCTGGGCTATTTCCACGAGAATCGGGTCATCCATCTTAGGTCCTGGTAACTGCATACCGTACCGCATGACCAGCGAGCCGAAGGGACTGTAGCCCATGACTATGATATTTTCGGACTTGGCGAAGGTTATCAGGTCTTCTTGGATAATTTGAGGATGGACCTGGAAAGACATTTATCGTTTAAGTAGTGAGACTTCGAATCAATATCGCGAAGTGGTTGGCCGACTCATCACGTGACCAGAGACTGGCCTATTTTTTGGCCAAGAAATCGGCGTTGCCATACAACGTGGCAATGCTGCCAGCCTTTTGGGCACTTTTCCTATTGACAGCGATGTGGACGAATTTTTTTGATGCGCTTTGATTATTTCCCCTCCTTTTTATATACTTGTACTTACACGTATTTTAATTAAAAAGCTCACCATAAAGGGACATTAATAAAGGACGCGCCCGAGAACACCATCTTGCCAATTTCTGCCAAGAAGCATTGTTGTCTTCCAGTTTGAAGGGTACTTATCAAATGTCCAAATCATGATTTTGCCAAAGATAAAGATCTATCACGGCAAACCATTTTGGTAATACAGGTGTTGATGAATAGGGGGAGTGGGAGGCGAGAGGGAGTGGGAGGCAGTCACCTCCTTCTGCGAAGCAGTCATGCTAACGAAGGGGGTGGCGGAACGGCTGAGGGAGAGAGCCTCACGTCCCAGCCGCCGCGGGAGACGCTCCGGGCGTCGGGAGCCGCGTGACGACACTGACGACTCCCGGCCACCCGTAGGCGCGGGCCTGCGGACGGAGAATAATGGGTAGCTCACCGTCCGTTCAGGACCAGGCCCGTGCCGGACGGCGCGTACGTGTTCCACGCACGCCTCAAAGAGATGTCAGCAAAAAGGAAGGGGCCTGCCAGGGCCGAAGCCTGCCGGGGGTGCGGGATTGTCCGAAAGGGTTACCGCTACCCCGGAACATAAAGCGCTAAGGAAGGAACACGGATAGTTTTTAGTCAGTAAGAGTCTGACACTCCCTTCCGCTCCACCCAGAGTGGGAGGGGTCATTTGATGATTTCCCATCCATAAAAAAAAGGTGTTGGTGAATGATGACATGTATCAACAGGAATAATTTGCCACCTATTAAAAAAATCTTTAAGCCCGTCCTGCCTACCTTTACCATTCGGAAACATGGCAATGCTCCTCAGTTTTAGAAAAAAACTCTGTCTTTATTACTTGCCCTGATGAACTCTTCCATCAGAGCTCAATTACTCAAAAAGATTAAGCAGTTCTACTCGTAGTTACCTCAATCTGCAAAGCCACAGGTCTCACAGTCCCCTCATCGAGTACCCTCTGCAGCTGCTCCTTGTTGAAGTTGGACAATCCTATGGACTTGGCCAGACCAAGTCTGTGCATGTCTTCCAAACCTCGCCAAGTCTCCATGAAGTCCACGTCTGAGTGGCTGTAGTCGGCCTGGAATAGTAACAAATACTATGATTAATCACACTAATATTATAAAGGCGAAAGTTTGTGAGTGTGTTTGTGTGTTTATATGTTTGTTATTTCTTCACGCTCAAACGGCTGGACCAATCATACTATCACAGTAATATTATAAAGGCGAAAGTTTGTGAGTGTGTGTGTTTATTTGTTTGTTACTTCTTCACGCTCAAACGGCTGGACCAATTTTGGTAAAATTTGGTATGGAGGTAGCTGACACCCTGGATTTACATATAGGCTACTTTTTGTGCCGATATTCCCACGGGATCAACATGTACGCGGGTGAAACCGCGGGGCACAGCTAGTCTTTTCAATAAAACAATGTTGACCATCGTCATTCAGTCTCGGAAGACGTCTAAGCTGCTAGCCAGAGAACTCGCTTAAGCGGGCGCCACATCGACGGGTCCAGTGCTGCCCACATCAGAATGTCTGTTCATCTTGTGGAGGGTTCTTTTGTACCAAAGCTGCGCCACGCCGGTGCGCAGTCGCCGCTCTAGAATTTTTCGGACCCTTTGGGTCTCCGTTTTACAAGCAATGTGAAGCTGTGGCGAGACAGTGCTTCCTTACCCAAACCGTTCGTTCTACCCGCTGAGGACCTCCCACCTGGACATGAGTTACCTTGGGTAACCTGGAAGTCTTTAAACAGACTCCGGACCCAGGTTGGCAGAAGCAAGGAAAATCTGTTCAGGTATAGACAACTCCGCCTTGGAATGTAAATGCGGAGCACCGCATTTACATGTTCGTGGAACAGCAGTTCCACAAACGATGGGACACTTAACATCGTGCCCTGCGTGTCCTGTCAGCTGCACGTTACAGGAACTGATGGACGCTAGTGATGGCGCCAAACAAGTAGCCGGATTCTGGGCCGAGTACATTTAGATTGCTATCGACACGCTAAGAAGAAGAAGCAATGTGCCTACTAATTTCCTCTTGAGTTTGTTGTTGACGTGTTAATTTAATAAATGTCTGCTCCTGGTTTTTTTCCTAGCAAACATCCGATATACTTAGATGTTTGTCTAAGATGAAGGCATACTCACATTGAGCCCAATAGGCCAGTGCATCAGATATAGGTCCACGTAGTTGAGTCCAGTCTTGTTCAGGGTCTCCTTCATGGCAGTCGCTACTTCTTCCCTTCTGTGATGCGTGTTCCACAGCTGAAAATAAAATAGACGACATTAATTAGATCTACATAATTTTAATGAAGTGCAGATTACATTGCTCATCCTCAGGCCTGGCATCAGGCATGATTGTGGTGGGACCATTTCAGAGAATCTATCTATCGCTTAATAAGAGCACGGAATTTGACGTTTATATTTCGATCTGCATATGGCAAACAGGAGCAGTGGTGGCCCAGTGGTAACGACCGCGACTTACGAGTTGTAGGTCGTAGGTTCGAACCCAGACAGGCGCTTTACTTTGTGTAAATTATTTCATCACCACTGCTCTCAAAACGGTGAAGGAAAACATCGTGAGGAAACCGGCATGTCCTAGAACCAAAAATTCGAAGACATGTGACATCTACCAATCCGCACTGGGCCCGCGTGTTGGATTACGGCCCACTCCCTCTCACAGAGAGGAGGCCTGTGTCCCAGCAGTGAGAACATTATAGGCTGATTATGTGATATGGCAAACAGTGGTCATACTCATAATCTATTGGTAAAAGTTTAGAACTTACAGTTGGCTTCCTTAAGACCTATACAGGAGTAGCTGCGCCCCGCGGTTTCACCCGCATAAGTGTCGATCCCGTGGGAATATCGGGATAAAAACTATTCTATGTCCTTCCCCGGGACTCAAACTATCTCTATACCAAATTTCATCTAAATCGGTTCAGCGGTTTAGGCGTGAAAAGGTAACATACAGACAGACAGACAGACCAACAGACAGACAGAGTTATATTCGAATTTATAATATTAGTATGGATAGTATGGATTGCTTCAAGGATTTTTTATAAGCCAATATTATTATATTCTGAACAGTTCATATAATAGAAAGACGCAGAAATCTAAAAATGGTAAAAAAAACATGGTAAAAAAACCATGGACTCATTTTAAGAAAATGTTTCGATAAGCGATGGGGACGGCCATACCTACGATTAGGTAGGGAAAGGAAAGAGCATGTACAGAGGCCAGCAAAACAAGCGACCCCAATCTGTCAAATTTCTTTGATCGATTTTCAACTTTACTACAAAGGAATAAGGTTCATATTCAATTGGGAAAATTTGACAGTTTGGGGTAGCTTGATGTACTGACCTCTGTACAATACGTCTCACCGTCACGGCCACCGTGCGCGAGTCTATTTGAATCTAACCCCCTTATTCATAAAACTTATCAAACCTATTTTAGTTAAAATGGGGTTTGTCTCTTTCTTACACACAGAAATGACAACGTGACAGATAAAGACAAACGTTCTATAAACCTATTTTAGCTAAAATAGAGATAAAATAGGATTATGAATAAGGGCCTTAGTAAATAAATACTGTATCTGAGTAAGTTTTTTTCGATACTCGTACTAGGTTAGGTGTAGTGGCGTAACTATAGGGTGGCATTGGGGCAAAATGCCATGGGCCCCCAGCCAAAGGGGGCCCCCGGCCCGAGAGGGCCATGAGCACAGGAGGATTCTAACATAAATTTATACAGTGCAAACTTTTTTTGAAAATGTGCAACAAAGGACATCATTCAGGTTTCGAACATTTTGTACCTTTTTCTTATTGTTTGTCTAATTTTTTGGACAGGACCTCATGGTCAGCAGTAGCGTTTGCGAACACTAGACCGTCGAAGTAGTCAGGTGTTAAATTTTGTAGGGGAAAATATGAAATCTACGCGGAAGAAGTCGCGGGAGAAGTGCTAGTAAAAAAAAAAACTATAACGTTGGTTGAGCTTCTTTACATTGAAGGAACGGCCCCATCCCTTGAATTTGCCACGGGCCCCAAACGGTATAGTTACGCCACTGGTTAGGTGCACCTCTATTAGTTTTCGTTTAGACCAAACTTCACCTTAGTAGTAATAAAGACATCTTCTCTCGAAACAGCTCCCTGGGCGATCTTCATCCTGACAGCTTCTCCGACCTCAGCCTCAGTGTTGTAAATAGATGCTGTATCGATTTGCCTGTACCCGATGTCTATAGCTTCTAGAACCACGTCCCGCAGTTGCTTGTCTTTGGGTTTAACCACGCCATTCTGGAAGAAACAAAATAACTGACAGTTTTCGGGCGTAAACATTACACTTCATGTTTAAGGCGGTACCCCGAACAAAACCACGTTTTTCTTCGTTATTCGGCTATTAACTCAATAATTATGAATACCCATCTTCCCAGCATGCGCGGTCCGAGGGGGGGGGTCGTGGGGGTCATGACCCCCCCCAAAATCATTCAGAAAATTCCATGTCGGGAGACTGAATGATTTACCTACTTGCCCTACTAACTTAAAACTGTACTTGAGCCACGAAAACCCCGATTGGCATATTCAAAAACATTAAGAACATCGGCAGACATGGGGACTGCCGACTGAAGTAAAAACTTAAAACTATGAAATGACAGTGGGTTTTTTAACGTGCCTAAAAATATTTTCCTTTAACCGGTCAAGCGGTGCGGTTCGCCGATCGGCGACGAAACAATAGAAAATCAATTGTGTCTCATTAGCGGAGCTTGACAGATTAAACAGCCTGTTATAAAAATATAGAATCTAGGGTTCAAGAGCGAGCGAAGCAAACTCGGGATATTGGACTATTTTAGAGGGAGGGGCCCGTGGCTAAATAATAACAGCCGCACAGGTCGATCGATCAGGTTAAGCTATGGGGTGGTGGGTGACCATCTTTACATACCGAGACCCCTCCGTGCCTCGGAAAGCACGTTAAGCCGTTGGTCCCGGCTGTCATTCGTGGATCTTTGACAGTCGTTACGGGTAGTCAGAAGCACAAAAGCCTGAGAACCAGTCTTACCAAGGGGTATCGTATTACCAGTGATCGGAGTAGGTAGATTGAATTGGGGTCATTGATCCGAAACGTATATATTAATATGGACATTCCTCCGGAATTCGATTGTTTTTATTATTCAACAGATAAATAATAAATTAATTTAGTTTTGATACCTTCCTTTAAATTTTGAACTGAGTAGTAATAATATCACTAACAACATTTTATTGGATCCGGAAATACCGGAATTGCTTTCCCGGAAAATGGCTTATCCACGTTATTCTTTCTGTGGGCATTTATGATACAAGTACCAAAAATCAATCTACCTACTCCGATCACTGCGTATTACCCAGTAACTGGGTTGTGGAGGTCAGATAGACAGTCGCTCCATGTAAAAAACTGGTATTCAGCTGCGTCCGGTTAGACTAGAAGCCGACCCCAACATAGTTGGGAAAAGGCAGGCAGATGATGACTATTTTACATTCATCATCATCATCATCAGCTTACAGCAGTCCACTGCTGGACATAGGCCTCTCCTGCACGCCATTCAACCCGATTTTCGGCAACGCTCATCCAGCTGCTACCAGCCATCCTGCGAAGATCGTCGCTCCATCTAGCCTGAGGGCGTCCCACCGATTCGCGGTCTCCACTTTAGAACACGTCTACCCCAACGGTCATCGGTTCTACGGCTATCGGTTATATGAGCTATGTCGACAACTTTGGTTCTCTGCCGGATCACCTCGTTGCGGATTCGATCCCTCGGAGAGACTCCAAGCATAGCCCGTTCCATAGCTCGCTGAGCGACCTTGAATTTATGGGCCAGCCGTACCGTGAGTTTCCACGTTTCGGCTTCGTAAGTCATAACTGGCAGGACGCTCTAATTGAAGATCTTAGTCTTTAGTTTCTGTGGAATACGTGACGACAAGACTGGACGGCCCGCTCGTACGTAAGGTTGAAAAGCTTAGATAAGGCCAAACCTAAACTGCTGTAAAACGAGTTTAAGCTTTTCGTCATAGTTCGATAAAGTAAGTTCTCGTTTTTTTTAAGTTGGGTAAAAGAAAACAGAGACTATTCAAGATGGGGTGCTAAAATTTTCAGGCTCGCTACGCTCGTTCTTGTAATTTACATTGGTTCTTGAGCTTTTCTTCAAAACTCGACAAAGCAAGTAATTCCTAGTCCTTTTGGAATGATCGAAAGAAAATCGAACCTATCCGAAAGTGTGCAAAATTTTCGAGCTCGCTTCGCTCGCTTTTACATTTTACTTTCTGATAGCTGCTTGAGCTTGCCTACATAAGTCGACAATGTAACTCCTATTTCTACTTAAAAATATAAAACAAACCCTAATCAAACAGAGGCGGATTCTTAAAATTTTCGAGCTCGCTTCGCTCGCTCTCGATAATACATACGACCATTTTGGCAGCATTTAAGTAACACACCCCCAATGTAAAAGCCGCGTCCCTGAATAGCATAAGTAATGTGGAGCTGGAGATTTACATGACCTTAACATATCATCACGCCTTTTATCCCCAAAGGGTTGGGCAGGGGTGTGCCTTCATATGTATAGTACTTACACCCACATTCCGCCAGTTATTAAGTGAAATGTCATAGAGGGCGAGCCTACTGCCGCCAACCGGGCACAAATCCAGACTCCAGGCTGCTTCTGAGAAATTTCTGATGGAAAAACCCTTTAACACTTTACCCGGAGGAATCGAACCCAGCTAGGACCTCATGCTCAGCAGTAATGCTTGCGACCACTAGACCAAAGAGGAGATGTACCTCCCTAAAAATATTCCTCGGCACCCATGATGACCCCCCCCAAAATCTTGGGCTGCGACCGCGCCTGCTTCCCAGAGACAGTGGGATGAGCCGCTCTGCAGGTTGGTACGGAATAATCTTATCAATACGTCCACCAATTCTGCTGAGCGTGCCCGCCTGCTGGCTGTGGGTGAGTGGGAGTCGGGGCTGTGGCTTCAAGCACTCCCGTCACCCAACATAGGCACTATGCTGGGTGACACTACCTTTCGGCTCGCTACCTGCCTGCGTTTGGGCGCTCCTTGCGGGGCTCCGCATCGCTGTCAGTGCGGTGAAGCTGTCGACTGCCTTGGACACCATGGCCTATCCTGCAGTAGGAGCGCAGGCCGGATAGCACGGCACGCCAGCATTAATGACATCATCCGTCGTGCTCTTGTCACCGCCGGGGTGCCAGCTGTTTTAGAACCCAACGGCCTGGCACGCGACGATGGAAAGAGACCAGACGGAATGACCATAATGCCCTGGAAGTTAGGCAGACCTTTGGTGTGGGATGCAACATGTGTCGACACCCTTGCGCCATCCCATCTTCCTAGCACGGTGGGCTGTGCTGGGGCGGCTGCTGCAGGTGCAGAAAACCTCAAACGGCGAAAATATTGCAACCTGATTGGGACTTATATGTTCGAGCCGTTTGGGGTTGAAACACTAGGGCCATGGGGTCCGAGTGCCCACTTGGTATTTCGGGATATCGCCAAGCGGTTAGTCGACTCTTCACGTGACCAGAGGGCTGGCCTATATCTTGGTCAAAGAATTAGCATTGCCATACAACGTGGCAATGCTGCCAGCCTTTTGGGCACTGTTCCTGTTGACAGCGATGCGGATGAATTCTTTGATGCCCTATAATGATTGTTTATTTTTTCATATAATTGTACATATTATTATAGTTTATATTTTAGCTTATATTATGTAAATATTTAATTTTTGGAGAAATAAATACTACTACAATTATCAATGTTAAAAAATAATTATGAGAAATAAACTACATAATATCTGGAAGCACATTATTAATGTTCGATATCCTATCATCACATTGCCCGTTATTATTTGTTTTTATATGTTCATAATACGTTTAAAATCTCCTTTTAAAAAAGTGACTAAAATTCTTGATTGCATGCATCTTTTGCAAAAGTTGACGTTCTATTAATTTAAGGATTTCACCAATAGATAGATAATTTAAAAATTTAAATAACCCATGTTTTAATTTATTTAAAAAGATCGCTATTCTTTTTTTATTTATTAAAATAATTTCAAAAATTTTGCGAGTTTTATGGTAAAGGGGCGTGCACAGGGTACGCTGCATCCCTTTCGTACGAGGAAGTCGTGTCGCTCTCTGTCTCTGTCGCGAATGCTCAAGGTTATTTGGTCAGGGTATCGCCTTAAGAAAGAGGCTGTCAG
Organism: Amphipoea lucens; assembly: GCA_947508005.1. Classification (NCBI taxonomy): domain Eukaryota; kingdom Metazoa; phylum Arthropoda; class Insecta; order Lepidoptera; family Noctuidae; genus Amphipoea; species Amphipoea lucens. Next base: position 996,926 of record OX382382.1, on the reverse strand, counting down.
ACAGGTACACGATTGAAAGAGATAACGCTATACCAAGCCAAACTTTTTCATTTTAATTTTTATTGTTTTCGTGATTTTGTAAGATTTATTGTTCTTTTTTATTGTTTGTATTTCCTGTGCATGTCCCAAATAAAATATTTTTCTTTCTTTCTGTCTTTCTTATAAAACTCGATTTGCCATATTAATGGCCAGTATTTCATGAATGAGATAAATATCGTTTGTGACTAATATACCAAATGGGCTGTAATAATATAAAAAGAGTTGTAACGACTTCTGTCTACTTCTTTGTGTAATAAAGGCCTGCGTGATGTTATCATTATCCTTTTTGACGTGATAACATCTTATAAATCGATGAACGTCGGCTGCACGCACGAAAAAGTATGACTCATTGTCACGTTCCGCCTGGGCCGAGCGTGCAAGCGAGAGCGCGGTACAAGCGATAGAGAGACACGATCGGCCTAAACGTTCGGCTTGTGACGCATTTATCTGATGTTTTCTTATGATTTTATTTACAGACAACCATTTTTTTTCGTCAATTAAGTGATCTCTTCCAGCCTTTCCCAACTATGTGGGAGTCGTCCTCCTATCTAACCTTCATCAACCAGTTCCTGGGTAACACGATAGCCCTTGGTAAGACTGGTTGTCAGACATTCGGGCTTCTGACTACTCGTAAAAACTGTCAAAGATACTACGAGTGACAGCCGGGACTAACGGCTTAACGTGCATTCTGAGGCACGGAGGGGTCTCGATATGTAAGTAATGGATGGTCACCCATCCACGAACCGATCGCGGTAAGCGTAGGTTAAGCTTCGATTCATTTATTCAAGAGCCCCTTCAAGTCAGTCATCATCTGCCTGTCGTTTCCCAACTATGTTGGGGTCGGCTTCCAGTCTAACCGGATGCAGCTGAATACCAGTATTTTACATGGAGCGACTGCCTATCTGACCTCCACAACCCAGTTACTGGGTAATACCATACCCCTTGGTAAGACTGGTTATCAGACTTTCGGGCTTCTAACTACCCGTAACGACTGTCAAAGATCGACGAATGACAGCCGGGACCAGTGCAGCGGCGCGGCGCGCGTCTCGTTTTACTTTGTGTAACAAACTATCTCATCACCAGGTATGATTCCGATCTCGGCAGCACGCAGCAGTGCTGCCGCAGCACTGCTAGTCCCCATATATTCTCTATAGGAATGTCGCGCAGCATTGCTGCCGTGCTCGGAATGTAATCTCATATGAACCTATAGAAAATGTATTGAGGACCAGTAGTGCTGCGACCGCACTGCCGCGGCAGCACTGCTGCGTGCTGCCGAGATCGGAATCATACCTTTACTCTCAAAACTGTGAAGCAAAACACCGTGAGGAAACCGGCATGTCAAGTGTGTACAGTCTGCCTAATGGGATTTCCCATCGGTAAAAATGACGTAAAGATGGTCAACCATACACAGAACAACCGCGGCAAGCGTAGCTTAACCTGATCGATCGACCTTATAACACTAACCTGATCAAATCCAAGGTACGTGCCTAAACCTATGGCTGGCATCTCCCTACCATCGGACATCTTTAACCACGGCACATCCACAAATGAGCTCATCTGAAAAAAGAAAGAAAAATGAAAAACCTTCCGTCTCTTTTTAGTATTGTTTACTAGAAAAGGACACTAATATTAAGAGTTTAGTCTACTTTGCAACCGAATTAAACGCCATTTTGTTAAAGTTTTTGAAGCAATGTGCAATGTTATACCGTAGTACTATTAGTATTCAGTGGTTATACTTAGATATATGTATTGTAGGTAAACGCGAGCGCACGTGGTCAATGTCTGACCACTACTACTCAAATAATCAAGTTATAACAATGCAATGCCAGAGATATCGTTGTTGATATTATTATTATTATGTATCAATGTGCGTACCTACTTGAAGGTAATACTCCAGAGTCCAGCCAATTGTATTATTAAAGCAGACGCGCCATGATTTTATTGTAAGCAGTGAGAGAGTGATTGAGAACAAAACAAAAGCCGTTTTCCCCCTTTTAAAAGTCAATTACTTATTAAGTAATTGACTTTTAAAAGTGGGAAAACGGCTGTACTAACATACAAAGCTATGGTAGTATGCGACCACGGAAAGGTTCTTTCTTGTTTCATCCTTTTCGGTAGTCGGGTTTTAGTTTTTAAAGTTATTACCCATTACCTATCTTTTGAAGCGACACGCGCTTTACTTACTTGTAGTTACCAATTGTACAAACACGCTGTGAATATGTGTGTAAGCGCAGGCGGCGTCAGAAACTCTTGGCAGTCGGCGTTTAGGATGTGTGAAGTCGAAAGTGTGTGTGTGCGTGTGCTTGTGAAGTGCTGGCGCTCGTTTTCACGCACACGTTCAATTCACACAAGAGAAGCACGCGTCGTACTGTAGCTACCAATTAAAATTATATAGGTACCGTACAGTACCGGACCATGAATACTTAATGACACATCGAGCTTTAGAAAGAGATTGTCACACAATATGAGTGAGAGAGACGACGCTCTTCAAAGCCAATTTTTTACGAAACTCGAATTGCAATATTGACGTCCGGGTCCGGGATGACCCAGTGAATGACCCGAATGACCTATTTTTGTACCTATAACTCTTGTCTTGTCTAGGTTGTTACTCTGCTCAAGGCACTTATATTAGTAAAATAGTAAGATATAAGAATAAATATACCTAGTAAAATAGTTTATAGAGTATAAAATTGTCGTACAGGATTTCGGGTAGCTTGATGTGCTGCCGTCTGTACCTATTATAACTATAAGTAATATTCGGAGCTCGTCCACACCTTTGAATAACATGCATCATTCATCAAGCCAGAATCAATTCGATTCCCTGCTTGTTAATAAAAAATACGTCATATACCTACTGCAGCCGAGTCATCAATTTCTACGTACCTACCACAGACATCTACCTACGTTTGGAGTTGAACGATTTTTATATTTTTTGCCGACTTCGAAAAAAGGAGGTTGTCAATTCGACACGTATCTAGATATGTACCTATGTAATATTAATTTGATATTTTTTTTTTTGAAGTGAAAACTTCTTTAGCGGCGTTGAACACTTTTTGTAATGGGTAAAAAATGTTAAATTCGCGTCAGGACACGTGACCGTCAGGAGAGATTTCCCCCCCCCCCCCCTCAGCTCTTTCTACGGCGGCGCCCACCGAACTTCACCGAAGTGAACCAAGTGAGACACGACAAAGATGGCCGAAGAAAATGACATTTGACGTACAAATGTTTGAAAAGTCAGTTTCATAAACAATAGTACTTCGAGGAGCCGCAGTTGTATTTAATTTATTTTGAACTTCTGTTTAACCAATTTAGTTTATTATTATATACCTACCTACAATACAAAATAGAAGCGACGAAAAATATAACGAAGCACATTATAGCAACAAGAAATACTGTGGGACATTGCTGCTTTTGTGTGAAAACAATGCTTCCGTGTCGACCACGGAAGTTTACACCCTGCAGGGAGATGCTCCAGTAGGGTGTGGCTGTGAAGCTATGTTGCAAAACATGCTCCACTTCCTATCCTGCCTTATTTGTCCTACCCAAAACATGCAGTCAAAGTGACCTCCGCGCTGCCACCGACGACAACGTGGAAGTGGCAATATTTTGAGCCAACAAGATCTAAAGTAAAAGAGAAGAAATTTAGGGAGTAGTTCATTAATAAAAAGCTTGTATACAAATATCAGTTTATTTTTATAATACTTGTACGCACCGGGACTTACAGCTTAGTACGGCTGTTATTCCAAATGCATACAGTGTGGCTAAGTTTGTAACAATTGAGCCTGGTATCTATGGTTACCTCACCCTACTGATTATAAACCTACAGCAACTACTTAACACCCTAGTTATCCTAACACCCTAACCTATCATACAAGCCTACGGGAGACCTACGGGAACAGACAGAATTTGGGTAGGAATAGGGGTTTGTGTACGTCGTGCAATGTGTACGCAGGAAATAGTTTTGTCATTGCCGGTCCCACAGACTCATAGAACTGGTGATGGCTAAAGGTGTCTTGGCCATAGTGAGAGGAATTATGGAAGATAAATCAAACTCTACTCCAGCTTGATGACTAATTTATTCATTTACTAATTACTAATTTATGTGGAACGAATGTATGTCGCTCTTGATGCTGACGCTGGCGTATGTAACTCTTGCCTGTTCACGGCTGAACAATACTCTAAACTCTAATTTGGCTTCTAAAACTTGCGCAAGCAGAACAACATTTTTAAAATGTTTGCTTTTCATTTGCCATCTGTGCCATCTCTTCTGTAGGCCGTTTCATTTTCTGCTATTCATAGTGAAGCACCATCCTTACTAGTCCTATTGACCTGAAATACAAAACTAATGTTATAAATTCTTTCTCTTCATTATCTTATTTATACTGATTTAATTAATCAGTAGCGGCATCAAAATAACAGTCATTATTATTCTTATGGCGGGTTTTTTTTTTGTTACAATGAGTTTTGTACAGGCAAACGAAGTTCTTCGTAAAATCGTAAATTGGATAGGCACCTAATTCGTAAATCATGCCAGGCTGCCCCTGTTTAGCGTTAGTGCTTGTGTCAGTGTTTTTATTTTCTATTATGGAGACCTCTCCCTGACCAATTCTTCCAAAAAATCTAAGGATTAGAAGCAAAAGCAAGCATAAGTATAAGAAATTGAGAATGTTTACAAAACATAACTTACTTTGAACACATTTTAGCTGTAACAGTAGGTACACACCTTATCCTCCTCCAACCAATATTCAATTCTTTGCCCTTTATTGCAACTAGTCTCCGGTCTTAATTTCATTTATTTTAAATACAAAAAAAAATATTCAAAAGTTTTTTAGTTTGACACATACAATATCAAATTCATTCATTGACATATTCATATTGTTTCCATGACGACCATGACGTTGTCGCGTCAAAACTGTTGAAACTGTAGACAATAAATTAGTTTTTCATACGTAATAATGTCTATGGACACAAATATTCGGTTCGTAGACAGATATTCTCGTATGCCGATTTAATGTGTTGGCCAATTTGTTGGATTTAAAAACTTAATTAACAAAAATAACAAGATTAAAAACTAACTTAACTAAAACTATACAAAAACTAAAATATAGCGTCGAAAAATTCATCCGCATCGCTGTCGACTGGTAATGTACCCAAGAGACTGGCGGCATTGCCACGTTGTATGGCAATGCTTAGCCTTTGGCCAAGGTAAAAGCCAGCCCTTGGGTCACGGGAATTGTCAACCAGCCGTTTTGAAATTTCTGTAAAAAGACCATGAGCACTCGGACCCCACGGCCCGAGGGTTTCAACCCCAAACGGCTCGAAAATATAATTTCCGATAAGGTTATTATATTTTCGCCGCTTGAGGTTTTCCGCAGCCGCAGCAGCAGCGCCAGCACAGCATGCCGATCCAGGAAGGTGGGATGGCGCAAGAGTATCGACACAAGTTGCGTCCCACACTAAAGGCCTACCCACCTTCCAAGGAAATAGAGACATACCGTCCGGTCTCTTGCCGTCGTCGCGTACCAAGCCATTGGGTTCTAATACAGCTGGAACGCCGACGGTAACAAGAGCTCGTCGGATGATGTCATTAATGTTCGCGTGGCGCGCTAAGCGACCCGCACTTCGGCTGCAAGACAGGCCGTGGTGTCCGAGGCTGTTGACATCTTCGCCACAGTGACAGCGATGAGGGGAACAGCAAGGAGTGCCTAGTCGCAGGGAAGCAGCGAGGCGAAAAGTAGTGTCGTCGAACAAAGTGCCTATGTTCGACGAAGGATTGTTGGATGACTTCATTAAAATGGCAACATTTAGAAGTTGTAGGACATTCTAGTTATAGAACGTTTATGAAGCGTTTATGAATACAAAATTTTATCGAATGTTTTAAAGGCCTATTGAGCATTTTAACTAATGAATGGTTTAAACCTTAGTGTTCAATAGGCTTTTTTTATGAATAAGACCTAAAGTGTTTAAAATATGGAAATTGAACAAAGTGCATCTATTAATGAAAAAAGTGACGCAGAAATATTGAAAAAAAAAAATGAGTAGGTAATATTAATTAAATTAATAATTGATTTATTTCAACGTTAATATTCAAGTTTTCACTTCTGCCGGCACTCCCGGAGTGCAACCCGTCTTTTTTTTTTATAATAATTATTATTTTAAAACTATAGGCCTAATTAACAAAAATAACAAAAACCTAACTTAACCAAAATTATACAAAACTAAAATAGCGTCGATAAATTCATCCGCATCGCTGTCGACTGGTAATGTAGGTACCCAAGAGACTGGCGGCATTGCCACGTTGTATGGCAATGCTTAACCTTTGGCCAAGGTAAAAGCCAGCCCTTGGGTCACGGGAAGTGTCATGTTTTTTTTTTATTAATTTAAGAAAGGGTGGCTTTTGCCCTGCAGTGGGATAACTTAGGCTATTATTATTTATTATAAACCTGTGTTGTCTGGGCAAAGATCTCCCTCCCCTCTCGGTTTACTGCAATTTTGGGCCAATCCTTTAACAAGGAGTCCAGAGCCCTGATTCACAAGTCACAACCATACGACAGGCTCTCGTATCGAAAACCTGACATTTCGATAATCTGATTTGACTTGCCTCAACAGCAAATAGCTGTTGGAAGAATAGCGGGCGTCTATTTGATTAAAACTGACAAAATTTTCGGGTTTTGGACTTGTGAACAGCGTTTAGAAGACTCCTACGATAACAATGATTAATGTTCGATACGATATGGAAGCGTATCGAGTGTTTGTGAATAGCTATGCAGCTAACATAGGCTAAGAATAAAATAATATTGTATTGTAGGTGCATCATTATATATATTTTATTGGCAGAGTGTGTTGTGAAGGTTACACCAAGAAGGGATTGTAAGGACCGTACGGTCGCCATTCGTCCTTGCGTAGGCACCTCTCATCGTCTTTAAATAGCAGAAAACGTATATTGTCGTCAAGATAATAATAATAAATATCTTCCTTAATAAGGAACAACGTATTATAAAGCGTTTAGTATCGCATAATTATTTAAGTATGGAACCGGCCAAGAAATATATGTTACCGGCCAAACCCGATTTCAGGACAAACTAGTTTAGCCTAGGCTAAACTAGTTCCGTCGACATAGGATGCAAGGGCGAGCGAAGGGCACCCCGAGGTTCGGTTTGGTTAGGTTACTTTAAACCCTTTACACAGAAATAGGGGCCCCGCGAAGCGGGGCTCCGTCGACATAAGATCCAAGGGCGAGCGAAGGGCACCCCCTATCGCGTATAGGAAGAACTAGTTTAGCCTAGGCTAAACTAGTTTGTCCTGAAATCGGGTTTGGCCGGTAACATATACATGGAATTAGTAAGAACTTTATGAAATTATGAAATAATAGAGAAGACTAGCTGTGCCCGCGACATCGTTCGCGTGCATGTCGGTAAACAAATTTGATTTCATGTGTTTTTTTTTTCGCGGATCCCTAATTTTTTCTCTAAAATAAAAGTAGTCTATACTGCTCCTCATAACACTAATGTTATGAGGAGCAATATAGACTACTTTTATTTTGACGATTTTGACGGAACAGGCAGAAAGAAAATTATAAAAAAAAGTGCTTTTTTGTTATAGTTTTGGAATACGAGTAGGTAGCTTTACTTTCATATGCATTTAGTAAAAAGCAGTTATTTTGACATTGCAACTACATAGAAACTTCAATTTTATTTATTTGTATCAATCAAACAACTCAGCCTAATTTTTTAAATTATTTTTTCCGTTTCTTTAAAATAACAACACCGTATATCTTCTAAGTAAACGACACCTCAAAAAAAAATTCAATAAAACTGATAAAACTCGGAGTGAATGACTTATTTAAAGATAATATTTTAATAGCTACGAAGACTCAGATTAAATAACTAGACATTAGCTTTGTACAAAATCATTATCTTTCTATACAAATAAACAAAATTGGAGTGTCTGCATCGATCACTAATAAATGAACGATGAGTGTCTGTTTTTCATTAAAATAACCGCTTTTTACTAAATGCATATAGATGTACCTACACACGGTGTATATATCAAAATAACATATATTTTTAAAATTTTTGTCTTTCTGTCTGTTTGTTCCGGCTAATCTCTGAAACGGCTGGACCGATTTTGACGGGACTTTCACTGGCAGATAGTTGATGTAATAAGGAGTAACTTAGGCCACTTTTATTTTAGAAAAAACCGAGTGTGCTTATGACCACACGACTGAAGACAAACTTCAAACGTATTTGGCTATGAGAGGAAGAGAGAAAGAAAATGTGCGCGCGCACTGCTTTCTCTTGCTTATATCCCTCACTCAACTCCCGTTCGCCTCGCTCGATCACACTTTTCGTAACGCTTACGTTACGCGTTCGCCAGCTTACTCCCCAAGTCAAGCGTGCGTAAAGAAGTTTCACTTCAAAAATCATTTTGAATTTGATAGCTCAATTCTTGGGGAAGGCTTTATGCTATTTAACATCACGCTACGACCCTCAGGAGCTGAGCAAAAGAAAACAAGTCAGAAAGAATGCAAGCCGAAAACGAAGTAATAGCGCGGGCGATGCGATACGACGCGTCGTCGGGGAACAAGAAGTTTTACTCGGACACGGTCGCAGGCAGAAGCTATACAGGGTGAATTTTTCAAGTGGGCGTGGATGGCCAAATCTGAAACTATGAGGAATAGCGAAAAGTACTCAAAGGAGTCGCGGGCTCGATTTTGATGAAAACTAAAACTGCATCATTGGATTTTTGAAAAATCAATATTTCTAGCCAGGAATCGAACCCGTTAATAACGGGTTGCACTCCGGGAGTGCCGGCAGAAGTGAAAACTTGAATATGAACGTTGAAATAAATCAATTATTAATTGAATTAATATAACTCATTTTTTTTGCACTATTTGAGCGTCACTTTTTTCATTAATAGATGCACTTTGTTCAATTTCCATATTTTAAACACTATTCACGAATTTTTCGAATACACAGCAGTGTAGGTACTACACAGACTGTCGCGCCATCAGCTGTCCATCCATCCATCCATACACCCACACCCACACCCACACCCATCCATCCATCCATCCATCCATTGTCGTGTGTCACTTGGTTCACTTCGGTTGGCGCCGCCGTAGAAAGATGGGGGGATACTTAGTAGTTAGGAGTAGTAGTTCTCCCCTGTGTAGTCTCTCCTGACGGTCACGTGTCCTGACGCGATGTCCTGACGCGAGTTTAACATTTTTTACCCATTACAAAAAAGTGTGCAACGCCGCTAAAGAAGTTTACCTACACTTCAAAAAAACACACTGTATTATTACACCATTCGATAGTGTCGCTAATAAGGTTCGAATTCTGGGAAGCAATGGCATAGGGAAAACTTAAGGAAAATGTTGAATTTTAATAAACTGCTTCTTACTGTCTTGTTCGAAATGATCCTCAATATTTTTATTAACACACCCGCACCGCAGTCACCTTCACAACTAAATTCAAATTTTTAATTGCAGTACAATCTTTGAGACGTCGAATCCAGCTATGTATTGAAAACAATTGTCATCATTTTGAACAATTAATCAGTTAAGGTTTAATAGGTAGGTAGCATAAGAAAATAAAAAAAAACTATTTTGATAAAAATGAGCTCTTTCCTTTAGTTTGCTGTATGTCGCTCTGAAATCAACTTAATCACCATTAAAATAAAGTTGATATTTGTTCAACTATTTAAATTTGAAACATAAGTTTGAATAGACTTTATGTAAGAGCATACGGCATGCCCTGCATTCCAGTTGCGTAACGCACTTTTAATGACAATCTAAATTATCAGGAAAGATATTGCTTCATAGCTGCATAGGTTCGATAAATGTGTCTGCTCAACAACGTAAAAAACGCAATGAATGTTGTTGTCGTTGTTGAACTGTCAAAATAAAAGCATTGCTAGGTACGCAATTACCCCGCAGGACAGTCAGCCCCGCTTATGACCTTGCCGAGTAGACTAGCCCTCCATGATTAAAATCTAAATAAAAAATACACGCAAAATTGATGAATGGCATCAAAATACTGCTTGCTGTAACCACAGATATAATAGTAGGTACTAGACACTGTAACTAGCAACGACACCAAACATAACCCGAGAACTGTCTACATTAACAAAAGCGTAGGTATAATCTATTTAAAACAATGTTTATCTAATTAAAAACAATAACTAAACTCACCGCTCCTTGATATAAAGTTAATAACACGAGTAAACTGCTCGCCTCCATCTTTTCGCTTCAAATGACGCGCGCTCCGGGTAAATATATCCTATATTTATATACATTACGTGTACATTTTATTTGTAACATATCGAGCTTATGCTATCTAAAATATTGGGATTCGTAGCTCGCGCGGACGGCTTTGTCTTTGACCCATCTGTACCCTATACAGAATTCTAATTGCCTAACTCACAATCAATCACAACTTAAATCATTTTGACGAATATTGCTAATTCATTGCTTTATAATATGTATGTTTTGCTTCTGTTGTTTTTAGTATATTATAATAATTATTACGAGTGCCGACAGAAGTGAAGACTTGAACAATTACGAGTATTTATTTTTGATTAATGTTCAAAATGTAAGTATATCGCAGAGTTTAAATACACACGTAATTGTTCGGCACTCCTGGAGTGCCACTTTTTTACGCACCTTAATTGCTTGCTTGTATTGTAGATGTCCGTATGCGCCGGTGACACTAACTAACTGTCAGTTGAGCCGTATGGCATTCGTTATCAAGCAATAACACAAAAAAACAGTAATTATTTTCACAAGTAGCACAGTAAGTAGGTAATTTTCAGCTCGTTATATTTTCTAACACGTTAAGGCGGTACCCCGACCACATAACCTTGAGCATTCACGACAGAGACAGAGAGCGACACGACTTCCTCGTACGAAAGGGATGCAGCGTACCCTGCGCACGCCCCTTTATCATAAAACTTGCAAAAATTTTGGAATTATTTTAATAAAAAAAGAATAGCAATCTTTTTAAATAAATTAAAACATGGATTATAAATGTGGTATAGTAATTTTATTTTAGGTGCATCGTCCTCACATGTTATCTATATCTATACTATTTAACTTTAACACAAGAAAACCATGTAATTTAAAAAACTAACAATCTTAAAATAATAATATGTACACGTATATAAAAAGGGAGGGAAAATAATCAAAGGGCGTCAAAAAATTCGTCCGCATCACTGTCAACCGGAAACATGCCCAAAAGGCTGGCAGCATTGCCACGTTGTATGGCAATGCTGATTCTTTGGCCAAAAAATAGGCCAGATTATAAATTAGATTTTTAAATAATCTATCCATTGGTGAAATCCTCAAATTAATAGAACGTCAACTTTAGCAAAAGATGCATGCAATCAATAATTTTAGTTACTTTTATCTGTCAAGCTCTGCTAATGAGACACAATTGATTTTCTATTGTTTCGTCGTCAATAGGCGACGCGCGGTGCTTGACCGGTTAAAAGGAGATTTTAAATGTATTATCTAGTAACATATAAAAACAAATAATAACGGGCAATGTGATGATAGGATATCGAACATTTATAATTATGTGCTTGCAGATGTAGTTTATTTCTCATAATTATTGAGTTAATAGCCTCTGAATAACGAAGAAAAACGCGGTTTTGGTCTGGGTACCGCCTTAAGCCATTGGTCCTGCAACTGTAACTGCTATCTCCCCGATCGTGTCGGATTGCCGTCCCATCGGACTATGAGAGTGACGGAGGAGAGAGTCCACCTGTGTCTGTGCAGACACGCCTGCACTATATCTCCCGCGCCGAGTCTCCGTTGAGATTGGCCGCCATGGCCGAAATACGGACTGAAGGACTTAATTTATATTTTCTAAATAACACGTCTCTTTTCCCCGATAACGTGGCGTAACATAAACTTGTTTAAAAAATAAAAAAAGACACCTTTTACTTTAATCGGTATCGGCGGGTACCTGCACCCTGTAACATAAAAAACATTAATTTATACCTTACCTAGCACTTTTTATAACAACTTTGTATACCTACTTTACTTTTTTTTAACCCTGACCATAGTTAAGGCCTAGTCAAACCTAAGCGACGCTGCGGCAGCGCTGTGGGTAGAGGTACAGACGCCAGCACATCAACCTACCCGAAACTGTCAGATTTTCCCAATCAACTTTGAACCTTATGGTTTGGTGATAAAGTTGAAAATCTATTAAAGAAATTTGACAGATTGTAGTAGGTTGATGTGCTGGCGTCTGTACATACCGCGCGGGTTTCGCTCAGGTATTTAGTATACTATTTCCGCGGCCAGAGCGGAATAGTTCGTGCCATAGTACCACATAGATATTGTATCGCTTGTTGGGTTTGTATAGTAATATTACCGCATACAAGTCACGCAACGAGTTATGAGCGTTGACCTTGAAAAAAAAACAAGCGAAACGAACCCTTATTACTAAGGCATAAGGGTTTGTGGCGTCTGTTTTCTTCAAGGTCAGCGCTCATAACTCGTTGCGCGACGTATACCCAGTTGGTTTTCTCTACCGCAGACGGTAGCGAATACCGCTTAAGGCGAATGGGTAGTTGTAGCCCGCGAAATTCAATTTTTCTTACGTTTTTTGCAATTTTCAGGTCAGTGTCAGGTTGTATCTTGATCAAAATATGATTCGCGACAATAACAGGTACGTATTTACAGAATTATAATAATTAGAATCATTAATACATCTTTCTAAGTTAGATTTCTACCGTTAAGAACAAATCTCGTATGGAAAAGTGTTGGTGGTAGAAATCTAACTTAAACAGATGTATTAATGATTCTGATGATTATAATTCTGTGAATACGTACCTGTTATAGTCGCGAATCAAATTTTGATCAAGATACAACCTGACACTGACCTGAAAATTGCAAAAAACGTAAGAAAAATTGAATTTCGCGGGCTACAACTACCCATTCACCTTAAGTTTGAGTGTGTGTGTGGTGTGGATAACTAGGGTTGCCAACCCTACTGTCTATTTATATTTCAAAATATATTATGTAGGTACAGGGTGAAATTTTAATCACCGTTTTCCTCTTAAGGGGTCATTGTACCTACTCATCATTATGAACAACTTTTACTATGGGACCAAACCTGAAACCCTGAACCTGATTTTTGGTCCCTTAGTAAAAGTTGTTCATAATGATGAGTACAATGACCTCTTAAGAGGAAAACGGTGATTAAATTAAATTAAATTTCACCCTGTATACACTTCGATCAATAATCTAAGTGTATAAGTACAGGAAGATTTTTTTATCACCATCCAAATTTTAACAGGGTGTTCTACCCATGAATATGAACAACTTTCTCTATGGGACCAACTCTGAAATCACAAAAACAAATCAGCTGTTTCATACACTTTGGTCAAGTAAGTAAGTAGGTATTGAACTTTTGCAGTATGAAACAGCTGATTTTTTTTTCGTGATTTCGGAGTTGGTCCCATAGTGAAAGTTGTTCATAATCATGGATAGAACACACTGTATAAAGGACATGGCTAAAAGTTCATAGACAAAAAACCCAGAATCTCCAGCAACGAAATGTATAAAAATGGGTTCACTATAGTAAACCCAGTACGGTTTCAAAAAATCAGCCTCCTAACCCATATAGTATAAAAGTTATTATACTTTGTGTGTTTATGTTATTCATACTTACATTGATTACTTGACTTTTATTTTATCACAATCTCTTTAGTATAATTATGATAATATATTAAAATAATGTAAAAAATATACCCTTCAATACATCTTTTATTTTAATATGTTTTATTATTAATAATCTACAGGATGATTTTTTTTTAAATTTGTTATAAATGAGCTCTTTATTTTAGTTTGACGTATGTCATTACTTCCCAGAATTCGATCCTTATTAGCGACACTATCGAATGGTGTAATAATACAGTGTGTTTTTTTTTTTCAAAATCAACAGGTTCGATTCCTGGCTAGAAATATTGATTTTTCAAAAATCCAATGATGCAGTTTTAGTTTTCATCAAAATCAAGCCCGCGATTCCTTTGAGTACTTTTCGCTAGTCCTCATAGTTTCGGATTTGGCCATCCACGCCCACTTGAAAAATTCAACCTGTATATCTAGTATACCACGTCGTTTTTGCAGTATATTATTATTTATTTTTGTTATACATATTATGCCTATAAAAATGGCGTATATGAAATTTCTGGCGATTCTGGGTTTTTTTTTAGCCATCTCTTTTGGATGGTGATAAAAAAATCTTCCTGCAAAAGTAGTAGGATTTTTTTCTGTTTATTTTTATGTTTGTGTGAGTAGGTATTATGAGCTTAACTTGGGTCAAATAAACTTATTTTCTTACTTTTCTCTATCCTCAACCATCGCACCCTACCATATTCCACATCGAGGCATAAATCTTTGCCGATCTCATCCCCCCAAAATAAAAAAATAACAAGGAAAGCAAAATAAAACAAAACAATTTTAAAAGACTATTTATTTACAAAAACTCGTAATTTTAAATACAGAAAATTATCAATAAATGGCTTGGCATTTCTGAAAGCTAAAAATAAACCAAGCTTGTATCTATGCCCAGGGATCCATTTTAGATAAAAAAAGTTCTTACCTACGAATAATTATTGCAATCATGTTACAGAATAAGGATGCGTTGACAATTGTATTGCAATGGGCACTTGATTTGTAAATTGAAGAACAATTGAAAGAATGATTTGCGACATACTCATAGAAATCATATGTCTGTTACCGGCCAAACCCGATTTCAGGACAAACTAGTTTAGCCTAGGCTAAACTAGTTCTTCCTATACGCGATAGCGGGGTGCCCTTCGCTCGCCCTTGGATCTTATGTCGACGGAGCCCCGCTTCGCGGGGCCCCTATTTCTGTGTAAAGGGTTTAAAGTAACCTAACCAAACCGAACCTCGGGGTGCCCTTCGCTCGCCCTTGCATCCTATGTCGACGGAACTAGTTTAGCCTAGGCTAAACTAGTTTGTCCTGAAATCGGGTTTGGCCGGTAACATATCTATGGACATCACGGATATCGATGGACATACTACTATTAATTAAAAGTTAGTAGGTATAATTATCCCCAAATATTGCACCCGTATTTATTATCGACGTATTTTTGTTTTCCTGCATTGTGTCCCATTGCGACAATATTTGTACCCAATAAGCATCTAAGCTTCAACATACGTATCCTTACCTAAAAACCCTTTTAGTAAATGGTACTTGGGTATTTTATGTAAAAAGAGGCTAAGACACTGGTTACCTTCCCAACATTCAACTTTTTAATAACGGCTGTACCTGATGGCAATCGTATCATTTGGTTTTAATATTTTTTATTTGATAGATTATTTTATATTTTGCGAACATGAGAACGTTGTAGGCCTTGTACACTGTAGATTTGTAGACCATTTTCTATTTAAATGAAGTGGATACCTGAGGGGCAATTCTCGTAATTTTATGAACGTTCACAGTCTGATCTCAGTCTCAATCTGTCAAAAATACCTCCAATTTCCCTACGTTTTGACAAGTTTTTGACATTTGTATGTCGCCGAGATGAGACTGCGACTAGATTTTCAACGTTTTAAATTACGAGAATTGGCCTTCAGATCCAGACCTACACTGTTCTCCCATAACTATTAACACTGTAATTTGAAAACATTGTTTAAGCTAATTAGTTTTTAAAAGAGTAACCGTGGAGTTTCTTGCCGGCTCTTCTCCATAGGAAACGACCAAATGGAACCTTGCACCTAACTTCTGATGATTCAAAACTGCCCAAGTAGGTTTATGTGAAATTATAAATGCGAAAGTACCTATGTTTTTTTCACATCTAAACCAGTGAACCGATAATCCTGAAATTTTGCATATATGTTGTCAGGGGTACAGAAACGGACATAAGGTACCTTTCATACTGAAAAAAATGCTGTTCCCGAGGAAAACAACAATAACGTTATTATGATAATAGATGGCGCCACGTGTCTTTCGAATCATGATTGAATTATATTAGAAGAAAGGGGTTTGGAGATTTTTGTATGGAGGGTGGCCCTAAGGTCGGCCGCCATTTTGATTTTTTTTCAGAATCGCGGTGCACAACAAAAGTTATATATTTAGATAGAGGACGCTTATACAAACAAAAATGTAATATAACATAATATCCTAAAGCGTCAGGTTTCGGAGTTATTCACCAAAATATAAGTCGAAAACAACAAGGATTTTTTTGTTTTTTTTCCCTCCAGGTAAGTATATTGAACTATTGAGGTAATAGAAACGTTATGAAACCTTTATGGAGAAGAAACAAATGAAGAATAGACATTTTTTAAATAAATAATTAAACACGGCAATTTAAAGTTCGTTTTTTAATCCCAGAGACTAATCTGACATTTAAGTCTTTTGTGTGTTCGTTTTTTTTAGTATAGAAGTTTGACATTACACTTGTCAGATTAGTCTCTGGTATTAAAAAACGAACTATAAATTGCGGTGTTTAATTATTTATTTAAAAAATGTCTATTCTTCTTTTGTTTCTTCTCCATAAAGGTTTCATAACGTTTCTGTTACTCAATAGTTCAATATGCTTACCTAGAGGGAAAAAAAACAAAACAATCCTTGTTGTTTTCGACTTATATTTTGGTGAATAACTCCGAAACTTGACGTTTTAGGATATTATGTTATATTACATTTTTGTTTGTATAAGTGTCCTCTATCTAAATATATAACTTTTGTTGTGCACCGCGATTCTGAAAAAAAATCAAAATGGCGGCTGATTTAGGGCCAAAACCTTCAAACCCCTTTAGAGTAGAGTTCAGAGTTTAATTATGAAGATTATTCATTTTCTCATACATTCATTCTTATTGATTCTGAGGCGGTACGAAGTTCACTGAGTCAGTTAGTAACCTAATGTTTGTGACTTATAATAACGCCATTGCCTTCGGTCACTTTAAAAAAAACCCCTCAACCATTTCATTCAACGTTGAATGACAGAATAAACTAGACACCTAGCACATTCACTCAAAAGCGCTCAGCCATTTATCAATGCTCACTAACGCTATCTATTTAGGTATTACGCCGCGACATCACTACTGTCATCTAAGGAAACGGCGTTCTTCTCCGCCTCCACTGAAGTTAATCTGTTGAAACGTTTTTGTTTATCATCCTTAGAACGTGCATGTTTTTTGTGCGAGCGAGAGCCCTTGTTCCGCCTCTTCTTGTGAGTGTGTTTCTTGCGTTTCTTCTTGGTATCTTCTCCGCTGTCTGTGACAGTTATGTGGACGGGCGCTTTGCGACGATTCTGTACTATTGGGGCCATGTAGGTTGGTGCAGGTTCCTGGTGAATAAAGGTATTTGTTGTATGGCACTCGTAATAGCATAGATTTCTATCAGTGAAAGATTTTTTTAAATCGGTTCAGTAGTTCCGAAGATTACCTCCTACATACGAATTCACAAATTTTACATCTTTGTAATATTTAATAGAGTCTTGCAAACGAAAGTAGACACTCGAATTATTTGCAGACTTTTTATATATGGCAATGTTAGACAAAATGTCAAATTCAATTTTTCAAAACAAGGTACATGCTCTGTGAAGATGGCGTGTTGTTGGTGATTTGTTGTGGTCTTGTTGAGCATTTTTCTAACTCACAAGTCTCTAAGTCAAGCAGTAGTGTACAAATAATACCGTTTTTCATCAAAAACAAATTATTATAAAGTATCAAATTAGGTTATTCCTGGTATGTCATACTAATTTTGGGGTCGCTATACTGATATTTTTTAAATTTGCCGCGCTTTTTCAGTCTCTAGTTTGCTGCGTTAGAGGGAGTGGGCTGTAAAGGTCGTAGCACACGTATCAAATCGGAAAGGGATCGGCACCGTATCAACTCGAGCCGTTCAGTATACTTTGTATTCAATGAAACTCCCTACTGCAACGCACACTAATCAGAATCGTAACGTAATCACCTCAACTCGGGACAAGCTCACGAACCGCGGTGCGGTGCGTTACGGCTCGTCGTCCCCGCGCTTACGTCTCTCCGTACCCGAGCTTACGTCTCTTCGTCCACCCTTGCCCCTCTCACTCCTCCGGCCTGCTTGCTGCACCATCAACCAGCGGTCGGCGAGCCGTACTTAAGCGCGGTGTCGCCTAGCCGTAGCCGAGTCGACGTATCGGAGCTTCTGATCCGCTTTAGTTACGTGCTTACGTTAGGTTGACGCCTGTTTGATGGCGAGGCGATAGGTGATACGGTGCCGATCCCTTTCCGATTTGATACGTATGCTACGACCTTTATCCACCACGCGGGCCCAGTGCGGCTTGGTAGATATCACATGTCTTCGAATTTTTGGTTGTGGGAGATGCCGGTTTCCTCACGATGTTTTCCTTGATCGTTTTGAGAGCAGTGATGATGAAATAATTTACACAAAGTAAAGCGTCTGACTGGGTCCGAACACAAATCCAGACCCTGGGCTGCTACTGAGAAATTCCGGATGGCAGTGGCGTAACTATAGGGTGGCATTGGGGCAAAATGCCACGGGCCCCCAGCTGGAGGGGGCCCCCGGCCTGAGAGGGCCATGAGCACAGGAGAATCCTAACATAAGGACAGAAGCAGGCAGGTGTTAAAGTTTTTGTAGGGGAAAACATGAAATGTACGCGGAATAAGTCGCGGGAGAAGTGCTAATAAAGAAAAAAAACCGAGTGTGCTGACCACATGACTGAAGTGAAACTTCAAACGTATTTGGCTATGAGAGGAAGAGAGAAAGAAAATGTGCGCGCGCACTGCTTTCTCTTTCTTATATCCCCCATTCAACTCCCGTTCGCCTCGCCCGATCACACTTTTCGTAACGCTTACGTCACCCGTTCGCCAGCTTACTCCCCAAGTCAAGCGTGCGTAAAGAAGTTTCACTTCAAAAAGCTATCGTTGGTTGAGCTTCTTTATATTGAGGGAGGGCCCCATCCCTTGAATTAGCCACGGGCCCCAAACGGAATAGTTACGCCACTGCCGGATGGAAAAACCCAATAGTACTGCCCGACCCGGGAATCGAACCCAGTCGACCTTATCACGACACTACAGCTACAGCGTTACTCCACTAAGGGCCAAAGCACACACGCTACTTTATGCATCGGCGATCGGCGATTTTGCGGCTGTATCGATGCTGGCGATGCTGCATCGCGTTTTGACGACTCTCTGCGTTCGGACGCGGTATCGGAATCGCGCGTTTTAGCGACTGCTCCGATGCTGGCGCAAATGCCAAATCGCTGCGACCAGCATCTGAATGTGTGCGGAGTGTAGCGTTCAGCCGCTGTATCGAGCTTCCGAAAAGCGACTGAATCGCCGCGTTTGGCGTTTTTAAGTGTGCGGTGTGGAATGCTTGGTCGCTGCATTTAGCTTCTAAAAAGCAGCTGAATCGCCGATCGCCGATGCAAAAAGTAGCGTGTGTGCTTTGGCTCTAAATAAACGAGTCGAAAAAAGAGGAAAGAAAAAGTAAGTAAGTTGTAATTCTCAAATAATATAATTATCTTCTTACCTTGGGGAGCTTTCTCCTCAAGAAGCTGTTGCTTGCATCACTGAAATATCCGGTCAGATTAGTGTCTTCAATAAATAGTGGGTTCTCTGTGGAACTATCTGCAGAACTATGGAGGTATTTGCTACCTCGCTCATTAAGCACGTTAAACCTTTAAAAGAAATATACAGGGTGAAATTGAATTCACGGGCATCCTTAAGGGGTCATTGTTATGAACAACTTTTACTATGGTACTAAGCCTAAAATCGCGAAAAAAAAAACAGCTGTTCCTTGCATTTATGTTCACATAACTCGTCAAAATGTATGGAAGAGCTGATTCTTTTTTTCGCGATTTCAGTCTTGGTCCCATAGTAAAAGTTGTTCATAATGATGATTACAATGACCCCTTAAAAGGATGCCCATCAATTCAATTTCACCCTGTATTAATTTATACTTATCACAAACAGACTATAATGTTCCCACTGCTGGGGCACAGGCCACCTCTCTGTGAGAGGGAGTAGGCCATAATCCACCACGCGGGTCCAGTGCAAGTTGATAGATATCACACGTCTTAAATTTTTTGGTTCTAGGACACGCCGGTTTCCTCACGATGTTTTCCTTCACCGTTTTGAGAGCAGTGGTGATGAAATTAAATACAGAAAGTAAGGTGCCTGCCTGGGTTCGAACTCACGACCCGCAACTAGTAAGTCGGGCCGTTACCCTTACCACTGGGCCACCATTGCTCCTTCTTGATTCATTTCCATGTATTAGCGTTATCTTTCGCTTGGGGACAAACTTTTTGCGGTCTTATTACGAAAGTATATTGATCCACCATTGAGCTGTTTTAGAGTTTCGAACTTTATCCCGACAATCTTAAAACCGAATATCGTTGTTAATATTGTATTGAGAACTTTACCTCAGTCGGAATAAGGTTCGAAATACAAAAAGTGGCTGATTTGAGCTTGGAGTAAAGTAAGAACTCGTTTTGTTGGAATCTGGAGCGCCTTTGGTTTCAAGCTGTTTCAGGTTCTACCACGCCAACAAAACGACTTGCTTTTTACAGACGCCAGCACATCAAGCTACCCGAAACTGTCAAATTTTCCCAATCAACTTTAGCCTTACGCTTTAGCGATAAAGTTGAAAAATATCTATTAAAGAAATTTGACAGATTGTAGTAGCTTGATGTGTTGGCGTCTGTACCAAAGACTAAGTAATTACCTACCATTTTTTTCTGCAAAAATGTACCATGGAATATCTTGAAAACCACTACAGCAGGTCATCATGGTCATCATTCAGCCGAAAGACGTCTACTGCTGGACATAGGCCTCAGGTCTCTCAAGAAAACCTAAAGGCCTAATCAAACCTAAGCAGTATTCGCTACCGTCTGCGGTAGGGAAAACCGAGTGAGTATGCGGTAACATTACTGTTTACACCAAAGCGGATTTCGCTATCCTTGTGGGTAGTTCATACCGAGTTCAAGTTTATTTATTTATTAAAACTTTATGCACAAATAAAAACTGTACAAAGGCGGACTTCATGCCTTGGGCATTTTCTACCAGTCTACCTTAGGGTGATGCAGAGACAATACACAGTAGGTGCAATAACAGAAAAAAATAAGAAAATATTTATAACTAAGATATAAGATTATATACATAATAGTTTCGCTCAGGAAGGTAAAGAAGTTTTTGTTTAGTTATTGTTTCGCCCAACAAGCGAAACAATACCTATGCGGTATTATGGCGCCAACTATTCCGCTCTAGCCGCGGAACTTGATACTAAATACCTGAGTGAAACCCGCGCGTTATGCACTTCTACCCACAGCGGCAGTGGTTACCGCTCAGGTCGCTCTAGCCGCGGAACTCAACTCAACTCAACTCAAAGCATTTATTTCAATTAAACCAATTACAGGCACTTTTGAATTGTCAAGGGGTCGGTCAGTCAGAAAGATGAAGCTAGTTGCCCATTCCAAAGCGTAGGTACCTATGGAGAAGAACGGGCAAGAAACTCCATGGACACTCTTTTAAATCAAAATAATATGGTTACAAAGTCTTGGTTACATCATTCATGCTAAAAATTATACATGTGAGAACGATGCAGAACGTTAAAAGCGTCCATAATGAAAAGATGAGAAAAAAAACTAGTCAAAAATTAAATTAAAATAAGCCGAACTTGATACTAATACCTGAGCGACACCCGCGCGGTATGCACTTCTACCTACAGCGGCAGCGAATACCGCTCAGGTCGCTCTAGCCGCGGATCTTGATACTAAATACCTGAGTGAAACCCGCGCGGTATTTACCTCTACCCACAGCGGCGCTTAGGTTTGAATAGGCCTTAACAGCTTCATGCCCGTTCTCAATAATTTTTAATTTGCTAGACTCAAATGACAGCTGCGTATTGACAAACACTGTCACACCTAATATCATATGAAGAAGACTTCAGAAGGCTAATTCCCGTAATTTAAAACGTTCAAAATCTATAGTCGCAGTCTCATCTCGGCGATAAACAAATGTCAAAAACTTGTCAAAATTTAGGGAATTTATAAGTATTTTTTGACAGATTGAGACTGAGATCAGACTGTGAACGTTCTTAAAATTACGAGAATTACCTCTCTGGTCGCATTCACGTGGTGTTCCGTCGCTTCCGCGGACAAGTACCACAGAACAGCACAAGAACAAGCTAGTGAAGTGAGGTACTATTTTATAATAAAAATATGTATTTTTAGGTTATGGTAGGTATTTATCTATGGGACTACGTCGCCTGAAATAAATGAATAAATACACAAATAAATAAATAAAATAAACAAATAGTGAAAACGGGTAATAGTTTAAATATGAGGTACCTTTTATAACCTTCATCCTCTCCGCTTGGTCGTTTGACTTCCTTATAGCGTTTATGCGCTCCATCTCGCTCGGCTGACACTCTGAATACACAGGTTTATAAATTATATAATATATGAATATTTTAGAGATCTGCATGAGCATCCCACGCCAGACAAGCATTCATGGAATATTACGTGAAGATTGTAAATAGCTTCACCGAGACAACGAGCACTAAACGTCAAAAATTTAGTTTTTTCGACATTGAGGGTATTGGCCCTGAGTCATTTCTTCACCACGTTGAATCCCTTTTGGGCAGCACTGAATACCTCATCCCAAGTATCGGCGGAGAAAAGGAGAGTAGTGTTAACTGAATATGAGATCAATTCGCCTCGGGGTACATGGAGGTTATTGAGGTCGTTAATGTATACGAGAAATAGAGTTGGTCCCAAAATACTACCCTGAGGTACCCCCTAGTCGACTACATGATCGCTACTCGTGTGTTGACCTACGTGGACACACTGTTTTCGCTCTAAAAAATAGCTAGATAGCTCTTAAAAAGATTCAGTTGCGTGCCTCTGATTCCTAATGTATCTAGTTTGTTTAGAAACAGAAATAGTGTCAAAACCTTTGCTTAAGTCAAGGAAGTACGTATACGCAGTAGGTATGCCACGGACTTTAAAAGCCCTTTTTGCGGAGATTACTCTTTCGGAAACCGAATGACGAAACATAATCTGCCTAGCATTTTCCCAACTAGGTTGGTATTGGCTTTCAGTCGTAGTTTCTTTTTTTTTTCTGTTATTGCACCTACTGTGTATTGTCTCTGCATCACCCTAAGGTAGACTGGTAGAAAATGCCCAAGGCATTAAGTCCGCCTTTGTACAGTTTTTTACTTGTGCATAAAGTTTTAATAAATAAATAAATAAATAAATAAATAAATAAATACAGCTGAATACAAGTCTTGTACATGGATAAATTCTCTCACCTTTTTTCACTGCTGCCTCCTGCGACAGGTTTCGCCTGTTGGACCTTATCGCTCATCTTCTGTACAACACTCTCAATGTCCCGCATCCTAGTACCAATGGCGTCTACGAGAGCCTTAAGATTCGATTGCTTCTCCATTGGATCTTTCTTTGAAGGTGTTTGTACTGGTTCAGGTTTCGGTTCTTGTGGCTCTTGGGGTTGTGATTCTTGAGGCTGGTAATTATTATTGTGCGCCTGGAAAATAACATTGAAGTTTTGAGAAACTGTCGCTTATGGAACTTAAATATAAATATAATCAGCCTATGATTTCATTGCTGTAACTCAGGATTCATCTCTGTGAGGAGAAGGGTGATGCTATTTGATAAAAAGTATGTCGCTCAGCGACTTGTCATAACGTTTTTTAAGTAAATTTTATGTTTCATGTGTAGATGACAGCTAGGCAAGCACAATACATGGACATCGACGCGAAAACTGTAACCATGAATTCAGTATGATTCCCTAAAACCCCGCGTAGCGTAGAAATTTTTCAAAAAACAGCTGTTTCATAGAAACGTGCAATACCTAGGCGGTCAAAATGTATGGAACAAATTGATGAAATGGAAAAATGTCAACTCATGTGCTGAATCTATGGTTGTGCGTCGATGTTCCTGCCACCTTGTAAGTATAAATGTTTTATAACTACTTACGCCAGCTCTAGCAGCTACGTCCGCAGTCTCCTTTGGTTCATTCCATTCGTTTTGGGGTATTTCAGTCCAAGAGACTGGATTGTGGGTGTTCTATAAGCAAAGAAGACATAATCAAGTTAGCAAAGGAACATTAAAAAAAAAAAACGTACTCGTGGCCGTTCATAGATCACTGACTACTCGAGAGATTACGCGTTACAAACACATGAATTTGGCCAAAACACCTGATAGGTACTTAATCAACTTCAAAGTTTATTACTGTGGTGACATCTACATCGACACATATGAATCGCATCATACTGACGTCACGCAAAATCCTTCATCGCGCATGCAGAGTTTACCGCGCAACTAGCATATAATTATACAACGTCCCGACATCTATCGTTGGGCAGATGCGCACCAGACACGACACCCGTCTGGTCGGAGGATCCTCTCTTTTCTATGGAGGATAAGTGAACTTTACTCCCTGTTTCTAATACCTCTTTATTATATTTCCGCCTCTGTACATTTATGTGCTTGAAGTATTAAATAAATAAATATTTCTCATCAGACTTTGCCTTTCTATTCGGTTTTAGTATCACGAATTTCTCAACAGCAGTCCGGGGTATAAGATCTGCCCGGTTTATAGCCCCCTATTACATAGGACTTAAACATATCTGGGGAAATGAGGATGCAGAGCACACAGACCTACATATACCGGGTAGGTATGCGCGGTATACAAGCGTAATGTCATGTTTTTCCAGAGGTACTTTTTGTTCTTCTTCTTCTTCAGCTTTTTGTCACCCAATGCTGAGTGTAGGCATCCTGCAATGCTCGCCACTCTTCTCTGTTTCTAGCCTTTCTAAGCCCGAGTCGTCCAGCAATCTTGACCAGATCGTCGGTCCCCCTCATCAGCTGTCTGCCCACACATCTACTACCAGGTCTCGGTCTCCAGTCCAGCACTGTTCTACCACATCTGCCATTTGTTCTACGCTAAAATACTGCAGTGGAAAAGGATGCAAAATCAACCAAATAAAACATGGGTGCAGGGGAAGATAGTTAGAAAGGAAGTGTCTAGGTCATTTGTAGTTAAAACGGAGAAAGGAAATGAAGTTAGGAGAAATGAAAGACATTTGATGTATAGTAGATATGTGTTTATTGAAATACCAATGGTTATGTATGTACCTAAAAGCAAGGATAATTCACAAAGGGTCGTCCTGAATAATAGAATAAATGATGATCAGCCCTGTCATTAAAGCAAGTCATCCAGCTCGGTAGACACATTTTTGAGAAGGAAGCTGACAGAAGGATCCAGTTGGGTTGGGCAGCATTTGGAAAACTCCGTCAAGTCTTCTCGTCACCTATCCCGCAGTGTTTGAAGACTAAGGTCTTCAACCATTGCATCCTGCCCGTCATGACATACGGTGCTGAAACGTGGACACTGACGGTCGGGCTGGTCCACAAATTCAAGGTCGCTCAGTGCGTTATGGAGCGAGCTATGCTCGGAGTTTCTTTGAAGGATAAAATCAGGAATGAAATTATCCGGAAAAGAACCGGAGTTACCGACATAGCTTGCAGAGTACCTAAGCAAATTGAAGTGGCAGTGGGCTGGCCATGTCTGTCGAAGGACCGATGGCCGGTGGAGCAGACGAGTCCTGGAGTGGAGACCGTGTACCGGCAAGCGTAGTGTGGGACGTCCCCCAGCTAGATGGACGGACGACCTAAAGAAGGTGGCTGGGGTAGACTGGATGCGGAAGGCGGAGGACAGGGTTCTGTGGCGCAGTCTGGGAGAGGCCTATGTCCAGCAGTGGATTGCGATAGGCTGAGTTGATTGATTGATTGAGCCCTGTCATTCTGGGCCATCTAATCAACTCAATCTGAAGCTAGTGGTACCTCTGAAGTTATGCAGATTACGAGATCAGGTCGCTCAGTGCGTCCTCCTCTATTAGACTTGCCGATTATTCTTTGTATCAATTTTTAATATGATTAGCCAGTGTTCACTTGTTTATTAAGTTAATTTCATATATACCTAATATTTTAGTTGCTATCCCATTGTAATTTACATTTGTAAAAGGGGGGGATGTTTGGAATGTCATGTCATTACATTGATTCATCATGGACGATACTTGCTTGTTTTATTTAATCTATAAATCCTGTTTAAACACTGCCATTATTATGTAATAAATAGTACGTACATGGGACTTATGCGGTGGTTTCCGGGTGGCTGCGTTGTTGTTGTTGTTGCTATCGAAGAATTTCTCGTTTTCCTCCTCTAGTGCTTCTTGAGGCTAAAAAATATATAAACAATGATGCACATTACTTATGTATAATTTTGAGAGAAAAGCAAAGATCGACTAGATTCTGTACTATTCTGGACCGCTGCACGCTGAAGCGGCCATGCGTTAAAATATAACTTTACTGCGTATTTGTTACTTAGATGAATTATTGTGCAAGGTTGTCATGATTAAATAAAGATGTTTTTTTTATAAAGATACTTTTGCACATCAATATTTTGTTGGTCAGTATCTTAAAACGAAGTGAGCTTAAGGCTCAAATCACACCGAGATGGCAGCGAAGCGGCGAGCAGTTTCAGTGTCATTATAATTTTAAACTTTATCTTCATTACTATAATACATAGTATCGCTTGAGAAACTTGAAAGGCCGTGCGACCGCCCGCGGCGCCTCGAACACTCCGACGACTCAAGTTTCTCAAGCGATACTATGTATTATTGTAATGAAGATAAAGTTTAAAATTATATGACACTGAAACTGCTCGCCGCTTCTCAGCCATCCCGGTGTGATTTGACCCTAAGGGTCAGCGCAGACAGAAAGGAGCGCAGCGGAGAGGATTTTATTAACGCACTTGAAAATAAACTTTAAAATTATTACAATAAAGTCGCGCGGGGATTCCCGCGTATCTTCGAGGACGCGCGAGCATTTTTTGTCAGGTTCAAGCATTTATGCACTTTATTGTAATAATTTTAAAGTTTATTTTCAAGTGCGTTAATAAAATCCTCTCCGATGCGCTCCGTTCTGTCTGCGCTGACCCTAATCGGTCAAGCGGCGCGCGTCGCCGATCGGCGACGAAACAATAGAAAATCAATTGTGTGTCACTAGCGGAGCTTGACAGATTAAAAGGAGTGAGCTATAATCTACCACGCGGACTCAGTGCGATTGGTAGATGTCACATGTCTTCGAAGTTTTGGTTCTAGGACAAGCCGGTTTCCTCGCGATGTTTTCCTTCACCGATTTGAGAGCAGTGGTGATAAAATTATTAACACAAAGTAAAGAGCCTGCCTGGCTTCGAAGGCAGTTGGACCGTTAATACTGGGCCACCAATGCTCACCAGTAGCACAAATGACACGTTGCGTAAAAAAAATGTTGGGCTTATAAATATTAATAGCTCAGAAATATTTTCACGAGAAGGTCGCGCTTGCTGCGTTTAGTTTATACAGGTCCTAAGACGATATATATAGGATATATACAGGGTGAATTTTTCATGTGGGCGTGGATGGACAAATCCGAAAGTATGAGGAATAGCCAAAAGTACTCAAAGGAGTCTCGTGCTCGATTTTGATGAAAATTAAAACTGCATCATTGGATTTTTGAAAAATCAATATTTTTAGCCAGGAATCGAACCCGTTGATTTTGATTTAAAAAAAACACAATGTATTATTACACCATTCGATAGTGTCCCTCTACTTTACCTTGTTCGAAATGATGCTCAATATTTTTATTAACACACACCCGCAGCGCAGTCACATTCACAACATTATGTTCTAAATTCAAACTTTGAATGCAGTACACTCCTTGAGACGTCGAATCCAGCTATGTATTGAAAACAATGGTCATCATTTTGAACAATTAATCCGTTAAGGTTTAATAGGTACGTAACAAGAAAAATCAAAAAACTATTTTGTTAAAAATGAGCTTTATTCTTTAGTTTGCCGTATATCAATTAGTATTAAGTACTTCCCAGAATTCGATTCTTACTAGCGACACTATCGAATAGTGTTTTTTCAAAGTCAACGGGATCGATTCCTGGCTAGAAAAATTGATTTTTCAAAAACTCAACGATGCAGTTTTAGTTTTCATCAAAATCGAGTCCGAGACTCCTTTGAGTACTTTTCACTATTCCTCATAGTTTCGGATTTGGCCATCCACGCCCACTTGAAAAATTCATCCTGTATATACACTTACTTTTTCAGTGAGAGTAGATGCCTCCTCCACTTCCTCGTTCCCGGGCTCAGCCTGTTTCTCTTTCTCAGCCTCCTCTTCGAAGTACTTGGCCGGAGGCTGCATGTTTAATTGCCGCCGTTTGTTATGCCTAGAGGTAACATAAAATCAAAATATTGTTTTTTTAAACTAGGCTGAGAATGAGCAGATTTTGAACATTAAAATTATAAGACAGTCCCCCGGCACGCCCGCCTTTCACCACTTCCTAGTGCTTTCGCTGGGGAGAAGAAGTGGCGCAACAAACTGCCCAGCAGCACAGCTGAGAAGAACCTATTTTAAGGCGGTACCCCGACGAAATAACCTTGAGCATTCGCGACAGGGACAGAGAGCGACACGACTTCCTCGCACGAAAGGGATGCAGGATGATTTATCATAAAACGCGCAAAAAATTTTGGAAATTTTTAATAAAAAAAGAATAGCGATCTTTTTAAATAAATTAAAACAAGGATTATTTAGATTTTTAAATTATCTATCCATTGGTGAAATCCTCAAATTAATAGAACGTCAACTTTAGCAAAAATGAATGCAATCAATAATTTTAGTCACTTTTTTAAAAGGAGATTTTAAATGTATTAGTAACAACTACAAACACAACATAAAAAAGCAAATAATAACGTGCAATGTGATGATAGGATATGGAACATTAATAATGTGCTTTCAGATGTAGTTTATTTCTCATAATCATTGAGTTGATAGCCTCTGAATAACGAAGAAAAACACGGTTTTGGTCGGGGTACCGCCTTAAGGGGTCATTGTGCTCATTACTATGAATTTTTTTTTTACTATGGAACCAAATATAAAATCGTAAAAAAACCAGCTGCTCCATACAATCATTTATGTTCGCATAACTCGACAAAATCTAGGGAACAGCCCAATCAGCAGATATTCAGCGATCTACTGCCGCCATAGGGTGTGGCCTGCGGATGACCAACTTGGGGAGTCTGATTCCTGAACAGAAAACGGCCTGAGTCGGTGGCGCGCCATGTCCCGCTGCGGGCCTCTCAAGACAAACAGCGGCCGTAGAGGCTGACGGGGTCCGCGTAAAAGACATGCAGGTCAATACTTGACCGGGAGCGTGACATATTGCATAAGTGCTTCAGCACCCTGGTCAAAGGTAGTTGCCGTGTAGCTTGAGTCAGAAAGAGTCTGACAGAAGCTTTTTTTTTATAATAATAATAATAAGTAATTTATTTCAGATTAAAAATCCATATGTTGTTAGTAAAAGTCTTAACCTAATGTTAGTAAAAAAAAACACAAAACCACAAAATTGTAAATTGATACGACTGACACCTAAGTGTGCAGCCGTATCCAGTGAGCCAGCATGGGGCTGTCCCACCTACCACACAATACACCCAGGATGCTGTGGGAGCTAGCACGCAATCTACCGAGAATGGAAGCGCATCGTTTTCGTATAATGGCATGAAAACCATCAACCCTGGCCTCGGCGAACATTCCGGAAGCGCTACAAAAGCGTGGTAGACCCAACAGCATCCTGAATACATTGTTATACTGGACACGCAGGGCGTTGTATGCCCTCAGCGTATACCTGACCCACAGACTGCACGTGTAAAAAGACTGGCAGTATGCTCTGAAAAGGGTAATTTTGACTTCCGTCGTACAACGTGCAAATCTGCGGATCAGCATATTACCTCGGACAGCCATCGCCCTGCGTTCCCTCTCTATGTCCAGGTCATCATTCAGGTCTTGAGTGACCCAGTGACCCAGGTACTTAAATTTTGTTACTCTAGATAACGGAGTATTATTTATGGTCACATCTGGCACGTTAGAGTAACATTTGGTGCCCGCCTTGAATACCAATAACTCACATTTTTTTGCATTGTACCTGAGTCCCTGAGATGATGAATGGGATATCATCAAATCACTCCTCCGCTCAGGGTGGAGCGGAAGGGAGTGTCAGACTCTTACTGATTAAAACTCATCCTATTCCTTCCTTAGCCCTTTATGTTCCGGGGTAGCGGTAACCCTTTCGGACAATCCCGCACCCCCGGCAGGTCTGACAGAATCTACAACACTCTTTTGATTGTGGACTGTTCAGTCAGACCCTTGTGGCACATTCAAGTCAGTGAAAGACATACCCAGTAAATGGTAGCTTTATACAAATAGTACTCACGAATGCGATATCTTGTTATGAGAAGAAGGAGTCTTCTCATTTGTTGATAGCGCGATCTGAAATCGGAAACGTTTGTCAACAATGCAAGTTGAAATTGAAAACATGCGACAAATCGAAATTGGAGATTGTACTCATCATTATGAACAACTTTTACTATGGGACCAAACCTGAAATCGCGAAAAAAAAATCAGCTGTTCCCTACATTTTGACGAGTTATGCGAAAGAAAATTTAGGGAACAGCTAATTTTTTTTCGCGATTCCAGGTTTGGTCCCATAGTAAAAGTTGTTCATAATGATGAGTACAATCTCCCATTTCGATTTGTCGCATGTTTTCAATTTCACTCTGTATATCTAATTTATAAGCCCCCAAAACATCTCAACAGCTTTATTAGTACGTAAGACAAATGCAATCGCTTTCGCATAGAAACTTCACTTATGTTGTTTTTTAAAAGAGTAACGGTGGAGTTTCTTGCCCATTCTTCTCCATACGAAAACTACCTTTTGGAAGGGGCGACTAGAATCAATTCTATTTTAATGTAATTTTCTGCTCATAATGAAAATTGATACATATGATATGAACTTTCATTTGATGTATAATATCGGCCCAGTAAAACCTATGAATCTGCCTTGAGGGTTGGACACGCATTGCAATGAGTTTTACCCATATCCAATCCTGAATATTACAACATCGCAATTCGAGACTTGTTTTCGTGAGTATAATAATTTAACTATAGGTATGTGCTTTTTGTCCAATCTGAATTCAAGAAAGCGCGGTACTTTTATGAGGGAGTAGCTTATGCCTTTGGCGGATCACGCGCCCCCGCGCGTTATACAGGGTGTTACGGAAAGGGTTTATCAATACAAACGGGTTGAAGAGTGTATCTGGTCTAGAATCTCTGTACAAAATTTCAGCTCAAAAGCATTAACTTTGAAAATGCTTAATATTTTTTTATTTCGACATCACGGCGCTGCACTGGCGCGCGGCTGCGTGATTTGCGTGTACTAGGCGCACAGACACACTACAGATAATGGATAATGACACTCGTAGTCCGGTGACACGTTTGTTATGATTTCAATTTATTAAACTATCGAAATAAAAAAATATTAAGCATTTTCAAAGTTACTGCTTTTAAGCTGAAATTTTGTACAGAGATTCTAGACCAGATACACTCTTCAACCCGTTTGTATTGATATACCCTTTCCGTAACAACCTGTATATGTCGTGGCCAGATCATAGAATTGATCATTTCATGAAGTATTCGGTCATTTCATGAAATGGTTGTGTATCATGAAATGACCAGCTAAGATTGACCATATCGTTTAAAAGTTAAAGTTTAATGATATATCATTCGACGTTTGGCTATATCATTAATTTAGGGTTCGCATAATACTAAAAGACGTCAGGGGCACTCCGAGGTTCGGTTTGGTTAGGTTCCTTTAAACCCTGCAGACAAAAATAGGAGCCCCGCTGCGTGGGGCTCCGTCAACCTGTCGTCGTTAAAAATAAAACGAGCATGCAAAATTAATACTTTAGAATATTATGCTTTTTAATCATTATTATGATTAGAGAAATTATACGTAAGCTGTTATGCGAAAATATAATTAGGAGAAACAAAAGTATGCCAAGTTATATTAGGTCTTAAAATTTTATGCAAATAGATAGGGAACCCACAGAGGAAACCGACATCAACGCCTCTACCGGCGAATATTCTAATTATTTTACGATATGATCACTAATGTTTGGCCACATCATGAACGTTGAGTAATCATTGATCTGGCCAGACAACATCATGATGTGGCCAATAGACAGTGAAACATTTCATGAAATGCGACCATTTCATGAAATTCTCGAGCATTTCATGAAGTGAGCAAATCTATGATATGGCCACGACATACATAGATAAATACAAACTAAATAAAAACGCGTCTCCGCGCGGAACATTTGGCTCCGTTTCTCGCGCCCCGTCGCGTGGTAGTGTGAGGTGAGATCTGCCTTTTCGTACGCGTAATGTATCTTCATACAAACTTTACCACCCATTTATGATTGGTACCTAATTCAAAAAATCCCGCCTAACACTAAGGACACTCTAAGGTATATTTATGTAGGTACACAGAGAAAATTTTCTTAAAACTTAAAACATCTAAGCCCTACGTTCTCTGTCAGTCAGTCATGGTAGGTCCTGTTTTATAGTTATAAGTTATAAAAGATTGTGTTTTCAGTGCGATCGCAGCGTAACTTAGCCCCGTTCAGAATAGAATCGTCGACGGAGTTCCATCACGATTATTGATTACCACGATATCTGGGGGCGGCAGCGCAGCCCTAGGCACGGGTTCAGGCGCTATTTCGTTGAAGTCTGTGGTTTCAGTAACGGGCTTCTTGCCTGATCGTAGCACCTTGTCATGGCCGCCTTGTTCTGCCTCGTTTTCTGACAGCTCGTACACTGGACCTTGGTCGATGGTCCTAGAAGAATTAAGTAAGTATATTTAGTTTCAAATTACAAGAAAGGAAGTGCTTCAGAAACCCCACTATTTAAACTCTATTGATTTTTTGACGATTATTGAAACTTACATCAGAGGGGTAATTCTCGTAATTTTATGAGCGTTCACAGTCTGATCTCAGTCTCAATCTGTCAAAATTGCCTCTAATTTTTCTACACTTTTGACAAATTTTTGACATTTGTTTGTCGCCGAGATGAGACTGCAACTAGATTTTGAACGTTTTAAATTACGAGAATTGGCGTTCTGCACCCGTGTTGTATAAAAACACCCTCGAAACTAGTCCCTTCTATTTTGAGGATACAAAAAAAAGTCATTGCTTCATATGTTTGAAAGTTTCGACTGCTCCTAGGGCTTGGCATTTCGAGTGTGAGTAGGTACTTTTATATAATTATGGTGTAGGTTTATGAAAAGCTAATCAATGCAAAAAAATGCTTCCAGATTGTCAAGCTCAGTCAGCTCTTTCCAGTCTGACGCAACTGTCTAGTGAAAAAAAGAAACTACGATACGTGTACTAAACATAATGCAGTCTGTGCATAGTCTGTGTCATTTTTGTTATGTTGGTATTCAGTTTTAGTACAAGTTTCATACAAGCGACGTTTTTCAACTTTTTCTATGGGCCTCCCGTCTCTTCTTACATATAATGAACATCACTTACTCTATGGCTCTTTCAGCTTTCTTTCAGTCAGTCAATGACAGCCATTTACATGAGTTTGTCAATATGTTGGATTGTTTTGTGTTGTTTCGTTATTCAGGAACTGGCTGTTAGGCGATTGGCACACTGCACCGCATTACGCAGCGGGACGCAGATAAAGTGCCCCCACGCGTGATTTTTTGGAACAAATTCAATAAAAACGCGCTTCCGAGCGGGGAATTTGGCTCCGTTTCACGCACCCCGCTGCGTAATGCGGTGGTGTGCCAATCGCCTTAAACTCGTTTGACAGCCAAAAGTCCCTGTTCTTATCCCACATTTTTCTATTGCCGTGTCTTACTAAGAGCCACTAAGATACGTATACTATTTATAGTGAGAGTTAATGAACAAGAGGATGAGTACCACTTACTTGGGAAGGAAAGTGGAGTCAGCTGGCGGCGGTTTCTTCATCTTGTACATGTGACTCCACGGCGCGGCGGGCAGCACCTCCCAGGGCTGGCCCAGCACCCTGGTCCATACTTCTCCCCGGACTACCACCAGACACCTGGGGGGGGGACATAACATCACGTCTCTTTGACCGAATAGGTTATAGGCAGAGGTGTATAATCCACACCAATTTGGCCAGCTATGTTCAAAGGAGTCTCTATTGGCACAACCATAACCAAGTACAGATCCAGACTTCGGGGTATTACAAGTATTTTATGCTTGCTGAAGTAGGTAAGTCAGCAAACTATCTATCTAAGTATACACATAAAATTCAAAGTCCTGACTGACTTACTGATATATCAACGCACAGCCTAAACCGCTGGTCCTAGAGACATGAAATTTGGAGGGTGTGTTCTTTGTGAAGAATAGGTATCCACTACGAAAGGGTTTTTCGAAATTCCACCCCTAAGAGGGTGAATGGGGGAAGGGTGAAATTTCATGCGGACGAACTCGCGGGCATAAGCTAGTTAGGAATATGGAAGCATTATTATAAAGTGTGGCGATTAGATTATCACATTAATTGAAACCACGTATTCAACAGCACGTATTTTAAATATACACAATTAAAATTATTCATTCGGGCGGGGGTCGTCACCGAGGCAGGCGTAAAAAAAGCTGGCGTGATGATTTAGACTCATTCTTAACCGACTGGACGGAGAAGGCACAGCACAAGGAAATGTGGAAGAAAATGGGGGAGGCCTTTGACCAGCAGTGGGATAGTACAGGATAACGGAAAAAAAATATTCATAACAATTAACATTCTATTTTATTTATTTATTTTATTTTAAAGAAGGCTTACAGACTAACAAACCAATGACATAAAGAATGTAATATTAAAAAAAATTGCTAATAACAAGCCTCCACATATAGGTAAGAAAATAGTCGACAAAAAGAAAGTACATACACGATTAATAGAATTAGTTGGAGAATAGTAGAAACAAAAACAAAAATAAATAAAATTAACTATCCTTGAAAAATGACTGTGCCAAAAGCCGTCTTAAGGTCGCCACACTGGTGCAGAACAAATCGACATTAAGGTCCCCAGGAAGCCTATTAAAACTAAGTGCACTTCTTACTGAGAAAACATTCCGCCTGTAATTAGTCATTGCAAAAGGTACATTTAATATCGGCCGTTGACGTAATCCCATCAGATTCGTGCATAATGACAGATTAGCAACGAGTTCCGGACAGTCAATGTGGCCATTTGCGATACCCAACAGAAAACTCACGTCTCCAATATGACGTCTCATCTCCAGAGGAAGGAAATGGTACCGTTTGCAGCGGTGCTCGTAGTCAACTGAGTATTGCTGAGCCCTATAATCAAGATAACGTAGAAATTTTCTTTGGACGCCTTCAATACGGGACTTATAAATCTCATATTGCGGGTTCCAAACCTGAGACGCGTATTCTAAATGGCTGCGTACGAAAGAACAATACAAAATTTTAACCGGTTTAAGAGATCGGAAACAGGCCGTGGTGCGTAGTATAAATCCCAGAGCTTTGGATGCCTTTGTAACTATGCTATTTACATGTTGATCAAACAGAAGCTTGCTGTCTATGATTACCCCTAAATCTCTTATGCTATTAAGCCTGCTAATGAGCTGACCGTTCATGGTGTAACTAAAATTTATCAAAGAAGTACAACGTGAGAATGTAAGGAGGAAGCACTTAGAGACATTTAATTGGAGTTTGTTACGGATGCAATATTCTTCAAACCTATAAGGTCATCTTGCAACTGACATGCATCAGACATGTCTCGCACAACTTTATGAATCTTCATGTCATCAGCATAAAGTAAAATATAAGAATGACGAAAGCATTGTTTGATATCTGCAATGAACAATATAAATAACAATGGACCCAAAATGGAGCCTTGAGGTACGCCTGAAGGGACAGAACTCCAACCAGAGGTGTAGCCCTGAAGCACGACAGCCGTGTTCTGTTCTCTATATAGGAAGAGAACCACCGGTACAGGTCACCGTGTATTCCGGCGAGAAACAGCTTCTTCAGCAGTATGCAATGATCAATTCGGTCGAAACACTTGCTATAGTCAGTATAAACCACGTCAACTTGTCGCTGAGCCATGCCGTTTGTAATAAACTCATGTGACAGAAGCAAGTTAGACGTGGTCGAGCGGTTCCTAACAAAACCGTGCTGTTCCTCGCCAAGAATTGACTTGAAAGCCGCATAGACATCGGTATAAACTATACGTTCAAGAATTTTAGAAAAAAGGCAAATTTTAGATATGGGGCGATAGTTTTCGACATTAGCCTTATCGCCCTTTTTAAAGATGGGAGTGACGAAAGCAGACTTCCAAATCTTTGGAACTACACCCTCGGAAAGAGAACGCTTGAACAAGATAGAAAGGGGTTCCACAAGACTATCAGCACAAGAGACTATGAACATAGGAGGTATTAGGTCAGGCCCACCTGATTTACTGAGGTCTAAGGATTTCAGCAGCTTCAATATACGTGAGTGGTTTATGTCAACTGTGCTGACAGACATTGCAGTATTACCATATTGTTCACTGGAAGTACGTTCATCATTAACCGTTGATTCAGGTTCTGAGAAGGTGGACTGGAAATAGGTAGCAAAGAGGTTGCTAATATCTTGTCCTGTATTCACAGAGGTCTCCAGGTAGAACATCTCACTAGGAAACGAGCCAGCCCTCCACTTACTTTTTACGAACGCCCAGAAAGATTTAGGATTTTTTACAATCGAAGCCTCAATGTTTGCCATATAATTGTCATAACAGGTATTTTCCAGCTCAAAAACTCTGGTACGCAGTAATGAAAACGAGTGATAATCAGATAAGTTACTGTATCGCTTATATTTCTTATGATACTTATGTTTTTCACTAATAATTTTAATTAGTGCTGGGGTATACCAAGGAGGATAAAAGGACTGTTTTACCGATTTTAAAGGTATGTGTCTATCCCTAAGCCCATATAGCTTACTATAAAAATTAGCAACGGCATCTTCCAAGCTCGTTGATTGTAACAACTGAGGCCAGTTAATTAGATCCAGTTCAGATTTTATAGCATCATAATTTCCCTTCGAGAAGATATAACGCTGCTTAGGTTTGTCGACAAGTTTTTGAATCTCAATAAATTTGGTCTCAATAACTAACGGCTTGTGATGAAAATCAATAGGCAGAGCAAGAGGGTCCGTACATCCTGAGACAGTCACAATATCGTTACAGAATACCAGATCAAGCAGTCTACAGTTAATGTTCCGCTCACCATTATACTGTGACAAGTTGAACGTTTGTATGGCATCGAAGAACTGAATCACATGCTGAGAAGAAATATTTTGCGGCATTAACTTCTAGTCGTAGTACCTAATAATGAAAACCATAAAAATGAATCGCCGAAATGTATGTACGCGCATAACTTCCGAACGACTGCCCCAAATTGAATAATTCTTTTTTTGTTGTGTTCGGTATTATCAGGACAAAGTTTGTATGAAAGAAAATTTTGGAAATTCGATTTTTTTTTGGTAAAAATTGTTTATTTTATTTTTTAACAGACTAATAAGAACTTTTATTAACCGCTGTACTGTTTAATGTGATAACCTAATCGCCACTCTGTATAAAACCAGTTTTTATGAAAATTAATAGTATTCTATTCTATAGCTACTGAGAATTTCCTAATGGAAAACCCAGTGGCACTTTGCCCGATCTCAGAATCGAATCCAGGACCCCACGTTTTGCGTAGGCCAACTAGGTACGAATTAAGTATTATGGGACATTGATAGCTCATGCCTAGTAGTATAAGCCAGTCAGTAAGGCGGTAGCGAGTCTAGCGAAGCTGACTGCTTTGAATCTGAACGTTTGAAATAAATAACAGAAGAAGAGGATCATGAGCTGCTGCTACGGCTGCGGAAAACCTCAAGCGGCGAAAATATAATAACCTTATCGGAAATTATATTTTCGAGCCGTTTAGGGTTGAAACCCTCGGGCCGTGGGGTCCGAGTGCTCATGGTCTTTTTAAGGAAATTTCAAAACGGCTGATTGACACTCCCCGTGACCCAAGGGCTAGCTTTTACCTTGGCCAAAGGCAAAGCATTGCCATACAACGTGGTAATGCCGCCAGTCTCTTGGGTACATTACCAGTCGACAGCGATGCGGATGAATTTTTCAACGCTATACTTATTTTAGTTTGTGTATAGTTTTAGTTAAGTTAGGTTTTAATTTTGTTATCTACTTATTTTTGTTAATTAAGGATATATGTATTCAAAACAAAATAAAATGTAATACCAATATAATACCAAGTATTTATTTGCTAGAATATGGTACATAAGGTGTTACAGTAGATTAGTTTCAGCATATCCTGCCCTAACATGGCGTGCAAATGTATTCACAATAAGCAATGTCAATTAGTCTAACTTACAAATAACGGATTCTATTGACTTGTCTTCTAAGTAGTCCTTAACGGTATAATATTTTTTAATTAATAATAGTTTGAAAAGTATTTTTTTAGATATTGTCAGCGGTAAGTCTTGAAAACTACCTATTTGGTAAATGATTGAAAATAATAATCGACATGCAGTATACATTTTTCTTAAATAATTTTTGTTTTATTGGTGGCAGCCGAAGTCTATCTTTATGCAGTGTTCGGCTACTTGGTCTGTCAGTGCTTGTTTCAAAGAAATTGTAGTTTCTCCTAACAAAAACACATATTTCAAAAATTATATGTCGTGGGCAGATCATAGAATTGATCATTTCATGAAGTGTTCGGTCATTTCATGAAATGGTTGTGTATCATGAAATGACCAGCTAAGATTGACCATATCGTTTAAAAGTCAAAGTTACTGTTTTTGAGCTGAAATTTTGTACAGAGACAAAATTTCAGCTCAAAAACAGTAACTTTGAAAATGCTTAATATTTTTTTATTTCGATAGTTTATTAAATTGAAATCATAACAAACATGTCACCGCACTACGAGGGGCATTATCCATTATCTGTAGTGTGTCTGTGCGCCTAGTACACGCACATCACGCCGCCGCGCGCCAGTGCAGCGCCGTGATGTCGAAATAAAAAAAATATTAAGCATTTTCAAAGTTAATGCTTTTGAGCTGAAATTTTGTACAGAGATTCTAGACCAGATACACTCTTCAACCCGTTTGTATTGATATACCCTTTCTGTAACACCCTGTATATAGAAATGGCAAAGGTAGAATTTTAAGTTTTTCAAATAGTGGCTTACAGCTGTCTAAAAAATGAGCTCCACAAGTTGCTCGGATACATATTTTTTGGGCTAAAGCCCTCTAAAAACTCTGTCAAAATCTACTGAGTTGCCCCAAAAAAGAAGAGGATCTCACCTAAGTCGCGTGCAACAGAAGGGGAACTGCATGTTCGTATCCTCCACCACTTCTTCACACTCGATGGCAGACTCCGGAGCTTCTACCCGCTTACATCTAGACAGAAATAAATAAACATTATGATTTGTGATTACTGAGTACGTATGCTACTCATGAAGCTTTTGGCGTCGTGTCATGACATGAGACCCTCCCAAGTCTCCGGTTGGTCTCGCAGCCCCGCTTCATTATACGCAGAGAGCAAAACCGGAAACGGATAGTAGCAAAACTTCTGACGATGACATTGAAAACAGCAACATCTAGCACAACACAGCATAGCAACGACATACAAAAGAACCGAGAAAGCAGTAGAACCCCGCCAAAAGACTCAACGATGAAGCTCGACCTTAACCAACCTGGCGGCAAGGTCGCTAAAAGATGCCCATCCATAGATATAATTACCCATCTCTCCACTAGTCCAATGCTTGCTCTAGGATGCATATCCGGTAGGCTCTTAAATCCTTACCTGTCCTTCGGGCACGTCCTCCCTACCATTACCGCGCCCCCCGGTCTATTCCTTGATATGCAATGGTCGCTGTAGCACCATGAACATGAGGCTACAGGAGCTAGTGCGAATCTTGGGGTTCATTCGATTAATCGAGTCTGGTTTAACCATGCTGGGATCGGTGCAATTCATTCATTCATTCATAGGATGCTGATGGGGCTTCCGAGCTTTTGCAGCGCTTCGCAGTTGTTCGCGGAAGCCCATGTTGACGACTTTCATGCTATTATGAGGAAGAGAACCGCGTCAATAATGGGTAGGTTGCGCGGAAGCTCCAACAGTATCCTAAAAACATTATTAGACAAAGTAGACAGTCCCTTTGTTAACCGACTTCTAAAAAAGGAGGAGGTTCTCAATTCGAATGTTTTAAGGCACTGGGTACGGAGGCACGTGCCATTGTGTGTAGCGCCTCGTCTTTATCAAATTGCGTTGTATTAGTCTGTAAAAATTTACTAACATAGTTTTTTTTTTAACCGACTTCAAATAAGAAGGTTCTGTATTCGACCCGTATGTATGTATGTTTGTATGTCCGCGATTTTCTCAAAAACTAATGAACCGATTTTGATAATTCTTTCACTAAAGTGATCTACATACTTTCAGGAAGGTTTTAGTATATAATACATTAGGTAATTATTCTTATGTACGAAGTTATATGCATAAATGTACTGCATCTCCGGCATTTCTATGCGAATTTTGATCATTCTTCTAGTCGGTATCTTCAATTCTTCAGTGCACTAGTGTTAATTGAATTTGTGTGGGGTACGTAGTACTAAAAAGTGAAAAATAAAAACTTTTTTACAAAAAAAACAACAGACTTAAAAAAAACACTACAAAGTGATTAATAACTTTAATTTCGGAAGTCGGTGTCAAAAAACGAAAATGCTGAACCAACGACACCGACTTCCGAAATTAAAGTTATTAATCACTTTGTAGTGTTTTTTTTTTGAAGTCGGTTGTTTTTTTGTAAAAAAGTTTTTTAAGTCGTCGTTACTAACATTATATGGATTATGTGTACCTACTTGTTGTTGTATTATTATTATCACCATCATCATCATTTAGTCAAAGACTTCCACTGCTAGCCAAAGGCTTTTCCCGAGCAGCATAGCTATTCACAAACACTCGATACGCTTCCGTATCGTATCGAACATTAATCGTTGTTATCGTAGGAGTCTTCTAAACGCTGTTCACAAGTCCAAAACCCGAAAATTGTGTCAGTTTAAATCAAATAGACGCCCGCTATTCTTCCAACAGCTATTTGCTGTTGAGGCAAGTCAAATCAGGTTATCGAAATGTCAGGTTTTCGATACGATAGCCTGTCGTATGGTTGTGAATAGCCAACAGCAGGCAGGGCCCCAACGATCCCTTGTGTTTCCCACATACAGTGAGGTGGTCAGTCCACCTTGTGTGGCCTGCCCACGCTGCATGTTTCAGTACGCGGTCGCTACTTCAGCCCCACAGTCTATCCGTTCTGTGATCAATGTTTCTGGACCACTGCTAGATAAGTTAGACAATTCTTGGTAGTGTCAAGAAATTTAATCATGTTTAGAGAAAAAAAAAAGATGTAGGCAACATACCCGACTGTGTATATAGCAAGATTCCGGCCTCCGGGCTGGCATCTATGCCTAGTGCAGGAGTAGGCATCAGCCCACTCTGTGTATGCCTGGTGCTTCTTCATGGTCCTGGGATCCGTGCAGTCTGAGGGCAAAGAGATGACGTCATAAAAAAAGGGTTTTTTAATACCTAGCTGATGAAACTAGCAATCACACCCATTAGTATGCTTGAGTCGAATAAAAAGGCGAAAAAATAAGGCTAACCTTTTTTGATATTTGGTAATAGCTGATGACAATTTTATAAAGGTAATAATGATGATACATAACAAACAAAATTGCGATTGCATTTTCTGTATCT
Organism: Amphipoea lucens; assembly: GCA_947508005.1. NCBI lineage: Eukaryota > Metazoa > Arthropoda > Insecta > Lepidoptera > Noctuidae > Amphipoea > Amphipoea lucens. The sequence goes on along the minus strand of OX382382.1, from coordinate 955,166 downwards.
CATTTCATTTAAACTGTTCTTTTATATTTTTATTCTAAAATAATGAGCGTTTCCAAAAATAATAGGCAAAAATACGTGCAGTGGACTGAATTTTGCACTCAATAAAAACACGTGATTCGCGCCAAAACATGTGCGGGCAAAGTTTCTTGTTTATAAACAAAACGCCTAATCAAGTGATTCGGCAAAACAACACGTTTTATTCGGTTTTTTCTAACAGTACCTACTTCCTGTATTTCTTAGTTTCCTTTGGCTTGCAAACTTTTGATCAAATGTCTTGCAAACAATCTGGACATCAAAAGTGATCACAGAGTTTTTGTTGCTAAGGAAGTTTCAGCTTTATAGTCATAGCACTTAAAATGAAAAGTTGATTAACCTCAATAGAAATGAGCACCCAGGAACAGAGGTGCAGCTTGGCCTTTTAAAATTTAACAGTAGGTACCTATACTTAATACTTACAAATAAAAGCTCATTCAAAACTGCATCCTAATTTTATTGCAGAAGAATTTTTTTTGGAATGAAAATCCTATTCGTTCTGACAGTCCAAACCTTTTTAGTTAGGTATCATTTTTGTTGCCAAGCAGTCAAATGTTTATAAAACGTGTTTTCAAAATGAACAGAATTGTTCAAGAGTTTTAAATAATAATACTGTAGCACTCTCAAAATGACAATCTCTTTCATCCATTGCAATCAATTTCTTTGTGTAGATTTCGTAGCCAACTGGTTTAAAGCCGTTTAGTTAACCGCCTAGCCTTTTAACTAAACGGCGGCCGTAAAACTAACGGCCTGAATGATATTCAATATTATTGTTTAGGTTGGAACTGTAACCAATCGCGCGCCGAATTGGTCGCAGTAACTAAGCCAGAGCCTAATTGCGGAACGCCAAATCGTCAAATGATTCTGATCAGTTGGCTTCATTTCTATCACAATTGGCTTCATTTTACGATTTTCGAATTGCGAAACTCTAGTTTCTGCGCAGGGCCTTAACGTTCATAATTGGTTTCATAATAAACTAGAGTTTCGCAATTCGAAAATCGTAAAATGAAGCCAATTGTGATAGAAATGAAGCCAACTGATCAGAATCATTTGACGATTTGGCGTTCCGCAATTAGGCTGCTGGGCACCCCGACCAAATGGGTTAGGTTAGGTTAGAACTGTGATCAACCGCGTGCGAGCCGAGAACTGCTTCTAAAGGCCAGGCGGTTAACTAAACAGCTAATTTAACCAGTTGGCTGCGATATAGATATTATAAAAGGAATTGCCATTTCAAGCCATTCCAAATGGAGGTCTATTAAATTTTATTAAAGATATAAAGAAGATATCTACATTCTGAACTGAAGTTCTCGTGTTGCCCTTTGTGCTTCCCGGCATGGCCAGAATTGTGAACTGCAAACAATATTATATGCAAGTCAATTTATGATCATTAATAGGAGAAAAACACAAAAAATTCAATTCACGACAATAGGTCCCTACGCTATTACGAAATGCGGGTGTGCTACCTATAAGTAAGTTTTCTCAAACATGCTTAGCATTATTTTGACCACCTTCTTCGAGATAAATCGAAATTGCTGTACTGGCCAAATATATGCGAGCAGCGGCCGGCAAAAGTTGTATGAAAATCTATATCTGTCGTGTTTTTCGGCCAAAAAAAACATAGTAAACTCATATCTGTCGTGTAATTTAAAAATGGAACAAGCTTTTACTCCGAAACATAGCAACCAAGGAGGTAACTTATCAAAGGTTTTATTTAAATTTTGAACTGGCTTGAAAATATAATGATGTTTATTGAAAAAAAAAAAAAACAAATGAACACTTTAACGCGGGAAGATTTATATTGTTGTTCGTTGTTTGTCATTGATTTTGAAAAGGATTCTATTTGACAAAAAATTTCTGCCTAGGTACTAAGTACTTACTTTTAATTTCCGCGCATTATTTGATAAAAGTACTAACAAGCTAGGCATATTGTCAATCTTAGAGATGTCATAGGAAATAAAAATATATTCTTTCAATAAATGTTAATGTTAAAAAAGGCTTATTCCAATATACCAGGTTATGGGCCCAGGACAAATGTCAGTAATAATGAGTCACATACATATTGAAACACAAAAGGGAAAATTATGACACATGGCGAATATTTTCCCTTTTTAGTGAAACCTTAAATTAAAAAACCGGCCAAGTGCGAGTCGGACTCGCCCATGAAGGGTTCCGTAGCAGCAAGTAACATAATATAAAAGTTCTTGTAGTTCGTTGTAACTTTGTGAAAGGTAAATTGCGGTTTTCGATTTATGACGTATTAAAAAAAACTACTTACTAGATCTCGTTCAAACCAATTTTCGGTGGAAGTTTACATGGTAATGTACATTATATATATTTTTTTAATTTTATCATTCTCTTATTTTAGAAGTTAGAGGGGGGGGGACACACATTTTACCACTTTGGAAGTGTCTCTCGCGCAAACTATTCAGTTCAGAAAAAAATGATATTAGAAACCTCAATATCATTTTTGAAGACCTATCCATAGATACCCCACACGTACAGGTTTGATGAAAAAAAATTTTTGGAGTTTCAGTTGTAAGTATGGGGAACCCCAAAATTTATTGTTTTTTTTCTATTTTTGTGTGAAAATCTTACTGCGGTTCACAGAATACATCTACTTACCAAGTTTCAACAGTATAGTTCTTATAGTTTCGGAAAAAAGTGGCTGTGACATACGGACGGACGGACAGACAGACAGACAGACAGACAGACGTACAGACATGACGAATCCATAAGGGTTCCGTTTTTTGCCATTTGGCTACGGAACCCTAAAAAGGGGCCTTTGGAATTACGTCTCTGAAACAATAAAAAAAACCTACTAGTGAAGGTGACGAACTAAATAAATATTTAGAAAAAGATGTCTTGGCACTAGCAGAATTATTTCTGATCATCTCATCGAGCGAACCGAAACAAATGAAGAACTGTCAAACTAGCAAAAATGTCTGGGACATACTCGAGGGTATTTACTCCAGCAAAGGTCCTGCACGAAAGGCAAGTCTTTTGAAGGAATTAATCTTAAGAAAAATGAAAGTAGACGATAACATAGTCGATCACTTGAACAAGTTTATGGACATCGTCGATAAGCTTGCAGATATGGACATAGAAATTAATAAAGATCTACTTAGCATTATGATGCTCTATAGTTTGTCTCAATCTTTTGAAAATTTCCGAATTGCTATAGAATCCAGGGATGATCTACCAAATCTTGAAAACTTAAAGATAAAAATTATCAAAGAAGCTGAAGCAAGAAGAAATATGGCTAGTACAAGTGAACAAAAAACGCTATATAGTAGACAGCACAGAAGAAACACTTTACTGTTGAATGTTATAAATGCAAAAAGAAAGGACATAAAGCCAATGAATGCTGGTCAAAAGTAGTACCTACAATCAGCCCCAAAAAGATGCAATAAAAGCATTTCAAATTTATACTGTTCTGAAGAAATATGTCTAAATACAAATGATTGTAAAGAAAAACTAAACAAGTGGTGTCTTGACAGTGGTTGCACGTTCATATGACACATGAATTAGAAAGATTCCGAAATCTTGATAAGGATGAGAACAAATTCGAGAACTGTACAGCACAAATTGAAGGCCGTGGTTCAGCAAAACTTAACATCAAGGAAAGACCTGATCCGCAACTGACCGAAGCTTTATATGTACCATCGCTAACTACAAACCTAATGTCAGTAGAAAAAATTACAGACAAAAGTGCACACACACACAACAACACAACAGTTTTATTTAAACAGAAAAACGCAACTGTAAAGTGTAATGATCAAATACTGTTAAGAGCAGAAAGAAATGAAGACGGTTTATATTATGTTAAAGAAAACTTACAAGAAAAAGCTAGACTCTGCGAAGCAAACAAAATGCAGCAATGGCATAGAAAACTAGCTCATCTCAATGAGGAGCAAATGCGAATAGCTCTAGATAAAAAGAACATGGAAGGATTGGAATTCAATCATAATGACACAGTTAAAAACTGTGAAGTGTGTGCTAAAGACAAAGCAACAAAATTACCATTTACTACACCCAAAAATGAAGAAAGAACAAATGAAAAATTACAAACAGTGCATACAGATGTATGTGGTCCCATGAGACAATGTTCCATCTGTAAGGCATTTCCACATTTTTGGGACTAAGGCGTTCGTTTTAAAAAAGGGAAAACGAAACGCAAAATTTGAAGCCAGATTGACTGCTGGTATATTTGTAGGGTATTCGGAAAATCACAAAGCGTACCATATCTTTAATCCGAAATCAGACAAGGTGATAATAAGTAGAGATGTCAAAGTACTGGATAAAATTTCCTACGAAAATGAGACAAAAGAAGATCAAAAAGGAGATGTAGTTGATAAAAATGAAACAGAAGTCGTACTTTTTCCACAAGAAGAAAATGAAGACTCGAATGGACATGAAATTAATGAACCAGACAAAGAACTAGACATTAATGACATATTTGTTGATGAAACTCATTGATCACTAATTTTAGTGAACGATGATGCAGCTACAGAAACAGACAATGAAGACAGGCAAGAAATGTGTACAGATAATGAAATGGAAGCGACTACTTCAAGTAATGAAAAGCGACAGAGATAACCACCAGTTTGGCAGAAGGATTATGAGATGGATGCTGAACAATTATTCCTCTGTGATATAGATGAGAATAGTCATGAATGGGAAGACGCCATAATAGGTGAAATTTAATCTCACCTAAAAATAATACTTTGAAAGTTGTACACAAGAATGAAAGTAAAAACTGATTCGAAAATATAAATACAATGCACTTGGAGAAATAGACAGAAGACTCGCTCGTTGCTCGTGGGTTCAACCAGAGACAAGGAATTGACTACACTGAAACATTTGCACCAGTACCTAAATTGAATACAATAAGACTATTGATTGCATATGCGATAGAAAATAATATGAAACTAAGTCAGCTGGATGTCTGTACAGCATTTTTAAACGGTGATATAGACGAACACATTTATATGAAGAAGGCAAAAAATCTTGATAAATATTTAAGAATGATTATATCACACGGAAAAGACAAAGAGTTGTTGAGAAAAGCAAGAGAAATGCTTATTGATATAAATAAGTATTATAATGGAATACGTTAACTAAATAAAGCTATATACTGATCAAAACAGACAGGAAGGCAATGGTATTTAAAATTACATAGAAAATTATTGGAAATTGGTTTTAGAAATGCTACAGCGGATCCTTGTTTGTACATATTTGAAAAAGGAGGCGAAAAACTGTTTTTCAACATCTATGTCGACGATTTGATTCTGGCATACAAATCAGAAAATGTATTCAAGGAAGTCAAATCCAAGTTGGAAAAAGCATTCGAATTGAGAGATATCCACTCTTCATCGCTGCTTGGGCCATACGATTCACACAAAATTATGGGAATAGGAGTCACTCAGACCGAAAGGTCATCTTCGTGAGCGGGAGTGTTATGGATAATATTGTGTCATATGATATATTAAAATAAAAAGAATTGTCGCTTCTACTACCTACTTCTATATTGTCAATCTTAGAGATGTCAAAGGAAATAAAAATTATGTTCTTTCAAGTGTAACTAGTAAACTACCACGGACTGCAAAGTTCGACGGCTTAACGCGCTGTACTGTCGTCACCACATGACGTTGGCAGAATAGTCGACATCGGCTCAGCATAGCTATTCACAAACACTCGACACGCTTCCGTATCGTATCGAACATTAATCATTGTTATCGTAGGAGTCTTCTAAACGCTGTTCACAAGTCCAAAACCCGAAAATTTTGTCAGTTTAAATCAAATAGGCAAGTCAAATCAGGTTATCGAAATGTCAGGTTTTCGATACGATAGCCTGTCGTATGGTTGTGAGTCAGGGCTCAGGAGCCATTAAAAAAAAATGTTAATGTTAAAATTATTTAATTAAAAGTCTTCTTCCAATATAACAGTTAGTCCCTACACCTTTGCCTAAAGCTTCGGGAGTTGCAGGCGTGATGTTGTTATGTTACTTCCAAGCCAACAGATTTTAATTTAATAAAAAATATCTTACGTTGATTCTTGTACGAGTCTTTATTTTCCGACGTGGAACTAGCAGAGGCCGCGGCCAGAAGGCCCAGAACTATTATTAACATTGTTAGAACCGGCACATGGACCGTGCGCTAAATGCGATGTTGTTAAATGATCGACTGTTTGCAACTGCTATGCTTCGGACGCCGTACAGTGAAGCAGATATGGGAAAAAAGAAAAAAAAAAGTAAAATTGTACTGTTTTGACCTTTTTTGATCCGTTATTGGATTAACGTGAGCGGTTTTTTGTACTTAGATAAAGTTTTATGGGTCAATTAATTGGTGGAGGAGTGGACAGTTAGTGACAACGGTAAAATATATCAATAAATAGGTTGACTCCGGTCTACCTGTGTATTCATAAAAAAAAAAAAAATTTTACAAGAATACCACCGTCTTTTGTAAGAAATTGGTAAGTGAAAAATAACTTTAATTTCGGAAGTCGTTAATTACGAATTTTCGTTTTTTACCACCGACTTCCGAAATTAAAGTTATTTAAAAGTTAAAAAAGTTTCGAATAACACTACTTGCTAACTAAATATCAGTGACAGGATGTTATTTAAGTCTAAATGGAAAACATAGGTACGTATGTTTTTCTTCACCGTTTTAAGAGCAAAAGTGGTGATGACATTATTTACGTATAGTAAGTGTAGTGTATCTATTAAATAGATATGTAAACACTGTCTCATTCACACAAGCGGAGTAGCTGCTGTCACTTATGTCATCTGTCAGTTACGAGGAATGGCGGGAAACAGACAAGGTGAAGCAGGCTATATACGATGGCGCTTGGTGTGGTAGTGAGCCAGTGAAGTGATATGTTCAACGTAAATACGGAATCAACAGGATTCTACAGTAAGTGTCCAAACACACTATGTCGAAGGTACGCGACCGAAGTTCCGCGGCTGATATGACACACCATAAGTGCCGAACGTACGCGGCAGAAATTCAGTTGCGCAACTTTGTGTGTACAACGGGAGGACACGCGGGGCGCGGGCATGCCTGCCTCCCGCTGCTCCCCGCCCCGGATCTTCTTCGGCAATCGAACCGAACTTCGGTCGCGTATAATGAGTGCTATAGAGAATACGTTGCCGCCGAATTGCCGCTGAACTTACGCCCGACCGAAGTTCGTCTGTACGCTGTAACGCAACGTAATTTCGGCATAATGTGTACTGACACATTATGCCGAAATTACGTTGCGTAGAAATTACGTTGCGTAATTCAAATAGCATTGCAGGCGTATTCATACCGAACTTCGGTCGCGTACTTTCGGCACAATGTGTTTAGACACTAAACCGCCTGCCTGAGTTCGAACCCATGACCTACAACGCGTAAGTCAGGGCCGTTAGCACTGAGCCACCACTGCTCACTGTTTTTGTGTGCATCAAGATCAACATATGAGTATAAACATGATTAAACCTAGAGAGCGTTTCAACAAATACTTCCTTTGCCGTTATGTTAGCAGCAATTATACCACTTCTTATTCTTCACCACTCCTTAATGTTTTGGGCGTGATTCTAACACGGAAACCTTATAAATCTTAAAAAAAAAATCCGCGGAATCGTCTTCCCATTGGGCACAAAACATAAAATATACTTACTCCTAGCGGAGGAGGACAGGGGAGCCAACATTATAACATAGGAGCAATTTGTTGAAATGCATTTTAGATTAAACTTACCACGGTTAAAGATCGTGGTATAGTTCGGTACTCCACCCACTTAAAAACGTTGTAAGTGGTACCTATCTAAAAAGTAAAACGATATTTTTCTTTGCCTACCCGTTTATCAGTTTTGATGGTGACTGTACTTCGTTTTGACAACAATACAAATGTTTTGTATTTACGTTTACGAAAGAGCGGCATCCGGTTCTTTTTTTAGGATTCCGTACCCAAAGGGTAAAAACGGGACCCTGTTACTAAGACTCCACTGTCCGTCTGTCTGTCACCAGGCTGTATCTCATGAACCGAGATAGCTAGACAGTTGAAATTTTCACAGATGATGTATTTCTGTTGCCGCTATAACAACAAATAATAAAAACAGAATAAAATAAATATTTAAGGGGGCTCCCATACAACATACGTGATTTAAGTAGTTTTTGGCTACCTATCTATGTTTCTGAGCTCATAAAAGCTTGAATTAGATATGTACAGTCACGTCTAAAAGTATGTATACACGTGGCTTTATTCAAAGGCGATTTTCTCCTTTATTTTTGAATGAAATTTTATGTTATTACGAAAATAGTATTTTCGAACCCATAGGTTTATGTTAAGTGCAGTGACGGATTAACCCTTAATCAAATTAAGCAATTGCCTAGAGCATCACGTCTGGGGGGGCACCAGAAGAAGCACAAAAAAAATCCGTCCTTAGGGCATCACGTCTCACTTCACGTCACCAAAAACCACACCAAAAAAAGTTTCTAGGACTAATTTGAAAATTCGCACGTTTTAAGTTGACATAGAGTCCGACCTAGTCATTACCCCGCTCCCGCTTGCCCACTTGCTGCCCGCTAGTGCATTCGGCAATTCGAATGTACCGGAATTGCGATCAGCCAATCACAAACCACCCCTTACCGCGGGCCCCCCGCCTGGCTCATCATCTTATTTTACAAAAAACTTATGTTTTTAGGCGGTACCTAAAGGTTTAAAGACCGATTCTAGTTGACATACGGATAGGGGGGCCCACAGGCGTGGATTGCTTAGGGCATCAAGTAGTCTTAATCCGTCACTGGTTAAGTGTCGTATTTTAACGTTGCATTCGTTATTTCACGAAAAAATCGCAACTGAAAATTGCCAAGTGTATACATACTTTTAGACGTGACTGTACTACTAATAAGGCGGCGCCTACCTCACATAATCAGCCTATAGCTAATTTGATTTGACCCTGTATCTATGTAAAGACGCCAGCACATCAAGCTACCCGAAACTGTCAAATTTTCCCAATCAACTTTGAACCTTATGCTTTAGCGACAAAGTTGAAAATCTATTAACCCCTTTTAACCGCTTGTGTCGGATTAATCCGACAAATATTTTCGTGTCCATTCCGCCAGAGTCGTATATATACGATCAAATAACACAGCTCGTTTAATCTGTATTATTATTACATCATCACAGCTCGTTTCATCATCGGTATTTATTTTTCGTTTTTTTTTTTTTTCGGGCGCTGTGGGCACGATATCTGATATAAAGTCGGGCGGTTAAAAGGTTAAAGAAATTCGACAGATTGTAGTAGCTTGATGTGCTGGCGTCTCGTCTGTACATTATTATAACACGCACATACCACCCAGATTTTTCAGTCCCAGGTTCGGCGACCCGATTGCCATTATTTTCAGTATATTATAGTGTACTCTGTGCCATCAATCGGTCACAAATACAAACTCCAGGCTGCCATATGGAAAAACCTAATAACAATTTGCACCACTTGGGAATCGAACCCAAGAACTTTCATATAACAGGAGTGTATACACTTCTACCACAGTATAATATACTTCTACTTACCCCTTCAGCGAATACAGGTGTCATGTTATTTTGTAACATAATCATGCATAATGAACCTGTAACTTTCCCACTGCTGGGACACTGGCCTCCTCTCTGTGAGAGAGTGCCGTGCTCTACCACGCGGGCCCATTGCGGGATGGTAGATGTCACATGTACGAGAATTTTTGGTTCTAGGACATGGCGGTTTCTTCACGATGTTTTCCTTCACCGTTTTGAGAGCAGTGATGATGAAATTAAATACACAAGGTAAAAAGTGCCTGCCTGGGTTCGAACTATTCAGGGCCGTTATCATTGAGACACCACTGCACGCAGGTTCCCTATCCATTTGCATATTTTAAGACCTAATATAACTTGGCATACTTTTGTTTCTCCTAATTATATTTTCGCATAACAGATTAGGTACGCATATTTTCTCTAATAATGATTAAGCATAAAATTCTAAAGCATGAGCATGCTCGTTTTATTTTTAACGAAGTCAGGTCGACGGAGCCCTGATGCGCGGGGCTCCTATTTCTGTCTGCAGGGTTTTAAGGAACCTAACCAAACCGAACCTCGGGGTGCCTCTGACGTCATTTAGTATTATGCGAATTTTTATGCCAAATCAAATTAGCCTTCAAGATAATTATGCCAACATAAACTGTACCTATGCCAAAAAATATGGCAAAGTATTATTATGGCAAAACAAATTATAGCAAAATAGTTATGCCAAAGTATATTAGGAAAAAGAACATTATGCGAAAAGAAGGGATCCCCTGCACTCGACGGGATAGTAAAATCATCATCATCATTTCAGCCGAAAGACGTCCACTGCTGAACATAGGCCTCCCCCAAGCACCGCCACTTCGACCGGTTCTGTGCTTCCAGCATCCAGCGGATTCTTGCGGCTTTCACCAGGTCATCGGCCCGCCTTGTGAAAGGCCTGCCAACGCTACATTTTCCGGTACGCGGTCGCCACTCCAGAACCTTTCGGCCCCATCGGCCATCTGTTCTGCGAGAAAAGTGCCCTGCCCACTGCCACTAAGGTGCCACTAGTCGATATTTTTTATTTCCATACTTTCGGGAGATATTACTCCACTGTTTGACATTGTGCATCCAAAGTTAAACATGATATCGTTTTGCCTTATTAATTTTGTCTCTACGGAAACAGAATAGTAAAATAAAAATCCATTAAAAAGCTAGGAGCCAACAAAGATTCGTTTTTCTTGCGATTTTTAACGAAACTTTGGGTATAAATAAGTAATAAAAGAACTGTAAAATCTTCAAAACAAAGTCGGTACCGACAAAGGGATCAGTTATCAAAGAGTTCAATTTTATTTGTAATTGATTTATGCAGTTGTTTTTTTTATAAAACGCGATTTTCAAAAGCACTCTTCGAATTCTTTTACGCGCCTTTCAGTTCGGAACGGTGTTTCTGTGCATGAAAACTAGACGTTGTGCATGTAGACTAGCGTCTAAGGGCTCTCACACATAAACACGATACGACGCGGCGACGTCGCGTCGAGCTACGACGTATATGATTTTAGTGACGTATCTTTCAAACCGGGAAAAGTGGAAAGAGGGAAGGGAGGCCTTTGCCCTGCAGACCCTGCAGTGAAACTACACAGGCTTATAATAATAATAAGTCAATCAAACGGTGAAACGATGCTGCGTCGTAGCACGACGCGACGTCGTATCGTGTTTATGTGTGGGAGCCCTAACTGCTCATCACTGATACCATCTCTGTCGGACACGAAGCCAGGTGCTGACGGTGACTGAGACAGCGTGGGTGCGGGATTGTCCGAAAGGGTTACCGCTGCCCCGGAACATAAAGGGCTAAGGAAGGAACACGGATGGGTTTTAGTCAGTAAGAGTCTGACACTCCCTTCCGCTCCACCCAGAGCGGGAGGGGTCATTTGATGATTTCCCATCCATAAAAAAAAGGGTGAGACAGCGTGCTTTTTGGTCATGACCACCAGTAAGTTCGAGCTCGCGACTAGTTCCACCTTAAGTTTAGTAATTCTTCGGGCGGTTATCTTGGATCTCCTACGGATTTCTATAACTACGGACATTACTTTTCATGCGGATAGTAAAATAAAACCAGTAAATTCTCAACATTAATTTATTTACACTAACAACTAATAATAACTCTTATAACTTAATTATTACAAATAACAGAAATGCATTGTTTTATTAATACATAGAATTTTATGAGAATACGGAAGTTTTTCAAACGTTCCTACTCAAACCTTGAATTTTCGGATGTGTGCTTATAATAATCTAAAACTGAGCAATCACACAACAAAAATAATAAAGGTACACTTCCGAAGGCGACGGCAGACGGCAGCGGCATTGCGGTTAACCGCAAGCGACAGTGCCGCTGCGGATTTAATTCCGAACGCGACGACACAACTTCGACGGCAGCGACACTTCTCTTCTACAGTTTAGCGAAACACGCACTACTGCCGCCACTACTGGTATATTGTCTGCAGTCGCAACTCGACCGCAGCAGCATGCCAACGGAAGCGTTTTCATAGAAATCATTAGTCACTGCGGATGGGTGGCACAGCCGCTACCGCCTGCCTTTGCCTTCGGAATCGTACGTTTTAATTGACAAAAAAAAAAAGAAAACAAACTTTTATTAAAATGCCACAAGTCATCATTAACCCATTGAATGTCGTAATTACAGACACAATTAAAAAGCCATTGTTTCTCGCGTAGATCTACGTTCCGACAGACGAGAGGTTAAGCAGCCCAAGGCCACACTACTCACGGATGCGTGGCTCAAACGTGCGTAACATATCCGTACACATACTACACAACAGTGGAATTACGCCTTTATGATAACGTTTTGCTATCAACGTATTTACTGAAATTTTAAGACGATTCCAGTAATCGATGAAGAGTTTCTTCATGTGGAAACGATCCTGGCTGCAGCATCAGGTCATGTCTACCATATAAATGTATTGTCAGCAGAACGGAACAAGTATACAAAGTTTCAACTTTATATGTCAAGAGAAAGATGGCTTAAATTGGATTGCAAGATTTCACCCTAAAATAATAAAAGCTTGGAATCCCTCTTGGTGATTCGGCAGAGAACTAAAGTTGTCGACATAGCTCGCAGAATTAGCAAGCTCAAGTGGCAATGGGCCGGCCATATTAGCCGTAGAACCGATGACCGTTGGGGTAGACGTGTTCTTGAGTGGAGACCGCGAATCGGTAAACGTAAGGTAGGGCGCCCTCACGCAAGGTGGAGCGACGATCTTCGCAGGGTGGCTGTTAGCAGCTGGATGAGAGTTGCCGAAAAGCGAAGGTGATGGAGAGGCCTATCTCCAGCAGTGGACTGCTGTAGGCTGATGATGAGGTATATGGTATGTCTTAAAGCAGACAAGAATTGAAGACCTCGTCTATTGTCTTAAAAAACTAAAATATTATGTCTTTAAATTATTTCTAAAATTCTGTAATACCATAATTTTATCATCTTTACATACAGTTTAATGTTTTACAAAAAAAAAACGACAACGCAAAAAAAAGAATCCTTTGGAATTACGTATACATTAATATTGGAGTTGGGTGTGCCCCCTACTACATAGGGCATAGGATACACCCTTGCCTATCCCTTGGATACAGGCGTGATGCTACGTAGAGAGGCAAATAAAAATATCGATGTTAGTTACCATTCTGAATGGTTTTCTTTAGTGGGTAGATGAATATTATAAATGTGAAAGTGCGGGTATTTGAAAAATAAAATAAAAATAGTGGCAGTAGTGTAGGGAAAAACTAAGAATCATACTTTTTTCGTGTCGGTTAGATCTAGCATAAGGGATGGTTCACAACAAACATAACGAAAGTGAGCTAGCGTTAGAGTCGGAACAGACAGAGCAGCGAAATTTTCGATATCGCAGGGATTTATCTCTTGCATACTATTTTGAACTTTATTTTAGTTGTAATTTAGTTCACTATCAATTTATCAAAGAAAAACTGCTCAGAGCCCTCATTCACAACCATACAACAGGCTATCGTATCGAAAACCTGACATTTCGATAACCTGATTTGACTTGCCCTCAACAGCAAATAGCTGTTGGAAGAATAGCGGGCGTCTATTTGATTTAAACTGACAAAATTTTCGGGGTTTGGACTTGTGAACAGCGTTTAGAAGACTCCTACGATAACAATGATTAATGTTCGATACGATACGGAAGCGTATCGAGTGTTTGTGAATAGCTATGCAGGTATGCTGTTGTCTGTGCTTTTGTGTTTTTTCATACATTTCAACTTTCCATTCACACAATAATCATAATACGATTATACCTTCTATGTGAGCTAAAACATACCTAAATTGTAAAAAAATGGAGAAGAATCATAGAATATTCGACTTCTCTTTTTTATCATATAATCGCATGTGATGTTGTCTTCATAAAACATATTTTCTGTAAAATCCTTTATGGTTTGTTCTCAATAACCAGTTTGTCAGTCCGGTATAAATCTCCTACTATAATCTGAAAAAAGAAAAAACATGATTTTGAAAATACGTACGTACAGACGTCAGCACACCAACCTACCCGAAACTGTCAAATTTTCCCAATCAACTTTGAACCTTATACTTTAGGTATAAAGTTGAAAATCTATTAACTCTTTATAAGGCAGAAGAAACGGCTGAAGGTATAGAAATGAAAATTAGTGGCACTTTATTGAAACTTCGGAAAAAAAGGATATGTGTATAAAACGGTACATGGTGTCCATTATTTGGACAGAGCCTTACTACGGCTTGTGGAAGTTGACAAAACATGGAACAATACATAGGGCTACTTCGCGTCGTATGCATTGTATCTTTGACTTTTTGCTGCTAGCATTGCTGCTGCAAGCCCTGAATCGTCCATAAGAGTCTAGTGGACCGGGAAGGTGGGATCCAACGTCTGAAAGCCGCAGATCATCTGGAAGACCATAGTTTTCCTTCTGCCGGCTATCAACTTTCGGTCTTTTGCATACAAAAGATGGCAAGTTCGAGAGCTTCTTCTTTCTGCTCGTAAAAGTGCCAATCAAGTTTCTATGTTCCGTTTCGCAAAACATTCAAGAAAAAAAAAAATTACTGCTAATGACAAACTGTGTTGCCAAAGTATTTTTGAAGATATTTCGTCCAACGTATGGTGTCCAATATATGCGCGGGCCCAGTACGGGTTGTTAGATGTCACATGTCTTCGAATTATTGGTTCTAGGACATGCCGGTTTCCTGAGGATGTATTCCTTCTTCGTTTTGAGAGCAGTGTTGATAAAATAATTAACATAAAGTATAGCGCCTGGCTTGGTTCGAACCCCCGACCTACAACTCTGCAGTCAGGGCCAATACTGCTCGGCCACCACTGCTGTTTATTATAGCCTCCCGAACGGTTTCGGTCACGGTGGCCAATCTCAACGGAGATTAGCCAGGTATGCAGGAGATATAATCAATGATCTTTGATAATTGAAGGTCGGTCAGCGAGCTATGGAACGGGCTATGCATGGAATCGAATCCGCAACGAGGTGATCCGGCAGAGAACCAAAATTCAAACTCAAACTCAAAACTCAAACTCAAAGCATTTATTTCAATTAAACCAATTACAGGCACTTTTGAATTGTCAAGGGGTCGGTCAGTCAGAAAGATGAAGCTAGTTGCCCATTCCAAAGCGTAGGTACCTATGGAGAAGAAAGGGCAAGAAACTCCATGGACACTCTTTTAAATCAAAATAATATGGTTACAAAGTCTTGGTTACATCATTCACGTTAAAAATTATACATGTGAGAACGATGCAGAACGTTAAAAGCGTCCATAATGAAAAGATGAGAAAAAACAAATTCAAATATTAAATTAAAATAAAATAAGCCATGGCAGCAAAGAGATGACCAGTCCCTACTGACGGCGCCCGTTCACGAACATGATGATTGTCGACATAGCTCACAGAATAAGTAAGCTGAAGTGGCAATGGGCCGGCCATATTAGCCGTAGAACCGATGACCGTTGGGGTAGAGACGTGCTCTTGAGTGGAGACCGCGAATCGGTAAACGTGACGTGGGACGCCCTCAGGCTAGGAGGAGCGACGATCTTCGCAGGATGGCTGGTAGCAGCTGGATGAGAGTTGCCGAAAATCGAGTTGAATGGCGTGCAGGAGAGGCCTATGTCCAACAGTGGACTGCTATAGGCTGATGATGATGATGCAGGAGATATTATAGTGCACAAGTGTGTGCGTAAACACAGGTGCACTCTCTGTACCTTTACTCTCATAGTCCGATGGGACGGCAATCCGACACGACCGGGGAGAGATCAGGTGCAGGGCCAATGGCTTAACATGCTTTCCTAAGCACGGGGGTATTAAATCGCCAACTTCCAACTCCGGACTGTTACTAAGTAATTCCTCATGGAAAACCCAATAACACTTGTTGAGGGGGTGGGCTTTTTTAGTCCGGCCTGGGAATTGAACCCAGGATGCAACTCAGCAGTCGCGCTTGCAGCCACGAGACCAACGCACGGCCGTAGCTAGGGGGGGGCATTGTGGGGCAATGCCCTACCTTGAAATCACAATGCCCTACCTTAAAAATACCAAAAACTAAGATAAATTATTATTATTAAATTGTTTGTTCAGTTTGAGATAAAAAAGAATTGTAGCGATAGGTATAGGATAGGATAGCACTGCAGTGTGCGAATCTACGTTTTCAACTGCAATCAATAGGCCTCAAAGGCTGTCAATGGGTCACGAGAGAATGGCTGGTATGGTATTTCTGGCCTTTGAAAAAAAAGAACAAAATCAGTTGATCTGAACGAAGTTCTTCGCATTTTTAATATCATGGCGAATCTTAGAATATAGCTGTTTAATTTTTTTTTTCTATTTGACATATCTCGGGACCATGCGGTCCCGGTCCTTTGGAAGGCGTACGAGACCCGAGACCAACCCGCAGAGGCCCCTTAGGAAATTTCAATGAAATGTGGCACCAACCGACGATTATTCCTGTATGCACTATGCAAGTGCACCCAAGGACAACCCCCGGTTGGTGTAGGACTTTTGCAGTATATGGAAAAATAAAAAGTTCGACTATGGGTTTGGTTGGCTAAAGTGGACCGGTTACCAATAACTATGGAAGAACTATGACCCCTGCCTAATCAATGTTTTATATATACAGGGATAAAATAGCAGGGGGTGACTTGCACACTCAATAATGGGCCCCCGGAAACAGTCGCTAGCACATAGTAACGTGCCGACAAGGGGGCAACATGTCCTGAAGTGCTTATGAGAAGTGGAGAGGTATTCCACGGCTATCAGGACAATCTCGGAAGTACGGTCAAGATCCTACCAGCATCTTACTGAAAAATATTTTTTATGACTTTACATATCTCGGGACCATGGGGTCCCGGTCCTTTGGAAGGCGTACGAGGGGCCGAAGCCAACCCGCAGAGGCCCCTTAGGAAATTTTAATGAAATGTGGCACCAACCGACGATTCTCCCTGTATGCACTATGCAAGTGCACCCAAGGACAACCCCCGGTTGGTGTAGGACTATTGCAGGATATGGAAAAATAAAAAGTTGGACTATGGGTTTGGGTGGCTAAAGTGGACTGGTTACCAATAACTATGGAAGAACTATGACCCCTGCCTAATCAATGTTTTATATATACACGGATAAAATAGCAGGGGGTGACTTGCACACTCAATAATGGGCCCCCGGAAACGGTCGCTAGCACATAGTGACGTAGCGACAAGGGGGCAACATGTCCTGAAGTGCTTATGAGGAGTGGAGAGGTATTCCACGGCTATCAGGACAATCCCGGAAGTACGGTCAAGATCCCTACCAGCATCTTACTGAAACACTTCCTTCCTCCGAGCACGTTTGCTCTTGCGAATCTCCACTCAAGCCGGCCAACAAAGGCAAGAATGAGGTGGGAGCTCTGTTCCTCGTCATTGTTCACTCCAGCCGGCCAATAAAGGCAAGCCAGAGGTGAGGAACAAGACTTCTCCCGGGAGATAGGGTCCGTGGGGTCGCTACTGCCCAACAGCTCGCCACATGCTGCCCTGCGGGTTTCCGTATCACTCTTGGTCTGGCTCCTCACCCTAGACCAGTTCCAGCAAAGTAAACTCTTCCGGCTCAGGCCTAGAGTTCGGAGCGCGCAAGCCCCACCACGACGTCAACGTAGAGATACGGCGATGGGGACGTAGAGATACGTGAACGAAGTTCTTCGCATTTTTAATATCATGGCGAATCTTAGAATATAGCTGTTTAATTTTTTTTTTCTATTTTACATATCTCGGGACCATGCGGTTCCGGTCCTTTGGAAGGCGTACGAGACCCGAGACCAACCCGCAGAGGCCACTTAGGAAATTTCAATGAAATGTGGCACCAACCGACGATTATTCCTGTATGCACTATGCAAGTGCACCCAAGGACAACCCCCGGTTGGTGTAGGACTTTTGCAGTATATGGAAAAATAAAAAGTTCGACTATGGGTTTGGTTGGCTAAAGTGGACCGGTTACCAATAACTATGGAAGAACTATGACCCCTGCCTAATCAATGTTTTATATATACAGGGATAAAATAGCAGGGGGTGACTTGCACACTCAATAATGGGCCCCCGGAAACAGTCGCTAGCACATAGTAACGTGCCGACAAGGGGGCAACATGTCCTGAAGTGCTTATGAGGAGTGGAGAGGTATTCCACGGCTATCAGGACAATCTCAGAAGTACGGTCAAGATCCTACCAGCATCTTACTGAAAAATATTTTTTATTATTATGTTAATTATTATAATAAGTTTGCAGAAACAATATGATCTAAATGGTATTTTTGGTCGTATCTATATACTCGTATCACCCCACCCAACAATTAATTATTACCTCACTCGTACTCAGACGTGGATCTCTACATCCAAATCTGGAAGTTCAACCATCTTTTTCGCTTGTTCTTCATCATTAAGGATTTAATAGTTCTTAGATCCATGCTCATGCTCTGTCACAGAAATTATTTGTCTACGAATAGCTATTGAATGTACATCACTGTCCTAGAGGTCAATTATATACATGGTGATTGGTTTAGGAGCCCGTGCTTCGAAGGCAGATCAATTATAATACATTTTTTACTTTCGCCCTACCTGTAACTAATGCTGCCCTACCTGTAACTAATGCTGCCCTACCTCAAATTCGACTCTAGCTACAGCCCTGGACCAACGAAGCAGTTACAACTAATCTTTCCAAATACACATACCTTACACTACAGAAAGCTGTTATATTAAACACATGTCGTATAGTCCGAAAATTCTTACAATTACATTTAGACAATAATTTCAATGCAGTACAAAACTCCTAATCTACTCAGACTTAAAATCTCACCTTGGTTTACACCCGTGAGATTTTAATAAATACCAGGTTCTTGGAACCTGAGAAAATAAATTTTAAAAACATAATAATAATATTCCACAACTATCACACAACGCCATCTAGTCCCAAGCTAAGCAGAGCTTGTGTTATGGGTACTAGACAACTGATAAACATACTTATATATTTCTAAATACATACATATTATAGATAAATTACACCCAGACACAGAACAAATGATCGTGCTCATCACACAAACATTTGTCCTGGGTGGGAATCGAACCCACGACCTCCGGCATAGCAGTCAGGGTCACTAACCACTAGACCATCAGGCCTGTCAACTCTTTATAATATTAGTTTAAATTATATGTATACCTGTCTCCTTATAATAGCAAGGTTTTCCAAAGCAAAGTCATATTGTTGCTTAATTTGTTTTGGTTCGGTCAGCGTCCTGTTGTCTCTAAATCCATCTTTAACTCTTCTAATTGCATAGGCCCTGAAAATTATAGAAGAAATTAAATTAGTAGTTATCATAATGATTATAATTATTATGAGTAATAATAGTTAGTGATAGTTCGACCAGGTTAAGCTACGCTTGCCGCGATTGGTCTGTGGATGGGAGCTCATCCATTACATATTGAGAACCTTCTGTGCTTCGGAAAGCACGATAAGCGGTTGATGACAACTGTCATTTGTAGATCTTTGACGGTTGTTATGGATAGACAGAAGCCTGAAAGTCTGACAACCTGTCTTACCAAGGGGTATCATTTTCACCCAGTAACTGGGTTGCGGAGGTCAGATAGGCAGTCTGTCCATGTAAAATACTGGTATTCAGCTGCATCCGGTTAGTCTGGAAGCCAACCCCAACATAGTTTGGAAAAGGCTAGGCAGATTCATTGACCTAACTTACTACAAAATAAAGTAACAATAAGATTTATAGAGGTCAAGCCAATAAAAAAGGTTATCTCAACCTTGGAATGGTGTTAAGGCCAGGATATTCGAGCGCAGTAGGCATTTAACGTTACCACCTTCCCCGCGTGGCAAGTCCCGCGGACGCGCAGTTCAAATGAACTCGCTGACCCCGGAGTGCAAAAATTTTGCGTCACAGTATAAAATTGTAACAGTAGGAACAGTTAACTTTGTTTTACGGAATTCATGTTAATATTTCAGATGTTTAGTTTTTAGGGAAATATAAGTATAACAACATAATGAATAATAATGACTAATTATTTATTCATTTTATTTACCTGCCAACAATTGTTGACAACAGGAACAAAAAAATTATGCATGGGTAAACAGCAATTATTATGGAAGTATCGTAAGAATCAAAATATCATAAACAAAACCAATTTTAAAAATTTTGCGAGTAGATAACAACGTGTTATAAAACTGACAAAAAAGTCTCAGAATAATTACTTTATCCATACAGCTCAAAACAAATGTAGGGCTACTTGGAACGTTATTAGTAAAACAATGTGTAATGTGCCAAAAAGCGAAATCAATCAAATTAATATAGATGGTAAACATTGTGGTGATGATCCGCAGACCATTGCGGACTTTATTAATATTTTTTTATAGACTAAATAAAACGCAATACAAGTTGTACTAATATATAAAACAGAGACCACGGACCGTCCATCTTTTTGAAAATGCGTCGAGCGTATTGGATGAAATTTTTCGTTCTTGTTTTAAAAGAGAACATAACTGCAAAATAGCTCTTTCAATTTACAAAGAACTTGACAAAATCTCTTTTATAGTACTTTGTCCTTGTTTCCCGATAATTTAATTAAAAAAAACTATTTATTAGAATGAGAATATTTTACACTGTAAAATTAAATGTAATTAAATTTTACAGTGTAAAATATTCTCATTTCGAACATGTACCAGGCGAAAGTATTTTTCAGTAAATAATTTAATAATTACGAATAATAGAGATTTTTTTTTTTAAATATTGTTTTCTATAATTACTATTACACCCATTCTCGAGTTGAAACGGTAAGGTGCAGGGTTAAACTAGGCATCGGTCGAGCGACGCACATTTTGAACTCACTATAGGCTTTAGCACCCTCGAAAACTATGAAAACGACACCCATGACAAAAAAATGGAAAAATTTCACAGCCGCCATCTTGGATTTAGATTTTGACGTCACTATCGGCTATAGCACCCTCGAAAACTATGAAAACGACACCCATGACAAATAAATAGAAAAATTTCACAGCCGCCATCTTGGATTTACATTTTGACCTCACTAACGATTTTGGCAACCTCTTTAACTACCTACGACACCCATGACGAAAAAAATGTTAGCAGCCGCCATCTTTGATTTACAAATAAATTCACGTCGGTGCATGATCGCACGGGCCATTATTCGATATCGATTATAACAGTAAATCATTCTTAGTTTCCGTACCTACTGTTTATCTTTCTACTGTGACTATATGTTACAACTATATTACAACTTTTAGTTTAATTATTAATACTAGAACCTACAACAATATTTTACAGACTCATTTTTGAAAATAATATACAAGCACGGAAAATAACAATAATATAACGTATATTTCGATCGATTATCGGGGAACGCAGCGAGCCAGCTAAAGCGACACAGGTCCTACCTCGGGAACGCCTGGCGGGCTACTAAAGCGAAGCGCGCGGGCCGCTTTATTATATTATATCTTGTTAAAACAATAAAAATCTGTTTTGTGAAAAATTAACCGTAGAATATTCTTTTAAACATCATTGCCTATTTTTCGACATATTTTTTGAGAGTAAAAGTTTAGTCTACTTCAAGTACGACTTGAAAAACGATCAAAAACTTCCCTGTTTTCGATTTGTTTGCGATTTTTTATGATCGAGTGAAGTTGCAAATATCGTGTTTTGAACCATAGAATAATCAAGAATGTTTATTAAACTACGACATATAATTTTATCACATCGAAACTAAGAATATTTGATTGTTTAATGTTGAATCAAAAATAGGTCGATTCTGAGAATCCTGGCCTTAAGTTGCACAAAAATAACTTCAAAACATTTGCTGATAAAGTTATCAGTATCAAAACAAATATTATGACATCATGATTATACATCACATTACACTATCACACTAATATTATAAAGGCGAAAGTTTGTGAGTGTGTTTATATGTTGGTTACTTCTTCACGCTCAAACGGCTGGACCAATTTTGATAAAATTTTGTATGGGGGTAGCTGACACCCTTTTTTTTTTTTTTTTTTTTATGGATGGGAAATCATCAAATGACCCCTCCCGCTCTGGGTGGAGCGAAGGGAGTGTCAGACTCTTACTGACTAAAACCCATCCGTGTTCCTTCCTTAGCCCTTTATGTTCCGGGGTAGCGGTAACCCTTTCGGACAATCCCGCACCCCCGGCAGGCTTCGGCCCTGGCAGGCCCCTTCCTTTCTGCTGACATCTCTTTGAGGCGCGCGTGGAACACGTACGCGCCGTCCGGCACGGGCCTGGTCCTGATCGGACGGTGAGCTACCCATTACTCTCCGTCCGCAGGCCCGCGCCTACGGTGGCCGGGAGTCGTCACGCGGCTCCCGACGCCCGGAGCGTCTCCCGCGGCGGCTGGGGTGTGAGGCTCTCTCCCTCAGCCGTTCAGCCACCTCCTTCGCTAGCATGACTGCTTCGCAGAAGGAGGTGACCGCCTCCCACTCCCTCTCGCCCCGGACCATGGCTTGAACCAGGGCCGGACGCGAGAGGTCGCCGCCGCTGTCTATCGCCTCTACGAGGGCACGGCGGTGCTCCGCCCATGCGGGGCAGACCTCCACCGTATGCTCCACCGTGTCCTCTGGGCGATCCTCGCAGTGGTGACACCCGGGCGTCTCCTCCCGCCTGATGATGTGCAGGAACCTCCCAAAACATCCGTGTCCGGTGAGGACCTGCGTCAGGCGATAGGTGAGGACGCCGTGACGCCTCTCTAGCCACTCCTCAAAGAGGGGTCTTATCGCCACTATCGTGGCGTGCCCTGCGCTGGGTTGCGAAAGTCGCTCCTTCCATGCCACCATGAGATCGCGCCGGAGGTCTGTCCGCTCCGCCGCGATTTGCCGCGGAAGCGGAGTTTCCCCCCGGCTCAGTGCCTCCGCGCGCCACTCATACAGGCGCGCTAGGACTATCGCCTCCAGATCCCATGGCGGCAGTCCGGCAAGGAGGCTTGCCGCCTCGCCCGAGATCGTGCGGTACCCCCGGATCAGCCTTACGGCTACCACCTTTTGGGGCGCGTTCAGATAGTGGGCGGCTCGCCGCCGCAGAGAACGCGCCCACACCGGGGCCCCGTATAGGGCCATGGACCGCACGACCCCCGCGTAAAGCCTCCGGCAGGAGGTGTTTGGCCCCCCCAGGTTAGGCAGGAGCCGCTTGAAGGCGGCCCCTGCCTAACCTGGCACCCTGTATTAACATATAGGCTACTTTTTATACCGATATTTCCACAGGATCGAGTCTTATGCGGGTGAAACCGTGGGGCGCAGCTAGTAATATCTATTCTTGTAAGAGTCCTCTGAGATTATTCCGTTATCTTCTGTACTTCTTCAAAAGGAGAAAAGTGCATACTATTTAGTACTGTAAGTTCTTAAGTTTAGCAGAGCCCTGCGGTTTCACCTGCATAAGTGTTGATCCCATGGTAATATCGGTTTAAAAAGTATCCTGTCAGTTATTCTGATGAATAAGCTATATTACTGTAATGTTTCACCAAAATCCGTTCAGTAGTTTTTGTGTTAAAGTGTAACAAACATCCATCCATCCTCACAAACTTTTGCGTTTATAATATTAGTAGGATAGTAGGATATTAGGATATTAGTAGGATAGTAGGATATTAGGATATTAGTAGGAAGTAGGATAGGATAATCTTTTGTTTTATAGTTTAATTTCCTTCCGTGTTTTAATCTGCAACGGGTTATTACAATCATAAGCAGATGGTAGGTCTCTCACATCATTAGGTGATCCTCCATTGAGAATCATCCCAAATGTATCCCTGGTTCAGAATATCTATCAGAGTTCAAGTATACTATATGCCATCTCTTGAGGTGTTTGATGTCTCCTAAGCTGTTCCATAATTCCCTACCAAAGAATTGCTATGAGATTTTAACTTTCTCTTTGTATCTTTTACAGAACCAATTTACTCCCTGTTTAATAGTCTGTAGATACCTCTAAGTATTCATGTATTTCAGTTTTTTTAGTAAATAAAGGTGCACCATTTTTTACCTCCTTACTAAACCGATTCATTGCGACACCCAGTTTCGAAAACTTCTTGCTGTGGCGGTGAACAATTATTAATTGATTTAAAAATGGCACGCCTCTCGTGTCATATGCCATACGTTAAAAATATTTATGATACAAATATCGTGATCCTAATCTTGCAACAAACATGTGTTCTGATACATACGACACGCTAAGAAGGGGGTACAAGCGTACAAAGCAAGTACTCAAAACTTGCAGCCTGTGGTCTCTGTGAGGTGTTCCCTAGTGCCGTTGTTTGTATTTTTTGCCAATAAAAAACATGACATGCTGACATTGATGTATTAAAATTATTGTATACATCAATGCATGCTGATCTGGTCATGTGTATGTGTATAGATAGTTGAATATTGTATCGCGTGTTATTATTCACGTTTTTCTAGTAACATAATGACTACTTCGGTAACCTGTTTTATTTTTTTTGTGCCAATAGAGGTTATGTAATTTGAATTAATAATTATAAGAGTTTACCTGAAGTTATAATTGGAAAACTTGTCAGCTTCTCTCAAGAGTAACTTGTACATTGATAGAATTTGCCGTCTTGTCACTCCTGAAGACATTATTAATATATTTTTTTCTTACTCTATTTCACAAGGAATTTTCACCGAAACGAATGAATTTGTAAATATAATCACGTTACTCGTTACGTTTGACTCATAGAAATTCCTGAAATTGTTTGCATAAATATCTTGATGATAGGTACTATTGCGTAGTAGTATACTTCTTTTAACATAAATTTAGTTTATTATTTTTTAACAATTCAGTCATATTCATTTTATTTTTCACCTCCTAAAGTACAAAAATAAAACAAAAAAATGTTGTGAAATGCGTGAAGTGAAACGAAATTATTTCAATGAGTTGCCAGGTAATTTAATTTTAGTACCATGGTAATTAACACCGATTGAAACCAATCTTTCAGTCGTATTCTAGGAGAAAAATAGTAAGACACGATACGAAGAGAGAAGAATAAAATTATGAACTAAATCCCACAAAATAACAACAGCTACATAAAAAAGCCCTACATTCACTGGCGGACCAAGGAGGGGTGGCAGGGTCGAAGCCCTTGGGGCCCCCGAAATCTTAAGAAGTACTTACTCAAGTCTCAAATTATTTTGCATATAAGTAAATAAGTCTCAAAACTAACTCGATGCTTAAATTTTCGAGCCCACTCCTCCCGCTATTGTATTCACACACATTCTCTTTACTTTCAGTATCACGTTTTTCTGCATGGTACGTAAGTCGATAAAATTACTCCTATTTTTGTATGCTAAGAAAACCTTAGATACATAATCTGGTGTGCTAACATTTCAAGCTCGCTTCGCTCCCTCTAGCAACCTACATTTTTTTCATTCTCATGATTTCCTAACTGAGAATTACGAGACCAGCTGAAGGCACAATTACTCATTTTATAGCTGACTTTTCTTTCAATATTCATTTTCTGCAAAATGTTACTAGAAATTCCTACATACTTAGAAGACTGGAGGGGGAGGAGGGGGGTTCATTTTGTTTTGCACCCCGGGCCCCCGACTCCCAACGATCTTATTCCGCCATTGCTTACATTTAAGATGGTGTAAAAGTAAATAATACACTATTAATGGTTCTATTTCTTTCTAGGACGTTCATCAGACATGGTATGACTTCTGTACTTACACTTAATTCGCAAGAATTTGAATTTGAATGTCTTGTGACAAGTTCCTACTATGTCGTAAAAACTTTGACAAGCAATTTGGTGCAAAATCCGTCGTCGAAGTATGGCAACATTCGAGTTTTTTACAAATGGCTGCTGGCAGCAGAATCAAACTTAATGTGATAGTCTGTTTTCATTGTAAAATAATAATTTAATTAATTGTTAATAGTGTTATAGTGTTTGAAAATACTAGCATAACCTTTAATTGTGTGAATCTCGTTACTTCTAGTGCCTAGTGGCTATTAAACGGTGAGTAATTTGAAGAAACAAGACATTTCTTGGAATTTTGTTTATTTATATTTCAAATTTTCGCCTATATTGGGACTGCTCGACGTCCTAGATTTCAGGAAGGCTTGCTAATATAATTATTAAGTTAAACCTACTGTGTTACTTTACGTCATATATGAAAGTTCATCATATCGAGGTTAAATATGTCATTAATAAATCATAATATTTGTATGTTACTAATCTTACGCGTTTACGATGTATTTTATTTATTCACAAAGTCATGTGATATTACGTGTTTAAATATTCTACAAAATTCTGTACTTAATCAAGCAACAATATTGAACTCTGTATTCTTTATCCATTTGAAACAAATTGGTCACTTTTGTTAATACATATAATTTTTTGTGTATTTTCCACTAAAACTATATTATTTCTTATACTGTGATAAATTACATGAAATTAGGCTTCGCATTTAAAGAGTTACACACTTAAAGAAGTGTATGATCATAATTTACAAGCTCATTTGTAATTCTAATAGGATTTCATTCATTTTAGGAAGTAGGGCCTACAATATGTTTTATTCATAAGTTTGCAATAATTTATGTACCTTGAACGACCATTGTAATCGCAATAATTATATGTTTAGTAAACTATAAAAAAGTAGACATAATTGGTCTGAGACAACAATAAGAAGGTTTCTTTATGAAATTATATTTCTCAGAAATGTCTGAAGAAAAAATAACTCTGTTATGAAAGTCATTTACTCTGCAGTAAATGATACTTATTTAAGTTATGGAAGAGGGGAGTCTCCTCACACAGGCTTACCTGCTTAAAAGGAGGCTCCTATAACTAGGTGTTAAGGTGTACCTGCTAAAATAATAAACCATGTTTCATATGACTATGAATTTTTGCTAAAAATGC
Organism: Amphipoea lucens; assembly: GCA_947508005.1. Taxonomy (NCBI): domain Eukaryota; kingdom Metazoa; phylum Arthropoda; class Insecta; order Lepidoptera; family Noctuidae; genus Amphipoea; species Amphipoea lucens. Next base: position 928,187 of record OX382382.1, on the reverse strand, counting down.
TTGATATTCGCCTTTTTATAACTTGATTTTTTTGCCAATTAGTTTTTTTTTTGTTCAAACACAGTTCTAACATCAGATTTTTTGTTATTATAACTAGTCTTAAGTTGTGGTATACAATGTTAACACTTACGTTGGAAATAAATTCTATTCTATTCTATTCTATTATTGAGTTGATGTTTGTATTAAGTACTAGCTGCGCCCCGTGGTTTCACCCGCATAAGACTCGATCCCGTGGGAATATCGGGATAAAAACTATCCTATGTCCTTTCCCGGGACTCAAACTATCTCTATACCATATTTCATCTAAATAAGTTCAGCGGTTTAATCTGTCAAGCTCCGCTAATGAGACACAATTGATTTTCTATTGTTTCGTCCCCGATCGGCGACGCGCGCCGCTTGATATTTTTATATAACCGGTCAAATACCGCGCATCGCCTATTGGCAACGAAACAATAAAAAATCAATTGTGTCTCATTAGCAGAGCTTGACAGATTAATTGAATTTTACTTTGCTCATTGGGTTTTTTTTTTGCTAATAAATACCAATAGGTTTAATACAAGTGATTCATAATGACATTGTGATTGACAACAGTATGTATAAGTTGATTCCGGCTATTATTTCCGTATCTATACAAAGAAATAAAATTGAAATGTCTGTTTATAATTCCAAAATAACTACTATTTACTAAATGCATATGACAGTGTATATACGGGACTAATAACAAAAAAAAAAATTGTCTGTCTGTATGTCTATTTGTTTGTTCCGGCTTATCTCCAAAATGGCTGGATCGATTTTGATGAAATTTTAGAGAGATGCTTTGAACCCTGGGGAAAGACAGGCTATCTATCTATACTCTTTATTGACATACCACGGCGGTCGAAGCCGCGGGCGGGCGGAAGGTAGTAATATTATAAACTAGCTGCGCCCCGCGGTTTCACCCGCATAAGTTTCGATCCCGTGGGAATATAGGGATAAAAAGTAGCCCATATGTTAACCCAGGGTGTCAGCTACCTCCGTACAAAATTTTATCAAAATTGGCCTAGCCGAATGAGAGTGAAGAAGTAACAAACATATAAACACACACAAACTTTTGCCTTTATAATATTAGTGTGTTGTGAAAGTTTGTGTGTTTGATAGATAGATAGGTAAATCGTTTATTTGGTGCACAAAGCATAGCACAGCATACAATAGCATGATTATGTAATAAATAACTAGCTGCGCCCCGCGGTTTCACCCGCGTTAATGTCGATCCCGTGGAAATCTCGAGATAAAAGGTATCCTATGTCTTATTCTGTGTATAAGCTATATTATTGTAAAGTTTCATCAAAATCCGTCCAGAGCCCTGATTCACAACCATACGACGGGCTATCGTATCGAAAACCTGACATTTCGATAACCTGATTTGACTTGCCCTCAACAGCAAATAGCTGTTGGAAGAATAGCGGGCGTCTATTTGATTTAAACTGACATTTTCGGGTTTTGGACTTGTGAACAGCGTTTAGAAGACTCCTACGATAACAATGATTAATGTTCGATACGATACGGAAGCGTATTGAGTGTTTGTGAATAGCTATGCAGAAGTTTTTGCGTGAAAGAGTAACAAACATCCTCACAATTTTTCACATTTATAATATTAGTGGGAAGTAGGATTACATGAATGTTAGGTTGGATGTTTGTCACTCAATCACGCAAAAACGGCAGAACGAATTTAGATGTTTGGCACACAGATTGTTTATAACTTGTATTAACACATAGGATACTTTTTTATCCCGGTACTACGTTCCTGTGGGATAGTTTTCGATCTCCTCAAGGGCGAAATCGCGGAGCCTATTCTATAAAACTTCACTTATTTATGTAAATGTTAAAACTGCTCACAATTTTATGTAAGCTAATGTTTTCGACTCATTAAATTACAGATAATATTTTTTTTTTGTGTCAATTCCTTCATTATTTAGCTTATCAACAGTTTGTTAATGTATTTTTATGTTTTTGGCGCTACCACCTTCATTTGCCCTAAATTTTTTTTTGAGGTCGTCTACCGCTTGCATTGTTGTTAGGTTGTTACATGAAGTATGGGTAGAGAAAATCTGTTTTTTTTTTGTGTTTAAATATCGATACTCAACACGTATCTGAAGTTTACGGAAACAAAAACAGATTTTCGAACTGATATTTCAAGCATACACAATTATACACTATAGTCCGGCGTTTCTAAATTTGCCAAAGATGTAAACAACAATGGCCGCTCGAAATTGAATAAAATCGATATGTACAAGAACATTTATTCTCGAAGCTAACTAGACGAAAACAAACATTAACTTAAAATAAATGTTTTTGTATATCGATTTTGTTCAAATTCGAGCGGCCATTGTTGTTTACATCTTTGGCAAATTTAGAAACGCCGGGCCTTATAGGCTCGTCCACTTCAAAATAAAGTATTATGCATTTTCCCAATTATGTTGGGGTCGGCTTCCAGTCTAACCGGATGCAGCTGAATACCAGTAATTTTACATAGAGCGACTGCCTATCTGACCTCCACAACCCAGTTACTGGGTAACACGATACTGCTTGGTCTGGTAAAGGCCTGTTCACATGGGACTTGGGTATGTCATTAAGGCCTATTCAAATCTAAGCGGTATTCGCTACCGTCTGCGGTAGAGAAAACCGAGTAGGTATGCGGTAATATTACTGTCCACACCAAAGCGGATTTCGCTATCCTTGTGGGTAGAATACTGAGTTCGAGGTTTCGCCCAACAAGCGAAACAATACCTATGCGGCACTATGGCGCCAACTATTCCGCTCTAGCCGCGGAACTTGATACTAAATACCTGTTGAAACCCGCGCGGTATGTACCTCTACCCACAGCGGCAGCGAATACCGCTTAGGTTTGAATAGGCCTATTTTTTTTTGGGGTGGGAAATTATCAAATAACGACTCCCACTCTGGGCGGAGCGAGAGGGCGTGTCAGACTTTTATTGACTAAAACCCACCCGTGTTCCTTCAGTTGCCTGTGCCAGGGGCCACGGTATCTCTTTCGAACAACCCACGACCCCAAGGTTTGAATAGGCCTTAAGACTGGTTGACAGACTTTCGGGCATCTGTATACCTGTGACGACTGTCAAATATCTACGAATGACAGCCGGGACTGAAAATGGATAGTGGGTCTCTGTATGCACGTAATGGATGGTCACCCATCATCGGAACGACTTCAGCAAGCGTAGCTTTACCTTCGATCGACCCTGGCGGCTGTCATTATTTAGCTACAAGACTTACGTATGTACCCTTACGGCCGTATGAAGAGTATTCGAAGAATGATAAATGATTATTTTCTGTAAGTAGGTTTGCAAAAAATTTTACACGTCAATCACATTTTTTTTAAGCTAGATGAGGTCGGCGTTTCCTATCTGACTATTCTGAGAAGAAAGGCCGAAACAAACTCAGAGGTCACAGTCTCTTTTAAAGTCCAGACAAAATCTTGGTCAGATCATGTGAAGACCATGTAGATTGGTGTCTGAAATGGTCTTATGAGGAAAGAACCACACAGATTGAGCGGACCTGTCCAGTCAGTGCACGCATTTGTCAAAAATCGTGCAGCTCAACTCAGAACTTGAGGAGCTCAACGATTCGACGAATAATACCAAAGAAAGGACAGTATGTGTAAAACAATATAACCTTCATGCTGCAATAGTCTATTTTAAGTGCGGTATTAGCAATGGGTGCATGACGCATCCTGCATCCCACGTTTAGTTAGTGTAGGTACATATTTTATTTCTTTCAAGATAAATGTGACTGTCGCTAAGCCGTAGGCCCCGGCTGTCATTCGTGGATCTTTGACACTCGTTACGGGTCGTCAGAAGCCCGAGTCTGACAACCAGTCTTACCAAGGGGTATCGTATTACCCAGTAACTGGGTTGTGGAGGTCAGATAGGCAGTCGCTCCATGTAAAATACTGGTATTCAGCTGCATCCGGTTAGCCTGGAAGCCGACCCCAATATAGTTGGGAAAAGGCTAGGCAGATGATAAACGTGACTGTCTCGTTGTAGTTTTAATTTGTAAGTAACTAATATAATATCCAGAATGGACGGATGAATGACCAGGGTAAACACAGGCTTTGCGTAGCGACACAGAGCATGTAACCTCGTAACATGGGCTTTTACTATTTATTCTGTGGCATGCGGGTCATTGATCATTTATTTTGTACCAGGTAACCAGGCTATTTACGCTCGCTTAAATTAAGTGTCATTCTGTATTCTGTGTACCCTTTTATGTCAAACTAGCTGCGCCCCGCGGTTTCACCCGCATAAGTTTCGATCCCGTGGGAATATCGGGATAAAAACTATCCTATGTCTTTTCCCGGGACTCAAACTATATCTATACCAAATTTCATCTAAATCGGATCAGTGGTTTAGGTGTGAAAAGGTAACATACAGACAGACAGAGTTACTTTCGAATTTATAATATTATTAGTATGGACTAGCTGACCCGGCGAACTTCGTACCGCCTCAGAATCAGTAACTACGAATGTATGAGAAAATGAATTATCTTCATTTTTTCTTTTTCGTGAATTGTTCCCATGTTTTAATAGTTATTCTTTATAGGACTTTGTTTTATTTATATAATTACTAGATCAACATCTCCGCGGTTTCACCCGCGTAGATGTTGATCCCGTGAGAATATCGGGATAAAAAGTAGCCTATAATTGGTCCAGCCGTTTGAGCGCGAAGTAACTCACAAACTTTCGCCTTTATAATATTAGTGTGAAGTGTGATATACGAGTAGATACATATTGTTACTGTTATGAGGTCCTGGGTTCGATTCCCGGGTCGGGCAAAGTATTATTGGGGTTTCCATCTGGAATTTCTCAGTAGCTACCCGGAGTCTGGATTAGTGCCCAGTTGATGGCAATAGGCTCGCCCCCTATTACATGGGACTTAAACATAACTGGCGACATGTGGGTGTACTGTAGGTACACCTCTGGCTAACCCTTCGATGAATACAGGCGTGATGTTATGTAATGTTATAAAGTAATTATTTATGTACAAACGCCAGCACATCAAGCTACCCGAAACTGTAAAATTTTCCCAATCAACTTTGAACCTTATGCTTTAGTGATAAAGTTGAAAATCTATTAAATAAATTTGACAGATTGTAGTAGTTTGATGTGCTCAGCTGACGTCTGTAGAAATGTGTTTGTAATCTGTTAGACATTATTCGTTTGGATCACTCAAGCAGGCGCATGGCGAATTCCTAGTACCTACATCTTGTGGCTTAAATATACAGGAAGATTTTTTTATCACCATCCAAATTTTTACAGGGTGTTCTACCCATGAATATGAACAACTTTCACTATGGGACCAACACTGAAATCATGAAAAAAAAAATCAGCTGTTTCATACATTTTCGTCAAATAGGTATTGAACTTTTTTATTAAACAGCTGATTTTTTTTCGTGATTTCAGAGTTGGTCCCATAGTGAAAGTTGTTCATATTCATGGGTAGAACACCCTGTAAAAATTTGGATGGTGATAAAAAAATCTACCTGTATATGACTAGCAGCGCCCCGCGGTTTCACCCGCATAAGTGTCGATCCCGGAGGAATATCGGGATAAAAACTATCCTATATCCTTTCCCGGGACTCAAACTATCTCTATACCAAATTTCATCTATATCGGTTCAGCGGTTTAAGCGTGAAGAGGTAACAGACAGACACACTTTCGCATTTATAATATTAGTGTAGAATGGATGTGTTATTAATATGTTGTTTTTGTCCACAGTTAAATCTATGGATGGCGATAAACATTGGTATGATGATGACCGCCTGTACCCTTCTGTCTCGAACAGTGATGACAGCCCCATACTCTCGCACAGGTAAGGCATTTAACTCATACTTAGCTTTTGATAGGCCAGGACCGTCACACAGTGGGTGTCTGAACACGGGCGTCGTCGCCAAGGCTGAACTGAGGCCGTTTGTCCACCGTTCACGTCAACGCAAACGAGATAATGGCGCCGAAGTAGCGGTACCTATATCTACATACTATAGTCTGGCGTTTCAAAATTTGCCAAAGATGTAAACAACAATGGCCGCTCGAAATTGAATAAAATCGATATACGAGTACTTACAAGAACATTTATTTTCGTCTAGTTAGCGTTAGTTAGCGGAGATTTAGACGATATTATTATAATTTAGAAAGAAAACAGGCGAGAGTGTTTCTATGGAGAAACGACCACCCGCATTTCCTCTTAATTTATTGTCACATTGTCGTCTCCATCTTGTAGACAACCACCAGAGCGGCAGTTCTCATAATTTTAAGAAAGTTCACAGTCTGATCTCAGTCTCAATCTGTCAAAAATGCCTATAATTTCCCTACGTTTTTTACAAGTTTTTGACGTTAAATTGTCGCTGAGATGAGATTGCGACTAGATTTTAAACGTTAGTGATAAGTAATAAGTTTATTAACACAAAAACCTTAATATACAAAGCTCATACAATACACATAGGAACATTAAAGGGGTTTGAAGGTTTTGGCCCTAAAATCAGCCGCCATTTTGATTTTTTTTCAGAATCGCGGTGCACAACAAAAGTTATATATTTAGATAGAGGACACTTATACAAACAAAAAATGTTATGTAACATAATATCCTAAAGCGTCAGGTTTCGGAGTTATTCACCGAAATATAAGTCGAAAACAACAAGAATTTTTTGGTTTTTTTTCCCTCCAGGTAAGCATATTGAACTATTGAGGTAATAGAAACGTTATGAAACCTTTATGGAGAAGAAACAAATGAAGAATAGACATTTTTTAAATAAATAATTAAACACGGCAATTTATAGTTCGTTTTTTAATCCCAGAGACTAATCTGACAAGTGTAATGTCAAACTTCTGTAGCCAAATGGCAAAAAACGGAACCCTTATGGATTCGTCATGTCTGTCTGTCTGTCTGTCTGTCTGTCTGTCTGTCTGTCCGTCCGTCCGTATGTCACAGCCACTTTTTTCCGAAACTATAAGAACTATACTGTTGAAACTTGGTAAGTAGATGTATTCTGTGAACCGCAGTAAGATTTTCACACAAAAATAGAAAAAAAACAATAAATTTTGGGGTTCCCCATACTTACAACTGAAACTCCAAAAATTTTTTTTCATCAAACCTGTACGTGTGGGGTATCTATGGATAGGTCTTCAAAAATGATATTGAGGTTTCTAATATAATTTTTTTCTGAACTGAATAGTTTGCGCGAGAGACACTTCCAAAGTGGTAAAATGTGTGTCCCCCCCCCCCTCTAACTTCTAAAATAAGAGAATGATAAAATTAAAAAATATATATAATGTACATTACCATGTAAACTTCCACCGAAAATTGGTTTGAACGAGATCTAGTAAGTAGTTTTTTTTTAATACGTCATAAATCGAAAACCGCAATTTACCTTTCACAAAGTTACAACGAACTACAAGAACTTTTATATAATAATAATAATAATAATAACATTTACTTCAGAACAATGTCCATATTTCACACATTTTACACATTTTACAAACACATCAAAAATAAAACAAACAAAAACAACGCACACAAAAAGAAAAGCAGATAAAAACAGTTAAGGACACATTACACACATTTGGACCGGGAGGAACTCTCCACTGCTCAGTGTCGTATGCAAATGTATCCAGTGGCGCAGCAGTGGAGAGTCCCACCTGTCCGCGAACACACTTATTATACTGTTGTTACTGGACCTGACACGACTCAGCAGCGACGCACACTGCTTCCTTATAAGAGCATGAAACCCATCAGTGTGCGCTTCTGCGAACATAGTCGAAGTACTGCAGAATCGTGGCAGCCCCAGCAGCACCCTAAACGCGTTGTTGTATTGCACACGTAGGGCATTGTATGACCCAAGTGTGTAGTTAACCCACAGGCTGCACGTGTAAAGTGTTTGGCAGTAAGACTTAAAAAGAGTCACTTTCACTTGATTACTGCTACGCGCGAACCTGCGGGCCAACATATTACACCGGACAGCCAACGCCCTACGTGCCCTTTCCACATCCGCGTTATCTTTTAAATCCTCGGAAACCCAGTGGCCCAGATACTTGAACTGAGTGACTCTGTTTAAGGGGGTACCAGCTAAGGTGACTGCAGGTACAGTCACATAATTTTTGCCCCGCCCCTTAAATACTAGGAGTTCACTTTTCTTCGTGTTGTATCTGAGCCCGTGGGCCTCCGCATAGGACTCACAAATCCGTACCAGCTTACGCAGATTATGTTATTTGCTGCTACGGAACCCTTCATGGGCGAGTCCGACTCGCACTTGGACTCGCACCAGAGACTATACTAAAAAAAAAACGAAAACACAAAAGACTTAAATGTCAGATTAGTCTCTGGGATTAAAAAACGAACTATAAATACATACATAATACATACATACATAATTAGCCTATAATGTTCCCACTGCTGGGACACAGGCCTCCTCGGTGAGAGGGAGTGGGCCGTAATCCACCATGCGGGCCCAGTGCGGGTTGGCAGATGTCACATGTCTTCGAATTTTTGGTTCTAGGACATGCCGGTTTCCCGCGATGTTTTCCTTCACCGTTTTGAGAGCAGTGGTGATGAAATAATTTACACAAAGTAAAGCGCCTATCTGGGTTCGAACCTACGATCTACAACTCGTAAGTCGCGGCTGTTACCACTTGGCCACCACTGTTAGCCGTTTATAATTATTTATTTTAAAAATGTCTATTCTTCATTTGTTTCTTCTCCATAAAGGTTGCATAACGTTTCTATTACCTCAATAGTTCAATATGCTTACCTGGAGGGAAAAGAAACCAAAAAATTCTTGTTGTTTTCGACTTATATTTCGGTGAATAACTCCGAAACCTGACGCTTTAGGATATTATGTTATATTATATTTTTTGTTTGTATAAGTGTCCTCTATCTAAATATATAACTTTTGTTGTGCACCGCGATTCTGAAAAAAAATCAAAATGGCGACCGACCTTAGGGCCACCCTCCATACAAAAATCTTCTAACCCCTTTGGGAAACAAAGGTTGCTTAAATAGTGAGAACCCTGCCTCCTAAACTAGGCGGGACCCTGTGACTTAGGAGTCAGTATTACAAATGTGTTATTTTTGTATATTATGTTGAAAATTGTGAAGCTTCGAATAAACGGGTGAGGAAGTACAGTGGAGCCCAGTATTCTACTGTAACTTCGTATACAAAAAATCCCTAATCTATATGTGATAACATTATGATCCTATACGTTTACGTTATTACGCTTTTAACCGACTTCAAAAAAGGAGGTTCTTTAAATTATGGGAATTGGCTTTCAGTAGTTGCAAGTTATGGTAGTAATAGTCGAAAATACCGTCGAACTTCGTTTCGCACTCATTTGTTTATCTAATTTAAAGTATTTTTGATTCACCTGTTTATACCTTGGCAATCCCGTTATAGGTTAACATAAATAAATACGTAAAGTAACATTTTCTTTTTGCTAACGCTTCGTTTTCGTAGTCAGTGTGGAATTTGTTACCTAAACAAATAATAAAAAAGTGTTTCGGCACGACGCGCGACGCCATCTTGGCAGGCTAAGGCAAAGATGGCGGGACAAGCTTGACTCCTACGAAAGGACTCGCAAAAGACAGAATTGTGTGGAAAAGGGAGAAGGAGGCCTTTGCCCTGCAATGGGACAATACAGCACCCAATTGCGAACACACTGTCAATCTCAATTTGAAGGATATTGCTGATCCATTGCTTCATATGTTCGAAAATGTTTCTGCTCCACAACGTAAATAACGCAATGAATGTTGTTGGACTGTCAAAATGAAACTCTTTGCTACTGATAGTGTTTTACGCGCATGCTAGTTAGAAGAGTTCCGTACCATCGAAATTATTACGGTTTTATTACAAAATAAGGTATAGATTTAGGGCCAGGGCAGGCCGAACTAAGAGCAGCACGGTTTCACTTTCAAACATGATCTGCCTAGCCTTTTCCCAACTATGTTGCCGTCGGCTTCCAGTCTAACCGGATGCAGCTGAGTACCAGTATTTTACATGGAGCGACTGCCTGTCTGACCTCCACAACTCAGTTACTGGGTAAAACGATATCACTTGGTAATACTGGTTGTCAGACTTTTGGGCTTCTGACAACCCGTAACGATTAATACACAAATGACATCCGGGACCAACGGCTAAACGTGCTCTTCGAGGCACGGAGGGGTCTTGGTATGTTAAGATGGTCACACATCCACGGACCAACCGCGGCAAGTGTAGCTTAACGTGATAGATCGACCCATGCGGCTGTTATTACTTTGCTACATTATTACTTAGTCACTGTCAAACAAATATCAAAATTGCATTTTTTCTTAAAATAAGTAAAACATATGACCGGAGAGCTGAGACGCGCATCTACTAAAGTTCTTATTGAATTTGATTGCCCATTTATTGAGGAAGGCCTCCAAGAAATAGGCTATCTGCAAAAATAATTTTTCATTTCTCATACTCGGAAAGTAGTGTTTGTTTGATCCAAATAGCGGGTGGAAGACGCTGCTTCCCACCACAGGGCGGGAAAGACTCATAGTAATTACTTCCCTCTTTAGGGTGGGAATGAATTTTAAAAATAGAACTGTAGTCAGCTATGAAATTTTTTACATAAATTAAGAAAAATGCTGCAGTCTTGTGAGTGTATAAACAGCCAGTGTGAATTTAAAAAAAAAAAACCTATTAATTAAGCGGGACAGCCCGCGGCGATGACGCGGTGTGTTCCATATTTAAAATAAAAAAAGACAATAGTATTATTTTGGCGTAACCCTGTAAGCTGTACCGATATTCAAAAACTGCATGTTATTGTTATCAATAAATATTTTAGAAAAACTACTACTTTTTACTTTCCTTATATTCGAAATGAAATCTAGAGAGTTTTTAACACGGGTGAAAGTCATCAATTCCTACTAAATGCCTCGTAGGTTTAGGAATTGATTCCTTTCGACTCTTCCATAACAATCTACTATTTCATATTCGACGGGTAGTGTTTCAGAGATTCGCGCGTTCAAACAAACAAACTCTTCAGTTTTATGTAGAATATAGATACTGCCCACTGCTGGGCAAAGGTCTTTCTTGTTCTTTACTGATTGGTTGGGCAACCTTTACCCAGAATTGTGTATTTTTTACAAAATAAATAAAATAAGCATTTCTCTCTCAAAGACACCAGAATCTGGTGTCGGGTCTGCATAGCTATTCACAAACACTCGATACGCTTCCGTATCGTATCGAACATTAATTATTGTTATCGTAGGAGTCTTCTAAACGCTGTTCACAAGTCGAAAACCCGAAAATTTTGTCAGTTTAAATCAAATAGACGCCCGCTATTCTTCCAACAGCTATTTGCTGTTGAGGGCAAGTCAAATCAGGTTATCGAAATGCCAGGTTTTCGATACGATAGCCTGTCGTATGTTGTGAATCAGGGCTCTGGTCTCGAGATTGCATTCCCTAGGAATGAACGAACAATATACTTATCAATGAACAAGACAATCAATTAAAACAGATTCCGTTACGGCATCGACGGGCAATACGTCAATTGTCTGTTTAAATGAGAGCTCTCATGAAGGTGATTGTGGTGTCCTTAAAAAAATTAAAGGTTATATTCGTGAAACTTGCAACAAGCGCCGCGCGCGCTCCGCTCGACTTTTAAGTCACGAATAATTTTGACACGTGAATGTGAAACCGAAAATAGTTCTATTAAGGGGGCAGCCCCAGGAGCAGTGCCGCGAAATTTTATGACATTTTATTATTCAACTAGCTGATGCCCGCGACTTCGTCCGCGTGAAATCCTATCCTGTTTTTTTTTTTTCTAAAATAAAAGTAGCCTAAGTTACTCCTTATAGTCCTTTAATTGGCCATAATAACTGTAACACGCATATTTTGTAAAATATTTTATGTATCGCTGTTGGTTACCTAAATAAATAAAATAAATAAAATTAAATCAGGCATCAAGGCCCATACAAAACACATACAATACAATATTAATATAACTTAAAAATACTATAAATGCCTACAGTATTAATTACACTAAAAACATACGAAACGGAACACGATTACACGACACAAAACGAAACGACGATATCGATATTTAAGAGTAAACTAAACGCGAGCTCGAACTCACTGGTGGTCATGGCCAAAACCACGCTGTCTAACTTTGCTTCGTGTCTGACGGAGCTAGTATCAGTGATGAGCAGTTAGACGCTAATCTACACGCACAACATCTAGTTCTCACGCACAGAAACACCGTTCCGAACTGATAGGCGCATAAAAATATTTGAAAAGTGCTTTGGAAAATCGAGTTCTATGAAAAATCCACTACATAAATCAATCACAAATAAAGTTTTTTGAACTCTTCGATAACTGAGCTTTGTCGGTACGGATTTAATTTTTAATATTTTTCAGTTCTTTTATTACTTATTTACACCCAAAGTTACGTTAAAAATAGCAAGAAAAACGAATCTTTGTTGGCTCATAACTTTTTAATGGCTTGTTATTTTACAATTCTGCTTCCGTACAGACACAATTAATAATTTGACAAAACGATACAATGTTTAACTTTGGATGTACAATGTCAAACAGTGGAGTAATACTCTCCCGAAAGGGGTTTGAAGGTTTTGGCCCTAAAATCAGCCGCCATTTTGATTTTTTTTTCAGAATCGCGGTACACAACAAAAGTTATATATTTAGATAGAGGACACTTATACAAACAAAAAATGTTTAAAACATAATATCCTAAAGCGTCAGGTTTCGGAGTTATTCACCGAAATATAAGTCGAAAACAACAAGCATTTTTTTTGTTTTTTTTCCCTCCTTGTAAGAATATTGAACTAATGAGGATAACGAGGTGAGGAAAACGTTATGAAACCTTTATGGAGAAGAAGCAAATGAAGAATAGACATTTTTAAATAAATAATTAAACACGGCAATTTATAGTTCGTTTTTAATCCCAGAGACTAATCTGGCAAGTGTAATGTCAAACTTCTATACTAAAAAAAGCGAAAACACAAAAGTCTATGGGATTAAAAAACGAACTATAAATTGCCATGTTTAATTATTTATTTAAAAAATGTCTATTCTTCACTTTTTTCTTCTCCATAAAGGTTTCATAACGTTTCTGTTACCTCAATAGTTCAATATGCTTGCCTGGAGGGAAAAAAAACAAAAAAATCCTTGTTGTTTTCGACTTACATTTCGGTGAATAACTCCGAAACCTGACGCTTTAGGATATTATGTTTTATACATTTTTTGTTTGTATAAGTGTCCTCTATCTAAATATATAACTTTTGTTGTGCACCGCGATTCTGAAAAAAAATCAAAATGGCGGCCGACCTTAGGGCCACCCTCCATACAAAAATCTTCAAACCCCTTTGTATGGAAAAAATATCGAATAGTGGCACCTTAAACATGATACACAAACAAGACACAAAATAAATTAATTTGTTTTTCCTTTGTGGGGTTATCGATGGGCTATCGACTGCAGTTAGTGAAGTCTCTTGAAATATGTATATCAGTTTTTTTTTGTACGCCTCACAGAAGTATGTGTCGGTATCTTTACGCGATAAAACAAAAGAAAACATTATCTCAACTCATATTAAGTAAAAACGATTTATTTTCGTTGGATCACAGTTGTAGATCCCATTTTTTATGTATTAGGTAATGATGGGGGTTCCATTTGCCTCCTAGCGGTCGTTGACGTCCCGAAAAAAAAAAAGTATTTTGTCCAACATAGCTACTAGATTTTGACATCCCGAGTCCTGACGTATTTCGGGCTACATTTTTATTTTATCGTGCTTAGATATTGAAACTCATCACGCCTTCAGAGTTTCGCTAAGTAATTTCATTTGACCCTGTATAACTGACAGGTGTCACCCAGTGGCGTGCATTGCATATAGGCATATAAGCAGTGCCTACCTCGATATATCAACATAAGCCTGTCAATTACATTTTAGTGTGTGCCCCACAATTAAGAAACTCACTAAATTATCATACCTAACAAAAAACAAAATCTTCATACAAACACGCGCGGCAGTAGGCAGTCGCCGGACGGCCTACTCGGCTCCCGTACTATTCGCACATTGTCATTGGTCTGTACTCGTTCAAGTTAATATGACAAAATTAAAAATACGTATGTCTCACGCGTAACACCATGACGTTCGACCTTCGTAATTTATCACCCACATGCCAACTCAAATATCCACACTTTTGACCTCACTTTTTTTTTCTGATTAGTGACCGCATTTGCCTAGACTAGACCAGGCCTAGTGCCTACCTATTCTGAAAACCAATGCACGCCACTGGTGTCACCGTGTCAGGAACTCTCAAATTGTTAATGGTGTACTTACAGAATTGAATAACATTTATGATTCCTTTCCAGGTACGAGAAAACCCGCCGCCTGTCCCCGTACGCGTGCCCGAAGGCCGAGGAGCGCGAGCGCCGCTCCACGCTCACCGTCCTAGCGAAGTTCTTCCTCTTCTGCACCGCCATGATACTGTTCTGCGTGCTCTTGTACATACCTGTTTATAATAAGGCCAACGACCAGCTGTCTAAAGGTAGCTTGTCCATTTTTTATATAAAAAAAAAATGGGAATTATGAATATACATGGTGTTTTTGGTTGGTTGGTGAAACTTCGCAGACGTTAGGTTATCGGAATATAACAGAAGACAATAAAAAAATGATTTTTATAAAATGACTAGCTGCGCCCGCGATTTCACCCGCGTAAATGTCGATCCCGTGGGAATATCGGGATAAAAAGTAGCCTATATGTTAATCCAGGGTGTCAGCTACCTCTATACAAAGTTTTATCAAAATTGGTCCAGCCGTTTGAGCGTGAAGAAGTAACAAACATATAAACACACACACACACTCACAAACTTTCGCCTTTATAACATTTGTGTGATTGTGTGATAATATCACGCCTGTAATCTCCGAAGATTTACGTAGAGGTGTCCCCATAGTACAACCATCATCCCTCATGCCCAGCATCGAGCCAGTCAAAATCATAATATCTGAGTGGAAATTCCCGAATTTTTAAGAATAATAATAATATAATAAGTGAAAGATGGCACGGTTGACATCTGTCGGGCATGCCACCGGCCGGGAGAATCAATCAGGCATATTGTCTCCGGGTGTTCTCGTCTAGCTAACGGAGAATACTTGCATAGACACAACCTTGTAGCCAGGATAATCCATCAACAACTTGCTCTGAAATACAGCCTTGTGGAATCGGAGGTGCCGTACTACAGGTATGTGCTCGACCCAGTTCTCGAAAATGGTAATATCACATTGTACTGGGATCGATCCATCATCACTGACAGGACTATTGTTGCCAATAAGCCTGATATAGTGGTGGTGGATCGATCAGAGCGGCGCGCAATGATTGTTGACATAACTGTCCCGCATGATGAGAACCTCGTGAAAGCTGAGAAAGATAAACAAATTAAGTATCTTGACTTGGTTCGCCAGGTTGTCGATATGTGGGATGTGGACTCAGCGATCATTGTGCCGATAGTCGTTACAGCCAATGGTTTGATAGCCAAGAGCCTCGACCAACACCTGAGGAGGCTCTCGTTGGGCAGCTGGATCAAGGGCTTGATTCAGAAAGCTGTACTTCTGGACACGGCCCGTATTGTTAGGAGGTTCCTCACTCTGGAGCCCTGACCGCCGGTAGCTTGGACCCTGTTCCCGATACCGGTGGGCTACTATTTTTTATATTTTTAAATGTTTTTATATATTTTTTTATATTCTAATATTTAAAAATATAATTTATATGTATATAATGAAATAAAGTATATAATAATAAATTTATTTGACATAAAAAGGTACACAGATACAGAGTGACACTTAATTTAAGCATGCGAATAGCCTGGTACAAAATAAATGGTCAATGCCCCCCATGCTAGGCAAAGCCTGTGTTACAGGGGTTATCCATCCGTCCGTTCTGGATATTATAATAATTACTTACAAATTAGTAATCAGCACTTTTGTAAAAAAAATAAACGAGACTAATATAATTAATTTTGAAGATAAGAAACGAGGAAACGAGGGTAAACAGAGTTTCAATGGATTAATAACAAGGAAAAGAGAATAACTACATACGCAACCGGGTGAGAATGGTCGCATTCTAATCTGTTTAAATCTGTCAAAAATACCTCATAATTTACCTAAATTTTTGTCAAGCTTTTGATATTGATCGTCGCTGAAATGAAATAGTGACTAGAATTTGAACGTTTTTAAATACGTGAATGTGGCTAGATGCCGCGCAACCCAAGGACGATGAGTCAATTATGTGGCCACATAATCGACTCATCGCCCTCGAGTCGCGCGAACTCCAGTCGTCATCATAAAAATTTTTGATTCGCAACTGGTGAGCATGGGTATGTGAGCACCATGTATCTATCAGATAATTAATTTATATGTCATGGTTTTGTTTTTAATTCTATTACCTATTGTGGTATAGTAATTTTATTGTAGGTGCATCGTCCTCACATGTTATTATATAATTAATGTACCCATGCAAAATATTGTACCTAAAACATTTTAAAAGAGTAACGGTGGAGTTTCTTGCCCATTCTTCTCCATACGAAAACTACCTTTTGGAATGGGCGACTAGAATCAATTCTATTTTAAGATAATTTTTGACGTTCAAAAGTGCCTTTTATGTGCCTATTTGAAATAAATGCTTTGACTTTGACTTTGGTGCGTATCGCAGTTGTGAAAACAGCCGGAGGGATGCGTGTGTGAAGTTTTGCCAACTAATTAAAAATACCATGTATTTACGCATTGTACAAGATTAAAGAGTGTTTACTAACCTTGACCGGTAATTTCCAGGTTTAGTCGCGGGTTGGTCGATCCACACAAATCGCGACACAAAAATATACGTACAACCAAACAACGTAACGACAATACACAGCCCTAGGAATTTATGCCCTAGCACTAGTAAAAACAAGCTATTTTTACTAATAGTTGTGTGCTCATCCACCCTCAACTTCGAACGCCGCGTAGCTATAAGAGAAACATGGGGTAACTATAAAAGTTACCTAGAAATGTCCAAATTATATCACGCTGTCAAACAAAAATACATAAACTACAATTATACATATGATCTTTATTCAGAGAATGCTGTACATAATATATCTAGCGATAGGGTCAAGAGAGACATATCCAGCTTTAGCCGGCTTTTGCCCGAATTGGCTAAAGCGCTGCAGGACAATCTGGTGAACGAGAAGACTGACAATGTACCTGAACAGAGGTTCGAAGACGAAGTAATGTTGCCAGAATTTGATATGAATCAAGAATTAGGAGAGAATACTGAGCCAAATTATGAGTATTATGATACTAATGTTATGAAAATACCCCCTAAGGGGTACGAAGATACCCCAGATTTAGACAAAGTTCTATCAATGTTAAAAGGGAATAAAAATTTCAAAAAAATGAAGGAGAAATTGTCATTACCAACAACAACACCTGGCAACATTGATCCGGAATATAAAGTAGTGTTTCTCTTGGGGTTGCCAACCCATGATAACGATTCTACTATTCAGAATAAAATCGAGGAAGAGTCTGAGAAGTATGGTGATGTGATACAAGAAGGGTTTATTGATTCTTACAATAATCTGACACTGAAATCTATTATGATGTTGAAATGGATCACTAATAATTGTAACAATAGTGGTAAGTTGATACACTCGTACTTAATAATATTTATCTACACCCATGCTATAAATCCTCTATAAAAGTTTCTGAAACAGCTTATTGCCAACGTTAAAAAAACCAATGTCATAGTAACCATTTATCATCCAAACGAGTGTTATAATGTTGTACTAAATTTCATTATGCAACTCTTTTCAAAAAAAGTACATTGTCATGCACGCGCGTTTCACTACCACATAATTAAAAAAAAAGAACTTAAAGGTTATTCGAATTCACGTCGTATCCCACCGGCCGCCATTTTTGTTCGATTATCATGGGTGTAGATAAAGTCTTGTATACAGTTGTTACCTTATTATGTACAGTTGTACATAATTAGGTATTAAAACACTCATGTGATACTATTATCAAAAAAAAAAAAAAAGATAAACCAACTTTATTATACAACTGTTTATAATATTTACCCGTTACACATAATCAGCCTATAATGTTCCCACTGCTGTCACTCAGGCAACCTGTCTGTGAGAGGGAGTGCGCTGTAATCCACCACGCGGATACAGTGTGGTAGATGTCACATCGTTGATTAAATGGAAAAACGACATTTCTTGCTAAACATTTTCTTTTTAATAACGCCGCTTTTCTATTTAACCGACGACATGTCTTCGATTTTTTGGTTTTAGGACATGCAGGTTTCCTCACGATGTTTTCCTTCACCGTTTTGAGAGCAGTGGTGATGAAACAAAATTACACAAAGTAAAATGCTTGCGTTCCTGGGTTCGAATCCTACAATTTGTAAGTCGAGGCCGTTAACTGTTCTGCTCAAAATCGAGGTGTAGGCTTACAGTGTTCGGGCGTATGAAACACTCAATTTACTTTTCTATTCCCTCAGTAATCTTGCTCACTTGCAATAGGTATCATAAACAATCAATTTGCCTTTTTCCAACTACGTTGAGGTCGGCTTCCAGTCTAACCGGATGCAGCTGAATACCAGTATTTAACATGGAGCGACTGCCTATCTGACTTCCAAAACCCAGTTACTGGCTAATACGATACCCCTTGGTAAGACTGGTTGTCAGACTTTCGGTTTTCTGACGACCCGTAACGACTGTCAAAGATCCACGAATGACAGCCGGGACCAACGGCTTAACGTGCTCTCCGAGGCATGGAGCGGTCTTGATATATCACCCATCCACGGATCAACCGCGGCAAGCGTAGGTTAACCTGATCGCTCGACCCGTGCGGCTGCCACAAGCTCCTCATAGGTATCATAAACTATTTTCTTTTTTTTTTTCAGTCCGCTACATACTGAAAACAGACGATGATATGTATATTAATGTGCCAAATCTCATAGACAATTTGAGGAACAGATCACAGAACTTTGATAAGAAGACTAAAGGACGTAATATTAAGGAGTACATGCTCATAGGGGACCTCATCTGTGGTGCGAGACCTGTGCTGGATTCTAGTAATAAATGGTGAGTGTATAGAGGTATGAGGAACAGGGTGTAAAGTTCACTCAACCTCCATAGAAAAGGGAGGATCCTCCGACCAGACGGGTGTTGTGTCTGGCGGGCAACTGCCTGATGATTCATGTCGGGCTGTTGTATCTATGCTAGTTGCGCGGTAAACTCTGCTTGCGAGATGCAGGATTTGCGTGACGTCAGTATGACACGTTGTTCGCATGTGGCGTTGTAGATACCGCTACAAGTGGTTTTTTAACCGACTTCAAAAAAGGAGGTTCTGTATTCGACCCGTATGTATGTATGTATGTCCGCGATTTTCTCAAAAACAAATCAACCGATTTTGATAATTCGTGATGCAAAATCAAAGGTAAATCAATTGCCAAAGGTTTGTATTTGCCGCTCCGTCGCTGTATATCATATTCTCAAAAGACCACATTCCTAAAACATCACATTCGTAAAACACGATATTCGCAAAACATCATATACTCATAATATCATATTCTGAAAACATCATAATCTTCTAAGACCATTTTCGCAAAACACAACATTCTCTAAACATTATATTTCCAAAAAAGGTGAAAAAGTACACTGGTGTTCAAAAACTTTGCGGCTTTATGTATCAAAATGTGTTAAACGTTCCGTCGTCGCTGAATATAACCTATGTACATACGTAACCTCTTTGATTCATACTGGTCGGCAAATTATTTCCTCTTATGAGTGATAATGACGTCATCTTTCAGTCTATCAAAAAGTACTCTGTGATGTCATCTTTAGTCATATTTTATTGCATTTGTGCATTTTCTTGTAATATTCATATTTCATGTAAGACAAATTCTGAAAATGGATCAGCCCAGTGGCAGTAAAAGTGAATTTAAATTCATTAGAAGTCAAAAAAATAAACCGGTATTACTACATGGTGGATATAGGTATAATCTTTATTTAAAAATAAGTGCGGATCAACGAATTGGCGGTGTTCGAAGCAAAAGGATTGCCGCACTTCCATAACACTAAATACTAATAATGTGATCATGAGACCCGCTCAGCACACCTGTGATTCCCCGAATTTTATACGTAATAT
The DNA here is from genome assembly GCA_947508005.1 of Amphipoea lucens. Taxonomy (NCBI): domain Eukaryota; kingdom Metazoa; phylum Arthropoda; class Insecta; order Lepidoptera; family Noctuidae; genus Amphipoea; species Amphipoea lucens. Next base: position 907,974 of record OX382382.1, on the reverse strand, counting down.
AATAGACACAGTTATGGACGATTGCAAAAAAGAGGTATGCAATAACTTTGAATCAGCGCAAAAGATTTTCGAAAGACATTTTATAAACCATGACTTTAAGGGTCAAGAGTATGAATTGCCATTGTTTTCATCTAAAAAAGATACTCTTTATAGAGCTCGTAAGAATTTTTTAAACATGAACACTTTAAAAGCAAGTAACTCCAAAAATGTAAAACTGCCACATAGTTTGGTGCAAGATGTTTTTTTATACGACGAATATTATTTGTCCGATAGAATAATCATATTTTCAGTGCTAACACGTTCAGAGGTACGAGAATATTTGAAATCCATCAAAACCTTATATGGCGACGGTACTTTTAAAACTGTACCAGCTCCTTATTATCAAATGTATAGCTTACATGTAGATGTAGCTCGGAATGATGATATGGTGAACTTTATACCCATAATTTTTGCTCTCTTACCCAATAAGAAACAGAGTACATACAAGAGGTTGTTTTTAATACTAAAACAACAATTCCGATTAGAAATAAATATGTACAAATGCGACTACGAGTTAGCAGTTATAAAAGCAGTAACAGAGGTTTTTCCACATACAGAGTTGATACGACAGAGGGGCTTTCCTTTAAACTGCCTATACTAGATACCATTTTCAAGCTCTGTACCAAAAATCAATTAAATAGCAGCAGTAGTTTAGTCGCAAATGATTTTTTAAGTTTTTACCCCGTTTGAACACGATGTATCTTTCGTAACAGCTGATTATGTCTAACGCATAGGTCATGCACCTTAAAACGATAAATCTGAGTATAATCTACAATACGTTGTTGCCGCTCTGACGCAAATCACAAGTACAACCAAATATTTCACAAAAAAGTTGGCAATGCAAACAAGGTAGCAATAAATACACATACTTGCACTTTCATTACGAGAGTGACAATCATAGCAAAACATCCCGCGCGTAAAAGAAATAGAAATAGGTCAGTGTGTTGCTATTGCATCCTAGATCCTTGCGATCGATAAGTGGGGTTTCCCGGCCTCTAAAAACCAAGTTTTTTCAGTGCGCCGACGCCACCCTTTGGGAACGTGCGTTATGTAACACGGAAGCTCCTGCGCCACTTTTGTTCTGTCGAACTCGCGCACTGACAATTATTATTGTGATCTTGTTCAGTTATTGTGATAGGACACTAAATTATAAGTTTAAGACAGTATTTGAACTAATAAAAAATAGGATTATTTTAGCATTCTTAGCGACGGACAGTGATTTAATTAGAAAAATAAATAACAATCTTCTCCGTCGGTATGATTTGTGCATTAATGTGAATGGAGGACACATCGAGAATTTAAAAATTTTGTGTTTTTGTTGTGATTGTTGTTTTGCGCGTACTTCAAAACCTTACCTAACATAAAAGCCGCCTACCGCGCCACTGCCGGCGTCGGACCCCCGCCGCGCTCCGGCACACGCGCGACGTTGCCACTTTTGTTACCCAGGTATCTAAGTTCAGTAAACTTCATTTACAAAGGCTGTTGCGTTTTACTTTAATTTGTAAGCTATTTAGTTTGTTTGAAAAAAAAAAAATCTAATTTTTGGCGCTTTTTATTTTTAGACCGTATTGAATTAATACTAAACACCTATAGTTACGTAGTGTAATTTAATATCCCCTCTGTCATATCAACTCTGTATAAAAATAAAAGGTTGCTACTAACATTTTTGTAACGCCGCACAGTGTGGGAATCTCGCAATCTAGAGGGATTTAATTCCAAATTGAATTAAATAAAAGATACAAGTAAAAAATAATATTGATTGGTATTCAAATAAATAAAAATACTTAAATAGTGATAGAAAATAAAGTTGTATTAAAAAAAAATGCGATATGAATCAATTTTGTTATTTTTTTTAATCACTAATTCCACTTTCGGCCTCATTTACGGTGGGTACAGAAAGCAATTTTAGGACATCAGGATCTAGAGGACTCCGTTTTCTCTTCATTATAAGCCTTAAGCTGCATATGAAGGGGTCTGACGATATAAGAAGCCTATTAAGTAGGTCGGTATTGGTGTCTATTCGTGACGTTTTCCTAGTGAAAAATTCCCTATATCTTCGGTTATCTTTGTTTCTAGCCTCTTGTGCCTCTTCCGATAACTGGCCAATCGGCAAAATACACGAAGCTATGACATCGCGGCCATGAAATAAAACTTTGTGCACACTAACAGGCATGTTATACCATGAGTATTCCCTAAGATACAGGTTTCTGGTTTCTTCTGTGTAACTATTGAACGAATCTAAATCGACTGTAAAACCAGATCCGAGAGTTTCTAAAATGATATGAAACCTCGTTATTAATTCTAAATTTACCCCGGTAATATCAGCAGTTATTGTAGCACCTCTAAAAAATCGGCGTGCTGTGTTGCCGTCATTGGTATTACCAGCTTGCTGAGTTGGCAAATCCACTAATAAACCCAATTCATTTCTGAACCGTGTTTGTATGTGTATCTTCCTTGCCTTAACCTTATCTTTATTTTCTTGACCTCTAGCTTGCCACATTTTTATATCAAGTCTGTAGGCAATATGAAGTATACACTCCATGAACCTAATCCAGGAATGCAAAGGAGAAAGCCCGAAAGACAATGCAGCTTGATCGAGAGGTTTCATCAAAATAAGAGATGGATTATTCATCTCTGAAGGCTTTGCTCCACATATATAGCAAGTTTGAGATGAGGACGAAACATCAGATAGAGCACTACATATTTTGCCGTCTATCATAGTCAGTATAAAAACTGGTTTCACAAAAATCTTAAAGTTATCTAGACTTACTTCGACGGCCGACAACATATCGATTTGGTGTTGTATCGTGTCAACCTCTTCTTTAATTAATGAAGTAGTCTCTTTAGCAAAGTTAAGTCTAATTGGTCGACAGTACCTTGTTGAAGAAGGGGCTGGATTTTGCCATACTATAATATTATTCTCTTCAACATTCAACCTTAACTGTATAGGTACCATGGATATGCTAAAAAGGTTTTCATCAAATTTGTTTTCTGAACAAAACTTTTGTTTATATGATTTTTGTTGTGCTCCATCACAACCCCACTTAATTAACAAAGACAGTTCCTTTACTCCACTGTGCAAGTCCTCAATTGACCCAAGAACCTCTTTCTGAGATACACAAAGTCGTTCGATACTGTGATCAACTAATGATTGCAGGGCACACGTTGCAGTTGATTCTGTTACGGTTTTATTGGATGGATAACATTTCTTCTTAGCCTCTTTTATTTGGTCATAAGATGGCAATAAGTTTTTAACCAATTTATTTATCCTTTGCCGTATTATCTCATATTGATGTGTTGATAAATCAGCATCTACCATCATGCTTAATGCTTCATCGGCCGACACAGTCACTTGAACGCTTTCGCTAATCATGCTTTTACGTACGCTTTTCATGACGGAACCTCTCTTAGGTGAACTTATAGAAAGTTCTTTTACTATAGCTGCAGAGTCCTTTTTACCTGCTTTTCGAAGGTTACATTCATGTGCAATCGCTATTTCTTCAGGGCTAGTAGACGATATTAGATTCTGAACTTTGCGTTTTTTGGTTTTATCGCAACATTCTACAAAACCTTTGTGTGGTCTTCCTGGTGAATGGCCAGATGTAGATGGTATTTCATTTAAAACATTATCTGGTAATTTAATGCATTCATTCAACCAAGTTATATTCTTGTTTAAAAAGCGTTCACGATGTCTACCGCTTGCTGTCCATTTTTCGTTAAATTTGTTACATAACCTCCTTAAAAACAACTTAATTTCATTTACAGCACTTTCCGAAAATTGTACATGAGGGTAATTACCTATTATAAAAGCAAAAATAGCATCAATTCGCTCCTTTTTTGCATTTGAGGTCCAAATATCAAAAATTTGTTTTTTTGTAATTTCGGCGGACATTCTGTAAACCGAAAAAAAATGTATGACGGTCGCACAAAATCGCAAGTTTTATCAATTGTTCTCAAAAGTTAAGACTCTAAACTATAAATTAAAACAATATAAACACCGGGATATTCAGGCCATTTTTTTTTATACACCTTTTGTTTTGCAAATCATCTTTAAAAAATGAATAATTTAACTGTGCTTTCAAATGATGTTATTAGATCAATGTTTAACTATTACTTAAATAAAATACACTCTAACTTACCTTGAAAGATATACACAATACAATAATAAACCAATAAACAAGACTATAAGTTAATTTGATTAGTAATCTCAAGTGAAGATGACCCATTAATGTTGTTGTTCGTATTGTAAGGGTACAACGATTATTTATCTACCCACTTCAACATTTTTTATTTATTTTTTTAACCTACCTACATGAATTTCTAATATGTAGCTGTGACAAATAGGGTCTTAGGTATAAATAGGTTATATTTATATTATCAATTATTAAAATTTATATTTTGATTTAAATCCCTCTAGATTGCGAGATTCCCACACTGTGCGACGCGTCGCAAAATACGTGTAGTTCTAGGTTTTCGTTACCTGCGCTCTTATCACTATCACAAAAGTACCAACGCGGGATCCTAATATTATTTATCTCTTTTGCTTGAATTATCCAACACTGAAATAAATTATTTAAGTCGTCATTCAATTCCTCATCCCATTTTATATTCGTTTTCCAAGTTTCGCGCATTATTATTTTTCCTTTAATCGTAAATGGTATCAGATAACCATGAATATCAAAAATAGACATAACAATACATAACAGTTCGCGTTTCGTTGGTCTTCTTTTTAACCGACTTCTAAAAAAGGAGGAGGTTCTCAATTCGAATGTTTGTATTTTTTTTTTGTTTTTTTTTTTTTTTTTTTTTTATGTTTGTTCGCGCATAACTCCGTTGCTTGCCAACCGATTTGGAAAATTCTTTTTTTGTTGGAAAGGGTATACTTCCCAAATGGTCCCATGAAAATTTTATCGAAATCGGACAAGCGGTTTTTGAAAAATCAACAAAAATCTAAAAATTTATCTACATTAACGATCTTTTTGTTTACTTTTTTGTGGGGTAGGTACAACTAAAAAGTGAAAAATAAAAACTTTTTTACAAAAAAAAAAACAACCGACTTCAAAAAAAAAACACTACAAAGTGATAAATAACTTTAATTTCGGAAGTCGGTGTCAAAAAACGAAAATGCGGGACCAACGACACCGACTTCCGAAATTAAAGTTATTTATCACTTTGTAGTGTTTTTTTTTTGAAGTCGGTTGTTTTTTTTTTTGTAAAAAAGTTTTTTAAGTTTACAACATCGGGCGGTATACGCTTCAGTGTCAAATCGAATCCTAACTCGTCGCTAGCAGGGTACCATAATAAACCGAGTGTCCTTTCCGATTGATCTTTATCGAAGGTGCAACAGACACTGTCACTTAAGGCTTCCTTCGGTACGTTTTCCAGAACATCTGGTACGTTGCTAGCCCAGTTTCGTATTTCGAATCCACCCCTCTGGTGAATAAAAGATACTTCCTTAATCATTTCCTTTGTAAGGTCAACTTCGGGTAAACTATCTATATAGTCGTCCATATAATGTTGCTTGCATATAGCGTCAACAGCAGTCGGATAAGTATCCTCAAAACGTGATGCATTTTTATTTTTGATATGTTGCGCGATGAAAGGCGAGCAGTTCGCGCCAAATATTAATGACGTCATAGCATATTTATTAACGGTCTTAGTGGCTTCATCCGTAAATAAAAACCTAAGTGTATGTTGATCCTTTTCTTTAACTTTAATTCGAAGAAACATATCTTTAATATCTGCAATAATTCCAATTCGATTTTCTCTAAACCTAAACATGATTCCAAATAAAGATTGCAACAAGTCCGGACCTGTCAATAAAAAATCGTTCAGAGAACATCCCTGTGTTTTCGCAGCCGCGTCGAAAACTAAACGTAACTTCTTCTTATTGGGGTTATCGACCCCAAAATGCGGTAGGTACCAAACGTGGTCGCTGGACTCCCCCTCGTTTAGCTTCCTAGCATAATTATTGGAAAATAAATGCTGGATACGTTCCCGGTAACGCGACGCGTAAGTGTTGTCGGCTGACATTTTTCTCTCGACTGATTTTAAACGATTACAGGCGTTTTGATAAGAATCAGGCATGACAAAGTTATCATGTTTCCAAGGCAATCCTACAAACCATTGGTTATCAACTAATTCACATGTGTTATTTAGTATGGTGACAGCGCGCAACTCGTCCGCATTCTCTCGCGGTTGTTTTGATATACCTATTGACTCTAAAGCAAATGTTTTTTTTACAAACTCGTTCAACTCCGAATCACAACAATGTTGCGGACTGTCATCACTAGTGATACGATCAGCTGACATGTTCAGCATATTTATATTGTTTACAACACCGTGTACACACCACCCTAGCGGTGTCTTTGTAACATAAGGTTCATTTTTTCTATTACCCTTTAAACACAAGATAGGAGCAATAAGATCATAATTATCCTGTCCGATTAATAATTTAGGCTGTGCGTCACATTTACACAAGTCGTAGTCAATATAGTCTGAATAATTACTAAAGTCCATACACGATAATCGTTGAATAGGTAAATTAAGTTCTTTCATTTTTCGAGCACACAAATTAAAACGATCACCGGTGTTACTAGAAATGTCAAAACTTACGTTTTCCGCTTGGCACACGAGCTCACCGGAGTCCCATGCACTGCTGGCGCGCATGGTGACTGCCTTACCGTGGAGTCCCACCTGATCAGCAAGATCAGCAGATATCAGCGTCACGGTGGCACCGTCGTCAAGCAACGCGTGTGTGTGGATATTGTCTTTGGGTCCATGAACGGTAACCGGCACTATTTTTAACAACACTTTAGGCACTGACGATACACTAACACTAGTGGACGCACTGGTGTGGGCGTGGGCAACGGTATCCTCACGCCGCGACTCGTCGGGCGTCGATGGGTGCACGCGGGCTGCGTCCACCTCGGGGCGCGCTGTCTCTGGCTGCGCGGACGCTGCCGGGCGCGCCGTTGCGGGTACCGCAGGCGCCGCTGTAGTCTTCGTCCAGTGAAGGAGATGATGATGCGGATGTCCACATTCACTGCAGTTAGGAGCGCTGCACGTGTCAGGTTCATTATGCCGTGCGCTCAAGCATTTGTAGCAAAGATGTTTAGCCCGTACGAATTGCTATCGATCGCGTCTCATGGCGCGTTTGAATTTGCCGCACTTGTCTAACGCGTGCGCCGGAGAGGTACGACAAAAAATGCATTTACTGTCGTAAGTAGTAGTGCACGCTAGTACTGAATGAGTTCTTTCGTGTTTCTTTCTTACGTCGTTCTGACTGCTGGATACGTAGCTCACACCCGAGGTTGCGACGATAGTAGCTTCTCTGTATAGAAACTCCGATAGTATTTCTAGTTTGGGTGTAGAGTTGTCTTTTCTCTCGTACAAATATTCGGCCCATTTGTTGATAAGGGCGGGCGGTAACTTTGAAAGTATCATAGACGTCGTTTCCGGACTTTGTAGGTATTCCTGCAGCTTAATAGCTTTAACAGCTGTGACGTAGTTTTTAACTTTTATCGAGAAATTCACGATCTCCGTGTGGTATGCAGTCGGGAGTGGGTGAATTTTCTTGAGTTGAGTGAATATTTTATTAATTATACACTCGGGTCTGCCGAATTGCAATTCTAATGTGTCAATTATAGCTTGCGGTGTTGTGTTGCCGATGAGGAGCGATGACACGGCTTCTTTTGCGTCACCACGTAGGCACTTTCGTAACCGCCAAATGTTTTCTGCCTCGCTATAACTGCATAAGTGTGATGACTCTTTATACGACTCCTTGAACTGCAGCCACTGCATAGGGTCACCGTCGAACACCGGTAAATCCCTTGATGTTGCTAGGCGCGCAAGGAGTTCTTTGTTGCTATCACAGGCGTTATTTTTGGTAAGTACTTGGTGCAACGCCTCTGTCAACTGGTTGATGCTGTCGCCACGTGGCGGGCGCTCGCTGACGAAGTCCTGTTGCTGCTCTTTAGCGATGGAGGCGACGCTATCTTGCTTGTCGAACCATGATTCGACTATTCTCGAACTTTTCGAGACCGAGCCGTGATCCTCTTCTTCTAAGTCTGCTATATCGACTTCCAGTTTTTTCGAAAGCAAGCCTTTCTGGATTTGAGCGCGTTTTTGTGCTAAATCGAGGTCGATTTGTGCTTGAAGTTGAGCCGTTTCATACTCTAGCCTTTTACGGGCCGCCGCCGACGAACACGTGGTTTTATCACTTTTCACTGATTTTACTGGTAACTGTTCACTTTTAGTAGTCAGCTGCTCCGTTGCACGTTTACTACGTGTTTTAACGCCCTTCGGGGGTGTGTGAAGCAGCGACATCCCTGCAGACAGGTTTTTAGTCCGACTAAACACGTGGCCGAGATCCGAGATCCGGCAAGAAGGACCACTTAATGTTGCGTACAGCACGCAGGTACGCGATTAGTCGGGAGTAAAAATAAGAAAACAGTTTAAATGTTGAAAATCGCGTGTATTCGTGAGGCCTTGCTACGGCGAGATCGCGTCGAGCGCAGCGTGCGCGCCATACGGGGTCTGAGAACGAACTAACTTCGCGTGAGTCCGCGAGACGCGCGCGCGCTGCGCCCGACTTTTTTAAATGTTTTCCCTTTCCGTGCGTAACAATCTTCTAAGACCATTTTCGCAAAACACAATATTCTTGCGTTACCACATTCCAAGTACAGTTTAGTACAGTAAAGTTCAGTCTCTGACAGTCTCTGATGTTTTATTTTTTTTATTAAAAACGAAATTGGTAACAAAATAAAAAATGAAATTATTCTTAAACAAAACAAAAAATGAACTATTCTTAAACAAAAAAAAAAAAATCTTATCCAGATAAATAATTTCTTAGTAAGTATTTATTTCTTGATTATGTACCTACTAATTACACATAAGCGTTTCAAACACACTTGAATGCATATTGTTTTATTTACACAATCATTGACTATACTTTCAATTTTTTTATTTTTTTCAATTATTTTTCTATTTCGTTTTACATCAGTACAATGTAAATAATTTCTTTTTAATTTTATGTTTTGCAATTTAGCTTCCTTTTTTAGCAGTGATATGAACTGGTACATACTGGGTTTTGATGGTATTCTCGTGTTGATGCGGCGATGCCAACCCTCAACACCATTTGTGGTTCTATTCTTTTGGTCATGACAGCATAATATGTTACTACTTATCTTTTTCATCCATTGGCTGTTGAAGTAATCTAGGAATTTGTAGACACGTGGTGATGACATTTCAATGATGGTATTAAATGCTTCTGGCATCAATTTCGTAGGCAGTAAAGGCAAGAGTGAACAGTATTTTGCTACTTTTTGATCTTCAGATTCTTCAAGTTTTAATTTTTTGGTCATTTTGAACACGGCGCACAGTGTGGGAATCTCGCAATCTAGAGGGATTTAAATCAAAATATAAATTTTAATAATTGATAATATAAATATAACCTATTTATACCTAAGACCCTATTTGTCACAGCTACATATTAGAAATTCATGTAGGTAGGTTAAAAAAATAAATAAAAAATGTTGAAGTGGGTAGATAAATAATCGTTGTACCCTTACAATACGAACAACAACATTAATGGGTCATCTTCACTTGAGATTACTAATCAAATTAACTTATAGTCTTGTTTATTGGTTTATTATTGTATTGTGTATATCTTTCAAGGTAAGTTAGAGTGTATTTTATTTAAGTAATAGTTAAACATTGATCTAATAACATCATTTGAAAGCACAGTTAAATTATTCATTTTTTAAAGATGATTTGCAAAACAAAAGGTGTATAAAAAAAAATGGCCTGAATATCCCGGTGTTTATATTGTTTTAATTTATAGTTTAGAGTCTTAACTTTTGAGAACAATTGATAAAACTTGCGATTTTGTGCGACCGTCATACATTTTTTTTCGGTTTACAGAATGTCCGCCGAAATTACAAAAAAACAAATTTTTGATATTTGGACCTCAAATGCAAAAAAGGAGCGAATTGATGCTATTTTTGCTTTTATAATAGGTAATTACCCTCATGTACAATTTTCGGAAAGTGCTGTAAATGAAATTAAGTTGTTTTTAAGGAGGTTATGTAACAAATTTAACGAAAAATGGACAGCAAGCGGTAGACATCGTGAACGCTTTTTAAACAAGAATATAACTTGGTTGAATGAATGCATTAAATTACCAGATAATGTTTTAAATGAAATACCATCTACATCTGGCCATTCACCAGGAAGACCACACAAAGGTTTTGTAGAATGTTGCGATAAAACCAAAAAACGCAAAGTTCAGAATCTAATATCGTCTACTAGCCCTGAAGAAATAGCGATTGCACATGAATGTAACCTTCGAAAAGCAGGTAAAAAGGACTCTGCAGCTATAGTAAAAGAACTTTCTATAAGTTCACCTAAGAGAGGTTCCGTCATGAAAAGCGTACGTAAAAGCATGATTAGCGAAAGCGTTCAAGTGACTGTGTCGGCCGATGAAGCATTAAGCATGATGGTAGATGCTGATTTATCAACACATCAATATGAGATAATACGGCAAAGGATAAATAAATTGGTTAAAAACTTATTGCCATCTTATGACCAAATAAAAGAGGCTAAGAAGAAATGTTATCCATCCAATAAAACCGTAACAGAATCAACTGCAACGTGTGCCCTGCAATCATTAGTTGATCACAGTATCGAACGACTTTGTGTATCTCAGAAAGAGGTTCTTGGGTCAATTGAGGACTTGCACAGTGGAGTAAAGGAACTGTCTTTGTTAATTAAGTGGGGTTGTGATGGAGCACAACAAAAATCATATAAACAAAAGTTTTGTTCAGAAAACAAATTTGATGAAAACCTTTTTAGCATATCCATGGTACCTATACAGTTAAGGTTGAATGTTGAAGAGAATAATATTATAGTATGGCAAAATCCAGCCCCTTCTTCAACAAGGTACTGTCGACCAATTAGACTTAACTTTGCTAAAGAGACTACTTCATTAATTAAAGAAGAGGTTGACACGATACAACACCAAATCGATATGTTGTCGGCCGTCGAAGTAAGTCTAGATAACTTTAAGATTTTTGTGAAACCAGTTTTTATACTGACTATGATAGACGGCAAAATATGTAGTGCTCTATCTGATGTTTCGTCCTCATCTCAAACTTGCTATATATGTGGAGCAAAGCCTTCAGAGATGAATAATCCATCTCTTATTTTGATGAAACCTCTCGATCAAGCTGCATTGTCTTTCGGGCTTTCTCCTTTGCATTCCTGGATTAGGTTCATGGAGTGTATACTTCATATTGCCTACAGACTTGATATAAAAATGTGGCAAGCTAGAGGTCAAGAAAATAAAGATAAGGTTAAGGCAAGGAAGATACACATACAAACACGGTTCAGAAATGAATTGGGTTTATTAGTGGATTTGCCAACTCAGCAAGCTGGTAATACCAATGACGGCAACACAGCACGCCGATTTTTTAGAGGTGCTACAATAACTGCTGATATTACCGGGGTAAATTTAGAATTAATAACGAGGTTTCATATCATTTTAGAAACTCTCGGATCTGGTTTTACAGTCGATTTAGATTCGTTCAATAGTTACACAGAAGAAACCAGAAACCTGTATCTTAGGGAATACTCATGGTATAACATGCCTGTTAGTGTGCACAAAGTTTTATTTCATGGCCGCGATGTCATAGCTTCGTGTATTTTGCCGATTGGCCAGTTATCGGAAGAGGCACAAGAGGCTAGAAACAAAGATAACCGAAGATATAGGGAATTTTTCACTAGGAAAACGTCACGAATAGACACCAATACCGACCTACTTAATAGGCTTCTTATATCGTCAGACCCCTTCATATGCAGCTTAAGGCTTATAATGAAGAGAAAACGGAGTCCTCTAGATCCTGATGTCCTAAAATTGCTTTCTGTACCCACCGTAAATGAGGCCGAAAGTGGAATTAGTGATTAAAAAAAATAACAAAATTGATTCATATCGCATTTTTTTTTAATACAACTTTATTTTCTATCACTATTTAAGTATTTTTATTTATTTGAATACCAATCAATATTATTTTTTACTTGTATCTTTTATTTAATTCAATTTGGAATTAAATCCCTCTAGATTGCGAGATTCCCACACTGTGCGTCGCCGAGCGCCTACGCGACTGTTGCTTACTGGCGTAAGGAGATGAGCAGTGGGCATATTATTGTGTCATTTATCGCTAGTAAATCTAAAGTTACACCTACGAAATCGGTTTCTGTGCCACGACTGGAGCTACAGGCTGCTCTATTAGGATGCAAATTAGCAAATAATATTAAAATGGAGCATCGGTTAAAACCAAATTCAGTTTATTATTGGACGGATTCAACTACGGTTTTACACTGGATCAGAAATAATTGTAGAACATATAAAGTTTTTATAGCAAATCGTCTAGGAGAAATTGACGAACTAAGTAAGGCGGACGAGTGGCACTACGTGCCGACTGACGTCAACGTGGCAGATTTAGGAACTAAAAGTACTGACTACGTACTTAGCAGCGAATCATCGTGGTTTACCGGTCCATCATTTTTACGTCAATCACGCTCTTGCTGGCCTCAGGAACCTGCCAATAAAATTAAAATTAATGAAGAAATATTAGAAAGGATTAATATAGTAAATGAAAATAATAGTGTAAACGACTTACCTGTACCGGAGCCAACACGCTTCTCCAGTTGGTTGCGATTGCTTCGAACTGCTGGAACTGTTTTGTTGTTCATAGATAAATGCAAGAAAATAAATTCAAATGGACTCACCGACGAGTTGATGAAACGAGCTGAAACGTTATTGCTTCAGCACTCGCAAGCCTCAGCTTTCTCCAGTGACATCTTGCTGTTGAAACAAAATAAAGAAATAAAACGCGATAGTAGACTACGCGCTTTGACACCCGTTTTGGATAATACTGGACTACTACGTGTCGGTGGAAGAATTGGAGCTGCAAAGGATGTAGCGATGGATACAAAATCACCTGTGATCCTGGATGGACATGACCACGTGGCTCGACTCATTGTCAAGTATTATCACATCCGCGCAGGCCACGGATGTAACGAGCTGGTAGTTAATGAGCTGCGTCAAAAATACTGGATGTTACGTCTACGTCCTACTGTGCGTACAGTTGCGACGCAGTGCTTGACCTGTCGCATCAGAAAAGCTAATCCGAAGCCGCCACGACTGGGTGACTTGCCTGAAGGTAGACTCACACATCACCAAAGACCGTTTACCGTTACCGGAGTCGACTTATTTGGACCAATAGAGGTCACAGTTGGAAGATCAAGACCAAAACGCTATGGTGTCCTATTCACGTGCCTGACAGTACGCGCTGTACATATTGAGGTCGTGCCATCCCTCACTGCAGATTCCTTAATTATGGCTCTACGCAGAATGGCTGCTCGTAGAGGGTGGCCAAAGAAGATTTATTCTGACAACGGAACCAATATGCGCGGCGCAGAAATCGAACTAAAGAAAGCTTACGACGCTGTAGACAAAAGTGCTGTCATGAACGAGGCCCTGAACAATGGAGTTTCTTGGAGCTTCATTCCACCAGCTAGCCCTCACATGGGAGGATCTTGGGAGCGGCTCGTGCGCAGTGTCAAGACCAGCCTTAGGGTGGTACTGAAAGAGAGAGCTCCGTACGAAGAGACTCTGATTACTCTTCTAGCTGAAGTGGAGAATATGATTAACAGCCGGCCCCTCGGTCATGTTTCCGTGGACCCTCGGGACGACGAAACTTTAACGCCGAATCACTTTCTCATTGGTTCTTCGTCTAATTTACCTAACGCAGGGGTGTTTACGGAAAAAGACCTATGTTTGCGAAAACAATGGCGTATTTCCCAACGCCTAGCTGACCATTTTTGGACTAGATGGGTGAAGGAGGTGCTCCCCGATCTAGTGCCGCGCCGAAAATGGAGAGACGAAGGTGCGCAATTAAAGATCGGTGATATGGTAGTAATAGTTGACCCTAACTCCCCCCGTAACTGCTGGCCTAAAGGTATCGTACAATCCGTGTACCCCGGCGCTGACGGACGTGTAAGGGTTGTCGACGTTAGGACTAAAAATGGCATACTTAAACGTCCAGCGGCTAGGTTAGCAATATTCTAGATTTTATTTTACTGTATTGTGTTGTGTTTTGTTGTTTGTTATTTTTTATTTTTAATTTAGGTTATCGTTTTGAGTGTCGTGTCGACACTGAGGGGGAGAATGTTACGCACGGAAAGGGAAAACATTTAAAAAAGTCGGGCGCAGCGCGCGCGCGTCTCGCGGACTCACGCGAAGTTAGTTCGTTCTCAGACCCCGTATGGCGCGCACGCTGCGCTCGACGCGATCTCGCCGTAGCAAGGCCTCACGAATACACGCGATTTTCAACATTTAAACTGTTTTCTTATTTTTACTCCCGACTAATCGCGTACCTGCGTGCTGTACGCAACAAAGATTATGATGTTTTCAGAATATGATATTATGAGTATATGATGTTTTGCGAATATCGTGTTTTACGAATGTGATGTTTTACGAATGTGGTCTTTTGAGAATATGATATACAGCGACGGAGCGGTATTTGCAACATTATCTCAGCGACAAACAATGTCAAAAACTTGTCAGAAATTTAGCGAGCATTGGACTTGTCAGAAATGAGGAAATTTTGACAAATTGAGATAGAATTTAGCGAGCATTGGACTTGTCAGAAATGAGGAAATTTTGACAAATTGAGATAGATTAGAATGCAAAGGGTCTTCAAAATACGGGAGTTGCCTTTCAGGGCCATAGTTCTCTCACAAAGGTCACAGCACACGTATCAAATCGAAAAGAGATCGGCACCGTATCGCCTTTCGCCTCGCCGTCAAACAGGCGTCAACCTAACGTAAGCACGTAACCAAAGCGGATCAGAGCCCTGATTCACAACCATACGACAGGCTATCGTATCGAAAACCTGACATTTCGATAACCTGATTTGACTTCCCCTCAACAGCAAATAACTGTTGGAAGAATAGCGGGCGTCTATTTGATTTAAACTGACAAAATTTTCGGGTTTTGGACTTGTGAACAGCGTTTAGAAGACTCCTACGATACGATACGGAAGCGTATCGAGTGTTTGTGAATAGCTATGCAGAAGCTCCGATACGTCGACTCGGCTAGGGCTAGGCGACGCCGCACTTACGGCTCGCCGACCGCTGGTTGATTGTGCAGCAGGCAGGCCGGAGGGGTGAGAGGGGCAAGGGTGGACGAAGAGATGTAAGCTCGGGTACGGCGAGACGTAAGCGTGGGGACGACGAGCCGTAAGCGTGGGGACGACGAGCCGTAAGCGCGGGGACGACGAGCCGTAAGCGCGGAGACGAAGAGCCGTAACGCACCGCACCGCGATTCGTGAGCTTATCCCGAGGCGAGGCGATTACGTTACGATTCCGATTAATTAGGGCCCAGGTATCGAATCTAGAACCTAGTCAGCATTTTAGCTTGCGACCACTAAACCAACGAAGCAGGCTGATTAATCGTTTACAATGATTTAATTGTTGATTATTATTTGCAGCGAAACGGTATGTTATAAAACTTAATTAATATCAATTTATATTATCATTTTCCTGTAGGTTAATTAACATATTATTTTTTCCCCATTTACAACGACAACAATACTAACAAAAAGCCTTAATTACTATTTTCAAGCTAACACTAATATTTATATTATATACAAGTAAATAATATATTAGTATTAGAAGTATATTTTTTATTTTAAACAATTTTAATACAATTGGCCTCTATTTTCCCTAGTTTCATGAATTGATGAAGATATTCGGAGATACAGAATAAAGTCTTCAATGGATGACGACAAATGAACCGAAAAATAATATCTGCCAAAACTGTTGTAGTCCTTTGGTAACGTTATTTAATTAATTTTAATAATTAGTACTACCTGAAAGCCACTAACCGAGAACAAATCCGGTATACGGGTTGTTGCTAAAAGGGGACTGAACATTTTTATATGGAGCCTGGCATTCCTACTGTCGCGCCATTTTGATTTTTTTTTCAAAATGGCAGCCACGCATAAAACCTATACAGGGTGAAATTGAACACATGCGACAAATCGAAATGGGAGATTGTACTCGTCGTTATGAACAACTTTTACTATGGGACCAAACCTGAAATCGCGAAAATAAAATCAGCTGTTCCCTACATTTATGTTCGCATAACTCGCCAAAATGTAGGGAACAGCTGATTTTTTTTTCGCGATTTCAGGTTTGGTCCCATAGTAAAAGTTGTTCATAATGATGAGTATAATCTCCCATTTCGATTTGTCGCATGTGTTCAATTTCACCCTGTATAAATCGATAGCTGACATTAATGCAAACAGAAAACATGTAGGCTTAAGTGTTAGAAATAATCACTCTGAAAGTTTAAAGAAATCAAACAGCTAAGCAACAAGATATAAGCAAGTTCAAAAAACATGGATGTCACGTGATCAATTTTGAACGTTAATTTCTCGGAAAAGTGACAGTTTACGGAGTTTGGTCCTATTATATTTTCTGTTGGTTTTTTGTCAGCTAATTTATATACTTAGGTTTTATGCGTGGCCGCCATTTTGAAAAAAAAATACAATATGACGGACCGGTAGGTATGCCACAAACCTTCAAACCCCTTTTGCACAAGAGTTCCTTATATAACGAAAGATCGAGCATCAAGGAAAGATTTTAAAAATATCACCCCCTAAAGTAATTAAATAGGGGATGTTTGTGTGGGAGTTCGTCATTTTTCCCGATGGGGAATGCAAAAGGGCACACGGTCTATAATTTAATGAAGGTCTATACTCAGTGGGCGGGTGAAAAAAAAGCCTGAAATTGTTTCAAAACATTTCTTAATATTTCATTACAGGTACAGCCCGAGGTACATGTACGGGGGTCGTGTGTACCCCAAGTATCTATCCGGTACGGGGTACGCGCTCTCCGCAGACGCCGCCAGAGCCCTCTACGCGGCCGCTTTAAGAACTAATTACTTTCATTTAGAAGATATTTTTATTACTGGTAAGTTTGAAGGATTTTCTGTAAGGGTTTCGAATCGCATATTTTTTGTGATTTTTGAGTTCTCTACGTTCTGTTTTTTTTTTTTTTTAATCTATTTTAATATAATTTAGTAAAGTTATAGGTACTTAAAAGTTATACATTAGCCCCCTTACGTAAAGCGGCTACATAGTTACACAACGCTTTGTCTTCTTCTTTCAAAAGTCAAATTACTGACGACTGAAAGAGAGAAATCGGTGTGTAACTATTCATCTGATATAATACGTTTATTAGTAAGGGGCTAAATATACAGGGTGAATTTTCCAAGTGGGCATGGATGGCCAAATCCAAAACTACGAGGAATAGCGAAAAGTACTCAAAGGAGTCTAAGTTTACGTTTGCCGTATGTCATTACTTCCCAGAATTCGATCCTTATTAGGGACACTATCGAATGGTGTAATAATACAGTGTTTTTTTTTTCAAAATCAACGGATTCGATTCCTGGCTAGAAATATTGATTATTCAAAAATCCAATGATGCAGTTTTAGTTTTCATCAAAATCGAGCCCGTGACTCCTTTGAGTACTTTTCGCTACTCCTCATAGTTTCGGATTTGGCCATCCACGCCCACTTGAAAAATTCACACTGTATAATTAAAAAAAGCAACATCTTCTTAAGGCACTGACCTGCAAGTTGCAAAAAACGTAAGGATATTTGAATTTTGCGTGCTACCCTGGCGCTTCCCCCTTAACGCTTAAACTCGAATTTAATACGTTAAGGTATGATTCCGATCTCGGCAGCACGCAGCAGTGCTGCCGCGGTAGTGCAGTCGCAGCACTACTGGTCCTCATACATTTTCTACGGGTTTATACGTGATTACATTCCGAGCACGGCAGCAATGTGACGCAGCAATGTCGCGCATGTGTTTAAAAAATGTTAATAATTACTGTTTAAATAACTAACATAACTACTTTATCTAATAAATATTTGCATTATTTTGCATGCCATATCTACTGGCATAAGGTAAATAATTCAATTAATTGTTTTGTTTTTCGTAATGTTAATTACTTCGCATACTTATTGCATTAAATAAAGAGAAAGAGGGGCTTGTGGCCAAATAATAACCGATCGGGTAAGATCGATCGGGTTAAGTTACGCTTGCCGCGGTTGGTCCGTGGATGGGTGACTATCTTCACATCGCATACCAAGACTCCTCCGTATCTCGGAAAGCACGTTAAGCCGTTGGTCCCGGCTGTTATTCGTGGATCTTTGACAGTCGTTATGGGTCGTCAGAAGCCCGAAAGTCTGACAACCAGTCTTACCAAAGGGTATCATATTACTCAGTAACTCGGTTGTAGAGGTCAGATAAGCAGTCGCTCCATGTAAAATACTGGTATTCAGCTGCATCCGGTTAGACTGGAAGCCGACCCTAACATAGTTCGGAAAAGGCTAGGCAGATGATGACTTATTGCATAAAATCAAGTTCATCTAACTGAACAGACAGCTGTGAATCTGTTTTCTTCATCTAACACTGACGCCCACAGTAAACCTTTTGAGCGCTTGGCTAAATATCAATTGCCGTGCCCCTAGCGCGCGGCTACAAATCGATAAAATCAAGATAAAATAATACCTACAATAAATAAGGAGGAGAAATCGTTGTATCGATTAAAAAATAGTCAAAAAGTTTTTATCTTTATTTAATAATGGTTTTAGTTGTACCACGCAGTTTATAGGATGAAAATAGAACGAAAAAATCATGCATATTCTCTGTCGCAGAAATACGACAAGAGCGGTAGGGGCTCAAAAATATGTGTCGCATAAATGCGACACAAGCGGTTAAAAGATTAAGAGGACCACCCATGAGTGCTAATGATGATGGAGAGAGCCCTCCTCCGTCATATACCTGACATCAATCGTTGGGCAGTTGCCCGCCAGACACGACACCCGTCTGGTCGAAGGATCCTCCCTTTTCTATGGAGGATGAGTGAACTTTACACCCTGTATTTTATATATATAGATGAGGATCTATACATATAAAATACAAAGTCCTGACTGACTGACTGATATATCACCGCACAGCCTAAACCACTGGTTCTAGAGACATGAAATTTGGAGGGTGCGTTCTTTGTGAAGAGTAGGTATCCACTAAGAAAGGGTTTTTCGAAATTTCACTCCTAAGAGGGTGAATGGGGGGAGGGTGAAATTTCACGCGGACGAAGTCGCGGGCAGAAGCTAGTACCTCTATAGCTCCCAATGCAAAAAAGTTGCAGGCTTCCTCTTAATATTTACAATCTACCTTGCAGGCATGTGTGCCGGCCGGGCCCACCCGCGCATCATCCCGAGAGACGACCCCTCGTTCTCATACCAGACGCCGTCCACCGGCGGGGCCATGCGGGCCTGCGGGGCCCACGCCCGGGCCACCGCGCATCGAGTGGCTCCCGACCTCATGCGGCGGTTGCATGGCATGCTGAGGAAACCTGTCTGGTTGGATACGTATGTATTAAAGATATTTTATTATTTTGATTTTAAATATTCAGCCTATAATGTTCCCACTGCTGGGACACAGTCCATCTCTCGGTGAGAGGGAGTGGGCCATAATTTACCACGCGGGCCCCAGTGAGGGTTGACGGATGTCACAGGACTTCGAGTTTTTGGTACTAGGACATGCCGGTTTCCTTACGGTGTTTCCCTTCACCGTTTTGAGAGCAGTGGTGATGAAAATAATTTAACACAAAGTGAAGCGCCTGTCTGGGTTCGAACCTACGACCTACAACTCAAGGTTGCGGCCGTTTCCACTTGGCCACCACTGCTCATTTTGGTTTTAGTATGAGGAAAATGTCTTGAGGAAAATTTTCGAGTTTGGGTGTGGATAAGAGTAGGGGAAGACCACAGATATAGATATAGATAGATCAAGATAACGCAAGTATCACGAACTGTATGAAAACTAAGCGTGCCACTTTTTGACTACCTACTATGACGTCACAAGCTCGCGCTCTCTCGCTCACGCTCACCCAGCCAGCAGTACGCAGGACTGAGCGCGAAAGTGGCGGCTTATGATTTTCGATCGTAAACTGGTGCGATTTTCGGCACGCGAAGTAGGTGCTCTTGCGTTATCTAGGTGTATCTATGTCTGTGGGGAAGACCAACGTCAAAGCATTTATTTCAAATAGGCACATAAAAGGCACTTTTGAACGTCAAAAATTACATTAAAATAGAATTGATTCTAGTCGCCCCTTCTAAAAAGTAGTTTTCGTATGAAGAAGAATGGGCAAGAAACGATGGATGGACTGTGTGAAAGATGATATGGTTAGAAAGGGGGTGACTACCGAGATGACGACTAATAGAGAAGTATGGAAGAAAACGTCATCTTGCGCCGACTTCAAATAAATTGGGATGATGATTTATGATGATGGTTCGAAAGTGTTAATATCACAGACACCTAGATAACGCAAGAGCACCTACTTCGCGTGCCGAAAATCGCACCAGTTTACGATCGAAAATCATAAGCCGCCACTTTCGCGCTCAGTCCTGCGTACTGCTGGCTGGGTGAGCGTGACCGAGAGCGCGAGCTTGTGACGTCATAGTAGGTAGTCAAAAAGTGGCACGCTTAGTTTTCATACAGTTCGTGATACTTGCGTTATCTAGGTCTATCTGTATCTGTGGTTAGTATTTAGTAAGTTAACACGAATTAGGGCCGGTTGTTTCAAACGGTTGGTTAACGTAACATACGTTCGTCAAGTAATAACGATGACGTACTCGTTATAATTTTGTAATTGTAATTTGAAACAACGCTTTTTTTGGTTTGACGATAGTTAGCGCCAGTTTTGACGTATACGTGTGGGTCAAGTGGACGTGAAACAACCCGCCCTAAAAGAGTGAGGTATACAGGGTGTTAAAAGACACATCACATAGCCGTCAACTACGTAATATTATAAATTCGAAAGTAACTCTCTGTCTGTCTGTATGTTACCTTTTGACGCCTAAACCACTGAACCGATTTAGATGAAATTTGGTTTAGAGATAGTTTGAGTCCCGGGAAAGAACATAGGATAGTTTGTATCCCGATGTTCCCACGGGATCGAAACTTATGCGGGTGAAACCGCGGGGCGCAGCTAGTCCTTTATATATTTTATATTATTGTTTTTATTTATTCAAACGGACACATGCACTTCCTTGTGTTTATTATTCTAGCGTATGGCACTCGTCGGTTGCAGCTGAGAATCAGTTTCAGGTGGTATATATCTTGTTTTGTGTTCTGACATTATACTGAGCTCAGGCCCTTTTGGTTTTTTTTCTTTGTTTTCTAGTTTTTTTTTTTTTACTTTGTTTTCTTTGGATTTTTTCTTTGTTTTATATCTCTTTTTTGTATATTTTTTTTTCTGTTTTTTGCTAAATAAATATCAACATTACGTGTCTTAAAATAAATTCGGTAATAAATAACTTGAGACGCGTACCTCGTTCCGCTTAGACTCCTTCCTCCTTCTCGAGCTATTGGAAATGAATTTATTCTCAATTTTATTTCAACTATAGCAAGGTCGATGTTTGTTTGGCAGTGACAGTCAGCCCTAACAGTCAAATAGCTAATTTTTGTTATTTTTTTCTCGACGAAAAATTTCTACGCTACAACGCTTACGTTTTGCGCATTGGCTAAAAAAATCCTGTATATTTCTATTTTCTTCAGAAAAATACTAACTTTAAACATTTTTCTTTATCTTTTCCAGATGTGAAAGAATGCGACTCACAAAGGTAAGGAGGGACCGGCTTAAGCCCAAGACGCCGCCAAAGCGTCTAACTAAACATTAGCGCTAAGAACAATTAGTCACAATAGTCAACTCGTCCATAATAGTACATAAATTATAGTCACCCATCGATATACAGGGTTGTTTTTCAGATCTCAAAACTAAAACCTTCGTTTCTTTCGTTCAATTAAACCATTTATGCCAAGTTCTTCGAACGAAAATTATCGCAAAATGTAACATACATAATCAGCCTAGAATGTTCCCACTGCTGTGACTCAGGCCTCCTCTCTGTGAGAGGGAGTGGGCCGTAATCCACCACGCGGGCCCAGTGCGGGTTGGTAGATGTCACGTGTTTTCGAATTTTTGGTTCTAGCTAGGACATGCCGGTTTCCTCACGATGTTTTCCTTCACCGTTGTGAGAGCAGTGGTATTGTGAAATGTACACAAAGTAAAGCGCCCGTCGGGGTTCGAACCTACGACCTACCACTCGTAACTCAAGGCCGTTACCACTGGGCCACCATTGCTTTGTAATGTGACATATTGGCGAGCACACTGTTCTAATTGGTTGGATGATTTATCAACAGCCAATATTATGCGCGCTTGACAATTTGTCACATTCATTTTGCTATAATCTTCGTTCGAGAATCTGGCCCTTAGGCTACATAATGCATTAGCGTGATCTGTACATAATCAAATCTGCTCAAAAAATGATTTTATTTTAAACCATTTACTACTATTACTATTTTATTTAAATTACTAAGATTTTTTACTTGTATCTTAACTAATTAATGCTTTAAGTCCTACCTATTTATCTAAATATGTACCTATGTATTTTCTGCATTCCACTTTTTCTCTGTAATTGGAACAAAACCCATGTTAATTAGCGTCTCCTGAAATATTTACTAATCCCACTACTTAATTCGAACTTGAAAAAGTAAAAATAAATACTTACGTTAGGAGTATGTAAAGAAGGATCGTAGCAAGGTGACTGTGGGTTCTGCTTACCCCGTGGGAAAAAGGCGTGCGTTTATGTATGTTTCGTAAAAGAGCAGTTCCGTCATATTAAAACGGACGTCACGAAAATCTGTAATTTTCACCCGTATTTGACACATTAGTGTCAAACACGGGTGAAAATTACAGATTTTAAAAATTTACAGAATAAAAAAAAATAGAGATTAAAAAATAAATACAGATTTAAAAAAATACAATTACAGATTTTAAAAACTATGTATTTGGACAGCCGTTATTTTGTGACTGTTCACCGCTTTCTTATAAAAGCAAAACTACCAAATCCATACTAAACCCCAAAATCATCTTAGATATAAAACGAACACCCTGTATATCGAATATAGGTATCTTAACACTAGTTTATGAGTACAATATTAACTATAGTTGGTCTCAAAGAGTCGCCGTAGAATTATAGGAAAGAATCGTCGTCATAATACATTGTCTCGAAATGAGAAAACTACATGCGTTAATATTACAAAAATAAATGTGTGCTAAAATTGTGTAGAACATCCATTAAATTCAGCTTAAAAATATTGCTATCTCATTCTAGTTTATGAAATAAGAAAGAGATAGAAGATGTCTGTCTGTTTCAAACTGCCGGAATGTTTCAAATTGTCGGACTGTTTCAAACTGTCGGACTGTTTCAAACTGTCGAGACTGTTTCAAACTGCCGGACTGTTTCAGACTGTCGGACTGTTTCAAACTGTCAGACTATTTCAAACTGTCAGACTGTTTCAAACTGCCGGACTGTTTCAGACTGTCGGACTGTTTCAAACTGTCAGACTATTTCAAACTGTCAGACTGTTTCAAACTGCCGGACTATTTCAGACTGTCAGACTGTTTCAAACTGTCAGACTATTTCAAACTGTCAGACGGCTTCAAACTGTCCAGCAGTAAGAGATAGTGACATTTTTATTCAAGGTTAGTCGATGCACTACATAATCAGCCGTATTTAAAACTATACCGAAAATGAATAGCTCTCAAAATTACCCCTATAACAAATGAATCTCTCTACGTTATCCTCAGTAGTAATTAGTATTTTTCAGGTGCCGTATTATGATGTTTTAAGAGCTTTCATTCCGCGCGGGCTGGAAACGTCACGTTTCTAGTGGTTTTTCGTGATTATTTTGTTTTTTAAACCAAAGTAAGTACTATTTCTTTTAACATTTACTCTTAAATAAAAATACCTAATGATTACTGCAAATAAAAATTATTCACAATATGTCAATTTTTAAGAGTAAATACCATAATAACTGTTAAAAAATAGCATAAGTACAAACTTATAAATACCAACGATTTAGTACTTGGCTGTAAAAAAATAGTACTTTGGTTTCAATTTAACAAAATAAATTAAAAAAAACACTAGAAATGCGACGTTGCCAGCCCGCGTGGGATGAACGCTCTTAATGCCATCATGATTCCAGTGTAAAAGAGAGACGGAGCTATATGTGACCCATAGCACCATCCCTTTTTCGCAATGGAGTCATAATACCATTAATACTTCGTAATACGGCCTCAGCTATCTAACATGAGCAGCTTCAGAAATCTATGTAGCTATTAGCCATATTATAGTTTTTATTTAACAAACACTGTTTAGCATTCCTATTATTATTTATAATATTGTTAATACCGGTCTTTTTAATAAGCACGAAAGTTTTTGCATGTGTGTTAAAAGTAAAAATGGAGTGATAATGTTGGGGTTCGTGGCTAAGTAATAACAGCCGCACGGATTGATGGATCAGGTTAAGCTACACTTGCCGCGGTCGGTTTGTTGATGGGTGACCATCTTTATATACCGAGACCACTCCGTGCATTGGTTGGTCCCAGCTGTCCAGTGTCCAGCAAGTACCAGTATGTTACATGGAGCGACTGCCTATCTGACCTCTACAACTCCACTGGATAACACGATGACACCTCTTGGTTGCCGGACTGAAACTATTGTATCTAATTGTAAGAAACTTATTTCAGAATCTTAGATTACTTACATTTCGTTGCCATATGCCACTTACTCAACTATCAACTTTAACGTCATGTAGTCAAAGTTGATTTTTGAATGACCATTTTTTTATAATAAAAGGTCCCAAAAAAGAGTTCAATGTAATGAAATTTGAACCTTTGTCACCTATGCTATTGTGTTTGGAATTTATCACTCCATTTTTATATTACCCCGATATAATGGTAGCTTTTAGCCTTGGTAAAGCATTATCCTATACATTCTTCAAGAGTGACTTGTACCTCGTCCCAAAGTGAAAACGCTAAAAAAACGCAGTCCCACAAATGGTACATAGTTTCAGAACATGTTTCTCCTGCTCTCTCACTCCATACCTGTGTGACAGTCTCTTTCTAACGCTTGTTGAAAGTAATTCTACGTAAAAAAGAAAACATAACTCTCCTTTTAGGTCCCGCAGTCGGTTGGACGAGGTTTTTGTCAGAAATAATAATCTCATATTTTCTAGAAATAGTTGATTGTTGCTTTAAAAAGTTTAAAACATTGTATGAAAGGCTACTGCAGTTAATTTAATTATTTTTATAGCAAAAAATACTTGAAATCTAGGCGCTTATTTACTGTGAATAAATCTCAAAAAACGTAATCACATTACAATATAGCTCTCGCCACACTGCAGCGAATCATGTGCGGGAGTCGTTTTTTTTAATGACGAGAACCAATTTAACCAGCATGGCTATTCACAACCATACGATACGCTTACATGCCGAATCGAACAACAATCAATGTTATCATAGGAGTCTTCTCAACACTGTTAAAGAACACGAAACCCGAAAATGTTTAAACCATGTACGGTCGTAAGCAAGACAAATCAAATAATCGACACGCGTCATTTTCGACACGGTAGCCTGTCGAATAGTTGTGATGACTTAAAATGTACTGCCACAAAAAAAAAACTATTAAAAATGGATAAAATGTCATTTGAAAAGTGCTATGTAACGTTTTTACGTTATTTGCGAATGCCATAGTGAATCAATAGCCTAGCTTGTAGCTAATGACAACGCAGCTTTATAATAATAGAATCTCGCATTTTATTATCGCCAAATAATATATTCACTTAAGGGGAAGGGAGCTAAGCTTTACGAACACACTACTATCAATTTATTTTAACTTAGGGGTAACATTAATTTAGATAGAAATGCATAGCAAAGCTTGTAACTCTATATTCCCGACGGATAGTATTTACCCCCCATTTTTCCTTTGAGTAAAACTCAGGGTAAGGGTCAACCATAGTGAGAGTAGTTTACCCCTTAGGGTGAGAGTTGGTTACCCTTTCGGGGTAAAACTCGGGAAATCAGTTGCCTTTTTACGTTAGTACAGAAAATGGTTAGGGGTAGTCTAGGTGGTAGGTAGTTTAGGCGAAAGTCAGGGTAGCCCGCGAAATTGCAAATTTTCTTACGTTTTTTGCAATTTGCAGGTCAGTATCAGGTTGTGTGTTGACCTAAATATGATTCGCGACCGTAACAAATATTTATTTATATGATGGAAAAAGCATGTGTGTCTCGTTATTATCAGCCATATTTTAACTACTGTGGGTATAGTGTTGGTTATTGCGCAATAAAAAACGGTTTGCAATTCAAATCAGATTATAATTTCACGAACAAATTAGTCACACTAGCAAATCACACACTACACGATATAACCAGATACGGAACGCGGGACAGTTTCTGAGCACATGTTGTTCGTATGATGTCCGATGTCCAAGAGGGCCGCTCCATCTCGCTGCACGCTCTCTTGTACTCCCCATGAACTCAGACTAGACTGTCGAGCGCCGCCAGATGGCGCTGGCGTTCCGAATAGTCGAAACGAATGACCGGATGCGACATATAGAATTATAATCATAAAAATTCATTACATCTCTAGGTTTATATTATTCTATTGAATGACTATATCATGAAATTTGAGGCCAATTTTAACTTAAGGAGTTGTATTGCTAGTTGTAATGATTATAATTTTGTAGTCATATTTGTAACGGTCGCGAATCATATTTTAATCAACATAAAACCTGACACAGACATGCAAATTGCAAAACACGTAAGTAAATATGAGTTTTGCGGGCTACCCTACCGTAGGTAGCTGTAAGTACAATATTGTTGATACTTTCTCGTGATACCTAGTATTTAGCTAAATATTAAATTAAGGGGAGTTTCTAAACCAGTGTTACCCTAATCTGGCAACTCTTATAAATAATTTATTTGCTTTTAAAAAGGAGGAGGTTTATTTACTTTTATTTATTTGAAAGAAAATTCATGGCTTTTATGGGGTTGCCAACTTTAAAACACATTTTGCAGAAGCACGCTAGTTGGCAACTGTAAACAGTAAAAACAATTTTAACCGTTGACAACATTTTCTATATTTGTGCTTTATTCTAAGTGTGTTATGTTTGCTTTTATTAATGTTAATAATTAAATACTATTCCTTTTATTAGACTAACTCCTTACTAATAAACGTTGTATATGTCCTTCTTTCTAAAGTCAAATTACTGACGACTGAAAAAGAGAAATCGGTGTGTAACTATTCATCTGATATAATACGTTTATTAGTAAGGGGGTAAGTGCATAAAATGTAACTGTGGTTGTTTTTCATATTTTTTATCACATCTCTCTATTCGCTAATAATATAATAAAGCTTAATATTATAACATTGCATCGTGCACCTACTGGTTACTAACTAAATTATTCAGCGTGAATCAGAAAGGTGTGGTCAAAGGGTTTTCATGGTCTGTAGTATACCTACCTGTCTGCCAAGGTTAAACAGTATGGAATACGCTTTACGTGGTTTGGTCCTATTATATTTTCTGTTGGCATTGATGTCAGCTGTCGATTTATACATATAGGTTTCATGCAAGGCCGCCATTTTGAAAAAAAAAAAACAAAATGGCGGACCGGTAGGTATGCCAAATCCTCAATCCCCTTAAGGGTGTGGTACAGAATATCAAACTGAACAAGTTTCTCTTAGGCACCCACGTCGTAGTCGCGAAAAAATTATCAACTGAACCATGCAAAACTTCAATAGGTAGCTACTGAACCCAAATGTATGCAGGGTCCCATTAAAATAGATGGACAAATTTTAACACAGCGCTCAGTACGTCTAACCAAAGATATCCAAGCAAAAAAAAAACATATTAAAGCGATTTTATTTCGACCTAAAATAATAAATTGCCGGCACATAGTGTATTTTCGTTACCTGATTATTTTTCTTGTATGTAATGCGTTTTTCTTATATATATTTTTACCATCGTCCTTATTTTGGTGGTCTGAATAATTTCTAAAAGTTTGTCCATGTATTTTAATGGGACCTTATATATTATTTTTATCTCACGAAGCGACGCGCGCTTCTCCTGTGGTAACCAAGTGTACAAACACACTGTAAATGTATGCGTGAAGACGAGAAGTGTCAGCACGTAACACGCACACGCAACAAACACACACCTCCGACTTCGCCATCGTCTGGGACATTAACAAGAGCTCCTGCGCATACACACACATTCAGAGCGTGTTTGGTACTCACAAGTAAAGCGCGCGTCACTGCGTGTGATAAACATACTCTACTACATGATTATGACCATTCAGATACATGCTGTATAATATACCGGCTGACTTTTTTTACCGCCTGGACAAAAATAGAAACAATCCTTTGGCTAAAACCATCGGCCGGCTTCAATCAAAGGATTGAATGTCGCTACTAATCCATACTAATATTATAAATTCGAAAGTAACTCTGTCTGTCTGTCTGTATGTTACCGTTTCACACCTAAACCACTGAACCGATTTAGATGAAACTTGGTATAGAGATAGTTTGAGTCCCGGGAAAGGACATAGGATAGTTTTTATCTCGATATTCCCACGGGATCGAGACTTATGCGGGTGTAACCGCGGGGCGCAGCTAATTCATTTATAATTTCCGCGCGTAAAAAGGTTTCAATCAAAGGATTAAATGTAATAAAGAGAGGTTTCTGTGCTTCTACTTCTCCGGGCTTCTACTCCGATCATCTTTTTTATACCCTGATTTTGTTCAGACGGTAAAAAAAAGTCAGCCGGTATATTTCGCTTTATTAGTCTTTGTAGTTCTTATAATGTACATAGAACCATTTTTTTACATTTTTTTTTTGTTGATTTTTTTTTTCTTTCATCCTTTTCAGATAAAAGAACAACAGCGTAGAGTGTATGTCATTTATAAGTTCTTACGAATGCTTGTTTCTACCGAATGCTAAAGAAAGTAGTGCCCTGAAATATCGAGGAGCCCTACTTTTAGGGTAGTTGGGTAAAAATATTGGGCTGAAGGCCGCATATTCGAGATTCTTATGATAGTAAGGAAGTCCAGGATTGTATTATTTTTTAAGTGCTAGTTATTAGTAATTTACTCTGAAAGTAATTGGCGAAAAGAATAAGAAAAAAATGCTTCGGTGTTTGTAGCTGCCAGTGCCAAGCTAGTTATTGCTCAAGTTAAATTGAAACGATTTAAGAATTTATTTTTTTTATTTTAAAACAATATAGTTGTGAGTATATTAGGGCTCTACTTTACCTTTATTTAAATATCGGATGAATTGTTAAATCGAAGGCCGAATATGTCGGCCTAAAGCCGAATATCGAAGTACGAGAGCCGAATGGCTGAAATGATGTAAACGATGCTTTATATTTGCACCCATTTTAACTTAAACTATCATCTAATATAATTACTTCGGCTTTCGGCTTCAGCATTTATTTTTAAAAGATAATGAAATTGTAATATTTTAATGTTTAACCGTAATCTCAGTAGGTATTTAGCCTTACTGAAAACTTGCGGCGCATTTTTGAAACACCCGTTTAAAAAAAATATAGTACTTACCAAATACCTAGTCATGTATAGTATTTTTATCTCACGAAGTGATGCGCGCTGCTTTACTTGTGATAACCAAGTGTAAAAACACGTAAATGTGTGAGTAAACGCAGGAGCTCTGGGTACCGTCTGAGACACGAGCGTTGTCGTATGTGTATGCGTATAGTGTGCTAACGCTACTCGTCTTCAAGCACACACTCACAGCGAGTTTGTACACTTGGTTACCACATGTAAAGCACGCGTCGCTTCTTGAGATAGAAATACTGTAGGAAGTTGTGATCTTAAAACGTGCAAGAAGGACGGTGTTGTGTCATCTCGCTCCCGCATTTTGTGACCGCGTGGCACGACTTCTGGCTACTTTTAGCATTCATTGAGCGTATCGATAAAATTGTAAAATTACGCCCCGTAAGTTTTTAGTGAAATCACGCTGCAATAGTATTATAACCCAGTGCACATTTTATGCTAAGTCTAGTCAGTACCTAAATTGCATTACCCACTTTCTTTCATTCAGAATCATAAGAAATTTGAAGGAAATAGGCTAGTTGACAGTTTTTGAGAAACCAATTAGTAATGTTTTAATCTCCTCAAAATATGAATATTTTAGCGAACAATTATTTATTACACAGACCTAGTTTCTTTTTTGATGATGTCAAATATAATGTTAAGCAATTTAATTTTGGTTGTCAAAACGGTGTGTGTATTTGAAAATGTATTTATTCCGGTCAAGCACCGCGCGTCGCCTATTGGCGACGAAACAATAGAAAATCAATTGTGTCTCATTAGCGGAGCTCGACAGATTAATCTGCACAAAACAGCACTGCTAAAATAAATGTTTGTTTGTGCCCTGCACGATTTTCGAGATATATGAAAAAAATGCGGACACTATAGCTTGACAATTTTGTCTTGACCTTGCGAAAATTGTATATGTCACCGGAAAATAACAAGAACCGCAAATTTATAAATTTCCTAGGAAATTTATAAACTTTCGTAGGATTCTAAACGAGAGATAAATTATATTATTTTACGCCCACATTTTCGTAAATTTATCAATTTGCGACGTCTGGTGGTAAATTTATAAACTAACGGATATCCATTCGTAAGATTCTAAACGGTTCGACCAATCACAGCAGAGCATTTAATTTTACGCTTTTTTTAAAATACGGAAAATAACACACTGCTCTCTGATTGGTCGATGTTGACAGTGGCAATGGTTGTGTCCATAGACTTAGGTACAATTATGGGTCTAGTTTAGTAACCTTAGCAAAATAAAACTATTGTCACAGTTCCAACACAGTTTCAACATTAAAAATTTTACAAGAAACACACGAACAACCGGTTTTTTTATGTTCCGTGGCGTGGCGAACAATGGCGGTAGAGAGGAAGGAAAAGGAACACGTAACATATTCAACCAATCAGAGCGCACATGGCGTTTGGTTATTGCGTACTTATTATTTTACGCGTGAATTCGGTAAGTTTATCAATTTCCGAAAATGTGGGCGTGAAATAATACAATTTATCTCTCGTTTAGAATCCTACGAAAGTTTATAAATTTCCTAGGAAATTTATAAATTTGCGATTCTTGTTATTTTCCGGTGACATACATATTTTGCCACCTAGCTGTGCCGAATCATACCGACCCTAACAAGTGTGTTGTACGCTTTGACGCGGCTGTAGCACAATTTTTAACTGCATGTTTTGCACGTGATAGTATTTTTTTTTTGTCTTATACACGGTGTAATCGAATTACCTGCTTACGTCTTAAGGGCCATTCAAATATTATGTAAGCAGTGTTTTAGTAATTTTTAACCGCGAAATTTTGATTTAATAATTTTTTTTTTTCAATTGGCAGCTCAGAAAATGTAAAATTCGCGTGAGAAAATTTGAATTTTGCGGACTACTTTGGTGCTTTCGCCTTAAGGGGGAAGCGGCAGGGTAGCCCGCAAAATTTAAATTTTCTTAAGTGTTTGACCCGCGAGCGTCACAAATATGACTTTACAGAGTTATAATCATAAGAGTCATCAACCTTCTGAGTATAATTAATAATTTTAACGATTATAATTCTGTAAATACATACCTGTTTCGCTCGCGCTAGGCAGATTGATAGGTTTATATTGAAACGGTCAAG
The DNA here is from genome assembly GCA_947508005.1 of Amphipoea lucens. Taxonomy (NCBI): domain Eukaryota; kingdom Metazoa; phylum Arthropoda; class Insecta; order Lepidoptera; family Noctuidae; genus Amphipoea; species Amphipoea lucens. The sequence goes on along the minus strand of OX382382.1, from coordinate 876,225 downwards.
TTTGAAATTGTCGTTATAGTTTCACAGCTGATTAAAAATATTATTAATATTATGCATAGATCAACATTGTCATCAGTGATGATAACCATTTTAAGTGACTAATGAACAAAAATTTAACTATGATTTAATTGACTTTTTTTGTATTTTTTTATTTATCAAAAAAAGGCTATTTGCCTTCCCCTTAAGCACAATATTATTTTCGATAGATTTTAATATTTTGCGAAATAGCTTAGTGCCTTCAAATTGTTATATTATCTCAAATTATATTTTATACGAAAGTTCATACTTCGGAACCTCTAAAAAAAATCTCGTTACGTAATTATTTTTAATACGACCAATATCTACGTAATTTTGTATACGTACGCATTTTACGTTTTTAATTTTTAAATCAAAATATTTCAAGTTTTAATGAGTTTTATACTTTTTTTTTGTTATTTTATATTCTTAAATTGTATGTTTATTTTGCTTTACTTATATGAATTGAATTATTTTATTAATTGGGATAAGTACATATATAAAAATAGGGGTAACCAACAATCTCGAAATTATAATTGTCACAATTTATGTGCCATACGTAGGTACATAATAATACTTATACATAATAAAAAATCATATAAAAAATATTGTTATTAAAATAAAAATAATTTAACATTTTTTTGTAAAACAAAATAACACCAGTTAGGTAGGTAGGTAATTGAAACCAGTTAAAATTAGAAAACTAAATAAAAACTTTTCTATATTAAGAAGTAAGAAAATGAATACATAATTACAGTAAGTTTCAGTGATCAATGAATCAACTAATTAAAAAATAAATATATAGTAAGGAGGTTTTGTGGGACACCCGGTTGGAACGAACTTCCTTCCGTATTAAATATCAGGCACAGTGAAATAAATTAACGGTTATGGGCAACTAAACGAAAAAATAAATTTGAATTTTTTATAAAAAAAAAAACAATATGTTAACTTTTTTCGGTCTATGAGCAGCACCCTATTTGCGTAAATGCGTAACACACTATTCATCTCAATCTGGATCATTTTGAAGGATATTGCTAATCCATTGCTTCATAATTATGTTCGAAAAAAAAATGTGTCTGCACAACAATGTAGATAATGCAATGAATATTGTTGAACTATCAACATGATAGCCATTGCTAGTAATAGTGTGTTACGCAAGTACCCCGCTGAGTATAAAGAGCGATAAGGAACTTCATTCTAATTAAATATGTATTTCATATAAAAATAATATTTCACAACGATTACCAGTTAGACTTAAAAAAAAAACCCAGTTCCAAATATAACCGGTCCAGTAGCTTTCAAACAAATTCGCATAAATATATAACTTTTATACCATTCGTCCTGTATATACCAATAAGTATAAAAAATGTACATAGTACGTTATTTTATCTATAATAGGTAGGTTGTAAGTAACTAAAGTGGTTTTGTATGTGCCTATACCCGATTTGGAAGCGGCGTGATGTTAAAAAGTACGCCAAAATATGTTAGTCAGTATTAGAAATTGCTAAAATTAGTTACAAGGCCATATTGTATGATCAAAGTGGATAATTAACTGTCAACTATATGTACAGTCAGAAAAAATAATTGTTAAGCAAATTGACATTAAATTGCCGTGTAATAGACATTTCATATGTACATGTCTAAGAATAATAGTTGTGATTTGAATATACGGACACTAAGTTGGTTTTAGATTTTCTGAACAATTATTTTCGCTGGCTTTACTTTGCCCGTAGAGTAAGATTCATATCAAGTTATTTTCATATCAATTGTAAATATAGTATTTTTTTTTGGCCATATTTTATTTATCATTTGAACAAGAAAAAAGTAAACTTTTATTGGTCACAAAAGTGACATTAAAATAATTCTATATCTATAAGTGTTTATTTTAGGCCTTTGGCTTATTATAATAATGAAATTCTTGGGTACATAGCAAATTTTTATGATATTGGATATTTAATTTTTTTACGATAGAAAACGCTTCATTTATTTTATTTATATTTTTAAGTGATATTTGAAATTGGCTACATTCCATATAATAACTACTTAGTCGCTTTGTCCAAATTATTTGCTCAGTGTTTATATTTTTTTTTAATTAAAATTTCCTTTATTTATCAAAATTTTATTATTTTTTATATTTTAAGATTTATATTTATCATACGTACTTTCAGAAAACACTCATGTTTTTCGTAGTATCTTTGACTTTAGGTAGGTAGGTACTTCTGACCCAGGTAAGGGATCTAGAAAAAACATTGTTAAAAGTTGGTTATAGTTATATTTGGTTATTTAAAACTAGGATATCTATATTATAAAATTATATTTTATTTATTTTTTAAAGTTTTCAGAATTTTCAAGGTTGTATAAACTATTAACTATTTAGCCGCTTTTTTTGAGAGCAATGGTGGGATAAAATGAATCAAATTTTAGTTTAGGAAATTAAAAGGTTTATGGGAAAAATATATAAAAAATGTTACGTAATTTAAAATAAAATTAGGCTGTCGATAGAAAATTAAAGTTTTTACTGTTAAAAGATAATACATTTCCTAAAATAGGCAGTACCGTATCCGAAAGTAATTTTATATTCAAAATAATCTTAAAAAGAAAAATAATAATAATACTCAAGTAAAGTTGCCTTTAATAATAGTCAATGTGAAAAAAATTTAAGTCCTTCGCTTTATAAATATACAAACAACTTTTAAAGTAAAATGTATATTAATAAAGTGATGCCATAGCCAGTCCGTTGTTAAAATTATAATAATAGAAGGGGAAAATCTTCACAAAATTATCGGCTAGAAAATTGTATAGATAGTGATATAAAAAATAGTATATAAATAAGATCTGGTGCCGTATTGTTGATAGTTGTTTAAAAATAAGCTTTTTATTAGTCCAAGAGAATTATAAAAAATATTCGAAAGGGGTTAGAAGATTTTTGTATGGAGGGTGGCCCTAAGGTCGGTCGCCATTTTGATTTTTTTTCAGAATCGCGGTGCACAACAAAACTTATATATTTAGATAGAGGACACTTATACAAACAAAAAATGTTATGTAACATAATATCCTAAAGCGTCAGGTTTCGGAGTTATTCACCGAAATATAATTCGAAATCAACAAAAAGGATCAAGGATTTTTTTGTTTTTTTTCCCTCCAGGTAAGCATATTGAACTATTGAGGTAATAGAAACGTTATGAAACCTTTATGGAGAACAAACAAATGAAGAATAGGCATTTTTTAAATAAATAATTAAAAACGGCTATTTATAGTTCGTTTTTTAATCCCAGAGACTAATAAAATTATTAATAAAACTAACTGACATTTGAGTCTTCTGTGTTTTCGTTTTTTTTTAGTATAGAAGTTTGACATTACACTTGTCAGATTAGTCTCTGGGATTAAAAAACGAACTATAAATTGCCGTGCTTAATTATTTATTTAAAAAATGTCTATTCTTCATTTGTTTCTTCTCCATAAAGGTTTCATAACGTTTCTATTACCTCAATAGTTCAATATGCTTACCTGGAGGGAAAAAAAACAAAAAAATCCTTGTTGTTTTCGACTTATATTTCGGTGAATAACTCCGAAACCTGACGCTTTAGGATATTATGTTATATAACATTTTTTGTTTGTATAAGTGTCCCCTATCTAAATATATAACTTTTGTTGTGCACCGCGATTCTGAAAAAAAATCAAAATGGCGGCTGATTTTAGGGCCAAAACCTTCAAACCCCTTTATAAAATGGACTAAAAATATTTCGAACATATAAATGGATATTTTTTTATCACCATCCAAATTTTTACAGGGTGTTCTACTCATGAATATGAACAACTTTCACTATGGGAACCAATCTGAAATCACGAAAAAAAAATTAAGTGTTTAATACAAAAGTTCAATACCTACTTGACCAAAATGTATGAAACAGCTGATTTTTTTTTCGTGATTTCAGAGTTGGTCCCATAGTGAAAGTTGTTCATATTCATGGGGTAGAACACCCTGTAAAAATTTGGATGGTCATAAAAAAAATCTTCCTGTATTGAAGAAAAAACTTTCTCTCTTCTATTTATTATAGTAATACTGAAAATTACTTTCAAAAGTCATCTGTATTCAACCAAGACAATTGCGGATTACACAAAAAATTAAATATTCTAATAAATAATTTAAAAGAAAACTGATTATAAGGCCCACTGTCATTACAAATCAGTAATCAATGCGTTTAGCGTTAACCTTTATGTTTCAAATTTCGCGCTAAACGCATGTACTGGTTCGTGTTGCAAATAGGCCTAATGGCGTTGGTCCACCGCCGCCGTCACCCGGACGTCATCGCCGAGAACGAGATGACGGCGCCGAAGTAGCGATAAGCCCGGAATACACATGCCTATAACTTATACAAAAGAATGCAAGTAGCTTGCAGTGGCGTGCATTGGTTTTCAGAATAGGTAGGCACTAGGCCGGGTCTAGTCTAAGCAAACGCGGTCACTAATCAGAAAAAAAAAGTGAGACCAAAAGTGTGGTTATTTGAGTAGGCATGCCTACTTAATGGTGATAAAATGCGAAGGTCGAACGTCATGGTATTACGCGTGAGATGTACGTATTTTTAATTTTGTCGTATTAACTAGAACGAGTAAAGACCAATGACAATATGCGAATAGTATGGGAGCCGAGTAGGCCGTCCGGCGACTGCCTACTGCCGCGCGTGTTTGTATGAATTTTGATTTTGTTTTTTGTTAGGTATGATAATTTTGTGAGTTTCTTAATTGTGAGGCACACACACTAAAATGTAATTGACAGGCTTATGTTGATATATCGAGGTCGGCACTGCTTATATGCAATGCACGGCACTGGTAGCTTGCACGCCGTGTGCCATAACAAGTTCTGATTGTTGACTACCATAATGGCATGCAAGGTATTACAGGCATGTGTATTCCGGGCTGTACATACATTTAAAATGTCACTCGGTTCGAATAATTTGAATAATCTTGTTTCTTGGTGACGGCGGCGGTGGATAAACGCTCGAAGTCTAAATGCCACAGGTTGGGTATCGGTGATTTTGATGCACGGTGCATCGTCATGTCTTAAAAACTTTGCTCATACTTAGTGATTTTTAAAACTGTAGTTTTCCTAATAAGAATCATTTAAAACTATCTAAATTATTAATTTACAATTTTTTTTTTTTATATATAATTGCTCCATGATGAATTGATGATATATTATTTGTATTGATACAAATTGAAATGATGATACAATCATAGTAGACTAACCTGGATAATGAAAGGCAAATCAAGACAAAATATCTAAAAGATTCGTGAAATTTCCTCTTAAGGGGTCATTGTACTCATCATTATGAACAACTTTTACTATGGGATCAAACCTGAAATCGTGAATAAAATCAGCTGTTCCCTACATTTATGTTCGCATAACTCGTCAAAATGTAGGGAACAGCAGATTTCTTTTTCGCGATTTCATGTTTGGTCCCATAGTAAAAGTTGTTCATAATGATGAGTACAATGATCCCTTAAGAGGAAAACGGTGATTAAAATTTTACGGTGTAAAAACTGCTGTCATTGGCTGGTTGAAACAACAACGAGCTAATCAAATCACTTGATATGGGTTTGGCAATCTTACCATTCTCCTACACTTATCCCAATATATTTGTGGTCGGCGCTACATGCCTTCTTCTTCTTCCATACTTCTCTATTATTATTCACCCCATCTTGGCAGTCACGTGCGGGCCTGCGGACGGAGAGTAATGGGTAGCTCACCGTCCGATCAGGACCAGGCCCGTGCCGGACGGCGCGTATGTGTTCCACGCGCGCCTCAAAGAGATGTCTGCATAAAGGAAGAGGCCTGTTAGGTCCGAAGCCTGCCGGGGTAGCGGGATTGTCCGAAAGGGTTACCGCTACCCTGGAACACAAAGGGCTAAGGAAGGAATACGGATGGTTTTTAGTCAGTAAGAGTCTGACACTCCCTTCCGCTCCACCCAGAGCGGGAGGGGTCATTTAATGATTTCCCATCCAAAAAAAACATCTTGGTAGTCACCCCCTTTCTAACCATATCATCTTTCACACAGTCCATCCATCGTTTCGTTGATGTTCCCCTACTCTTATAGCCATCTCATCATCATCATCATTTCAGCCGAAAGACGTCCGCTGCTGGACATAGGCCTCCCCCAAGCACCTCCACTTCGACCGGTTTTGTGCTTCTCGCATCCAACGAGTTCCTGCGGCCTTCACAAGGTCGTCGGTCCACCTTGTGGGAGGCCTTCCAACGCTACACCTTCCGGTACGCGGTCGCCACTCCAGAACCTTTCGGCCCCATCGGCCATCTGTTCTGCGAGGAATGTGGCCTGCCCACTGCCACTTAAGTTTGGCAATTCTTCGGGCTATGTCGGTTACCTTGGTTCTCTTGCGGATCTCTTCATTTCTGATTCGATCCCGCAGGGAAACTCCAAGCATAGCCCTCTCCATTGCCCTTTGGGTGACTTTCAGCCTTCTAATAAGGCCCATTGTGAGCGACCACGTTTCAGTGCCATATGTCATCACTGGCAACACGCACTGGTCAAAGACTTTCGTCTTGAGACACTGCGGTATGTGGGACGAGAAGATATTGCGAAGCTTCCCATCCCAGCCATCTATTCATACTCAAAACTTTCTTCATGACAATTTCCCCACTCCTCCGCATTACACAAATTTTCAGTCACCGGTGCACGGAGTTCCATAAGTTTGACAATCCGTCAGTTACTTTTTGTGTTGATGAGCCTTTAAAAGCAACCGATTGTGTTTCTTGCTTGTATCAAAGTAATCTTGATTGCCGTCCATTCGTTCGTCAAGATTCATTGCGTATATGAAAGATGCTCACACAAATTGTGCGCAACTTTCATATAATTATGCCTTTTGTATCAATACAAAATATGTTTTAACAAAACTTAATTTTATAAATTCAAATTGTATTTAATTTATTTTACTTTTATTGTTTATTAAGAGAAATATATTTATGTACAAGCTTAATATGCAGCTATAAATTTTTTCATTGCAAAAACGATTGTGATTCCTAATAATCTTCATAATTATTCGTTAAATTGGTTCGTCCCCTATTACATGGGACTTAAAACATAACTAGCGAAAAGTGGGTGTACTAAATACTTCTGCTTTACTCTCTGGAGAATGTAGGCGTGAGGTTTATTAACTAGTTTTTTTTTAACGAGTCCGCAAGTTTTTGCAATGAAAAATAATAATTGTGTCCTTAGCTATTGATTTCCAATCTCATAATATTTTATAATAATGTCTCAGGAGTTTCTTAACTCAATCAGTACGGTCTTTGAATCATGGCCGGTCCGAACTTAGCTCAGAAGGCTGCGCAATAACATTTTTTAAGAACCCAATGGTGATATGAAATGATTGTGTGTGAGAGAACATGCGCGAAGGTTCGGAGACCCTATGTTTAGACCGGCCATGATTCATTGGCTGTATTGTACTATTACTGTTCTAGTAAATAATAGTACCTGTGTCATTCCTCCAAATATAATTTCCCTTAATAGGTCTGTGATGATAATGCCTATTTTATAAAACACGTAATATAGAAATGTAATAATATTAATAGTGATTCGAGGTGGCCTATTTTTATTTTATTTTTATAGAAGACTTATTGGTTGTGTTTAAAATGAAAAATCGTTTTTTTTTTTTTTGTAAAGTTCTTAAGAATAATAAATATTGTCTATGATAATTCTTCAGACAGTATTATTGTGTGCCTGATGAAATTATTTATGAATATCTTTGGAAGAATAATCCGTTGGAAGGCTAGTAGTGTGTAAAGCCTGCCTATTATGTACAGACACCAACACGTCAAGCTACTACAAAATCTCAAATTTCTTTAATAGATTTTCAACTTTATTGCTAAAATGTAAGGTTCAAAGTTGATTGGGAAAATTTGACAGTTTCGGGTAGCTTGATGTGCTGGCGTCTGTACCTGAAATATAAACTTACAGTCGCACTTATGAGATTTAATGAAAAGTTCACTAATAAACTGTTGTCCCTAAGAGCTAAAAAAATACCTGGACAAATTAACAGATGAATATGAACAACTTTGACTATGGGACAACTCTGAAATATGAAAAACAAAGAAATTGTCGCATATAAACGTGCAATGCTTACGATCAAAATGTATGGAGCAGCAAATTTTTTAGATGAAAACTTTTTTTAGGTGCATTTTATGGTCTTTCTGAACAGTAACTTAGTCGTCACGCTCGGGTCAGTGACGCTGAACCGTGTATACTCGGTAAGTTTTCTTTTTTTTTTTTTTTTAGTAATTTTTATTCATGACCATGATCGTAAGTTTTCACTTCTATTGTGTGGCCATACTCTCTTGTTTTGTATTTCGGAGTTGGGCCAATTGTAAAAGTTATTCATATTAATGAGTATTGCCTTCTATAAAAGTAGATCTAGGTAATTTGATTGGACCTTACGTATGAAAAGACTCAACTAAGTTATCGTCAACTTAATGGCGCCGATTCTCTTGTTCACAAACTAAACTAAATTTAAGTTCAGTGCATCTTTTTCTTTCTATTTCATTAAGAAAAGGACAGGAGATAAATATTAGTTTAGTCCTGTCAAATTAAGATACTCCATAGACAATTTAGACGTGATTAAAAAAATTGGCTATTAAAAATACGTCAATTTACGTCAGGCACGGACTAATTTGACAGGTCTGAACAAGGGAATCGGCGCCAATGACTCATTAATTTAGTTAATGGCTCATTAAACGTAAATAGGTCGCCTCTCACTAAGTAGTGAAATAATAAAAAAGTGAGACTATGTTTTGAAGTGAGTCCCAAGCGATTGATATTACTGTATAAATTAGTTTTTCACAGATTATAAATAAATATGAGATGTTTAAGATATTGTTATAAGCTTCGCCTGTCCGTATGCGTAGTTCTAATGTCAACCAATTTTATAAATAAAAGTTTTTGGAACTGTGGCTTTGTTTCTTTTTAAAAACTCAAACTGCAATCTTTTTCTTAGCGATTCGATGGCAAAAAGTTTAAACATTTTTGGCCCAAAATTCAGGTGCGCGAACTCCGTTCATTGATGCAGTCATAAGGTCAAGTGCACAGGTAACAGGGCATGCGGCGCAGGGTGGAAGGTGGGTCATTGCATTTTAAACTGCCATAAGTATAATAAATACTTATAATATTACCTTCTTCTAGAGGTCATCTTGTTTCACATTTTCACTAATTCTAGCATAGGTAATCAGCAGTGATCGGAATAGGCTGAGTATATTTACCTAAAGTTTAAAGAACAGAGACGAAAATCGGAGACTTCAATTAAAAAGTCAAGACATAGCGCTGCAGCAATACCTACAGTGAAGCATGCCAAGACTACACCTCCGATATGTGTATACACGCACACATTTACAATCAAACTACACCTTACTAAGTGCACACATGTTTACGAAACCGGCCTCACTTTACTGTTGACAGCCCTTTGTCTTGGTTTTTTATTTGGTCTGAGAGTTCAGCACTAGAAATTTATTCTGCATCGAATCAAGAACATTTAATTTTTATTAAAAAAATAATTTAGACAAAACTTACATTTTGAAAACATAAAAAAACCTTATTTCAAATAGGTACCTATAAAAACTAAAAGGGCCATTTTTGATGTTTAAATTCAAACTTATAATGTATGATCCACTAAGATTTGCAATGAATATGTGGGTTACACCCATATAAGCAAATTATAGTATCTATGAAGATTCTAATTAACGGGTATCCCCTGTAATAGAAATTCTCCCTTTCGAAGATGTCCAACAGACTCAAATCTGTTGTCAAGAATTTCGTTGTCCTATGATCTGAAAATAAATATTTAAAAACAAACATTAGACAATATTGAAATTATTTTTCTTTCAAAACAGTTTTATCAAAACAAAAACAATAACCCCCAAACTGCTATCAAAGTATTTATATTGGTAAGTATTTATAGTCCTTGGTTATTTTTATATATTTGTATTGTAAGTTAGTTAGTCGTTTATTTTAGTAGGTATCTAGTGTATTTAGTAGTTGAAAATGGTTAATAAATAAAAACTTATTTTATTGGTAACTGTTACTGTTATCCTGCATCATCCCACAACTGGGCAAAGGCCTCTCCCCATGACTTCTCGCTCTTTCGATCCAGGGCTAAAGTGGACCACTAGTCGTTTGTTTTCTCCAGCTCGACCCGCCATCTTCTACGGGGTCTGCCGCGACGCCTTCTAGCTGTGTCAGGGCTCCACGTAGTGGATATTTCGGCCCACAGTCCATTGGGCATACGGCAGATGTGGCCAGTCCCACTTCAGCTTAGCGGCTTTTTGAGCAACGTCAGTAATCTGTGTTTTGGAGCGCAGTGTGGAGTTGCAAATATGGTCTGTCAATTCGAAGCCTACGCTTCATTGCACGTTGGCAAACCTTGAATTTGGACTTTTGAATGTTTGTCAAAGACCAAGCCTGGGATCCAAAGGTCAAAATGGGAAGGATGCACATATCCATAACTTTTCGCTTGAGTGTCAAAGGCAGGTTTATTATATCTATTTATTGTTATATTGGTAGTATATCAGATTTCCGAAAAATACATTTTCAGGAAAATTGACCAAGTTCCAAAAAATTCTGGTCAGTGGGTCGTCTTAGGGGCGGGTCAGTAACTTGCACAAAAGTATACAAACAGCTTACATGCCAGTATGCCAAAATGCCAGCATGCTTTTGTGCATGTTACAGGCATGCGTATTACGGGCTTTGCAGTAGGTACATACCTATGTAGCAGTAAGTTTCGTGTGGTTACTTCTTCATCGATACAATCATGTGTGAGTTGTGTGTGCAGAGCCTGCAGTCTTGTAGCTCGGTGTTGCGATGTAATAGGTAGGTGTTACAGTTAATATTAACCTTTTAACCGCCTACGTCGGATTAATCCGACAAAAATTTTCGTGCCCATTCCGCCAGAGTCGTATATATACGACCAAATAACACATCTCGTTTAATCTGTATTATTATTATATCATCACAGCTCGTTTCATCGGTATCTATTTATTTTTCGTTTTTTTTTTTTTTTCTCGGGATCTGGGGCACGACAACTGATATAAAGTCGGGCGGTTAAAGGGTTCAAAATGCATGATAACCAAAGTTCTGAGAACCCAGTCATACCAAGGGGTATCGTGTTACCCAGTAACTGGGTTGTGGAGGTCAGGTAGGCAGTCGTTCCGTGTAAAATACTGTTATTCTACTGCATCCGGTTAGACTTAAAGCCGACCCCAACAGAGTTGGGAAAAGGTGAGGCAGATTGATTTTTTGGTTTAGCTACTGAGCACGGGGTACTGCGTTCGATCCCCTTGTCGGGCAGTGATAGCTATTGCGTTTGCTTATTACGAAATTCTCAGTCCGGAGTCTGGATTTGTGCAGGGTTGATGGCAATAGGTTCGCCCCATTACACCTAGCGTCCTCCTGTCTGCTAAAAACAACATAACTACCGCGTTCACCATAATTAACCGTCTGCGTGAATAAGTAGGTAATACAATAGGTACTATTGTTCATAATGCTACGGCTACATTGTCGCGATAACGCGGACTACACTTCGCGCGCTCTATGTTGTAGGTACAGCGAGACGCCGAGCGGTGTACAACAGAGCGCGCGAATGTAGTTCGAGGACCTTTTGGCGCCGAATGACATTGACAGGGGGCGTTGTTTTTAAAGATTTGTGAAATGGGGTGTTGGCTGGCACCGATTTTCGCCACGCAGAATTCTTGTACGGGTATAATACCCGGCACGTAAGTTGGCAAGATATTTTGTAGTGGGGGAAGTTCGCGCATGCACAATTTCATACATTTTTACATGCGCGAACTTCCCCCACTACGAAATATCTTGCCAACTTACGTGCCGGTAACCGTACCTATAGTTGTCATTATGGTCGAAAATCCAGGGTAGACCGCGAAATTAAAAACGTATTTATGTTTTTTTTTTTCAATTTGTAGGTCGTGACAACCTGATACTGCAGGTTGTATGTTGATCTAAATATAGTAGGTACGATTCGCGGCCGTAACAAATATGTATTTACATAATTATAATCATAGGAACTCATGACGGCTTTGTTGGTATAGTGGTCGCAAGCGCTACTGCTGAGCGATTAGGTTCGATTTTTGGCAAAATGTTAGGTATTGGTTTTTTTCCATCTGGATTTCTCACTAGCAGCCCGGAGTCTGTGGCCCTGTTGGTGGCAATAGGCTCGTCCTCTATTACATGGGACTTGAACATAACTGGCGAAATGTTGGCACCTATACCTCGCGTAACCCTCCGGGGAAAGCAGGCGTGATGTTATGATAGGTAACATTGTGGAGTAAATAAAAAACTTGATGTAGGTTATAGTTTTCGGTAAAATTGATATGAGTCAGTTGAAGTAAATATGTATTTTATTACAAATCAGATTGTCATAGTATAAAGTTCTTAGTATCTAAGTCTTGTGTTATAATCTGTTCATTTTAGGATGGTTGATTACGTTACGTGCTAATTGCTTTTGATTTAGATATTTTCGAAAAGTCGTATTCGATTATACTGTAATGCTATTGTCTAATAAAATTAACGTGTAAATGAAGGTGAGGTGAGATGTCAATCCCTAAGTCCCTAACATCACTTGCACAGCTCACTTCGACTAAGTTTTCACGATGAAATTTTTGCAGAATAGATCAGGCTGATTCGTAAATTGTCGATCTAATTTCGACGTTGTAGATAAATCAGCCTTAAAATGACAAGCATTGATTTATTTGTATTTAATCTTAATTCCATAATATTGTATCAATGTGTAACCACAAAACGTTTGAAACATCGGGTACTTAATTGTATTTACACTAGACAATCAACTGAATTCTCCTCCAACTTGCAAAACAGTGTTGCCGCGTTAGCATGTGTCAAACCAACCATCACAAATTGAACAGAGTATATAGTAAGTTTATTGTCATAGTGCATTAAAGCTCATTTAACACATCCTCGGTATAATGCGGTAGCATCATCCGGTTACACCCGTAGTCGCAGATCAAGGAATCTAAGAAAACCTTGGCTAAACGGTCTCCTGTGTAGAAGAATGATTCTCGTTCAAATATGTTCAGTTTCGTCAAATCCCTCGATAAGAAGTTTTCTGTAGGCTTATCTGTGTGGAAAGAAATGTTTTGTTTAGTGAATGATTGTTTTAATGATGATGTGGTGGTTTTGGCAGAGAAAATGTTCTAATAGGTGTAAAAAGACACAAAAAAGCCGAAAGCCACTTGTAGGTACTCCCCGTCCAGAGTTTACCGCGCGACTAGCATACATACAACGTCCCGACATAAATAGTCCTCCTCCTCCTCCTCTATTCTCCTGATCCTCCCTTTTCTATTGTCACACTGCAGGACTATAGCCTCTTCTCATGCATAGCTGACCACGCTTGCTCACTATTTGTTAAAGATTTCAGACTGTTAAGTCCAAGTTTCTTCATGATGTCTTGTTCTCAGTATAGTAACTGTTTGTTACTCTCCCTCCCAGTCCCACAGACGTAGTCCTGCGGGGCAATTCTCGTAATTTTACGAACGTTCACAGTCTGATCTGTCTTAATCTGTCAAAAAAATACTACTAATTTCCCTATATTTTGACAAGTTTTCGACATTCGTTTGTCGCCGAGATGAGACTGCGAATAGATTTTGAACGTTTTAAATTACGAGAATTGGCCGTCTAGTCAAAAGCTATAGGTATCTATGAGAGTACATAGTTAGAATAACAACCTTTAGGATTGATAATGTAATGCGGCAGAGCGACAACGTCAGTGAAGACGTGCGCCTTGCACAAGTCCATATGGGTGCGGCTGGGTAGGTTCACTGTGATGCGGATCATTTCTGAAAACATTAGGTTTGGTTAGCTTGATTGCTGGTTGTCATTTGAAGTGCATATTTTTATTTACCTACTACTTTTTTTTTGTTCATATATGAAAGCAATAAATAAATATATCGAGTAAAATAAAAGTAGACTAAGCTACTCCTTATAATAATTATGAGCTACCTGTCAGTGAAAGTGTATTTTTTTTCACCACTGTTCTCAAAACGGTGAAGGAAAACATCGTGAGGAAACCGGCATGTTCTAGAAACGAAGACATGTGACATCTCCTGATTCACCCTCGGTTCGCGTGGTGAATTACGGCCCAGTTTCTCTCACAGAGAGAGGAGACTGTGTCCCAGCAGTAGGAACTATGCTCATGTTGTCCAGTAAGTGGGTTGTGGAAATCAGACAGGCGGTCATTCCATGTAATACTGGTATTGCTGCAACCGTTTAGACTGGAAGTCGACATCAACATAGTTTGGAAAAAGCTAGGCAGATACATAGTCAGCCTATAATGTTCCCACTGCTGGGACACAGGCCTCCTCTCAGTGAGAGGGAGTGGGCCGTAATCCACCACGTGGGTGGGCCCACGTGGTGGATTACGGCCCACTCCCTGTGCGGGTTGGGAGATGTCACATGTCTTCGAATTTTTGGTTCTAAGACATGCCGGTTTCCTCACGATGTTTTCCTTCCGTTTTGAGAGAAGTGGTGATTAAACAACTCGTAAGTCGCGGCCGTTACCACTGGACTACCACTACTCTTACAGATGATGATGACCTAAAATTATTTGGAGAAAAGTAGGTACTTACCATAGCGTGCATGAATATGGTAGTGATAGTAGGAGTCTTCCTTCTTGCTTCGATGTTGGATCAGCACTCGGTCTGACTCCAGGTCCAAGTTCGGGCAATCTATGGTCAGCACGGCCTTGTTTGTGTCGGTGTTGAAGCTGAAATAGTTTTTATTAAAAGGTATCTCTAAATACTGGCACGTGGCTCGTTGGTTCAATGGTCGCCAGCTCGACTGCTGACCGTGGGCTACTGCGGATTCAATTCCCAAGTTAGACAAAGTGTTATCGGGATTTTCGTAGTAGCAGTCCGGATTCACAATTTGTGCTCAGTTTAATAAATCAACTCAGTGTATCGCTGTCCACTGCTGCACACAGGCCTCTCCCAGGCTGCGCGACAACACTAAACTCCGCCTTCCGCATCCAGTCTGTCCCAGCCAGCTTTTTGAGGTCGTCCGTCCATATAGCTGGGGGGCGTCCCACATTACGCTAGCCGATACGCGGTCTCCACTCCAGGACTCGTCTGCTCCACCGGCCATTGGTCTTGCCCCCTATTACACAAGACTTGAATATACCTAACTAGCGAAGCGTTGGTTGGTTCTAAACCACACGTAACGTTCACAATAACGTTGTAAAAGCGATAATCGACGCAACATTTCTGCGTTACAATCAGTTGATGTACCTACCACTATATTTACAGACGAATTGAGAACTTCCTCTTTTTTTTAAGAAGTCGGTTTGAAAAGAGACTGTCTCTCTTATATAAATAACAGCGACGACGTTCAACAAATCCATATTTAGGTAGGTACATCATCCTTATAATAATACTTACAAAAACTCCGAAACGAAGCACTTGTCATGGTTCTTCACGATCAGATTCTGATCAATATACGAAGCGTTGAAGTGTGGAGTCTCGAAACGGAATTCCTTCACCGAGTATTTGTTGGGCAGACTTCCTTTCACCGTCTTCCTGCAGTTGGAGTTGGCAGCTAAGTTGTCGCGGATACATTTGTAGTCTTTTAAGACGCAAGGTCTGGCGATCTTGGCGAGAGCTGCAAGATAACTTGTTTATTGACACGAGGGAAAAGGTTTCCTATTCCTACTAGAAAATTGTGCATCGTTGACTGTGCAGGTCAAAAATATCGTGAGGAAATCGGCATGTCTTAAAACCGAAAATTTTAAGACAACCAACATGCTCAGGGCCAGCGTGGTGGATTACGGCCCACTCACAGAGAGAGCCTGTATCCCAGCTGTGAGAAAATTATAATTATGCTGATTATGACTGTAGGTATTTACATAATTAACTGTTGATTAACATAATCAGTAGATATATATGATGTTCCCACTGCTGCGACTCAGGCTTCCGGTCTGTGAGAGGGAGTGGGCAGTAATCCACCACGCAGGTCCATTGTGGGTAGGTTCTATATTCGAGGTTTCCTCACACTGTTTCCATTCGCCGTTTTGAGAGCAGTGCATGCGCGGTCCGAGGGGGGGGGTCGTGGGGGTCATGACCCCCCCCAAAATCATTCAAGCTGTCAAGAGTCTGAATGATTTACTTGCCTTATTAAACTTAAAACTGTGCATGAGCCACGAAAACCCCGATAGGCATATTCAAAAACATTAAGAACATCGGCAGACATGGGGACTGCCGACTGAAGTAAAAACTTAAAACTATGAAATGACTTCATTCCAAGGTTGCCTGGAAGAGATCGCAGAAAGCGATAAGGCCGCCCATTGTATATTTTGTAGTGTTTAATGTGTTTATTTCATGTTATGTATTTTTGTGGTGTACAATAAAGTATATATAAATAAATAAATGACTGTGGGTTTTCTAACGCGCCTAAAAATATTTTTCTTTAAAAGCGAGCGAAGCAAACTCGGGATATTGGGCACCCCGCTCGTACGTAAGGTTGAAAGGCTTAGGTAAGGCCAGATTCCAAAACCTAAACTGCTGTAAAACGAGTTTAAGCTTTTCGTCATAATTCGATAAAGTAAGTTCTCTTTTTGTATGATGGGTAAAAGAAAACAGACTATTCAAGGTGGGGTGCTAAAATTTTGAGGCTCGCTACGCTCATTCTTGCAATTGAAATTGGTTCTTGAGCTTTTCTTCAAAAGTCGACAAAGCAAGTAATTCCTAGTCCTTTTGGAATGATCGAAATTCGAAAGAAAATCGAACCAGAGCCCTGATTCACAAACATACGACAGGCTATCGTATCGAAAACCTGACATTTCGATAACCTGATTTGACTTCCCCTCAACAGCAAATAGCTGTTGGAAGAATAGCGGGCGTCTATTTGATTTAAACTGACAAAATTTTCGGGTTTTGGACTTGTGAACAGCATTGAGAAGACTCCTACGATAACAATGATTAATGTTCGATACGATACGGAAACATATCGAGTGTTTGTGAATAAGGGGGCAGGAGTGTGAAAAATTTTCGAGCTCGCTTCGCTCGCTCTTGCATTTTAGTTTCTTCTAGCTGCTTGAGCTTGCCTGCACAAGTCGACAATGTAACCCCTATTTCTACTTAAAAATATAAAACAAAACCTAATTAAATATAGGCGGGTTGTAAAAATTTTCGAGCTCGCTTCGCTCGCTCTCCCCACCCTGCACATTCTGTCATTCTAATACATACAACGAATTTTCGCAGCATTTAAGTAACAAATGTAAAAGCTGCGTCCCTGAATAGCATAAGTAATGTGGAGCTGGAGATGTACATGAACCTTAACATATCATCACGCCTTTAATCCCCAAAGGGTTGGGCAGGGGTCTACCTTCATATAGTACATACACCCACATTTCGCCAGTTATTAAGTGAAATGTCATAGAGAGCTAGCCTACTGCCGCCAACCGGGCACAAATCCTGACTCCAGGCTGCTTCTGAGAAATTTCTGATGGCAAAACCCATTAATACTTTACCCGACCTAGGAATCGAACCCAGCTAGGACCTCATGCTCAGCAGTAACGCTTGCGACCACTAGACCTACGAGATGAACCTCCCTTAAAATATTCCTCGGCAACCATGATGACCCCCCCCAAAATCTTGGGCTGCGACCGCGCCTGGAGCAGTGGTGATTAAATAAATCACACGAAGTAAAGTGCATATGCATATCTACCTGTCTGGGTTCGAACCGCGCCCTACTACATAAAATCACACCTTGTTTCCCCGAACTGTTAATTTTTTTTTTTTTACATACTATCCTGTCGCATCACCATGAACGATGTCATGGGGGGGAGGCTCATGACATGTTTCGAATGACCCAGAACACTTTTTCGGCGCGCCCCGGGGCGCCTCGCCACTTACCTATACGCGACTCTTATAATCTCCGAAGGGTAAGGCAGAGGTGTACCTACATGTAGTATCACCCTTTCTATTACGTTTAAGTCCCATGTAATAGGGGACGAGCCTATTGCCATCAACCATGCACTAATCTAAACTCCGGGCTGCTACTGAGAAATTCCAGAAAGAAAATCCAATAACATTTCCCGACTTGGGATTCGAAGCCAGGGCCTCATGTCATAGTAGATATAACTCGTTAAGTTACTACTGGGACACCACTGCTTATTTTAATGTTTACATAATTAATTATTGAACGCGTGTCTAGTACAAATGCCTGTCGTAAAATAATAGGAAACAGCCATAATCACAAAATAAACGTTACCTGTCGAACAGATCGCGATTACCACTAAAATAATGATAATTTTCGCCATCTTGCTGTAGAGGCGGCTGTCGTAAAATATAACTGATGAGCAACTAACGAAGAATTCGAGTACAATAATATAAAAATACTTATTTACTTTACTAAATTATACATTCTAGAGCAACTTTACTGAAACGATAATTTATTGCGTTTGTACAGTTGGGTGAATTATAGTCTGCATTGTATTAATCGATTTATTGTTATTAATCATTGTTTATTCTTCGATAATTTTGTAGCTAGTTTTGTCTGTACGTCATCTACTGAGATAAGTAGGTGCATTAATACGTACCCTTCATTCATGTTACACCACCCTAATTATCAAAATCAGCCACGTCAATGTTCCCACTGCTGGGACACAGGCTTCCTCTCTGTGAGAGGGAGTGGGCTGTAATCTACCACGCGGGCCCAGTGCGGGTTTGTAAATGTCACATGTCTTCGAATTTTTGGTTCTAGGAGATGCCGGTTTCCACACGATGTTTTCCTTCCGTTTTGAGAGAAGTGGTGATGAAATAAATTAACACAAAGTATAAACGAAATCATTGCCCAAGGATCCACTATGCCCTTTGTTCCACTGGAGGGTAATTCGATTGAACGTCGATAAACTCTCCAGAGCTGGATGGCACTCAAAAATTAGTTTGTTTCCTAAAGCTTTGAGCACAGATAGGCTCTCGGATAGGAATTTAAATATGCCTAAGCGCTTTACTGCCATTTACATTGAAAGATCGAACTGTGTGTGCCTAGTGGTGTGCATAGATATATAATGATGGGTATGTGAAAGTTAATATTGAGGTCAAGGGAGTGTACGCCAGCACCTGAACCGTTTGTGTTTTTGAGCCGTCTGTGTATGATGGATGGATGTTTGTTACCTACTCTTTCACGCAAAAACTACTGAACGGACTTTGATGAAACTTTCAAGTAATATAGCTTATACATCAGAAGAACACAGGATACTTTTTATACCGATATTCTCACGGGATCGACACTCATACGGGTAAAACCGCGGGGCGCAGCTAGTCATTAATAAACCTACAAGTGTTATTTGTCCTATAAAACTGCGTCACTCTGAAATACGACCGAATTTGTAACAAATATTGATACAGTACATTTGGCCATTCATGTGTTTGTTTTGTTATTAAATACTTTAAAATTTTCCAATTAGGTATTTACTGGAATCATGAAACAGATGTACCTATGTTGTTATTGCTTTGATTTGCGTTATTCTGAAAATAACTTGTGTAATTGGTATCAAACCTAAATAATGTCTTCTTAAAACAGATTTAAATTCCAACCACTGTTTTGTAATTCACCTTTCTGGTACTAGGTATACCTACTCGTAACTTAATATCACGCCTGTATTTTCCGAGTTAGGTGTAGTTCGAGGTGTATAGCAGAGGTACCTACCCACAATTCGCGAGTTTTTTTTTTAAGGTTTGTGTATTAGGGGGTAGATATCTACATTCTCGGAATAGCGTCTTTCGGAGATCATCACCTGTATCGTTAATTAAGAACATAGGGTGATTGGGAGACACTAATTGATCGACGATACAAAACAATTACTTTATCCTTTCTGCAACCATACGACAGGCTATCGTATCAAAAACCTGATTTGACTTGCCCTCAACAGCAAATACACACATCAAAAGTGTCTAGGGATCAAGCATTTTTATGCGGATTTCTTGAGATTGAGATGTGGCTTTGTAATAAATTTATGATTTTATAAATTTATATGGATCCTTTTTGGTGCATTTCATAATTTGAATCAGGAACTGTGAATCAAATTCGAGTAAAAGATGAAAATCAGCTGTCAATATTTTCCCTATAAAAACATACAACGCATTGAAGACATTATTAGTGCTACTGTTTCCCTACTACTGATTAAAACCAACGTTATTATGGAGCGGCGACGTCATTTAAGCAGGGAAGAAATGCTCAGAGCCGTGGGAATGATAGAAGCTGGTTCCCGGCAACGTACTGTGGCTTTAGCTCTGAATACAAGTCAGAGTGTTATCAGTCGACTTTGGACACGTTACCGAAGCACTGGTACCGTGGCTGAGCGCCATGGAGGACGGTATCGCTGCTGCACCACACGGAGACAAGACCGATACATTCAAATCTTAACTCGAAGAGCTCCAACAATAACCGCCATGATGTTAGCCGTGAGGCTTCATTACTCTTCAGGGAACTTAATTAGCGACCAAACAGTCAGAAACCGCTTGCATGAAGTGAACCTTCATTCCCGAAGACCGCTACGGGTACCACCTATAGCAATGCACAATCGTAGGATTCGATATCAATGGGCTCTTGAACACAGAAATTGGGCAGAAGAACAATGGCGTTTCGTGTGCTTTTCTGATGAGTCTCGTTTTGGTATGAGACCGGATACAAGACGTATACGACACTGAAGAACCCCTGGACGCCAACAGCGATTAAAATCCTGCCAGGAAGTCCATCCTTATAGTGGTGGAACCATCATGGTATGGGCGGGTATTTGGATCGGCGGAAGAACTGAGTTGATTTGGATCAGAGGCAACCTCAACGCTCAAATTTATGCTGAGACGATTGTATTAGACGTCATCGTTCCTCTACAAGTGCAAATCGGTCCCTTATTTCAGTTAATGCATGATAATGCACGACCGCACACCGCAAGAGTTGTAAGACAGACTCTCGCCGCAGCTAACATCACTGTCCAGCCCTGGCCTGCTCAGTCGCCAGACTTGAACCCGATTGAGCATGCATGGGATATGCTACAGAGAAGAGCTCTGCCGAATATGGAGGGTATCCAGTCGCAAGAAGACCTTTTTTTGTTGTTGCAACGAACATGGGCGGCCATTCCACAGCGTGATTTGGATGAACTCATTTTGAGTATGCCAAACCGATGTTCTTGTGTTGTTAGTGTTCGCGGTAGAAACACGGATTATTAATTGTTTAAGTTACCCAATAAAATTTTAAAGAAAACTGTTATTTCAGTATTTTTTTCGAACTTTTGTGTTAGTGGTTCAAATGTCAAAAATCCCTTTATTAGGAAAATGGAAAATTTCTTTATTAATGCAAAGGTGACTTGGTTTATCGTTACTGTGACAAACGAAAACACTTTATTCGATGAATCCTTAAAGAAAATTTTAATTAATATCAATCAGGAGAAAAGTTATTGCAAAAATATATGTTGATCCCTAGACACTTTTGATGTGTGTAGCTGTTGGAAGAATAGCGGGCGTCTATTTGATTTAAATTGACAAAATTTTCGGGTTTTGGACTTGTGAACAGCGTTTAGAAGACTCCTACGATAACAATGATTAATGTTCGATACGATACGGAAGCGTATCGAGTGTTTGTGAATAGCTATGCAGGACTACGTCAAATTACAACGAGTTTTGATTGGCTAACACTGCGTCAGAAGGCGTCACGTCACGATACAACATAGTAGTATGAATTCGGCTTTAGAATCATAATCACACTTCAATTCAAAATTAAGACATTATTGTATGCTATTTTTTTATTATTTGCTAGAATAATAATCATTAGTTGAATAGCATTAATTTTCCACGAAAATTATTAAGATATGACGATTTTTTATTTAAATATGAACAAAAAGCTTTAACCTTTTGAACGCCAATCACTTGTATACAAGTTCGAGATTTTCGTGCCCTCAGCGCCACTACTTGATTAGAAGTAATAATAGTATAAAATAAATATACGACTTTTACAAGACCTTTTATTTGGTTTTTATGGAAAATTGCCCTGTTATAAGCCATATTTTTAACTTTTTCACACATAATAAGTTCTTGTTTGTTTTATATTCAATAGAAACAAAAACGCCAGAAAATATTTTAATGCCCCCAACGCCAAGTACTTGATATAAAGTAAGCCAGTGATGGGACACGATGAAGACCTCGCTATATTTCATCTCTTCGAAACGATCATAAATACTATTATTGCAAGAAAATGACGTGAATAAATAATATTTTATAAATATTGTAAACTATAAACTACGTTTTATTCACCTTAATCAAGAATAAATGGGTTTTCTAATCATTGTCGATAGTGAAACACCGTTTGAAAAACCCATCCCTACAAAGTGGCTAGTTGTCAGTGCGCACAACGCCACGAACTTGTATAGAAGTAAATTTGTGACGTCATAAGCGGATGGGTTTCAAGGTCATAGTGACTGTGCATTTTAGTGTAGTGCAATGTTTACATTTTGTTTCTTTTTGAGTAGATTCAGGCTAAAATTTCCATTATGGACCGTTGATTTAGGAGTTCATTTTTTTTTTGTAGATAGTACTCATAAATAGAAAGCTTTTTACAAATTTTCAAGCTGCGGAATATCAAGGTTTACGAGATATAATTTTTTAAAGTTTCATACAAATTGGAAAATAGCACGCCATTTGCAAATTTTTAGGTTGGATAAATTGTCATGGTAGACGTCAAAGTTGACATTTCACGTTCCGTTGACGGTAGACGTGTATTTAATTCAATTTTGTCATATTTTTTATTTAAATTTTATTTTATTTTCACATACATACATACATACATAATCAGCCTATAATGTTCCCACTGCTGGGACACAGGCCTCCTCTCTGTGAGAGGGAGCGGGCCGTAATCTACCACGCGGGCCCAGTGCGGGTTGGTATTTTCACATATTCACATTTAAATTTGGTGTGTAATTAATGTGCACTATTTAGTCAAACTGGGGGGAAAGCTTCCCTTCCCCCCCAGTTTGACTAAATAGCGCTATTCTAACCTAAAAACTTTAACCATGGATATCTCCATAACCATGGGATTCCGCGGGGTGGGGATGGTACAGGGGGTAGGCCCCCTCCCCCCTTTCCTTCCCACCCCTCCACGCGCCATAAATCGATGGTCCATAATGGAAATTGTAACCTAATTAAAAAAAAAAAACACGTAGAAAACCACGTATCTAGCTTCTATTGATTGTATTTGGTTCTATTTATTGTAAGTAAACGAAATAAATTATGCATGAATCGGTTGAGGTTATGCACGTGTAACTCGACCACATTGAATAGATAAAAGAAAAATACCATAGACATCGACATCTAGACATCCTTATATCGAAAAAGATTTTGACGTGGCTCGAGCGCCAACGACTTGATATGAAGTAGAAGGATTACATTTGGAGACAAATAGGGATGTGCCTTCTAGAACACACGTCTAATAAATTTACAATTCTTTTCTTTTATTATGGGAAATATATCCAGGTTTTCATATTGATTTTTTTATGAAATAAAACAAAATATGAAAATACGGTATCAGTTTTTATTTAGCTTCGTAAATTGGTGAATAAACATTAATTTCAACTTATAATATTATTTGTCGATAGGACATTAATCCCATCCCTACATTTTACTATAGATACGTTATACATTTGTAGCGTGGCGCTGGAGGACACATCGCGTATTATATAGATGGGCGTCGAAAAGGTTAATTACAATATAACACTAAACTACTATACAATATCTTATTTTTATTTTATTTATTTGGGAAAATAAACGGTTACACATTACAAAATTACATAAAATATGAGCTACAGAGTGATTAAATGTATAACCCACGACATTTTCCACATATTATAAAGAAAAGTTATAAAACTAATGCGATGTGCGCTTACAGTGTGATAGTTAAAATAAAATTACACAAGTATCTTGCACAAGTATATAATAAAAAAAGTGAGGAGACCATTTTGGCATCAAAAAATTCGTCCGCATTGCTGTCAATGGGATAAGTGCCCAAAAGGATGGCAGCATTACCACGTTGGATGGCAATGCTGATTCTTTGGGAGAAAAATAGGCCAGCCCTCTCGTCACGTGAAGAGTCGACCAACCGCTTGGGGATGTCCCGAAATATTCGACGATGAGCACTCAAACTTCAAGACGCTAGTGAATCAACCACAAACGGCTCTAAACATTAGCTTCCAGTAAGGTTGTCAGAAGTGACTATCTCTGTACACTAAATAAATCTAAGTAGTAGTCTTATGTACCTATGATTATTGTTTTCCTGAATAAAACATCTTATTGATATAGACTATTTTATCAACAGGAGGGTAGAATGAACAGTAGTGGCAACGGCCACGACTTACCGAGTTTTAGGTCGGGGATTCGAACCCAGACAGGCGCTTAACTTTGTGTTAATTGTTTCATCACCATTCTCATTTATATTCTTTTGACATTAATATTTGCTAATATTTCATTATTATTTGCCACGGTGAAATTACCAAAATTGTTTTATTAATTATTAAATTAATGTTGCAAGTAATTGACTTGTATAACAATGTTGTGATACAGTAATAGCTTGAGATTTGCATGCTTCAAGGCGTAATATGGTTGACCTATGCTCTATTTTTTTTAACAACTTTATGTATTTACCCATATTAGCAAATAAATGATTTTGAATTTTGACCACTGCTCTCAAACCGGTAACGGAATTCATCGTGAGGAAACTGTCATGTTCTTGAACCAAAAATTAAGAAATGTAACATCCTCCAACCCGCACTGAGCCTGCGTGGTGGATTAGGGCCCACTCCATCTCACAAATGAGGTCTGTCTCCTAGCAGTGGGAGCATTGTAGGCTGATTATGCACATATATCTATCTAAGTAGTACATCCGTCATAGGAGGATTGTTTTCCTATAAAAGTCCATATAAAACAGCTTATTGCTATATTTCATCAATATGAGGGTACAATGATATTCCAAATATCCAAATAAAACCACGACACTATTAGTTACAAGTTTATTACATCGACACGATCACCATACAAGCTTACATATCTAGCTACCGTAGTACATAAAATTTAACATAATATTAACAAAAAATACCAAGCGTTTTTTTTTAAACAATAAAAAATTAGTAAAAATTACTTTCCATTTGGTTTTATAAGAGATTTTATTTATGTAATCAAGACTTAGGTTATATGTATCAAAAACTACAGTTTATTACGTGTATAATATAGTTATATTATATTTAATTTAGTGTAATAATATATTATATGAGTGTACAAGCGAAATTCGTTACTTAGAGCGCTCAAAATGTCAGAAAATCCGACATAGGTTTTTAAAATGTCGGATTTTTACTATAACCGCCATCTTGGTAAGATTTCATTGGACAACTTTCGGATAGGTATTTAACTAATGAAAGATTTCTTAAAACTGAAACCAGACGTCATATTTAGTGTTGCCAGAATAATATTAATCTTTCGCGTTTTTCGTAGAATGTCGGATTTCTTCACTAAATTCGACACGTAGAAAAATAAAGGCGTTTTTTTTCCTGTGGTAACTTTAAGCGCTCTAAGCCGCGGCTTATAATAAGAGTATAGATTACAATAATAGTACAGTATTATTAATATTAATAAGACACGATTTAGCCCGACACGAACTATTGCTCGTGGTTATAACGCCTTCAAATATATATTTATTTTGCCCTTTTTGAGCTAAATAAATTTCTATATTCTTAAATATATAATTTTGGTAGGAATATTCAAACACGTCAGCATACTATAGCACTGATTTTCTCGTACTTAATTATATTATTTTACTACATAGAAAACATATTTCCGACACCTTTTTACCTTCAAAGCTTTTGTAAAAACTTTACGTCAAAACTACACACGAATATAATTATTTTCTGTACTCGACGACATTGTTTTCTGACAGTTTTGAAATGTCGGATTTTTTACATCGTTCCAATAATTTATAGACAAGGGAATATATTCTGGGTACAAAATACGTATTTTTTATATTATAAACTCTACATAATTATTTATATTTTTATATACTAAACTACAAGAATTGGTGTTTTGTTACCTTCAGTGGACGAATCGCTTTCGCGGGCATCTATCCTAAGATTACAATGTATAATATAATATACACGAAGCTATATTCAACTTAAACATCTGTATTTTATGTTTAAGTTGAATATTATTTATAGAAAAAATGTTGTTTAAGCTGCGAATCACATAAGGCACGTTATATGAAAAATAAGATTGCATTTAATTTTTATCTGACAATCCGACATTTGAATATAAAATTATTTATGTTCAAACATTTATATAGGATTTCATTGAATATAAGTGCGAGTTACTCCGAAAAATTAAATGTTATTTTTAATTTATTAATTTAAATTACATCTTATTTTTATATTTTTTCGTAAATAATTTCACGAGACTTCGCCCGTCGGCACCATCACTATGCTATAAAAATAAAAACAATAAAAATAAAATTTTGTTTTTTAAATATTAAAATTCCTTTTATTAAATGCGTTAATGTTTGCAAGCTGCGTTAACCATTTGCCCGACATTTAACTGCCATGTTAACGGAGTCTCGGTCAAATGGTTAAATCTTAGTTTATTAGTACACAAATACTTTTTATATTAAGTAATTATTTTTAGTATATTTGTAAAATAATTGCACCATACGATCACTGTTGTATTCACGACATCCTGCTAAGGAGGTAGGTAGATTTACTTCATTTTAGCTGCATTTATTTAAAATATTACTACTTCTTTGTATTTCATGTCTGAATAAATATGTATAATTTCTATTATAACAATATGATATTTTATGTTTTTTGACATCTCTAGCTTTATTTACCTTCATTTCAATATATAAGTTAGCTGTATTTAATACCAGGACATCGTGAAGATTATTCAGTTAGTATAATTTTTAATAAAATGTATATTATAATTTATAAAATTAAATATATTCTGAAAATGGCACATCGTTTCATAATAAATCGGGCTGTATTTGAAGTTAGCTAGTTGCCGCGGTTTTTTATTATTATTTTTACTTAATGTTAAGTTATTTTAAAACCGTTTTCCTGTATATTTGCTGTAAGTATAATCCTATTTTTATTTTGAAGTTTTCAAACAGATTTTAGAGGTTACGAAATATTTGTTAAACAATGTTTTCTATATTTGTCCACAATACAGCCCTTTAAAAACGTTTTCATATAGAAGAAAGGCACGAAATATCCAAAAACAATTTATATAACAATACTATACGTAATGGCACAGTCGGTAAAATCGAAGGCATCGAATATAAGGTCCCCGTGGGGCTAGCACTTTGTGAAACGTGGGCAACTTGCCCAGCAGTGGGACTTGGATTTAGTTGTGTCAAAGAATACGTTTTGAACTATGTTAAAAAATGCTGCCTGATTTGTGAATGAGATCTTATGAAAACTACATATTAATGACACCATATTTTTTTTGCGCAAGCAATAATTTTATATGGAATGTGTGAATGGAGAATGGCAGCAAAACCATTTACGTAACGTCAATGTAAAGACATGATATATTATTTTAACAATATTCTTGAACGTTAAGATAGCTGAGACATTAATTTCAATGGATGAGCTATCTGTAAAATTGAAATTACCTTTAAAGCTCTTCTTAGTTTTTTTTTGTTGGCTTGCTGCGCGCTATGGTGTTTACTGTAAGTGCAGCAAGTAATTGTTATATAAATAAATAAAGCTACATATTTTCATGAACTTCAATAGATGAGTTATCTATGAATTGAAATGGCCTTAAACCCTTAGTATGTCGAACGTGGATCCGTGCGAGACACAATGGCTTTTTAATTGTTTCTGTAGTTGCTGCATTAAACCAAGTAAAGCTACCAATGTTGCTATTAAAAGCTACTTTTTCGACATCACCATTTTTATTATCGTTAAAACGGGTCCCGAAGTAAACTGCAGAAGTCTGTGAGTCTTTGACACGACTACCTCCAAGTATAAATAACAATTATAATAATTGAACGTCAAATCTCTAAGGCTGACTAAGACACCGTTTGTTTTAAATTAAATATTAGCACCTTACATTTTAGTTTTAATTTTAGTCATTTTTGCTTTCATTTGTGTTTTTAATCTTACATTTATTTATTTTTTATCTATTTATAACGTGTCGAAATATCTAATATTTTTATGTTTCATAAATATTTTGGTTTAAGTATAAAAGTTTTTAAATAAATATTTTAGTACTCTTAACAAACGTCGTTTTAAAATGTTAGATCAAAAACACAAAGACACACATTTAAATAAACACACTTTCTTTTTTAAGTAAAATTTTCAATAATTTTGAGATTTATATTAATATACAACAACTATACAATTTGCTTCGATAGATATTTTGTCAATTTTTTTTTTATATTTTATGTAAGGACACATGAATGAAACGGTTGAGATTCAAATGGACGACCTTATGATCGTAAATTAACACTTTAGCCACTGGGCTATTAGGTATATTTTTATAACTTGTCATATACGATTTCGAGACTACTTCCAACGAAGACTATCCTGTAAAAAAGTAAAAAGTCAAAATATCTATCAAAACATTTTCGAGACTTTTAGAAAACATCAAATTACAAACACGACTATTAAAATATAAATAATTTCAAAGTTCTTTTAAAACGTGCATAGTCCTTTTAATTTCAACACTTAAATAACGAACTACCGCAAGAAATGACCAGTAAAAACCTTTTTAAAATTCCCAAGTTGCTTGCCACGGTAAAAATTGAATTTTACAGGGGTAAACAACATTTTTTTAACCGAAAATATACTATGTACTAAATTCCGGTAGTTTCTTGTGGTAAATAAAAGCATTTTTTCACAGACACACAGTGAGACGCACCTTTTTAGAAATTGCCAAATTTCTTCGTGACAGTTGACGATGACTCTGACTTATGGGAACTGGTCATGACAGACTTCCTCTCAATGGTTTCCGAAGTAATTGTTTGTTTAGAGAACTTCTTATCCAAAGCATCTAATTCTTTGACCATTTCTGAAGGCTTTTTGACCTTTGTAACATTCGTGGTAGTTTGGTAGTCCGAGGACTGGAACTCCGAAGGCCTCATGAAAGATCGACTGGTATCCGAACTTAGTTTGGACTCTAAAGTGTTGAAGCGAGAGTCTAAAGTGCTGTACTTCGAATCATTATCGAATGACTTCGATAATTCATCGATTCCATCGAGCCGGATTGGTTCATATTTAGTGTTGGTGGTCGTCAAATTGACGGGTGAAGAACTGTAAATTTTTGTGGTAGTTATTTTCTGAGTACCATTCGGAATTTCTTTTACTTCTGTGGTAGTTTCTTCCATGAAGTTCGGACCACCGTAGCTAGAACTTTCCTTGTACGGGGATGCGATTCTATCATAATCTGGAGTCACTGCTTTGACCAGCTCGGTAGACCGATCAAACTTGGGTGTAGACATAAAAGGCGACTTGACTTCTTCACGGAACTCCGTTTTACTGAATTCCGTTTTAGGATACGATTGGTAAGACTCGCTGTGGACTTTAAATTCCGTCTGTTTTGTACCTCCAGGGATGGCTTCTGTAGATTTTTGATGCTCGGAAAATGTTTGACCAACACCATCGAATGGTTTTTTGAGGGTTGAGTAGATAGGTTCCTTGTCATCAAATTTAAGTTCTCTGGCGTTGAATTTGGGGCTCAGTGGGGTCTTGGGGGGCTCGTATCCATACTTCTGTTCTTTATAGTCGTAATGCGATGATTCATGTCTTTCGGATTTGGTTTCCAGGTGGCGCGGGGGGTCGTGAAGGGGGCGCGGGGTGTCGTGAAGGGGGCGCGGCGTGTCGTACAGACGTGTCTCGTAGCTGTAATGTTATTTTTAGTTGGTTACAGGTTGATTAAATTTTAATGTAGTACGTTATTGGTTTGAGTCGTTTATGGGTGGTAGATTTGCTATACGAAAAAAAATAAACTTATTGGAGATTGTCGCATGTAGTAGACTTTTCGATGATATTGTTCAACAAAAACATAACATCATGCCTGTTTTTCCCGAAGAGGCAGACAGAGGTGTTTATACGCACTCGTTTCGACAGTTATGTTAATTGTTAAGTCTCATAACTGACGAAATGTGGGTGTACTATAGGTACATCTCTGCCTCACCCTTTGGGGAACAGGCGTGATATTGTTATGGTTTTTAAGTCCCGTGTAATAAAGGGCGACTCTATTTCTATTTATTAGACAAAAAATTCCTGTATTAAATTAATATCAAAAGACTTCGAAATAAATTACAAGTTCTGTGTGCGTTTTATTGATTATTATACACACTTCCTTATTTTAAACTTGTTTTTACAGACAGGGTTATTGGAAAAACACCAACAACCTCTTAAGAGGTCATTGTACTCATCATTATGAACAACTTTTACTATGGGCTCAAAACTGAAATCGCGAAAAAAAATCAGCAGTTCCCTACCTACATTTTGACGAGTTATACGAACATAAATGTAGGGACCAGCTGATTTTTTTTCGCGATTTCAGGCTTGATCCCATAGTAAAAGTTGTTCATAATGATGAGTACAATGACCTCTTAAGAGGTTGTTAGTGTTTTTCCAATAACCCTGTATTTTTTAAATAACTATATTATTCACCCATAAATAACACAAGACCAAAAATTAATCAAATTATAAACCCCACCCCAATTTAAAAAAAAACCCTTTTTTTTAAACATTTTCCTTAACGTAACATTAAAACCAATTTGCTGAACAAAAAGTGATGAAGTTAGCCCTCATAGAAAGATTCCCGGAAGAGTTAAAGACACCAACACCGCCATGCCATGCCGGAAGAGTATTACAGTCAAGAAGAATTAGTTTCAGGCCACAAATGTCATTAGGAAACAGAATATTAGTACCTTTTTTTAATATTCAAGAAGTTTTGACAAACTGTCGGTTGAGTTGTCGAAATATTAGTAACACATTTTTATTTTTAGTTGTAACAACAAAAATGTTATATTCACAAAATTATTAAAGGACCAAGCTTATCATTCATTCAATCATTCGTTCATCAGACCTTTTTCTTTCATCAATAATAAATAAACTTTATTTATTTATTTTAATTAAAGTCTTACCCCCTTATTCATAAAACTTATCAAACCTATTTTAGTTAAAATGGGGTTTGTCTCTTTCTTACACACAGAAATGACAACGTGACAGATAAAGACAAACGTTCTATAAACCTATTTTAGCTAAAATAGAGATAAAATAGGATTATGAATAAGGGGGTTTATATATACAGTTACCAAAACGCTTTCGTATGTATGCAGAAGTGAACGAATTTATTTCGATTCACTTCACTCATCATTCAATCATTCTCACTCATTCATTCATTCGTTCTTTTCTTCTTACCATTCTTTACATTGTTTTCCCTTCTCCATTATTTCACCACCTACATAAAATGTTGTAGTACCCGCCCATTTATATATCACATCGAGTTTTAGTTAGTAATGTTCGGCCTTGCTGAGCGTTATCTGTTACTCATATCTGTGTGACAGTCTCTTTTTAATTAAAAAAGAATTCGTCATCCTATCTGGCCATCACAGAGACCTGCAGTCACATGTGTCTCTAACTGCACCGGCACCCATTCCCTTCATACAGCGCAGCTCATATGCGGTCCGGAATATTGCCATTTTTAAATGCTATATTTTAGAACTTGTATTGTGAAATAATTTTATTTCATATTTTGTTATTTGTATCCCATTTTATGCTGCACCGGTGGACATCATCACGTCAACGCCGGCTGTCGCTGAAAACCAGCGCTGGGGCTCTGTTTCGCATAGTGTCTTAGTATTATGCTGAGCGATGGTCTTTTTGCGTGGATATGACGCATATTTTTCCCCAACTTGCTCTTTTTTGTGTTTTTGTTCTTTTTTGCGTCAAGTTTACCAATTAAACATATCTACTGTCTTTCTTTTATAAGTGTGACTACGTGGTGGTACTTCTAGGACTAGCTCCTTCGCAGACAGCTCTATTACTAAAACTCGATGTATCATATTAACGGCCGACCGGTCAGTTCTGTAAACATCTCACTGTGAAACCTTAGGTGAAGAGACTTGTCATTTCACTTGATGCAGGGATTAACAATATTGAGAGCTCACGTTAACATATTAACATAGATCGTAAGCCACATTGTTACTAACATACTAGTATATAATATTACCATAGGATATATTGTTACTAACATATTTTATGTATTTTTGTATTTGTCAGTGTGGACCTTTTGTTGTCCGTCAAATAAATAAATAATTATTATTAAGCTCACTTCACATAAGTTTTCACGGTGTGACTTTTACAGCATAGAACGGCTGGTACTGTACCTACATGGCGTGTCCCGTCCCGCGGCCAGTGATGGTGTCATGTGCCACATATTAGCACAGTGTGCCCCGTACCTACCCGATGAGGTTGCCAGGTTGTGATGATGAAACTGATGGTTTGATGATGATTTGTTATAACAGGATAGTTTTTTATGTGAATTTTGAAGTTTTTTATTTTTATGATAGAAATAATGAATGTTTTTTTTTTTTAAACTTAAATGTTTTTTTCCGTTGTATTGCCAGTTTATGGCCTTTCAGTAAACCATATCTTTGATAGTATATGGTTGTTATATTTCTGATGGTTACTGCCTTTTACGGCAACCACGAGATGAGATTCAAAGGCTTTTGTAAAGCCATTTCATATTTAAAAATAAATGTGTATTACCCAAAATGATTTTTAGTAACTACAATGAAAGATGACTCATGAAATTAAATATTAAATTTTACCGAAACTAAAAGTCATTTACCCCTTCAATTTTATTACCCAAAATGACACGACAAACGACATTTTATCCCCACACAGAAACTCAGGAACCAATCCCCACATTTTTCACCCCAACCAATTTAAAACTACCCCCTTACCTGGCAACCCAGTGCATAACAAAACAAAAGGTAGAAGAGGAACATCACAAACCGCTTATCACTTAGCCGTATCCTCGCACCTAAGTAGCGAAGCCCTGCGCGGCGGGGGCGGGGGCGCGCGCTCCCGGCGGTACGGCACCCGCTCCTCGCCCACCAGGAGCGCCGTGCGTACCTCGGGCAGGGTTAGCGACCGCACTGTCACCTCCTCTAGGCTTGTCCTTGTGAAGCACCCCATGCAGGTTAGTTAGATTAGATTAGTTTGTCAAAGGGGGTTCTGTGGTGGTAAGGTTTTTTTTGTCATTATGTACGATAAAATATCGATGTTTGTGGTGTCGATATCGATATAATGTTGGATGACATTGCTGCCACAACGAATACGTTCTTGATATTAAGAAAAAAAAAATCCTTATAAACCATCGTATTTCTATCTAAAAACTGTACCACCATTAAAAACCTCGCAAAAATAAGTAACGGAGCATGCCTAGTTAGTGCTCTATGTATAAGGTACACAGTATAAAGTAATAATACACAAGCTATACACAAGTATTATGTACAGAACGATGGCTCGATCCGCTTGCGCATATGTTAGGAGCGTCGGAGTCAAGCAGATATGTTTGTAACCACCGGTTTTTGAAAGTCTGTGGCAAATTATTTTGATATTAGGTATTTGAAGACTTTTATATCTCTGTAAGGGCCTATGGACACGGCTTTATTTTATGCGTCGTCGACACG
Organism: Amphipoea lucens; assembly: GCA_947508005.1. Lineage (NCBI taxonomy): Eukaryota > Metazoa > Arthropoda > Insecta > Lepidoptera > Noctuidae > Amphipoea > Amphipoea lucens. The sequence goes on along the minus strand of OX382382.1, from coordinate 842,458 downwards.
TGTATTTTTTCTGTTTTTTATATTTTTATGGTGTATCTTTTTGTTGTAATACCATAAGCATAAACAGCCTATAATGCTCCCACTGCTGGGACACAGTCCTCCTTTCTCCGAGAGGGAGCGGGCTGTAATCCACCACGCGGACCCAGTGCGGGTTGGTAGATGTCATATGTCTTAGAATTTTTGGTTCTAGGAGGGTAATGCCAATAAATGCATTTTTATTTCTTTCTTTTCTTTGTATACGCGCTGTAAACGCAACCAGCGCTGCATTTTTAAGGCAATAAACGAGCCGCCGACGCTTATTACATAAAACGCCATTTGCATAGACCCTAATGCCTAATTTACGCGCTGCGATGTAACTGTCAGTAGCATACCATTAGTTGAAGCAACAAAACAACGATTTGCACAATTCATTTGTTGCTTATATTGTATTGTATGCCACAGGCCAGAAACTTGCATCATGTAAATGGGGTTTAAAAATACAATGTGCATAAAACTGTCTTTCAAAAACCGGAGGCCATGTGTACAATTTTGTTGGTATTTTCATGAATTCGATTGCCATAAGGAACAAATATTTGTATGTCTTACAAATAGTTGTTCCGGGTCGGGTTGTAGATCGGGATGACAATTTTTTTTTGTTTGTTTGTATAAAATAATAAATAAAAATAAAGCAAAAATATATAGTGTGGCAAAAACGTTCCTAGCATATTGCAAAGCGGAATTCAAGCTTGTATGGACGCTCACAAAAAGGTATTTACATTCTGTATGTATATGTATTTATTTACATATGTATAGTTGATTTTAATATTACTTGTCGACAATGTAAACAAAGAAAATAAAGACTGTATTGTTAGTGTAGTGATCACAAGCGCCCGAGCTGAGTGTGGGGTCTACTGGGTGCTGAAGTTTGATTGCTAAGTCGGGCAACGTTTTATTAGGTTTTCTATTAGAAATTTCTCAGTAGCAGCCAGGGTGTATTTATGCCCGGCTTGCTTGCATGGGATTTAAAAAGGAATTTGAACTCTTTTATAAATAAAGAATGGAATATTACTGTAGTTATTTTTATCATGTATGTATATATTTTAGGTGTATACCCGCAGGTATAGGTATTATCAAGTAAAATCAAAGAATGTATACAGGGTTATTGGAAAAACACCAACAACCTCTTAAGAGGTCATTGTACTCATCATTATGAACAACTTTTACTATGGGACCAAACCTGAAATCGCGAAAAAAAAATCAGCTGTTCCATACATTTTGACGAGTTCTACGAACATAAATGTAGGGAACAGCTGTTTTTTTTTCGCGATTGCAGGTTGTTCCCATAGTAAAAGTTGTTCATAATGATGAGTACAATGACCTCTTAAGAGGTTGTTGGTGTTTTTCAAATAACCCTGTATATTTATTTTTTTCGTAATTTTCTTTCAAGTATATTTCTGTCAATATTTTTAACCATATTAACATTGCCACATAAAATAACATTGCAATCAACTATAATATATGTATAATGTATGTAAAAGCTTTGTTTTTTAAACTTACTCTTGATTCATCGTTCTGTCATTGGAAGAGACTCTGCAATGAAAGGCACATGAGACTCAACTAGGCATAGATTTAGGTAACTAGGCACAGATTTAGGACACTAAACCCTGTTCCTAAAGTATCTGTTGAAACTGTAAACAAAATTTGTCCAGGTTCTTACGTAATCACTCGCTACACACACAACACATTTATCTGTATTTAGAACGTTTTAACTTTATATCTACTTACCACTTTTTCCAACAATTGTTGTTTAAAAAAAAATGTTAAATTGTAATTGAAAATCTTCGACGAGAATTGAGGTTATATAAAATTGTTATCATTATAAATATTACCTCTATTTTCAAATGATAAATATGTTTATGGTGATTTAAAATTAGAATTTTGGGACTCAATTTGTGCACGTTTTCTAATCTATTTGTTTACATTTTCATACGATACTTTTTGAACAGACTATAGGCATAGATCTAGGATTAAATCTAGGTTCAAAGCTAGGATAGACAGTTTTAAAGCTAGACCAGTCTGTGGTGCAAGGGTATAGTTGATAGTTAGTGTTGATATTGGCCGGGTAAACTAAAAATTGTTACGGTAAATTAACAGCTTTACCGTAAAAACAGATTAAAGTATAAATATAATTCAATAGATAAGTCGTTTTTTAACATTTAAATTACCCGAACACTATTAACACTAACCGTAGTTTTAACACTAAATTGTCATGTTTTCTAACAGATACAAGATATAATCTATATTCTGCTTAGCATACATTGTGTAAGCGTGAAGACATGCATGAAGTATAGAAATGTGTATGACAGTAAAATAAACAAACTTTAAGGCCTGTATTCCACCAAGGGTTACACAAATAAAAATCTTATTGCTAAAAAGATTACAGCGATTTTACATTGGCCCCAAACTAGGCAAGCCTGTATCTTGCTTGGGCACCAATTTGGAGGGTTTACCATTTAAGTACACCCACATTTCGCAAGTAATGTTTAAGTCCCATGTAATAGGGGTGAAAATAAATGCTCATAATATAAGGCTGTTATAGCGAGTCTTTGCTACAATTAAATCATGTTTTGTTTAGGGGAAAAAATGGATGGCTTGCCATTTATTTTACTGTTCACAAGTTTGGTAATGAAAAGAAAACAGTGTTGCATGACTAATAGTGTCATTTGAAGCTTTCTAACTGTTATATTTTCTACTCTAAATATTGTAATTATGTAACATCTACACATTGAATATTACTTTAACGGATTATTTTGCGAATTACAGTCTTTTCTAAAATTTTCCGGGTATTTTGAACAATTATGCGGTCAAATCGCTGAATAACCGGTAAAAGTAATTTATTCTTAAAATATAGGTAATTATTCTAACCTTGAGTTTGGCTTCCATAGTGTTTGTATATTTGTGTTCGTAATCTTATAAACTATAATATATAGGTATATATAATTTGAATAGTAGGCACATATCATAAGTTGTGAAGGCACTTTGAAAAAGTAGTTTTTTGTATATAAAAGTATTAAATAGTTTAATAATCATCTGTTTGTGTCCGATGGCAGCGTGGAAAGCAAAAGTTTGGGAGTTAATAATTTGGAAAAAATTGTGTTAGAATTGTTGTGTTGTTGAATCAAAATGGCTGTTGTTTTTGGTGGTGAAACTGTCTGGATTTATTATATTTGATATTTTAAATTGAATGTATTATGTGATAAAAAAATACGAATTATATATATTCTATAAATATAATATAAGAGTTTTCAAGACTAAAGTCTTATGATATCTTCTTTCAAACTAAAGGCTGTAAGTTTAATTATATGTTTAGCCAATAACTGCCTTTTTTATTTGATCACAAATACACATAAAAATTAATTCTAGAGATGATGCACAAATAAATATTTAACAAGTCTAAGGACCGAGTATTTTCTTGCACAATAATAAAATATTTTTGATCAAAATGATTTCCTTAGTGTAAGTTTCCCCTTTAAGCATCAGCAGTTTTTAGACAATCTTTATAAAATCAACAGGTATAACTATCTTCCCTATCAGTTGCACCACCAAAAACAATTAAAAAAAAATGACCAAAAACTTGAAAAATCACTTACCGAGTAGTAAATCCTTCATAATTCTGTTTGGGCTCTTCCTGTGGTCTGAAACTCGAGAACGTTGGACTCTGAACCGTATACTGCTTCTCCTCTCTAAACTGGTTATAACCAGAATTCTGACTGTACGATGACTGGTTCAGAGACGACTGGTTCAAAGTCGACTGGTTTTGAGTCGACTGGTTCAAAGTTGACAAATTGTTAAAGTTTTCCGGTCTTGCAGGTACTGTCGGACTTTTAGGGGTTGTATATCCGTATCCGGGTGAAACAGGGCTCTTTGCAGGTTGGCCGGGCGTTCCGTGTATAGACTGGTTGAGGTGGGAAATGTGTGTGCTTATGTTGGTAGTGTTGTGCGTCGTTTGTGTTGTGTTGTGTGGGGAGAAGGTGCTGTTGGGGCTGTACGTTGTGTTCGCGAAGCTGCTGTTTGGGGTTTTGAATCTGTGGAAAGTGGGATAAAATTATTATTTACCTCAGGAAACCTAAAGGTTGACTGGCAGAAAATCCGTTGCATAAAAAATATTTTGAGCACATTTTTTACTTTCTTATTGTTCCGACTACGTCATTTCCAACACGAAGACCTTGTCCAGAAGGGGCAAATTCGCCGCGAAACGTTTCGCGCGAATTCATTCGCGCGTTCACGAGATACTAGGCGCCAATACGTCGCGTCCACAAGCATCGCGCGATATCAAAATACGCGCGTAAATCGCGTGCAGTTCGCCAGACTCTCGACTCACGCTTGAATCGCGCGTATTGCGCACGAGTCGAGATACTAGAGACTCCTTGTTGCGTCCAGTTGACGCGCGAACTCAAGACCGTTCAACTCCATGTTTTCTACTGACAAATGAAATTCGAACCCAAATACTCGCGCGTTGGTACGCTCCTTCTAGACGTAACAGTCGCGCGTAATACGCACGAGATAATCGCGGCGAATTCGCCCTTTCTGGACAAGCTCTTAGAATGAAGATAATAGTTTCAAAAGGTAATACGTGTCCGTTTCGTGGCTTAGAAGTCTGTTTGAAAATTGCTTAGCTGCTTGACCATGGCATAGAAGTCAATTTAAATCTGCCTAGCCTTTTCAGAACTATTTTGCGGTCGACTTCCTTCCTAACCGGCTGCAGTTGAATAGCAGTATTTTACAAGGAGCGATTGCCTATCTGAATTCCACAACCCAGTTACTGGGTAATACGATAACCCTTGGTAAGATTGGTTGTTAAACTTTAGGGCTTCTGACTACCCGTAACGACGGCCACAGATCTACGAATGACAGTCGGGACCAACGGCTTAGCGTGCTTGCCGATTAATATCAACGGTATTTTTTTTAACTCGGAAAGTAAATTCTTCAAATTACTAAGATTTCATGAAGATTATAAGATATTCAGTTCTTTAACATACATGGTCAAATAAAATTAGTTAGCGAAACTTTGCAGACCTGATGGGTATAACATTAGTTGTCAGGCATTCCTACTCAGTGGCGTGCATTGGTTTTCAGAATAGGTAGGCACTAGGCCGGGTCTAGTCTAGGTAAACGCGGTCACTAATCAGAAAAAAAATGAGGTCACAAAATGTGGGTATTTGAGTAATGCCTACTCAAATAATAAATGATAATGATGATAAATTGCGAAGGTCGAACGTCATGGTATTAGGCGTGAGACGTACGTATTTTTAATTTTGTCGTATTAACTTGAACGAGTAAAGACCAATGACAATGTGCGAATAGTACGGGAGCCGAGTAGGCCGTCCGGCTACTGCCTACTGCCGCGCGTGTTTGTATGAAGATTTTGTTTTTTGTTAGGTATGATACACTAAAATGTAATTGACAGGCTTATGTTGATATATCGAGGTAGGCACTGCTTATATGCCTATATGCAATGCACGTCACTGTTCCTACTGAACTGTCTCTATTTGGCACAGCCAATGTCTTTTTTGGTTATTTCTTATTGTCTCTGAGCTTTTGTGCCCAATAAATAATATTTGTTTTCTATCCAGGTCAGTGTTTGTGCTTACCGATGCTGCTGCGACGCGTCACTGTTATATCCTAGCTGCACATCTGTGTCCGTGTCATCTCCCGACGTCTCTCCGGCGCGTATCTTGTACTTCGCTTGTCTGATGGCAGTGAGTCGGCCCCGGGCTTCCTCTAACTCTTTTTCTATGCGAAGGACTTCGGACCTGGTGAGAGAGATTTGCAATGTTAGTTAAGATATTTTGAAAAGTAAAAACCTCGTTTCTTTTAAAGAAGATAGTCATGTTGTTGTGCTAAACCTGCAAATTTGTATTGTTTTGTTTCACATAAACGTATATGAGCATTTATGAAACGTCTGAAGCTAGGTGCACGGTTCAAATTAGTCGTTTCCTATGAAGAAGAGCCGGCAAAAAAACCCGTGGTTACTCTTTTAAATTATGGACTCGCATGTCCTAGAATTCCTTGTCCTTCCCAACTTGTGGAAGGCCTGTCCCTTATGGATAGGCCTTACAAAAGATGGACCAATGACTTGGTGAAGGTCGCAAGAAGCAGCAATGTGTTGCCGCTCGGGCGAGGCGTAGTGCTCACCTGGCGTCGATCTCCTGCGCGATGCCGCCGACCATGCGACGGTTGAGCACGAGACTGCGCTCCTCCTCCGTCTGGATGGCGTCCCGTGCGGCGCGCACGAGGTTGTCGGTGGAACGGATCACTTCCGCGCCGGCCGACTGCAGGCGGCGGGTCGATTCCGATGATGGGTCGGCTTTCACCTGGGAACAATTATACATACATATTGAAATCAAGATGCAACTGTACAAGGATCTTCGAGCGCGTGACAATAATTGGAACAAACGCCGCCATCTTGCATTTTCAATACAATTTCAGAAATGTGTCTGATAAAGCACTGCTTGTAGTCATACATACATAATCAGCCTATAATGTTCCCACTGCTGGGACACAGGCCTCCTCTCAGTGAGAGGGAGTGGGCCGTCATCCACCACGCGGGCCTAGTGCGGGTTGGTAGATGTCACATATCTTCGAATTTTTGGTTCTAGGACATGTTTCCTCACGATGTTTTCCTTCACCGTTTTGAGAGCAGTGGTTATGAAATAATTTACACAAAGTAAAGCGCCTGTCTGGGTTCGAACCTACGACCTACAACTCGTAAATCGTGTCCGTTACCACTGGGCCACCACTGATCTGTAGTCAAATACTCTTTATTGTACAAATAAGAACTTTTGAGAGTTACATAGGGTGTTACAACAATGGATAGTCTTATCGCTAAAAGCGATTTTTTACAGACAAAAAATTAAAATTCTAACCGAAAATCGTTTACTCAAATTAGGGTGTGAATTAGCTCATGGTGGCACAGCAGCGCGGGTAGATTTACCAAAGTTAAGCTACGCTTGCCGCGGTCATTTCGTGGATGGGTGAATGTTCATTATATTCGTAGAAATGAATGTGAACAAGTGTTTTATATAAACCTTATTCGTATGCAAATAATATTCATATTTGTTTGAAACGGTTACAAAGCTTAGCTTATAAGTAAAGTCAAAGTAAAATCTGTGAATTCTGCCCTAAGTAATTCTAGTCTAAGTGTACCATACCTTGCAAGCCACCAGCAGCTGCGCCGTGGACGACGCTACCTGCCGCGCGCTGGAGATGAGCCTCTCCTCCGAGCCTGCTCCCTGCACTAAAGCATTGGCAGCCTCCACCAAGGAGTGTGCTGCAGCGGCCACGAGCCTGGCTGCGGAGATCAGACCCTCGGACCACTGCCCGTCGTCTGATGATGAGGTGGGGCGGCGGGCTACTTTGCCCTGGGAAGAAAAAGGTAACATTAAAAAATATACTAGCGTTATGAATCTGTATGCATGTCTGTATTTAGGCATATTTCGGTATAATGTGGAGAAATTATGATGTATTGTTACGTTATTAATTATTATTATTCGTACAATGGCGGTAGGTCGGTACCGACTCACATTATACAACACGTTAACATTATGCAAATAAATAAATTCTGAGTTTATCGCTAAATCTGCTTCAAGTCTATAAGACTTTCATTTTTTTAAATTAATTGTAAAAAGGTGTTTACGACTGTCTTTTTTAAAATCAATTTAAAAAAAAAGTGTTAACGATTTTTTTTTTAATTAATTTTCAAAAGGTCTTTACTTCCCCCTGTTTTTAAATTAATTTTAAATAGGTATTTACGATTTTTTTTTAATATAGACAAGTCCATTTAAAAAAATATCTTTGCATCTTTGTCAGAATATTATTCTAAACCAACCTGATCAATAAGCTCCCTCTGCGCGGCTGACGCAGCCCTGACAAGCGCTGACGTGGCCGTGATGATGGACTTGGCAGCCTCCAGGATCATCTCGTCGAAGTTCAGGCTCTCATCCGCTTCCTGCAGACAAGGGGAGGGAAGGTTTGAGAATCATATATTATGATGATGGGACATACAAGGATATAACATAAGTTAGACAGAATGAAATATTAAACAAACAACACAATAAAATAATAGATATCAGTGTCAAAAATATGAGGTGTTTCAAAATTAATCCAACAAACTTTAAGAGGTGCTTTAGACCATTGAACTGAACAACTTTCACTATGGAACCAACTCTGAAATCACAAAAAAAAACTGCTGTTTATACAAAAGTTCAATACCTTCTTGACCAAAATGTATGAAACAGCAATTTTTTTTTTTCGTGATTTCAGAGTTGGTCCCATAGTGAAAGTTGTTCAGTTCGATGGTCTACCTCTTAAAGTTTGTACCTCACCCAAAGTTTGCATCTCTTAAAGTTTGTTGGGTTAATTTTGAAACACCTTATATAAGAACGTTTGTCCCTTTATTATTAACTCTCACTACATGCACATAAGATAGAATATTAAAAGTACATAAGACAAACATTGAAAAATATTTATAAACATTACAAGACATACAATAATGTTACAGGCAAAACCCAATGTTGCAATTTTCCAATAGTTAGATTTAACTAACGAATATAATTATTATGAATAGAATTAAAAGTTTTTTCAATCAATTTCTAACTTAATGAATAAATCGATGAATTTATTACAAAATTCAATTAAAATTAGTCAGATATTCGGGTTTAGCCAGTAACACAAAACATACGTAATACAAACATTTATACAGGGTGAAATTGAATTCATGGGCATCCTTTTAAGGGGTCATTGTAATCATCATTATGAACAACTTTTACTATGGGACTAAACCTAAAATCGCAAAAAAAAATCAGCTGTTCCTTACATTTATGTTCACATAACTCGTCAGAATGTTGGGAAGAGCTGATTTTTTTTGCGATTTTACGCAAAAAAAATCAGCTCTTCCCAACATTCTGACGAGTTGCGATTTTACGCAAAAAAAAATCAGCTCTTCCCAACATTCTGACGAGTTGCGATTTTACGCAAAAAAAATCAGCTCTTCCCAACATTCTGACGAGTTGCGATTTTACGCAAAAAAAATCAGCTCTTCCCAACATTCTGACGAGTTATGTGAACATAAATGCAAGGAACAGCTGATTTTTTTTTGCGATTTTAGGTTTAGTCCCATAGTAAAAGTTGTTCATAATGATGAGTACAATGACCCCTTAAAAGGATGCCCATGAATTTAATTTCATTCTGTAGATAACGAACACACTAGAAACCAAGACAGACACTAGATTTTTAGACAGACAAAAAGAGAAATAAAATATTGCTGTAAGATATAATCTTCATATTTGCTCCGTCGCCGCAGTTCAGTAGTTAGTACCGGCATCGATGTGTAATATGTTTGATTCCTGGGTGACGCTAACGATACAACCAAGAATATCAAACATATCTCAACGACACGCGGTAGCCTTCAGGAAGACATGGCTTCTTTTATGTTCTTCTGGATGCTCTGTGAGTAGTTCTTCTTTGTGGAAAAATTTTGCTGCATTTTGGTCGACGTTGGGGATGTAGATAAATTCAATGAAGAATAGTTTTAAATAAGAAAAGTACATATCGATACCTTGATTGGTAAACCAGCCAAATCCATTTGAGCAAATTTTTCAGGAGACACTTAAAACTGTAGGTATATTTTTTGTAGACTCAAATCAAATCAAAAAATATTTTTGACGAAATTTGGAGTTGGCTGGTTTGCCAATTAAGGTATCGATATATAGAAATATTCAATAAATCAAGAATATTCACTAGGACTTATCATATAAGGGGGATATTTGACAAATATTTTAAACATTTCTGAAATAGTCTCATTTATTTACTTGTATCATAAATATCTCTCTCGACAATCGAATAAATTAATCTATAGAAAAATTGAATAGCATATACAATACATATCGCATCTTCGGTGCAACAAAGTCACAAATAGCCAAAACTGCAAAATTGTAAGTATGCCAAATTGTCTCTGAAACATGCCTATACTTGGGGCAACAAAAACATCCGCGAAAGTATCTCAAAATTCTACTAGATGGCGCGGGTGCCTTTGTGGTTATAAATGCGAAAACATGAGGAAATAAATGCGAAAAAAAAAAATAATTAAACGTCCTCTCCTGTAAAATTAAAAAATGAGCTGTTGTGACTTTGTTGCACCGAAAGTGCGATATGGCTCGGCTACACGTAAAAAGAATATCCCTCCTGCGTGACACTCCCACAAAATTAAACAGTTTAGTAATTAATTGGTAACATACAGCCAGGGAAACTAATAGTAAGCGAATTGACACCCTTCGTTTATTTACCGTGTTATAGCAATGCATACAACTTTCAAAGACTTGTGTTTTGAATATACGAGCAGTTTCAATTGGTAGTTAATCTGCTTAACAATAAAGTTCCCCGACTTTACAGCTGCAACAACGCCCCCACTGACCTGCACTTTAACGCTCTTCCTAGGTCTGAGCGACTCCAGTTTCTTGGCGGCCGCGTCGATGGATGCAGCCGCGCCCAGCAGTTCGTTCTCGGCTATCACTGTAGGATCGTCCGGGTCCACCCAGTCTGAACCTAGTGGGGAAAAGAGGTAGTTGCTTTTAACATGGGTTTCGTTTCTTCGTTGTACAAGAAGAGGCATTGCAGTGTTATTGACTACAAGCTAGTAGATAGGTCAATTACTCTTTTTTGGGAATCATTCAGGACAGACGTGATATTTTTCCGTATCTAGCCTGGTTATTTACTTTAGAAATTTCGTCTGTAGCGGTATCTACAACGCCACATGCGAACAACGCGTCATACTAACGTCACGCAAATCCTGCATCTCGCAAGCAGAGTTTACTGCGCAACTAACATGGATACAACAGCCCGACATGAATCATTGGGCAGTTGCCCGCCAGACACAACACCCGCCTGGTCGGAGGACCCTCCCTTTTCTATAGAGTATGAGTGAACTTTACACCCTGTTCCTCATACCTCTATACGTCAATTAATAAAAATGGCTCCGTTTAAATTACAATAAGAATTTTCTTCGATGAAGGTTTATGCCCAGCAGTGGACGTCTTTCAGCTGAAATGATGATGAAGATGTACCCCCTTATTCATAAAACTTATCAAACCTATTTTAGTTACAATGGGGTTTGTCTCTTTCTTACACACAGAAATGACAACGTGACAGATAAAGACAAACGTTCTATAAACCTATTTTAGCTAAAATAGAGATAAAATAGGATTATGAATAACAGGGGTAGTCTTTAGTAGTTTACCTTTCAGCAGCTCAGCGGTGGCGATGATATCAGCAGTGGTATGCGCGACGTGGCGCGACAGGTCGGGCAGCTGCTGGCGCGCCGTGACGTCACCGCTGCAGGCCGCCAGCACGCCCTGCAGCAGCGCGCGGTACGCCAGCGCGGCCGCGCGGCCCGCCTGCAGCGTGCGCGACTGCAGCTCCGCCGACTCGGCGGCATGGGCTGCTCCCTGGAGGAACAACATTTTGGGTAAGTATATTGATTTTAAACGAACAAAATTATTCCGATAGATTTCTTATGGAGAAATAAAGTGAGTCATAACATCTCTTTTTAGAGTTAACTACAAAACAAATAGCTTGCCAAATGTGACCAATAGATCTACAAATCCCAATAAAATTCAAAATTGATTTATTTGCAATAGCATTTGTGTTTATTCATTTATTTATTTATTTGTATTATTTAATAAATGACTATTCTGCAAGAAACACTTTATGAAAACCTATTTAAAATTTCTTTAAGTATGTCTTTATCATCTTCATATGATTGACAGAAACAGTATGACGTCATAAATACATTTAGCTTTAAAGTGCTTAGTTATTTATGATGCAAGCGGACATATGGTGCTGTTTTTATTATGAAAATATTTACTCATCTAAACTATAATATTATAAAGAGGTAAAATTTGTTTGTAAGTTTGTATGTAGGGGGTAATCTCTAGAACTACCAGTCGGATTTGAAAAATTCTTCTTGCATTTGATAGCCCAATTCTTGAGGAAGGCTATAGGCTATTTAACGTCACACTATGACCCTTAGGAGCCGAGCAAAAGCGCTATGGAGAAACGAAGTGATAGAGCAGGAGACGCGGGCACGTGATGCAATACGACGAGATGGGTCGAGGGAATAAGAAATTTCACGCTAACAAAGTCGCGGGCAGCAGCTAGTAATCTATAAAGACATTTGAAGGAATGGTCCATATTGGGAACCTGTTTCACGTGTTGTTTAACGGCCCACTCTCTAACAGAGACGATGGCATAGTCCCAGCAGTGGGAACATGCCACGTACCTTGCACACGACCAGCAGGTCCACCACAGTCTTGCGGCCCAGGTTGGCGGCGGCGGTGAGCTGGTCCTGCTTGTTGGCGTTGCCGGCCGACACGGCGCGCGCCGTCGCCACCGTCATCTGCCGCGTCACGCGGATCAGCTCCTCCGGGGTCGCCGCCGACTTCGGGGCCGACGGGGACATGAGGACCTGCGGGGGGGAGGACGTAAGTGATACATAACATCTTACCCGATGGGATAAGCAGGGGTTTGTAATACATCCACATTTCACCAAATATATGTTTAAGATAGAACATACAATGAGCCTATCGCAGCCAGGAATCCAAACTCACATCACGTCAATAATCTAAAAGGATTAGGCAAGAGATGTACAGTCAAGAAAAGAGATAAGTATGCAGGACCGTCGGACATAGTTGAAGTTTAGTAAGAAACCGATGGATGTTGTCGACTGAAATTTAATTTGATAAATAAGCTGTTTGTTTTCTATTTCGAGAACATTCATCGGTTTCTTACTAAACTTCAACTATATCCCACGATCCTGCATACTTATCTCTTTTGTTGACTGTACATATACTAAAGTAAAAGTGCGCAGTGCTGCACACCTCTACCCTATTTCAAGTTAAACAAGTATCAACTTTATTTCAATAAAAAATAAGTTAATTTCAGAGTGAATAGCACTATTGAAAAAGTTATAAAAATGTTTGAAGTTATAGCGTAAACTGAACTTTATTGTCTAGGAAATAAAGTTATTTTTCCATTTATTGATATTTGTTTACATTTTTGGCAAACAAATCGCGAACGCAGATTACACACCCATGTGATTCGAAGAGATTTACCGGACATAAATCGGATATTTATTCTGCAAATTTCTAAAGAAAAAATCCCACAAAACTTTGACTTGGGTATCGAACCCAGCTTGGGCCGCTCAGTAGTCGCGCTTTACCCTTTTGCCCACTAGATCCTACGTAGGCGTACTATTACTACACACGCGAAAGTAGTTGGCTTGCCATTCTTTCACGCAGCAATCAATCAACGTGATTGTTAGTGCATAACGATAGTTAAAGGGCCTAAAAGTGACAGAGGCTACATTTTTTCCCGAAAAAATGCATGTAATTTCTTTTGGATAGTCCACGGGAGCAAAGCCGCGGGTAAAAAGCTAGCTTATTTATACATACAGGGTGAAATTGAATTCATGGGCATCATTTTAAAATCGCGAAAAAATATCAGCTATTCCTTGCATTTATGTTCACATAACTCGTCAAAATGTACGGAACAGCTGATTTTTTTTTCGCGATTTCAGGTTTGGTCCCATAGTAAAAGTTGTTCATAATGATGAGTACAATGACCTTAAAAGGATGCTCATGAATTTAATTTCACCCTTTGTACACCATTGATTGAAAAATGAAGATGACGTCGATGAATAAAGATACAAAATATGTATAACCCAGTTCTATCCTTACCTCTATCTCCTGCGAGATAGCTTCAATGGTAGACTCCAGCGCCCTCGTGCCGCGCGTATGTTCATCCTCCACAGCCTTCACGGTCTTCAGCAGGGATGTCACGTTGGTCACCATCACCTAACGGATACATATTGTTACTGAGGGCACTCTGAGTGGGATAGGCGATTCTCTGATCAATGTTTTAGGAACAGTCGTGAAAACAAATGAAGTTCTGATGTGGAGTTTCTCGCCCGTTCTTCTCCATACGAAACTACCTATTGGAAGGGGCGACTAGAATCAATTCTATTTTCTTGTAAATGTTGACGTTTGATTTGACTTGGAGAACCGTATAGACTTATCAAATGCCAATACACGTTAGACAATTATCAACTTTAATCATATATGAATTAAGTTGATTTCAGAGTGACAAGTAGTGTGGTAGTGTTCTGAAAAAGCGATCGGCATCTGGTTTTTTACAAAGCTGAAATATCTCAAGTACAGATATCGGGAGTGGTATAAATTGAAGTTTTTATGAAACGGTCTCACGTTCAAACCGTTTTTTTTTAATAGATACGATTTCTCCTAAATGAATTAAGCAATTTCAGTTCGATTTTTTGGCTTACAAACTGGTGTAGTTACGGTCATCATCATCTGCCTAGGCTTTTCCCAACTATGTTGGGGTCGGCTTCCAGTCTAACCGGATGCAGCTGAATACCAGTATTTTACATGGAGTGACTGCCTATCTGACCTCCACAACGCAGTTACTGGGTAATACGATACCCCTTGGTAAGAGTGGTTATCAGACTTTCGGGTTTCTGACTACCCGTAACGACTGTCAAAGATCGACGAATGACAGCCGAGACCAACGGCTTAAAGTGCTTTCCGAGGCACGGAGGGGTCTCGGTATGTAAAGACGGTCACCCATCCACAGACCAACCGCGGCAAGCGTAGCTTAACCTGATCGATCGACCTGTGCGGCTGTTATTATTTAGCCACGGGCCCCAAAAACCCTAATTAAATGCTTTTCGTAAGTGAAATATACCTAAACTCACGCATTCTTCCTATGAAGGTAGACAGAAATTACAAAACGCTACCTGATACGTTTCTTAGATACTTACTCCTTTTGCTTTGTTTACGTTCATATGTACAGACGCCAGCACATCAACCTACTACAATCTGTCAAATTTCTTTAATAGATTTTCAACTTTATCATTAAAGCATAAGGTTCAAAGTTGATTGGGAAAATTTGACTGTTTCGGGTAGGTTGATGTGCTGGCTGGCGTCTGTACATCTAGTTCGTAAATATGACTGTTCTTAAAACAATGATCAGAAAATCACCAGAACATCCCAACTCAATCATCATGTATCATAATAAATTATTAAACAACAACAATGTTTTAATAAAATTATTAATCTAAAAACATGAATTTAAAGCTTTGGGTTGCCAACTAGAAATTAGGATTTTTTAATACGAAATATTAAAAAAAAAATGTGAAAACCCGTTAGCTAAACGACATAAGCGCCATGCTATAGCTGTAACCCATAAGCTTTCAAAAAACACCATAAATATATATAAGAAAATAATCTTTAAAAAAAAAACACAACATAATTTATATAAGGGTAGGACCAGAAAAGCGTAACGCAGCGTAATTTACGCCGCTCAAAATGAGCAACCGAAATTACGCCGCCGTAAATGAGCTACCAAAATTACGTCGCAAAAAATCAGTTTCGAAAAAATTTCGGCTTATTTTGAGCGGAGTATTTTACGCCCTGATCCCAGCCTTTTCATAGCTATTTGTTTGTCAATATTGGACCGTATGGCAGCTGATATGAAAGCTTGTGGTTTGTGTTATAGACAGATGACAAGCAGGCGTCCTCTTGAGCCGGACACCATGAGTTGATGGCTACCATGACATGATGCCTATGGGAAATGTGTTTAGGAGGCGACTTCTTCGTAAACGACCTAAGAAAACAAAACCCTTAAAAATATCTTACGAATGATGGTTGACCTATACAAAAAAAAAGCTATTAAATGTATGAACTAATTGAATAGTCGATTTTAGTATAAAAAATTACACCTTTTTTACTTAATTCTGTTTTTCCTGTTTTTCTTTTTAACAATAATCGAATCGGCTTTATCAGAGACTCGATATCAAAGCTACAATATTGTTCTAATTCTAGTTTTTAACTTATTGTAGTATATAATATATAGAAGTACTAAGTGTATTCATTCTAGGCCAATATTGTCCCAATGCTGGGAAAAGGCCTCTATTTGTCACGAGGAGGCTACGAAATGCAGTTGTATCTAAAACACTTCGAATTTCAATGCTAGGAAAGATATACACTGACATCATCTGCCTAGCCTTTTCCCAACTATGTTGGGGTCGGCTTGCAGTCTAACCGGATATATTATTGTCAACATGGAGTTCTGAAACAAATAGATGTACAAGCTAGGACACTGATCAGGGGCATGCCACACTGAGACATAAAACTAAACACATTTCGAACAAGTGTGACAATGAGAATGACGGAAGCGAGTTAGTTTGTGTGGCGGCCGGGTTTTGCAGCATTTACTTTCCTATAACATAATCAGCATAATAATGTCCCCACTCAGACCTCTTTTCTGAGGGAGAATGAGGACTGTAATTCACCACGTGTAGACAGTGCGGGGCGGGGTGGATACTTTGGATAAAATCATCCATTCTGCACGAATATGTGAAAATGTATATAATAAGACACCTTTTTGAAAGGTTTAGGACCCAATGATGGACTCGAATACTTTCCAATTTAATTATTTAAAATTTAGATGGTATATGAGAGTGGTATTTATTGTCAGAATATTTTTTCATTGCACAATTTTGTTTCAACTAACATGAAGCGATTATTGTGATAACCTTACTTCACCATTTCTGATAAGATTTCTTTGAAAATGGTATTTTGATGATGGGATTCCACTTAATTTTTTAATGATGACATGTCTTAACACCCCTATACCAACCCAAAAAAAAAACAATATAAAAAGCTTTACAACAGCGTGCAAAATAAGATCACAGTGCAAAACCGACCGCCACACGACAATGACTTGAGAACCAATGAGAAGCCTCCACACCATGCTCGGCGTGCGCAGTAGCGATCAAATTCAATTATATCTGACCGATTCATCGTCGTTCCTCGTCACTGCCTCCGTCTCCTTAAACCGATCATTCCTGATCTCGTTTAACATCCGCAGTTGTTCTTCCATCCTTGAGTTCGGTCTCGATCGCGACTGACTACGCATTAGAGAGCGAATCCTCTCTATATCTTCATAACTCTCAGTTTTATTAAGTATCCTTTCGTAAACATTCCACCAGTTGTCTATGGAGCCGAATTGTTGCTCGCGACTTTTGAGTACGTCTTCGTAAATTGTCCACCAATTGTTTGCGTAATATTGGAGAGGGTAGGTGCGAGTTAGGTCTAAAATTTCGAGGGTATTCTGCGAGTTTTCTGGGTTAGATCTTGTTGATTTTATTGTATCCGTATTGTAGGTTATATGGTGGTTGATATTCCGGTGTAAACTGTTCGTTGAGTACACATTTGTTGTAGTAACTTTTTTGTTAATATCTTGACGATTTTCGGGGATTATATTTTCTTTATCCCTGAAATCTTTTTTGTATTTTCTTATAATTTCTTTGTAATATCTTTCGAGTAGGCACAGTTCCTCGTAAGTATATTTGCTTGTGTCAATTTGAGAGTAGACGTTCAGTATTTCTTGGATGTCGACTTTCTTTCTGCGATCGATTTTGATGTTCGACAGTGCTTTTAGCTGTTCGATAAGAGGATCAAATCCTTTATAGATAAAGTCCTTTTTAGCGAATTCGATGAGTTTTAAAACCATATCTTCGTACTTTTTGTTATATTCCAAGTCCTGGTTAACAGCTTTGGACTTGTCGACTTCTTCGATGAAATTCTGTAGAGTATGTTTCTCGTTCTCAAATCTATCGAGTTGAGCTTGAAACTCGCCGAGAACAAGTTCATGTCCGCTGAATCGCTCCAACTCTCGTCTAGTTTCATCCATTTTTTCCAGATTTCTCTTGGCTAGAGCTTTCCACCATTCTGTATCATCCTTGAACATATTCCAGAATTCCATTCTGACCTTTCTCGTCATTGTGTTGACGTCTGAAACGTCTTTTGTCACAGTTTTTGTCTTTACCTCGGGTTTGACGACAATCTCTATGGTTTCCTCTTTCTGCCTCTCTTCTGGGCTAAGCATTTGTTTGATAGCCTCTGTCGCTTCAGGAGATGTGGTCTGAATATCCAAGCTTACTGGTCTGACTTTTTTGAGTGTAAAAACAGGACTTTTTAATTTAACATCTTCTAACTTAGGCTTTTTCTGAGGCACAGTTTCGATTTTAACTTCCGTTTTGACGTTTATCTCTATTTCAGTGTCTATATTCTCAATGACGGCTGATAATCGTTTCATTTCCGTATCCAAATCATTGTTAGCTTTAAGTCTTTGTATCTTGTCTATTTTACGCTTATTTTCGACTCTATCGCCAATATCTTGTACAAGATCTGCTAGTTTTTTGACCTCACCTAACAGTATGTTCTCACCGTATTTAAGTACCCTCCAATCCATATCTAGTAAGCTATTGGTAGCAGCCAGATTGTACCTTTCATTTAAATCATCATTCTTATGGCTCCTAACAGGCGGTATGCTCATCAAATTCTCAATATACGTGATGACCTCTTCGCAATTATCATGGAAGATACTCGGGGAGACGTCATCGTCTTGGCTTGAGTAGTCGAGGAGTTTGACCAGTTCATCTTCTTGGTCTGATTGGAAGATGTCGGTTTCGGAGTCAGCCGAGTTATAGTCGCTTCGCAAGAGGGCGGAGCGCCTGTTGGGGCGGGGAATGGTGCTGGCTTTGAGGGGGAGGCTCCAAAGACGAGTGGCATCCGACAGCCGCTAAGGAAAATACCAGCTCAGTCCAATATTGACAGACGAACACAATGTGGCGGTTAAACCAGGTGGCGGTAAACCGAGTGGCGGCAATATAGCCAGGTGGAGGGTATATTGCCACGTTACCATAGACAACAACACAAATGTTATGGAATGGAAATGTTCCTGTTTTATTTATAGATGTTTTTAACGGTTTTTTTAGATATCACATTGCACCAAAAAAATATTGCAGCACATGTGAATACCATGCTTTCTAATCTTACTTTAGTTTTTAGGACTAAAATGAATCGAGACACAAATAAAGGGATAAGAAATAAAAAAAGATTCTTATTTACTTAAAACAAGGCATCACAAGTGACGCAATAGATTTTTGAAACAGTGCATGTCGTTTGAACGACTAAATTTTGCATTTATTTCGCGCTTTGCCAAAAATAATGTTAAATACAAAGAAAAGTGTTAATAAACAGATGGTCAAGTCTTTAAAAGAATTTTGTCTGTTTCCCTTGGTATTAATCAAAAATTTAGTTTTTGTTTCATAATTTGCCAAATTAGACCAAAAAAAAAAACTTAATTTACAAGTCTACTAGTGCTACTTAAGCGAAGATAAACTGCAAAAAAAAAACATGGAGTGTCGTTTCTATTTACAGCAACAACAATAAAATTAAGAGTGTAAAAGTGTTGTCAGACATTTTTCTGGCAAAAATTAAAAAAATTAATTAATTGAAACATAATCAAAAACATATTAAGCGTCCAGTTAAACATAATCACGCCTGTATTTCTCGTAGGGTAGGTAGACATGTCAATAGTACACCAACATTTTGCCAAATTTTTTAGATTTCACGTAATAGGAGTTTATTGCCATCAACTAGGCGCTAATTTAAACTCCAGCGAATTCTTGCTGGATAAAACTTAATAAGATCTTAGTCGACTACCGGGATCTAGTTCAGGACCAGTGGCGTGCATTGGTTTTCAGAATAGGTAGGCACTAGGCCGGGTTTAGTCTAGGTAAACGCGGTCACTAATCAGAAAAAAAGTGAGGTCAAAAGTGTGGAAGGTCGAACGTCATGGTATTACGCGTAAGACATACGGATTTTTAATTTTTTCGTATTAACTTGAGCGAGTAAAGACCAATGACAATGTGCGAATAGTACGGGAGCCGAGTAGGCCGTCCGGCGACTGCCTACTGCCGCGCGTGTTTGTATGAAGATTTTGTTTTTTGTTAGGTATGATAATTTAGTGAGTTTCTTAATTGTGGAGCACACACACTAAAATATAATTGACAGGTTTATGTTGATATATCGAGGTAGGCACTGCTTATATGCCTCTATGCAATGCACGCCACTGTTTAGGACCTCATACTAAGAAGTATTAACGACCAACGACGCTGTCTTGGTGTCTTCTACTATCGTTATATTTATTTTATTTATCAATATTTTAATAATTGCCAGGAATGTCCGCTTTGATTATTATCAAAAGGCTTGTGCACAAGTCCGGCCTACCTTGGCGGCGTGCTTGAGGCGGTGCATGTCGGGATGTGCTACGTGCTTCCCGCTGGCGGCCGTGGTGGCCGCGGCCAGGTCCCGCAGCGCGGCGGCCACGTCCCGCGCCGCGTGCAGCAGCAGCACCTGCGGCTCCGGGTTGCCCGAGCCCAGCGACATCGCGCCCAGCTTCACCACCTCGCACAGTTGCACTGGGGACGGGAACACAACTTTTGTCACACATGAGGAAGCAGAAGAATCTATTTCGAATGGCTGGAACGCATGTCCACGCGAGACACATAGATTGTTATGTTTGTAATTTTATTGTTGCAAAATGTCATTACAGAAGAGCAATTCTAATCTAAACGCAATCTTATGTCACGAAACTTTATGCACAAGTAAAAATAAATGTACAAAGGCGGACTTAATTCCTTAGAAGTTGTTTACATATTTGGAAGCCAAAACTCAAACATAGTGTAGTTGCTGGTATTGTTTATACCACCACTAAACTAATTTATTTCTTAATTTGCGCTTTGACGTGAAGCTGCGGACACTAGCCCGTCTGACCATTGTTGCGGGATTGTCCGAAAGGTTTACCACTACCCCGGAACATAAAGGGCTAAGGAAGGAACACGGATGGTTTTTAGTCAGTAAGAGTCTGACACTCCCTTCCGCTCCACCCAGAGCGGGAGGGGTCATTTGATGATTTCCCATCCATAAAAAAAGCCCGTCTGACCATTACCATGTATTTTTCAAAAAGATAAGCAGAGGTTTTGATGTTGCTAACTTACCAATGGTACTAACAGCACTCTGGGCGGCGGTGGCGAGTTGTTCCTGTGTGCCGGCCGCTCCGCCCACCAAGGTCTTGGTGTCTTCCACCAAGGTCTTAGCTGTTTTGAGGATATTCTCGCGATGGTCAGAGAATGTGTCTGTTTCTTTCTCGGAGTGCAGGGTTCCTGAGGAATGGGATAAAACGATTGGTGATACTATGTCTTTTTTGTTGCAATTTTCACAGGTTAGTTCAATGGAATCGTTATTATTTTTTTGTTATATGCTATTAAAACTAATATAAAATGGAATGGACTGAAAGTGAACGGTAAAATCACAGATATAGAGATAGACCTAGATAACGCAAGTATCACGAACTGTATGAAAACTAAGCGTGCCACTTTTTGACTACCTTCTATGACGTCACAAGCTCGCGCTCTTTCGCTCTCGCTCACCCAGCCAGCAGTACGCAGGACTGAGCGCGAAAGTGGCGACTTATGATTTTCGATCTTAACCTGGTACGATTTTTGGCACGCGAAGTAGGTGCTCTTGCGTTATCTAGGTGTATCTATATCGGTGGGTAAAATAATACTGTGAATTACTGCGAGAGATTTTTGAATCCCAACCCCTTTCTTGTCATATAATCTGTCATGACACGTCATACTGAGATGACTATAAATAGACACCTAACCAAGAAAGGCGATATGCTGCGCTGACCACTCAGGGCGTTTGCTACGTTCGCGCGTGCGCACTGCGCGTACAAGCCCGTCGCACGCGTGCGCGCTAGAGAGCGCCGCTCGTATATCTTTCAATGCAAACACGCGAGGTGGGCACCCGCCGCGTGCGCACGCGCGAACGCCCTAATAAATTGGGATACAGCGCAGGATGGTGATGATGCGTTCCTCACCAGCGCTAGCGAACAGTATGGTGGTGTCGAGGTCGCCGATGATGGCGGCGATGGTGGCGGCGGCGTCGATGCAGGCCTGCGTGCCGCGCGAGCCCGCCTGCAGCGCCGACAGCACTGCTATCACCTGCGGGGACAAGGAGATGGGTTATATTTTAACTTATATGGTGAAATAAACACTACTTCAGCTGTGCGAATGTTTAGCAAGATAGTTTGGTCCTTGATGATATCGATATTGAAAAATGTTTCATCCATACTTATATTATAAATTCGAAAGTAACTCTATCTATCTGTCTATATGTTACCTTTTCACGCCTAAACCGCTGAACCGATTTAGATGAAATTTGGTATAGAGATAGCTTGAGTCCCGGGAAAGGACATAGGATACTTCTTATCCCGATATTCCCACGGGATCGAGACTTATGCGGGTGAAACCACGGCGCGCAGCTAATAGAAAATATAACAATCGTGTATTGCCGTTGTAGTACAGTCAAAGGCAAAAATATGTCGCCAATTTCAAAATCCATTATCTGTTCATTCCTATGAAATTCTGCTTTCGCTCTGCCCACGAGTTATTAAACGTTCTTCACTCTGTCAATCGCTCCTGAGTACGTTTTAAATTCAAGAAGCATTTAGTTGCGTTGTTTATTTTACTAGAGAGTTCGTGGCGCCACTTCTTCCTAGCTATAAGGCACTAGGAAGTGGGAAGGGCGGGCGTGCAGGGGGCTCTCTTATGTAACTTTTGGGATTTACAGAGTGATAATTCTGGTGTTGGTCTCAGGTAAATAAGAATTAAAAAAAAAAAAACCGAGTGTGCTTATGACCACACGACTGAAGTGAAACTTCAAACGTATTTGGCTATGAGAGGAAGAGAGAAAGAAAATGTGCACGCGCACTGTTTCTCTTGCATATATCCCCCACTCAACTCCCGTTCGCCTCGCCCGATCACACTTTTCGTAACGCGTTCGCCAGCTTACTCCCCAAGTCAAGCGTGCGTAAAGAAGTTTCACTTCAAAAACTTGATTTTAGGTCGTAAGCTATAAGTTGTGTTGTATCAATGTTTACCTTCTCGTTGACAATCTTGGCCGAGTCTGCGACGGCGCGCTGGTTGGTGGGGATGGCGGACAGGCGACAGTGGCCTCCTGCCTTTATTAGTTCCGACACGCCCTCGCCGAGCTCTACTACTGCCACGCGGATTCTGAGGAAGAACATCAAAATGGTTTTAGTATTTGAAGTTAAAAGCTTGGTTCCCTTTTCAGTTGGGTTTAGTAAAACCAGTTACAAGTATGCTAAATCGTGTTTTCAATTTTTAAACAACGAACCAGTGCACTTATCACTAAAATTAAAGGTTTTTTTTTAAACTTAATGCAAAGTTACTGTAATTAAAATATTTGTTTGTGCATCGGTTTTTTACCACTCCTTCTTAGCGTGTCGATGGCAAAAAATAATACAACAATAAAATTAGAAAGTTTTTGCCACTAGGTTTCGGGTGAAAGAAAGACCACCAATTTTGGTGTCACAAGACAATTTCCCTCCTTTTTTTCCACCCCGTATAAATTCAATTTTCTCCAAAAGTACAATGCGCGCCACGAAAGATGAGACTTGACACACCACGTGGTTTGACTTGCGCAGTACACGATTTTAGGTGTCTTTAGCGGTATGAGGTCTGAGCGCGGGACGGGACCGGGTGTCATAGGGGCGGTGGAAAGAGCGAGGGAGTGAGGGGTCACGTCGAGTCTTTCGTGGTGCTAACTATATTTCAGTTCTTATTTATTAGTGTACATACCTATTCGCGACGTCTCCATTCGGTGTGGTGGCGGAGGCTCCGACGCTGTCCTGCGCAAGCTGTTCGTATTTCTGACACATCTCGTTACCGAGCTGCACCAGGCGGCTTGCGTCTGTAGCTGACTTCGCCGTCTACCAAAAAAATAACATGTTTAGATCCAATTAAGGAGAAAAACATGAATTGATAATTCTATTGAAATAGCGTATCAGTACAATAAATAAAGTATATATAGAAATGGATTACAACAAGAACAGTTGTGTTTTCTATTAAAAGTTATTTCTCTTGATTTTACAAACTTTCGATTTGAGAAATCCAATTACAAATGCTATCAAACCATTGCCACAATAACACGACGTCGACGATTTAAATAAGGTTATAGAAATACACTGATCGTAAGTACTTAAGTCAAGTGTAGCAAAGGAAACTCAGAAGGTCTCCTAATAAGTATTTCCCATAGATATCCGAGTATTTCCCCATACGAAATATCTCCTTACCATGTCAGTAGCAAGTCTCGAGATCTCCTTAGCAGCGCCGACCATCCTGGTCTGGTAGTCCACGAACGAATCCGTCTCATCGTATGTTCCGATTAGCGACATTCTGTAACAAACAAATAAACTATGTTTAGCTTTTTTAAGTAGATAAAACAAAAATTAGCCAACATGGCCAGAGATCGCACAAGACAGTGAAGTTTGGAAGGAATAAGGCGAGGCCTTTGCCCAGCAGTGGGACACAATATAGGCTGACAAAAATAATAATAATAATAACTACAATAAAACGGGGCTACTTTGACTTCCAGGGTTACTTTGACAAGGCCGATCACAACGCTATGACGCGTTCCCCACACCCCGCGCTTCGCGCAATATTACTCGAGGTCACGCACACTTGCTGAGCACACGTGAAAACCGATTTTGGCGCTCTGTTAAAGTAGCACACCTGTCAAAGTAACCCTGAAAGTCAAAGTAGCCCCGTTTTGCGGTACAGTTTCTAAAAGTCTATTAAACTATTATAAACTCTCATCCATCTCAAAATTTTAGTCAAACAATCACAATAGCTAATATTAAACATTGGATATTTACTATTATTAAGTTGATCAGTGTGATCATCAATTAGTTTTCTAGTCTGTAGATTCCTCAAAATATTTGGTATTCTCGCATTTACTGAAATATTGGGGTCAATATTCCTTCCAGGAAATCACCCCATATACCTCGGGCTCAGTTCCATCATGCTGCCTCGCTAACATCTATATACATCAAGACCTGACTGATATATCAACGCACAGCCTAAACCACTGGTCCTAGAGACATGAAATTTGGAGGGTGTGTTCTTTGTGAAGAGTAGGTATCCACTATGAAAGGGTTTTTCGAAATTCCACCCCTAAAAGGGTGAATGGGGGAGGGTGAAATTTCACGCGGACGAAATCGCAGGCAGAAGCTAGTTTTAACTATGGCATGAACTATTATCGCAGATTTCGTGCTGATACGAGAGAAAAAGAAAAACCAGAGACTGCATAGATCCTCTATCAGTATCGAGTCACCAGGTTATACGTATATTTAAACTTTCAGAGATGGAAGTCGCTCACAAACAAATAAACAGACGCAGATCGTTGGACATGACCTATATACCGCGCGCGAACTTCTCGCTAATGTACTACATGAAATGGTCAGGGATGCCAAGCGTTGTTGGCGTACAAGTTTGTCTTGTAAACAATTAGTTTTGGTATATGTTATCATACTGTCGCACAACAGCGAATAAATTCCTAGATTGGAATTAAGATTTTTTTTTTTCAACTTTTCATCAGGAATTTCTTAGTAGTAGCACGGAGTCTGAATTTGTGCCCGATGGATGGCAATATTCTCGCTCTCAATTACATGGGACTTAAACATAACTGGCGAAATGTGGGTGTAATATAGGTACACCTCTGCCTAACCCTTCTAGGATTAGTGGCGTGATGTTATGTCAGGCAATTTTTCCGATGAATGTCCAGCACGCCTGGAGCAAGCGTGGTGATCAACCCTTGTAACTTATCTGTATGGAAAGAGACTTATGATCTGCCATGCTGACGTATGTCTGTTATGCTTGTTAAGCCTAACAATGGCGCCGATTCCCTTGTTCACAAACTAAACTAAATTTAAGTTCAGTGCATCTTTTTCTATCTATTTCATTAAGAAAAGGACAAAACATAAGTATCAGTTTAGTCCTGTCAAATCAAGATACTCCATAGACAAGTTTAGACGTGATTAAAAAATTGGTTACTAAAAATACGCCAATTTATGTCAGGCGCTGACTAATTTGACAGGACTAAACTAATATTTATGTTCTGTCCTTTTCATAATGAAAGAGAAAGAATAGGGTGTAAGTTGGTCAAATCAGGGTGTAAAGTTCACTCATACTCTATAGAAAAGGGAGGATCCTCCGACCAGACGGGTGTTGTGTTTGGCGGGCAACTGCCCGATGATTCATGTCGGGCCGTTGTATCTATGCTAGTTGCGCGGTAAACTCTGCTTGCGAGATGCAGGATTTGCGTGACGTCAGTATGACGCGTTATTCGCATGTGGCGTTGTAGATACTGCTACAATATGGTGTACATAATAAAGAATATTCTATTCTACGACAGGTTGGGATATCAACTACATAAATGTAAATGGTCCCCCGCAGGACCTCTGGTAGTCCGGTAGTGAAAGCGAGTTCGTTGTAACACTAGACGAGCCTATTGACCAAGCTGACATTTTATTTTAAAAATATCCTAGTGCTAGTTCCACCATCCCTATTTCTAGATAAATATATTCCCATGCAGGCCTAACCTTGAGATGCTGCGACTTCAAACGCGGGCAACGTTAAAACTGTTAAAATAAAGTTTACGATCATGTCTGTACGGTAACGCGGTCGCCAGTCACGCGACATTCACAGTAACTCTTGGGGTTTATTTACTGGGAAATTTTATAGAATTCTGTGTTTTATTGGCTACTAGATCAATATAATACTGGCGATGTTCAGATGTAAGAACGTTTACGCCAAATGAGCAATTTTTTGCCTAACACTATGGAGAAAGCGTGAGAATGTAAAATTTTTCGGTGAACTTTTCCGATTTCTATACAATTTACTTATTACTAGCTGCGTCTCGCGGTTTCACCCGCGTAAATGTCGGTCCCGTGGGAATAGCGGGATAAAAAGTAGCCTATATGTTAATCCAGGGCGCCAGCTACCTCCATACAAAATTATATCAAAATTGGTCCAGCCGTTTGAGCGTGCAGAAGTAACAAAACATATAAACACACACACAAACTTTCGCCTTTATAATATTAAGTAGTGTGATTTCCCTATGTTAAAAGTCAGCTTGCAATTCAACCAGTCCCCGATTTCCATCTTCATTTTTTGTCGATTTCGAATCAAAATTAACCTCATACCATAATAATGAATTAGAAATTATGGTCTTGATAATATTTCTGGGTATTTGATCATATATTCATAGTAATTTAAAGGTCAAATTCTCACATTAAAATCAATTTATGTAATTAGTGCTTCATTGGAAGTATAAATAAGGAGGCAAATGACAACACGATATCAAAATAAACAAATAATACTAACTTCAATTTATCCAAGTTATACGCTTGTCTTTGATTATGAGACTCCAGTTAACACAAGTAGAATCTCCGAAATTTCACAAAATATAACCACAACACTAATACACAAATTAAATCTCAAAAAATCTTTTAGTAAACACTACACTATCAATCATTTACTTTTAAATCCACAATAATAAAAAAAGGTAATTATAATTTTCCTAACCACAAAAAATCCGCACTAAATATACGTCATATTTGACACTAAACTACTTCAATAAACTTTAAACAACACTACGTAAAAACTGAAACAGATTAAAGTCGCGTTTAAACCTTGCCTCGCAGCGAGCGACCTAACTCAACTGACCGCTATAGTAAACAAGACTTGCGTATGCGCTTACGTAGTTATATCGATAATCTAGATGTCCTATATTATCTAGATTATCGATAGCGCATAGTCTAGACTGATTGAAAGACTTACAACCGGAAAGTCTGAAGTCTGTAAATCTGCAGGGTAATTGCGTAATACATTATCAATCGGAATCGGTTTCATTCTGACAGTTCAAAATCAATGTCTCGCTGATGGTGGCGCATGTGTTGGATCATTTAGCTCCCTTCAAAATGGTTGAGCTGAATGGTGCTAATACATGTGACGTGTTCGTGAACGGGCGCCGTCAGTAGAGACTGGTCATCTCTTTGCTGCCATGGCTTATTTTATTTTAATATTTGAATTGTTGTTTTCTCATCTTTTCATTATGGACGCTTTTAACGTTCTGCATCGTTCTGTATAATTTTTAACATGAATGATGTAACCAAGACTTTGTAACCAAATTATTTTGATTTAAAAGAGTGTCCATGGAGTTTCTTGCCCGTTCTTCTCCATAGGTACCTACGCTTTGGAATGGGCAACTAGCTTCATCTTTCTGACTGACCGACCCCTTGACAATTCAAAAGTGCCTGTAATTGGTTTAATTGAAATAAATGCTTTGAGTTTGAGTTTGATTCATTGCAAACATTGATCAGACAAATTTTTCGAACTTATGAAGCAATTGATTATCAATTTGCTTTAAAATGATTCAGATTCCGACTGATAGTGTGTTAAGCAATTAGGGTGCTGCTGCCAATTCGATTATTAGCACGAAATGCTAACTGACCGACTGCAAATGCTGTAATTAAAGCATTTATACTTTCCTGTACTGGGCCCGCGTGGTGGATTATGGCCTACTCTCTCTCACAGACAGGAGGCCCGTGTCCCAGCAGTGGGAACATAACAGGCAGTATGCTATGCTTTTAGAATAAAGTATTGTGATTTGTTGAACGAAATAACTAAACCATTGATTTTGAATCGGTTTTTTTTTTATCTTCACAAAGAGCTCCTTCACAAAAATCTCTTCATTCGTTTGTTTTTTGCTTTTCATTTTCGGAATTCATTTGTTTTTGTAAAGGCTACCGTGCATTCATAATTTACCTAATCCTTCACCAAGTTCAGGTCAGCTTCCAGCCAATGCAGATGCAACTGAATACCAGTATTTTACATAGGCAGTCGCCTATTGGACCTGAACAACCCAGTTACTGAGTAACCCCTTAATAAGACTGGTAACAGGGGAATGAAAAATGATTTTTGTATTTTGAGACGTGAATGACTTGAAGTCCAAATAAAAAAAATGTCCTCCAGACCGTGTTTCGGCCATGGCGACCAATCTCAAGTGGAGACGAGCCTCTTTTTTTTTTTAGTAATGGCATCTCGCAGTACAACCAAGCTTGTCGTCTGCTTAACTGGGCTTGCCTGTGGATGCCTCAAAAATTAAGGCCTCCAGCCAGGGTTTAAAACTTACTATACTAAGCGACTACACGCTAAGGGCACCCCCTGTGGGGTACGGACCTCGGCTTAGGGCGTCGCTGGGGGAGGGCAGCAAGGGACAGGCTGGATCGGAATTAAAATGGAGACGAGCCATCGGCGCGGGAGATATTATAGTGCAGGCGTGTGTGCGCACACACAGGTGCGCCGCTCTCTCTTTCCTCACTCATTTTTTTTTGGTGGGAAATTATCAAATAACTTCTTCCGCTCTGGGCGGAGCGGGAGTCGTCTCATTGTCAAGTCCAAATACATTGTGTCAGATAATCTGTAATGTATATATATATTGTAAAACATTTTAAAAGAGTAACGGTGGAGTTTCTTGCCCATTCTTCTCCATACGACAACTACCTTTTGGAAGGGGCGACTAGAATCAATTCTATTTTAAATAATGTAATTTTTGACGTTCAAAAGTGCCTTTTATGTGCCTATTTGAAATAAATGCTTCGACTTTGACTTTGTAAAATTAAATGGAGACTGGTGCCACGGTGCATTGTTGACCATTCGTATGACGTCACACAACTAACTATGGACAAAAATAATACCATCTTCAGTTAGATCATCGACAACCAAAGAGTTGGCGCGATGCCAAGTGCAAGTCTTATTGAACCAGAGACTACTTAAGAAATTAGCGAGCCATAATTAATTTATAAATTAATCTCTGACATTTAGAGATCAAAAGTGGGCTGAAGTGCGGTATAGTAAGCTGAGGTAATGGATAATTGGAGGAGTTTGATGTACATAATTACATATAGGTCATCATCTGCCTAGCCTTTTCCCAACCATCTTGGGGTCGGCTTCGAGTCTAGTTGAACCGGATGCAGCTGAATACTAGTATTTTACATGGAGCGACTGCCTATCTGACCTCCACAACCCCAGTTACTGGGTAATACGATACCCATTGGTAAGACTGGTTGTCAGACTTTCGGGCTTCTAACTACCCGTAACGTCTGTCAAAGATCCAAAAATGACAGCCGGGACCAACGGCTTAACGTGCTTTCCGAGTCACGGAGGGGTCTCGGTATGTAAAGATGGTCACCCATCCACAGACCAACCGCGGCAAGCGTAGCTTAACCTGATCGATCGACCTGTGCGGCTGTTATTATTTAGCCACGGGACCCAAATAGGTATTAAATCAAAATCAAAAGTAATTCAAATTAGAATCAAAGCTAAGAATAGGGCTGAGAATCAACACGTCAAAATTACATAAGACAGTCCCCAAAACGTCCGCCTTTCACCACTTCTTAGTGCTTTCGCTGGGAAGAAGTGGTGCAACAAACTCCACGGCAATACCGTCCAACAGGGTGAATAGGGATGCAGGGGTGAATCGGGACAAAACATAAAGGGATTTTAACGTTAAAATAATATAGTTTGCGGCCAAAAAGAACCCTAATGTGTTGATTACGTGCCCTTATTGACAACTATATTATTTCAACGTTAAAATCCATTTTAAAGTTTCGTCCCGATTCACCCGTGCATTCCTATTCACCCCGTTTGTAGCTATGTATAGAATATATGTATAATTATAGCAAATATGTTTAGAATCACGCCTGTAATTCTAAAAGGGGTAGCCAGAGGAGAATAGTACACTCTGATTTAACTTAGCACAAATAGTTTCGAGTCCTAAGAGATTTGATATTATTATAATACCCATAGCCAAGAGATAAGATTCAGCAGGATTCCTACACTTCATAATACAGAGAAAAACATGATCAAGTTCAGTTTATTAGCGCACTACCAACTTTAGAAACAAAATAATTACTTGCAAAGTAAAGAGCAGCAGTGTCCCAGTGGTAACGGCCGCGACTTACGAGTTATAGATCGTAGGTTCGAACCCAGACAGGCGCTTTACTTTGAGTAAATTATTTCAACACCACTGCTCTCAAAACGGTGAAGGAAAACATCGTGAGGAAACCGGCATGTCCTAGAACCAAAATTTCGAAGACATGTGACATCTCCGCACTGGGCCCGCGTGGTAGATTATAGCCCACTCCCTCTCACCGAGAGGAGGCCTGTGTCCCAGCAGTTGGAACATTATAGGTTCTTATACGTTTTAGGTGCCTACCTGTCTTTTTAGTATTACTGTGCTGTGCTAGTATGATAGATATAACACATATTAACACTTTAAAGAAAATTAATGGTGAACAGTTTTAGAAAAAAATCTATAATAATCAATGAAACTTTCGACTTATGTTGTATCTCGGCTCAAGTAAGCATTTAGCAGGTCTCATACATATAACTCGTCATAAAATGCCTGCAAATATACAATACTAGCTGCGCCCAGCGGTTTTACTCGCATAAGTTTCGATCCCGTGGGAATATCGGGATAAAAACTATCCCATGTCCTTTCCTGGGACAAACTATCTCTAGATCTAAATCGGTTCAGTGGTTTAGGCGTGAAAAGGTAACATACATACAGACAGAGTTACTTTCGAATTTATAATATTAGTATGGATTGTCCCTGAAAATATCTACCATACAGAATATAAAGCCTACACGAGAAGATCTCAACACATGTGGGTCGTTGAGCGCATCTTAAAATAGCGCACGTCACTGCGTTATATTAGTACTACAGCTGAGCGGTTAAGGCCAAATGATACATCGGTATTTATAATATACGTTCATAAAATTACGCCTGTACTCCCTAAAGGGGTAGGCAGTAGTATAGGAGAAAGAAATAAGAAACTTTTATTTGCGGTAAATATGCCGCGAAAATACACTAACACAAAGGTCAATTTGGGGGAAAATATGGGTCACATCTACGGAAAACGGTCATCGCCGTAGTATAGAACAGTTAATAATACTACTTTATGTATGTATTTATTGTATTGTGTAAATGGTACACCACAGACTACCTACAGTATTTGTCTGTCCTTCCCGTTTTCAATCCATCTAAAGGTTGTCTTTAAAAGATCGCTCTTAGCGATAAGACCGCCCATTGTGTCACCCATTGTAGAGTTTCTATATTTATGTGTGTAATTTTATTTATATGGTGTAAATAATAAAGAGTATTCTATTCTAACTGCCCCGTTGGCCTCGTGGTCGCAAGCGCGACTGCTGAGCGTGGGGTCCTGGAATCGATTCCCGGGTCAGGCAAAGTGTTTATTGAGTAAATTCTTATGTTATGTTAGCAACGCACCTGTGCTCGGTGAGCCTGGCGATGGCCCTCTGCAGCGTGTCCAGCAGCGGGCCCACAGCCCCGCGCGCCGCGCTCAGCTCGCGCACGCGCGCCTGCAGCTCGCCCAGCGCGCCGCGACACGCCGTCACTTGAGCGGACACCTTGCCGTGGGTGTTCACTGCCTGGGAGACCAAGGGAAAAGCAATTTAAATATCAATCAACCATAGATCATACCGCTTGCTGAGTATTAAAGTCAAAGTCAAAGTCAAAGTCAAAGCATTTATTTCAAATAGGCACAAAAAAGGCACTTTTGAACGTCAAAAATTATCTTAAAATAGAATTGATTCTAGTCGCCCATTCCAAAAGGTAGTTTTCGTATGGAGAAAGAAAGTGATCGAATTCAAAATTAGTCATAAATGAGTTAGACACACCGTCATCTTTAATTCAACGCCATCTGTGAAATACGTGGTTCATATTCTATCATAAAAAAAATAAAAATAACAATGCAACTAACATCTTGTAACATTTATGTCCAAATAAACAACCGAAGTCCAATTTGCCAAAAAACTAATTTTTTTAATTCGGTCACTTTAATACTAAGCAAGCGATACACCGAGGTGCCCAGTGATGAAGGCCTCGTGTCTCATACACGAGGATGTGGATTCAAATCTAAGCAAGTACCAATGTGACGTTTTCATGCCCTGTCACCTGCACACGTGAGGACCGAATGGCTGCGTCAGTGAATGCTATCCGAGTTGCTGAATTTTGGGCCAAACAAATTTAAGAGAAAAAAAAACTATATTTTTGCCATCGACACGCTAAGAATTCATATCGTCGACTAAGTATTTATTTATTTACTAGCTGCGCCCCGCGGTTTCACCCGCGTAAATGTCGATCCCGTGGGAATATCGGGATAAAAACTATCCTATGTCCTTTCCCGGGACTCAAACTATCTCTATACCAAATTTCATCGAAATCGGTCCAGCCGTTTTCATGTTATGTCGTGACAACGGAAAACGGGTTTCATTTTTATATATATAGATTGACACACCAACGACTTATTCACTAAAACATTACAATAAATACATTCTAAATCAACAGCTTTGTGGTGAATTCGTCACCACAAAACGTTGATACGTAATACCCAGTTAAGCCAAAAATGGAGTTAGCAGCTTAGAATACTTAGTCGACGATATGTACTTTGAGTTTATCTTGGACATTACTGATATTGGTGAAGGAAAAACATCGTAAGGAAACCTGAACTTATATTAATACTAGCTTTTGCCCGCGGCTTCGCTCGCGTTAAATTCGGGGTAACACGGTTCCCCTTTTGAACACCTGACACAAATTTCCATCCCCTATTTTAGGGGCTAGGGGACGATTTCCAAAAAAAATAAGGTAGGTATTTTTCGTTGGTAACAAAGAGTCTGTGTACCGATTTTTAGCTTCCTACCTTGAAAATTGCGAAAAGTCCCATATAAAATTTTACCCCCTCTTTTGAGGGGTTGGGGGCAGAATCCCAAAAAAAATGATGCACGATTTTTTTGTTAGTCACAAATAGTTCACATACCAATTTTTAGCTTTCTACCTTGAAAATTGCGGAATGCTCCATACAAACTTCCACCCCCCATTTTAGGGGAGTGGGGGGGGGTTAGAAAGAGACAAAAAGTAGCCTATGTCACTCTCCATCCTTTCAACTATCTCCACTTAAAAAATCACGTCAATTCGTCGCCCTGTTTTGCCGTGAAAGACGGACAAACAAACAGACAGACACACACACTTTCACATTTATAATATTAGTATGGATAAATCTGAAATCAACTGTCAGTCTTGTGCAAGCGTAGTAATCAATGTTCATGCCTTATTTGTATGAGAAGCCCCTACAGTGAGACAATAATACGCTGTTATTATTAACCATAGATCGACCAGAGCCCTGATTCACAACCATACGACAGGCTATCGTATCGAAAACCTGACATTTCGGTAACCTGTTTTGACTTGCCCTCAACAGCAAATAGCTGTTGGAAGAATAGCGGGCGTCTATTTGATTTAAACTGACAAAATTTTAGGGTTTTGGACTTGTGAACATCATTGAGAAGACTCCTACGATAACAATGATTAATGTTCGATACGATACGGAAGCGTATCGAGTGTTTGTGAATAGCTATGCAGAAGGCCAAATGTCGTACTTCAAACATGTACAAATTCAAATCACAGTCTTATCTCACGACAAAACATCAAAAACTTTTAAAAAATATAGGAAAATTAGAAGATTCGTCCGCACGTTACAGGAATTGATGGACACTAGTGATGGCGCCAAACTCGTAGCCAAATTCTGGACCGAGTCCATTGTCATAGACACGCTAGGAAGAACAAGAAGAGGATTTTCTGGTAGATTGGGACCTAGATTAGAATTTTAAAATTTCGTAACCTCAGAATTGGGTTCAAAAACAATAGACAATCAATTGGGTTAGTATCAATAATAATAAGAAGCCTTTTTTATCTTATAATTAAGAATTCAGTTTCATATTTTGAAAGGTGATTGAGAAATCGTTCGGTATTTTTGAGGAGTGAGAAACAGGAGGGACAATTCTCGTAATTTTAATAACGTTCACTGTCTGATCTCAAAAATACATCTAATTTCCCTACATTTTGAAAATGACATTTGTTTATCGTCGAGATGAAACTGCGACTAGATTTTGAACGTTTTAAATTACGAGAATTGGCCTTCAGTTCTAATAGTATCAGAAATAAAAATTGAGATTCAGAGATACATAGTTACAGCTACTGACCCTGGGGTTCCCGGCCGCAGCCTTGGCGAACAGCACGAGCTGCGCGTGCGACTCCAGCACGGTGCGCGCGTGCTCCAGCAGCCCCGCCTGCGTGTTGGACTCCGTGATGTTGGACGCGGCCCCGATGGCGCCCGCCACCAGCGGCTCGGCGTACGATACCTGCGGGAGGAACGGTCGTTATTTACTGGTACACATTGTTGACACGCCACCGCTGCGACGCTTGTATACGTAACTGTCAGGGTGTGTTCAACACTCGTGTGATACTAGTATAAAGTTCGCTTTTTAAACGCACACTTTTTTTAATAACCCAAGCAGCAGTTTCATTAGAGTAGTTAGTTTATTAAACTGTTGCATAACAACTGTACTTGAATAGAAAAAAGTTATTGCATTAGGTATCTTGTTTTTTTTTTTTATTTTTATTGTTAAATGGGCGCGCTCTTGACCCCGATCACGCCTGACGGAAAGCGATGGATGAGGTCTATGATTGAACGAGCGTGCCCAGAAGATGCCTGTTTACTCTTGATTTGAAGGCAGACGGGTTAAATGTGGGAGGGAACACAGATGCCGGCAGAGAGTTCCACACTTTGGCTGTGCGCATAATAAAAGTGGAGGAGAAGCGCCGAGTACGACTCATCGGGATATCAACCAAGTGCGGATGGTACGCTGCAGTACGTCTGGTTGTCCGGTGGTAAAAGGGCGATGGTGTGGCGAACTATGTAGAAATATGAAAAATTACCTCAGCTATGCGAGCTAAGCTAGACCACAGAATACTTAATAGTACTACGTACAGAAAGGACACTCCCTTCCCCGCGCTCATATCAGATACCGCACCTCACCCCGCACTACGAGGTATTCGTCGCCGACTCTTTAGCAAGGGCGCTCGCGAACCGCAGCATAAATTCTGCAGTATACGTACTGCAGTACGTTGTTAGGGAAAGTGTGTTTTGAGTTTTGTTGCACTTGGATAAAGTCTGTCATTAATATTTTTTATTTCAAAATAAGGACTAGGATACGATATTACCCCCCAAACCCGCTCCCAAGAATAGGTGCTTGGGGGAGATCTATGTCCAGCAGCGGACGTCATTCAGCTGAAATGATGATACGATATTACTGTAGGTAGATACCAACATTTAACAAATACTATATGAAGATCCCAATACCATTTTTAACCCTATAATCCTGTATTTTTAAAATATTTCATACAATATTCCAACAAAATACAGGGTGAAATTGAACACATGCGACAAATCGAAATAGGAGATTGTACTCGTCATTATGAACAACTTTTACTATGGGACGAAACCGGAAATCGCGAAAAAAAATCAACTGTTCCCTACATTTATGTTCGCATAACTCGTCAAAATTCAAGGAACAGCTGACTTTTTTCTCGCGTGTTCAGGTTTGGTCCCATAGTAAAAGTTGTTCATAATGATAAGTATAATCTCCCATTTCAATTCATCGCATGTTTTCAATTTCAACTCAAACTCATCATCATCATCAGCCTATAATGTTCCCACTGCTGGGACACAGGCCTCCTCTCTGTGAGAGGGAGTGGGCCGTAATCCACCACGCGGGCCCAGTGCGGATTGGTAGATGTCACATGTCTTTGAATTTTTGGTTCTAGGACATGCCGGTTTCCTCACGATGTTTTCCTTCACCGTTTTGAGAGCAGTGGTGATGAAATAATTTACACAAAGTAAAGCACCTGTCTGGGTTCGAACCGACGACCTACAACTCGTAAGTCGCGGCCGATACCACTGGGCCACCACTGCTCCAACTCAAACTCAAAGCATTTATTTCAATTAAACCAATTACAGGCACTTTTGAATTGTCAAAGGGTCGGTCAGTCAGAAAGATGAAGCTAGTTGCCCATTCCAAAGCGTAGGTACCTATGGAGAAGAACGGGCAAGAAACTCCATGGACACTCTTTTAAATCAAAATAATATAGTTACAAAGTCTTGGTTACATCATTCATGTTAAAAATTATACATGTGAGAACGATGCAGAACGTTAAAAGAGTCATGTTTGTTTGTTTGCCATGACAACACTGTCATATAGTATAACAAGTCCAAAAAGCCTTGTTTCCGGCTGCTCAACTTACTCATATTTAACGAGATTTAATCCCAATTCTCAATAATAAAGTTAATCTGGCTATCAATACATAAAAATAAGCGCTTTTTTTTTTTAAATAGCTTTGAATTCTGTACCTTTCCGAAATTAGCAATGCCAAAAACTGCCATCTCCTTTATACATGTGAGAACGATGCAGAACGTTAAAAGCGTCCATAATGAAAAGATAAAAAACAACAATTCAAATATTAAATAAAATAAAATAAGCCGCAAAACTATTATATATACAGCAAAGAGATGACCAGTCCCTACTGACGGCGCCCGTTCACGAACATGACGCATGTATTGGCACCATTCAGCTCAACCATTTTGAAGGGAGCTAAATGATACAACACAACCTGTATAAATCTAAATGACTGAAATAAACATCTTACCAGCTGTATGACGGCGTGTCCCAGGTTCTCTGCCTCTCCGTTGGCGGCGATGTGCAGCGGCTCAAGGCGCTCCAGCATCTCGGTGGCGCTGTTCTCGATCTGTTCCGAGTAGCCTGGCGGGAGACGGGGATGGTCGTTCAGGTTCATTCAATAGTCAATTTAATTATTGTGATTAAAGATTATAGTAATACTAGCTGCGCCCCGCGGTTTCACCCTCGTAAATGTCGATCCCGTGCGAATATCGGGATAAAAAGTAGCCTATATTTTAATCTAGGGTGTCAGCTACCTCCATACAAAATTTTATCAAAATTGGTTCAGCCGTTTGAGCGTGAAGAAGTAACAAACATATATACACACACACACACACACTCACAAACTTTCGCCTTCACAATATTAGTGTGATGTGATTAAGCCCGGTTAGTTTTCAAGAAACTATCATTTATGTCAATTTTAAAGTTAAAATTAATGATTAATTTATTGAAATCAAGCAGTAGGGTATGTTTTAATTATATTTGTGTTTTTGTATATATTTATATGTTGTATTTGTTTAGCTAGGAAGACTTAGTATGTAATATTTTAGCGTGCGAAAAAAATTCTCAAGCTCTACATCAAGATTGTTTACGTAAAATAGATTAACCGCTCAAGCGGCGCGGTTCGCCGATCGGCGACGAAACAATAGAAAATCAATTGTGTCTCATTAGCGGCGCTTGACAGATTAAATAAGTATTTAATTGTTATATTATATTCACCTTGCAGCGAGTTGTTCTTCCTGGGGTACAGCTCCTGCCCGACCGCCTGCATGGCGGCCTGGTCCAGCTCTCTCAGCTGTTTGTTGAGCGTCTCCACCGCTGCTGAGCATTCTCTCTGACCCGGGGCTTTTTCTCTGTAAAAGGATGTTTCATTAGTATGGCATTTATTCGCAAAATACGCGAATTGACGTTGAGTTGCAGACACCAGCCCGTATTACCTATATGTATAAGGTGTTAAAAAATTAACCCAACAAACTTTAAGAGGTGCTTTAGACCATGGAACTGAACAAGTCACTATGGAACCAACTCTGAAATCACGAAAAAAAAAAATCAGCTGTTTAATACAAAAGTTCAATACCTACTTGACCAAAATGTATGAAACAGCAGATTTTTTTTTCGTGATTTCAGAGTTGGTCCCATAGTGAAAGTTGTTCAATTCGATGGTATAAAGCACCTCTTAAAGTTTTTATGGTTAATTTTTTAACACTTTGTATATAAATAACAAGATTTGCAAGAAGCTGTTCTAATTGCGTAACACATTTGGGAATAACCTTTTTATTTTGACAGTTCATCAGTAGTCATTGCGTTTATACATTTGCTGTCGAACAATCGAATTTTGTATTTTAATTCGACAGGCAAATGAGAAAACTTTTTCTGGCAGGAAAGATGGTGACAAGTGAGTTGTCGACTGATAGAGATGTATGGAAGAAGATATCGTCCACCTTCGACGACAGGGTGACAACCGTGACATCTCGAATTATACGATTTTTTGTTTTACTGATAATTGTGTTTTTTTTTTTTATATTTCATTTCAGTATTTGTTATAAGTACTCTAATCACCTCATACATAATAAAGCTATCTTGACAACAATTTAAGAGTTATGCTCATTTTAAAGTTTAAAAGTCGTTTTCTGTAAAACTACGGTTTTTGAGATGTCACACTGTCGTCGGAAGTGGACGATATGTTGCAGGGACCAGTAATAAATAATGAAAAGGGCAGGATCACAGATATAGAGATATACCTAGATAACGCAAGTATCACGAACTGTATGAAAACTAAGCGTGCCACTTTTTGACTACCTACTATGACGTCACAAGCTCGCGCTCTCGCTCACGCTCACCCAGCCAGCAGTACGCAGGACTGAGTGCGAAAGTGGCGGCTTATGATTTTCGATCGTAAACTGGTGCGATTTTTGGCACGCGAAGTAGGTGCTCTTGCGTTATCTAGGTGTATCTATATCTGTGGGCAGGATGATGATGATCATGTTATACTCACTTGATGTTAGTGACGAGCGCCTTAATGCTGTCGGAGACGGTCTTGCTGTGCTGCGCCAGCAGCTGCCAGTGCGAGCGCTCGGCGGGAGAGACTGCTAGCGAGCGGGCCGACTCCAGCATGGAGCACGAGCCCGATATTATGTTCCTGTGGACAAATATTTTGATTAGTATCGCATTTAATACTATAAGTAGACTATTCACTAAGCAATGGCGCCGATTCTCTTGTTCACAAACTAAACTAAATTTAAGTTCAGTGCATCTTTTTCTTTCTATTTCATTAGGAAAAGGACAGGAGATAAATATTAGTTTAGTCCTGTCAAATTAAGATACTCCATAGACAATTTAGACGTGATTAAAAAATTGGCTATTAAAAATACGTCAATTTACGTCAGGCGCTGACTAATTTGACAGGTAAACTAAACTAACATTTATCTTCCGTCCTTTTCTTAATAAATAGAAAGAAAAAGATGCACTGAAATTAAATTTAGTTTAATATCACGGGCGCTTTATTGAATACCGAACCGAAGAATGCTAGAGCGGGAGCACACTCTTGGGGAAACTCGGAAGAGTGTCCCACTGCTTGGATGGCGGCCTTGTCGACTTCAGAGTTCTTGAGCGAAGCGACGGAGTCAAGACTAGAATCCTGAGTGTAGTCGGTTGTGCAAGTCAGATAGGCATGTAAAATACTGGTATTCAATTACATCCGGTTGGACTGGAAACCGACTACAAACATAGTTGGGTAAACGCTGGGCAGATGATGGGTGTATCTACATACCTGCCACAGTCCAGTATCGCCTCCTGGTTGTTCCGGGCCTGCGGAGAGATCTTGGCGGGTATGGAGGCGAACTCGGGCGAGTCGGCGAACTGGCACAGGCTGCGCACCGCGTCCTGCAGCGGGGCCGTCGCACTCGCGCAGCGCGCGCGGTTGGTCTGCGGGACGTAGGGGAAAGGATATTATGTGACGGTTAAAGGGAAACACAGAAGAATGATCGGTGATTGTTTAGGGTGATATAGCTGTTTAATAATGATTGTTTTAGTACTTTTGACGTTCAAAAAGTCAAAGTTAACCCTGAACAAGCACGCCCACCCCTTCCTAGTGTCTGAGTTGGTAAGAAATGGTGCAACCCCAGCAACACGTCTCTGTATATTTCATAAAAATATTCAGAAGGAATGACAATATTTGGTAGAGAATGCCTAAGGCATTAAGTCCGCCTTTGTACCTTTTTGTGCGAAAAGTTTAAATAAATAAAATAATTTCTATGTGCGTGTTTATCTGTGACTTTTAGAACGACGGAAATATTTTTAAACAATACATGCCGTGGGGTCTTAAGGTTCGAAAACTCAAGCTTCAATTTTTATTTTGCTTCAACTTATTCGTATAATTTAACACGGAGTGCAAATAATGAGGTATTATTAAGTCCTGTTCCCTCTTACAGAGAATAGGTCTAGAGTCGCAGCAGTGGGGACATTTTAGAGTGATCATGTATGTGTAAACTGAGTTATAAACAAGTACATGTGTTCGTTACCTCACTATAATCAGTGTCCAGCGCCTTGATCTCCTTGACGAGCGCGGCGGTGGAGTTGGCGACGTCCTTGGCGGCCTGCACGAAGTGCCGCTTGGCTTGCGGCTCGGGCGTGCGGCCCGACGCCACGCGGCACGCGTTGCACAGCGCGCTCGTGTGCTTCGCGATCACTGTGGCCGCCGACAGCACCTGCGGAGACGGTGGTGATAACTTCGTTCTCAAACCTTTACAATCTAGTCGCAATCCCATCTCAGCGACAGTCAATATCAAAAACATTATTATGTGAATAATAAAAAAAAAAAGTTTCTTTATTAACTTCGGTTGTACAAAAACATTGACTTTAATTTATAAATACACTTTTTATAAAAGTTTATCTTGGCCAAATCACAGTTAAGATATTTTTCACTTCTCATGCTCTAAAAGTTCGTCTTTATGTTGTGCTTAGGCGACATAAAATCGCTTTTTATGTTCTAGTGCATAAAGTATTTTTTTTTTCTGAGACTAAGGTAATCAGGCCCAACAGCCACACGCGCAATAAAACATCGCAGATTAAAGTCGTGATTTATTTCATTTTCTTTAATTTATACCACTTCCGTGTTTTCTATCGTTAATTAAATAAAATCAGGTAAAATAGTTGTCATTTATTATTTAAAAACACAAAGAAACGTTTTTATGACTTGGCAGTACGAAGTACCCAAGTCGAATGACAAATGTTGAAATTAAAAAAAAAAAAAACTTTTAAAAAGTTTCGTGGCGGTATTATCTGTGGTGGCGGGAATTAGCTATGCTTTGCAACATTTTTGATTAATTATGTACTGTATACTTTATGCCTGTTTCATTTTCTTGCAATCGAAGTGAAAAGCAGAGTGTATAACTCAGGCATAAACGAGCCATTTTACCCCTCGACTTAACTATCCACCCTCGCCTGCGGCTCGCGTGGATATAAACGTCTCGGGGTAAAATAGCTTCTTTTATGCCTTAGTTGTACAATCTACTATTATAGACATGTGGCTGTTTGGTCAGATAAATCAGCCTCGACCAGGCGCTTTAATTTTTATTTATTCTCAAAAATCAAAGTGACACTTCGTCGCATTGACATTATGAACCATGAAGACGCAGTGACTGCAGTCGAATGGGCTGTGGTAGAGAACCCCAGGTAACGCTTCCCAACAAACAAGATCGGAAAATTCTTCCTTTTCAATGAAGGAGTGGTAATTACACCTATCCTAAGCGACACATTAGTGTTTTCCAATATCCACGCGAACGAAGTCGCGGGCATTGCTAGTACGAAATAAAAAATAAAAATAAACTATTTAAATAAACTTTTATAGAAATAATCTGCGGCATCTATAGTGCGCTCCCTCTCACAGAGAGGAGGCCTGTGTCCCAGCAGTGGGAACATTATAGGCTGATTATGTATCTATAGTGCCATAAAAAAACCGAGTGTGCTTATGACCACACGACTGAAGTGAAACTTCAACCGTATTTGGCTATGAGAGGAAGTGAGAAAGAAAATGTGCGCGCGCACTGTTTTCTCTTGCTTATATCCCCCACTCAACTCCCGTTCGCCTCACCCGATCACATTTTTCGTAACGCTTACGTCACGCGTTCGCCAGCTTACTCCCCGAGTCAAGCGTGCGTAAAGAAGTTTCACTTCAAAAAGGGTCTCTCTGAATGAGTATTTACCTGTTGTTGGTTACTGCTGCTGTCGCACAGCGCCCTGCAGGCCTGCTCGATGGCCACAGCCGCCCGCGCGAACTGCGCCTGGTCCACCAGCCCCGCGCGCCCCGCCACGCTGGTCTCGTCCGACACGGCCACCTGGGGGGCAGGGAGACACACTTATTCTTGTAATAAGGATTTATAGAAGAGATTCGCGAATGACAGTTGATAAAGACCCAGCTTAGTCGCTATGGGGTTTTCGAAAGATAGAAATATCATAATTAGTGTCCAAAATGACAAATTTCGAAATCAATAATTTTATTTACAGACGCCAGCACATCAAGCTACCCGAAACTGTCAAATTTTCCCAATCAACTTTGAACCTTATACTTTAGCGATAAAATT
Source organism: Amphipoea lucens (assembly GCA_947508005.1). NCBI lineage: Eukaryota > Metazoa > Arthropoda > Insecta > Lepidoptera > Noctuidae > Amphipoea > Amphipoea lucens. The sequence goes on along the minus strand of OX382382.1, from coordinate 799,396 downwards.
GAAAATCTATTAAAGAAATTTGACAGATTGTAGTAGCTTGATGTGCTGGCGTCTGTACGTTACATAATATCACGCATTTACTATCTAAAGCGGTAAGCAGAGGTGTGTGTATAATACACCCACATTTCACCAGTTATGTTTAAGTCTCATGTAATAGGGGGCGAGCCTATTGCCATCAACCGGGCACAAATCCAGAGTGCGAAATAATGGAAAACCCAATAACACTGCACGACCTAGGAATCTGTATTGTATACAGGGTGTTACGGAAAGGGTATATCAATACAAACGGGTTGAAGAGTGTATCTGGTCTAGAATCTCTGTACAAAGGGGTTAGAAGATTTTTGTATGGAGGGTGGCCCTAAGGTCGGCCGCCATTTTGATTTTTTTTCAGAATCGCGGTGCACAACAAAAGTTATATATTTAGATAGAGGACGCTTATACAAACAAAAAATGTTACGTAACATAATATCCTAAAGCGTCAGGTTTCGGAGTTATTCACCAAAATATAAGTCGAAAACAACAAGGATTTTTTTGTTTCTTTGCCCTCCAGGTAAGGATATTGAACTATTGGGGTAATAGAAACGTTATGAAACCTTTATGGAGAAGAAACAAATAAAGAATAGACATTTTTTAAATAAATAATTAAAAACGGCTATTTATAGTTCGTTTTTTAATCCCAGTTTTTTTATCTGACATTTAAGTCTTTTGTGTATTCGTTTTTTTTTAGTATAGAAGTTAACATTACACTTGTCAGATTAGTCTCTGGGATTAAAAATCGAACTATAAATTGCCGTGTTTAATTATTTATTTAAAAAAAATGTCTATTCTTCATTTGTTTCTTCTCCATAAAGGTTTCATAACGTTTCTATTACCTCAATAGTTTAATATGCTTACCTAGAGGGAAAAAAAACAAAAAAATCCTTGTTGTTTTCGACTTATATTTCGGTGAATAACTCCGAAACCTGACGCTTTAGGATATTATGTTATATAACATTTTTTGTTTGTATAAGTGTCCTCTATCTAAATATATAACTTTTGTTGTGCACCGCGATTCTGAAAAAAAATCAAAATGGCGGCTGATTTTAGGGCCAAAACCTTCAAACCCCTTTCAGCTCAAAAGCATTAACTTTGAAAACGCTTAATATTTTTTATTTCGACATCACGGCGCTGCACTGGCGCGCGGCGGCGTGATGTGCGTGTACTAGGCGCACAGACACACTACAGATAATGGATAATGACCCTCGTAGTGCGGTGACATGTTTGTTATGATTTCAATTTAATAAACTATCAAAATAAAAAAATATTATTTTTCAAAGTTACTGCTTTTGAGCTGACATTTTGTACAGAGATTCTAGACCAGATACACTCTTCAACCCGTTTGTATTGATATACCCTTTCTGTAACAGCCTGTATAAGTCCTGACTGACTGATATATCAACGCACAGCCTAAACCGCTGGTCCTAGAGACATGAAAAAAAGGTGTGTTCTTTGTGAAGAGTAGGTATCCACTTATAAAGGGTTTTTCGAAATTCCACCCCTAAGTGGGTGAATGGGGGGAGGGTGAAATTTCACGCGGACGAAGTCGCGGGTAGAAGCTAGTCAACCATATATTAACTAAATAGCAGCGCCCTGCGGTTTCACCCGCATAAGTTTCGATCCGACCGTGGGAATATCGGCATAAAAAGTATCCTATGTGTTAACCCTGGTTATAAACTATCTGTTTGCCAAATTTCATACAAATCCGTTCAGCAATTTTTGCGTGAAAGAGTAAAAAACATCCATCCAACCTCACAAACTTTCGCGTTTATAATCATCATCATCATTTCAGCCGAAAGACGTTCACTGCTGGACATCGGCCTTCCCCAAATTATAAAATTTTTTCCGCGTTTATAATATTACTAGCTTCTGCCCGCGACTTCGTCCGCATGAAATTTCACCGTCCTCCCATTCACCCTCTTAGGGGTGGAATTTCGAAAAACCCTTTCTTAGTGGATACCTACTCTTCACAAAGAACACACCCTCCAAACATGTCTCTAGGACCAGCGGTTTAGGCTGTGCGTTGATATATCAGTCAGTCAGTACTTTGAATTTTATATGTATAGATAATAATAAATAAATAATATAATATTAGTAGGATACTCACCAAATAAGCCGCCTGAGCAGTACACTCCACCAGTCCTTGCACCGCATTAGCGACTGTCCCGACGGCGCGGCTGAACTGATCAACCTCGCTGCGTTTCACTGAGCTGGCCATTGAGGACATGCCCTCGCCTGTTGAAATAAAATAACTATTTAGTTAGGTCGAAAGAAAACACCGTGGCAAAACTTACATGTCCTAAAACTGGAGATAATTTTATTAAAAACTAGCTTCAGCCCGCGACTTCGTTCGCGTGAAACTTCTTGTTTCCCCCGAGCCACCCGCCCGCGCTATCACTTAACGTTCTTTTTGACTTTTTTTCGTTTTGCTCGGCTCCTAAGGGTTATAGCGTGATGTTAAATAGCCTATAGCCTTCCTCAAGAATTGGGCTATCAAATGCAAGAAGAATTTTTCAAATCCGACTGGTAGTTCCAGAGATTACCCCCTACATACAAGCTTACAAACAAAACCTCTTTATAATTTTACAAAAAACTAGCGGCCCGGCCCCACCTTCGCTCGCACGGGTGCAATTTTTTTTTCGAAAATCCGAAATTTTCTTTCGTGCAAACCTTGTCCTGGCAATACCGAACACAAAAAAAAGAATTATCCGATTTGTTGCAGTCATTCGGAAGATATGCGCGTACATACATTTCGGCGATTCATTTTTATTTATATAGACTTGTACACTGCAAACTGGCCTTTAAGACGCGTTTAAAAAGAATCACCAAGCGAGTGTTACATAAATTCTTATGTTTTCGTAATGTCTGGCTGAACAGACAGCTGTGCTGCTGGGGAGTTTGTTCCGCCACTTCTTCTCCCCAGCGAAAGCACTAGGAAGTGGTGAAGAGCGGGCGTCCCGGGAGACTGTCATGTAATTTTGACGTTCGATAAGTGCTGATTCTCAGCCTAGTTTGGATAAATGACTTTTGATTTGATTTCACTGATTGTGTTTTTTTTTTTTCAGAAATCATGCAAACTGAGCTTTTCCCTACATTGCGCGTTACAGTTACAGCGGTTTTTCACACCAAAAATAAGTCGTTTAGGAAAAGACTTTTATTTTAACAATTACTTCAGCTCAGTGTAACATAAATGTACAGAATGCGTAGATTTAAACTTGGTAATTTGGTATCTCGTAAGCGAAATTGAGTTGGTTTTTAGGGTTCCGCACCACAAAAGTAAAAACGGAACCCTTATAAGATCACTTCGTTGTCCGTCTGTGTGTCAAGACTCTTTTTCTCAGGAACGCGTGGAGTTATCAAGTTGAAATTATTATCAAATACTCAGGGACTGCAATCCCTTGAAGCAGTGAAAAAATCAAACTTCTAAGTCAACGCAATCAAAAGATACGGGCGTTTATGTTTCGGAATCAAAACCAGGGTACTTCCCGTTGACCTAGAATCTTGAAATTTGGCAAGAAGAAATGTCATGTAGCACAAGTAAAAGAAAAAAAATCCGAAAACCGTAAATTTTTAGTTACATACACACGGAACGGAACGTACGGAACCCTCGGTGCGCAAGTCCGACTCGCACATGACCGGTTTTTTTTCTTCATTCATTTAGCAACAGTGCTAGCGCACAGTCCCAGTCATATGGACCAGGGGAGCGAAGCCGCGGGTAAAACTAGGTTTAATAATAATTACTTACTTAAGCTCTTGCTCTGTTCCACAACGCAGTCGAGGCACGCGAAGTATCCCAATTCAGTGAGTGGTTGAGTAGGATTGTTAAGCAAAGGTCGGGTGCTCTCAATGCTGCGGATAGCTGCGTTGCATTCCTTCTGACCTGGCGCTGCCTCGGTGCAGACGTCCACCTTGAGGGAGAGGAAACATTATATATATTTTTATTTTTTTTTATTTGAAATGGGCTTGCTCTTGACTCTAGCCTAGGTCGAAGGTGACAGAGGCAAAGTCGACGATGGAGCGAGCTTACCCAGAAGAAGCCTGTTCACTCTCACTTTGAAGAGATTCGGGTTGTTGCGCTCGGAAAAACAGACGCAGGTAGAGAGTTGCACTCTTTTGCTGTGCGCATTATAAACGACATTTGCAAACGCTTAGTGCGAATTGGTGGAATTGTTGAAAGAAAGCTGTTAGGCATTCATTTTTACCCGACTGCGGCAAACACAAAGACGGGTTATGGATTTTTCGTATTATTACTTTCATCTTATATAGTTTTTGTGACACACAAACATAAATAATCATTTTCAGGGGACTACATGACCTAAAGCGCGGTCACTGTCGGACTGCATAGAAAAGAAAGAGAAGCGCGATGACACAACTCTGGTAATTTATTGCAAAATATGAAGCAATTATCTATTTACAAAAATTGGACTAAAAAATTAAAACACTAGTGCTTTAGTATGTTGCTTGTAGAATAATCTGACAAAAAATCAGAATATTTGTATGTATATTAGTATGGTTTTTATTGTGAAAAGAAAGTTTTTAGAAGTATCTTCATGATTTTTTCTATCGTATCAAATAAGTTGTATTATGTTTTCAACACACTATCTACCTAGCACATATCCTGAAGAATATCATATATTTTTCTGATTTTGTTTAAGGGCATTCCTTAATAAGTATGCCAGATGTAATAATAAAGAATATAACATTTTGTCTCGGCAATAATTGTGCCGATAGTCGTTACAGCCAATGGATTAATAGCCAAGAGCCTCGACCAACACCTGAGGAGGCTCTCGTTGGGCAGCTGGATCAAGGGCTTGATTCAGAAAGCGATACTTCTGGACACGGCTCGCATTGTCAGGAGGTTCCTCTCTCTGGAGCCCTGACCGCCGGTAGCTTGGACCCTGTTCCCGATACCGGTGGGCTACTATTCTTTATATTTTTAAATGTTTTTATATATATTTTTTTTATATTCTAATATTTAAAAATATAACTTATATAGATTATAATGAAATAAAGAACATAAAACACAAATACTCACAAGTCTGTTGATGCTATCGGTGACGGCGCGAGCTGCAGCCGCTAACTGGTTCTTAGCATTAGGACGAGTCAAGTCCTAAAAAAAATAGAATATAATACTCTTTATTATATACACCATATAAATTACAGACATAAATAAAGAAACGAAAAGAAAAAAAACTTAATGTATTTATCCTGAGTAAACAAAGAATTAAATGGATCCAGTTATGTGTTCCAGTTGTTGTTGTGTGTGGTGTTGTTGTTGTTATGTGTTGTTGTTGTGGTCCAGTTGTTGTTGTGTTGTTGTTGGTGTTGTGTGTGGTGTTGTTGTGGTTATGGTCCAGTTGTGTGTTGTGTGTGGTGTTGTGTTATGTTAAGTTGTGATTTTGGATAGTAAAAGCATATTGATTGGCAAAGCGTATTTATCTTATGTTACATAATATAACCGAGTAACGTGTAATTTCTCACCTGACTGACAGACTTGGCGGTGCCCAGCAGTTTGGAAGAGTTTACTGTCACGCTCTTCATAGAGCTCACCATCAGAGTTTGAGCGTCACGATCCTAAAACAAAATTATATTATTAATATAAATTCAGAAAGGGTTAAAAAGGTGGAAAATAATAAGTTATGGCTAAAACCCAATCCTATGGGAGGTGGCTATAAATAGACTGATTCAGCAATCAAATTACGCGGAGATATATTTTTTTTGCACATCTAAAATGCTGGGTATGATAGGATGTCTTTAAGAGACGTGTGGCGACAATCTTCGCAGCCGAATGAGAGGGTTGTCAGATAGAAAAATTTAAAAGAACTGCTTCTTCACAAAATAGATTTCAGAAATAAATGGAAGTGGAATTTGGTTACTGCAATGGCAGCCTTATACTTAGCCAAGTATCGAATTTGAATGACGTGCGATTGGAGAGGCCTATGTTCAGCAGTGGAGAGCTGTATGCTGATGACGATGATGGTATAGGGATTAACCATATTTATTCAGCTCTGTTCAGCTTTTGTCCATAGAAAACAACGATTCTGTATGGAGTCCGTTCAGCTTTCCGCGGCTGAACGGATGCGTACGCATCTCATAAAAATCGTTGTTTTCTATGGACAAAAGCTGAATAGAGCTGAATAAGTGTGGTTAGTCCCTTATGCCTCCTACCTCTGTGTGTCCTGCCATCTCCATGCTGACGCCCAGCAGCCTGTTGAAGGCGTCTCCGAAGTGCTCGCTGGTAGACGCCAGGGCGGCCGGACGGTCCACGTTCTGGACTACTTCTGATGAGGCGGTGTTCAGGCCTACGGCTGCTGCGTTGAGTTCTGTTTGTAGTTCGCTAAGAGAAAAATAACAAGATTATAAGAAAAAGTACTCACGAAGAGATCAATCGGAACAGAAAAGTCTGCACATAAATTAAGTCTGATTCAAAATCAAAAGTCATTTATTCAAACTAGGCTGAGAATCAGTAATTTTTTAATGTCAAAATTACATAAGACAGTCCCCAAAACGCTCGGCCTTCACGATTCTACAACGGAAACACATTTTACATTTTAAACTTCAACGCTTTGCAACTAAAAGTAATCGTTCCGGTCATTGTAGGCGATCGATCTTGAGGCTCTAAGAATGAATCACACGTGGTTCGGAATTTGGTCAGATCTGACAGATTTGAAGTTTATGAAACTTTACCGCAAGTGAAAAAAAAACTTGACGGAAAGACAGATGCAGTGTGCTGTCAAACTCAAAGCATTTATTTCAATTAAACCATGTACATACACTTTTGAATTGTCAAAATTAAATAGTCGGTTTATTCAGAAAATTGAAGCTAGACGCCCATTACAAAACGTAGATCTCTATGGAGAACTGTGTTCAACTGTTCATTCTGAAATACCTCTTGTGTCATTGAGATGTAGTTTAATATTCATAGTTTTTCTTATTTTGAACCAGTAAGTTTAATAAATAAAATACCCTTCTTGTTAAAACCGTGTGTATCGTTTATGGTAACGTCAAGCTCCATAAATAATACTATTTTGTGGTAAGGCAGTGAATATTCAACGCCGCATGTAGAATATAATATGTGACTCACCCATAGCTCCTGTCGGAGGGCGGGAACTCGTTCATGTTGAGGATGTTCAGAGTCTCGTTAATGTTCTCCATGGCGACGTCCAGTTCTGTGTGCGAGGGGATGGCTTCTAGCGTTGATTCTAGACCCTGTAGAAAAAACACACAATCAGAAAATGTAGTAAATAATACAACGCAATATCAAATTGACCGAATATATGAATTTATCATGAAAAGATGACGTTTGAGGCCAATTGTAACTAACAGTGTTGTATTGATGATTATAATGATTAATTATACTTCAGTAAAGTTATGGGCGCGTAAAACTTTTTGATTAATCATACTATTGGATACTTCGCAGTAAATTGCAAAAACCGTCAAAGGATTTGAATTCCGCAGGTTTTATTGATTATTTAAACCCCCTTACTAATAAACGTTGTATAGCGTCTGTGTAGTTACACAACGCTTTGTCTTCTTCTTTCGAAAGTCAAATTACTGACGACTGAAACAGAGAAATCGGTGTGTAACTATTCATCTGATATAATACGTTTATTAGTAATACTATAAGGGGGTAATACTATAAGCACACAAATGTACAGAGGCGGAAAAATGAAAAATGTTAAAGGGAACTGGACTGGGAATTAAAATAAAAAAACTGGTAATAAAAAAAAAATGAAAACTTTTATAAAGGAAGTTTGACGTCCATCACAATGACGGCTAGACGATATATTGCGCCTGTTATTTGGCGGCAAGTTTCTTAAAAAACCTAAGGTTAAAAAAGCATCCAATGTCCTCTCCAGAAAGGTAATTTTTAAAACTAACAATATTAAGGCGAACCTGTGATATATCCTTAGCGATGCTCATGATGGAGGTGGTGTCGACAGTTTCCGAGGTGGTCAGGTATCTCTTGACATGTTCCACGAGGGTCTGTGACGAGTACAGGACTTGACGGCCTGAGTTGATCACCCTGTAGAGAGAGATAGAATGAGGTTAGAATAGAGAAAAGATAATTATGAGTAACGACGGAAGATCTGGCAAGAAGGGATAGACAGAACCTTCGTTACGAAGCTGGTTTTCTCACAAACTGATGGACGATTTTGACGGTTATTATAGCATTAAGTACTATTTAATTTATATGTACTTTCTAAGTTTATCTTGAATATCACTGATATCGGTGAAGGAAAACATCCATTTTTTTTTCTCTCGCGGTGGAAATCCTCATGGACTTCCTCTATCGTGGGGGTGACAGAAGGGCATGCCGGACCCTTACCGGCTAAAACCACCGCGGTGTTCCACCTCTACCTATGGCCGGGGGTGCGGGATTCGCATAAGCATTCACCGCTCCCTCGACAGGCCTCAAGGAAAACATTCCAAGAAAACCAGTCTTGAGCAAGCGTGGTGATCAATGTTCGTATCTTCTTCGTATGAGAAGAGGCTTTTGCTCTGCATTAGGATAGTAACAGACTGCTGGTATTATAATTCTAGGTCCTCACCTCTCCCTCCTGGGCTGCTCGTCGTGCAAGGCCGCAGAAGCCCTGAGTCCCGTGGTGAAGTCCTTGAGCGACTGCGCCAGCTCGCCGGCTGCGCGTGCGCAGGCGGCGGGCTCGGCGTGCCGCGCCGCCGACACCAGCTGCGCCGTGTGCGACGCCGCCGAGCGGGACGACGTCTTCATTGTGGACGACGCCCATTCAGCCTGCGGGGGGACAGTTGTGGTGATGTGAAATTTATATAGAAACTTGTAAAGGATCAAATTAAATTAGTTTGTGAAACTTCACAGACATGTTGGGTAAATGGGTATCGATATCTAATAAGAAAAAAATTACCATAAGATCCCTCATAACATTATTACTTGAAATTATGTGTTTATGATTTCACCAGTTAATTTAATTAGGTTATAATTTTATTTATTTTTCGTTGCCATATTTGTATTTTGTTAAGAATTCAGGATATTTGACTGTTATAATAATAATAATTACGTACATAGTAAAAGTATAAATAAATATGTAATAATATGACTTTGCAGAATTGTAATTTTGATATGTTATTCAAAGTCAAATCGTTTAGTACAACTAGATCATTAAGAGGCACTTTTGAATGTGTAAAATAAAATAACAAGAATTCAATAATAACTTACGGTCTGTCCAGGCAGAGGTCTGAGTTCGAATGCTCTGGCAGCTTCCTCTAACTCATCAAGTTCAGCTTGCAAAGATTTAATGATCTCTGCCGCTGCGTCCAGTTCTAGACCCTTGCAGGATATGCGGGCACGACCTACTGCTGATCTATTGGGGAAAGATAAAATGTATATGAGGTTAGAAAATGTCAAAATAGTTGTATTTTATAATCTTCTCAGCATGTCGATAGCAATCTAAATGAACTCGGCCACTTGTTTGGCGCCATCACTAGCGTCCATAAGTTCAGGTAACGTGCAGCTGACAGGACACGCAGGGCACGATATTAAGTGTCCCATCGTTTGTGGAACAGCACTACATTTATACTCCAAGGCGGAGTCGTCTATGAATCTCCACCTGAACAGATTTTCCTTGCTTCGGCCAACCTGGGTCTGGAGTTCTGTTTAAAGACTTCCAGGTTACCCAAGGTAACTCATTTCATAATTGTATTATAAGAATAATAACGAAACACCTATTACCTGAGCTCAGCACAGCTGGAGGTGAAGCTGTGCGTGGTGTCGGCGAGCTGCTTGGCGGCCGGCCCGTCCGACACTGTGGGCAGCGCGCCGCGGGACGCCGACACCACGTGGCCGCTCGGCTAAGGGGGGAGTCACATCATACAGTAACGTGGTGGAAGCGAATCTTAAGCTTCTCGACTTACATTTCCACTCCATTTATTTATTTATTTTAGGATCTCCAACAAAAGATATACACTAAACATTATGTAGCTAATGGACGACAAAATATTTGGTAGGTGTACTCTTTTTCAATTACAGGAGACCACAGCATGCACAATAAAATGAACAACTAAGCTAACAAACTAAAAGAAAAAAAGATTTGACAGTAGAACGTAAAAAAACACAATTAATTCTGTAAAATATTAAAACATAGAATAATAAAATACCTAACATTAACATAAAAAAGGAAAAAAAAAAGCATTCACAATAATTTTTTTAGACATTTCTTATATTTTACCGGAGATTGGCTTGGGATGGATTGGATTGGATTTTATCATACCTGTAAGAAAGCCTCTGAAGCAGATATCAGGTCGAGCTGCGCGGCCGCCTCTCCCGGCCGCATACTGGACACCTTCACGGCGTCCACGACGCGGGGGATCTGTTCTGTGAGGGACTTGCACTCCTCGATCAGGGTTTCCTGGTAAACGGAAGACAACACGTTTATTAATAGAGGTTTATGACAACAATTACATAGTATAAAACAAAGTCGCCAAAATGTCTGTACGCGCATAACTTCCGAATCACTGCATCAAATTGGATAATTATTTTTTGTTGTGTTCAATATTACCAGGACAAGGTTTGTATGAAACAAAATTTTGAAAATTCGAAAAATGTTTACATTCTTGCGAAACTGGGGCGGACTGCTAGTTAAATACAAAGTGTAAAAAAATTAACCTTAAAAACTTTAAGAGGTGCTTTAGACCATTGAACTGAACAACTTTCACTATGGGACCAACTCCGAAATCACGAAAAAAAAAATCAGCTGTTTCATACAAAAGTTCAATACCTACTCGGCCAAAATGTATGAAACAGCTCATTTTTTTTTCGTGATTTCAGTTGGTCCCATAGTGAAAGTTGTTCAGTTCGATGGTCTAAATAAAGCACCTGTTAAAGTTTTTAAGGTTAATTTTTTTACACCTTATATAAATACAATAAGTTATCTCCAATCAAAAATATCTTTACTGAGCACTACTTTTATTTCCTTGACATTATATCATCAAGGAATTCCTCTCATAATTCAACTGATTTGATAAAGGTATGTGAGCGCCGCTACACACCTTTATCTACACCGCTACATGCGAACAACGCGTCATACTGACGTCACGCAAAATCCTGCATCGCGCAAGCAGAGTTTACCGCGCAACTAACATAGATACAACGTCCCGACATCAATCGTCGCTCGGGCAGTTGTCCGCCAGATACGACACCCTTCTGGTCGGAGGATCCTCCCTTTTCTATGGAGGATGAACTTTACATCCTGTTCCTCATACCTCTATAGGTGAATTACCTATTTATATCACGATTCCGCTTCATTTCCTATACACTTATGAATATTACTACAACTATAAAATAAATGAAATATTCCACTAAGTAAGACCTATGTTGAAGTAACCAGAGTTTCTTGTCCGTTCTTCTTCACAAGAGTGAGCAATTAGCTTCAGTCTTCTGCCTATTCTCTTATTAAAAGTGTAATTTGGCAATCACGAATTTTATTCATAAAAAAATCCTAACCTAACTCAGTTTAAGACAATTTGGAATTACATACCTGTGTATACTTGTTAGTATTGAACTGAGTCGCGTTGTGAGCTGAAGTGATGAGCTGTGTAGCGCTTGAAGCGGCTTGACGGGCGCTCTCCTGTGTAGACAACATACATTATTAGTTTATACATAACATCACGATTCACGCTTGTATTCATTCTCAATCTGCTGCAGACATTTAAGCTCGCAAAACCCGACAAAATGTGGGAACAGATTTTAGAAGTGAAAACTTCTTTATTTTTTGTGATGGGAAAACTATTGAACTCGCGCCACTGTTACCGTAATCGACACCGCTTTGGATGTGTTTGGTGTCCTCGGGATGTACTCGGTTTTAATGTATATCCGATATGTCAGTGAGTGATGGCAAAGTATTCTATTTGTGTTTTGTTTTCACTTCTGTCGGCACTCCCGGAGTGCCAGTTTTTTTCGCGATTATTTGCTTGGTGCCATTGTAAAAGCATTTCATAATTTATGAGTACAATTACATCCTTCTTATGCCGAACGTGGATCCACGCGAGGCAGAATGGTTTTCTGATTGTTTCTGTAATTACGGCATACAGTTGTTTCAATTACACCTTGTATATTTCGTATTACATAAATATATGTTGGTTTGTTACCTGTAGTCTAGCGACTTGCGAGCCCACGATGTCTTGCCCCTGCGCATAGTCCACGGTGATGTAGCGCAGTTCCTCCGCAGCCTTGCGAAGAGCCTCTTGTTTCTCACGATCCTGTGCAACAATAACAACAAATAAGTATAATCAAAGACAGTATCAAAATTATAAATGATAAGTACTTAATATATTTTTTTAATGTAAATAAAATATTTTTCTTTCATTTTTGCTTATTAGCATAATGGAACACCTTATTGAATGGAACACAAAAGCCAATCAAAACATTGTTGAAAAATATTACTTGAGTTTAGGTTAGAATGATTTTTTGATATTTTTAACTGACTTTAAAAACGTAAGGTTCTATATACAACCAGTATGCCATACTGATAGACAAACAATACAGTGATGGTATAGTTCTGTTAGTAATTGCTGTGAATTTATTTTAATTTGCAAAAGCGAGAGACCATGGATTAAAGGATGTTTTAAAATCTTAAAAATGTTTCAATGGCCCTATGTTTTATTAATATTTCTTGTACTAAATGTAAATAAGAAGTAAATAAACACATGAGATTTGAGCAACACTAGTATATGAACAATACGCTCCAAGACAGGTATCGCCGATGTTGGCGGCAAGTCTGCGAAGCTGAAGTGGGACTGGGCGGGTCACACTTATCGGATGCATCCAGACAGATGGGCCAAAGTCGTCACACAGTGGGTGCCTGAAGACGGGCGTCGTCACCGAGACAGGCCTCAGAAACGCTGGCGTGACGACTTAGACTCATTCCTAACCGACTGGACGGAGAAGGCACAGCACATCTTTGCCCAGCAGTGGGACAGTATAGGCTAAAGAAAAAAAAAAAAAGAAAAAAAAGTTTATGAACCGACCTGCGGCGACGAGGCACACTGTCGCGCCGCCTCCACCATGCGCGCGGTGGCGTCGGCCAGCAGCTTGGCAGCCGCCAGCAGCTTGCGTTGTGCGTCCGACGGCTGCGACTCCGCCTCCGTCTGGGGGGGTACGTTTTGTTACATAAGTCACTAACGCCGAGAACATTGTTATACATCATTTAAAAGGGATAGAAGTAAGAAATTTCGAAAAAAAAATAATCTACTCTTTCATACTATATTGATCGACTTAGTAATGCACTTTTAAATGGCATTGAGGGCAATTCTCGTAATTTCATTCGTTTTTCGTTCACAGTCTGATCTCAGTCTCAATCTGTCAAAAATACTTACCTCTAATCTCCCTACATTTTTGACATAGATTGTAGCTGAGATGAGATTGCGACTAGATTTTGAACGTTTTTAATTACGGGAATTGACCTTCAGGTTTTTCTCTATTCTATCTATATAAATTGTTCAATATCAACCTTACAAATATTTTTGCATCCGATCTATTCGAAAAGAGCCGAAAGGTTCCTCGATAAGTGCGAGCAAAATGGGTTTCCGGTGCACTTAATAACAGTGACGAAATGACTTTTGAATTTGGAACACTATTTAATTAAAAAGTTTGAACGCAATTCGCTTCGATAAAGTCCTGGCCGGTAATAAAAAAAAATACGCGGGAACTTCTTATTTGTTTTTTTTATTACATTTTATCAAAATATTGCGGAGAATTTTAATTTCATTCACACAAATTTAATAAAAGATGGGTTCTAGCAGTGAAAGTGAAACATAACCACCAGAAAGTGTAAAATTAAACGCACAAACTGTCATAAACAATTTACTACCAAACAAATCGAGAGAAATATTTCTAAAATAGTTACAATAAACTTTCAAATTGCGAAAACGTATCTACTAATTTGTAAGTAAATATAAATATTGGTTACTACTAAAAGCATCTCTTACTTATTTTCATAGCTCATAGAAGGGGATGAAAAGTAGAATGTGCCACACGGCACCAAAATTATTTAATCTGAAGCGACGTACTTTGAATCCCTCGCTACTCTTAGAGCTTATGCCTTGCAAAGTATCCTTTCGTACTGTTCACTCACTTTAAAATAGTGGAGGCAAGAGTACCTGAACATTCTAATGGATCCACTTGTGGAACAAAGCACTAGCAGTGAAACCAACAGTTCGAAAGATTAAAATACTCATTTTTTATTGAGCTTGTGGCGGAACTTGGGCGAGGCCTATGCCCTGCAGTAGACTGCGATAGGCTAGCTGGATTGGTTGCTGGCGTGACTAGCCAGGGCACGTACCTTGATGTTGGTGATGAGATGCGCAGTGGCCTGCCCCAGCAGGCGCGCGTGCCGCACCATGTCGGCGGGGTCGCCGGCCGCCACGACGCGCTCGCTGGCACACATCACGCTCTCCACCGAGCGCTCTGTTACTGTGGGCTGTTGCGCGCGACGGTCTGTGGGACACGTCACTTAAAAATGTTACATTTGTAATAATAATACGTATATGAGTATGCAGTAGATAGTGAGCTTAGGCATAATACATAACACACGCCTGTATGCAGAGTTTTAAAGAACCCACATTTCGCTACGTCGTTTATAAGTTCCATGTGGTATAAGAAGCTTATCATCTGCGTAGACTAGGTAACCTTTTCCCAACTATGTTGGGGTCGGCTTCCAGTCTAACCGGATGCAGCTGAATATCAGTATTTTACAAGGAGCGACTGCCTATCTGACCTCTACAACCCAGTTACTGGGTAATACAATACCCCTTGGTAAGACTGGTTGTCAGACTTTCGGGCTACTGATGACCCGTAACGACTGTCAAAGATTCACGAATGACAGCCGGGACCAACAGCTTAACGTGCTTTCCGAGGCACGAAGGGGTCTTGGTATGTAAAGATGGTCACCCATCCACAAACCAATCGCGACAAGCGTAGCTTCCTGTGCAGCTGTTATTATTTAGCCACGGCCCTTGTAGTATAAGAAGCCATTGGGCATAATGTAAAAATATCAGAAGGCCAATTCTCGTAATTTAAAACGTTCAAAATCTAGTCGCAGTCTCATCTTGGCGACAAACAAATGTCAAAAACTTGTCAAAGTGTAGGGAAATTAGAGGTATTTTTGACAGATTGACACTGAGATCAGACTGAACGTTTACGAGAATTGCCCCTCTTGTAACTAAATCGTACTAAAGACAGTATAACTGGTCAACCTCAACGAATACACTTTGTTTCCCTTAACCTTGACATTGGCAGAATCATCGTTAAAACGATGGAGCCACTACTATAAAAAAAAAAAAAAAAGACATTTGAATGGATTCAGATAGCATGTCTTTATAAAACAAAGGATGGTGGCGGGTGCATTTCATTGGGTTATTTTTGCTATAAATACTTCAGCCAATCAGCGTACTCACCTAGATCACAATGCGCCAGCAATCGCTCCAGCTCCTCAGTGACTCTATGCGCAGCCGCAGTCAGATGTTCAACACCTGAAAACAAATTACATGATGTATTTTGGAACTAGCATATTTACATTATTGTTTATCAAATAGTATTCCAATTAAAATAAATTATCAATACCCATGGGCGCCGGGAACGGAGTGCAAGAGGTAAGAGAAAACGTAGCCTTCAATATCTCCGTAACAAGAAGGTTACCTGACATGGTCCAGTACAAAAAAAAAATTAGGGGAGTACCAAACGGCTCTTGGCTTCGTAAAGTGTCTTTTTACTCCCGTTTGATGTTGAAATGCACGTACGAAAAAATTGTTTATTTCATAATTCTAAATTACAATATGGAGGTATCGTTGGTCCCACCCTAGGCATAACCTGTATCTTGGGCACCATTACACAGGTACAACATTTTGATAATTTTAGACAACATAAGGATAGTCAAAGGTTGAGATTGGCTACAGTTAAGCTTGTTAGCCACATCGGGACTACAAGACTAAATGTACCATCGCGGACTTTTCCGCCTGATCACTTAAAAAATTTTTCGCCTAAATCCTGCGGCGGCGCCAAGACACGCCCCCTTAAATTTTTCGCCTATTAGGAAAGCGATAACGCATTAGTTGCAACCTGCACTGCGCAGCTTAGTGACGCATCACGTGTACTCCTTTTGTGAATATTTTTTTTTTTTTTTTTTGTTAGCCTATTTTTGTGTCCCACTGCTGGGCAAAGGCCTCCCCTTTTTTCTTCCAAACCTCCCTGTCTTGTGCGATCTCTGGCCATGTTGGCCCTGCGAATGATATTAGATCGTCACGCCACCTTCGTCTTGGTCTACCTCGACGGCGATGTCCTGCCTCAGGCGTCCAGTGAGTGACGATCTTTGCCCATCTCTCCGGGTGCATTCGTGAGACGTGTCCGGCCCATTCCCACTTCAGCCTGGCTGTTTTTTCTCCAACATCCGCTACTTGAGTTATGTGAATATTACGGAAGAAATATTTGACCTTGGCGCGCTTACTAGAGAGCGCTTCTATTTTTCGAGTGCAAGCAAAAATGAAGTTAGTGGTGGTCAGGCGGGAGTGTCCGCCATAGTACAAACAAATAGTCGTGGGTAGAAGTCAGTCATAAATAAATACCTGGGGCTGCGCTCTCCGGCACGGTGTTGCAGGCTTCCACCAGCCTCTCCACAGCTTGCGCCACCAGCCGCGCCGCGCTCGTCAGCTGTTCGCGACAGGCGGGGTTGTGGAGGGTTGGGGCTACCACCTAGGGGAGAAGAAAAAAGAGAAAATTAGGATAAAAAACATAATACGTAACATACCAATATGACTGCTGTCCCAAATTGGGTAATAAGACAATCTCATATAATAGGGGTGAGCCTTATGTCATTAAGGCACAAATTCACATTGCACTGCTACAGAGATTCCTACAACCCAACAGAACTTTGCCCGAACTGGGAATCTAACCCAGGACGCCACGCTCAACATTCCGCAGTCTCCACAGGACTAACGAAGCAATTAAATAAAAAAAAAAAAGTAATTTAAAAAACCCGACTGCAACCTTATGTTAAAACTAACTGAAAAGCTAAAAACAAGCCCATTTTAAATTAAATAAAAATTAGAAGACGGCGGGACCCATTTGAGTTTGAAACTATAATAATGGTATGGGCCTCCTTCTGGCGCAGTCGGGTAAAAAAAAAAAAATTACTAGGATTTTCGAATAATTTAAATTTCTTACAAACGAAAATAAATGTGGAAAATTATTTTACGAAAAAACTGCAAATTGTGTCATTTACCAACATCGAAAAGGAAGATTCTGTATTCGAACCTTATGTAGGTGTATGCACGATTTTTTGACTTTTCGTGCGTATTTAAACCCATTTCTTTCTTTTCTTCTTACCTTAGCGCAGGCGACAAGCTGGCTGGTGGCGAGAGCGCAGTGCGTAGCGGCTGAGATGATCGCATTCTGCAGCGGCTGGTCGTCGCGACACTGTGCGGCTACGTTCTTAGCCTTCAGCACTAGCGCGGCGGTCGTGTTGGCTACTGCCTTGGCCAGGGATAGAAGGATGTCCTGTGGGAGAGAGACAAATTGTTCTAATCATTGTTTTCAAACATTCACAAAGAGTCAGTCAGGTAGAGAGAATTCTGAAGCTAGTTGCCCGTTCCCAAGCATTCCTATGGAGACGAACGGGCAAGGGACTCCATGGTTAGGTAGTTCATTAAATTATTGATTTTGTACTGATAACCCTTTCAAATCATTTCCCCTAATTACAAAACTTCGTCGAATCTGTGTTATGTTTAACGACTCAGATTATACACCGTGAAATTTTAATCACCGTTTTCCTCTTAAAGGGTCATTGTACTCATCATTATGAACAACTTTTACTATGGGAGCAAACCTGAAATCGTGAATAAAAAAAATCTGCTGTTCATTTATGTTCGCATAACTCGTCAAAATGTATGGAACAGCTGATTTTCTTTTTCGCGATTTCATGTTTGTTCCCATAGTAAAAGATGTTCATAATGATGAGTATAATGACCCCTTAAGATGAAAACGGTGATTAAAATTTCACTCTGTATAATAATTTACAAGATATCATCTAGTCAAGTGTAATTGGGTACACAAACACATAGCCTTTACTAATACTGATATAGAAAATGTGCGGTTTATACAGCAAGACTTCAACCGTGCCTGAAATATTACGATGAACGTTTTTTATGAAATAATACGCAAGCGCCGTCATCTGCGCGTCATGTTCGCATAAATAAAAAATGTCTCAGTCGTAAAAATACGTTTGATGTTACGTGTATCTGGCAAACATGACATGACATTCACAACGTTTTGTTTTAACAAGCTTATTTTTTATCATCTCTTTACCTATTATTTACCACACTGCTTTGACATTTTTCCTTTCTAAATACGCTCCGATTAACTTACTTGGTCATAGTTTCATATTAATTATGCTTATACTAGTTGACCCCAGCAACTTCGTACCGCCTCAGATTATGAATTATGATTTTTTTCGTTTTAATAGTTATTCTGCTGTTCGAGGTTGAGGCAAATCCAACAAATCAAATATCATTAAAATCGGTCCAGCCGTTCTTGAATTACAAATGGTGTAACTAATAAGAATTTTGTTTTATTTATATATTTTTTTTTTATATACCTGTTTGATAGTGCCTATACGGAGACAATGAAATGGACCTTTTAAATGTTACCTAGACTTTTGCTGACTATGGGAACTTTATTAGATATAATAATCAAAAAGCATCTTTCAAAAAATCATAATTCCACTTTCATTCCTGCCATACACAACAAAAACATTCAGTCAAGAATCTAGGCCAAACATTAGTCTCCACTCAGACATCGAGCTCACGACACACACGTTATAAAAACCAGACATCTGTCTCCACGACTATCTAGGTCACCGCGCGTTTATTTTTATTACAACGCCATCTCTTGACAATATTTGGAATTACTTCCTTGCGTATCGAACGTGGAATGTGCTTGTATGGCGCTGCGTTAAGATATTTTATTTTAACTTAGATTATTTTTCTATACGTTTCAGATGTATGTGAATGCTATAATAAGACCTATTCATTACATACATGTCTGTATTCTCCAAAGAGCTAGACAGAGGTGTATAGTACATCCATATTTGGCCATGTAATTGGGGGCGAGCCCATTGCCTGTACATGACGAAATGTTTTGTACATATTTGGCTTATGAAATGTCTTTAGTATGTTGTGAATGAGATATGGCCATTTAGTATCAACATATTCATAGTTTACAATTGTTTTTAGTCTGCCTGTAACTGTTCCACTGCAGGACAGAGGACTCTACCCATACGGTGAAGGAACAGCTTTGATCACCACGCTTGTTCATTGGCGATTTTAGACCACATAATCAGCCTATAATGTTCCCACTGTTGGGACACAGGCCTCCTCTCAGTGAGAGGGAGTGGGCCTTAATCCACCACGCGGGCCCAGTGCGGGTTGGCAGATGTCACATGTCTTCGAATTTTTGATTCTAGGACATGCCGGTTTCCTCACGATGTTTTCCTTCACCGTTTTGAGAGCAGTGATGATGAAATAATTTACACAAAGTAAAGCGCCTGTCTGGATTCGAACCTGCGACCTACAACTCGTAAGTCGCGGCCGTTACCACTGGGCCACCATTGCTCTCATCATCATCATTTTAGACCAGATTACCTCAAATTATTTTCTTTCACCGGCTTATATACAGCATAATGTTATTCCGTCAATATACAGGGGGGTAATTAGTTAGTTATTTTTGCTAAATACATTTACTTCCAAGACAGTTAGTTATAAATAAAACAATTGTTTTTTTTTTTAAAGCAAATGTATTAACCAAAAATAACCAACGTGGCAGTGAGAGAGAACCATAACCATACACTGGAGTGCAGAGAAATTGTACCAGTATTTGTAATGTATTTATACAGGAAGATTTTTTTATCACCGTCCAAATTTTTACAGAGTGTTCTACCTATGAATATGAACAACTTTCACTAAGGGACCAACTCTGAAGTCACGAAAAAAAAATCAGCTGTTTCATACATTTTGGTCAAGTAGGTATTGAACTTTTGTATGAAACAGCAGATTTTTTTTTTCGTGATTTCTGAGTTGGTCCCATAGTGACAGTTGTTCATATTCATGGGTAGAACACCCTGTAAAAATTTGGATGGTGATAAAAAAATATGCCTGTATCTTAGACATTGAAAGATTTGATATGTTATTCTTGATTAATCTGCTTAATAAATAAGTGTCATGACATTTAATACAATGAGATTCAAATGGTAAGGCATTTCAAGAGAAAATATAGTTTGAAAATGCTGGTACAATTTTTTATGCTCCCAATTAATTGTATTAAAAAAATTATAAAAATAACTATGTCGAGTGGCTGGCGAGTTTCGAGTAAGAAAATAAACATAATTAGCATAAAGTTTTGATAGATCAAAAATAAAAATGGTTTTAATACCAAACATTATAACATTTATAAGTAATAAAATAAGATCAGTCTTTTGCTCTAAAATTTAAGTATCATCCAATTTATAAAATAAGCGGAATTTTTAAGTAAATTATTTGGCACTCGATTTTTAAAATAAAGTCACTTTTAGCATCTTTTCATAAAACTCGAAACTCGCCAAGCGTTTAAAAAATAAATGGCAAAAAAATAAAATTAAAAAATAAACAACTGTTTTCATATAAAATGGCAATTTGTATGTTTGTACGTCGTGATGGCAAAAATTTGAATCCTAAGTATATGTAACTTTTTGCATTGAATAAATTAAAAGATATTAAACATATTTATAAAACTATTTATAAAATTGATAGAAACTGTGGTTTTTGCATTTAAAGGCAAACAATCTAGATTTTTTGACGAAGGAAATACTGTACTTGTCAGGATTAACGAATTAAATTATTATTTATGCGTTTTTTAAAGTACAAGTATTAGTAATAATATTTATATTAAGTATATTTATAATGTATTACTTTATAATGCAGTATGATTATATAGCAATGCGAAAAAGGACACATATACAAAGGACATCATTAACAGATTAAGGAAATGTACACACTGTCGATTAATTGCACTTTTTTAATAATTTAAGTAACATTTTTCAATAATTTAATACATGCTACTATTATTCGACAGTATATACCAGAACTTAAAAAAAAGAAACAACCAAAAAATATGTACATGTAAAGAAATCGGAACCAAAATTATTAACGTGTCAAATAGCTGCCAAAATATTAACAAAAATAAAATATAAGGGTCGGCCACATTGACGTCCAATTTAATAAGTTAGCAGGTTAAGCCGACCCTTAGCTGCCAATTACCTTAATGCTTTTAATAAAAACAGGGAAAATAATAAAAAATAAAGACTAGATTAGTAAGCATTAAGATTATTGTTAACAAAAATAAATGAACACAAAATTTAACGTAAAATATGATGCTTCTTTACTCAATGGTTCATGATGGACTTACACGAAAACCTAGTTTCAAATCAAATTTAAAATATACGACTCAGAAAGAACCGCCGTTGGATGTTGTCGACTGAAATTTTATTTGATAAATGAGCTGTTTGTTTTCTATTAATAAAATTAAATTTTACTCGAGAACATCCATCGGTTTCTTACTAAACTTCAACTATATCCGACGATCTTGCATACTTATCTCTTTTGTTGACTGTACCATGAAGTTCGGTGATTACTGATGACTGTCCAGCTACGGATTGGGTAGTTTCTGTGCATGTTAATGTAAAGTCGACCGTAAACCATTGTGTATAGAAGCTATTATTACTTATTAGGGTTATAATAAACTCGCTTACGTCTTTGAGATGGCAAGATTGTAATATATGGCTCATAATTGGCAAAGAATGTCGATCGTTGAGATTCTAACTACATTTGCGAGCAATCGATTCGGGTCAGTCAGAAAAATCTTGGTATCTCCGAAATACCAATACTGGTTGAATGTAAATAAACAAAAGTTTTAAAACAGCCTGGTAGTGCTTTTAGCTTTCTTTATAAAATACCTCATAAAGTTTTTTCTTTGACTGACCAAATTTGCTCGCAAGTGTATTATAGTAAATCTACTCCCTAACGATTTGATTTACTTTAAATTTCAGCTGCAATTAGACTAGAATATTTTTGTAATTATTTCACTTTCATATTCCATACACGTTTGGATTAAAAAATCCAGAAAAATCAATAGATTCGGTGTAAAAATTGTGATGACTTTTTGACTAGCATCCAAGGACTGTTATAAAACTAATAAACCGACCTAAAAAAGAAGGAGGTTCTCAATTTGTCAGAATCTTTTATTACGACATCTCATAAGCGAGTATACCCCATCCATGCCCACCTCGTCTTCCACCTAAGATGCCCAGTTCCACAAAAGCCTATACAATGAAACTATAATACCTACTAACAGTGAAGTTAGTGAATTATGTTTTTACTTTACCGTTACCAACAATCTGTCTACCGAACTGAGGATTAAGTCAAACTAACTAATAGTTAGTACGTTAAATCTTTATTGTGGAACCAGACGGGAGTGTGTGGTTCACATATTCACTCGACTTCGGCGAGCCCAAAAGGAAGGCAACGTTTTTTGAGATCCTCTAACCCAAGAATGTTTGTACGTATGTCACAGGGTGTATCTTTTTAACTATAATAGATAGCCCAGTTAACATTTTTACAGAATACCTGTTACCTCTATGATTCCACATACCTATCCCTCAATAATTTAAGTGCAAGTTAGTTTTTATAAAAAAAGGTATCTTTGGACGTTTATACAGGGTGAAATTAAATTCATGGGCATCCTTTTAAGGGGTCATTGTGCTCATCATTATGAACAACTTTTACTATGGGACTTTAAACCAGAAATATCGAAAAAAAAAAAATCAGCTGTTCCGTGCATTTATGTTCACATAACTCGTCAAAATGTAGGGAAGAGCTGATTTTTTTTTTCGCGATTTCAGGTTTGGTCCCATAGTAAAAGTTGTTCATGATGATGATTACAATGACCCCTTAAAAGGATGTCTATGAATTCAATTTCACCCTGTATAAATAAATAAAAAACAAATTAAGTATGTGATAGGTGCGGTAGAATATTAGTTTAGCATGAGCCTAACTTGCGCTCTTTAATCAATTCGTGGGAATCTCATATAGAAAATTATATGAACCACATACTCTCTAAAAACTTCATAACCTTAGAAACTAATAAAAAAATGTCATCGTGCAGTCTTTTCCCTTAGTCATTTGTCTTTATAATTTTGATTATTATCTTTTATCCAACAAGAAAGGTGAAGATAAAGGAAAAAGACGATTTTTTAATACTACAGACAGACAAACGTGCTTTGTATATTTAAATAGTAATGCCGTTAGAGGCAGTATAAAAGGAATACGTTAAAATATAATACTTATATATTTTTGAATACCTCAAGAGAATACAGGGTGAAATTGAATTCATGGGCATCCTTTTAAGGGGTCATTGTAATCATCATTATGAACAACTTTTAATATGGGACCAAGACTGTAACCGCGAAAAAAAAAACAGCTCTTCCATAATTTTAACGAGTTATGTGAACATAAATGCAAGGAACAGCTGTTTTTTTTTCGCGATTTTAGGCTTAGTCCCATAGTAAAAGTTGTTCATAACGATGAGTACAATGACCCCTTAAAAGGATGCCCATGAATTTAATTTCACCCTGTATATTATAGTAAGAAGAAATATATTATAGTTATAATGTAAATATAATAAAAACGCGAAATTGGTACCATTTTCAGACATGATAGAAAAGTGTTAAGATTTGTCGAGTTTTGACAGAAACCAATATCTAGTTTCTTTATATTATCAGGTAATAATCAATGCTGGTTTTTGGCCTCTAACCAGCAGTAGTAGGCCTCGAAAGAACTTTTACTTGTTCAGTAAATATTTTATCAAGACTTTTTAAGATTCCGGCCACGTTCAAAATTCTTTCAGTGAGATTACTCTATAAGGAAGAGCATTTTTGAAGTGAAAACTTCTTTAGGCCCGTTGGGCATTTTTGAGATGGCACAAAACCATTGAACTCGCGCCACTGTTACCGTAACCGACACCTCTGTATAATTGTTTAAGTTTTCACTTCTATCGGCACTCTCGAAGTGCCACTGTTTTTTAAATACACTGGTGGTAATTAAAAGGAACTCAATACCACACTGGGGTACTATTTATGAAGAATACATAATATTACTACAGGTCCCTAACACCATAGGAATATGCCTCCGCAAACCAAAATTACTACACCCTAATTTTACTATTTTTCCAAAAATATAAACGATTGAATTTTGAAGAAAAAAAGTAATATTAACAAGAATTCAGTCTGTCTCGACAAGACATGACAATGTTTAGCTGCTGTTTCTTGATATTTTATTTAATAACGCATTCGTTTGGTCAACGTACGTAGTGTTGCATCTAGCAAATTGTGCTGAGCAAAGTAACCTAAAATCAATGTTTTTAAGAAATATTTTCGCCTAAACAAATCGTATGAAATGATTTATATTTTTGGAAAAACGAAATCATTTTACTCTTATCACATCATATCAAAACATTTCTCACTGGCTTCCGTACTATTATTCCCTCCACACACATCCTTCGGCAAAAAACACTGTATCAACAACGCTAACAACATAAAAAGTATCGACAACAAACACAAAATGTTCAGCCAATTCTCCTTCCAAATCGTCGCCAGCTCGATCTCCAAGCACTCACACTTAGGACAGCACTTCTCCTCGGTCCTAGGACACTTTCGCTTACAATATTGACAAAACCCTCGAATATTTTCGCCTGTAGTTTTAAAAGTCGGATTATAGAATATCCTGATCTCCGTTTTGGGTTTAGAATCAGTAGAATTGTTTAGTATTTCTGTATGTTTGTCCCCCGTCTCGCTAGTGTAGTACCGTTCGCTTTTTTTGACAAAGTTTTCAAAGCCATCGTGTCGCAGTTTCGATATTTGGTTTTTAGTGAAGCTAGCTTCAGATGTCTCCATGAAGGTTTCTGTTGTTGTTAAAACGCGATTATATCTTTCCGGGTTAAATAATTTCATGTTTAAAGACCCTGATACTTTGACATTTGGGCCAGTTTTAGTGATGTCGTTAACAATGCTGTGGCATTCAATTTTTTTGCCGTTAAAACGATTGAATTTGTCATTAATGTCGTTTTTATCGATATTGTCTGATAGGAAAAACTGTTGGCGGAGTATATCGTTTTTGGAGCGTCTAGTTAAGTCTATATTAACGTTTTCGTTGTTAGTTTTATCGATATTAATATTCGATTTTTCGTTATTCAAGTTAGATTTATCGATATTACTTTTGACGTCATAATTAACATTAGCATAATCGTGATGAGAGAAATCCTTTCTAAAGTTATAAATCTTATCATATATAGTTTTCGGATACAACTTCGGATTACTGTTATCTAGGTACCCTTCACAGTTCTGCACAATCGATTCAAAATCGTTATCGCTATTCGATTTTTCCGGCCGATTCTTGAACAGCATGTTAGCATAATCGATACTTCGGTAATAATCACTATCAGATTCCTCTTGTATGACATCGAGTCCCCAATTACGTGTGGTATCTACATCTTCATAGATGCCATCGTCAATTACGTCTTTAGACTTTCCATTGCCTATGTCAACATTTTCAAAGTCAGTGTCGTAAGTATCACCTTTTTCCTTTGCGAAAAATACTTTGTAGAAGTTATCGTAGCAATAATTAAGTTTCCTATACAAGTATGATTTCTTAGGGTTTCGCTTGGGGTCTGTTACCTGGGTTTCCTTGTCCTCCTCGGTCTCCTCGCCGATGGTGTGGAGGACTGTTGTTGATGCTTCTCCGACGCGGGAGGCTGCGTTTAGGAGATTCTGGCGTGGCTGGAAATAGATAGAAATATGTTGAGTTTTTATTGCTTTGAGTATTAGTTCAGGTAACATGGTTTGGGAATGATAGTCCTTTTTATACTTTAGACGATGGAGTGTTGCCACACATTTTTGCTAGTTGCTATTGATGCTAGTTTCGATTTGGTAGAGATGTGGATGTAGTAATTCAGTATTATTTAAATAATAATAATATCACAGAATGTGTTTATTTAACACTGGGTCCACATTATTTGCAGTGCAGTTCAAGAACAAGACAAGTCAAGGTACTAAAGCGCTTGTTACTTCACTTTTCGTCAAATATTGACCTGCTATTAGAGTATATGGTATCCCGAGTGGGCCGCATTTCACCTATTATCTTGATAGGCTAGTAAAAACCTTAATAATAAATCAAACATACTTATACAGGCCTATTTTTTTATCACCATCCAAATTATTACAAGGTGTTCTACCCATGAATATGAACAACTTTCACTATGAGACCAACTCCGAAATCACGAAAAAAAAAATCAACTGTTTCATACATTTTGGTCAAGTAGGTATTGAACTTTTGTATGAAACAGCTGATTCTTTTTTCGTGATTTCAGAGTTGGTCCCATAGTGAAAGTTGTTCATATTCATGGGTAGAACACCCTGTAAAAATTTGGATGGTGATAAAAAAATAGGCCTGTATTATGGTAGCAGCTGAATGAGAATAGCAGAGGATCGAGTTATATGCTATACTTTTTTCAAGCAGAGGACTGCTATAGTCTGATGATGCTGAGCTTACCTCTGGACTCTGTTCAGCCCCCTTTAGTGGACCTACTTATGCAAGACGGATCCAATCCACACACATGCCAAAATCGAGATAAGCATACAGAAAGCTTTCAAATTTTGATCTTTACAGGGTCGATAGAAGGTGCATTTTGAAAGCTTTCTGTATATTTATCTCGATTTTGGCATGTGTGTGGATTGGTTCCGTCTTGCATAAGTAGGTCCAGTTCAAAATGGCGTGCACAGATATGGATACACCTAGATAAAGCAAGAGCACCTACATCGCGTGCCAAAAATCGCACCAGCTTACGTTCGAAAATCATAAGCCGCCACTTTCGCGCTCAGTCCTGCGTACTGCTGGCTGGGTGAGCGTGAGCGAGAGCGCGAGCTTGTGACGTCATAGTAGGTAGTCAAAAAGTGGCACGCTTAGTTTTCACACAGTTCGTGATACTTGCGTTATCTAGGTATATCTATGTCTGTGATGGCGTGTCATTGGAGCAGCCTATGTCCAGCAGTGAACTTCTAGAATGTGATGATGATCTTACCTCTTTAGTGGTCGGCTCAGCCGCCTTGAGCAGGTCGGTGAAGGCGCTGCAGAGCTTCCTGGTGGCGTCCAGCAGCTTGTCCTCGTGCTCCGAGTCGTCCAGCAGCGCCGCGATCATCTGCACGCCCTTCGTCATCTCGGGCAGGTTGCTGGTTATTGTCGTTATTGCTGCGCCCACGGCGGTGTGGTCTACTTCCTCTGTTCCTGTACAATAATTTAGGTTTTAGTATATTTAGTTTTTACTACATCTTTTGGCAAATTAATGCTATTACTAGGTGTAAGGTCCGGAAGTAACAGTTTAAAGCTATTATAAATGAAGAAGGTAAGTAGGTTTAGTTTAATAAATTGTACGTGAACCGTACACTAGGAAAGTTGGATGGTAGATAAATGCCATATGGCGTTAGGTGTAAGACGCTTTACGACGCCGAGTCATTTATACGAGTACTCATTGTGATTATTTTTTTTATACTGAAAATGTTTTGGTTACGGAGATATTAAAGGCCAAGGTTCCCACTTTTCTTAAACTTTTTTGAAGGTCAAAGCTATTTTTATCGAATAAAATGACAATGTTCTAAGTAAAGTCAAGGGTTTCATACTTGAACTTCATCATTTTATATGTTTACTATACCGAGATAGTTTCTTTCCGCTTTCGTTTCTTACCTGAAGTAAGTGTGACGACCTGCGCAGTGGCCGCGTTCATGGCGGCGATCTGTGACGTCACGACTTGCTTGTTGGTGTCCATCGTCACTTGCTTCCACTTCACGGAGGCCGCGTCGTGGCCTAGTGCTGGTAAGGTGGCCTGGGGAGGAGGGACATTTAATATTATAATAATGGATGAAGTCTTTATCGTAGCTGTATGGTTACTTTAGTTTAAGTAGGTATGTGTTTTTTTACATTTTTATTATCACTATAAATTTAAGTTTCCTATGCATCTTTTTTGCATTACGTATTCATGCAACTCTTTTTAGATAAATTCAAAGTCGATTTTTTTAAATCTAAAATAACCAAATATAGTTTTGATTTAATTACTAATTTACGCAACTAATTAATAATAGAAATAATCGGTTTTATAGAAAAAAAAAACTCGACGTTTTACAAATAGAAAAATCGAAAATGAAATTTTTGCTATCGAACCTACGTTAAAATGGAAGTTCGCTCCACAGTGCAGTTAGGGAAGTGAAACCAAAATAGAAGTGGACATCCGACTGACATTTACTATTTATAGAAAGAGTATCAACATGTCAACATGTCTGAAAAATTCACTTATGGGCAAAACTATTAATTTTTTTTTGACCGTTTTTCTTTTATCTTATAAAGAAAGATATGATTTGTGGTTGGTATGCAGTGGCGTGCATTGGTTTTCAGAATAGGTAGGCATTAAGTCGGGTCTAGTCTAGGCAAATGCGGTCACTAATCAGAAAAAAAAAGTAAGGTCAAAAGTGTGGTTATTTGAGTAGGCATGCCTACTTAAGGGTGATAAATTGCGAAGGTCGAACGTCATGGTATTACATGTGAGACGTACGTATTTTTAATTTTGTCGTATCAACTTGAACGAGTAAAGACCATAGACAATGTGGGAATAGTACGGGAGCCGAGTAGGCCGTCCGGCGACTGCCTACTGCCGCGCGTGTTTGTATGAAGATTTTGTTTTTATTAGGTATGATAATTTAGTGAGTTTCTTAATTGTGGGGCACACACACTAAAATGTAATTGACAGGCTTATGTTGATATATCGAGGTAGGCACTGCTTATATGCCTATATGCAATGCACGCCACTGTTGGTATGGCTCATGTTCAAAGTTACTAATAACTAATAGACTGGGTGTTATTGAATTAACGCAAATCCTCTTAAGGGGTAATTGTACTCATCATTATGAACAACTTATACTATGGGAACAAACCTGAAATCGCAAAAAAAAAACAGCTGTTCCCTACATTTTGACGAGTTATGCGAACATAAGTGTAGGTAACAGCCGATTTTTTTTTCGCGATTTTCACACTAAACTGAACTTTATTGTGTAGGTATTAAAGTTATTTTTCCATTACTTCATATTTGTTTACATTTTTGGCAAATAAATCGCGATCGCAGGATACATACCCTGCTGAGTCCCTCCTCCGTCTGCTTGATGATCTCGACGCCGCTGATGATGGTGGACATTAAACCACGTTGTGGCTCCGTCATGATTGACGTCACGCGCGTTTGCTGCATTTGAGAGGCCTGGTAGATGAAGATATTGGTTATAGAAAAGGTTTCGTGGTCGAAAATCTATGTGTTATAATATTTAAAGCTGTTGGTAGTAATATTAGAAAATTACGACTTGTTTCTACGAAGGAGTAAGCAGGGGTGTGTATTACGATAAACTTACGAAAACCTTAATCATACTAAGAACCTTGTCATTTAAAATACGATACAAATGCGACGTCAAAAAGGTAACGCGAGAATGAATGAGTTGGGTGACGAGTTTAAAGTGACAAAGTCAAAAAGCGCTCAATGCTTTCGCAAGGTGATTGTATACCCTCATTTCGCCAGTTATGTACAAACTAGCTGCGCCCCGCGGTTTCACCCGCGTAAGTGTCGATCCCGTGGGAATATCGGGATAAAAGGCAGCCTATGTCCTTTCCCGGGACTCAAACTATCTGTATACCAAATTTCATCTAAATCGGTTCAGCGGTTTGAGCGTGAAGAAGTAACAAACATATAAACACACACACACACACACACTCACAAACTTTCACCTTTATAATATTAGTGTGATTAGTGTGATTCCATGTAGTAAGGGGCTTATTGGGGCCTTTATCTAACCATGGGCTGCTATTGAGCAATTCCTAACGGCAAAATTCGATAAGACATTGCCCAACCTGGGGATCGAACCCAGGTGTCATATTATGACAGTTTAAAGTCATTATGATTCCAGTGTAAGAGAGAGACGGAGCTATACATGGACGATAGCACCATCCCTTTCTCGCACTGGAATGATGACGGCATTAATACTTCGTAATACGTCCCCAGGACAATCAGCAGTTGCGCTTACGGCCACTAGACCAACGACGCAGTCATAATTTGTTTTGATAAAATTTCTATAGATATAATAGTGAGTATACAATATATACCTACACAGCCCATTTCGATGACTACATGTAGCCATTATAGCAGCGTGGAACAAAATGTTTAACACGTTATTATTATTGTAAAATGTAACAAGTCCGAATAGGTCGTCAGAGCAAAAGTGGCAATGGATTTTCTGGCATTAAAATAAGATATTTCTTTTTGCCTGTCATCTCAGTATTTTATTAATGAAATTGAATAATTTCTCAGATGAATCTCAGATGAATTTCTCAGATGAATCTCAGATGAATTTCTCAGATGAATCTCAGATGAATTTCTCAGATAATTTGGCAATTTGTAACTGGAGAAAAGTCAACAAAAAGTTTTACTACCTATATAAATACTACCTCAATATCTAAGTCTACAAAAATCATTGCCACTTTTGTTCAAATAAGAAAATCTCAAATAGAAATACTCCTTATTCATTGGACCAAACTTTGAACAACCTTGTTTCAGCAACATGTTTTTACGTTGCATGAATTATACAAACAAACGCGTTATAAGGTTACCATTTCGAAATTAAATTTTTGAAAACAAGTTGGACATGTCTGGAAATACTTTTTTTTTTAACAGTACCTAAACATTTAGGCGCTCCACACATTGCACCGCGCTCTGCCGCGGTGAGCAGATAACGCGCCCCCGCGCGTGATTTTTTAGATACAAATTCAACTCCCGCGCTCCCGCAAAAAAAATCACGCGCGGGGGCGCGTTATCACAGCGGCGGGCCCTATCAGAATACCAGCGCTCCGACATTTATTTTTTAAATGTCGCAGCATCATGCTGAGATAGGAGCCTTTTGGCCTCGTATAGGAGTTTCTGTATCATTTTTCTTTTTGTTACTTTATTTTTTTTATATAACTTGGTTTTTATTTTTACTGTGTTTAGTTTAGTTTGTGATCTTCCTGTACGAGTCACAATAAATACTTTTTCTTTCTTTCTTTTATCTGCTCACCGCGGCAGAGCGCAGTGCAGTGTGTGGAGCGCCTTAACTGTATTATTATCTCAAGAAAATTCCCTTCATTGTCCGGACAGGGGGCCAAGATGGTAACCTTTATTGCGCAAAAATATTTTCAAGAACATTTGATGCTGCAGCCGGTTAGACTGGAAGCCGACCCCAAAACAGTTGGGAAAAGGCAGGCAGATGGTGATGATTTGATACTGCAAGAAACTGCTGGTCAATTTTGTTTCCAATGAATACGGGTCTTAAAAATAAAGCAAAATAAAAGAAATCAGCGAATACTGACGGCGGGCGGCGTGTGGCCGGTGATGATCTGTCCCGACACCGTGGTCTGCTGCGCACCCGTCATGTGGTTGACGGCGAACGGCTTGGCTCCTAGTCGGCAAATTATAACGTGTGAAGCGGTCGCAACGTAAAATCAAAAAAACAAATATGTGTGGTTTTCGTGGAACATGATATTGTGCTGATGTTCATTTTATTTGCAGAGGGCGACATTCATTCACAATAGTTTGCAACGTTTTTTTAAGACATAAAGATTACGTCGGTTTTTTTCAAGCTAGGAAATCATTATTTGAAAGAATCTGAGCCTGTTACAATTTCTGGGTTAATTACTAAACTATTTCATTTTTTTTTGGCAATAGTTTCGCCCCTTATTACACTGGATTTAAACATAAATATAACCTGTGGGTGTAGTACGGGTGCACCTCAGCCTCACCCTTTGAGGATCACAGGCGTGATGTTGTTCTTTTAAGAATTTATAATTTGACAAAAAGGCAGCTAATTCATTATAGACATAGTATTTTTTCTGTTTTGTTTTAAAATAAATAATTAAGTATGCCTATTTATTTCTTTATGTAGTATACAGGGTTATTGGAAAAACACCAACAACCTCTTAAGGGGTCATTGTACTCATCATTATGAACAACTTTTACTATGGGACCAAACCAGCAAACGCGAAAAAAAAATCTGCTGTTCCCTACATTTATGTTCGTTTAACTCGTCAAAATGTAGCGAAAAGCTGATTTTTTTTCGCGATTACAGGATTGGTCCCATAGTAAAAGTTGTTCATAATGATGAGTACAATGACCTCTTAAGAGGATTTTGGTGTTTTTCCAATAAACCTGTATAAAATAATAGAATTTTATCCAGTTTTCTAATGCTTGACGAGTTTCGCAAGCTAACAAACACAATACAATGTCCCACCAACTTTTAAAAAACAAATTACACTTCATCTAAATAAAACTACTCCAAATATAAACACATTAGAGCATTACCTTCAGCGCCGGGCCTGTGCACGGCTGGCTTGGCCACCGACTCCGTGTTCACCTTGCCGGACTTGAACGTGTCGTGCTGGATGATGTTGGCTCTGTCGACAAAATGTTACAGTTAGGTTGATACAACATATTGGAAAGATAATACGGTTAGAAAGGGGGTGACTACTGAGATAACGACTGATGGAGTTGTATGGAAGAGGAAGAGCGCCAAAAGATACTTGTAACACTGTACATTAGTTCGAAACATCATATTGGGGGTAAGCAATTCGCTTCAGTAAAATAAGATATTTATTTTTGTATTTCATGGTATGCTAAATAATCCACAAATACTAGGATCAGAGATATACATGGATTGATACATTCACAGGCCTGATGGTCTAGTGGTTAGTGACCCTGACTGCTATGCCGGAGGTCGTGGGTTCGATTCCCACCTACAACAAATGTTTGTGTGATGAGCACGATCATTTTGTTCTGTGTCTGGGTGTAATTTATCTATAATATGTATGTATTTAGAAATATATAAGTATGTTTATCAGTTGTCTAGTACCCATAACACAAGCTCTGCTTAGCTTGGGACTAGATGGCGTTGTGTGATAGTTGTGGAATATTATTATTATTATTATACATAACTCAGATTATCCATTCTAAAAAAAAAAAAACTAGAACTTCTGGATTTTCTTTACTCACTTGGAAGGCGACACGGAGTCCTCCAACATGGCCGAGCCTTCGTCGCCCTCTATCCCGAGATGCTCCTTGGCGCGCTGTTTGCGCACTATGATGTCGATGTAGCCGGCTATCACTTGCAGGATTTGTTCAGCCTCGGTGGTTTGGACTGAGTAGTATTGGTCGCTGTGGACAAGGTAAATTTAATGTTAGTGTGCTAAGAATATAAGCTGAAAAATATAAGAACAAAAAAATGGAAATCAGTCGCCTAGACCTTCCCGGAAAAATATATAGCGGGTGCAAATTAAAGAGCTTTTTTTGACATTGTGAAGATAAACACGAGGAAAAATAACCAATTTTCATGACGGCCAAAACTGAACCTTCAACTACCTAAAAACTGTCCTTATCTATCTATATAAATTAAAATGAATCGCCAAAATGTATGTACGCGAATAACTTCCGAACGACTGCACCAAATTGGATTTTTTTTTTTTTTGTTGTGTTCGGTATTGCCAGGGCAAGGTTATATGAAAAAAATTTCGGAAATTCGAAAAAAAAATTGGACCCGTGCGAAGCTGGGGCGGGCCGCTAGTAGAATATATTATTCAAATCATGATTCTCCTTTTTAACCGACTTTAAAAAAGGAGGTTCTGTTTGAAATCTAAACAACAGCATAGTCTGTATTTGCGTCCAGTCAATGGCAAAAGGCTCGCTGTCTGACACTCCTGACAAAACATTTGTGTAGCATCTCTGTCTACTCTACACCTTCGGGGAATGAGAAACTATGAATAAATGTGAACATAACTTGTATTCTTGTATTCTCTAATAGGTAGTACGCCTAATTTAGGATGGGTGGTAAAAGCTGTATAAGAATAACCGAGGATCGAGTTAAATGACGGTGCTATTGGAGACGCCATTGTCCAGCCAGGCTGATGATGTTGATGGTATACGTGAAGCTCACCTGTAGTCTCCGAAGTCCAGGGTGAAGGTGTTGGGGCTGGCGCACCACCTCCTCACGGTGGTGAGGGGCCAGGTCTGCAGGATCTCCTTGGTCTTCTCGTCCAGGCGCAGCACTGAGTCCTTGGTGACGCCCAAGAGACGGGGAACTAGTTTGTTCTTGCCTTTCATTTTTTCCTGGTGAAGAGAGAGTAAAGTTTAGAACTATGATTCTAGAGCCCACATGCACCGAAAATCACTAAATACATTTAGCACTGAACGTGTTTAAAACATCGTTCTGTTTCTGACAATTGCTTGAAGATGACAGAGACAGAATGGGGTCATAAATTCGTTTATCGTTAAGCACATTTATGGCCGACTCCTCTAATTTACGGATCGTTATTGGTTAAAAATTTAGACTCTTGTATCTTTACCGGCTTTGCATATGGAAGTAGCTATCACCGATAAAATTAGTTCACGAATCTATTTATATGCCCAGTTTGGCAATAAAAGGCCATTGGTAAGCAAAACAAATCGTTTTTGTTTATAGAAACCGAGCAATAGTGATTTGTGGTGCACATGGGCATATATGTTTGTTTTTCCTACTACCTATAACCCGTTAATATTCAAAGCCTATTCTTAAATAATTATGTCTACATATTTCACCTACCTTGGCCCGTGCCTAAATAATAACAGCCGCACAGGTCGATCGATCAGGTTAAGCTACACTTGCCGCGGTTGTTCTGTAGATGGGAGATCATCTTTACATACCGAGACCCCTCCGTCCCTCGGAAAGCACGTTAAGCCGTTGATCCCGGCTGTCATTCGCGGATCTTTGACAGTCGTTACGGGCAGTCAGAAGCCCGAAAGTCTCGACAGCTAGTCTTACCAAGGGGTATCGTATTACCCAGTAACTGGGTTGTGGAGGTCAGATAGGCAGTCGCTCCATGTAAAATACTGGTATTTAGCTGCATCCGGTTAGACTGGAAGCCGACCTCAACATAGTTGGGAAAAGGCTAGGCAGATGATGATGATTTCACGAACCTTGACTAAAAAGAAGGCGACGCCATAAGTCTTGAGGTCCCGCGCACTCTTGGTGTACAGCACCTTAGCGTCGAGCTCGGACAGGGTGATGTGCTTCTTATGCTCCTTGAACACCTTCTTCTCTATGCCTTTGACTTTCATGTACGAGGCGGGCAGGAATTCTTTGAGGCTGGAAAGGTATGAGAAATGTAGATTGTCATTTATTTCAATGGCTGTGGTTAGGAACAAAATTGACAGAAATAAAGTCATATCCAAATCGTCAAATAAAAATTCATAAAAAAAATTGATTTGATTTCCTTTGAAATGACAAGCCGAAGTAAAAGTTCTTTCTTGTTTTGCGCAGTTCAAACTAAGATTTCGTTTATTTTTATGTGGCTTTTTCGTCGATATCAGGCCAATTCTCGTAATTTAAAGAACGTTCACAGTCTGATCTGTCAGTCAAAAATACCTCTAGTTTCGCAACGTTTTGAATGTCGTTGAGATGAGATTGCAACTAGATTTAAACGTTTTTAATCACGGGAATTAGTATTCTGGTTGCCTATTTGTTGGCCCAGGGATGTGATTACATTGCTGTGTTTTTGGGATTTTGTCAAATACAAAATGGCGAGAAGTTGGTTTGGCAGTAGTCTATTATACTATTACTTTTCAAAATAATAATATATTGGAGACTAAAAACAGTGAAAAATTAAATAGCAATAATGTCGCCACCCATTGGAGGTCGAAAATGATATTTGTGAGTATGTATTGGATAATGAATACTCACTCTAAGAATCCAGGAGTATGCTTGTCTTCTCTGTGGTCTCCGAACTGTATCTGACACTGTATACCCGCGAACTCGCAAGCTGTTGACAATTCACTCTTTGCATTAGTATTAAAATATCACATGACGGGAAAAGAGTTTCTGGAAGGACTTGGGGGAGGCTTTTGCCTAACAGTGGGAAAGTATAGGCTAAATAAATAAAACAAAATTACATAACAAATGTATTCCTCATAGGAACCAGAGGTGTACAATACACCCACATAATTGTTACGTTTAACAGTAGATTATTCACCAAGGCAATAAAGCTATGTTTTATGTTACGGGCTCCATATTGAATCCGGAGAGTTGTGAAGGATTCTAGCGTCGGAGTTAACTCCAGAGCGAAGCGTTTCTGTACAATAATTTTCGCATTTTAATATACCTTTGTCCATAGTGACAGGGTGCTGGCCGTCCAGTATGGCGTCTCTGGCCTGCACGTACAGCAGGTTCAGCTGCACGGGGTCGCGCGAGTCCACGTTGCGGTCTGAGAAGAACAGCTTACGACGGAGGAGGAGGGTTTCTGTCACGTCTATGCCTTGCTCGCGGAGGGTTTTTGAGGGTTCCACCCAGTTTACTGTGGGAAAGAGAAGATTTTGAGTTATTTGGTTTCTATCAGGTATACAGAGTGTTTTCAAAGTGTGCGACGATGATCACCAAAAGCCTCCGAACAGTTAATCTTACACATAGTTATGAAAAAAAAAAATTCGCACTCCGGGAGTGCCGACAGAAGTGAAAACTTGAACAATTACGTGAGAATTTTTTGAATCGTCATAAGTATAAACAAAACACAAACAGAATAGTTTGCCATCACTCACTGAGATATCGGTAATATATTAAAACCGAGTACATCCCGAGGACAGCCGAATACATCCGAATGTAGCGCGGTGTCGGTAACAGTGGCGCGAGTTCAATGGTTTTGTCCCCCATCTCAAAAAATGCCCCTAAAGTGTTCACTTCAAAAAACCTTACAACAGTCACATAACATCACGCCCTGAAGGATTACGCAGAGGCCACATATCGCCACTCACAACCAATCATTTGTTGACACGATATTTAAGAAGAAGAAACTGTAGTCGGCCATTTAAAGATGTTTACCTTCATCATCAGTCCTTAATTTCTTTCGGAGCTGTTCCATCTTGGCGTCGCGTTCCTTCTCCTGGTGCTTCCGCTTGAGGGTCAGGGTACCGAAGTTAGGCTTCTCGCAGGGGTCTGGCTCATCTTTTTGATCTTCACGGACCTAAGGGGAAAGAGATTGTTGAGTTTCTGATTTTCTTAAATGCTGATTTAGGAATTAACATAAATAATAGATCAAAATGTACACCCACTTATCACCATTATTGTTGTTGCCGAACTTATTGCTATCAACTGGGCACAACTTGAAGATCGAACCTAGGACGGCCAGGAACTTCGTGGCATTGAAGCCCTTGTGCTTGCGTCTACTAAACCAACGAGTCAGTTCCCTGGTTTACTTCATTTCTTAGAACCAGTTTTGTAAGGCCTCCCGCGCACTGGCGACCAAGACTATTGTCGCATTGCCCACCATTTCACGTTATATTAGCAAAACACTGGTCGTTGCGACTATGGTCGCGGTCTTGGCCGCGTAGTAGCATAATCAGACTATAATGCCTCCACTGCTGGGACAGTGGCCTCCTCTTTGTATGATGGAGTGGGCCGTAATCTACCACGCGGGCCCAGTAGCGGGTTGGTGGATGTCACATGTCTTCGAATTTTTTGGGTTTTAGGACATGCCGGTTTCCTCACAATGTTTTCTATCACCGTTTTGAGAGCAGTGGTGATGAAATTAAATACACAGAGTAAAGTGCCTGCCTGAGTCCGAACTCACGACCTACTGGGCCGATACCACTGAGCCACCACGGCTTGGCCGCGTAGTGCGCATGCGCATGATTGTGTAGCACTCACCAGGCCGTACTCGTCGTAGTTGGTGATGCCGATCTTGGTGCAGATCACCACCATGAGGTTGGCCACCACCTGACTGTCGTCCACTAGGAGGGTCTTCACCGTGCCTGGAACAAGGATAGGCAGTTGAGTATAATGTTATACTTAGGCTATACAGGTTGAAATTGAAAACATGCGACAAATCGAAATGGGAGATTGTACTCATCATTATGAACAACTTTTACTATGGCACCAAACCCGAAATCGCGAAAAAAAAAAAATCAGCTGTTCCCTACATTTACGTTCGCATGACTCGTCAAAATGTAGGGAACAGCTGATTTATTTTCGCGATGTCAGGTTTGGTCCCATAGTAAAAGTTGTTCATAATGATGAGTACAATCTCCCATTTCGATTTGTCGCATGTTTTCAATTTCACCCTGTATTTAAAAACTGTAATGTGTAAGTCGAAATTGGATTTTGATTTTACGATGCAAGAAAGTTTTGCAAGTGTAAACATTATTTTATTACTAGCAGCGACCCGCGGTTTCACCCGGACAAGTGATAAAAAGTATCCTATGTGTTAATCCTGGTTATAAACTATCTGTGTACCCATCGAAATCCGTTCAGCCGTTTGTGCGTGAAGGAGTAACAAACATATAATCAGACTCACAAACTTTCGCCTTTATAATATTAGTTTGATTACAAGGATGAAATTGTTTTGCACCATCTAAGTTCACATTTTGGAGTGCCGTATTGTATATTCCTGTTGGAATGTTCCTTCCCAGGCCTCTCTAACCTAACTAAAGAACAATCTTAGCGTTACCATATTTTTTTCTTTATTGCATTTTTATTCTTACTTTTCGTATAACATAAAAGAAATATACCTATGACAATTAAAAAAAAAATTGACATTCGACATTTACTAACCAATCTAATGAATGAAAATTGATAACACTGTAGATGCTATCACCAACCTGATTCTTAAACTCCTCCACTCAAATCTACATCTTATCCACACTACACCTAAGACACTCACCATCCAACATCCGCACCCTCAGATTCCTGGTCTTCTTATTATACTCCAGCAGGTCGCCGTTCCTCAGCATGTAGTAATCAAGGCTTCTGGACGCCTCCAACCATATTCCCTTCTTGTTATCCTCTTCTGAGGCTAAGAAGAGGCCGTATTCTTTCGCTGTTGAGAAGATTAGAAGGTTTATATGAAGTGAAAATAGGCCGAGGTATCTCTTATGGTGGGTAATGTAACTGATAAATGATTTTATTTTTGTAATTAGTTTTTTACAAACACTTTTAAACGTCAATCATATTTTTTTAAAACTAGATGAGGTCGGCCTTTCCTGGGACGTTTTCTGAGAAGAAAGGTCACAGTCTCTTTTAAAGTCCAGACATAATCATGGTCAAATCATGAGAAGACCATATAGATTGGTGTCTGAAATGGTCTTTTGAAGAAAGAACCACACAGATTGAGTGGGCTTGTCCAGTTAGTGCATGCATTTGTCAATAATCATGCAGCTCAACTCAGAACTCAAGACGCTACGCATGTACGGAGTCATAAACATCCACTTGTTTCATTTGGAATGGCTTTATTGGATTATGCCGCCTGGTTGTGCCGAATCATGCCGACCCGAACAGGTGTGTGCACCCCAATTAGGTATTATGACTTTAAAATGTCAACAATACTTACGATCACCACTACTGGCTTCTAGAATCTTCTCCCGAATGATCCTGCAGGCGTCATAGACGGTGGTGGACGGGTCGAACTGTATGGTCTTCACCACCTTGCCGCCGTCTATTGATATCTTTAGCGATAGCGCCGCCATCTTTGTTAGAGAGTGGGCTCTGTGGACAAAATTGAAGTCATGTTTTTATTTAAACAAGTATAAACTATACTATTGGGTAAATAAGGTTGATTTCAGACTACTGTTACATAGGTCATAGAAACTTGCAACGGAAAGTACACAAGTAAACTTTATGTATAGGCATTCAAGTTACTTTTCCGAAATCACATAAATTGTGAATTTAAATTGTAAAAACAGTTTAATAAGTTTATAGTCAGTCTTTAATGTTCCCACTGCTGGGAAACAGGAGAGGAGTTAGCCGTAATTCACCAAACGGGCTCACTGAGGGATGTATGTCATATTTCTTCGAATTTCTGCCTCTTTTCGTATCCGAAGAGCCAAGGCCATTTTTCGCCCGAGCGTAAATTTGAAACTTCGAGTTTTAGAAAGAGATAGGCAAACAGGCAAGAGTGAAAGGCAACACTCTATAAAACTGAACTTAAAACTCGTAGCAGGTGGCGTGGCGATCTGTAGTTTCTGCTTACCCTCGCGGGTAAAAGTGTGAGTTTATGTATGTCTGCTGACCTGTGTATAGTAGCAGTGTTGTAGGGTCTGTCTTCCAACTCCTGAAGGTCTAGCGAGCAGGCGCTGGGCCGGCGACGTCGCTCCTGACTGAATGAGCGCAGGCGCGGCCGGGATTGGAATGAACCCTGGAACGAAAGCAAGGGGTGGGTTTATACGATGAACAGCATATTTAGGTGGGGAGTGAAAAGAAAAAGGTTAGCTACAGGCGGCGTTAACCACATTCTAATGGGTCATAAGTTTGCATTGCTTGTAACTTACAAATAAATATTGGATACCTGGGCCAGTACGCGACCGTTAATAAGACACATCGAGATTTACGCGAGTGTGTGCGCAAACACAGCATAGCTATTCACAAACACTCGATACGCTTCCGTATCGTATCGAACATTAATCATTGTTATCGTAGGAGTCTTCTGAACGCTGTTCACAAGTCCAAAACCCGAAAATTTTGTCAGTTTAAATCAAATAGACGCCCGCTATTCTTCCAACAGCAATTTGCTGTTGAGGGCAAGTCAAATCAGGTTATCGAAATGTCAGGTTTTCGATACGATAGCCTGTCGTATGGTTGTGAATCAGGGCTCTTGTGCACTTCCTCTTCTTTCACTGTCATAGTTCTTTGGGACGGCCACCCGAGAGAGATCTGAGGGGCAATTCTCGTAATTTTAAGTACGTTCACAGTCTGATCTGTCTCAATCTGTCAAAAATACTTCTAATTTCCCTACATTTTGACAAGTTTGGCATTTTTTTGTCGCTGACATGAGACTGCGACTAGATTTTGAACGTTTTAAACTAGGAGAATTGGCCTTCAGGTGCATCGTGTCTTGGTGCTTTACATGCTTTCTAAGACACGTAAGTGTCATACCGCCATCTTTTTAATTTCGATTTTTTAATAACAAATTCCTGACGGAAAAACCCAACGTCACATTTCACAACCTGGGCTGG
Source organism: Amphipoea lucens (assembly GCA_947508005.1). Classification (NCBI taxonomy): domain Eukaryota; kingdom Metazoa; phylum Arthropoda; class Insecta; order Lepidoptera; family Noctuidae; genus Amphipoea; species Amphipoea lucens. The sequence goes on along the minus strand of OX382382.1, from coordinate 758,178 downwards.
GATCGAACCGCGCCAGAATCAGCTCAGGAGTCATTTTTGCAACCACGAGTTCATCTAATACTTGAGAGACTTACAGTGCGTGTGGCTGTCAGCCGCCGCCAGTTGTCGTGTAACGCGTCCTCGATGCGCTGGCGCAGGCTTCGTCACGACTCCCCCTGTGTTTGCGGTGGTGGATCGTCAGTTGGTACCTGGTGACAACGAGAAGATTTGGTTTAAAAGTCAATCACAAAATAATTAGTAAATAAGAGAGGTTCTTGATGATCAGTTCAAGTTCTTATAGTGCGGTTAGCGATAAAAACGAAATCAAACGCATTTTTTATGTTTTCTAGAAGGTTGAAGTAATTAAGTCATTCTAGCAGGCAGATGCGAGTAGAAAATTACGGTAAAAATAATGGTAGTCGAGAGTAGGTACTGTACGCGCTATGTCCTAAAACCCACGCCAAAATGGATTGATGTCTCATCAAGCTTGTCAAAAAAGAAGTAGCTTATGTCTAATAGATTAATCGATAGAGATATATTTTCATATAAAAATGCTTAATTAAAAATCAGGCCCCAAAACTGATTAATACAAAACTAAACAAACGCTTTGACAAGGAAGTCCTCACACCTTCCAAACACTAAACTCCAACTGATGACAACTCCTCAATCAAGCAAGACCCACTTTAACCCCATTCCCACATCATCACACACCATATCACCAACGATTAAGTCAAACGTTTTGTAGCAAGACATGGCACACCATAGCGTATTTCTATAGCCAACGCCATCACCTGTGACGGTAAATATAGACAGCTATTTATAAACGAGAAGTGAAGGGATAGAGCAGAAGTTTCAGATTGTATAGTAAAAAGATATTAGAATAACGTAGCATTGCAGTGAACGAATTGGATAATGAACCCTGTCTCCACCACAGAGACTATTAGCCTCTTCGTACACAAGGCAACTCAAATCTTAGACACTCAACGATTTTAGTCTTCAAGCGACTGCCGTCATACAAATCCATTAAAGTTGAAAATGTCGGCGACGCGACTCGTGTACGAACTTCAATGGATTTGTACGGCGGCAGTCGCTTGAAGACTAAAATCGTTGAGTATCTAAGATTTGAGAAGCTTTTTGTATGAAGGGGCTTAAAGTAAGGTTTAAAAACCTTACTTTAACATCTATAATAATAACTAGCTGTGCCCGCGACTTCGTTAGCGCGAATGGCGGAAAACGTTTTAATTTTTTTGTGCGGAACCCTAATCCTTTTACTAAAATAAAAGTAGCCTAAGTTACTCCTTATTACATCAGCTATCTGCCAGTGAAAGTCCCGTTAAAATCGGCCCAGCCGTTTCAGAGATTAGCCGGAACAAACAGACAAAATTAAAAAAAAATGTTATTTTGATATATATGTACCATACCGTGTATACATCCATATGCATTTAGTAAAAAGCGGTTATTTTAATATTACAAACAGACACTACAATTTTATTTATTTGTATGGATGTATGGATAGGTATAGCTGAAGAGTTTGTTCATTTATTTGAACGCGCTAAACTTTAGAACTACCAGTCTTTGAAAAATTCTATTTGCATTTGATAGCCTTTTGCATTTGTCTAGGGAAAGGCTATAGGTTGGTTACTTAACATCAGCTAGGACCTTTAGGAGCCAAGCATAAACAAAACAAGTCAGAAAGAACGCTAAGCGAAAACGAAGTAGGCAAAAGCGCGGGCAGGCGATGCGATACGACGGGGTGGGTTGGAAGAACAAGATATTTTACGCGGACGAAGTCACGGGCATGGAAGCCAGTACAAGTTTGGCAAGAAAGTCCTGAAACGGAACTAAAATATTTAATCATTGGCAACACTCGCTCTGACTCGTCGAGTAAGGTACATAATCTGTCATTTCTTGTAATCGGTGACTGTTTCTCGTGTTTATTTTTATTTATTTGCGTTATTGTGGTGATACTGGTGACCCATTGTGTTCATAATGAAAAGATCTGTTATTCGCAGCTCCGCGAGAGCGATAATTTATAAAGTGTACGTGAAATGTTTGGCGGAACTCGAGGCCGGACAAATTTTATCCGATCTCAACGATGTGTTTAAAAGAACCGCTGAAATGAGAGGTAAAATTATATTTTATACATGTAATTAGATGCAATGTGTGTATTTCAAGGTGCAATATCTATCATAAACCTTTCATACAATTACTAAAATGTACATCCACAAAGTTGAGGTTATGTTTACAAAACACATTCGGAATGCAGCGCGTTCGTATAATTTTGATACTTTTGGTTTGATAATTATTTCATTTTTAATTCATTATAATAAGTAATTGCAAATGTTTAGTTATTTTTGCTTTATTGTTCTAGGCAGTGGCTGAACAAGCGCTTCAGAGCATTTCAGTTACCGACTGCAAAAATTCACGTCAACATGTCAAGAAAATAGAGAAAGGTTATTTTCGAAGGGGGCAAACTCTGTATAGTGACGTTGAAAAAGTTATCATAAACCTAAAAGATGAAAGCAGTAGTAGTGACACATCTGAAGACAGCCAGCAGAGTTTTTTGGTGAAAGCTCACACCAAGACATGGATGAAGACTTTTCGGGAGTGGAATACTTAGAGGAAAACATTTTTGATTCTGATTAAAAATTTTATTCTAATTATTTTTTTTGTTTTTGTTTAGACTACCATTTCCTATTGAATTGATCTGGGGTCTTTTAAAACATAAAATTGTCTCACATAATGTGGGATTAGTTGACATCAAGGCATTTTGAAATACCTAATATTTTAATTCATTAAAATAAATAACCGCAAAATAAATAACCGCAAATGTTATCGTTATAGGCAGTGACTGAACAAGCGTTTCAGAGCTTTTCTTTTTTTCATAAAACCCGCCAATATTCACATTAAATGTAAAAAAAAATCTAAGTATCAAAACCGTTTTCGTCGTACTATATAGGGTTACAACATGCACGATAGTGGCGCCACCATTATTTTCACGACTTTTTTGCCAAGCTGTAAGTAAATATCTTGTTCGAACAAACAAATACATTACTGTTCTAAATTATTTCCTGACTAGCTGCGCCCCGCGGTTTCACCCGCGTAAATGTCGATCCCGTGGGAATATCGGGATAAAAACTATCCTATGTCCTTTTCCGGGACTCAAACTATCTCTATACCAAATTTCATCTAAATCGGTTCAGTGGTTTAGGCGTGAAGAAGTAACAAACATATAAACACACACACATACACACACACTCACAAACTTTCGCATTTATAATATTAGTGTGATGATAATATTAGTGTGATTAAAACACAGGGTCAGAGTTCTGACCTAAATAGGCAACTAAGTTGACCAACTTTCCACATACACAATAGCTTGACCCCGATTTTCGAAAATATCCGAGGAGTCAGTCGAATCTCATGCCTAAAAACAGAAGCTGCTTATAATGTGCCCACTGTTGGGTCCTAGGCCTCCTCTCTGTGAGGGAGCGGGTTATTGGATGTCACATGTCTTTACATTTTAGATTCTAAAACATCAGACCCAATGATTTGTGGGCCAAAATACCCACTACGTGTAGCAGACACAGCCAGGAGGTGTCGCGGCAGACCCCGTAGAAGATGGAGCTGGAGAAAACAAATGACTAGTGGTCCACTTTAACCGCGGATCTAAAGAGCTGAAAGGCATGGGGAGAGGCTTAGCAGTGATGATACAGGCTAACACGAACAGTAAGTAACAGTAAGGACATCAGGTGCCTTCACGATTTCTTCACCGTTTTAAGAGCAGTGGTGACGAAATAAATTGCCCGAAGTATATCAGCCGAAAGACGTCCACTGCTGGACATAGGCCTCCCCCAAGCACCTCCACTTCGACCGGTTTTGTGCATACCTAAGTTTAAATCCAAAACCACCACAAGTGACACACCATAAACGATTCACCCAAACGCCGATCGACGCCAAAAACTGTCAAGCCAACTTAGCGCGAAAAATGCACATCGTGCAATACAGCGTCAAGCCTGTCCAATTTTTTTGCACCCTCCATAAAAATAAATGAAGCGAGCCGTTAGAAAGGGCGTGTCATTCACGCTCAATTTGACTGAATTTACTACTGTTTGTTGCTTGTATGATCTGGGATGTTTGCGACTGTGTTTGACTGGGATTGAGAGTAGTGAGCTTATATTCAAGTAGTTGTTGCTGTTTCACTCACACACTTGGGGAAACTACTACATTTCATCCAGATAAAAAAGTGTCCCTACGTCTGTGTCTACCTGTATGTCAAATTCATTCATCCATATTCATTGAGACGTTTATTCTTCAATTCTAAATACATATTTTATTTCAAATAAACCAACATTACGTATGAAACGCACGGTTTCAATTCGTGGTTTTCTATGGAGAAGAACCGGCAAGAAACGCCATGGCTACTGTTTTGAAAATATTTAGCTTTTCATTCTTATAGTAGGCCTTCTGCATTATCTGTCTGTAACAACAGTGTTTGCCACACGTCAATCCATAAACATAGATTTCGTAACTCTTCTGCGCCTAGTTTCCGAATTTTCAGCCAAAATACATTAAACATTATTCACTCCTAACGCACAGAAATTGGTGTTTTTTTGTTGTTATTGTATGGCGTAGAATCTCCGACCTGAGATGGTAAGGGGTCACCGCCGACTATCATAATCAGCCTATATTGTTCCCACTGCTGGGAGACAGGCCTCCTCTCTGTGAGAGGGAGGGAATGGACCGTAATCCATCACGCGGGCCCAGTGCGGGTTGGCGGATGTCACATGTCTTTGATGTTTTTTGTTCTAGGACATGGCCGGTTTCCTCACGATGTTTTCCTTCACCGTTTTGAGAGCAGTGGCGATACATGAGAAGTAATAGACGAGCCAAGTTAACTTAAGCTAAAGGAACAAGACTCCTGAAGGTAGTAGTAGCAGGTACGGCCATCCGCACGTTACTTGAACCACTAAAACCGGTCGGTTTTAGTGGTTACCTACTGCTCCTGTATTTCATAGCAGTAAGGTCTTACTGCTACGAAATACAGGAGCAGTAGGTAACCATGGCAGTAAGGTTGACTGTACGATCATTTGACTCTTCAGGTTTATCAGAGATTAAAATCTTTGAATAGCACGTCATCATCTACCTAGTCTTTTCCCAACTACATTGGGGTGGACTTGGCTTCCAGTCTAACCGAATGCAGCTGAATATTAGTATTTTACATGGATCGACTATCTGACCTCCACAACCCAATTACTGGATAACACGATACCCCTTAGTAAGACTGTTTGTCAGATTTTCAGGCTTCTGACTATCCGTAATGACTGTCGAAGCCGAAGCAATGGCTTATCATGTTTTCAGAGGCACGGAGGGGTTTCTGTATAAAACGGATGGCCGTCCGTGGCAAGCGTAGCTGAACTGTGCGGCTGTTACTTTGGCATGAGCCCCTCATTATTTTGTTTCACATCTTGAAACTATTTTTCTTGTGTCACTTATCTCGGCTCGAGTGCTCAACAAACATTCTAAAAATACTATTTTTTCTAATGACATGCTACGTATACGAGTATAATTATGGAGTTGATTGAACATTATTTTCTTAGTTATGATTTGTTGCATACGGTTCTACAAGGAGACGAAAATATCTTCCGGAATTGGAGAGTGGAAGAAATGATGCATTTGATGATCATTAAATAAATTAAAGCGCAGTGGTGGCCCAGTGGTAACGGCCGCGATTGTAGATTCAAACCCGTTCAGGCGTTTTAATTTGTGTGTTTAATTTCATATTGACCTAGAAAAGTGGAAAGAGGGAAGGAAGGCCTTTGCCCTGCAGTGGGACAACACAGGCTTGTAATAATAATTTAATTTTATCACCACTGCTCTCAAAACGGTGAAGGAAAACATCGTGAGGAAACCGGTATGTCCTAGAACCAAAAATTCTAAGACATGACATCCACCGACCCGCACTGGGTCCGCGACGTAGATTACGGCCCAGTCCCTCTCGCAGAGAGAACTCTGTCCCAGCAGTGGGAACTTTATAGGCTGTACAATAAAGAGTATTCTATATATCTGCTCCTGTCTACTATTTGCACTCTCCGTTTATCCTACAAGAATGTGTCAAACAGCTTACAAACATGAATTCAAAATATATTTATCTGTTTTCAGACTATCTACTGCCTCGTCAATCATTACAAAATGTTATGACAGAGCGAGTCAATTTTTAGATTAACGACGCAAATTCAAGCTTCATAGCTATGTACATAAAAATAGTACAGAGCAAAGCATTTAACACCAATAACAGTACAGTCAACACGTAAATAGTAACACTTCAACTACGAAAACCGCTCGTAAGAACAAAAAATCAAGGCGCTATAAATATCAAAATGTTTCCATGTACGAGTGGTTTACTGTACACCATTCGAACCGTTTATTAGCCACAAACTTACAAAGCAATATTTATGAGTTCATCTATTTTTGTAACTCGTAGTGTATGAGAGTCGGTGTTTAAAACCAATGCTATGCGGGCGTTCAGATAAAAAACGAGTAGACACAGCTGATAGCTATTTGGGTGATAACTATGGGAATGAGATTAGCATTTGAATGTTTGGTTTGCACTTCCTGGTAGGACATTTGTCTGGATAGATTGTTTTGTACAATAATGAAGCAAATGGAAAAAGAATTGATACTAAGAATATTAATGATAGGTCATCATAAAGCTTATTCTTAAATCAAAGTCAAAGTATTTATTTCAATTAAATCATTTACGGGTCACTTTTGGATTGTCAAGAAGAAGAAAGTTGAAGCTAGTTGCCTGTTCGAAAACATAGATATCTATGGAGAAGAACGGTCAAGAAACGAATATTATATCAACAAAACTTATGCAAAATTCAGATCTATTAAAAGGAAAGAGCAATTAGCTGACCCACCTTTGCATAAATGGTTGACATTATTTTTAGAATACGAATTGATAGAATTTTATAATTCTTTTATATTTTATTTACTTTGCTCAAATAAATAAAATATAAAAGAATGATAAAACTCTATCGATTCGTATGGTGGTCTCAAATGTTTATGTAAAGTTGGGTCAGCTAATTGCTATAACTGACTACACGAGTCAGAGTAGTGTCCTTTTAAATTATCCAAAAAGTTTAACGACCAATAATGTCGAGCAGGGTTTAATCATAATTCCGAATCCCCATCAAACACTGAACGACGTATTAATGACGAGAACGTGACTAATGCGAAATAACTAACCAATAAACTTAACATCCCTAAAAAGTACTAACCCTCGAATTAATATCTAGATCTATAAACTCATACTTAACAGAAATAAGGACTAGACCCCTCAACAACTCAACTGAGATGCAATAAAAACCGACGCGAAGGCATTTTACCCAATCACGAACGCAACTGAATATTAAACCTTACTCCCCACATATAAGGGTAACTGGATACGGATTCGGGATACTATCAAATTCCCATGGACTCATTAAAAAGCCCATAGTCATAACGGGCGAGTTATTGCATACAGTTTTGCATAAAAAGGCATCAGAGCAGCCCCTGGCACTCGTAACACACCACCCAGTTGGAATTTTAATAGTTCAATATAAGTTTGTCTGCATTCGTTTATGTGGATGACTTTATTGTTTTATGACAGACTAGCCTAAGGGTCGAAATTAATTTTTTTGAGTGACGTCATATCCAGCTCTTAACACACATTCAGCTCAGATTATCTGAGACACTTTATTTATTCGTTGACATTCAACAGAAATAGGGACGCTTCTAATCAAATTACCCTGATAATTGACAAGAGCCAGACATTCATCAATAACTTACCAAGGGTTGAGCTAATAAGAATTATCTAATTAGATTACATACTAACTGTAGTTGTAATTCATTGTGGTATAGTAGGAATTTTAGTCAATCGGGTGTAACGTTGAAAGTTTTTGTAAATCTATACAAATAATAAAGCTGAAGTTTGTTTGAACGCGCCAGTCTCCAGAACTACCAGTCGGATTTGAAAACTTCTTATTTCATTTGATAGCCCAATTTATGAGGAAGGCTATAAACTATTTATATGTTAACATCACGCTAGGTCACTTAGGAGACGTGCAAAAAGAAAAAAAGTCAGAAAGGACGCAAAGCCAAAACGAAGAAATTACGCGAACGGGCGATGCGATGCTTCGAGGTGGGTCGGGGGAACAATAAATTTCACGCGGACGAAGTCGCGGATAGGAGCTAGCTAAAGATAAACGAAAGCTGAATTATTACATTGTTATGAGTTACTTATAACAATGTTGCTTACTTTAATGAAGAAAGTCATAAACAAAGCGTCGCTGTCTTCATATCTAATATTCTAATGGATCAATAAAATTGAAAACATAAACAAGTGAGGGTGAATATAAACGCGACGCCTTATCAAAATATTCATAGAGTTCAAAGCATGTCGGTACACATTGTTAACGGATCAATGGCTTCGGGAATATTTCCATCGGAAGCTGATAGAAATGGACATCTTGATTTAACGCGTCGACTGGTGTTAACAGACGCGTGTCTATTGTATTGATGAGATCATTTTTGTAAATTAATGATAACAAATTCGTTGGTCCTGGTTGGTCGCAAGCGCTAGTGCTGAGCACGAGGTCCTGGGTTCGATTCCTAGGTCGTGCAAGGTGTAAAATTGGGTTTTACTATCTGGAATTTACCAGTAGTATTCCGGAGGATTTGTGCCGGGCGGTTGATGGCAATACTCGCCCCCGATTACATGGGGCTTAAAACATAACTGGCGAAATGTGGGTGTACTATAGGTAAACCTCTGCCCAACCCTTCCAGGAAACAAGGCGTGATGTTTTGTTATGAATCTAATGATTAATGACGACGTACCTTTTTTTATACAATACTAGAATTTGGTATGGTAGAAAATGAACCCAAAAATTTGGCGTCATACTGATTGAAAACGCTACCTACCCGTTTTTCAGGCTTCGCCGAAGTCGGGTAAAAGTCGAACGACATCAACCAACTTAAATACTATAATAAATCCAATTAAGAATCTAACAAGAATTACTTCCAATCGTATCCACCTAATTCTCATTTCTAGAAAATAACACCAAACACAAAAAAATTAAACTAAATACACAAGAAAATGTGTTAGACAAAGAAAAATTCGACATAGGAATTTAAAACCCATACCGTAACACCGGCACCCAGCAACATTCGAGAACGTAAGTAAACTCTGCCCTACTTCCCCGATCCAAGCGACCCGATGCCAAAATAATTTCCTACTACCCCACAATACGTTCAAATTCAAAGTCAGTCAAGCAAGTTTCAGCGGCGACGCTGCGTCGCGCCCGTTGCTTAGCAACGAGAGCTTGTCGCTAAGTAAAGTCTAAAGCTGGGAGGTTGAATCAATTGGAAAGTTGGTCGAAAGGTGTGCGGAATGAATGAATGGGGGTGAAAATAAAATTGGGTTGGCGGTAATAATAATGATTATGTGTAATTTGGTCCTGATATTTTTGGTTACGGAGAGATATTATTAAATTGTTACGTCAAATCATGTAATGAGGAAAATCTTAGGGAAAGTCGAATTTAATGGTTTGAAACGGGTACACACCTTGTACACAATGGAAGTGGTACTCAATACGGTGTTATTTCTTTGTACAAAAGCTCTTTACCATATAAGGCCCCATTAAAATAGATGGACAAACTTTTAGAAATCAATCAGACCACCACAATAAGGACGATGGTAAAAAATATATAAGACCGCATTAGATAGGTACTTACAAGAAAAATAATCAGCTAACGAAAATACACTAATGCAATTCATTATTTTAGGTCAAAATAAAATCCGTGTTTTTTTTTGCTTGGATATCTTTGGTTAGACGTACTGAGCGCTGCTGTGTTAGTCCATCTATTTTAATGGAACCCTGTATAGTGATGTTAAAATAACCCCTACAAGTGGCGGTAGGTACTTAAAATAATGTACGTCCGGTGCATCCTGGGTAGTGGGTGTAGCCCCGTAGCCTGGCTACTAATGACTAAAAACTTACTAACGAAACTTGTTGAATGGCTAATGTTTTAACAACGTTATGAGCAATGTATAGTTCGTGCAAGAGTATTACCGGTACAGGACTAGCTTCTCCAAGGACTAGTCTAAGACCTAGACTATCAGCAGTGGTTGGAGTAGGACTATAGATGATGATGATGACATACGAGAGAAGAATTACAAACTAACATTATGATCAGAAACGGAAACGGTGAAGGAAAACATCGTGAGGAAACCGGCATGTTTCAGAACCAGGAATTCGAAGACATGTGACATCTACCAACCCGTACTGGGCCCGCGTGGTGGTTGACGGCCCACTCCCTCTCAAGAAGAGAGGAAGCTTGTGTCCCAGCAGTGGGAACATTATAAACTGATTATGTGTGTTAAGTATCTGATCATATCAGACACAAACAACATCTCAATTTTCACACCCGTGACATATCATGTCAAAACTAAAGCTACAAGAGCAGGAATAAACCTTAGAATCAATACTACCAAACAATACATAGACACAAAAGAGTGTCACACCACGTCACTGACCATAGTGGCTCCACACAATGGGAATATCGACACTATTATGGTGTAATGTTACCGAATAAGTGACGTCATGGTTTCTTCTTGTTTGGAAGACAATGGGTGTAGCTGTTAATCCGATATGAGGGTTAATGCCGAAATTTTCTTTAGGTTTTTTTTGTAAAGGGTCGTCTTTCTTCCAAGTGAAATGGGTATGCATACAAACTGATGCAGAAAAGTATGGCTACGACAATGAAGGCAAGAAAGATAACGTATATTTTATGGTTTCGACCGGTTTTGAAGCTGAAGCTTAAAGAAGAGAACTATTCTTTAAATTCCAATTCATAAAATAATTAAATCTTGACGGCCTTATTACAAAACAAGGTTTATCTTTAGACCCAGACCATCGGGCCATTTATATATTTCGGACTAATCCGACAAAGTTGAAGTTCTTATTACAAAAATTTATGTTAAACCCGAGTCTAAGTTTTCAATTTTGCATTAAGAACTTTACGTTTGTTTACGGAATAAAATTCAAAATACAGTAACTGGCTCGATGGTTTAGACTAGGTCTAAAGTTAGAACTCGTTTTGTAATAAGACGTTGAAAGTTTATGAAGAACTAATGATGTCTGATTTATAATTAAAAAGGTATCCAGAAGGTTCTAGAAAAACAGGAAACTAGAATATCTTCCAATATTCTTTACCTGGATCAAGATTCTGCCATATTGCGTCACCACATCGTATCTAAATTACCAATATGAATGTAATTAGCTCACCATCCAATTAGAACAAACAAACAAATCATTTCGTCAATAAAACCAAACTAAATGTAAAAATGAAAGCCTTCATAAAACTAAAAGCTAATAAACCCCCAGTACATAATGTGCTTACTTAAAGAAAATCTATAATCGGAAGAAATCTTCACAAACAAGCATCGCGCATGCGTACCCCCTCCACAAGGGTGGGATCGATAGACTCCGGCGCCGCCGTGTCTGGCGCCGGGATGCTGCTGTCTCATTCACTTATGGAGATGAAGGTATTAGGTTAAGTGAAACGGAAGATGTGGATGAAATTGGAGACGAATTGGGCGTGGTTAACAAAATTAGGTATTAGAATTTGCTAATTCATGACAAGCATGGTACTTTCTCTAAACGAAATGAAGTATATTATGTAATACCTGTTCCTAAGCAACTATGATGAAACGGTAGATGATTGATAGAAAAAAAATGTGTAAACGTCATCTAATGAGAAAAACGTTAAATAATGACTAAACTCATTATGATATAAGAACACTAATTAACACATAAAAATTACTAATACTAAGTAAGGTAGAAGGACAAATCCAAACTAAGATATATTTTCGGATCGAACGTTGTGGATATAGTTCATACATACCCTTCTAGTTTTCAGAACATATAAAGGCCGAAATAAAGACCGAAGACCAAAGAGCTAGCACTAATGGCGTAAGAATAGATGGTTCTACACCCACAATCCTATAAATTAGCAATACTATTAATATCCATGATTACGATCGAACAGAACATAATAACAGCGAAATATAAACTAAAAATAACGATAAGATCAAACAAGAATATCTCAAGGAGAGATAAAAACGTCCGTACATGTCCGCCAACAAACTTCCGGTCGCCACAGCGCACGCGGGAAATCCGATAGTTCTGTTTTTCTATTAGCGAATTAGGGGATTATTGAGTGGCCGGATATAGGGGAGGGACTGCCATTTTAATATATTTGGGAGATGATTGGTCAAATTGTTTGTTAGATCGGATGATTGAAGACCATGACCAGATTTTTGAAAGTTAATGATGTATTTTCGAAACTAATTCGGATGATGATATAGATATTTAGCAAACACAAATAACATAGTAAAAAATCTTCAAAAATTTATGAAAGCAATAATATTCAGTTTCATAAAACACAACTATCTTCTCGACATCATCGTGAAATACATAGGTAAATAGAAAACGGACAATATGAGGAAGGAAAGTCGCAACTCTTGTTAAGGAAATCCCGTAAATGATGACATTACTACCGTACCTATTCTGCCTGTGATTAAATCGCTAAACTTTTCTCTGACTACGGAAGAATCCTTTTTAACTACTATTTAAAAGAGGTAGCTTGAAAGAATTAATAAACCAACATCGAAAATTGCAGTTACCATTGACATAAATTCTTTGAAATATAAGCGAAGCGAACGAGTAAGACTACCGATAATGATATCATTCTATTGAAAGAACTAATTTATCTTTACAAAAGCAATCACGAGAGAAAATTCAAATACCAAAATTGATCACTAATAACAAAAACATCTCTAAGTATATTAAATAATCCCCGATTATCCTTAAACAAGTCAGACTAATTCCCATTCATTCATCACCCCTTAATCGAAGAAGGTAGGATAGGAGACAAGCCAATCATCTCCATAGGAGGTGACCCCCGTGGAGACAAAATTGACTCTAACGATCCTTGCGAACAACAAATGAATGACGATACTATTCCTGTACACGTGAAGTTTGTCTGATTAGAGAATTATACTGATAAGATAGCTAGGGGACTACGCAACGGTAATCAGGGTTTTGATAAAGATAGTAACGAGAACGAAGTAGATTAGTTTAATCGTAAAAGTGCAAAAATAGTAGATATTGATATGATATTGGCATTGAAATCTGACGAAACGTTATCTATATTACGTAACAAAGTATTGCAGGTATCTACGTAAAACTTAGACTTATGTCGACTTAAGTTCTTTATATTAAATGTATTTACTATTTACATATATAAGGATTAAGATAAGATTGCGAATTTTAAATGTCAAGAGCAACTGTTGTAACGATTCTAGAATTTATGAATGGAACTAGCTTTCAATCAATGAATAAGAATAAGAAATAGAACAACAAGTTATTTTCCGACAACACAACCCTGTAAAAGACAAAAAAATGTGTGTAGGAGTTATTCGGAAATGTTAAATGAGGTACAAGATACCTGTGGCGGAAAAAAAACTGTATTCAATACCGGATAAACACGGGATGAGCAAACAGACTGATTCAAAGACGTAAAATTTAATGCTCGTCCAAACAAATGAAGGAAATTCTAGTTAACTGGAAAGCATACAAACGAATAGGTGAGAACCTTGAAGAGAACTAACGAGATGTAATCACAGAGGATGCAGGCGATAATTATACGCGGCTTGAAGGGAGCCGATATGGTGAAATATGTGGTTTTAATGAAAAGGTACAAATTATAGAGTTATGAAATGATGGGGCAGTTCATTTGACTGATTTTGAGTAAGATAAAATGGCGAAATTTATGTTTTAGGAGTAAGGAATTATAAAGAGTTAAAACCGTTGAAATGCATAGTAACCCTGTGATAAGGAAATACAAAGCAATACATTTGAAGCTTGGTCTACATGGATAAACTGCTTTATTTTATAAAATTTTGCAGCCGTGAAACATAGGGGTTTAGGACCAGTAAAAGATTTAATTAAACTTGGAGGGAAATCTATCAAACTGTTGATAATCATAATGTCTGTAATATACCAAACATGGAAACGTTACGAAATATGAACCAACAGTTAAAAGTGCACAACTAGCGAAGAAATTCGGAATTGCTGACGAAGTACCCCAAATAATAAAATAAGCCCCGCGCTAAGTAGGACAACAAATAGAAACCAATTGGATAAACATTAACAAAGCAACACACAACCATAATCAATAGAACATATTACGAACGTGCTACCAACAGGAAATCTGTGAAATGAATTCAAAAGCCAAACAATAGTTTTTGACGAAACAACGGCCAGCGGCGAGTTTCAACCACCTGAAACTGAAAACTAAAAGTTGGAACACGTGGCCCCTTACAAGTGGTGCTTACCTCGATCGGGAGCGGCGTACCATCTCGTCGTCTCGTTCCCACTTTAGAGAAATACTTTACCTTCTCGCTCTCTCACACCCCGCTTGCTTGTATTGTTAATCTTGGCTTTAGAAGACTTGGAGAATTGATTTAAATGGAGTATGGAGAATAGAGGGAGATTGAGTTGAAATGTTCTAAGTCAGGGCCCAGTGTGGCTCCCTGCGGTGCACCTAACACTGGAGAAGTGTTGTGCAGCTGTGCAAGGTTGGATGCCGAGGGTGAGAGAGCGGGACCTCCGCCTCCGCGGACGGTCCACGGAGGAATGTACCGCGACCCCGGCATCGCGCCAGGATCTCGCGCTTGCCACTATCAACGTTCTCCGAAGCTCATGAGGGGTTGATCCGCGCACGCGCCCTGCGAATCTCCCGTCCCTCACGCACCCGCGCAGAACACAGAGATGGGGGAACGAACTTTAGGGATGATATTCGGAGGGTGAAAAGACGATGAAAGATGGAAATGCATCTCGGACTCCGCTCGGATTTCCGGAGCTCGTGATTTTGTTTATTGATTCGTATCGGGGCGAAGACTTCTATGGGATGCTTTTTGGGGACGCCAAAGTTATTAATCCCCTTATCATGTCACTATAAGATTTAGTGCTCATGTTGTTACTAATAAAACTTTTTACTAGCCATTAATATCTCCCTCGACGATGGTCGAAATTTGCGAAAACCGACTCAATTGTACAATAAAAGAATTATAAAGAGGGTAGGGCTAACAATGCACCTGTGGCCACTTTGCTCGACAAAAGGCCGCTGATTGACAGGAAATTTGAAAAAACACCACCATTCACGCAAATATCACCCTTATTTTGGAACGCAGAAGATTTTAAACAGTTCAATGAACTATGTAGTTATTGGGCCGAGATGTTACCCCAAAGAGTGTTGTTATAGAGGACAATTATGAATATTTACGTAGCGGAGTGCAGTGTGCGGTGGGACAGAAGTAATGGGCGGCGACGTGAAGGGTTGAGACGCTGGCAACGCCGATGTGCATGACGCTGTTGATGTTGCGAATTGAGATATTGATGTCGTTATAAATATTGTTTATATCTATGGTAATTGCATTAGTTGGAATAACAATGGGAGTCACTGTTAGTTTGATGTATGATAAAGCACACATAGAAAATCAAACGATCCCATTATTTTTATTTTCTACTAGTCTTTATGTCTTGGGTATTTTATTTAAAACTACATTCACTTTCATCGCTTCAGAAGTGAATAACATGAATGAGTACGACTTTTCCGTATACGGTCAGCCGCCGTTCATTATTTCCTTTGAAAAGATTTCAACGACATCGACTTTGGGTATCACGGCCTAATGGTCTAGAAAGATATGCGAGATCTTATAAGTGGAATTAGCTGTATGAATACTTTTTAACTCATTATTTGCCAGTTTTAAAGAGAGCAGTTTTGAGAGCTGTGTTGGCGCAGTGGTAACGGCCGCAACTTACGAGTTGTAGGTTCGAACCCAGACAGGCTTTTTACTGTATGAATTATTTCATCAAGAAAACATCGTGAAGAAACCGGCATGTCCTAGTACCAAAAACTCGAAGGTATATATATGACTTCTACCAACCCGCACTAGGCCCGCGTGGTGTATTACGGCCCTCAGAGGGGAGACCTGTGTCCTAGCAGTGGGAACATTACAGGCTGATTATACTTATACTATTAGCCATTTTTATAGTAGTTATCCTACCTATCTTTCTATTTTTACTGATGCATTGTCTTCGTCGAGTTACATAAAACGTCTATAAGCAGATTTTTAGACTACCACCTTTAGGTAAATTGCCCCTTATCCTTACTGACGACATGAATGGTTATAAATAGAGTATCCTATTCTTATTCAAAGATTCCTAGATTTTTCATATTACATAACATGACGCCTTTATTCTCCAAAGGGATAGACAGAGGTGTTTGCTATATCCACATTTTTCCAGACGTCCCTAAAAGTATTTCTAAAATTCCTATTGATACTTCTTTAATTATCCGTGCCTCGGAAAGCACGTTAAGCCGTTGGTCGCGGTTGTCATATCACGTAGATCTTTGGACACTTCCTTACAGGTAGTCAGAAGTCCATAAGTTGGACAACCAAGACTTACCAAGGGGTATCGTGTTATCTAGTAGTTGGGTTGGGCTACGTTATGGTGGTCAGATAGGCAGTCGCTCCTCGTAAAGTACTGGTATTCAGCTGCATATGGTTAGACTGGAAGAAGCTGACTCCAACATAGTTGGAAAAAAGCTCGTCATATTGTTTTTTTTTTTTTTTTTATCAATATCTATTATTGTTACTAACAAAAATAACCCTACCATCTTCATTTTCGCCATACCGTACTTATTAGCGAGATCAATTTTCCTCTTCCGAACCCATTATCAAAGTAAATATTGTGACATCAGCTGTATCACACGAATCAATTATGATTTGCGAGAGTTGCGTATGAGTACTTATGAGTGAACACTTTGCGGTTCATATTCTAGGTAGGCCGTGAGTGTTTATGCTGATGATTATGTACGCCCTCGAGGAGAAGGGGTAAACGGAATTGAGCGAGTTTGAAATGGGTAATGTCGTGGTTATAATTAAAGGGTTTCTACCCCGTAAAAATCTTATGTGAAGTAACTGTCAATTCCTAGCATGACAGCTCACTTCACTTAAAATTTCACGGTGAGTTTTTTAACATAATAGACCGGATGATGTAAGAATGTCGTTAGCCGGAGTTTGTCAATTTCATAGTGCTAATGGTTGGATTTTGAGACATTGCGTTTCGGAACTCTTGAAAGAAGAAATTCGCTTATATAGATGACTTTGTTGACCTCAGAAACCAGGCGTTATTTGGATTATAAAGGAATAAAACTAGGATATACCGAAGTGGACACAAGGTCAGATTTGAAAATTACGTCATTTTTTTATTAAAACACTGGACAGGCAGTGGATTTAAATTACTTTTATACTTTTTCTAGTTACTTGGACTTGGATAGACTCGTTTGATCCCTGAATATCTTGGATTGGGGTTTGATTATGCGGGCAATCTGAAGACCCTTTATTTTTCAATATGCCTTTCTTTACCAGTATTTTGTTTTACCAAATTCCGTCGATACGTTCAGTAAATCGATGGCACTTAAGAATGACGTGTCTCCTGCTGTGCTGCGTAGAAAATACTTTTGGGTTTAAAGTGAGGGTCTGTCTCGAACATGAAAATGGAATGCTTGGACGTTTTTTGGGAAAATATACGGAGATATATATTTCGGTTCGACGTTTTATATTTGGGAGTTTTCTTTGACGTTAAGAGTAAGACAGAGGAACTGTTTCATTGCCGCTACCAAATAGATTAATATAGGCATACAACAAGAATTACTCATTATTATAAATGAGGAGACCTAGTGAGAATGAATCTATTAAGTATACTATACAGACTACCAAGCCAAAAATGGAACTGGGCTGGTCACATCTGTCGCATGCCGGAGGAGCTATGGGCTAAAGTAACCACACAATGGGTCCCAAACAGCAGCAAACGGCAACGCGGCAGGCCCAGAATGAGATGGCGGGACGAACTCTACTCTTTCCACAAATATTGGCGTGTAACAGCACTGGATAGGGATAAGTGGAAGAAGGGAAGGGAGGCCTTTGCCCTGCAGTGGGACAGAAATGGCTGATAATAATAATAATATACAGATCAGTACAGATCAGATACTCACCAATGATTCGCGTATCGTCACTTCGTATCGTTCGTAGCTAAACGTAACTATTTATAAAATAGGCACTTAGTCGTTTGTAAGGCACTCGTTTGGCGTGGTTAACTTAAGTCTTTTTCACATTGCAGTCTGTTTACCTGAGGAGGAAAGAGAAGATTATTAGTATCTAAATTCAAAGTCAATGTGAGATCATAGTCTAAAGCAGAAGGCCAATTCCCGTAATCAAAAACGTTCAAAATCTAGTCGCAGTCTCATCTCAGCGACAATCAATGTCAAAAACTTGTCAAAAATTTAGGGAAATTAGAGGTATTTTTGACAAATTGATGCCGATGTCAGAACTGAACTGTAAACGTTCTTAAAATTACCCCTCAGATGAGATGATACACGTAAAGGAACAAGGTTTTAGGTTTTGAGGGTTTGAGGTTTTTATCAACTAAGTTATGGCAGATTTCTAAACTAGTCATATAACTACTGAGTGGAAAACTCATTAGACATTGCGCCGGTATTTTCCAGAGTGGGAAGAGGTGATGAGAGGTATACCCACATTTCGGCAGTAATGTTAACATCACATGAGCCCGGGAGTTTATTGCCATCAAACGTGAGCAACTCCAGACCACCAGATACCATTTTTGTTCAAAAGCCAACAATACTTTGCGCAGCAGTATTAACCAATAGATATACAGTAGAATCAATTAAGCTTAAATATAGTCCATGGCCAAAAACACCAGCAGTGACAAATGATCATTCGTCGAAGAAGAAAGATCCTTGAATACCAATCACGAATTAAAAAGCGGAACATAGTATGGTCCTTGATAAGGGTAGTAGGAAGATGAATAATCTGTTTGTCGAAGAAAAGAAACATCCCTCATGGATATCAAGACAAAGTACCCAATAACTTCGAGATTAACAAAAGCCATACTCAACTTAGAGAAACCATAAATAATACGATGACATAAATACGAGAAAATAAAAAGAAACAAGTACTAATAAACAATAGTTTGGCAACTATACGTTGCCAGTCATTGACATTTCCTAATCTCTGTTGCTAGGGGAAGGTTTGTTGGCAAGCGATCTATAATCTCATTTATTTCAAGGCTTATGTGCATGTCCATAAGAATGGCTAGTGCTTGAAACCGCAGTAGCTTATGTACTAAAACTTTTTCTTCAATGAACCCTTTACTTTAACGATTTTATGATCATGTATTAAAAAAGGAGTAAAAATACTCCACTCAATTCATGAGACTTGTATATTGTAAATACTGGAATTACTTGTCTGAATAGCACAAGATAGAAGTTTCCGCAATTTTATCCCTCAGTTATCTTAACATCCATCTAAATAGTTTTCCCTCCGAAAGATAACACCCCTCCCAAAAACAATAAATTAAAAAAACCGACACGAAAACTACATCAAATTTATCTCCGTAAATTTTCTGAAATCGAAAAAAATAACAATGCAATAAATTTAAACAAATCAAAATGCTATAAAAACAGTTTCCCCCCCTAAGAAGTTATTCAGTAACGGTCCCGTGTTGGGCGCCAAAAGTCTGTGGGGGAGCGAGAGGGGGGATAAAGTGCGCGTCTGTCTTTCTCTTGGCGCCAGTCGGGCCGGCGCCGTCTGGCAGTTGTCTGCCGCCTCCATGGAGCCTCTTACATAACCTGAGCCCGGCCACAGCCCGGGAATTCGTCCTTTAACTCGCGAAAATTTCACACACATTATGGAAATATTTGCCATTAAATATAAGAGAAGATAAGAGTGAAATATGATACAATTTGTTCTTTTGCCTTATTCTGCGTGTTTCAGTAATCCACTTGGTTTTGTGTAAGGATTATGTGATTTTTTTAGGGCCTCGTTGATGCAGGGATACATATATATTTTGTTATTACCCTGAGATTTTTATATTTGTGTCTTGACAATTGTTAAAACTCTATGAATTGTCAAAACTACTAGCGAAATGACCTCATAAATACAAATTTAGAGCAATTTTTGACGATTCATCATCATCATCATGCCAAGCCCATTCTCAACCTGTTGGGGTCGGCTTCCAGTTTAACCAGATGCATCGCAATACCAGTATTTTACATGGAGCGACTGCCTATCTGAATTTTTGACAAACATGTCAAAACATTTTTTTTTCCAAAGGCCAAAAATTTTGCTAAGCACTACAAGATTTTAGCAAACTATCCTCCCTATTACAGAAATCTATAACCAAAGAACAAATCTTTTGCCCCGTTTCATTACAAAGAAAATGGCAGTGACAGGTGAGATTTATAGAGCATACAAGTAGTTGAAATGAGGGCAAGTCGGCACCTACTCGGCGGTGAGCGGTAAATAGGTCAATCATGACATAAGCAGAAGCACATAGCGATTAGTTATTACATGAACTGGTGACGTGTTTAATGTGCACGTCTCATTTATTGTCAAATGTTTTGACGTACAAGTAGAGATGAAAGGAGAAAGAGGGTAGACAGAAATTAGAAGTGAATTAATCTATACTAATAATAAGCTGAAGAATTTGTTTGTTTGAACACACTAATCTCTGAAACTCTCAATCGGATTTGAAAAATTCTTTTTGCATTTGATAGTCCAATTTTGGAGAATAGAGAGCTACTCGTATAAGGGCATTTACCACCACGCTAAGGCCCTTTGGAGCCAGTCGAGCAAAAACAAAAAAAGACAGAAAGAACGCTGAGCGAAAACGAAGTACGAAGATACGAAGTCGGGGGAACAAGAATTTATGCAGACGAAGTCGCGACCAGGAGTTAGTTAGAGTATAAAGTCTAAGGTGCCGTAAGATGGAACTGAGTGAGAACCCCGATCTGGGTCTCAGAATTCAGTAACAGAATAAGTACCTACTTATGTTAAAACACCAGCGGTGTAATTGCGTTAAAATTATATTTATTTTCGACAACATTTTTAAGATTATATCTTTTAAATCTTTCCTGATAAAGATTATATCTTTTTCAGGAAAGATTTGAACTGAAGCCAAACCAATACCCAGACAAAACACCAGCAAAAGCACAAATTTTAAAACCCAGACATCATCATATGCGTAGCCTTTTCCCACCGATGTTGGTGCCGGCTTCCAGTCTAACCGGATCTTATTTTAAAACCAAGGTATGTTAAGCAAATCACTGGTTAAAAAAAACACATGTCGTAGAGCGACGCGTGTCAGTGTTGACACGTGCCGTAACGCTGGTTATCTGCGGCGGCGCACGTGCTAATAAACAGGCTCCTGTTTGTTGTGCTACATCAATGTGACAATTGTATATCATTTACATATGGCACTTATTTTTAAATCATGGCGAAACCATATTTGATTGTACCTAATATCTATATTAGACTTCCTCTATTGGACTAATGGTCGTAAGCAGGATTTCTGAGAATGGAGTCCAGCACGCAAATTGCGCAACACACTTTAAAAAACAAGAATCCAAAAGATTTTGAAGGAAATTGCTAATTTATTGCTTCATATGTAAGAGGTTTTGTCTCCTCAATAATTCAATGAATTTTGTTGAACTGTCAAAATGAAATGCATTGCCATTGGTAAGTGTGTTACGCAATTACCCCGCCGAGTTCGATCCCAGAGCCGGGCAGTGAAACGATTAATTCAAACTTTTCAATAACATAAGCGTCGGTACTAGTTAACCAGAAAAATTTAAATAAAGAACCAAAACTGTTCCATATTTGACCTCAGTTCGAACCGCGCACAGATCATAATCAACCAATTGTGTTGTACAGTCAACAATACAACTGTTGTAACACTTGAACCGTTCCTGACTCCCTACTGCCACAAAATAAAGGCGCTATCAAAGCCAAACAGTTACCATGTGCGAGCTGTTGACCGTACTAAGTAACGACGCGTGGCATGCGCGGGCGCAACGGCACGCGCTAACAATCACGCTACTGTTTGATATGCTACACCGACTGTTTATAATGTAATGACATGCTCGGGTAGACGAAGATAGATGGTGCTGGTAGTGGATTAGGCGTTGGGATAAGATAGATAGAATTATCTTTATCGTACACCAGAATAAAAAACAGAAAATTATATAGGTCAGACGGGAACGCGTCAGGGTAACCCCCAAAAATTCAATATTTCTTGGGTTTTTTTTTTCGATTTGCAGGTCAGTATCAGGTTGCTATGTTGATCTAAATATGATACGCGGCCGTAATTAATATTTATTAATATAATTATAATCATAAAAATCATCAACACAACTTTCTAAGTTCATAATATTATTACCTTATTGAATGAATATTTAACGAAATCATGACATGTAAGAAAATTCTAATTGCTGATTCTAATTTTGTAAAGTCATGTTTGATGACCTGCAAATTGCAAAAAACGTAAGTAAAACATTAAAAGTTGGATTTCGCGGACTACCTTAGCGCACCCCCATTAAAAGATAAATTTGGAAACTGTAGATTGATTTGTGTAGAACTTTCTGTAAAAGTCAATACTGGGAGAAACCAATAGGGAATGTCATAAATGATACGGAAAGGCAGAGGAACATACAAATCAATAGAGGGGCAATTCTCGTAACTTTAACCGGTCAAGCGGCGCGGTTCGCCGATCGGCGACGAAACAATAGAAAATCAATTGTGTCTCATTAGCGGAGCTTGACAGATTAAGAACGTTACAGCAATATGTCAAAAATAGCTATAATTTCCCTACATTTTTGACAAGTTTTTGACATTGATTGTCGCTGAGATGATAATGCGACTATATTTTGAAAGTTTTTAAATATGGGAATTGGGCTCCTGCTTAAAGAACATCATTAAAAACTAAAAAGCTCGGAGAATTTCCGACTCCACTTGTTATTCAAATTAGCACCTCCTACTGAATCATAACAAACTTATTGTGCACATTCTGGAGGCAGCAATTACCTTCGCGACTACAAACCAATTGCTGTCGGTACCAAAGGTTACCTACACTAATAGCCGTATGGGCTTCTGATGATGAAAATGAATGAACGAACAAATGTCTCTATACAATACATTTGCCAAATTACAAAGTAGTCTGTTGGCACTGGCAGGCTTAGTTCTTTTTTACAAGCTTTTTTAGAACATAAACATTTATAATAACACTTTTTTACCTAGGTATACTTAAGTACCTTTATCTTTCAATAACGCAGAAAATGACATACTTACAAGTTATTTTTTTCATTGATCACCACGACTGTCAAAATATTCGCAAACTATTCAATCGATTTCGTTGAGAGCAGTCTGTAATGGGCTTATGGCCCAGTGGAAATGGCCGCGACTTAAAGAGTTGTAGGTTGAGGTTCGAACCTAGACAGGCGCTTTACTTTGTGTAAATTATTTCATCAGCACTGCTCTCAAACCGGTGAAGGAAAACATCGTGAGGAAACCGACATGTCCTAGAACCAAAAATTCGAAGACATAAATGACATCTACCAACCCGCACTATGCCCGCGTGGTAGATTACGGCCCCTCCATCTCACTGAGAGGAGGCTTGTGACCCAGCAGTGGGAACATTATAGGCTGATTAATATAATATTTGATTTAAACTAACAAATTTTTGGATTTGTGAAGAGTGTTTAGAGAACTCCTACGATAACACTGATTAGTTTTCGATTTGGAAGAGTATCGAATGATTGTGGAATGCTATGCAGACCGGTTAGCATGAATGGAAGTTGTAAAATGTCTGCGGTGCCTATCTACCCACATATAATTTGTGCAGTGACCATAAGTAACGCAGTTATGTGATCCGTGGGAGGTGCTCAACAACCTGTCATCAGATTATATTCAACGCCTTTTATAGCACGTGGGTGAAAATGGAGATGATGACTAGGAATTGACGTGTTGGCAAATATTGTTGCTACCATATTTTTATTTGAAGACTCAATTAGCCATTGTCTTTGTGCTACCTAACCTAATTGCTTGGATCTGCATTGTCACCCATTGGGACTAACTGTCTACGTAAAAATCCGGGCATATTGGGCCAAGTTCCAATGCATGAGAGATTCTTATGGAAGGTATGGGCTGTGTGCAAAATCAAAAAATAAGTATCAATCATCTTTATGAGAGCAGCGAACGACCTCAAAAGAATTTGGAACTCGTTTTCATAATATGAGGCACTTTTTAATTTCTCTCATTTTGTATCATGAAACATATTCTTATCGAACTCGCTTCTGCCCGCGACTTTATTCGAGTGTTGTTTTACATATATCGCACACCTAGATCTAAAGGGAGCTAACTCTAAAATCTAAATATTTGAGGTATGCATACCATCGAATTCCTTAACTCACTACCTAGCGACCAACAAAACAGATGCAAAAACTTATAACATCATTGTTCTATCTGCATTTAAAAAGTATTGATCAATACAGCAAACTCCTGTAGTGCACAGGGAGATGGTAATCAGTTTTTCAACTATTCTGAAAAAAGTGTTTTTTTGAGTTAATCCCTGTTTAGATCTAGGTGTGCGATATATGGTATTTCCTATCCACTAGGTCAAATTCCAGCTACACCCGTACCTACCCAGAAAGAACAAAAATTCCTATCTCGAAGTAAGTACTTTCAATTTCACAAGTTTACACTCCAAAAGATGGCGTCAGGCCATATTTACCCATTGTATCAGGACAGTGGGTTTATCAACCTCATAAACGGCACACTAACCCACTTCGGAGCTGTAATATCTCATGAAGCAATGGTTCTCGAAATAGCCGCAGATTTAACTGTGGCGCTAGTGCCGCGATACGTCAGTGGTCTAGATTTGTGGAGGATAGATTAGTTAGCGGTTATATATTTATTTTAATTGTATGATTGAATTTGAATGTTGTCAAAGTTAACACGCTTGGCAAGCGAACTGATGATTGGCGATTTATCAACCAGTACGATGTACTAAACCGTAGACATCACACACTAGTACGTAGCATTATCAGCCTATGTCCCCACGGCTGGGACCTGGGACACAGGCCTTTTTTTTGTGGCTGGGACACAAGCCTCACGTCTGTGAGAGGGGAACTTAATCTACCACGCGGGCCCTATGGGTATGGATTAGGATGGATAGTATGGATGACTATATCGACAGCGACAGCCCATCTCTATCAATGAACATCAAAATGGTGGTTAAAATAAAAATAATACCAGCATATTATTGTCCCACTGATGGGCAAAAGCCTCCCCATACAGAGAAGGCACCACGCTTGCTCAAGATGGGTTGGCGATTTCAGAATTAAATTAACTATGAGTACCAAGATAAACTCAGTAAGATAAAAACATGAAAAAGGCGGTTGCGATATTAAAATTCCACTCCACTGTTTACGGTAGGTACTGCTTCAACTTCGATCTCCTACTAGACTGCAGTAATAGGTAGGTCAGACATCCGGCCAGTAGGCGTTCTGCCTACGCCTGCAAAAGGTCGCAGGGCCCCATGCAATCATGGAGAAAGTTGTTCTCAAGTGGGCTTTAAACACCGAGTTTTAATGTCCCGAATTGCGAAATTAAAAGTGGGCAGTGAAACGAAATGTTTTTGACGTATGCATTTTAATTTTTCTTAAACTACATTCATCCGGTATATGAATACAGTACCTAGCTATGGATCGGCTATCGGTCGTAAATAAGTATTTACACTTGCAGGTTTAAGGTGCATCATCATCATTCATCAATACCACCCGCTCCCATTCACAGAGAGGGTGCCTCAGTCCCAGACTCCCAGCAGTAGCGTCTGGCGACTTTGTAGGCTGATTATTATTATCTATGTATGTATGTTTTGGTTTGGGTTACACTGTCTCCAATTTAAAAAGTACGTGGTTTGTGATCACGTTTGCATATAAGGCGGCACGGCTTAGTTAATAATATCGAGGAAACCCCCATTTCCAGGTCATGTTGTTCAAACCATGACGTAAGCGCTGTAGGTACGGCAGAACTAAAATGTAACGATCTGTTGTGTTCAGGCAAGGTAATTTATTTGTGTACAGGTAGCAAAATAAATGACCATACATACAGACAACATTTTTGCACTTATACTTCTTATTACTTTAGAAATGTCAAGGGGTCGGTCAGTCAGAAAGAAGAAGCTAGTTGTCCATTTCAAAGCTTACTAGGTTTCTATGGAGAAGAACGGGCAAGAAACTCCATGGACACTCAGTATTATATCTATCTATCTCTCGCTACTTACTAAGCTATGTTTGGCGCCAGCGTTCTGCACTATTTTAATAACAGTCGCTTACGTAACATCTTGTAACGTTGATTGTTAGCTTGCATGCTTGATTCCTTTGCCGCTTGTACTAACGTTTTCACGGCCAATTACCTCGCAGTTTAGCTTATTGGTCTTACGGGCATAATCATGCTTACAATTGTTTTATCTTCGACACAGGGAGTTTCTAGTCGTAACTATGCACAACTGATGCTTTTCTTTTATTTTTATTTGATTATAGGCCTCTTCCCTTTTGTGCCATGCTTCCCTGCTCTGTGCGAGTCTCACGGCATGCACGAGGTCTTCCCAGCGATCATCTGTAAGTCGTCCCCACCTGGCTCAAAAGCCAGGACAAACGGTAAGAGCGTTGGACGACCAATGTCTGCCAACGCTCCTTTCGCTTCTCGGCCACCACCCTTCATCATCATTTGCCTAGCCTTTTCCCAACTATGTTGAGGTCGGCTTCCAGTCGAACCGGATGCAGCTGAATACCACCCTGAGTCCTTCCTTCCCTTATCTTAATACATTTGTGGTTGGCGTAGTGTGGATTTCTCTTCAATACATCTCTATTAGCCTCAGTTTTCAAATCCAGGAAGGATTTGAGGTCTGAGGCTAATATAGCCCTGTTTTCAAATCCTTCCTGGCATTTTTACACAGTTTAGCCATGTTTTCTTATATCTGCTTCTTTTCTTTTAGGTGATGTTAGTGAGTAGGGCAAAGAATCAATCTATCAGACTACACTTTTCTTAACTATATCGGGATCGGCTTCCAGTCTAACCGGATGCGGCTGAATACCAGTGTTTAACATGGAGCCACTGTCTATATGACTTTCACAACCCAGCAACCCAGTCACTGGATAACAATCATAATACCCCATTGGTAAAACTGGTTATCAGACTTTTGGGCTTCTGGCTACCCGTCCGTGACCCGTGACACCAGCAATGCAAATTTTACCGGTGCGTTGTGCAAAATCTTGAATCTTGCCTGATATTTCACAGGAACAATAGAAAATTCAATAGGTGTGCAAACGGACAAATATTGCATTTAACAAACCCTTATTAAAAACTGCAGACACGATCTCCGTTCTCCGTCCACTCGACATTGATATCACTTGCGCAAGCGCTTACGCCATCGTCTTTGAAGTCGCCATTTTTATTCGCTACCTCGACTAATATGGCGATTTTAGTACGAGGAAACATTTGTATAGCCTCGTATCTTAGGCGAATTAAGATTACAAGTTTTCAAGATAAAATCTAACCTTTTCACATAAATTCTCTGTTAGTTCCACTAAAACTAAATATTACTTGCTTTTGCCCACGGGAACGCACTATAGGGATAAACAGTATTGTAAATCCCCAGGTCACGGTCTACCTGTGTGCCAAATCAGAGGCAATTCTCGTAATTTTAAGAACGTTCACATTCTGATCCGTCTCAATCTGTCAAAAATACCTCTACTTTTCCTACATTTTTTTTTGACAACTTTTTGTCATTGATTGTCGCTGAGATGAGATTGCGACTAGATTTTGAACGTTTTTAATTACGGGACATTGGCCTGCTGTTCAGTCGTAAATGTGTGAAAAGGTACCAGACAGTCTTTCGTCTATTAGTACCTATTATTATGGAAATATGGATAAGCCTCTGCAATTGGCGTACGTCCGACGCACTCTAGTCAGTCAAACCTATTTTTAAAAAACTCTCTGAACCGGTAAAAAATACTATAAGTACAGACGCCAGCACATAAAGCTTCCCGAAACTGCAAAAATTTCTCAATCAGCCTTAAACCTTATGCTTTAGCGATAAAGTTGAAAATCAATTAAAGATATTTGACAGTTTCTAGTAGCTTGATGTGCTGGCGTCTCGTCTGTACAAAAGAGCATAATCCGGCTAGTTTTCCCACTGCTGGGACTCAGGCCTCATCGCTGTTAGAGCCATTTATTCAAATTAAGCCGAGACATCAAAATTACATTTTTTTTGTTGTCTTCCAAACCGTGTTTCGGCCATGGCGGCCAATCTCAACGGAGACTAGCCTTCGGCGCGGAAGATACGAGTGTGTGCGCAGATACAGGAGACAGTTCCCCAAAACGCCCACCCTTCAGTGGTGAAGGACGACTTCCCAGCAGCACTGCTGTCTTTTAAATAGCTAACATTACCACGGCATGGTGGCATGAGCATTTCTGAGTCCGTGCTAATATGACCGAAGTTTGAGGTAAACTATAAATACGAACTCGATTCTCTCATGATTGTATGAATGACGTAACGTCGTTATGAATGGCCGTGACGTGCCGTGTGTCATGATCAGTTCGAGGAAAACTGGTTCAAAACATGTGTATTTGTATGTTAGGAAAATAAATAATATTGTGTATCAGCTGCTGAATGGATGGGATAAATCTATACCTATATATAAAAATGAAACCCGTTTTCCGTTGTCACGACTTGACATGAAAACGGCTTGACCGATTTCGCTGATTAAATTCTTTTTTTGTTGTGATCGGTATTGCCGGGACAAGGTTTGTATGAAAGAAAATTTTGGAAATTCGAAAAAAAAAATTGCACCCGTGCGAAGCTGGGGCGGGCCGCTAGTAGTATAATAATCCTACTACGGGAAACTTCATGACAGACATGTGACATTCACCAAACCGCGGGGTCATTGCGTAACACACTATCATTAGCAATGGGTGTCATTTTGACAGTTCAACAACATTCATTGCGTTATTCACGTTGTTGAGCAGACAATATTTTCGAACATATGAAGCAATGGATTAGCAATATGCTTTAAAATTATTCAGATTGAGATCGATAGTGTGTTACGCAATTCAGGTGCAGCACTGTGCCCGTGTAGTGGATTTCGGCGCACTCCCTCTCATACAGGAGGACTATACAGAGTACAGACAGGAGGTACATTATAGGCCGATAATGTCTATGTTTTCAGTCCTCTTCGCACACAGAGAAGGAACAAACATTGATCACTACGCCAGCTTACTGCGTGTTGGTGATTTCAGACTGTAAGAGGTAATTATGGTTTTACTAACATTTTAGCGCAGCTTTATTATAACCCAAGAGACAGGTACGCTGGGCGACACCGTGCTAGGTAGAAGTCCAAGGCAAAGATGTCATGACGAGCTCAACTTCTACCAAAAGGACTGGGCAGTATTAGCAGGAAACAGAAAGTTGTGGAAAAAGGATCCGAGATAGGCCTTCCTTCAGAAAAGACTTTAGGCACTCGATAGATAGAGCACTATGGTATATAAACCACAAAATTATTATGATTTCAGGCCGGAATCACCCACTGCTGGCTATAGGCCTCCCCTTTCTTCTGCCATACTTCCCGTGCGTCCCTCATCCAAGTGTTTCCCGCGACTTTGACGATATCGTCAACCCAGCGCGCTTTTGGACGACCTTGGTTTCCTTGGCCACCATTCGATCACAGCTTTACTCCATCGGCCACAAAATCACAAAATACTAAAATAAAACAACATTAGCGAATAATTCCATAACATTTATTTAAATAAAATGACGACACTGCGGTGCAGTCATCCCGTTAGGTGAAAACAAAAACAAGCGAATCATTCGGATCGCTTGTAGGTCAATGCCGTTTAAATTAGCGCAATTTTTAAATACGCGCAGTTGAGAATGAAGTAAACTACATAATAATTATGTAGCACAAGGAGCACAAGGAGCTGTGGTAGTCCAGTTGAACCCTGACAGGCGCATTACTTTATGTAAATTATTTCATCACCACTTGACTGCTCTCAAAACGGTGAAGGAAAACATAGTGAGGAAACCGGTTGTGTCCTAGAACCAAAATTTCGAAGACATGTGACATCTACCAACCCGCACAGGGCCCGCGCCACACGGCCTACTCCCTCTATTTAACATCACACTATGAAATATATATTAGGAGCCGTGCAACAAGAAAAAAGTCAGAAAGAACGCTAAGCAAAAACGAAGTGACAGCACAGATTACTAATCTCTGGTGATAGCGCGGGCAGGTGATGCGATGCGACGGATGGGTCGGGGGAACAAGAAATTTCACACGAACGAAGTCGAAGCTAGTGCCAGTATATCGAAACAGTATCATTTGCATTTAGCAGTCAACTGCTGTATACTGACCTCGGCAATTACACGTCACTCTCTCTATCCTCATCTTTCCTCAACCAGCCACCTTCCAAGAATCACCGCTCTACATAGCCTGAATCATATCCCGTTTATTTCACCATGATTCCTTGAGTAGGCCAAGGTAAAGTCGTACACACTCAGAATTCTGTGGTTTTCCCCATGACTCTGAACTCTTTGAAGAATTTCTGATACAATGCTCTTATAATTAATAGGTCAATACGCGGCCGATAATATGGCACATCGAGTTTTAGAACAACTTCGGCTTTGTAACATGTCGTCTCTGTCACTCATACCAGTGTCTCTTTCTAAGGCCGAGTGAATACATAAGAGGAAGTCAGAAAGTGGCACCGGTGAATAAAAAGTTGCGTGGAAATCGGTTGCTGTGGTAAGGGCATGTGATGCGAAGAAATGAGGAAAATGTCGTGAGGAGTTTGGAGTATGAATCTGGATGGCAATAAGAGTAGGGGTTGACCAAAGAGTCGATGGATGGACTGTGTAAATGATGATATGGCTAGAAAGGGGTTGACTACCGATATGACGACTAACAGAGAAGATCTGCCTAGCCTTTTCCCAATTATGTTGGGGTCGGCTTCCAGTCTAACCGGATGCACCTGAACACCAGTATTTTACATGGAGCGACTGCCTATCTGACCTCCACAACCCAGTTACTGAGTAATACAATACCCCTTGGTAAGACTGGCTGTCTGGTTGTCAGACTTTCGGGCTTCTGACTACCCGTAACGACTGTCAAAGATCCACGAATGACTGCCGGGGCTTAACGTGCCTTCCGAAGCACGGAGGGGCCTCAGTATGTAAAGATGGCCATCCATCCACAGACCAACCGCGGCAAGCGTAGCTTAACCTGATCGATCGACTTGTGCGGCTGTTATTATTTAGCCACGGGCCCCTCTAGTATGGAAGAAAAAGACGTTGCGCCGACCACAAATAAATTGGTATAATGGCAAAAGAAAGACGAGGAGTCTCTTTCTACAGTTCTGTGTCGTATTTTACGGCCGGTTGCGGCGACTTGGTTACTGTAATAGTAGGTATGTTAGTCATTCTATATGGCGTAAGGTCAGGTCAGCGATAACAGACATATTGTTGGAAACATGCACTAAGTTGTGTGTGCGTACAATAAATTACTATGTCGACGCTATATCGAGATATCAGCAAGTTCAACATTCAAGGATATGCGAGGATGTTCTGACATTATTTCATAATTAAAGTATAAACTCACGATTTTTACTTTTGGGTGTAGGCAGGATCTTCACAACGCTGCGTCCCCACGATCCTTACATACTTCTTTAGTTCGTTTATAAACTGGGTATATCTGCCTAGCCTTTTTCCAACTATATTGGATCAGCTTCCAGTCTAACCGGATGCAGCTGAATATCACTATTTTAAATGAAGCGACTGCCTATCTGATCTCCACAACACAGTTACTGGGTAACACTATATCCCTTGGTAGGACTGTTTGCCAGACTGTTAGGCTATTGAATAACCGTAACGACTGTCAAATATCTACGAATGACAACCGGGACCAACGCGAGGCACGGAGGGATCTCGATATTTGTAATACTCACCCATCCACGAACCGACCGCGGCAAGTGTAGCTTAACCTCCGATCGACCCGTGCGGCTGTTATCATTTAGCTACGAGTTCCGTGTGTCAAGTTCATAAGTCCAATTAAAAATCAGCGTCAGGCATTTTTGCTGAACTGGTAAAAAATGGCGCCGACGCGAGGCACATTCCTACTAATTTCTCACAACGCCCTTTACACTTTTTATTTGATTTTATATATATTTCTTTTGTTTTACTTGTAGTATCTTTGCTAAATAAATGTATTTTCTTTCTTCTTTCTACATATAAATTGTCATTCGGATTTATATCTCCACAAAACTGTAGTGTTATTTCTTGCTGCCATTAGAATAATGAGTCATTGGCCATGACTATGAGACGACTTCAGATGATGATTGTATTGTATAATTATAGCCAAAATCATTGACAGAACGGTAACATGACATCAATAATGTTTGAAGAATACTTTTGGCATTGATGACTATTGAAATGAAAGACACATCATCTGACGGATCTACTTATGAAAAGGATAGTCCGGGATGGTACAATCAATCATATTTCATCGCCAAATGCATAGCAATGTTCAAGCAATTTACAGGCACTGCACGAGATCGTGTCTAAGATTGGTGCCACTTCGACAAATCCCTCGGTGTCTTTAGCTTACGGCAACGACTTTCCATCAGGTGGGCCGTCGGCTTTTTAAACGTCTGGCCTTTTCTCACAGTTCAGGACGCCAAAATAGGAATTATTAGATGTTCACCAAAAGAAGCGCCAATCATAACATTACTAGAGTGTTCAATAATATTTTTAGGAAGCAAAATAGTCATTATTTGAAGTTCGATTAATACAAACCGCAAAATAATGGTATTACAACTAACGGTACTAGTATGATACATTCATGGGGTTTTATCAAGAGCTTCGCCATTGATTCATGTTGATGAGTCATATAATGTAGTCATATTATATAGTTACTAGGAAGCCGTGGATGCTGATACAAGAATGTTTCCTCTCTGCGCGCGTCTATATGCTAAATTATAATGACTAATGCCAACTGGTACAGTAAATAACGATTTTGTAATTGAAACAATATAGGCCTGTATTGACGACATCGCGACAAACCAAGATGAAGATGGAGGGACAAACTTGACACTTCCCGAAAAAACTGGGGGCCTACGCCAAAAACACGAAGCCCGCAGTTACGGGCGAAGATACGAGCGGATGCTACTCCGTATCATCACAGATGTGATATCACTTACAGACATAAAGTTAGCTCGGGGCCCGAACTAAGAATGTTTTTTTTTTTTTTTTTTATTTGAAATGGGCTTGCTCTTGACTCTAGCCTAGGTCAAAGGTGACAGAGACAAAGTCGACGATGGAGCGAGCTTACCCAGAAGAAGCCTGTTCACTCTCACTTTAAAGAGATTGATGATAATAACACGATTTCCCAGTTGTCCCTACTGCCCATGTGTCTTTGCCCGTCCAAAAAAATTTAATTTGACACTATTTTGACGGATCAACCACTTTCGGACGGGCGCGTATATTTCGTTGGCGGACATAGAGACCCACTGGCGCGCAATGGAAGTGGATAGTCGTGTGTGGGAAAAGAGAGGCCTTTGCCCAGTAGTGGGATATTACGGGGTTATTAGATAGATAATTGACCTGTAGTAACAAACTAATCTCATTTGGAGACAGCAGAAATCCCAAGAGTTTCTGACACAATGAGACAAATCTTTCGACTTTCATCTTCCTGAATTAGTGCACCCTCGAAACTTTTATTTATAAACTGGCTTTTACCCGCTGCATGAAGTCACATGCTACATGGAGGTCGTAAATAATCCTACAGGAATAAAAAGTATTAAATGTCCTAACCCAGGACATGGTGTACAGGTGTACTACTGTGCCTTTCATCAAAATCCGTTCAGCCGTTAAAAGACGTGAAAAGGTAACAGACAGACAGTCTTTCGCATTATTTATAGTACCAGCTTCAGCCCGTGACTCCGTTCGCATACATATCCTATGACACTTGGGGATAATGTAGCTCCCATTAGTGAAATAATTTTGTAACCACTTTATAATATCAGTAAAGATTATTATAGTACGTATTTTATATCCAGACGGGCATATAAAGTCTATTCAAACTTATGTTTCAAATTAATATTATTTCAAGTTAAACAAATATCAACTTTATTTTAATGGTGATTAAGTTGATTTAAGAGTGACTAGTTATAAAAATGTTTGAAGTAGTAGCGTAAACTAAACTTTATGGTGTAGGATTTAAAGTTACTTTTCCATAAACTCATATTTGTTTACATTTTTGGCTAATAAATCGCGAATGCAGATTAGGTGTGTGAGGAGGGTCGAAGCACAACATCGATCAGTAATATCTGCCTATCTTCGTCAGATAAAGGCTTGAGTTAATGTATGTTTGCCAGAGAAAAATGGAAGGTTGATTTTCTTTAACCTACTCAATTTGTCTCACAGCATGTAGCCAAGAAAACATCTTTAGCTCAATTCCGAGTTAGGACGGTAACTGGGGGTATCTTCGTTAGAAAAATTGAGCTAGATAACCAGCTAGAACATAACATAACATCACGCCTGTAACCTCCAAGAGACGGCAGATGTGTACCTATAGTAGGGTCCACCGTCCACACACCTTTTTTTTTGCAGACGTTGCTTTGTCGGACGAAGAATGAGCTAGCTTGACGTTTTTGCCCATAGAAGACAGTGTTAGTCATTTATCAGTATTCAAACTAAGACCTCTTTTGTCCATATTTAGTCACAAGGAACTTATCACAATAATTTATTAAGCCAACTTCTCTTATCATCCATTTTGAACTTAGCAGTAAACACATAAAGTTTAAAATCCTTCGATGATGGAGTAACATTTTTATTAGAACCTTAATCTCATTGTAATACGGTTCATGTTTTAAATACTTACATATATGTGTTTGACCTTGTTAACTAATGATGAATCATTAAACGCTTAGATAATAGTAGAAAAACGATTTAGTATTTTTGTTTTGATAATAAACAGCTGTCTCACTTATTGTACTCCACATTTCGTTCAAAGAAATCATCGCTAGATTTAAGAATTCCATGGCTATTGTATAGAATAATCATGCATTTTTATAAACCAGATGATGAGAAATCTAATACGTAAAGACGCCAGCACATCAAGCTACTACAATCTGTCAAATTTCTTTAATAGATTCAACTTTATCACTAAAGTATAAAGTTCAAAGTTGATTGGGAAAATTTGACAGTTTCATGTAGCTTGATGCGCTGGCGTCTGATCATGTTTTGTTTCCTCTAAGGGTTGAGCAGAGGTGTACATATAGTACCTACACCCACATTTCGCCAGTTAGGTATGTTTAAGTCCCATGTAATTGGGGGCGAGCCTATTGCCGTCAACCGGGCACAAATCCAGGCTCCAGATCCAAGTCCAGTTCTAATATTGTGTAGAAATGCCGCAGTGCGGCATTTGAAACCGATGCTGTAATCTGTGTTTTCGAAAACGCTATTCAATTGAATTCGTTTTCAACTATTATGATGATTTATGACCACTGAACATCAAGTTTTCTCGTTGAAAGTTTTATAGAATAGTACCGAGATCTGTTTTCGCTGTTGTTATTATTAAGACTTCCCCCATTCATCTTGCTACTCGTGAAGTAAGAAAATATACAAATTCACTTGCTTCCGATCCTGAGTCATACTAGGCTGGCTCTTATAGCTATGAGCCCATCTTTGGCCAGCTGCCAACACATTTGGTCCAACGTTTGATAAAATGATTAGCTCATGCTTACAACTTTTTTCTGTGATCTTTGAGGTCAGAGTAAATAGGAATGACTGATTTGTATTTTGTTGCTGGTCAGACGTTTTATGCATATATGTATATGATCTAGAAAAAAATCTCTTCACTTGCGGAGGATAATTTTGTAAGAAATGTTTTGAGTATAAATGTGGATGTCTATAAGACTTGGGGAAGACCAGGCAAACAATGGATGGACTGTGTGAAAGATGATATGGTTAGAAAGGGGGCGACGACACTGACTACTGACATAACGATTAATAAAGAAGTAGTATAGAAGAAAACATGCTGCGCGATCTTCTAGTAAATTGGGATTACGCAAAATACGCGCATTGACGTGGAGTTGCGGACACCAGCCCGTATTACCTATTACCTAAGGGCGAAAGGATAATACCTTGCAGAACATTCACAAATCCTATATGCTTGAACATAGACGTAAAAAATCTGTACTGTCAAGATTGTTTCCGTTGAATTCTGGCAATTCTGGGAATAAAAACTGCAAGGTGCAGTGCAAAAAGCAGCCAAAAAAAGCTTTGGCATTTTGCTACAGTTGACTGCACATTATGTTCTCGATTTTTTAGATCGCTCGGTCTCTACTACAGACAATAGATATGCCTGAAAGACTTCCTCTGAAATCAAAAAAAATTCAGTACTTGGGAGTAAATCCAATGTTTATAACACTTACATAACACCACGCCTGTAATCTCTGAAGGATTAGACAGAGTTTTACCTATAGTACTCCCACGTGTCGCCAGCTATGTTTAAGTCCCATGTAATAGGGGGCGAGCCTATTGCCGTCAACCGGGCACAAATCCAGACTGAGAAAATCTAGATGGAAAACCCCCATAACACTGCCCGACCTAAGAATCGAATCCAGGATCTCATGCCTAGCATTAGCGCTTGCGACCAACAAACCGACGAGGCAGTTTGTGCAACCAATGTTTATCAATAGTACAAACTAAGTCAAATCACTAACACGTACTAACCCCGAATGGTGGATTACCTGTCGCTCCCTCTCATTGAGAGGACGTCAGAGTCCCAGGAGTGAGAATATTAATATGTATACAGTATGTAGTCATGTATGTGCATCGTGAGGAAAACGGCATGTCCTAAAACCAAAAATTCGAAGACATGTGACATACACCAACTCCCACTGGATCCGCGTGGTGGATTAAACCCCACTCCCACTCACAGAAAGGAGGCCTGTTTCCCAGCAGTAGGAACATTATACAGGGTGTTACGGAAAGGGTATATCAATACAAACGGGTTGAAAAGTGTATCTGGTCTAGAATCTGTACAAAATTTCAGCTCAAAAGCATTAACTTTGAAAATGCTTAATATTTTTTTATTTCGACATCACGGCGCTGCACTGGCGCGCGGCGGCGTGATGTGCGTGTACTAGGCGCACAGACACACTACAGATAATGGATAATGACCCTCGTAGTGCGTTGACACGTTTGTTATGATTTCAATTTAATAAACTATAGAAACAAAAAAAAAATTAAACATTTTCAAAGTTACTGCTTTTGAGCTGAAATTTTGTACAGAGATTCTAGACCAGATACACTCTTCAACCCGTTTGTATTGATATACCCTTTCCGTAACATTCTGTAAGTTGATTATATGTATGTATGTAAACCACAAACATCTTATTTACCTTTACATAAACACAAACGTTACAACAGCTGTTACCATAAGGTTAAGTTTAGATAGATGGACGTAAAAATACTAGATACAGACGACCTTCGTTCATATCTTGTTGTGGAAGCGGAACGAACCGATCTAGGTGTAGCGAAAACTGTTTAGAATTAGAATAACTTGTTTTAACTTTAACTTAACATCATGCCTTTATTCTCCAAAGGGAAATGCAGAGCTTTAGGTGTAGGAGGAGTATTATATATCCACGTTTTGACAGTTCTGTTTAAGTCCAATGTAATTGGGGGCAAGCCCATTGCCACTAGCTACTTATGTTGCAGGAATTAGGAAGAGGTAGGTACCACCTTAAATACGGAGAACAGGTGAAGAGCAAGCATTTTATTGCGATGTCTTTATATATGACGGGTGTAATAACACTTTAGGGTGTTAAGCCGAAGCCAAGAGTGTGGTTTTCACACCTGAACTAAAAGTCGGTTTTCAGCAATCATTTTTGCTCAATGTGCGTGTTAATTTATGAAAGGTGCAGGCAGATATGTCGGCATGGGTATTTTTACCCGACTGCGCGAACAAAAACAGGGTTATGTTTTTCATGTGAATCTTTGTATCTGTGTAGTGGGATTCCTTATACCCTGGAAGCATCCTATCCGCTGGATGGATTTTAATACATGAGGGGTTTGTCGCCTCGTCTGGTTCGCCCGATGGTTTTGTTTTGGTTTGGTTTTTGAATCAAAATGGCGTATTTTAGACATCAAAAAGTAGTCTTGAAACAAAAATTGGCCATGGCTATGTGGGGTATCAAAATAAAGGGCTTGAGAAGACGATTTCAAAAACTATAACCCTCTAAAAGGTTTACAATAAAAATTAAAAAAAATCAACAAACCCGACTCAAGACTAAAAAATTCAAAACAGCAGTAACAGCAGTTCACTTTTCAAGCAGTCTGATGCAATTAGTGGCAGAATCAAATCCGAGATTGAACAAAAAACACCCGGTTAAACATACTTTGATCACGATTTTTGGAGCAATTTTACAAAGCAGTAGGTATGCTTAATTATATTGGGCGTTCCTGTAATTCGGCGTGACATCACCGATCGATTTAGCGTGACGATGTCAGCTTAGTCTTGACCCATTTGTTGGCACGCGCCAATATTACTAGTTTGTCTTTTGTTTTTTTCATATTAGCAACACTGAACAGTGAGCAAGCGTGTTGCTGGTATCAATGCATGTTCTTTCTCTGAATGAGGTTTTAACCCAACTGCACATCTTTTTACATTGTTCTCACAATACAGTTTAAATACGAAAACTAGATTTTGAAGAGAGACCATGGAGTTTATTGCCGGTTCTTCTCGACTGTCGACTGGCAAAAATGAACGTGAATGAGGAACGAGTAAGTTTCAAATGTCTACCTAGTCGACTTGTTGACGATTCAAAAGAGCCTGTAACATAATCACTAATCAGCATTATTTTCCAACTGCTGGGACACAGGCCTGATCTCGGTGAGAGGGAGTGGGCCTGTAATCGACCACGCAGGCCCAGCGCGAGTTAGTAGATGTCACGTCTTCGACGTTTTGGTTATGGTTCCTTCACCATTTTGAGAAAGTGGTGAAATAATTTACACAAAGTAAAGCGCCTGTCTGGGTTCGAAAAAGACCTACGACTCGTCAGTCGCGGCCGTTACCACTGCTCACGGGGACACCATTTGACTGCTGTCATCAAATATATTCGGATAATTAACGAGTTCGTGCTAATACAAGAAGATTCTACATCCAATTTCATTACTATCCATACTATCACACTTCACACTAATATTATAAAGGCGAAAGTTTGTGAGTGTGTGTGTGTGTGTTTATATGTTTGTTACTTCTTCACGCTCAAACGGCTGGACCGATTTCGATGAAATTTGGTATAGAGATAGTTTGAGTCCCGGGAAAGGACATAGGATAGTTTTTATCCCGATATTCCCACGGGATCGATATTTACGCGGGTGAAACCGCGGGGCGCAGCTAGTAATATTATAAATTCGAAAATAACTCTGTCTGTCTGTCCGTATGTTACCTTTTCACGCCTAAACCA
Organism: Amphipoea lucens; assembly: GCA_947508005.1. Lineage (NCBI taxonomy): Eukaryota > Metazoa > Arthropoda > Insecta > Lepidoptera > Noctuidae > Amphipoea > Amphipoea lucens. The sequence goes on along the minus strand of OX382382.1, from coordinate 718,637 downwards.
CTAAACGGATTTCGATAAAATTTGGCAGAGAGATAGATTACATCCCGGGGAAGGACATAGGATAGTTTTTATCCCGATATTCCCATGGGATTAGCTTATGCGGGTGAAACCGCGCGCGGGGCGCAGCTAGTATCCCATACTTTAGTAGCACGCCATATAAAATGGCTGCTCCACACAAATCGACGGCTCCGTCCACATATCCCCAGCAGGTACATGTCGAAACACTTCCTGTGCTATTTCAGACTGCCCTATTTACTTTAACACAATTGTGTTACGACTCAGGCGCCGTTTCCTATATTATTTGTGGAATGGAAAGCTTATAATTAACAGTAGTTTTGATGGAGTCTTTCTGAAGTAGTCGATCTTTTAGAGAGTTTGCCTCGTTAGGTTAGTGGTCGCATGCGCTAGTAGCCTAGTACGTCACTACTTTTTTCCTCATATATTTTTTTCCTTTTACAATTTACCATTCAGATTCAATTTAAGAAATTAATAAATAGTTTACTAGCCCTCTTTTACCAATGATGATTATGCTTCGCCCTACGGATACTTAAAACCATCATAACCTAATGAACCCTTAAATTTTGAATCTGGGATGTACCGTTGATTAACGGATTTAATGCTAATTAGTTAAGTACTAATTTAATTAACCTCTCTGAGTGCGGCTGAACAAGTTAAAATCGTTTTAAAGGGCAAGTTTTAATTAAAAATAAATATGGGATGACGTTATCAGCGAAGTCGACGAACTCTTATCGCGATATTTTTATCAACAAACAAAAATCTGTACAGATTGTGTCATTTCAGATATTTTGGCAAATAAACAAGATCTACACACGTTTTGAAAACTCCAATAGATTCTAGATTCCTCTCCTTTAGAAAAGAAGAACATGTACACCCACATTTCGCCAGTTATGTTAAGTCCCATGTAATTGGGGGCGAGCATATTGCCATCAACCGGACACAAAGCCAGACTTCAGGTTGCTACTGAAAAAATCCAGCTGCGAAACATCCATAACACTGCCCGACCTGGGAATCGAACCTAGGACTACCTCTTGCTCAGTAGTAACGCTTACGACCGCTACACCAACGAGGCAGTTTGACCAAAATAACCAGCAGAGTATATGTGCACACTATCAGTAGCAATGGCTTTCATTTTGACAGTTCAACAACATTCATTGCGTTATTTACGTTGTTGAGCCGACACATTTTTCGAACATATGAAGCAACGGATTAGCAATATCTTTCAAAATGATTCAGATTGTAATTGATAGTGTGTTTTACGCAATTATTATTAGGGTACTCAAGTATTGAGCGTTCTTTGTTATAGTCTGAATATTATAAACTAACACCCTTTCCCTACAAAGTTAGGTACTTAGCACGCCAACGCCAAGCCGTACACAACAAACTTATAAAATTACCTCAATAGGCTATTGTAGTAAATACAAGAATCTTAGAAGCCGTACTAGTGAAGCCAACGACTTCTCATTACCCAGGCGTTAATATAACACCTCGATCTTTAGAAAAGACAGTATTTTTCTTTTTACCCGACTAAGGCATAGCCAAAAGGAAGTGTTATGATTACAAAGACAGTATTTTTCATCAGATCTTTAGAATAAAACTGTCAGAGAAAAAAAAAGAGTGAAAGAGAGACGACATGAGTGTGTTGTCTTACGACTTCCACGCGAACGAAGTCGCGGGCAGAAGCTAGTGTTTGACAAAGGTCACTTTTCTTCTGAAATGTACACATGTATAACATGGGATTCAACGGAAATAGCAAACGGGATTCATCGTTAATACCTAAAAAATGGGATTCAAAAGCGGGATCCAACTAGAATAAACGATAAAGATGAACTTTTTCTGAAACTCGATGTGTTCTCAAATCGGTGAAGTAAAACATCGTGAGGAAACCGACTTGTCCTTTATAGTTCTCTCGTCAAAATCGTTAACTTACATAGTGACAAATACCTATCCAGATGCACCAAATCCATACTAACCCATACTAATATTATTAATTCGAAAGTAACTCTGTCTGTATGTTACCTTTTCACGCCTAAACCGCTGAACCGATTTCGATGAAATTTGGTATAGAGATAATTTGAGTCCCTTGAAATGACATAGGATACTTTTTATCCCGATATTCCCACGGGATCGAGACTTATGCGGGTGAAACCGCGGGGTACAGCTAGTTATCCATACTCATTTTAAATGCGAAAGTAGCTCTGTCTGTCAGTTACCTTTTCACGCCTAAATCAGAACCGATTGTTGAGGCCTGGAGAAGTACAAGGGTATTTTTCATAGTGGATATTTGTATTAAAAGAAGATGAGATACAGCAGGGCAATTGCGTAACACTGTCAGTAGGAATGGCTTTAATTTTTGTCAGTTCAACAACATTGATTGTATTATTTACGTTGTTGAGCAGACAAATTTTTCGAAACATATGAAGCAATGGATTAGCAATAATAAGATCTTCAAAATTAATCAGATAGTGTGTTAGGTACCTACGCAATTAGGGCGCGGAATATACGCGGATGAAGTCGCGGGTAAGAACTACCTGGTAAACAATAAATACACCTCGAGTGTACTAATTAAATAAATATTAGCTGTACGCATCCAATACATTACATACATACTTAATTATAACAGACAATGTTAGTACACTATGTATTTACATAAACATAAGGATTGGGACAGACGTGCGACATGTGATCGGCACGTAGGTAACTACGCACGACGACATATTCAAACTTGTGCCTTTTGCCCGCAACTTCGGCTGTGTGGAGGTCGGAACTTATCGAACGCAAACGTGCCAGCGGGATAAAAAGTATCCTATGTGCTAACCCAGGTCATGATCTACCTGTCCGCCTAGTTTCATCGAAATCCGTTCAGACGTTAAGGCTTGAAAAGGTAAGGTATAAAAGGCCTAAAACATGAAAAAACTGATGAGTCAAAATTCTTTGATGAATAAAATTTGATGCAGTTTTGAAGCTGACATACCTACTGGCCATCATTTTGGTGTCATCATTGTTCCGAATTTGAATTCACGACCATTTAAAAACTCAGACAATATTTATACACAAAAAATGCAGTGGCTCGATGTGTATTAAGCTAGCTGCGCTCTGCGGTTTCACCCACATAAGTTTCGATCCCGTGGGAATATCGGGATAAAAACTATACTATGTCCTTTACCGGCAGCCTAATTGCGGAACGCCAAATCGTCAAATGATTCTGATCAGTTGGCTTCATTTCTATCACAATTGGCTTCATTTTACGATTTTCGAATTGCGAAACTCTAGTTTATTATGAAACCAATTATGAACGTTAAAGAATGAACGAAATGTCAAGAAAAAGTGGGCAAACGTCAATTTTTGGAATTGTGAAATTAAAATGACAAGGGACAATTGGCTTAAAACGTCAAATCGAAACCAACTGCAGTTGGTTTGAAACCGAAGGCGACCTTCTCGTCGGAATCATTTTCCGTTCTACATATTTTAGGATATAAACGCGTGATCTCCATAATTATTTCGAAAAAATGTAAGTGGTAGTCTTCCTGATAAATTGTGAATGTGTAAAACCTCAATGCATCAATATCAGTGGTATTTTAAAAATCGAGGCGGTGATGTGAATTTATTAAAATATTTGTAAAAGTTTTATTCTGTTACAAGTGCTTACAATCTAAATTAAAGATACATATTATGATATTTCAGAAACGATGTATATTGGTGGCATTTTAACGAAAGACAAATTCGTACCTCGTCCGTATCATAACAAACGTTAACTTATGCCAGAAGCTTAGCAACAGAGTCTGGCTTTTACTTCATTGGAAAGGCAATAAGTAAAGAGGAAGAACAAAAAGCACACTTTGAAGCAATATACGTAAATCAATGGGTTATGTACCTAAGGACTACGACGAACACACACACCATCATATACATAGACCTACTCATATCCACATCATTGTCTGTTCAAGGTAATGTCAGTACCTATTATTTTCTTGTTACGTGTTGAACATTGAATGTGCCCATCATATGCCGCGTTCCGAGTTACGACTGTAATCGATATTATCGATTTGAGCGTGCTTAAACCTAATTCGGTACGGGTTTAAGCACGCTCAAATCGAAAATATCGATTACAGTCCTAACTCGGAATGCACCCATTGATATAACCACCTAAATATTGTATCTTATATGTTGTGTGCTATGCACAGCAACAATCTATCTGTATAGGTATTGATAGCAAAGTAAATTGGAAGTCACATAGAGAGCAAGTTTTCAAAGAGCTCTCATGCTCTTTACAGATTAAGGAATTTTTGCATTGAAGTGTTTAAGGGGAGAGGCCTTTTACTTTGTGGATGGTTGTAATATTATAGTGAGGATTTACATAAATTCTTTTTTTTTATCTTTCAGTTGTCAGGCTCAACCACATTATTCAAGAAAAAATTACTTTCTCTGACAGCAAGCATTAGAAAGCAATATATAAATTATCCATGATGACTTTTACGAGAAGACTTCAGATGCCAAATTCCACCAATCCCATACAACATATTTGTTCCAATTTATTCTTACCGCATGTCCAAATATTTCATGTTAAATGTGAATAAATACTATTGTCAGTTAAGGTTGTAATAATATTTAAATAAAACCAGTTTTTTTTTGTTTACTATATTTTATGTCTTTCTATTTACCTATACCCAATGAATGACAGTTAATTTAGATAAACACCACTATTTTCTAATTAGTATCACTATAATAATCACCTGTCTTTATTAAAAAAAAGGTTTAGTGTTCTATTCTTACATTTTTCATAACAAGTTATTTTTATTTGTACCTTTACAGTTCACAATTAAAACACTAGATAGATAATATGTTTATATCTTTGTCATGCAAGACTGAAGATTCAAGTTTTCTAAAATACAACGATTAGCTTTTATTAACAATCTTGAGTTTGTACTTGAGAAGCTTAAAAACTGAAGTAGTTGCTGAGCAGCAGTAGCAGTGGCGACCAGTAATGGGCGTCAATCATGCTGCCTTCATGTCTTCATAGGTGAAACACCCCGAGAATTCTCCTGCAGTGTTAAAATGAATCATATTATTCTCTACTCAAATAAAGTAGGTAGGTACTTAAACTATGTTATGTAGAAAACTAGGCATATTTTATTTATTTATTTATATATATAACATGAAATAAACACATCAAACACTACAAAATATACAATGGGCGGCCTTATCGCTTTCTGCGATCTCTTCCAGGCAACCTTGGAATGGACAGTGATTTCGCTGAACAAAAAATGGGGCTGTCATTGTTGCAAATATTATATATACAATACACTAAAATAGATACACAGATAAATACATATCCAAAATTATAGATACTTAAATAAATACATACTAATTAATTATAAGCACCGAAAATAAAAGAAGACAGTAGATGATTGCAGTTAGGACAAAATCACAACGACAAGCAGTGTTCCTTTACAAGTCTTTTGAACATGTGTAACGACTGCGCGCATTTTATTTCAACATCATCATCAGCCCATGGCTGAACAAAAGCCATAGGCCTTGTCATGCTGTGCAGTGTTTAATTTCTTCTTTGTTTAGGGCCAGTATTTCAATCTCCAAACATTTTTATTTAACATAACACTTTTGAATGGTAAACATTAGTTAGGTATACATAAAATATAACATAGTAATTATGATATATTTATCATCAATAATTATTACCTATGTGAGTTGCTGCTTGATTCTTAACTGTGTCAAAAAGCTTACCTTTAATTATTAATATGGCAGATAGGTTTTCCATTCTTTGTAAGAAAATCCATTATATGTCAACTAGATTGATGTTAGTAGGGCAGTGTTTCATTCTTGTATTTTCAGCTCTTAGCACCATCTGCAAAAATATTATGATTAATGTTTTGTACTTAGTTGTTATTTGATTAATGGTTATTATAATTTGTTTCAATAACTACTTATGTACAAACATATTGATTAATAATTTCAGTTGTTAGAATGGAGGTTAACAGACATACTATGATAATTATTTTAACCACAACAAATAGCTAACCAAGCTAAGCTAAATAAGTTGCTTATATAATATATACAAAAAAGGAATGATTGTCAGTATGTGTATGATACAAACAACGTTTGACATTCAAAAGTGCCTTTTGACTTTGACAACATTTTCCTAAATATATTGGGTTACTTACCTACTTGTGATGAAGATATTGGCTTTTCGCTATTGAGCAAAACAGCCTAATAAAAATTCTTAGTGCAGCCAGTGATTGCTCCCATAGAGTGAGAAAGTAAGGACACTTTGTCCCAGTTGAAGTGCTCTTTTATTTACAAAATCATCCTCACCCTCAGTCAGTCCCATTTGTTGGAAGTCATAACTGAAAATTAAAAACATATTGAAATCTTATGGTTTAAGCTTTATTTTTAATTCTCAAAGATCGGTCAGTGGGTCGTCTTAGATCGTGTATTAAGTTGTTATAACTATTATGTGTAGGTACGTGGAGAAGTTATCATTTACTATTGAGTATTCAAAAGCTAATATAGGTCGATGTTTGATGATCATCGGTATCAAAGTACACGAGCCACAATAATCTAATGAGATACGAACAACTTTTTCGTAAATATATTGGGTTACTTCTGTGGTTACTTACTTGTAGGATTATATTGACTTAGGTACTTTTCGCTATCGAGCAAAACAGCCTAAGTTTTGGTGCAGCCAGCGAAAACCTCCGATTGTCCTCTTTCAGAGAACTTGACAAACGTATTCCTTCTACAATAAACCGCGAGAAAAATTTTCCGAAACTATTTAACATAGGCCCATGTTTCTGTATGAGAATAGTACCTTAATATAATTTTGTATGTTAAAAAACAACTATTAATTTAAACAACATTCAAAATAAAACCAAACAAAGAATATTATGGTTTAAAAGTTTCCTATTTTCATAATAACTTTTACTCATTGTCAGTGTTGCCAACTTTTCTCCCGAGTCCACTAGAAGTCGCAATTTTTTTTATTATTATTATTCTTATTACCGATGTTCGATCGTCCATTTTAAGATTTGAGAATGAACACAATAAGTTATTCACGGTATTTTTTTAGCATCATCCTACTACAATAATATCATAAAATAGTTTACTCAAGATGTTAGTGAAGATGTTATGTTTGTTAGATGTTGGTTTTTTTATCCCGGAAGTATGTTGCCGTGTGATTTTTTTCGAAATTACTTTGTTTTTCGATCTCCATGCAAATCAGCGTTCAAATCCATAGTGGTTTCCGCATTTGAAAGAAATAAATCGTAGGTAAAACGTCAGTAGTTTTATGATTTATTTCTCACTTTCACAGGGTTTCAATAAAAAAGGCCTATGTCCAGCAGTGGACGTCTTTCGGCTGAAATGATAATGATGAAATAAAACATGCCATTATCGTGTTATTATAACATTTTCTGCGCTTAAGTAGTTTATTGTATTGTTTTCTACAAATTGAATTAGTTTAGCACTCTAACCCACCAGTCACTAAAAGCAAAATATTGTCCGCCAGCACCCCACCCCGTGTCCAAACCCCCAGGTTTAGTGGAAATCCCACTAAGTTGACAACACTGCGTTTTTACGATTTTATCGTTGGCCACAGATAACTAAAACGTGAAAAATAAAACGTTTCCTTGCGTATTTCAATTATGGTAGTTTTTGGTAGAAAGTGTATTATAAATTGGTTTTTCATTTTTCGGCTATCATTGTACATTTTTATTTATAAGCAGTAGTAGACCATCAGTTGTAATCAAAACAAAATTTAATTATAGCAAAAATATTCAGAAGCAATAAGTTCATCTATGATGAAACGAAACGCGTTCACGAAACAAATTCTGCCCAAAAAAGAGTACGTCACTAACCAATTCTGCTTAGTTTGAATCAGATAAAGTCTCACAATTCCGAATATTGAAGCCGATTACAACTGGAGTTGGCTTCAGTTCGGAGTTGCATTCAGAATCAAAATAAGTTTCGCAATTAGGCTGCGGGACTCAAACTATATCGGTTAAATGTAAATCGGTTCAGTGGTTTAGGTGTGAAAAGGTAACATACAGACAGACAGACAGAGTTACTTTCGAATTTATAATATTATAGTATGGATTATTGATTTCTAGTATAAACTGACCTCTCATTTTACAATGCGAGGTCAGTAAACTAGAAATATATCTGTCTTCTACTTAATAAAAATCTTTAATTAATTCACTAGCAGTGAATTCTAAACCGCTACGTCTAGGAGCATGAATTTTTGCACTAGAGTTCCTTATTATACCAAATGAGAGCACTAAGGAAGGACTTTTGAAAATTCATCCCCAAAAGGGGTTAAAAATAGGATAAAAGTTAGTAGGCATGTTCGTCGTTTTTGCCGATGGGAACTCCCATGAGACGCGAGCCTCGCAGCTTGATAATTTCCGTCAGATAAGTTTCGTCATTGCGCCGTCGCGCCCACGATTATTTTCTGCTTCGTGGTTCAGTAGCATCGATTGAATCTGTAGTTTTACCATTTTAGGTCGTTCACAAGAACACTGTTGTTTTCTTGGTTGAGGGGCTCATGGCTAAATGGTAACTTTGCCACGGTCAGTTCGTGGATGGGCCCATTACGTATCGAAACCTCTCCGTGCCTCGGAAAGCACGTTACGCCGTTGGTCCCGGCTGTCATTTTTTTTTTTTTTGCTGTGATTTTTGGTACATTTTACATGAGATCTTAATAATAAATAATTAGTGCCTCAAAAATCTACCTTAAAGGTGTACACTCTTTCACATAGTCAGTCATTATTATTAAAAAAGAATAGTGAGAGTCATTTGAAGATCATCGTCTTATCGCGTGGTATCGTGTTACCCAGTAACTGGGTTATAAGCAACTGGGGTCTGATAAGCAGTCGTTCTTTGTAAAATACTGGTATTCAGCTGCATCCGGTTAAGACTGGAAGTCGATCCCAACATAGTTGGGAAAAGGCTCGACAGATGATGAGCAACTGCCATTTTAGGTATTTTACAAAAACAATGTTTATTGTTCGAACTAATTCGGCGATTGTAACAAACGTTTGCTTATTACAGTTAATTAACATCGTATTCCTAATTGCTATTCTTTCTACGAAATAGTTTTTTGAGGGGCGATACAAAAGGGGCCATTATTGATGTACCTATGGAAAAAGAAGACATGCTGGCCCCAAGTAAATTAGGACGAGGGCAGGAAGATGATGATGACACGGTTAATCTGAAAGCCGACCCCAACATAGTTGGGAAAAGGTTAGGCAGATGATGTATGTAAACTTTGTGCGACAGATTTTCCACGACATGTGACAAAAATGTGTGCACCGTGTTGTCTGCCGTCTTTATCCAGATTAGTTTCGTGCAATAGGCCTTTATTGCACCAAACTATTCTGGTGTAATGCTAGGTACACACGCAGCGACAAATCACCTGTCAAAATTTGTGTGTGGATGTGATATTGTTTTGAAGACGCCAATGAGGCGCCGGTGACTAGTCGCTGCTTGTCAGTTTTGTATGCTCTATGCCCAACAGTCGACTACAGAAAAATAATTTAATAGAAACGAGAAAAATAGCTGAATGATAATTATATTTTGGTGGGTATTTAGTATGAACTGTACCTTAGTTTGATGGTTGACTAGAAATAGCAGTGTAGCCAACCCTTAATGTTAATTAATCTGTATTGTATACATAGCATTACTGATAAGACCCTGTACACAATATTACAATAGAGCATGCTAATAAAACATATACTTACAGAATGTCTTTGAGTAACTATAATTTCAATAATAATAATTGACTGCTGGAGACTGACTACATGCTCATTGAAGCAGTGGAGAAATGCAAGGATTAACCAATAAAATAAATTGATCACACATACACATAAATTCAAGCCAGAAGGCAAGGCCCCTGAAGGGTTAGGCAGAGTGGTACCTATAGTAAACCCACATGTAGCCAGTTATGTTTAAGTCCCATGTAATAGGAGCTTATTGCCATAAACCGGGCACAAATCCAGGCTCCGGGCTGCTACTGAGAAATCAATTGATAGTTTGAAATCTCCGCTTCAATGGACCTTTATTCTTTCGTTTATATATGGGAAATAACACTAGAAAGTTTATCAGCAAGTAATTGGTATCAAAACCACAAAATTAATTTACATATTGCAATTATAGTCGTAATGACTATAATTGCAATATGTAACTTAATATGTATTTGATAATACAAGGAAAAATGTATGTTTTGGATGAGTGAATGAAATATTATTTTATTAATAAAATAATAAATCACTGTAATATTTAAATTTTGTCCTGGCTGATAGTGTAGCTAAGTAGATAATTTTTAACTTTATGTTTTAAACCACACAGGAAAAACAAGGCTTATGAATGAGTTGTTTATAAGTGAATAGCTTACTAGGCAAGCATACTGCAGTTGACGAAACCATATTAATGTTTGTCAATGTTCAGTAGTCGATAATTGTTAGCAAATCATTTTAAAACTGAGTAATATTATTGAATAAAATAATCATAGCCAATTAGGTAGGCCATAGGGACCCATTTTTTTTTTGTTTTGACAACGGTCATAATTTAAAACAAAAAGACTCGGCAAAAATTCTAATTTGAAAATGAGTTGTTTTTACTTACTACAACTTTAATGCAGATCTGAGGCAAATTCTGAGAATTAAACATTAATTAATTCATTCATGCATAAATATTTTCTCAAAATTATTAGTCATAGCTACACTACAGATGAGAACATTTTCAATTATTCATCAATAAATATTAATCATTGTTTATTACATTATTGTAGGTAGCTATAGTGATACACTAACTATGGAATATTTTGAACAAAATATTGATCAAATTGACCCATACTTGTGCGAGGTCATACTCGAAATTATGTCTAGAATCTAGATTATTAGGAAGGTAGTTAATGAATGTACCCTAAGCCTGATATTTGAGAGCATGAAAACATTTGATAATCTGTGGAGAAATTAGAATTAAAAAACAACATAGTACCTAAGTACTAATGTCATTAGACTTGAAGACTAAACGAGTAAGGTACAAAGCTAGGATAGGCTATACATTAGGTCATCCAAATAAGGTCACACATGATCATTTCAGCTCAACAAATCCATCTAATGTAGCATTGACGATATTCAAATGTTGTGTCCAAAGGTAAACGAGTTGGGACGAAGCGTCCAATGTAGTAACATCATCCAAAAACAAAGTAATTCTTTAGTAAAATCTATTTAAGAAATCTGATGTCACTCTTGGTTATGTAGGCGCCTCGAGCAAGGCCGATAGAGTACACGTAAACTACTACCATTACAAGCAATTAGAGCAGTGTCTTACAGTAGTTGTAAACCAAACAAACGTTACATTTACATTTTTCACGGCTTCCTCAAAAGAAACGGGCTAATCATCAAGTATTACACAAAAAATTACATGTTACTCTATGTCAACAAAGCATAGCGGCGCCAATTTGGACAGGTTTGCATGTAAACTAAATTAATTATCAGCATTTAACAGACGCTATGCTTCATGTAGAACGAGAATAACGAAGGAATTAGGTTACAAAGAGCTTCCGATCGATATATTTATACGAAATCCTGAAAGCTCAAGTCACAAGATGGCGGGAATATAACCCTGCCGAAATGAAAACGACGGGACCAGTAGGAAGTGCATCGATAATGACGCGACCCAAATTCGGTCGGGTTATACGTCTGATCGGACAGATGTAAGAATTCTCGATTCCTACGAGTTTTCTGTAAAGTTGATGATGGTGCGATTACCGTATATGAGAGTTTGGGTTGATATAAAACTATTCTTACCGTTTTCGTTCTCCATTAGCGCTTAAAACAACACAAAACACTTAATTTTTTACACAAGCACTCACACGCCCATACGGTATGTAACAACATCACGAGTACTACTGCGCCATCTGGTGCGTTCTTGATCTAATGCAGCAGTTACCTGTGGCTACGTTCACTGCGGTGTTAATTTAATTTCGTCGGTTTAATTAGCGTAGTTAACTTTAAATTATGACTAATGTTTAAATAAACAACTATTATTAAGGACAATATTGTTCAAAACACACACGTTAAAGGCTTAATGGTGCCTCAATTCATTGAAAATGCGGAATAAATTCATGTAACGCGCGCAGTATTGATTTTTTCACGCAGCTGATTCACTAGCTGGCAAACGTAATAGGACGTCCGATTTCGCGCAATCGAGAACAAAGTTTGACTCATCGTTATTTTTGTTCGATTTTTACGAAGTTTTGACTGATACTTTAATGTTGATATTGCTGTATTCAGTTAGAAATTGTTTGTTTGAGCGCATGGCCAAATATGGTAAGTGGTCAGTTACTTAGGTAGATCTTGATTTCATCTCAGGAATTCATTCAATCAAGGTCGGCGTAGGCCAGTTCGCCTTGTAAGGAAAGCTAATCAATCGATTTATCTTGTACACTGTCAGTAACTTCCGCTTTGACTTTGCGATGTACTAATACTGGCATACCTAAGTTGAATAAAGAAACTTAGGTTTATCGTACAGAAATATTGAAGGCAAGTAAAAAGTTCGATCAGACTTTTTGAGGATCCCAGATCTCCAAACGGTTTGAAGAAGGATCTACTTATTTAGGTATACCTACCAAGATACCTACTTAGGTATTACAGTCAAGTCTGAAGAAGGATATTTTCCTATGTGAATATTCTGTGTTCTGCCAAAATACAGCCTCTTCACTGCCCTGTGGGTTACATAACTCCCAATCAACGTAATGGATGGGCCACTGCAGTGTTTTATATTGGGCAGTTACCTTATGCGGTAGTGAGGTTGCATATTTGAAGATTATGGGCAGTCCTAATAACAGCGTTACTAATATCTACAACGAGGCATTTTCCCAAAATGACACGTTGACAATATATGACACGTTAGTTCAAAAAAATAATATATACCTAAGTAGGTATTTGTAATCCATTTTCCCGCGGGATTTTTCTACCAGCTAGCCGAGTGGCTGCCGTTCTGTATCTTCTACGGAAAATGTAATCAGCCGTTGTGAAACGTGTTTTCAGCAACTGCTTCAGCGCGAAAAACAATCCCGGTGTATTGATTTACTACCCTCCGTGACCTCAAGCATGTTTATGGGTCCCGTTATGAAAACTGGCAACAGCGCCATCTGTTATCGAGTAGAAAAACTAAATTAGCATTGCGTCTTGTTTCTCAGTGGACTTGCACAACGCTTTTGGTAATTTCTTTTATTTTTATAATCTAATAGACTGAGAATTACGTACCTACGTTGTAATATTCTATCTGAAAATAACAAGGGGAAATCTATGCCACAATGTTAAGTACCACTGGAATAAAAATACTGAAGTTTTTGTCTTATTAGAGTTCCGTACCCAAAGGGTAAAAACGGGACCCTATTATTAATAAGACTCCACTGTCCGTTTGTCTGTATGTCTGTCTGTCACTAGACTCAAAATTACTCCGGTATACATTACATTAGTTTAAGAACTCATTTATTAATGAATGAATGAATTGCACCGATCCCAGCATGGTTAAACCAGACTCGATTAATCGAATTCATTTAAGGTTACTTAAATATTTTTTTTGTTTTTCAGTTTTTTCGGAGGTTTAATTTTTTTGTTAAAAAGATTGGTTTGAATCCATTCCAAATGATATATCACAAAACAATTGCAATATTGCATTATTGTTTACAAACAGCGCCCCCTGTCAACGTCTTTCAAACGCCAAAAGATTTGTAGCTGTGAAGGCAGTTTGGTCAACTTGGAGTCTTCAAACTAGTGTTCAAAATGTTCAGAAGGCCGATTCCCGTAATTAGAACCGTTCAAAAATCTAGTCGCAATCTCATCTTAGCGACAATCAATATCAAAAACTTGTCAAAAATTTAGGGAAATCAGAGGTAATGTTTGACAGATTGAGACTGAGATCAAGGTTCTTAAAATTACGAGAATTGCCTCTCAGATTTTTGAAACTGTGCCTGACGTTAGCATATTATGAACATTAGTAACAATGGCGGCACTGTATGATGGCTTGTGAAGTCTGTCTAAATATATTTGGATGAAAGAACAATGGGAAAATTTGTATGGACCCCGTCCCCAGCAGTGTAGCACTATGGGCCATGTGTGAAAAAATCGATGTTATTCTGAATAACAAATTACTGAAAGAAAGTATGAAATAATGAATGTGGCAAACAATATTTTTTTCTTAATTGTTTTTATATTAGACTGCTCTTTATGGTTACCTACTATTTTATGATTAACTTTACTTAACTTAACTTTTATCAAAAACTTGATTTCTGAATGTCAATGATTGTTTATTTTAAGCATGTATTGTGTACACATACATAATCAGCCTATAATGTTCCCACTGCTCGGACACAGGCCTCCTCTCTGTGAGAGGGAGCGGGCCGTAATCTCTACCACGCGGGCCCAGTGCAGGTTGGTAGATGTCACATGTCTTCGAATTTTTGGTTCTAGGAATTTGAAAATGGTCCTAGGAGGTTTGTGTGTTCAAAAAATATTTCTTAATAAAAATTATGTATTGTGTTTCTATCTTTGTGGATGTATAACTTTTTTCCCTTATTATTCACACATTTACTGTCATACAATAAAATGATGTATTTTTTATGCTCTTTCATTTGATATATGAGAAAAAGTGCTACAAGGGTGGGGACGCTTTTTCCCAATGTTCTTTGGCACACGGTTAGACCATGGTCTGGAGGACATAGGTTACTTTTTATCCTGGATCTCAGACGAAGTCGCGGACAACAGCTAGTACCTAGTTAATACAAGGTGGCGCCAAATTAATCATCCAATTTTGTTTTCGAATAACATTTTTACTAAATAAAAAAAATGATTTTGAGTGATGGAAATCTTTATTTGGACCTTTACAATTTTTCTGTTAATTGGAAAAGATGATATCCGTCAAGTGGCTTTTGCGAAGTGCACATTTTTGCGAAGTGTACATTTTGCGCCAAACCCGCTGCAGCTAGTGTTCACACACATTTGTGCCCGTTTGATCGCACTTTCCATGACTCCTCAAGATTTCCGGTGATAACTGTTCGCATTCCTGTCGAATATTCTCTTTAAGGGCTGCGATTGTCTGAGGCTTGTTGGCATAAGCCCGCGACTTCAAGTAGCCCCAAAGAAAGAAGTCTGGGATGGTTAAATCGGGCAATCTTGCTGGCCATGCCAAATGGCCAAAATAAGAGATTACGCGACCAGGAATCGCTTCCTTCACAATATCCAATACCTTGCAGAGTAAAGCCCTCCATTGCTTGTCTGTTTGTATTCTGCAGCTGTCTAGTTCACAAATGTCAAATATGATTGACGTACGACGCCATTTGCAAAAATTATAACATCTTCCGATAGGGTGATCAAGTGTGGTGATCAATGCTTGTACCTTCTCTGTATTAGAAGTGGAGGCTTTTGCCCAGCAGTGGGACAATAATGTACTGGTATTATCTCCTTTATTTCAGTAAATACATAATATAAATTACATTTTTAAATATTAGAATATAAAAATTTGCTGGTATTATTATTAAGGTGAATGTAACATGGTAGACCGCGAAATTTAAATTTTCTTAAGTTTTTTGCAATTTGCAGATCAGTGTCAGGTTGTATCTTGATCCAAATATGATTCGCGACTATAATAGACATGTATTTACAGAATCATGGTCATTAGAATCATTAATATATCTCTTTAAGTTAGATTTCTACCATAAACACTGATTCTAATTATTATGATTCTGTAAATACGTATCGGTTATAGTCGCGAATCATATTTTGATCAAGATACAACCTGACACTGACCTGAAAATTGCAAAAAACGTAAGAAAAATTGAATTTCGCGGGCTACAACTACCCATTCACCTTAAGTAGGTATCATAAGCTGTGACAGGCGCGATTAGGGTTGCCAGGTCTTAAAACCGAAAAGCCGGACAGATCAGCCAGTTTAGCCGGACATTTGGGTAAAAAAGCAGGACGCCCTAATTTAGTCTTAGTATAACACGACAGTTTTTTTTAAGTAAAACTAGGCTTTTTTTATCATTTCCTAATTATACACTAGAGTGGATTGGTGATGAAGAGTGACGGGGAGGCGGAGGCGCGCCGCGCACGTTTTGGTCAAATTTAAAAAGCCTAACAAAAGCCGGACAGGCCGGTCACCGTCTGATTTGGCCGGACACTGAACCAAAAAGCCTGACTGTGTCTGGCTTTATCCGGACGCCTGGCAACTCTAGGCGCGATCATAGAGGGCCGCAGTGGTAGGTACATAAAGACGGCTAGGTTGACGCTATAAGACACCACATAAGCACCCCATAAGCGCGAAAAACTTAACGAGCCAAAAATATTCAACTACCCTCTTCCATCCCACTTAACATAGAAAAAATCTCACCAAAAACAACATACATTTCAACCTACCCTCCAAACACAAGGGATGAAGATACAAAACACTAATAGAGATAAATATCTCTTCGCTCCCTTGCAAAATTTTTGATAAATTGCCATATTCACCTCTCGCTCACTCTTACGTAATTTGCTGTGGGAGAGAAAGGGGCAGAGAGCCGATATGAATATTTTTATTGTTCAGAAATAAGGGTGAATAGTAGTTACGAAATAAACTTGATTGTGTACTGTCGGCTAAGAAAGTTACTACTTTTATGTTATTTTCGTGTGGAAAATAATCCGAGAAATGTTTTTTTGGGTGAAAGATGAATTTGGTGAGGCAGTTTTTCTTGGTTTGGCAGAGTTATCCTTGTTTTCGATTAGATAGCTTAAAAAAAATAACATGGTGCGGTGGGGTGTGTCATGTCATGTAGTAGAAAATGCTGTGATGGTAAGCATGTCATCACTTGCCCAGCGTTTTCCCAACTATGTTGGGGTCGGCTTCCAGTCTAACCGGATGCAGCTGATACCAGTATTTTACATGCAGCGACTGCCTATCTAACCTCCACAATTACTGGGTAACACGACACCCCTTGGCAAGACGGATTGTCAGACTTTCGGGCTTCTGACAACCCGTAGATAACGACTGTCAAAGATCAACGAATGACAGCAGGACCGACTGCGCGGGCAAAGTGTTTTTCATTGGGTTTTTGTTAGTAGCAGCCCGGAGCCTGGATTAGTGCCCAGTTGATGGCAATAGGCTCGCCCCCCATTACATGGGACTTAAACATAACTGGCGACATGTGGGTGTACTGTACGTACACCTCTGCCTGACCCTTCGGGATACAGGCGTGATGTCATGTTGTGTTTACGTATGCTACTGACATAAGAAGTTAAGGTACAGACGCTAGCATATCATGCTACCCAAAACTGTAAAATTTTCCCAATCAACTTTGAACCTTATGCTTTAGCGATAAAGTTCAAAATCTATTAAAGGAATTTGACAGATTGTAGTAACGTTGATTTTTTTATTTGACAAAAATAATTTAAAAAAAATTTGTTTGTCTGACCGTACAATCAGCAACGCAATGAAAAGATGTTATAATTAAGTTAAAACTTAAACGGCTGGGCGTCCCTTAATGGTTGAACCCATTTAAATAATTGTTGTTTATTTGATAACGAATCGTTAAGTCGACTGGGAAGAAGAGACACATCTTTTAATTCTTTAACCGACTGCGGGAAGTAGAGGTACTTAGTTTTTGAAGTAAAACTTCTTTACGCACGCTTGACTTGGGGGGGAGTAAGCTGGCGAACGCGTTACGAAAAGTGTGATCGGGCGAGGCGAACGGGAGTTGAGTGGGGGATATAAGCAAGAGAAAGCAGTGCGCGCGCACATTTTCTTTCTCTCTTCCTCTGATAGCCAAATACGTTTGAAGTTTCACTTCAGTCGTGTAGTCATAAGCGCACTCGGTTTTTTTTTTATTTTTCAGCCGGCCGGTCTCTGTTATGTTAAAATCTCACAGTGAAAACTTAATATCTATTATATTATTTTCTCCTGTCCTCCCATCCTGCACCGCATGCCCCTGGCACTTGCACACGTGAGGACCGAATGGCTGCGTCAGCGAATGCTATCCGTGTTGCTGAATTTTGGGCTAAACTTTAAGAAAAAAAAACTAAAACCCGACTACTGAAAAGGATGAAACAAGAAAGTACCTTCCCGTGGTCGCATGGTAACAATAACTTATATGATAGTACAGCGGTATCAGGCGCGGTCGCAGCCCAAGATTTTGGGGGGGGGTCATCATGGGTGCCGAGGAATATTTTAAGGGAGGTACATCTCCTCGTTGGTCTAGTGGTCGCAAGCGCTACTGCTGAGCATGAGGTCCTAGCTGGGGTCGATTCTTAGGTCGGGTAAAGTGTTAAAGGGATTTTCTTAAATTCTGCCAAATTGGTCGTATGTATTAGAACGGTAGATTGTGCAGGGTGGGGAGAGCGAGCGAAGCAAGCTCGAAAATTTTAACAACCCGCCTCTGTTTGATTAGGTTTGTTTTACATTTTCAAGTAGAAATAGGAGTTACATTGTCGACTTATGCAGGCAAGCTCAAGCAGCTAACAGAATCTAAAATGCAAGAGCGAGCGAAGCGAGCTCGAAAATTTTGCACACTCTCGGATAGGTTCGATTTTCTTTCGATCATTCCAAAAGGACTAGGAATTACTTGTTTTGTCGACTTTGAAGAAAAGCTCAAGAACTAATGTCAATTACAAGGACGAGTGTAGCGAGCCTGAAAATTTTAGCACCCCACCTTGAATAATCTCTGTTTTCTTTTACCCATCATACAAAAAGGGAACTTACTTTATCGAATTGTGACGAAAAGCTTAAACTCGTTTTACAGCAGTTAAGGTTTTGGAATCTGGCCTTACCTTAGCCTTTCAACCTCATACGAGCGGGGTACCCAATATCCCGAGTTTGCTTGGCTCGCTCCTGAATCCTAGATTCTATATTTTTATAACAACTTTTTAAAGGAAAAAAATTTTTAGGCACGTTAAAAACCCACTATCATTTCATAGTTTTAAGTTTTTACTTTAGTCGGCAGTCCCCATGTCTGCCGATGTTCTTAATGTTTTTGAATATGCCAATCGGGGTTTTCGTGGCTCAAGTACAGTTTTAAGTTAGTAAGGCAAGTAAATCATTCAGACTCGACAGCTTGAAAGATTTTGGGGGGGGTCATGACCCCCACGACCCCCCCCCCCCCTCGGACCGCGCATGAGCGGTATACTATAAATTAGAAGATTATATCCAAGGTAAGAACGCTTGGAAACATGCTGGTTCTGCTCCATAGGACAATCTAGAGTCTAGACAAAATCAAACTGGTTGCTAATTTAATTGAAAATTTTTTATTCTTTTTTTACATTCATTACTCACACCCTGACTTATTCCTGGGTTTAAAAAAAAAAATAAAATCGTTTTGCTTGTACCATGTTTGTAAATATGTGAGCACCATGTATCTATCAGATAATATAATTTATATGTCATGGTTTCGTTTTTAGGGTTCCGTAGCTAAATGGCAAAAAACGGAACCCTTATGGATTCGTCATGTCTGTCTGTCTGTCCGTCCGTCCGTATGTCACAGCCACTTTTTTCCGAAACTATAAGAACTATACTGTTGAAACTTGGTAAGTAGATGTATTCTGTGAACCGCAGTAAGATTTTCACACAAAAATAGAAAAAAAACAATAAATTTTGGGGTTCCCCATACTTACAACTGAAACTCCAAAAATTTTTTTTCATCAAACCTGTACGTGTGGGGTATCTATGGATAGGTCTTCAAAAATGATATTGAGGTTTCTAATATCATTTTTTTCTTAACTGAATAGTTTGCGCGAGAGACACTTCCAAAGTGGTAAAATGTGTGTCCGCCCCCCTCTAACTTCTAAAATAAGAGAATGATAAAATTAAAAAAATATATATAATGTACATTACCATGTAAACTTCCACCGAAAATTGGTTTGAACGAGATCTAGTAAGTAGTTTTTTTTTAATACGTCATAAATCGAAAACCGCAATTTACCTTTCACAAAGTTACAACGAACTACAAAAACTTTTATATTATGTTACTTGCTGCTACGGAACCCTTCATGGGCGAGTCCGACTCGCACTTGGCCGGTTTTTATTTCTTTTACCTATTGTGGTATAGTAATTTTATTTTTGGTGCATCGTCCTCACATGTTATTTTATAATTAATGTAGGTACCCATGCAAAATATTGTACCTAAAACATTTTAAAAGAGTAACGGTGGAGTTTCTTGCCCATTCTTTTCCATACGAAAACTACCTTTTGGAAT
Organism: Amphipoea lucens; assembly: GCA_947508005.1. Classification (NCBI taxonomy): domain Eukaryota; kingdom Metazoa; phylum Arthropoda; class Insecta; order Lepidoptera; family Noctuidae; genus Amphipoea; species Amphipoea lucens. The sequence continues at coordinate 698,374 of OX382382.1, read as the reverse complement.
GGGCGACTAGAATCAATTCTATTTTAAGATAATTTTTGACGTTCAAAAGTGCCTTTTATGTGCCTATTTGAAATAAATGCTTTGACTTTGACTTTGAGCGGCATGCGTGATGCGACCACGGGAAGGTACTTTCTTGTTTCATCCTTTTCAGTAATCGGGTTTTAGTTTTTAAACTTATTTTTTATTTAATTATTTTGGGGCTTATGTCAGTAATATTTATATTTTTGAAATGTTATAATTAAGCCCTTTCATTTGATACCCAACAAGGCATGAATAAAAAAAACATTTTTTTAGATCATCACTTTTTGTCCGCTAGAGGGCGCCATATTCAGTTTAATGTGACGTCACATAGCCTATAACCAGCGGACGATCAAGACGCTTCCAACGATACCTCATTTGTCCTATTATTACAAGTACCTACTTCAGAAGTTATGAGGGAACAGATGAACATAGATACATACATACATACATACCGGTCAAAATCATAACCCTCCTTTTTGCTTCGCCGTAGTCGGGTAAAAAACTATATTTTTGCCATAAACACGCTAAGAAGTGAAAACTTAGGTGCAGTGATGAGCTTGAAGTGAACTGTCATCCCATGATGCTAGAGATCGACAGCTTCCTTCGCTTTTCACCCGACATCGGTGTAATCGTCTAGCTCAACTGAGATATCTCAACGACTCGACAACAATAGGCCAGCCCTCTGAAGGCCAATTCTCGTAATTTAAAACGTTAAAAATCTAGTCGTAGTCTCATCTCGGCGACAATCAAATGTCAAAAACTTGTCAAAATGTAGGGAAATTTGAGGATTTTTTGACAGATTGATACTGAGATCAGACTGTGAACGTTCTTAAAATTACGAGAATTGCCCCTCTGGTCACGTGAAATGTCGACCAATCGCTTGACGATGTTTCGAAAAAACCAAGTGAGCTCTCGGACCCCATGGCCCTAATGTAGTGTTTCAACCCCAAACGGCTCGAATATATGAATTGCATAGCTGCGCCCCGCGGATTCACCCGCGTAAATGTCGTTCCCGTGGGAACATCGGGATAAAAAGTAGCATATATGTTAATCCAAGGTGTCATCAGCCTCCATACAAAAGGGGTTTGAAGGTTTTGGCCCTAAAATCAGCCGCCATTTTAATTTTTTTTCAGAATCGCGGTGCACAACAAAAGTTATATATTTAGATAGAGGACACTTATACAAACAAAAAATGTAATATAGCATAATATCCTAAAGCGTCAGGTTTCGGAGTTATTCACCGAAATATAAGTCGAAAACAACAAGGATTTTTTTGTTTTTTTTCCCTCCAGGTAAGCATATTGAACTATTGAGGTAGGTAATAGAAACGTTATGAAACCTTTATGGAGAAGAAACAAATGAAGAATAGACATTTTTTAAATAAATAATTAAACACGGCAACTTCTAGTTAGTTTTTAATCCCAGAGACTAATCTGACAAGTGTAATGTCAAACTTCTATTAGGTACTAAAAAAAAACCCGGCCAAGAGCGTGTCGGGCCACGCTCAGTGTAGGGTTCCGTAGTTTCCCGTCCGTCACAATAAGTGTTCCCACGTACAATTCGATAATACCCGACCCAATGTAATAAGTACCTACAGCGCCATCTCTCGGGGATTTGGGTTACTAATTTTTGAAGAACAGGCCAGAAGTTTTCGGTGGTACTTTTGGATTGCGAGAACCGATTTTAATATTTTTTTTTTTTTTTTAAAGATACGTTCAGGATAATAAAATATGTAAACGAAGTTAAAAAAAATGCTTGCGTATACGATTATACTACGAACTTAGTCCAGAAATGATTTTGTACAACTTTTTGTCTTTTTTGTACAAAAACTGTTGTTTCTATCAAGTTCAAAATAATTTTCCTAGAAAGTCCTTATAAAGTTCTACTTTTCAGATTTTTTTCATATTTTCTAAACTTATGGTTCAAAAGTTAGAGGGGGGGGGGCACATTGTTTTTTACTTTTGGAGCGATTATTTCCGAAATTATTGATATTATCAAAAAATGATTTTAGTAAACCCCTATTCATTTTTAAATACCTTTCCAACAATATATCACACGTTAGGTTTGAAATTAAAAAAAAAATTACTTCCCACTTTACATACAGGGGGGCTACCCTAATAAAACATTTTTTTCCAATTTTTATTTTACCACTTTGTCGGCGTGATTGATATACATATTGGCACCAAAGGGGTTAGAAGATTTTTGTATGGAGGGTGGCCCTAAGGTCGGTCGCCATTTTGATTTTTTTTCAGAATCGCGGTGCACAACAAAAGTTATATATTTAGATAGAAAACACTTATACAAACAAAATATATAATATAACATAATATCCTAAAGCGTCAGGTTTCGGAGTTATTCACCGAAATATAATTCGAAAACAACAAGGATTTTTTTGTCTTTTTTTTCCTCCAGGTAAGCATATTGAACTATTGAGGCTAGTAATAGAAACGTTATGAAACCTTTATGGAGAAGAAACAAACGAAGAATAGACATTTTTAAAATAAATAATTAAAAACGGCTAACAGTGGTGGCCAAGTGGTAACAGCCGCGACTTACGAGTTGTAGGTCGTAGATTCGAACCCAGACAGGCGCTTTACTTTGTGTAAATTATTTCATCACCACTGCTCTCAAAACGGTGAAGGAAAACATCGTGAGGAAACCGGCATGTCCTAGAACCAAAAATTCGAAGACATGTGACATCTGCCAACCTGCACTGGGCCCGCATGGTGGATTACGGCCCACTCCCTCTCACCGAGGAGGCCTGTGTCCCAGCAGTAGGAACATTATAGGCTAATTATGTATGTATGTATTATGTATGTATTTATAGTTCGTTTTTTAATCCCAGAGACTAATCTGACATTTAAGTCTTTTGTGTTTTCGTTTTTTTTTTTAGTATAGAAGTTTGATACACTTGTCAGATTAGTCTCTGGGATTAAAAAAACGAACTATAAATTGCCGTGTTTAATTATTTATTTAAAAAATGTCTATTCTTCATTTGTTTCTTCTCCATAAAGGTTTCATAACGTTTCTATTACCTCAATAGTTCAATATGCTTACCTGGAGGAAAAAAACCAAAAAAATCCTTGTTGTTTTCGACTTATATTTCGGTGAATAGCTCCGAAACCTGACGCTTTAGGATATTATGTTATATAACATTTTTTGTTTGTATAAGTGTCCTCTATCTAAATATATAACTTTTGTTGTGCACCGCGATTCTGAAAAAAAATCAAAATGGCGGCTGATTTTAGGGCCAAAACCTTCAAACCCCTTTCAGCTTTCTAGTGCTAACGGTCACAGAGATTAAGCGAGGACGGACAGACGGACGGACGGACAGACAGACGTGGCGAAACTATAAGGGTTCCTAGTTGACTACGGAACCCTAAAAACGAAAACACAAAAGACTTAACTGTCAGATTAGTCTCTGGGATTAAAAACACGAGCTATAAGTTGCCGTGTTTAATTATTTATTTAAAAATTGTCTATTCTTCATTTGTTTTTTCTCCATAAAGGTTTCATAACGTTTCTATTACCTTAATAATTCAACATGCTTACCTGGAGGGAAAAAAACAAAAAAATCCTTGTTGTTTTCGACTTATATTTCGGTTAATAACTCCGAAACCTGACGCTTTAGGATATTATGTTATATTACAATTTTTGTTTGTATAAGTGTCCTCTACTATAGTACATTATGATACATGTGTGCTATGTTGATCATTAAACTCGAGGCGGTATTATTCGCGCGAGCCGTAGGCGAGCGCGATAAGGTAGCCGAGAGTTTAATTATCAATGCACACGCGTATCATACGACGTTTTTCAACACACTTGCAAGGAAAAAAACATACTTGTATTGTTAAATATTAACTTGTATGGATAATGGCGGGCTGGGTTTGTCATTCAGCGCGCCGCGCTGACGTGCGCGCGCAGGTTTACCCATAGAGTAAGTAATGGCACAGAGACACTGACCTCTATTATTACCACTAATAGAGGTCAGTGCACAGAGACCAGAGTAATGGTCATTCCTACACCTGCGCGCGCATTGCTAGCGCGGCGCGCGTTTATTTACTTAAAGGCAAAAACAAAACCGATATACAGCCTATAGAAAAAAATATAATAAACACAAAATAATGTTAAGACTGATCGTAGTGTTGTCGTATGTCAAATTGTAGTTTAGTATGGAATTAGAAAGTACTATTTGCATAGAGAAATATACATTAATTCAGTGAGAATCCGCAATAATAGAACGCCAGTGGTCTTTTCCGTTTGGTTACGGGAGGGACGACGGAAAATTATAAGGTGCATCCAGACAGAGCGAGCCATGCGCCGCAAGTGCTTTTTTTGTATGTTAGATGCCTCAGCCTGAGGCAACCGTACATATAAAAAAATCATTTGCGGCACATGCCTCGCTATGTGTGGATGCACCCTTAGGTGAATGCGCAGTGGTAGCCCGCGATTTTTTTTTTTTTTAAGTTTTTTACAATTCGCAGGTCGGTATCAGGTTGTATCTTGATCAAAATGTATATTTATATAATAGATATGTATTTAAAGAATTATAGTCATTAGAATCATTAATATATATATTTAAGTTAGATTTGTTCCCTAAGAACTTTTCCATAAGAGATTTGTTCTTATGGAACAAATCTAACTTAGAAAGATGTATTTAATGATTCTAATGATTAGGTATAATTCTGTAAATACGTATCTGTTATAGTCTCGAATCATATTTTGATCAAGATACAACCTGACACTGACCTGAAAATTGCAAAAAACGTTAGAAAAATTTAATTTCGTGGGCTACAACTGCGCATTCATCTTAAGGTAAATACATTTTAGTTCATCTTGGGACCAAGGACAATTCAGACTAATTAAAAAAAAAAGTAGAATATGGCTCGCGGATTCTTTTTGGCATGAAGTCTCTTTGAAGAGATTAAAAAAAAAACGCACTTCTCCGACCTCCGACTAGTAAATTAAATAGTTATCTGTGGAAATAAAACACAAGTACCGTAACGTAAAGAAAAAGCACGCGTTTGTAATACACTGCATTATGCATCTAAAAGCTATGCATTAAGAGCCATTTTACGAGCAAGTGTGTTGAAAAATATATAACTTTTGTTGTGCACCGCGACTCTGAAAAAAAATCAAAATGGCGGCCGACCTTAGGGCCACCCTCCATACAAAAACCTTCAAACCCCTTTGTCAAAATTGGTCCAGCCGTTTGAGCGTGAACAAGTAACAAACATATAAACACACACACACACACACACACGCACTCACAACTTTCGCCTTTATAATATTAGTGTGATAGTGCCATTAAGTCACTTTGGTACTTGGTGGATTTGAACCCATAACCAAGAAGAGCTTCGAAAATAATTCCTTTTCGGTCTCCTCTCACCCCAGACCGAATCACATATTCCAAACTCCGTATCTTCTCGTCAAGTCATCTCGACGGGGCGTCCCAACGAGATACGTATCTACATTACAACGAGGACATCAATAGATAGCACTGAATTACATCTCCAGTCCCTACTACAATTGTACCGAGTTATCTAATGGCGAATCTGATTTATTTTGAATTGTTTTGATTGGGTTTGCCATTTTTATGGTTATTGGGGTGAGGACGATCGATTTTCAAAGATAAAACTTACTTAGAATACCGACCTACTTGCTTTTAGCGATAAAACCGTCCAAGGAGTCACTATTATTGTCAATCCATTTCATACTAATATTATAAATTGGAAAGTAACTCTGTATGTCTCATGTCTGTCTGTCTGTATGTTACCTTTTCACGCTTAAACCACTGAACCGATTTAGATGAAATTTGGTATAGAGATAGTTTGAGTCCCGGGGAAGGACATAGGATAGTTTTTTATAACAAAATTCCCACGGGATCGAGACTTATGCTGGTAAAACCGCGGGGCACAGCTAGTATTCTAAATATCTATCTAAGAGTCCACTGCTGGGCAAGGCAAACTTGAAAATAGTCGAAACAAACCGATTAAACTGTGAGCCGACTATTCTTCCGACAGCTATGGAGCTGTGGTGACCCAGTGGTAACGGCCGCGACTAGTGAGTTGTAGGTCGTAGGTTCGTACCCAGACAGACGCTTTACTTTGTGTAAATAAATTCGTCACCACTGCTCTCAAAACGGTGAAGAAAAACACTGACATGTCCTAGAACCAAAAATTCTAAAACATTCGACATCTAATTATGGAAAAACAAGACGTGTGCCTGATGGCAGTTCCCATCGGCAAAAAATACGAACTTTCATCCCCTATTGAACCACTTTACGGGATGAATTTTTGAAAATCCTTCTTTAGTGCTCACTTTCATTTTATTAAATAAGAAACTTTTTCAGGAGTTTTGGTTGAGCGTTGTCTGTCAGTCAGTTTAAGAGTAGAAGACAATTTTACGAAAGGCAAGAATTCCCAGAAAGCACTTTGCAAAATACAAAAAGCTTTGCACAAGTTGCCGCGGTTCATAGCTCTCATAATTCATATTTATAGTGCAGCATACCCTCACTAAGAGGGCTTCAGAGAATATAATCAATTGTATCAAGTAAATCACTTAATTCTAACAAGTGAACCGCCGCAGTGCAAATCTGAACAAATACGCTAAGCTCCCACAAGAGGGGAGCGGACGCATGGATGTACGTGCACTAGATGAGGCAGAGGATGGACGTAAGGTACGGAAAGGACCGATGTAGCCCACGTTCGTGCGGACGTAAAAATACCGCGGCGGGATTTAATCGCGCTATGGATTTTCAACTTTCGTTGTTGAGCCGAGAATTGAGTGCAATGCTTTGAAACTAGTGAAACTACCTATTTATTTCTGTTCCAAGAACTTGTGGAGTTTCTTGCCCATTCTTCTCCATACGAAAACTACCTTTTGGAAGGGGCGACTAGAATCAATTCTATTTTAATTTAAGGTAATTTTTGACGTCCAAAAGTACCTTTTAAACAGGGTGTTACGGAAAGGGTATATCAATACAAACGGGTTGAAGAGTGTATCTGGTCTAGAATCTCTGTACAAAATTTCAGCTCACAAGCATTAACTTTGAAAATGCTTAATATTTTTTTATTTCGACGTCGCGGCGCTGCACTGTCGCGCGGCGGCGTGATGTGCGTGTACTAGGCGCACAGACACACTACAGATAATGGATAATGACCCTCGTAGTGCAGTGACACGTTTTTTATGTGATATATGACTTCAATTTAATAAACTATCGAAATAAAAAAATATTAAGCATTTTCAAAGTTACTGCTTTTGAGCTGAAATTTAGTACAGAGATTCTAGACCAGATACACTCTTCAACCCGTTTGTATTGATATACCCTTTCCGTAACACCCTGATGAGCCTATTTGAAATAAATGCTTTGACTTTTGACTTCAAAATGCGTATCTAAATCTTAGTTGTCACATCCAGCACCTCTATGCAGACCAATAAGCCTAATGCACGCTTAACTCCGAGCGTGTCAATATTTGCGAGCTCGGACACCATGGCCGCCGCGTGGGGACACACGCCGCGGAAAACCGATGGAGATGGGATTAACAGGAGTCAAGTGGTTTGTATATTTGAGTATTGTCCGTTTTCTGAAGTTACTACTTACTAAATGAAGACGTAAATAGTATAGTATGGCTGTAGAAGGATCTTTTGGCCCTGGCCGAAACTGGAACTAGCGCCACCACCTTACAACTAACCGCCCGCCGTCCTCTAACAAAACCATTTCACTTTACGAACCTGAACGATCCTTGATTTTTCAAAGAGTGAATGAGTTTACTTCAAGGCTAGCGCGTATAAAAAATAGTGCTATTAATTTAATGATCCGATATTTTTAGATACTTTGTATTATTATTTATTAGAGCATCAAACCTAAAAACCATCCACGTTTCTGAGCACTTGACTTGTCGGATCGAGAGTTGTTAAGGCGAATGGGTAGTTGTAGCCCGCGAAATTCAATTTTTCTTACGTTTTTTGCAATTTTCAGGTCAGTGTCAGGTTGTATCTTGATCAAAATATGATTCGCGACAATAACAGGTACGTATTTACAGAATTATAATAATTAGAATCATTAATACATCTTTCTAAGTTAGATTTCTACCGTTAAGAACAAATCTCGTATGGAAAAGTGTTGGTGGTAGAAATCTAACTTAAACAGATGTATTAATGATTCTGATGATTATAATTCTGTGAATACGTACCTGTTATAGTCGCGAATCAAATTTTCATCAAGATACAACCTGACACTGACCTGAAAATTGCAAAAAACGTAAGAAAAATTGAATTTCGCGGGCTACAACTACGCATTCACCTTAAGATTTAATAATTCTCAGGATGTCAGGAAGTTTTAAAAGCTAAAAAACTTTTAACGTTTTAAACGTTTTTAACGTTGCTAAAAACTAAAGCCGCAAAGCAAAGCTATAAGCCTAATTATCACTGTTTGAAAATCTTTTGTAGTATCTACACGTAAATCGAGTCTCCATAAGCTTGAATTTCTGCATTCATCATCATCATTTCAGCCCGAAATCACCCACTGCTGGCTATAAGCTTTTGGCCAGGTCGCAATTTTTGCGTTAGTTCGTGTAAAAAGTTCTCTCTTCCTCATCACACAAGAACTTCGCTTGAGACACCTGCTTGGCCCCAAAATCTAAAAAAAAGTGAAAAAAATAAAGCATAATTTCCTGTCAATCAACTGTCATCAGACTTGACATCTTCGCTTACAAAATCCTCGTGGAAAATCCTATCAATTATCATAATTTTTTTATAAACAAATCATTTTAATGCGGACTCCAATACAAGACAAATTAGAATGAAAGCAGCATGTATTGTTTTAACTTTCCTCATCTTAGTAGCCATTATGGCCGTCAGTGTGATGGTCAAATTCGCCACCGACATTACCGTTGAGGAGCGGAAGAGGGACTTCATGCAGGGGGAGACAATCTACCAGTTCTCGAAGACTAAGAGTATGGGGGTTATCTCTCTGGTTGATAACTCGTCTTCGCCGATTGCTAAGCGATTCCCTTACGTAGCCGCTGTGACACGGAACTCGTCTACTTTGTGGTCTTTTGCATGCTTTGCTAGCATTGTTTTAATTAAATGGGTGATCACTTCGGCTCATTGCAGGTAAGCAGGCTTTGCTTTGTATAAATCCAAACCTCTCTTAGTTATGACTTGAATGAAATGTTTGTTAAACGTGTGTTTAACAATAAAAGGGGTTCGTGGCTAAGTAATAACAGCAGCACGGGTTGATCGAACAGAGCCCTGATTCACAACCATACGACAGGCTATCGTATCGAAAACCTGACATTTCTATAACCTGATTTGACTTGCCCCTTAACAGCAAATAGCTATTGGAAGAATAGCGGGCGTCTATTTGATTTAAACTGACAAAATTTTCGGGTTTTGGACTTGTGAACAGCGTTCAGAAGACTCCTACGAAAACAATGATTAATGTTCGATACGATACGGAAGCGTATCGAGTGTTTGTGAATAGCTATGCAGGTTAAACTGCCCTTGCCACGGTTGGTACGTGATCATGTTTACAGACCGAGACCTCACCGGGCCTCGTATAGCACGTTAAGCCGTTGGTTCCGGTTGTCTCTTGGATCTTTGACAGTCCTTACAGGTCATCAGTCTCGCACTTGCCGTTCGTGTATTTGAATACGGTGCTCAAAAACACGAGCGACAGGTTGTAGGCGGCTGCCTGCAGTTGCCTCTGCCGCTGATGCGTGCCGCTCGAATGTATGCACACTAAAACCCCACTGATGGAAATGAAAGAAAGACAGAAAAAAGTTTCTTTGGATGCAGCACTGCTCCTTCTTGTATGACGAGTCGGGCGCGGGATATACAGGGTGTTACAGAAAGGGTATATCAATACAAACTGGTTGAAGAGTGTATCTGGTCTAGAATCTCTGTACAAAATTTCAGATCAAAAGCAGTAACTTTGAAAATGCTTAATATTTTTTTATTTCGATAGTTTATTAAATTGAAATCATAACAAACGTGTCACCGCACTACGAGGGTCACTATCCATTATCTGTAGTGTGTCTGTGCGCCTAGTTCACGCACATCACGCCGCCGCGCGCCAGTGCAGCGCTGTGATGTCGAAATAAAAAAATATTAAGCGTTTTCAAAGTTAATGCTTTTGAGCTGAAATTTTGTACAGAGATTCTAGACCAGATACACTCTTCAACCCGTTTGTATTGATATACCCTTTCCGTAACACCCTGTATTTGTACATTTGCCGCACCCCCAACTGGAATCCAATTTGTCCCGACTTTGTTGGATTCGGTTTCCATTCTAACCGAATGCAGCTGAGTATCAGTATTTTACAATCGAGCGACTACCTATCTGACCTCTACAACCCAGTTACTGGGTAAATACCCCTTGGCGTACCAATATCCAATTACTTAAAAAAAGACCTTTGTTGCAGGCGTCCCAGCGCGACTCACCGTATCCTCCTCTTCAACGACTTCGCCCGCAACTACACACATACATACCCCATCTTATTCTGGCGTCTCCACGAGAGATTCAACATCAGCAACCCAACGCCACGCTACGACATAGCCGTCGCTAAATTGAACCTGGACTTCTACCCATTTACCATAAAGCCTTCAGTGTTCGACGACCGCGAGGTTTTTGAGCTTGATGCCAGTATCTGGAAGACACTATCAACAATGGACCAGAAACTGTTTTTGACAAATGATCTGGCAAAGTATGAAGTGAAGATAACGAGTCCAGGGAAGTGCTTCGAAAGCTATGGAGTGGAACTAGACGAGAGTATGATATGCATCGACTTGTCTTATTACGAAGACTGTTTCATCCATGAATTTGGACCTTTGTACTTTGGTGATAAGGTCGTCGGCATCCTGGCGGTGAAGCCTAGGGATTGTGATATGAAACTGGCGATATTCACCAATGTTTCGTTCTATACTAACTGGATTTTGAAGTCGACACATACAACTTATTATGGATGATATTGTGATTGTATTAGTAATTTTGTTGTTTTATTTAGTAGCTTGTTTATACATATCGACACCTGCAAGGAAAGACATCGTAACTCATTTTTAGTAACTTTTCAGGAGAACGCGTCAAAGATTTTAAAAATTCTCTCAGGTTTCAGTTGTCTTAATGCCAACCAACCTTGAAAATTTGAGGCAACGAGGGAACAGCCATACTTTTTTATATGATTATATTACAATACTAGCTGTGCCCGCGACTTCGTTCGCGTGGATGTCGGTAAACAAAAATGTGTCGCTTAGGAAAGGTGTAATTGCCACTCCTTCATTGAAAAGGATGAATCTTCCGATCTTGAATGGTAACGCTTCCTTTACTTGGGGTTCTCATGGGGTTCTCTACCACAGCCCTTTCGACTGCAGTCACTGCGTCTTCATGGTTCATAAAATGACAATGCGACGAAGTGTCACTTTGATTTTTAGAATAAATAAAATTGAAAGCGCCAAGCTCGAGGCTGATTATATTGACCAAACAGCCATAATTATGTCTATTTTATTTTGCGTCTGTTTTAGAATACTAACAATACCACTATTCTATCTAAAGTATTTATATATCTGAGATAAGTAGGTGAAGTTTGAAGTTAATTTTTCTAAGTCTTGGTTTCTTCTCTACGGTAAATTTAGAAATTCTTCAAACTTGGTATATATCTTACATACTTACCAAAATTATGCCTTATAAAGTGTCGAGAAATCAAGAAGATAAAAGCAAGAATTCATCAATGGTGTTAAATCGTACTGAAATTTATCTGAAAAGTAGTATGAAGTATTTCTTAACTTATTCTATACCTGTGCCCACATTTTCTTAACTCTGCCTTGGTGGTGCATAATGAGCCAAGAACAAAAAAGTCGCGGAAAATGGTGACAACTGTGGTTTAAGTTGGTTTCATGATAGCCTTAAGATATCTTGAGTGTCGATATGGTTTCAACAAAGACAATAGCCAAAAATTTAGTTGTCTTGAAGACAATCTATAATATATATATTTTTATGACAAGGTAGTGCTACTTGGGTGTGCAACTGCGGTACCTACTCAATAAATCAACTGCCCGTCTGGCGGAGTGTGCTGAAACGTTATCATCGTATATTAAGGTTAAAACAACAGTTGGTATATCTCATGTTTATTATACCTTGTGAACGATTGAAATTAAAATATACCAAATAACTTATGATATGAGACGCACCCTATCAACAGACCAGAACCATGCAACCGATGTTACCCGAAGTACGCACGAAACTTACTTCGGGTAACATCGGTTCAAGGATAATTCCCAAAAAAAAAATTTTTTGTCTATATTTTTTTTTTCATAACAAATCATTTGACTAAATGTTTATTGTCTAAAGATTGTTTTGCTGTAATAACTCATTTGATTAAAGAAAAAATGCTTAGTGACATTATCCTTGGTAATATTCTGCCGAGTAAAAATTTGATCAAATGAAAATGTGCGTACTAAAATAATTCCAAATATTGCATTGGTATAAAAAAAGGTTGCTAAAATCTGTTTGAATAATGAAATTTTGTCAAAATCTTTTAGGCAAAACGGCAGGATCCCCTTATTTACTGATGCGGACATGAAAACTACTAGTTTCCAAAAACTAACATAAAAAAAAAACACAAAAACATCAATCATGTAGAAGTAGTCTTCAAAATCCAATTAGTATAATAAGAAATATTTGTAAAAATTGACAATTTCATATCACAATCCATAGGCTTAGTCGCTAACAGACCCACTATTTTATCTCCCGAATAAATGGGCCCGAAGTCGTGTGTAAAACAATCATCGTAGTCCGAAGTATCGACGCAGATTAAGCTATCATCAATGTCTATACCGTAGCTTTCGAAACATCTACCTGCGTTGCCAATTTTAACATCATATTTTTCGAACTGGTTCGTCAAATACAGCTGCTTATTCATTGTAGACACTGTCCTCCAGACGCTTGCTTCTATCTCCATGGCTATGGACTCGTCAAAGACCGCAGGACTCAGCTTGAAGTGGTAGCCATCCACATTCAATTTGGCGACTGCGATGTCGTATTTGGGAGAGTACAGTGTTCTGTTGTACCTCTCGTGGATCCTCCAGAAGAGAATTGGGAAGGAATGCGTCTGATTATGAGCGAAGTCGCGGTAGAGGATCGCGCGATGTGTGTGTCCAGGTATCCTGCAAGGAAAAATAATCTTGTAGCTAAGAGATAGACGTTAAACCGTTGGTTTCGGCTGTTGTTCGTAGATCTTTCACGTTACGGGTACCCAGAAGCTCGGAACTCTGATCACGGGTTATCTTATTAGCTGGTATTACCCAATAAATAACTGGGTAGTGGTTGCCAGATAGGTATTGCTTCATGTAAAATACTGGTATTCAGTTGCATCCGGTTAGATCCTTTTTCTGATAATGCAGAGGTACATTATGATGATAGGCAGACTTGCATTTCAATTTGTGTAATTTGTATCATCATCACTGCTCTCGAAACGATGAAGAATACATCGAGTCCGAGAACCAAAAATTTGAACACATGTGACATCCAGTAACCCGCACTATGACCACATGGTGGATTACGGCTCGCTGAGCTCCCTCTCACGGAGAAAACGCCTCAGTCACAGCACTGGGGACATTATAATTAGTCCTTCGTCCCTCTTTAACGTATTCGGCGACAGTGACCCGGAAAATTTTGAAGTGAAAACTTCTTTAGGCGCGTTGGGTTGGTAATTTTTTGAGATGGGAAAAAACCATTGAACTCGCGACACTGTTACCGACACCGGGCTACATTCGGATGTGTTCGGCTGTCCTCGGGATGTACTCGGTTTTAATGTATTTCCGATATGTCAGTGAGTGATGGCCATGGACTTATTATATCTACCTGTAATATAATAAGTCCATGGTGATGGCAAAGTATTCTGTTTGTGCTTTGTTTATATGACGATTAAAAAAATACACACCTAATTGTTCAAGTTATCACTTCTGTCGGCACTCCCGGAGTGCCACTATTTTTTTCAATCCTTTGTGAGCTCTTTGGCGATTAGCAAAACCAAATTTGGTCTTGAAAACCCAGTCACACTGTGTACATAAGAGCTGATCAGCATCATTGTGTATATAGGTGTAATCTATACTATACATATAAAATTCAAAGTCCTGACTGACTGACTGATATATCAACGCACAGCTTCAACCGCTTGTCCAAGAGAAAAGAAATTTGGAGGGTGTGTTCTTTGTGAAGAGTAGGTATCCACTAAGAAAGGGTTTTTCGAAATTTCACCCCTAAGAGGGTGAATGGGGGGAGGGTGAAATTTTACGCGGACGAAGTCGCGGGCAGAAGCTATTTATGTACCTATATGTAAGCTTCGGGTGACTTTCGCGTATTTGGCGTTTCTTATCTTCAAGACGATTTGTGAAGTTGCTTTGTGGACGTTTTGGGGACGTTATAAACTGATTATAACTTACCTACAGTGTGCCGCAGTAATTATCCATTTAAATAGAATAACACTGGCGAAACATGCAAAAGACCATAAATGCGCACTAGAGTTTTTAGTCACAGCAACCACGTAGGGGAACCTATCCGCCATATGCATCGTGAGGTTCAGGTCAGTGTCGCTTAGAGTTATCACATGGCGTAAGGCAGCAGGGCATTTACGTTCAACCGGGTATGGTCCGGAGTTCCCCACAACCGAATTCAGTTGCACAGCCATCATAATGATAAAAATGAAGATTAATACCATCACACCTATCAAAAGTTTTGTGTTCCTGTCCATTTTTTTATTTTAGGAAAATTGATTCGGTTGGAATTTGAGAATTTGAGCATAATTTTTATGAATCCGACCTGTCTTCTACGATTCTGACATACTTTCTTAGGTTATGTCAAAGACATTTAGGTACAACTATCTTACAGTCCTACCAACTTATCTGTGAACTGAAAGAGGCCGGCACCGTCGATTCAGTGTTGCTAATTAATATAAGGTGCCCAAAATTGAGTAAGTTTTCTAGAAGGAAATTTCACATGAGACATACTTAATCGTTTAATAAGAATTACAGTTTTTACAGATTAAAAACAATGATACCTATATAAAAATAATAAAATAAATAAAAAGAATTTGATAACTTACAGTTACGTAGGTACGCTAACATTTTAGTCTCTCAGCAATAAACAATGACTTTATCTAAAAAGTAATCCAATGAAGTGGAAATTCAGCAGATAAAATGTTCCACGGGGGGAATACAACTTTCATTTAATGCGAAGTTAAGTAGGTACCTAATCTGCAAGAGGTACCTATTGTCTAGCATTTAGTTATGACCGTACCTAACCCCTAACACCAGATTTGACGAATTATAATTAGCAGTGGTACCTATTGGTAGTGTAGTGTAATAATAAAAAACAAATTGCTTTACAATAATTTATTGAAAACCAGGTTTACAGTAATTGTGATCTTTAGATGAACCTGCATATGAATGAACACACACGAATGATTTTTTGTACCAGTTTCTTCTGCTGCGTGCCCTTCCTTAACTATTTTTGAAATTAGTCCTTGACTCACACCTGAAATATAAGATAGTAAAATAAATGTTAGTAGAAATTTGAAATCTGGCAGGTTAGTTGGCTCACTCACTTAGCAGGTTACCTAATAGATGTACGTTACCGTTACGCTAAGCTGCAGCAAGAATAGAAACGAATATTTCATGGACTATAATTAATTAAGTATCGGGTAATTTATAACAAAAAAGTTGACAACACTAACCTGTCGCTGCCGGAATTCCTTTTTATATTTGATTAAATGGAATAATCGGAGACCCTGCCCGAGCTTCTTCTTCAAAAAAGATTTTAACCTTTAGAATAATGTTTCGAGCATCACTTTTAATAGCTTTCGGCATATTTAACTTTATAAATTCAGCAATATCACGACAAAACAACCAGAGAACCCGAATGTAGTAGACACTGACAATCGAATGACATTTCAACATGACGGCCGTAGTTCCAATTTTCGCCATTTCACAGATAAGTTGGTAAGTTGGTAGGAGTGTAAATCTCTTTGGGTTATGTCAGGTTGGGTTTTGGGTGCGTTCCGCTCAGATAGTATAGGAAGAGGTTTAGGTAAATTAATTAGTAACAACCTGAGTTATTCTACTCAAAACAATTGTATGCCAGGGTCAACCTACAAACAAATAATGGCAACAGTAACAGGAAATGTATTTAATCCTAAAACCAACATTACTGTATTTGTAGGTAACAGTTCTAAAGTCAAAAAATATGAAATAACTGACTGTGTAACTGAGTTGTTAAAGTTAAATTGTAATAAAATAATATTGTGTGCATTCCCATATTTAAAAAAATTGACAAGTAGACAAAACAACTATATTCATATGCTTAATAAGCATATCGATACCTTAATCCGCAAACCAGCCAACTCCATTTTTGTCAAAAAAAATATTATGATGTCGTTTTTTAGTCAAAATAAAAACTAGAAAGGTTTTAAGTGTCTCCTGTAAACTATAGCAAAATGGAGTTGGCTGGTTATCGATATGCACTTTTTAGTTACTCATTACAGTGACAAGCTTGTCTATTTTGACACCAACAATTTTGTTGAAACTTTAAAGTCGACTAGGGGTACTGTGTATCTGCCTGTTAGTTTTAGACACATAATAGCAAGGCTATTGGCTTTTTATATAAACACAGACATAAGTATTATGTCGAAGTCCTGTATTATTAACACCACAACAATTAGTAATAATACTAATAATAAGGTGGTTTGCCTAAATGAATGTAGCTCAAATGCTATAAATTTGTATACAAATTGTACGAAGGAGGTTCCATTTCCCTCACGCTCTATGAGCTCACTGCCTGGTGATGACATTGAAGTCTTGGAATTAACTCCGGATAATCATTTAAACTAGTTTGTAAGACAACAGAAGGTACCAGTAATAATATTCTAATACCTAACAGCGACAAGGTATCTTCTTGCTCTAAAATCACACTAATATTATAAAGGCGAAAGTTTGTGAGTGTGTGTGTGTGTTTATATGTTTGTTACTTCTTACGCCTAAACCACTGAACCGATTTAGATGAAATTTGGTATAGAGATAGTTTGAGTCCCGGAAAAGGACATAGGATAGTTTTTATCCCGATATTCCCACGGGATCGAGTCTTATGCGGGTGAAACCGCGGGGCGCAGCTAGTAAGTACTAAATATCAAAAAGGAGATCAGCAGAATACCTTGAAGTTATTTCATCAAAATATTCAAGGCATTTCCTCCAAATTATTAGAAATTGAAATGTTTTTAGAAAAAACCAAGTTTGACATTGTTTGTTTTACCGAACATTGGTTAAAGGATTACCAAATGTTAATTAATTATGAAAACTATAGTGTGGGCAGTTGTTTTAATCGTAAATCTATGCTGCGTGGAGGTTCTTTAATCTTGATAAAAAATTGTTTAAAATGTAAGCAACGAAATGACATAGTGGATTTATCAATTGAACATTGCATCGAACTGTCTTGTGTTGAGCTAGATAAGCATGTTGTAGTGTGCGTTTACAAACCCCCTAATTATCAGAACTTTTCTGTATTTGAGTCAATAATGGAAGATGTCCTTGCGAAACTGGCATCCAATAACAAAGCCGCAATTATTTGTGGTGATTTTAATATTAATATTTACTATATACAAATGATAATAATAATAAAAAAAAAGACAGGAGTTCATTGGGCATCGAAAAATTCGTCCGCATCGCTGTCAATGGGATAAGTGCCCAAAAGGCTGGCAGCATTGCCACGTTGGATGGCAATGCTTATTCTTTGGGCTAAAAATAGGCCAGCCCTCTGGTCACGCGAAGAGTCAACCAAACGCTTGGCGATATCGCGAAATATGCGATGAGCACTCGGACCCCAAGGCCCTAGAGTTTCAACCCCAAACGGCTCAAACATATAGCTCCCAATAAGGTTGTTATATTTGCGCCGTTTGAGGTTTTCTGCTCCTGCAGCAGCCGCCCCAGCACCGCCCGCCGTGCTAGGAAGATGGGATGGCGCGAGGGTGTCGACACAGGTTGCATCCCACACCAAAGGCCTACCCAACTTCCAAGGCATTATGGTCATTCCATCTGGCCTCTTCCCATCGTCACGTGCCAAGCCATTGGGTTCTAAAACAGCTGGCACTCCGGCGGTGACAAGAGCCCGACGGATGATGTCGTTAATGCTGGCGTGCCGTGCCATCCGACCAGCGCTCTTGCTGCAGGATAGGCCATGGTGTCCGAGGCAGTCGACTGCTTCACCGCATTGACAGCGATGTGGAGCTCCGCAAGGAGCGCCCAGACGCAAACATGTAACGAGCCGGAATGTGGTGTCACCCAGCATAGTGCCTATGCCCGAAATGCTGCCAGCCTTTTGGGCACTTATCCCATTGACAGCGATGCGGACGAATTTTTCGATGCCCAATGAACTCCTGTCTTTTTTTTTTAATTATTATTATCATTTGTATATAGTATATTTTGTAGTTTGTGTGTACATATGTAAGTAATTATAAATAAAAATCTGAAACATATTAATATTTTGGAAAATAATTTATATTGCAGTAGATTATTAATCCTTTTCAAATCGTTCAATTTATCTAATGTTTTTACAGAACCGACTAGAGTAACTCCAACTTCTGCTACTTGTATCGATAATGTCTTTTGCGATTGTGATTATTTAGATAAAGCCATCGTAAATTATCTGCCGTCTGATCATAGTGGAAAAACGGTAACTTTTAAGTTTAAAATACCTTTGCAAAAAGTGCAAATACAATTTAGACCAATAACGACGGGTAAACTAAAAATATTCAATAGAACTCTTAATAATAAGTTAAATGATCTGGACCATGATAATATGGGTGATGCAAATAAATTGTACGAGGATTTCTTTTCAGTAGTGCAGACTCAATTCAATAAAACTTTTGAAAAGAAAACAAAAAACATTTGCCCTAATTTTATATTTAGTGACTGGGCAACTAGAGGTATTAGGATAAGTAGGGCAAGACTGTTCGAACTGTATGGTCTTAAGCCTTACATCAATACTGAAAGGGGTTAGAAGATTTTTGTATGGAGGGTGGCCCTAAGGTCGGCCGCCATTTTGATTTTTTTTCAAAATCGCGGTGCACAACAAAAGTTATATATTTAGATAGAGGACGCTTATACAAACAAAAAATGTTATTTAACATAATATCCTAAAGCGTCAGGTTTCGGAGTTATTCACCGAAATATAAGTCGAAAACAACAAGGATTTTTTTGTTTTATTTCCCTCCAGGTAAGCATATTGAACTATTGGGGTAATAAAAACGTTATGAAACCTTTATGGAGAAGAAACAAATGAAGAATAGACATTTTTTAAATAAATAATTAAAAACGGCTATTTATAGTTCGTTTTTTAATCCCAGAGACTAATCTGACATTTAAGTCTTTTGTGTATTCGTTTTTTTTTTTAGTAGGTACCTATAGAACTTTGACATTACACTTGTCAGATTAGTCTCTGGGATTAAAAAACGAACTATAAATTCAAATTCAAAATTATTTATTCGGGACAACTAGGTCCATCGGTTAGTATACAAAAACTTAGAAACTATTGTTAGTACTTAAAATACAATAACAAAGAACAACACACATCCATCAATAAACATCACAACACAATTCACAAAAAAAAATCACAAAAAGCCCCAACAAGATAGCCAACAGCTATAGTTTTCAGGATGCTGTTGTGACTCCCCCGCACCCTCCTCATAAGAGACACGACTTTTTTCCGAATGACGGCATGAAAACCGTTAGTCGGAGAATGCGCGAACATCATTCTCGGAGGCACTGCAGAAACTAGGAAGTCCCAACACCATCCTGAAAATATTATTGTATTGGACGCGCAATGTGTCCAGGGATTTTTTGGTATAACTAACCTATAGACTACCCGTGTGCAGACCCTGACAATACGCTTTAAATAGTGTGATCTTGACTTGGTCCGTACAGCGGGCGAATCTACGGGCCAGCATGTTGCCACGGACTGACAGAGCCCTGCGCTCCCTCTCTATGGCAACATCATCCTTAAGGCCGTCGGTAAGGTAATGTCCAAGGTACTTAAACTGCGACACCCTATCCAAGTTTACACCATTCAAAGTAATGGATGGAACAGATTCAGGACACCTACTTGCGGCCTTAAAGACCATGTACTGACTTTTCTTTACATTGTAAATAAATTGCCGTGTTTAATTATTTATTTAAAAAACTGTCTATTCTTCATTTGTTTCTTCTCCATAAAGGTTACATAACGTTTCTATTACCTCAATAGTTCAATATGCTTACCTGGAGGGAAAAAATACAAAAAAAATCCTTGTTGTTTTCGACTTATATTTCAGTAACTCCGAAACCTGACGCTTTAGGATATTATGTTATATAACATTTTTTGTTTGTATAAGTGTCCTCTATCTAAATATATAACTTTTGTTGTGCACCGCGATTCTGAAAAAAAAATCAAAATGGCGGCTGATTTTAGGGCCAAAACCTTCAAACCCCTTTCAGCAAGTATGTTGCTACATAGGTATTCCAAATTTTTTAGAAATACTTGCAAAATAGCCAAAGCCCGGTACATTAGCAACAAAATCGAATCGGCAGAAAATAGAATAAAAACGGTTTGGAAAATTATAAATAACGAAACTAGTAGGAATAAAAAACGAAACACTGATTACACTTTGGAGACTTCACGTGGTGCCATAAGCTCTAACTTAGAAGTAGCTCAAGAATTTGTAAATTTCTTTACTAATATACCATTGAAAACGACGGAAGCCTTAAATTCCTCACCCGACGTATCAATTGATTTATTACGAGCGAACGTGCAAGCCTGCCCGGTTGAATTTCAATTTAAACATATTAACCCCGCAGTAGTAATAAAAGCTTTTAAGCAAATTAAGATCAAATTGACAGAAGATCTTTGGGGAATGTCCATTAAAGTGTGCACCTCCATAATTGAGTCTATTGCGCCTTACTTAGCCTTAGTATTTAATTCGTGTGTTGATCAAGGAGTCTTCCCCGATTTAATGAAATACAGTAAGGTAATACCACTTTACAAATCCGGGTACAGTAAAGACACTAATAATTATAGACCCGTATCCGTGTTGCCGGTTTTCAGCAAGGTGTTTGAAAAGATAACGTTCTGCATCGTTCTCACATGTATAATTTTTAACATGAATGATGTAACCAAGAATTTGTAACTATATTATTTTGATTTAAAAGTGTCCATGGAGTTTCTTGCCCGTTCTTCTCCATAGGTACCTACGCTTTGGAATGGGCAACTAGCTTCATCTTTCTGACTGACCGACCCTTTGACAATTCAAAAGTGCCTGTAATTGGTTTAATTGAAATAAATGCTTTGAGTTTGAGTTGAGTTTCCTTTTCTTGTTCTGCATTTGTTGAGTTTTTATTGTGTCTACTTTAAAACAGTTTTACTAGAAGGTGAAGCTCTGGTGGCCCAAAGGAACTAGGAGTAAAGTACGTCGAAATTGACTCATGTCGGAGTACCATTGTTGTCGAAGAAGCATGTCATCGAAGTCGCATCTTTTCCTAGTTAACTCATGTCGAAGAAACGCTTTGTCGGAATACAGTAGTGTCGGACTTATGGTATTTCGAACTAAAGTATTGTCGAAATGAAGATGTGTCGGAGTTCCATATTGTCGACATAAAATCTTGTCGTATTACAGTTTGTCGAAATTCAGTTGGTAAGTCCCGTCTCTTACGCTATGGTTTCCTAGAAGGACGGTGGCGGCAAAAATGACGTCACTGAAACGTTATTTATGACAGTAGGTAAGTTGGTGTTTTTTCCTAGAGGGCGGTTTTGATACCGTAAAGTCCTGCTGCCATCATGTTCATGACTGCTGCCGCATTGTCAGAATTGTCACGGTCCGTTAGTTTCTAATCGTACCCAGTAAACATCAAATTCAGTAAAAACGCGTTTCGGCGAGGAGAATTCAGCTCCGTTTCCCGCGCCCCGTCGCGTGGCGCGTTACAGCGCGTGCTCTGGCTTACGTTACGTTTACATCGCGCGTTCGTTGTAAGGCCTCAGAAGGCCTCAGAAGACGCAACTCCCTACTAGATTTCATTGACGACGACTCCCCTGCGATGCACCGCAGTCACAACCCGTGAACTAAAAATTCGAAGACATGTGACATCCACCAACCCGAACTGTGTCCGCGTGGAGCATTACGGCCCACACCGTCTCACACAGAGAGAAAGCCCGAGTCACAGCAGTGGCGATGCTACATAAAGTTCTTTGCACCGTATCTAGCGACATCTTTCCTTTCGTGAGCTCTCTAATGAGTATACTCGCCTGAGTCTTCCGCAATGCCGTTGGACATTCAAGGAACCCATGCTGTGGTGGTCTTAGCCCACAATGCTTCTGACATGCGGCAAACGTGTCCGGCCCAGTCCCATTTAAGCTTGGCTGCTTTATTTAGAAAATTCAAACCAAACAAAATTTGGTTTTGAAAACCCGGTCATGCCGCTTCTTGTCCCTAGCATTCAGTTGCTTTGTGGACGTTTTGGGGACGTTACAAGCTAATAATGTAACAACTCACCTACAATGCGCCGCAATAACAATCCACTTCATTAATATAACACTTGCAAAACACGCAAAAGACCACACTGTACTAGAGTTTCTGGTTACAGCGATGACGTAGGGGAACCTCTCCGCCAAATGCCAGCTGTGGCTGAGGTTGGTGTTGCTCAGAGATATAACATGCTGTACCACGCGGTGACGGGATTGACTATCAGTTTTCTCAGAGAGTTTGAGGCTATTGTCATTTTCAACCGATACAAAATTCACACACATTAAAATGACACCCAAAAATATTGTTGTGAGTACAGCAATGATTACTATTGTGGAATTATTAATACCAAGACGATTTCGGTTACCACAAGATTCGTTGTCGTCCATTTTGTTTTTGAATTTTGGACAATGTTCAACAACTTCATCTCTTCATTGCTAGGTTTTGTGAAACTACGCCACAATTTTATCAAGGGAATTATTTGCGGTTACACTTTACGATTTTACCGGTAGGTATTTTTCAGCTGAATTTGAAGTCTATCAAAAAGTACCTACTCTAACGACTTTCGATTTTGACAGGTTTTTACTCTCTGGTTGTCTGGGTTTGGGTGCGTTCGTTTGGCCGTCATAGAGTTTGTTTACCTACATGATCTACACCAATCCCAATCCACATTATTATCTCTATAGAGGCAAAGTTTGTAAATCTTAACGTAGGACTTAGGTAGTAGGTAATCTTTGGAAGTACCGATCCGATTTCGAAACTCCATTCACTGGCAGCAAGCTATACATTATTGCCGAGTGGACCACAACGCGGGTGAAGTCGCGGGCAGAAACTAGTATTATCTGTCAAGCTCCGCTAATGAGACACAATTGATTTTCTATTGTTTGGTCACCGATCGGTGTCCCGCGGTCCTTGAGCGGTTAAATATGTTTATTTTAAAATATTTTTTATGAAAGTTTCAGCTTTCTGCCCTGGTAGACCAAAATCTGACAAATCAATCTCTTAAAGTGCCGAGCCGGCAGATTTTCTCGATTTTTGACGATCGTTATTGTCGGTCAATATGCTGGATAGATGCATATGAAAGAGAAGGGTGTGAAAGAGAAGGGTGTGAATGATAGCGTGACGGTTGATGGGGAGAATGGAAGAAGAAAACGTGTTGCGCCGACGCCAAGTAACATGGGACCAGGGCAGGAAGATGATGATGCGGTTTTGACGATTTAAAGGTATCGTGTCAAATCGGAAAGGGATTGGCACCGTATCGACTATCGCCTCGCCATCAAACAGGCGTCAACCTAACGTAAGCACGTAACCAAGGCGGACCGCTGGTTGATGGTGCAGCAAGCAGGCCGAAGGGGTGAGAGGGGCAAGGGTGGACGAAGAGATGTAAGCTCGGGTACGGAGAGACGTAAGCGCGGGGACGACGAGCCGTAAGCGCGGGGACGACAAGCCTTAACGCACCGCACCGCGGTTCGTGAGCTTGTCCGCTTGTCCCGAGTTGAGGTGATTACGTTACGACTTAGATTAGTGTGCGTTGCAGTAGGGAGTTTCATACAAATAATACTGAACTGCTCGAGTTGATACGGTGCCGATCACTTTCCGCTTTGATACGTGTGCTACAACCTTTAAAGAACTGTCCGTTGTTCGGTTTTATCAAACTCAAACTCAAACTCAACTCAAAGCATTTATTTCAATTAAACCAATTACTGGCACTTTTGAAATGTCAAGGGGTCGGTCAGTCAGAAAGATGAAGCTAGTTGCCCATTCCAAAGAGTAGGTACCTATGGAGAAGAACGGGCAAGAAACTCCATGGACACTCTTTTAAATCAAAATAATATGGTTACAAAGTCTTGGTTACATCATTCATGTTAAAAATTATACATGTGAGAACGATGCAGAACGTTAAAAGCGTCCATAATGAGAAGATGAGAAAAAACAATTCAAATATTAAATTAAAATAAGCCGTGGCAGCAAAGAGATGACCAGTCCCTACTGACTGACGGCGCCCGTTCACGAACATGACGCATGTATTAGCACCATTCAGCTCAACCATTTTGAAGGGAGCTAAATGATCCAACACATGCGCCACCATCAGCGAGACATTTGAGTGAGCATGACATAGGTACTCTCAGCCGCCAGAGCACATTCAAGTCAATGAAAGACGTACCCAGTAAATGGTAGCTTTATAGTATGTACATAGTACTCACACATGTGCTATGCAATTATACAATACAAGGAGATTGAATTTATATAATGCAAAAATAGTATTTTAAAATCTTCAGCAGCTCCAACAGTAGGTATTTTCCAATGCTAATCAATTTATTTGTGCGTCCTTATGGAGCAGGACCAGCATTTAGCCAAGCATTTTTATCAGTGATGTAATCCCCCAATTTATAATATGCCTGGCTGCATAGTGTGCGTTTTATACAAGATTTAAATTTCGTTTCATTCAGTTCAAGTATGTGGGTAGGTATTTTATTGTAACATTTTAGACAGTAGCCCATGAAAGATGAGTCTACTTTAGCCAGCCTGAAACCTGGTTGAACTAATTGGTCCCTATTTCTAGTGATATAATTGTGTCTTTCACCTCTTTTATTTACTAAAAAGATGCAGGTTTTTCCTTACGTACATGATATTTTCATAGATATATTGACAAGGTACCGTCATGATATTAATATCTTTAAACAGTTTCCTTAGTTATCGATCGTTATACTCGTACTTTCGCCTGTTAACGATCGACAATTCTTTAAGAATAGGATTAAAACCGAGCATCACTTGTTGGTTGATCGATCGACAAAAATGATCCACAGTTATTCTACACTGTCCCACTGCAGAGCAAAGGCCTCCCCCAAATCCTTCCAAGCATCCTTTTCCAGAGCTACCTCGAATCTTACCACCTCTTCCTGGCCCGGCCTCGCGGCGCCGTGAATCCACAGGCACCCACTAGACACTATTGCCCAGCGGTCACTGCGCATGCGGTTGACGTGGACTGTCCAATCCCATTTCAGCTTAAAAAAGTATACATGCATAATGTTAGCTTAATCGTAACTTTAAAATCATTGCATTGTATAAGTTTGCATGTTTATTTGTATTAAGATCTTGAGCAGTCGTTAAGGCTTGTCAGAAGTTAGAAGGATTGAAAAGCAGTCTTAGCCTAACTAAGGGGTATTGTGTTACCCAGTAACTGGGTTGTGGAGGTCAGATAGGCAGTCGCTCCATGTAACACGGGTATTCAGCTGCATCCGGTTATAGGAGCTGTTCCAACATAGTTTGGTTATGTTGGGGTGCCGGGTAAAGCCTAGGCAATCTGAGGGAGTATTTTCTTTTCACTTAAAACAGCGTAGAAAATCAATTTGTATTAGATTTATGACATTTTGAATATACAACTTTTTCATCACCTCATTTGCGAACCGCAATGAAAAACAAAATGTCACACACCATGTTATATTATACCTTACTATATTGTCACAAGGTTAAATATTGCTAGATAAATCACTTGGATAGAGTGTCAAGGTAATATAAACTTTATTCCCTGTAGATGAAGTAGAAAATAGATTGGATGTTGTGTCCGAGGGGTCTTAGAACATTACTTTATGAGCCGAAGAAAATCGATTTGGGGATGAGTTTGGATGTTATGGTAACCTCATTAAATCAGTATTTTTTAAATATTTTGACTAAGTAGGTGCTTATACTTGAACAAGCGACCCGTCCCTACTCCGCAAGGTTTTTACGGCTTGACAAATTATCAGGATTTCAGTATTACATGTAAGTTTAATATTGGAGGGGCATGTGGCTAATGGTGGTAAAGGTGTATGTAATGATCAAAGGCTTTGTCATATTATATTACTAGCAGAGTAGCAGCGCCCCGCGAATTCACCCGCATAAGTTTCCCGTGGGAATATCGGGATAAAAACTATCCTATGTCTTTTCCCGGGGCTCAAAGTTTGGGTCTCGGGGAAGGACATAGGACAGTTTTTATAGAGATAGTTTAAAACTGTCTCCAACTATCTCCATAAGTACCAAATTTCATCTAAATCGGTTCAGTGGTTTAAGCGTGAAAAGGTAACAGACAGACACACTTTCGCATTTAAAATATTAGTATGGATATTATATTATAATACACTTGCTTCTGCCCGCGACTTTGTTCGCATGAAATATCTTGTTATAAGGCCATATCCTAAGGCACTCGGCATTAGTGAAAGAATTTTCGGAATCGGATCAGTACTTACTTAGTTCCGAAGATTTCCCCCTAGGTACCTACATGCTTACAAATGTTACCCCTTCGTAATCACACTAATATTATAAAGGCGATAGTTTGTGAGTGTGTGTGTGTGTGTTTATATGTTTGTTACTACTTCACGCTCAAACGGCTGGACCAATTTATCATAAAATTTCGTATGGAGGTAGCTGACACCCTGGATTAACATACAGGGTGTTACGGAAAGGGTATATCAATACAAACGGGTTGAAGAGTGAATCTGGTCTAGAATCTCTGTACAAAATTTCAGCTCAAAAGGATTAACCTGCACTGGCGCGCGGCGGCGTGATGTGCGTGTACTAGGCGCACAGACACACTACAGATAATGGATAATGACCCTCGTAGTGCTTTTAAATCGTAGTGCTTTGACACGTTTGTTATTATTTTAATTTAATAAACTCTCGAAATAAAAAATATTAAGCATTTTCAAAGTTAGGTACTGCTTTTGAGCTGAAATTTTGTACAGAGATTCTAGACCAGATACACTCTTCAACCCGTTTGTATTGATATACCCTTTCCGTAACACCCTGTATAGGCTACTTTTTATCCCGATATTCCCACGGGATCGACATTTACGCGGGTGAAACCGCGGGGCGCAGCTAGTATTATTATAAAGAAGTATAAACTAGAGCAAAATGTGTCAAAAAATAATTTAAAAAGAGAGCTTCCAGAAACTCGTTAATTATCTCCAAGGTCATTGCCCCGACTGACCGCTGTCTTATCAAATTATCAGTTAACTGCAGTGTCCAATTTTATTGCTCATTATCACAATGACGTCACCACATGGCGAAGTTTCGAAGTTTATACGCAGAGGGAGAGAGGGAGACATGCGATATCTGGAATCGAATCTGAGACTTTATGGTCATCTCATTAGGAATATTTTTGTTTTTGATTGTTTTGATACAATTTGCGACAGCTCCTCAATCCATACGGACACGATTTAAAGACTAATTTTTACATTCACAACTTTAATAAAAGCATATTCAATACAACCATTGCGACAGCTCCTCAATCCATACGGAACTCAAACTCAAAGCATTTATTTCAATTAAACCATTACAGGCACTTTTGAATTGTCAAAATTAAGTAGTCGGTCAGTTGGTCAGAAAGTTGAAGCTAGGTGCCCATTCCAAAGCATAGATCTGTATGGAGAAGAACGGGCAAGAAACTCCATGGACACTCTTTTTAAATCAAGATATTACAAAATCCTGGGTACATTATTCTTGTTGCTTCTATATGTGAGAACAATGTAAAAAAACACACAAATGAAGAAACAATACAAGAAATAAGATTAAAAATAAGCCTTGGCAGTTAAGAGATGACCAGTCTCAACCGACGGCGTCCGTTCACGAACATGACGCATGGATCAGCACCATCCAGCTCAACCATTTTGTAGGGAACCGAATGATCCAACACACGCGCCACCATCAGTGAGACATTTAAGTGAGCATGACACATTCTCAACTGCCATGCTCTTTCAAGTCAACATCAAAAAATCATAATAAACGGATCCATGGTTCTTACATTTACAAAATTGAAAAAATGCTTCTAAATGATACAAAACTATAGATTGCAATTTATTTAAGAGATGAATAAAATTTTTAATACCAAACAGGAAAAGGTGTTTAGTATTGCAGCATTAAACAATTAAAACATGATTGAATAAAATAAAAATAAATATTAAGATCGTAATGTCAGAAACACTAAAAAAGAAAAAGGGAAGCATCTCTTCCAAATATTGAAATTTTAACTAGTGAGCTCAAGGGCCTGTGGAGCAGGACCAGCATTTAGCCAAGCATTTTTATCTGCAATATAATCATCCAACTTATAATATGCTTGTCTACATAGTGTGCGTTTAATGCATGTTTTAAATTTCTTCTCGTTTAGTTGAAGACGGACACGATTTAAAGACTAATTTTCACATTCACAACTTTAATAAAAGCATATTCAATACAACCATAAAGTATTATGCGAATTTGGCCGTGCCATCCAACTTTCGTGTCATACGGCTCGGAATAATAATAATAATCCATTTATATCAGGCGACGCAGGCCCATAGATAAATACCTTAACCTAAACATACATATTTTAATTATAAAAACTAACTATTGTGCACGAAGTGTCGGCGTCAAAGTCAAAGTCAAAGCATTTATTTCAAATAGGCACATAAAAGGCACTTTTGAACGTCAAAAATTATCTTAAAATAGAATTGATTCTAGTCGCCCATTAAAAAAGGTAGTTTTCGTATGGAGAAGAACGGGCAAGAAACTCCACCGTTACTCTTTTAAAATGTTTTAGGTACAATATTTTGCATGGGTACATTAATTATATAATAACATGTGAGGACGATGCACCCACAATAAAATTACTATACCACAATAGGTAAAAGAATTAAAAACGAAACCATGACATATAAATTAATTATCTGATAGATACAAATGGTGCTCACATATTTACAAACATGGTACAAGCAAAACGATTTTAATTAAAAGACAAAATACAAGTAATAAGTCAGGGTGTGAGTAATAAATGTAAAAAAAAAGAATAAAAAAATTTACAATATTAAATTAGCAACCAGTTTGATTTTGTCTAGACTCTAGATTGTCCTATGGAGCAGGACCAGCATGTTTCCAAGCGTTCTTATCTTGGATATAATCTTCTAATTTATAGTATGCTTGTTTACAAAGTGTACGTTTAATGTGAGTTTTAAATTTTCTTTCATTTAATTGCAATATATCACAAGGTATTTTATTGTAACATTTAACACAGTACCCCATAAAAGATGTATGTACTTTGGCTAATCTGAAAAATGGTTGATGTATTTTATCTTTATTTCTTGTATTAAAGTTATGTCTATCGCTTATTTTATTAAAAAGGTGTAGATTTTTTCTTACATACATAATATTTTCATTAATGAATTGGCAAGGTACCGTCATAATATTAATCCTTTTAAATAGTTCCCTGAGAGATTCGCGGCGACGTAGATTATAAATGGCTCTGACAGCTCTCTTTTGCAAAATAAAGATGGATTCAATGTCAGCAGCTCGACCCCATAGTAAAATGCCGTACGACATAATGCTGTGAAAGTAGCTAAAATAGACTAAACGCGCGGTTTCTACATCTGTTAACTGTCTTATCTTCCTAACAGCATAAGCGGCCGAGCTAAGCCGCCCCGCAAGAGATGTTATGTGAGGTCTCCATTGTAATTTCTCGTCTAGCGTGATTCCCAGGAAAACCGTTTGATCAACAAATTCTAGTTTCTCTCCATTCAGTATGATGTCACATTCGCTACTTCTAACATTTGGTAATTTAAATCTAATGCATTTGGTTTTCTTTTCATTTAGTACCAAATTATTTACCGTAAACCAATCTTGGACCTGAAGAATAGAGTTATTCACATCGTCAAGATTTTGTGCCCGTCTGTCTATCTTAAAGATCAATGATGTGTCATCTGCAAATAACACCATCTTCGGTTGATTTTGAAGTAATTGTGGTAAATCATTAATGTAAACTAAAAAGAGGAATGGACCCAATATCGAACCTTGAGGAACGCCCATTGCCATTTCAGACCCCAATGAGTTTACGCCGTTTACTTGAACTTTAAGCTTTCTATCTTTTAGATACGACTTTAGTAAATCAAGAGCTAAATTCCTAATCCCATAGTGCTCAAGTTTCAGCAGAAATGTCTCATGGTTGACGCAATCGAACGCCTTTGAGAGGTCGCAAAAGATTCCAATGGCATCTTGTGCTTCCTCCCAGGCGTTAAAAATGTTCTTTATTAGGGTGACACCGGCGTCAGTGGTACAACGCCCTTTGGTGAAACCGTACTGTTGTTCATGAAAGATGGAATTTTTATTAAAGTGGCGTAACATTTGATTGAGCATAAACTTTTCAAACACCTTACTGAGAACTGGCAGAATTGACACAGGCCTATAATTGTTGGGTTCTTTACTATCACCGGCTTTGAATAAAGGTACTACTTTACTGTGTTTCATGAGATCCGGAAAGACTCCTTGGTCTATACTGATGTTAAATATGAAAGCTAAATAGGGCGCAATCGTTTCAATGATAGATCTACAAACTTTTACAGACATTCCCCAGAGATCTTCTGTTGATTTAATTTTAAGATCTTTAAAAGCTTTTATAACAGCCTGGGGGTTTGTATGTTGAAAACTAAACTCCGAGGGGCATGGCTTAACATTCTTTCTAAGTAAATCAGCAGAACGCGCGGGTGAGGAATTTAAAGCTTCAGTAGTTTTAATGGGAATATTAGCAAAAAAGTTTTCAAATTCCTGAGCAATTTCTACATCTGAGTTTATGGGGCCATGTGCAGTTTCTAAATTAAATTCAGTATTACGCTGTTTTTTCCTACCTGTTTCATTATTTATTATTTGCCAGGTAGTTTTTATTTTATCATCGGCTGATTTTATTTTATTGCTAATATAAAGAGCTTTAGCTATTTTGCATACACTTTTAAAAGTCTTAGAATATGTTGCAACATACTGATGAAAGCTTGTGTTATTCATATGTTGCTTTAGGCCATAAAGTTCAAAAAGGTTTTCCCTGCTTTTACGAATACCTGGAGTCGCCCAATCACTAAATAAGAACTTTGTGTAAATACTTTTAGTCTTCAGTGGGAAAGTGTCATTAAATTGCGTGTTTAATAGTGAAAAGAACTCGGCGTAGAACTCATTCGGGTCACATAAATTATTAAAACTCTGAACACATAATTTACTTGCCAAAGAATTATTTAATTTGTCTAAATTTTTAGATGTAATTGGCCTAAACCTTATTAGAGTTTTTTGTAAAGGCATGTAGGAGCAAAATGTTATTGTTTGTCCGCTGTGATCAGATGGCAACTTATTTACAATTTTGTTTGTGTAAATAATCACAGTTACAGAAAATATTATCTATACAAGTGGCAGAGGAAGCTGTCACTCGGGTGGGTTCAATAAAAACATTTGACAAGTCAAATGACCTAAAAAGACTTAATAATCTCATAGTATTTGAGTTATTTTCTAATAAATAAATATTAAAATCGCCACATATGATTATTGACATACTACTAGCAGAAAGTTTCTTTAGCACATCTTCCATTACAGAATCAAACACAGATAGATTCTGGTAACTTGGAGGTCTGTATACGCATACTATTACATGCTTATCGAGCTCAACACAGGACAATTCAATGGTGTGTTCAACAGACAGCCCGACGATGTCTTTTCGTTCCTTTGATTTAACAGAATTTTTAACTAATATTAATGATCCACCATGTATCATACATGTTCGGCTGAAATGGCTAACTACACAATAATTTTCATAGTTAATTGACATTACTTGATGAGCTTTTAACCAATGTTCTTTTAAACAAATGACATCAAACTTGGTTTTTTCTAAAAACAATTCTATTTCCAGTAATTTAGAAGAGCAACCTTGAATATTTTGGTTAAATAATTTTAAAACATGTTGCCCTCCCTTTGGTTTTTTATTATTCTGAGTAATATTGCCAGAAGATACCTTTTTATTATTCTCTAATAGTAATAGGTTATTTGAAGGGGTAACTTCTGTTGTCTTACTGACTAGTTTAAAGAGTTATCCGGAGAGACCTCCACAACTACGACTGAAGTGTCTAGGAAGCCCGTATGAGTTCCAGCAGGAAGAGAATACCCTATCTGACTGGTAGTGGCCTCCAAAGATGTTGCTATTGTAGGTGGACCCTCCTTCGTACAACATGAAGCTTCACAATTAATCATCACTATGTTGTTAGTATGACTAGACAACACAGACTCGTCCCTAACACTAGAATTTGTTATATTAGCTATAACACCGTTAATATTATACAGGGTGAAATTGAACACATGCGACAAATCGAAATGGGAGATTATACTCATCATTATGAACAACTTTTACTATGGGACCAAACCTGAAATCGCGAAAAAAAAATCAGCTGTTCCCTACATTTTGGCGAGTTATGCGAACATAAATGTAGGGAACAGCTGATTTTTTTTTCGTGATTTCAGGTTTGGTCCCATAGTAAAAGTTGTTCATAATGACGAGTACAATCTCCCGTTTCGATTTGTCGCATGTGTTCAATTTCACCCTGTATATGCTATCAACATAGCAATCATATGTCTACATTCCCAAGACAGAGATAAAGTTCTCTGAGTTAACTTAAAACCACTAACAAACTTATTAGTGTCAAAAAACAATAATTTGTCACTATGATAACATGTCAGCATGTGAATAGTGTTATTCAACTTATATATATATTTATTCTCATCTTCTGATAGAGTATCAGAGTAAGGTAAAGCACACAACATTAGCTTACCTATGTTTAACTTTAATAAGGTGTTCACACCATCCACTATGTCCTCTCTGGTAATACCAGTACTTTTACCTAGTAGCAAAACCATTGTAGAATAATTGTCTAGGTTTGTGTTTGCAATTCTTTTAATCATTTGTTTAAAACTTATGTTATGATAGCAATGATTGGTAAAACTATGGCTAAGGTAATTAAGTAATATTTTTCCAAAGCCTGAACCTACTTCGTCACAAAAAAAAATTGATTTATTATTCTGTGTACTAACACAGGACTCTGCTGGAAGAGCCAACACCGGTGGAGACAAGTCACTCTGAGGCTGAGGAGGTGGTGGTTGGTTGGCACAGCTGCATGAGAGATTATTAGTCAGAAACACATAACTCTCAGCATTGCACTTCACCAACTCCAGTAGTTCCCCAGCCTCAAATAATCGCTCACTTAGTTGTTGTTGTGAAGTCTCATATTTCTCAAAAATATCCTTCAGCAAGTGCTCCTTGTGTATTATATCATTGTATAGGAGCTTTGTATCAATGTCATATTTTTCCCTACATTCATCTAACTCAACAATACAACTATTTAAACTTTTAGAAAGGATAACACGTTCCCTTCTAAGGGAAATATTTAATTTTAAAAGATTTTGTTTCTTAATTGCTCTCTGTGACCGTTTAATTAATTTCTTAATTTTAATATATTTCTTTAGTTTATTATGACTCATAACAATTGGACACAATGGTATGGTATCATCACCAGTCAAATCTATTGTTACAGCTGGCTGACACATTGATTTTGACTTACTACCTACCAGTCGATAAAATAGGTTATCGGTGTTAGCAACCTGTTCACTGACCTTAACAGACTCTGAGAGAGATAGGGCCTTATGGGCATCACATAATTGCTGTTGAAGTTCTGCAATATGGTTCAAAGCCAGTTCGTGGGTGTCACTACACTCTTGAAACGTTGACACTTGATGTTGTAGTCGACTATACTGGTCGGTTAAGTCCATGTGTTGAATGTGTAGCTCAGCCAGCTCATTCATTCAGCGTCGTGTTGCGCTGCGTGGTGTCGCGTAACCTTCCACGAAAACGTCGGTACGCTACACCTGTCGGCCAAAACTCTTCCTTCATGAAGGTTTCCAGGTACTGAGTTGGAACCCTCACCACAAAC
This sequence comes from Amphipoea lucens, assembly GCA_947508005.1. Lineage (NCBI taxonomy): Eukaryota > Metazoa > Arthropoda > Insecta > Lepidoptera > Noctuidae > Amphipoea > Amphipoea lucens. The sequence goes on along the minus strand of OX382382.1, from coordinate 664,081 downwards.
GATTTGAAGTTTGAGTTGTGGCGCGATTCCAACTTCTCTACTCTCAAGGTCCATTTGGTCCTGCTTCTGATTTATTCCACGATGTCTTCAGCCACCGTGGAGTGAAGTAAATACCGTAATACTGTGAGTGAATACTGGGTACTAAGTAAAAAAGACAAGAACTCTCTGTTAGTATTCGAACGGATAAACTCTCAGGCGCATATTAGGTGCAGCGCTGGAAAACGAGCAATGGCGATCGCTGTACAACCATGAGCTCTACGAGGTGTACGACCAGACTATTGTTATTAAAACCATCAAAATACCATCAACTCGTGTCCAAGAGCACGCCCATTCAAACTCAAACTCAAAGCATTTATTTAAATTAAACCGATTACAGGCACTTTTGAATTGTCAAAGGGTCGGTCAGTCAGAAATATGAAGCTAGTTGCCCATTCCAAAGCGTAGGTAACTATGGAGAAGAACGGGCAAGGAACTTCATGGACACTCTTTTAAATCAAAATAATATGGTTACAAAGTCTTGGTTACATCATTCATCGTGAGAACGATGCAGAACGTTAAAAGCGTCCATAATGAAGAATTAAATAAAAAACAATAAGGATACCTTCGATGGGCAGGACATGTCGCTAGAATGGACGACATCAGAGCACTCTAAAGTTTACTGGATAGTAAACCTATTGGCCGGAGCAGTCGAGGGCGGCCCAAATGGATATCGTTAACCAAGATTTAGGAACTGTTGGAGTAACAAATTGGAGAGGATAAACCGGAAATATGTCACTTTGGAGAAATAATCGACCAAGCTTAGGCTCACCCGCGGTTGTAAAGCTTTCGATGATGATGATCCAACTTTGGAGCTGTATTAAACGAAGCATCGTTAAAATAATCCAACAATCACATCACATCACATCACACTATCACACTAATATTATAAAGGCGAAAGTTTGTGAGTGTGTGTGTGTGTGTTTATTTGTTTGTTACTTCTTCACGCTCAAACGGCTGGACCAGTTTTGATAAAATTTTGTATGGAGGTAGCTGACACCCTGGATTAACATATAGGCTACTTTTTATCCCGATATTCCCACGGGATCGACATTTACGCGGGTGCACAGCTAGTTCCAAAATAAAGTACTCAGGGATGCTGTATTTGCAGCATGGTACATTAGAAATGACGACCTTCAGCGTGACGTAAAAATTGAACTCGTCACCACCATCATCCAAAACCTTGCTGGCGCCCGCGAACACAGACTTCGCCAACGTGAATGCGCATGCACCCTCACTCACACACACACCCTCACACACCCACACACCCTCACACATCCACATACACACACACACATATTTTAGTTTATTATTATTATTATTATTTTCCTTAATTTTTTTATTTTTATTGGTATGTTTTGGTACACCACTTTGCCATTTATAATTTGGCATTGAAGAGCGGGGCCTCCTAGCACAGGTATATCTTTACTTAAAAGGAGGTCCCTATGTAAGATCACTGTAAAAGTTGTACATGTTACTGAAATAAACTTTTTGTTTTTTTTTTTTGAATGTCGAGGCAATTCAGCTGCGAGACAACACGGACATAGTCAAATAAATAAATAAAGTCCTCCTGACTGAATTACGACCATGGCGACCAATCTCGGAGACCAGTCCTCGGCGCGGGAGACATTATAGTCGACAATAGTGTGCGCAGACACAGGTGCACTGTCTCTTTTCTCACTCTCATAGTCCGATGTCGTTCCGCCACGCAATACGACACGACCGGAGGGAGATCAGAAGCAGGACCAACGCGACGGCTTTACGTGCTTTCTAATGAGACACGGGGGTATCACACCGCCAACTTCTAAACTAAGAAATTCCTAATGGAAAAACCCAATGATACTTTGCCCGATCCGAGAATCGAACCAAGGTCCCCACGCTCAGCAGTCGGGCTTGCAACCACGAGTCCAACGAGGCAGTCTATCTATTAATTATATATAAATAACATCACCCTTCAGGGATTTGATGGGTTAGAACCTGCCTCATAGTACACCCACATGTCGCCAGTTATGTTTAAGGCCCATGTAATAGGGGACGAGCCTCTTGCCATCAACCGGACACAAATCCAGACTCCGGGTAGCTACTGAGAAATTCCAGATGGAAAAAACCAGTAACACTGCCCGACCCGGGAATCGAACCCAGGAGCATACTCTGCAGTAGCGCTTGCGACCACTACACCAACGAGGCAAAAAAAAAACATAAGTACATACATACATAAACTCACGCAATATACTCGTACTAGCTTCTGCCCGCGACTTCGTCCGCGGGAAATTTGACCTTCCCCCCATTCATTCTCTTAGGGGTGGAATTTCGAAAAACCCTTTCTTAGTGGATACCTACTCTGCACTAAGGACACACCCTCCAAACATGTCTCTAGGACCAGCGGTTTAGGCTGTGCGTTGATATATCAGTCAGTCAGTCAGGACTTTGAAATTGAGTTTTATATGTATAGATGACAATGACCTCCACGCGGGCACAGCCGCAGGTAAATGACAGTATTAAATAAACCCTTGTCGAAAGCTTTTCGGTTGCGCAACAGCTAGGTATCAAGTTAAACCCCTTGTTTGTTTGTTTGTCTGTCAACGTGTCTGGTTACACCCACTTGGAGAGTTACACAAAGTAACGTTATCGTGGCGAATTGATAGAAAGACAAAGAGTTAGACAAAGAAAATAATAACATAGATTACATAACGCTTGTAAATTCCTGAAGGCTTAGGCAGAGGTGTATGTACAGACGCCAGCACATCAGCCTACTACAACCTGTCAAATTTCTTTAATAGATTTTCAACTTTATCACCAAAGCATAAGGTTCAAAGTTGATTGGGAAAATTTGACAGTTTCGGGTAGGTTGATGTGCTGGCGTCTGTACCTTATCATATTATAGAGATTGGCCCCGTTTCTTTACGTTAGGTCGTATTCGCCGTGTGTAGGCACGGTCGTCAGTGCTGTATGGATCACTAAGGAAGTTTGTTAACTGACACGTGTTTTCTAAAGAAAAAATATTACTGTAAAGAAACTTTCTATTTCCTCATAAGTCCGGTCCAGCAACCATTGTTTTAGTGGCATAATGAAAGCTTCAAGGTTCGTAGTATAATGTGAAATACCACAAAAATATGTACTTGCATCTACATAAACAAAATGTTATAATTTTGACCGTAACATAAAACAAAATGGACTATATTGTTGTCCGAAGTGAATGAATAAATAAATAAAACTGCGTAGCCCTCCGTAGCGACCGCGTAGCCGTAGCAAAGTGACAGCTACGGCGTAGCGGATGGCGTTGCGGGACGTTTTCGAGTTGTTGTTAGGTATTTTTTGAGGTTGTTTTTCGATTTAAGTTACGGAGTTTAGAGTCACAAATCCTCTATGAAATTAATTCTGTTACGTTAAATAATTTTGACTAAAATTATAATCGATCGAACCGAGCGGCTGTTATTATTTAGTGACATGTAATTGGGGGCAGATACCTTTTTCGTGGGGAAACCTTCAAAAGACCTCATTAAAACCACCCCGGTGATCACCATCAGCACATAGGGGTGGTCCCGGTTCCTCTTAAAAGACCAATTCCAGATACCCCCCGTGCAACGCCTGTAAGGCACAACCCTGGGGAGACTGTGTTCTGAGAGGCCTCCCCTGAGCCTCGGTATGCACGGCAGAACGCGACCACTGTGCCACCGTCTTCCCTGGAGTCACTTGGTGGGCGGACAGAGTCCCACTCTGTGCGCTCGCGACACCAAAGGTCTACCTACCTTGATTGGTAAGCGGATTTCGGCATAATAGGCGCCAAGGCGGTTACCACCCCGACGCCTCCTTCTCCGAGCGGGATCAGCCCTCTCCCGATCCCGCTCGGCGGCCTCCTTCTTAACCATCACGGTCTCACAGAAGGAGGCTACTGCGGCGTCAGGTATTGTACCCGGCACATGCTGAGCTGGACTCCCCCTGGTGCAACCATGAGACACACACCGCCCAGTAGTGATCGACCGTTATAAATGTCATATGAGGTGTCTATGGGTCAATTTATCTTTTTAATCTTTGCTTTTTTTTTATTTACTCACCTTTTTTGATGTTTTTTAAATGCCTGTATTGTGTCTTTTGTTGCCCTAATTAAACGTTTTATCTATCTATCTCAATTCTCTGTCTTTGACAGCATAGCCCTCACTACTGCGGGCAGAGACAGGTGTCGCCCGATCCTGGCAACCAGGAGCCGCCGCTCGGATCCTCTCAGATACCCACATTCATTCCATTACCCATTTAATTCCTTAATGACGAAACATTTTAAAATAATCAAATCACTTTGCGCCTAATCAAATGCAACTGCACATAAATATCAGTTAACTGGAGAGCTCTCACTCATAGCGGTTAACTTGCAAGTTTATGTCGGAGGGTCTGCTGTGATCAATGGGGTAACAAAAAATAACTTAGTTAAATTGAATTGGAATACGGTACTTTTGATACGGTTACTCACATAAAGAGCAGGACATGGGAGAGCAGTGGTGGCCCAGCCCCGACTTACGAGTTGTAGGTCGTAGGTTCGAACCCAGACAGATGCGTTACTTTGTGTAAGTTACTTCGTCACCACTGTGCTTGAAACAGTGAAGGAAAACATTGTGAGGAAACCGGAATGTCCTAGAGCCAAACATTCGGAGACATATGACATCTACTAACCCGCACTGGGCCCGCGTGGTGGATTACGGCCCACTCCCACTCACAGAGAGGAGGCCTCTGTCCCAGCAGTGAGAACTTTATCTGTAATGGTCCCATTGCTGGGACACAGCGTGCATTGGTTTTCAGAATAGGTAGGCACTAGGCCGGGTCTAGTCTAGGCAAACGCGGTCACTTATCAGAAAAATGTGAGGTCAAAAGTGGGGTTATTTGAGTAGGCATGCCTACTTAAGGGTGATAAATTGCAAAGGTCGAACGTCATGGTATTACGCGTGAGACGTACGTATTTTTAATTTTGTCGTATTAACTTGAACGAGTAAAGACCAATGACAATGTGCGAATAGTACGGGAGCCGAGTAGGCCGTCCGGCGACTGCCTACTGCCGCGCGTGTTTGTATGAAGATTTTGTTTTTTGTTAGGTATGATAAATTAGCGACTTTCTTAATTGTGAGGCACACACTAAAATGTAATTGACAGGCTTATGTTGATATATCGAGGTAGGCATTGCTTATATGCCTATATGCAATGCACGCCACTGGCTACTAGGCTGATTATGTTTATGATTATGACTCACATAAGTTTGAATAGGGACTGCCTCGTTGGTCTAGTGGTTGCTGTGCATGTGGTCTTGGAGTCGAGTCTCAGGTCGGGCAAAGTGTTATTGGGTCTTTTCATCAGAACAGCATTTTTTTTAATTAGCCGACGAATCATTTCAATGGTTCAGAATCATCGGCCTAATTGCGTAACACACTATCAGTAGCAATGGGTTTCATTTTGACAGTTCAACAACATTCATTGCGTTATCTACGTTGTTGAGCAGTCACATTTTTCGAACATATGAAGCAATGGATTAGCTCCTTCAAAATGATTCAGATTAGGGTTCATGTTCTGAATCCCGTACGCAAAATACGCGCATTGACGTGGAGTTGCGGACACCAGCCCGTATTACCTACGTTTTGAATTCATGGGCCACATGTAGGTTGTGCGTAGATGTCATTCTCACCCTGTTTAAAATCTAAACCATATATTATTGTCATAAAAATAATAAAATAATAACTATTCATAAAAAAAAAAACATTTACAGAATGAAATTAAATTCAAGGGCATCCATTTAAGGGGTCATTGTACTCATCATTATGAACAACTTTTACTATGGGAGTAAACCTATAATCGCGAAAAAAAATCAGCTGTTCCCAGTGTCGTCCATTGGTTTTCAGAATAGGTAGGCACTAGGCCGGGTCTAGTCTAGGCAGACGCGGTCACTAATCAGAAAAATTAACGTGTGGTCAGGGGACCCCCGGCAGGAACTAAATTCAAAGTGAAAATAATTTAATGACTTTCTCTTGTGAGGCACACACACTAAAATGTAATTGACAGGCTTATGTTGATATATCGAGGTAGGCACTGCTTATATGCCTATATGCAATGCACGCCACTAGCTGTTCCTAGCATTTATGTTCACATATAACTCGTAAAAATGTAGGTAATAGCATATTTTTTTTACTGTTGTCGTTAGGATGATTCGATCGACTTTCAAATCTACTTAAATGCTTCAACATGCCGCTAACCATATTTCTATAGCCATATATCACAATTAGTGCGGCCCCCGACCCTCCCGGACAGACAGACGGACGGAGTAGCGAGTTAGCGACGAATCGCGAGGGCAGCCATGCGTGGACGGTGGAGCGGGCCGAGTGGGGAACAGAAACGCGATTGTAACTTGTAAAATACATATAAGTTATGATGGGAAGAGACCAGACGGCATGACGTTGTTGCCTTGGAAGGTGGGTAGGCCTCTGGTGTGGGACGCAACATGTGTCGATACCCTTGCGCCATCTCATGTTCCTAGCACTGCGGGCTGTGCTGGCGCCGCTGCTGCAGCTGCTGAGACCCTCAAGCGGCGCAAATACTGTAACCTTGTGGGCAACTACAGCTTTGAGCCGTTTGGGGTCGAAACGCTCGGGTCATGGGGCCCGAGCGCGCGTCTCCTTTTTAAGGAAATTTCTCGCCGGCTGGTCGATACTTCACGTGACCAGAGGGCTGGGTCGTTCTTTGGCCAAAGAATTAGCATTGCCATTCAACGTGGCAATGCTGCCAGTCTTCTGGGCACGTTTCCGGATGACAGCGATGCGGATGAATACTTCGACGCCTAAGTGTCCTTTGTTTTTTATTTTTATATATTTGTATTGTAAGTTAGGTCATTTATTTTAGTATCTAGTGTATAAAATTAGGTAAGTATTTTAATGTAATATAAGTTATTTATTGTGAATGTTTTACTTAAGGTTAATTTTTCCAATGCCTGTTCGATAGGGTCGAAATAAATGAACTAGAGAAACTCCACAGACGCATGATGGGATATTTAAACAAAAAAATCTTTGATGACATATTTTTTGGAATCAACGACGCCTCATTGCTTATTGACATTAGGCTCAGACATGTTTTGATTTTTGACTAAATATCCGTACTTTTTATTTTTTTATGTATTAGATTAATTTAATATCTTGAATTATGTAGCTTCACATGCCATAATAAGGCTAAATAGAATGTAAGACCAAATAATGTAATATGTAGCACCACCAATTCTTGTATTTACTCTATTTAAACGTTTTTTTTTTATTGCTAAATGGGCGCACTCTTGACCCCGATCACGCCTGATGGAAAGCGATAGATGAGGTCTATGATGGAACGAGCGTGCCCAGAAGATGCCTGTTCACTCTTGATTTGAAGGCAGACGGGTTAAATGTGGGAGGGAACACAGATGCCGGCAGAGAGTTCCACACTTTGGCTGTGCGCATAATAAAAGTGGAGGAGAAGCGCCGAGTACGACTCATCGGGATATCAACCAAGTGCGGATGGTACGCTGCAGTACGTCTGGTTGTCCGGTGGTAAAAGGGCGATGGTGGGATTAGGTCGTGGAGCTCCTGCGCATGTGAATAAATGAATTTGAATTTGATTCCAAAAACGTTGATTCAAAGGAGTACGAGTAGTTACTTGAAGTACTTATGAGTTGAAATAAGTTAACAGAGAAGCTAACACAAAAAGACACAGTTTTTAGAACAGATACAAATTGGTAGCATAGGTAATCAGCCTATAATGTTCCCATTGCTAGAACAAAGGCTTCCTCATAGTCCTCCAGATGAGACGGAGTAGCCCGTAATCCACCACGCGGGCCCAGTGCGGGTTGGTAGATGTCACATGTCTTTGAATTTTTGGTTCTAGTACATGCCGATTTCCTTACGATGTTTTCCATCACCGTTTTGAGAGTAGTAGTAATGAAATAATTTACAAAAACGCCTCGGCAATTACAAAATGCATGTTCCCAAAGTTCAGACCCTCTTTATTCAAGAGTTATTTCTACCAAGTCATCGAACCGCACACATTGGAAGCTGTATGTAAATCGGTGGTCAATGAGGCGACGCCGCTGTATCTGTATCGAGGGGGCGGAGCGTGATTTATTGGTGTCTGACTTGCTCTGCGGATGCTCCCCAACCTTGTCGCTATGCTGAAGATGTTTGGGATAACATTACGGGTGTATTCGCCGTAAGGTTAGGCAGAGATATGGAGCAGGGTATAGTAGGTAGACATAATTCGCCAGTAATTTTTAAGTTCCTCGTAATAGGCTATATAGAAGTCGAGCCGGGCTATCAACAAATACAGACTCCGGGCTACTCATTTTTGAAGTGAAAACTTCTTTAGGTGCGTTGGGCATTTTTTAAAACGGGAAAAACCATTGAACTCGCGCCACTGTTACCGTAACCGACAACGCCTCGGATGTGTTCGGCTGTCCTCGGGATGTACTCGGTTTTAATGTATATCCGATATGTCAGTGAGTGATGGCAAAGTATTCTGTTTGTGTTTTGTTTTCATTTCTGTTGGCACTCCCGAAGTGCCACTGTTTTTTTTTTTTTTAATTAGCCTGTACTGTCCCTGTTCTGGGGTAAGGCGGGTCCCGGCCTTTCCTCAGAAGTCTATAATGTTCTTCCAGGAACTTTTTTCTTTTCGAGGTGGTTACTAAACTGTAAGTGGAAAAAACTCAATTATTGCGCAACCCAGGAATCCAAACAGCAGTCACTTTACGCTTGCGACCTCTAGATAAACAAGGCTGTGGGACATAAAACGTATGAAAAATATAAAAATCCATAGGTATAAAAATGACGGGTAAGTCGGGGTACGCTCGCCCTTCACCACTTCCTAGTGTGGCCGGAAACAAGAAGTGACGCAACAAACTCCCCAGCAGCACAGTTGTCTGTTCAGTTAAAAGAACTTGATTTTATACATATGCAAAGTAATTACATACATTATATGTAACTAACTATATACACTGGGTACCTACTAAAATAAATGACTAACTAACTTACTATCATCATCATCATCACACTCCAACACCGCCCTAAACTAAGGCGACTGCTCGCAGTCCACGCGGCGACAGCTAGCAGGCACCAAGCTGTCCATGCACCGACAGCTAGACACCGTCGCATGGCAGCAGGGCACCGTCCACCGACCGGCGCGGCGACCGCTAGCAGCCAGCGCACAGACACCGCGCAGGCAGCTTGCTTGCAACGCGTGGTAAGCGAGGCGTCAAGTACCGAGCAGTCTGACGGCGGTAAGCTTGCTGAAAGCGAGCTGTCTGCTAATTTATGTTGCCAATGTGAAGTATCTCTAAAAAGCAATACTTAAAGTCCATATTTGAATTATATTATTTTTGCCGGGTGGGAGCGGAGTCGTGTAAGTGGGCTAAGACCTTTATTTTAGGCGTCAAAGTACTCGTCCGCATCGCTGTCATCGGGAAACGTGCCCAGAAGACTGGCAGCATTGCCACGTTGAATGGCAACACTACATACGACGTTAGGAAAAACAAAACGTTAACAAAACTAAACGCAACTAATAACAAAGCTTGCCAAACTTAGAAAAACAAAATGAAAGAAAAAAAGAAGCTGTCGCTTCGCCATTGTGCACAAATACAACGGGGAAGTGAAATGTGCAAGCTCAGAGGAGCAGCCGACAGATCGTACTGCTTCCGCCACTTCCGGGCGCTACGTCACTACCGGGGGGCGAAGACGGGGTAGGATGACCATTGATTTTTGCTTTTTTTAAGTACCTATTTAATTTACACACAAACATAATCAGCCTATAATGTTCCCACTGCTGGGACGCAGGCCTCCTCTCGGTAAGAGGGAATGGGCCGTAATCTACAACGCGGACCCAGTGCTGATTGGTAGATGTCACATGTCTTTGAATTTTTGGTTCTAGGACATGCCGGTTTCCTCACGATATTTTCCTTCACCGTTTTGAGAGCAGTGGTAATGAAATAATTTACACAAAATAAAGCGCCTGTCTGGGTTCGAACCTACGACCTGCAACTCGTAAGTCGCAGTCGTTATCACTGGGCCACCACTGCTCTACTATTTAATTTAATTTTACTTATTCACAAACCTACACTGTCCTTCCAAACCTATTAACATTGTAATTTGTAAATATTGGATACGCCAATAATTTTTAACAGAATAACCGTGGAGTTTCTGCCGGCTCTTCTCCATATGAAGCGACTAAATGGAACCGTGCACCTACATCCTGACGTTTCATAGGTGTCCATGTAGATATAATTATGTGATATAAAATATTTTGATTCTATCTGAATCAGCAGCACTTTTATTGGTAAGTAAGTAATACAGAGGGACGGGCCGAAATCCACCACGCGGGCCCAGTGCGGGTTGGTCATACAGGTGATACAGGAGAGGAGGCCTGCGTCCCAGCTGTGGGAACATTTATAGGCTGATTATGATGAAGTAATACAGCGAGGCTATGTCCGACAGAGGACGTCTTCCGGCTGAAATGATAATGATGATGAATTTCGTACGTGCTTTTTTGCAAAAGAGCGGCACACCAATTGTGTAACACACTTTTTATCACAATCCGAAGGATTTTGAAAGAAATTTCTTCCACAATCCTTTTTTGTCCACAATTTTTTTTTTTTTTCATTGCACTCTTGTTGTAAACGGACGTGTCAAAGATTTATTAAAATAAATAAATAATTACTTGCTGAATCGTGACCTGGATCTAACGAATATCCGGTAGTAAAGCAAACTGTGTCATACGTAGGCATAATATGTGTAAATCGTTTCTGTGAAAATGTGTAATAAGTGATTGACAAGTGCATAACTTGTATCACAATGGCATCCAGTCCCTTCAGCCGGGGTGGCAGATGTGCTCGGAGCCCTCCTCCTACACCTGTGCCCGCACCAGGACCAGCACCTGCACCTGCGTCCGAGCCCGTACCCGCACCTCATCCTCAACCGGCCAGCCAAAGAGACGATGTGATGATGGAAGCGATATCTACGCCGGAAATACAGAATTGGATGTCATCCATTGAGCAGTGCCTAAGTGAAGTGTGCTCTATAGCAGCAGAGGGCAAATTAAACATGGAGCAAAAACTGCGTATAAATACCTTATGCCGAAAAGTTAGTCACGGCACATCCCAGATGGCCGTTCAGTACCAGTCCCTTAAGATGAATGCTGTCCGGGCCCACACCACCGTCCAAACACTCGAAGACCAAATTGATCTGTCGCAGCAACTGAAAGACCTTAAGCTGACAGTCGGAGCTTCTATGAAACCAAGAACCGGAACTTCCTTTGCTGACATGGTCAAAAAAGGTACCAACAATTATATACAGCCAATAAATTTAAGCTCAGTGGCCATATACCCTAACGACAAACTAAAGTCGAGTGAGGAGACAAAAACACTTGTCCAAAAAATTATATGCCCCGAGCAAATGAAGCTTCAGGTAAGAGGACTGCGTAAGACGAAAAATGGCGGTGTCATTATCAGCACTGAAACTAAAGACGACATTGAGAAGGTGAAAAAATCGATGCAGCTATCAAATTCAGGCCTTACTGTAGACGAGCCCCCAAAAAGGAAGCCTAGAGTAGTGGTTATCGGAGTGCCCTCGTCCATGCAAGAGAAGGAAGTTTTTACTTGTTTGTTCCATCAGAATTTAGCCGAGAACCTTCAGGATTGTAGCCTCGAGACCTTTTTGACCTCCATTAAGTTAAGCCATAAGTCAGGTAAGAAGGACGCTGAGACCTGTAATTATATAATAGAAGTATCAGCAGACATACGCAAAGCCCTGATATCTAAAGACAGAGTGTTTGTGAATTGGTCGTCATGCCCTGTGAGAGACTTTACTCTAGTCACACGCTGTTATATGTGCCAGCAGTACGGACATGCGGCCAAATCATGTCGGGAAACCACATATACCTGTGGCCACTGTGGTGATCTGGGTCATTCCATTAAAGAATGCACAAAGAAGGCTGAAGAACCAAAATGCGCTACTTGCTTGCATTTCAAAAAGCCGAGCAATCACAAGACAAGTGCCGTTGACTGTCCAGCAAAACTGATGGCTGAAAAGAGGTACATAAATAGTATTGATTATGGAGGCGCCTAAGAGCGCCGTTAATCACGTATCTTTCTGGTCCTTGTAATTGTTTGTTTTATTGTTATTTTTATTTTTTTATAATATTTAGTTATAATTATGATTAATAATTTAATTAGTGACATAGATAATTTTTCTATATCTGAATCCCATGTTTGTGACGTTGAGCACTGTAAACAATATCTCTCCTCCTACACTAGTCCACTAACCATTCTAACCCAAAATATTCGCAGTATTTTTAAGAATTTCGACAATTTTAGCATTTTTATACAACGTCTAGACATAAATTGTGACGTTATTGTCTTAACCGAATGTTGGCTGTCCAAACAATATAACATACCACTAATACCGGGGTATAATATGTATAAAACTACTATAAATTACAATCAGAACGATGGGGTGATAGTTTACGCACGAAATCATCTCAATGTGTCTGTCGAGGAACCAAATATGCACGACTGTAACAGATTGTTGATTAAAATTGGGTCAGAATTAGCGATGCTTGCCTTATATCGACCTCCCTCTTTTAGAAATGTAAACAATTTTACCGATTCTCTAAACGATACCTTGCAGAACCTATCATCTTACAAAAATATAATGCTAATTGGCGATATTAATATCAATATTCTTCCAGAAAGTGCTGACGCATCTGCTGAGGAATACCTTAACCTATGCGCTTTCCATGGCTTGCTTCCCGCTCACACGCTTCCTACACATCAAAGTGGCTCCTGTTTGGACCATATAATACTCAAGTCGAATTTCCCCGCACTTGCCCTTGTAACTAATTCAACAATAACAGATCACAGTGCTGCCCTACTTATTTTAAATTGTAAATTACCAAAAGTAATCACTCGCACAACTTCGCGTTTAAATGTAAACAAACTTGAAGAAGACTTATGCAATATCAAATTTGACCCAGTCTACGATTCCGCTGATCCGCAGTTTTGTATGTTATACTTAATCAAAAATGTACAATATGCAATTCAGAAGAATACTGTCATATCTCGGATAAAAAACAAAAACTACAATATAAAACCATGGATCACGACAGGACTCATTCGCTGTATGAAAAATAGAGATAAACTGCATATGAGAGCTAAATCCAATCCAGATAATTTAATTTTGCAACTGTCGTATAAACGATATCGTAACTTTTGTAATGCTCTGCTGAAAAAAGTAAAAAACAACTACGATAAAACCGCACTAGAAAAGGCTGGTACAAATAGTAAAAAAATCTGGAATTTTATTAAAAGTGTAACGTTTAACTCGAAACAAAATGAGTCATCTTCAGGTTTATTACAAGCACACTCATCACACTTAACATCTGCCAACATTGCAAATAATTTCTTTGTTAATGTGGGAAAGTGTTTGGCTGAAAAAGTTCGGGGCCAATCACAATATTTAACAAGCACACCATTTCCGTGTAGCACTATTGTATCATCTTTTGCATTGCTAGACACTGATGAGTCTGAGGTAGAAACGATAATTATGAGTTTGAAAGACGACTGTGCAGTTGGCTGGGATAGCATATCAAATAAAATAATTAAACAATTCAAGCACATTTTGGTACCGCCACTAACTTATATTTTCCAAAAATGTTTATCAACAGGTGTTTTTCCCGAGTGCCTAAAAAAAGCTGTTGTTGTCCCCGTTTATAAATCAGGCAGTAAAGATCAAGTCACAAATTATAGACCTATTTCGTTACTGCCTTCTATGTCTAAAATATTGGAAAAAATTATAAATAAAAGGCTTTACAAATACTTGGAAGATAAATTAATTTTGTCTCAGCGGCAGTTTGGATTTAGGCCTAAAATGTCAACAGACGATGCCGTACACCATCTGACTGACTATCTAGCACAAGAACTTGATAATGGTAACCACACAGTAGGAATCTTCCTGGACCTCGCCAAAGCTTTTGACACAGTTTCTATCCCTATTCTGTTGCACAAGCTTGAAACCATAGGTATCAGAGGCACCCAGCTGAAACTATTTAAGAGCTATCTAGAAGATCGTTCCCAATGTGTAAGGATTGGAGATGTTCTCAGCGAGGATAAAAAAAACACGTCCTTCGGAGTTCCCCAAGGAAGTATTTTAGGCCCTACACTATTTTTGATATACATAAACGATCTTTGTAATCTAAGTCTAGATCATGGCCAAATTGTTTCTTATGCTGACGACACTGCCCTTCTATTTTCGGCTGACTCAGAAAAAAATGTCTACAAAGTGGCGCAACGCGGATTCAATATTGTTAATAAATGGCTTCAACTTAATTCACTAACACTAAATGCAGACAAGACAAATTATATTAAGTTTTCGATGCGCAAGCAAACATCAACCGGCACTATCTCGACACTATATGCTCATTACTGCACAATTCCCACAAATAACCAATGTGTTTGTCCAAAAATTAAAATGGCAAATACAACTAAATACCTTGGTGTTATAATAGATGAAACACTTTCGTTTAAGCAACATATAGAAGCTTTAAACAGTAGAATTCGCAAGTTGATATTTGTTTTTAAAAAGTTACGCTGTATTGCTGACCCAAAAATAGTTAGACAAGTTTACTTTGCTCTATGTCAATCGATTATAACGTACTGTATTACCACATGGGGTGGAGCGGGTAAAACAATGTTACTAACCATCGAGAGAGCTCAGAGGGCGATTCTCAAAGTGTCTACTTTCCGCCCTTTCCTTTTTCCTACTAACCTCCTGTACAAATCTTGTGAAGTATTAACAGTTCGACAGCTATTTATTATGGGCATTGTATTAAAACAACACAAAGCTCTACCCTACAGCGCTGGAAATACTAATAAAAGACGTAAAGATATAGTTTGTCCACAAATTTCAACAAAACATGCTTTTATATCCAAATTTTACCTGTACCTCGGACCTCTCCTATATAATAGACTAAACTCGAAAGCAAATATTTATTCTGTGAACTATACAATTTGTAAGAAATTACTCAAGGATGCTCTCCAAAGTATGTCTTATGAAGAAACAGAAAATTTACTAACTGTGTTAAAGTAAATATAGGTATACAAACTTCACTTAAGTTATATAATTATCAAATTTAGAAACTAAGAGTTATTATATAATTATTTGTCTATTGTTAACTTTTGATTATTTATTAATTTTAAAAGACTATTTTAGCACTTCTCGCCTGAAACACAGGATTACCTAGTTCAGGCACGTAAGTCTTAGCAATGTAATTTTTATTTAAGCAAAACTGTACAAATTTTCATGACTAATAATTTTTGAATAAATATATTATTATTATTATTATTATTATTTGAAGTGAAACTTCTTTACGCACGCTTGATTTGGGGAGTAAGCTGGCGAATGCGTGACGTAAGCGTTACGAAAAGTGTGATCTGGCGAGGCGAACGGAAGTTGAGTGGGGGATATAAGCAAGAGAAAGCAGTGCGTGCGCACATTTTCTTTCTCTCTTCCTCTCATAGCCAAATACGTTTGAAGTTTCACTTCAGTCGTGTGGTCATAAGCACACTCGGTTTTTTTTTTTAATCAAAAGCTTCATGTAATCCACACAACCATAACAAAAGATTTTTGTGCCTACATTATTTGCAAATAAATATACTTATCTATTGAAGCCCCATAGTCACCCTACCAAGAACAATTTGTAACCGTAAGACACGCTCATAAAGTTTTATTGTTAGTTACATAGCTTATGTATAATATTAATATCTGTATACGAATCAGTCGAGGGATGCAAGTCACTGCTCTTTGTACATTGATTGATTAGCTTTGATGCTGGGCGATACGGATCATTGAGTTTAATACTCACATTTTTTTCTGATGTAGTTTTTTTTCGCAGCTGTCTCAAAGATTTGGTTTGACGAGCTGCCGATAGATATATTCTGTAAAACTGTCTGAACGTAGGTAAAGTGAGTTGTTATTCCACCTGATGTTTGGAATTGATACTATTGACACTACAAGCTCATTTCATTGACCGGTCAAGCGGCGCGCGTCGCCCATTGGCGATGAAACAATAGAAAATCAATTGTGTCTCATTAGCGGAGCTTGACAGATTAAGTTTTCAGAATGAATATTTTTACTGAATCACACCCGTATTAACAAACAATTACTACTTGTCTAACACCCGTATTCGCAAACAATACTTGTCTAAGTAAAATAGCAATACTTTGCGAAGTAAGATATTTCTCAATGCATTCCATATGACAAAAGTGTTATCTATGAATAGGTTTTTGGAACCCTGTGCGTCCGCGCGCACTGTAGGACCTCATAGTAATGTTTGGGAATACGGGTGTCAATCTGCTGGACTTTTTTTAGTAGCATAATAAGCATAGTCAGTCTATAATATTCCCACTGCTGGGACACAGGCCTCCTCTCTTCGAGAGGGAGTGGGCTGTAATCTACGGATCTACCACGCAGGCCCAGCGCGAGACGGCAGGTTAGTTCTTTTATTAACCGACTTCAAAATGGAGGAGTTTCTGAATTCAGATTTGATTTTAATGCACAAAGCCTATTTTACCACCACGTGGACACAAGTTGATGTCACATGTCTTTGAAGTCTTGCTTCAAAAACATGCTAGTTTCCTCACGATGTTTTCCTTCGTTGCTTTTTGCGAAACGCTAAAAACTTCTCTAATAAAGGTGACTGTCTCAAACAAGAGAACAATAAAGACTTACTGCTAATCATCACAGATCCCAAGATAATCATTAATCAAGCCGTAAAATAAAAGACAATCATAAAAAACATCATCTTAATAAACTAAAGTGATCCCTTAACGCCAGTTGAGTCACGTCGGCCCATAGACAATTCTATTGTCTATGTCAAACTATAAACAATTAAAAAGTTGTTAATGGTCGTGATAACAAATGTTATACGTCCCCGGGGGTGAGCCGGGACGAATGGGGGTGAAACGAGGGGGCGACTTTATTAACGATTTCAGTGCAAAACTATTTATGATTTTTCTGTCTTTTGTGGTTGAGTCATTGTAATTAGCTATGCTTTGTTTATAAGAATGGTAACAGGTTTTATAGTCTCGAAATAAGGGAAGGTCCTCTATAGTGGTTTTTTTTGTGTATTTCATAGATACCTACTAAGGTGGGTGTACCATGGAAGGCCACTCTAACGAATAAACAGTTATTATTCGTTTATTTCCTGGATAAATGAAACTAACAAATATTTAAGTAATAGGGGAGAACAGGGTAATGAGAGCGGTCGGTTAATGGGAGCCATAGTGATTGAACGGAAAGTAGGCACATTTGCGCGATCTTAAACACTCGGCCGCTTTCGTCAACCATTGAGAAACTTCGCCTGACGAACACGAGCCGTTAGTGCCATGCGTTAAGTCACGAGAGACGATTATGTGTTTTTCGCTCCACGTTTATAAAAATTGCTGATTGCCAGCGCCGAGTTAAGCATGAAGTTATATTCTTTTTTTATTATCTTCATGCTTTTTATATCACTAGCTAAATGCACTAACAAGCCCAATTGGTTAAATTGAGATTGAAAGTAGAATTACATATTTATGTTATTGCTTTTCAAAATGGTAGTCAGCGGGTAATGGTAGCCTAGCATCTTTCTATTATCTTTATTTTTTTGTTTTATTTACTAAGTTGACGTTTTTATTTGTGTTACAAATAGTTCTTTGTATTAATTACTAAGATCACATATTTTAAAGTATGTTTAGTTAAATTCGAGAAAGAGTAAATTATGGCTCCCATTTTCCATATGAGCGTTAAATGGGCTCTCATTACCCGCATGTGTCGGGTAATGGGAGCGACTGATTTTTTTTTTGTAAAATCCTTGTTGTACCCTAATACAAGACTGCAATTGATTATAACTGTGATTAAAATATACTTTAATAATGAATGTAAGAGTTCCTAACTAAAAATGGTAAGAATATTAACAATTGTGATTTTTAAGAAAATTTTCCCTTAGTAGGCTCCCATTACCCTGTTCTCCCCTACTTTGTTTTATTATGTAACATAATTATAAACCACTTTTTTGAATTGCAGATATAATCAATATTGATTAAACTTAAGTTTCTTTGAACTATTCCAAATGGCCTTGCTAGGAACAGGGCTCTTTAGAAGGCCATTATGAAAATTAATAAATAGCGCTTAAATCTACAATAAAAAAAAGTGGTTTATATGTTACATAATAAAACAAAGTATTACTTAAATATTTGTTAGTTTCATTTATCCAGGAAATAAACAAATAATAACTGTTTATTCGTTAGAGTGGCCTTCCATGGTACACCCACCTTATTTTAACGTCGTCGATTTCCGATATCGAAGAAGCGAGGGACCGTACTGCCAAAATAGTAGCGCGAGCGATTCGCCGCCGCGTTTGTGGTTTCCAGTTTGATGGGTGTTTGTGTTAGTAAAAGGAATTTGTCATCACATGGCTATTGCCATGTGATGACAAATTCCTTTTACTAACTTACTACGAAATTTTAATGATTGGCCTTCGAAGGAACTTGGCCTTCCATGGTCCACCCACCTTACATTTCCAAATAACAGTACCTTATTGTAAACTTAATTAAGAAAACGTGTTGCGCCGAGCAATCCCGGGTAACATGCGACAAGTGCAGGAAGTTGATTATGATTGTATAATTAAGATTGAACCCAAATCGAATTAAGAAACCTGTAGGTAGGTACCTAGATTTTTTTATTTTATTTTATTGCTGAATGGGCACGCTCTTGACCTCGATTACGCCTGATGGAAAGCGATGGATAAGGTCTATGATGGAACGAGCGTGCCCAGAAGATGCCTAAGGCACTGGAACTCCCACGTATCGACGAAACACAGTCAAAGTCAAAGTCAAAGTCAAAGCATTTATTTCAAATAGGCACATAAAAGGCACTTTTGAACGTCAAAAATTATCTTAAAATAGAATTGATTCTAGTCGCCCATTCCAAAAGGTAGTTTTCGTATGGAGAAGAACGGGCAAGAAACTCCACCGTTACTCTTTTAAAATGTTTAGGTACAATATTTTGCATGGGTACATTAATTATATAATAACATGTGAGGACGATGCACCTACAATAAAATTACTATACCACAATAGGTAAAAGAATTAAAAACGAAACCATGACATATAAATTAATTATCTGATAGATACATGGTGCTCACATATTTACAAACATGGTACAAGCAATACGATTTTAATTAAAAAACAAAATACAAGTAATAAGTCAGGGTGTGAGTAATAAATGTAAAAAAAATAATAAAAAAATTTACAATTAAATTAGCAACCAGTTTGATTTTGTCTAGACTCTAGATTGTCCTATGGAGCAGGACCAGCATGTTTCCAAGCGTTCTTATCTTGGATATAATCTTCTAATTTATAGTATGCTTGTTTACAAAGTGTACGTTTAATGTGAGTTTTAAATTTTCTTTCATTTAATTGCAATATATCACAAGGTATTTTATTGTAACATTTAACACAGTACCCCATAAAAGATGTATGTACTTTGGCTAATCTGAAAAATGGTTGATGTATTTTATCTTTATTTCTTGTATTAAAGTTATGTCTATCGCTTATCACGCCGCACGCACAGCACGCCGGACTCCAGTGGGGCTCAAAAGCCTTCGTTTTTTGCAATAATTCACAGTTCAGTCATTCCTATTTTGACTACTTCGTAGCCAGGAGCGTTTAAAAAAAACCAGTCTGTGCTCTACATAATTAAAATTTTCTCAAAATCGTGCTCCAATTTCCTTTATTTTTTCCACCATAGTTTCGTTTTCCACCTCGCAAAACTCAACCAATATGGTACGGTAATAATTATAATAGTTATGTATTTTTTTCATTAAGTATTTATTGTATTTCTGTATATGTCGCAACCAACTGGTTTAATTAGCCGTTTAGTTAACCACCTAGCCTTTTAACTATATGTATGGGACGCGTCCCCAACACATTGCCCAACCTGGAAATCGAACCCACAACCTCACGCTCAGCAGTGTAACTTGCGACTAGATCAACGAAGTACTCTACCAACAACCAAAACAAATGAAAAATTCGCCAGCACTAAAACAGTTTTAGAAAATGACGTTTGTTCAGCACTAAGCCGAGGCTTACCGAGGGTAGACGTGACAAATAGCCCTCGAACTGAGCCGTATTAGTTATAACTGTCATAACTAGAGAGGAGGCACTCCGCTTGATTAAATCAGGAGTAGGGACGTCGGTGGGATGGATTTATCCGTTCCTATACTCCATAGGCTTAGGTAGTTAAATAAAGGTAAACAAAAAACCACGTGACTTAGTTAACCAACTAAACGTAATACCAGTCTATTCAGTTGTCATGCTACGTTACAGTTGTACTCTTCAATTTAGCAACGTTATTAATGAATTATAACGTCGTCGTCGTCGTACAAGTAGCTCAGTTAAAAGTAATTTTACAAATAACTATTATGTAAGAAACAATTTATTAATGAAATAATTGTAATTTTCTCAATTTTGTATCTATAATATTTTTTTTTATTATTATAGCGTTTATTATCCTTTTTTTATCATTAATATATTTATATGTATATATATTTAAAAAAAAAAACGAAATATTTTTATTCAGAATTTTTAATGTCAACATTTTGCTATTATTGGTAATAGGAAAGGAAATTTATTGTATTAATGTGAGTATTGTATATTTATAGACGCCCTAATGAGTGCCCTGTCCGCTATGTTGCCTTGTCCTCACTGCCCTGGGTCTTCGCGTGTGTTTAGCTCGCATGGACTCAAGATCCATATAGGCCGTATGCACAGGAATGTGCGTCAGCCGGTCGCCACTCCTCGGTCGTCGTCTTCTGTCACCGATTCCCAGCCAGTGAGCCAGGTGCTGCCGGTTTCGCGCCCTTGCCCTCTAGAGAGGCTCTCGGCCTTGAAGGTGAGTACGCCAGTACTTAGGCACATTCCTAAGGGTGCGCGGAACCAGGCGGCGGGCAAGCTGTGTGACATTATTGATAAGTGCGTTAGCTGTAACGGTGTGGAGGACTGGGGCGCGCTTCTCACTTTTGCGTTTGGTGGGCTGAGGGTTCCTTCGAGGGATGCACCTGGGAACATGACTGCGAAGGTGAAGGTAAACATCGAGTCGGTTGGTGCTGACCAGTTAGTGGATGAGTCAGGTTGTGTGGTAGGGGGGGCTAAGTCGCGTGGGATTCGGAAAGTCATCGAGTCTAAGGTGTTCGAGGGAGACCTCCGAGGGGCGGTTCGGTTGCTGGTCTCGGACGACTCGTTTGCGCAACACGACCCTGGCACGCTAAGCGCCCTTGCGGCCAAGCACCCAAGCCCATCGCGTCCGCTTAATTTTCCATCGGCGCCGGACTTGTCGTTTCCAAAGGTAACTGCGACAGTCGAGGACGTCGCGCTGGCCTTGAGCTCTTTTTATAGTGGCTCTGCGGCAGGCTTGGATGGAATTCGTCCGGGGCATTTGAAGGAGCTGACTTCTGGGTCTGCGGGTGAAAATGGGCGGCGTTTGCTGGAGTGTTTGGCAAAGCTTGCAAACTTTCTGATGAGTGGTCAGCATAATCCGGTGGTTTGTCCTTATTTGTATGGTGCTTCTCTTTGCGCACTCAGGAAAAAAGATGGAGGGCTGAGACCAATAGCCATCGGCAGCGTGTTCAGAAGGTTGACAGCTAAGCTGGCGTGCTGGTCCGTAAGATCAGCTATGTCCGAATACTTACAGCCGCATCAACTAGGGTTCGGGACGCGTCGGGGGTGCGAGGCTGCTATCCATGCGACGCGTGCGTTCGTTATGAACCCTGCGAACTCGGACTGTGTGGTGCTGAAACTGGATATACGCAATGCTTTTAACTCCCTGGAAAGAGACGTTCTTTTGAGTGAAGTCAAGGATAAAATTCCATCCCTATACCCCTTTCTTTATCAGGTATATTATTCACCTTCTAACCTGTTCCTTGGTGATAACCTCATTTCGTCTCAAGTGGGAGCGCAGCAGGGGGATCCATTGGGGCCACTTGTTTTCAGCTTGGCAATCCACAAAGTCATCTCTGGATTGAAATCATCTCTGAACCTCTGGTACCTTGATGATGGCATTATTGGTGGATTACCGGAAGACGTTTGCCAGGACCTGGAGTTTCTTGTTCCTCAACTTAAGGAGCTGGGTTTGGAGGTGAATACCTCCAAGTGCGAATTTTTTCCCTGTGGCGTTGGAGCTCGTACACACTTCTCACGCTTTGGTCTTTATTTACCTGGCCTCAAGGAACTTTCTCCTCTATCTTTCTCCCTTTTGGGATCTCCCATTTTTCTTGACGAAGTGCCAGAAGCCATTTCCTCCCGTAAACAGCTTCTCCTCAATGCTCGGGAACGTCTCAAGGATCTCTCCGCGCACGTTGCGATTTTGTTACTGCGTATGTCTTTTGCCTTACCCAAGGTTACGTATCTTTTGCGGACCGCTCCTACCTGGCTTTGTCCGGAGGAGGTATGTTCCTTTGACTGCGCTCTTAAGTCAACGGTTGAGTCGATCCTGAATGTGTCGTTTAATGATGAGCAGTGGAAGCAGGCGGCTCTTCCTGTCCGGTACGGGGGACTTGGGGTGCGGTGCGTGCATGACGTAGGTTTGCCGGCTTTCCTGGCGTCGACACATGGGGTTGCTGACCTCGTCACTGTAATTCTGAATTCCAATGGTGACGGGGCAAACATACCATTTATGTTAGATGCCGGGTCAGCTTGGTCTGTCCTCAGCATGGGAGCAGCGAGCCCTGACGCACCACATGTTCAGCGCGCTTGGGACGACGTCACGTCGAAGGTGATTCAGGAACAGATGTTGGTGGGTTCCTCGGGGGCTGATTTAGCCAGACTCAGGGCTGTGTCGCAGCCGGAATCGGGGGCATGGTTGCACGCGCTTCCTTCGCCTCACCTGGGCACGTTGCTCGATGACGACTCTTTGCGTGTGGCGGTGGCCCTCCGCCTGGGCTGCAAGGTGTGTGAACCCCATAGATGCACCTGCGGTTCCATGGTGGAGGCCGACGGCCATCACGCTTTGAGTTGTCGTCGTTGCTCGGGGAGGTTTCCGCGTCACCATGCGCTCAATGATATTGTGCGGAGGGCTTTTGTGTCGACAGATGTCCCCTGTGTGCTGGAGCCTCCGGGTCTGTGCAGGGCTGACGGCAGGAGGCCGGACGGGCTGACCCTGGTGCCTTGGAGGAACGGCAAGTGCCTTATATGGGACGCAACTTGCGTCAGCACTGTTGCCGCCAGCCACCTTGGTCGCACCGTCCTCTCCCCGTCAGCAGCAGCGGAAGACGCTGCTGAGAGAAAGAGGGTGAAGTACGCGCCGTTAATGGACCGGTACCATTTTGTGCCCATTGCGGTTGAGACCATGGGTGCTTGGGGCACTGAGGCCAGGAAGCTCATGAGTGAGATAGGGCACAAGCTTCGGGAAAAAACGGGTGACTCCCGCTCCGGCTCGTTTTTGGTGCAAAGGTTAGCCATTGCCATTCAACGTGGCAATGCGGCAAGTGTTTTGGGCACCTTTGCGCCAGGAACAGTTAGGGGCGGGTTATTTGACTAATACAGACGTCTTTCTGAATTTATGACATTTGTGACTACATTTAATTGTAATTATTTGCTATAATACTTATAATATATATTATATACATACAAATTCAAGGGAGAGAGATGTTAAGATGACTCTACACTATTTGTTTAGAAAATAACTCCGCAATTTCCGCTTAAATGCATATAGACATTGTTCTGAAGTAAATGTTATTATTATTATTATTATATCGACTGGAGCCGTCCTGATATGTAAGTAAATAACAATTAAAACCTAATTAGTTAATAATAATAACATATACAGGGTGAATTTTTCAAGTGGGCGTGGATGGCCAAATCCGAAACTATGAGGAATAGCGAAAAGTACTCAAAGGAGTCGCGGGCTCGATTTTGATGAAAACTAAAACTGCATCATTGGATTTTTGAAAAATCAATATTTCTGGCCAGGAATCGAACCTGTTGATTTTGAAAAAAAAAATACACGCTGTATTATTACACCATTCGATAGTGTCGCTAATAAGGATCAAATTCTGGGAAGTAATGACATACGGCAAACTAAAGGAAAGAGCTTATTTTTATCAAAATACTTTTTTATTTTCTTATGCTACCTACCTATTAAACCTTAACTGATTAATTGTTCAAAATTATGACAATTGTTTTTGAATACATAGCTGGATTCGACGTCTCAAGGATTGTACTGCAATTAAAAATTTGAATTTAGAACATAATTTTGTGAAGGTGACTGCGCGACGAGTGTTTCGGGTGTAAAAATATTGAGCATCATTTCGAACAAGGTATGAAAAAAGAAGCAGTTTATTAAAATTCAACATTTTCCTTAAGTTTGCCGTATGTCATTACTTCCCAGAATTTGATCCTTATTAGGGACACTATCGAATGGTGTAATAATACAGTGTGTGTTTTTTTTTCAAAATCAACAGGTTCGATTCCTGGCTAGAAATATTGAATTTTCAAAAATCCAATGATGCAGTTTTAGTTTTCATCAAAATCGAGCCCGCGACTCCTTTGAGTACTTTTCGCTATTCCTCATAGTTTAGAAATTGGCCATCCACGCCCACTTGGAAAATTCACCCTGTATATCCGAACTTAACTTAAACTATTCACAAACTAAAATATAGCGTCGAAAAATTCATCCGCATCGCTGTCGACTGGTAATGTGCCCAAGAGACTGGCGATGGTGGCATTACCACATTGTATGGCAATGCAGCCTCTGGCCAAGGTAAAAGCCAGCCGGTTACGGGAAGAGTCAACAAGCCGTTTCGACCTTATAAAGACCCAACTCGGACCCAACGGCCCGATGGTTTCAACCCCGAACGTACGAGTACTTACCTATTCATAATTTATATTTAGCCTATTTGCACATTTCGCAATAAATAAGTTTTCTTTCTTTCTATAAATAAAAAAAAAAACAATATTATCTGAAGACGACATTGCAAATTAGACGCGTATCCGAACGCGGAACAAAGATGGCGATTGGTGCGTTCAATAAGTAAGAAATAACAATAACATTGTAGTAGTGCAGTGATTTATGTCATGCATGGGGGAGTGGGGTACTCCTTGTGTCTTCATGCGTGGTACACAACGGAACTGAGCTCTAGGAAGACAAAATTGCAGGGAGTTTTTACTGTTTTTTCGGAATTATACATGGCACATTAAGTTTTAAAATAACTTCGGATTTGTAAAGAATAAGAATAATTTATTTAATGAAAATACAGGTTACACCAGATGTTATGTGGTTTATGCACAGCCCATATTTTGCCCGTTCAGGCCTTCAGGGCATGTAAATTAGCTTTAGGTAAGGTATATTAATAATACTTACTTGCCTAGGTTCTAGACACACACCACAAAACTATAAAATAGATATGTCCTAATATAAATTACAAACCAACCTTAATTTTTTCTTCTTAGTACCTATCTGTCAATTCAGCCTATTGCAGTTCACAGCTGGACATAGGCCTCTCCCAGACTGCGCCACAACACCCTGTCCTCCGCCTTCCGCATCCAGTCTGTCCCTCTGCGTGCGCCACCTTTTTTAGGTTGTCCGTCCATCTAGCTGGGGGCATCCCACACTACGTTTGTCGATTCGCGGTCTCCACTCTAGGACCTCGTCTGCTCCACCAGCCATCGGTCATTCGACAAACATGGCCAGCCCACTGCCACTTCAATTTGCTTACTCTGCAAGTTATGTCGGTTACTCCGCTGATTTTATCCATCAAAGAAACTCCAAGCATAGCCCGACCCATAGCGCGCTGAGCGACCTTGAATTTGTGGACCAGCCCGACCGTCAGTGTCCACGTTTTGGCACCGTATGTCATAATGGGCAGGACGCACTGGTCTTCAAACATTGCGGGATAGGCGACGAGAAAACTTGACGAAGTTTTCCAAACGCTGCCCAACTGGATCCTCCTGTCGGCTTCTTTCTCAAAGTAGTGTCTACCGAGCTAGACGACTTGCCCAGATAGACGTACTCCTTCAAAACTTCGAGAAGTGATCCAGTGGCATATTTTTCTCTATGTTGCTTACATTCTTGTAATGTATAAAGACTTCTATAGAGCATCATCGCTGTCTTCTTAAAGTTGTGTGACAATTTTTTTATAATGCTCGTCGTGTCAAATTAATTTAGGGTAGTTACTGTACTGAAATGATTTTCTGATCGTCCAGAAAATAAATTATAACTTCTTTATTAAAAATCTCGCGTTATTTTTCTATCCGTTTATCCGTCATTATGCTGCCGAGCAAATTACGGATAGTGCCATCCACGAAAACGCGCCCCACTCTTCTTCCTAATCGTTAGCGGTTATCGCTAGTCAATTCCGCTAGTGTTTTAGATTTTTCAATACACACTAATTAGCCATTAATAATAATTAGTGTGTATCGACAAAACTAAAACACTAGCGGAATGTTGCACACTTGTACTGTAAGCGATTAGGAAGAAGAGTGGGGCGCGTCTTCGTGGATGGCACTGTAAAGTACTAATGTACTTATGATCTAATTTTTTTTGTGTTATTTCGTAGTATAGATAATTCCATTTCTATGATTACTTCCATAACCATTGAATTGCCATCCATTTCGACACTTTGATTTAACATTAATTGCATTACTTTCATTGACAATCGTACAAATTATTTTAGCAAACATTTTTTCTTGATCTGAAATCTTGTCAGTCCTACCACTTCAGAAATGCATTGTAATATTTTTTTTTATTATTTATGTTCCTTTGCTAATTTAATTAACTGTACGTTATTATTATGTTACTGCATGTTGTTATACCTACTTCATGTATTAAATATTTGCATGCCATCATTACATGGCGGAATGTGTCTTTGCACTGCAATATTACGTTATCATCTTTTGTACCACATTTTATGCAAATAAACGATTTTGATTTTGATTTGATTTTCAAAATCCTTCGAATGGTGAAGGAAAGTGTGTTAGTAGCGTGGGGTGCTGATCTAAAAATTCTAAAAAATGATTGTACAAAACTTATGACATGCTGTCAGCCGATAAACAATAAAACTACCCCTAACATTAAAACACAAAGTCATTAAAAAGAACATTTTGTTACCGCAATTTGTGAACAACAATAATTATCATAAGTCCAGTGATGCATATAAAGTATGGGGGGAGATGTTGGTAAAACAAATGATAATAACTAGAGGAATTTGATACGATGAACTAACTGCGGGTCGCATCAAGCTTCAATTTATGTGGCAAGTTGTAAAGTTATAATGTCCCATAATTATTTTGCTTATATTTTATTTACTTATTAACGACCCGCCCCTGCTTGTGTGCTTGTGTGTGCTGTATGTAAGTTAAATGTTAATATATTATACATAAAAAGCTTCCGTCATAAATTCTCTGAATGGTGGTGAAAACTGCATTAAAATCGGTTGCGTAGTTTAGAAGAACAACGCATTCATACATATAGACACGACAAGCGACTTTAATTTATGATATACGTATAGATGCATCGGTGACACACACACAACAAAACTCATACAAAAAAATACCCATGCTGGACATAGGCCATACAGGTCGACAGGTACGAATAAAAAAAAAACATTTATTCACATTACGTGATTACGTCACCCGCCCTTTATAATTTGTAGGTGAACCACATACATTGGTAGTAGAATATGTATGTATATCCATATGATTGTGAACTTTATCGTAGTATATTAATAAGGATTTAAAAATATCCTAAGGGTTCTTTCAAATTCATAAAGTAGGTAGAGGTATCCACATAAAACGCCACTCATCTTCTAAAATATCAACCTAAAAATTGAAAACATCCCCAATTTCAGACTCACACTTTCAAAACTACTTAAAATAATAACATTCTGGCTGTATAAGTATTTTCCCTCGACACACCTCACCGGTGGGTGTATCCGAACGCGGAACTCAGACGACCAATCACAGAGCTGTCAAACAGGTGGGCGCCAAACGCCATTTTGAAAAGTTAAAATTTTCTTTGGGGGAAGTTGAACCATCCATTTTCTGTGTCCGTTTAGCTCGGTAAACAACAACATGACTTATGTACCTAGTTAGCGGTCGATGCTTATTCGTTTTCTATAAAAGTAGGGGATGCCCAAAAGTAACGATGAATGGACTGTGTGAAAGACGATATTATGTCTAGAAAGGGGATGGGTACCGAGATGAACACTAATATCATTGATGACTAATATAGACGAGTATGGAAGAAAAAGACATATTTCGCCGATCCCAAATAAATAGGGGTCGTTTTCTAAGCTGAGGATTCTGCCCAGCATATCTAAGCAAACACCAAGTACATAATTATTTGCCAAAACTAATTTGCATTATTCTAAGCCTTCGATAATTAAAATTAAAAAAATAACGTTGTCATCGTCGTTTTTCATAGAACCGAGCAGTAATGCGTACTATCTAACTAAACTAATATTATAAAGAGATAAGATTGGATTTTATGTATATCTGTTTGTTACGCTTTCACCCTGAAACGGCTGCACGGATTTGGACGAAATTTGGCACATGGGTAGACCATGATCTGGATTAGGACATAGGATACCGGATATCCAGATATTCTTGCGAGATCGAGACTTATGCGGGTGAAAACGGGGCACAGCTTGTAAGTATAACATAAAGTAATACCTGACCAAGATTATGTCTGGACTTTAAAAGAGACTGTGACCTCTGAGTTTGTTTCGGCCTTTCTTCTCAGAGTAGTCAGATAGGAAACGCCGACCTCATCTAGTTTTTTATTAAAAATATGATTGACGTGCAAAAGTGTTTGTGCAAACCTACTTACAAAAATAAATCGTTTATCAATTTATAAGTACTTAAAGTTAGTCTAAACTAATCCTACCAAAAACATTTTTACACGACTACGCCAGAAGGAGAGTTATTCATGTAAAATATTGCCAAGATGAGACCTATGGCTCGCACTGTCAGAAAGTTATCATCTCATATAGAGCCAAGCTTCTAACTCCACAAGCCCTAACTTCTCAAATTCTACACCTTAGTCAAAATATGAGGCTTGGCCGTTTCGTTACTACAAGAACTATTGTATAACAGAAAAGTAATGAACAGTGAATAAATTGTTCACGTTACGCCCATGTGATGGTTAAAGTTACTTTCGCATTTTTATTATTAGTATGCATTCTACTTACAATGTTTCGCATCTGGTTAGTTTGCAAGACGACCCCAAGGGAAGGGAAAAGTCTAGACAGATGACTCACCCGTAGTAAGAAAGTAGTACCTAACCTATGACGCCATTATAGATATAATACGATGCAGCTGTGACGTTGGGAAATTGGCAGTCTTAGCTTTTACATATATTAGTGAAGGTTAGTGATAAGTGACGTTTTACAAAAAGGAATTTTTAATTGATCCTCTTAAAACTTTTTGATCTTCTAAAGATATTTACGCCTTTTTATTCCACTTTTTTTTTTAGAAAAAAAAAGCACGAACTCAACGAAAATACTTAGGTAATTGTTTCGCACATAATAATGATCTTTACTATTCTATCTAGGGAGATACTTAAGTGCTAAAAGAATAGTGTTTTATTTCGATTAAAAAACGTTCCAATTCAGGTTTACGCCGTGTGTTAATGCAAGCATAGCTGATAATACACTATAAAGTACTGCTAGAGAGCCTCTGTACTGTTAAATTGTTGTTTATTGGTAACTTACCTAAGGCACCCTGCGGCGTAATTGCGTAACACACTATCAGTAGTTTCATTTTGACAATTCAACAACATTCATTGCGTTATTTACGTTGTTGAGCAGACACATTTTTCGAACATATTATGAAGCAATGGATTAGCAATATAACTACTTCAAATGATTTAGATCGAAATTGGAAGTCTTTTACGCAATGAGGGTGCTGTCCAGATGGGTTAGATTGGGTTGGGTTTGTCAGTTACTAAGATAGGGATAACCTAGCTTAGTAACTGAAAAACTGAGGTCAAAAAGTCTATCAATGAGAATATTTTTATAGATTTATGTATTTTTAGAAAATGAAAATTGGGTCGAGGACATGCTTTTTACAAACGGCTCTGTCGGTTTTTAAATGGCATCCTTATGAGTAGAACTCCCTGCTCAAATCTCGAGTGGATAGGATCGGTTACGTCTTAACATGGCTGACATCAAACGAGCATAGAACAAGAACAGTTTTTTCTAGGTATTCTTGACATTTTTGTACTTATGGATAAGTAGACCATAGAAATGTAAAAATATATCTATGAGATAGACCAATGAACGAATGATCTATGCCTGTTTACATAAAATGAATTTGATGCAGCGGGGGATTGAATGTACCTACATTCGCTTTTACCCTTTACAAGTTCTAGGCAAGCGTATAAATAAATGCTAGGTAAATTGGTAGATTATTTAGCTCTAGAAATGTAAAATTACCATTACACAGCGGAATAAAAGATCAAAACAATATAGTACATAAAATACGAGTAGGTACCATCGTAGCATTTGTAGCAAATGTAACTTTTACGCGAA
This sequence comes from Amphipoea lucens, assembly GCA_947508005.1. NCBI lineage: Eukaryota > Metazoa > Arthropoda > Insecta > Lepidoptera > Noctuidae > Amphipoea > Amphipoea lucens. The sequence goes on along the minus strand of OX382382.1, from coordinate 633,448 downwards.
TTTCAAAGCAGGAGCAGCCCTTTTAAATTCAGAGTTCACGAAAACTAACCCTATTTCCTTGATATACAGTTCAAAACTCATTGTGTAACAGTTAAGTAGTTTTGGCGCCACCCAGACAAAGCTACGCCAACGGAAAAAAATAATACAGTAACAAATTTCACTGTACATTGAAGTTTTTGCTTTATTCCGTGCAAGCTACGGTGGAAAATCGTTTGGTCAATGAAATAGTAGCACGAAACGCATACCACCTATATTGGAAAGTCAATACTGGAACTGCATAAATCTGCCACAGGAAAATCAACCTTATCATTCTGCAATAGAATCGAAAATTATCGGAGAATAAATCGTGAGTTCTGACGTTTCAAAGTCGCGGAAGTGAAAATTTTGGCGCCAGACAGGCCGGCGCCGCCATCTTGCCGCATTTCGTTTTCCACGGAGGCACAGACATTAGCCTGTTCAGCCAGCTTCCGCCTTCGCTCTATTATGCCACCTAATTTACTGTTATGGCCGTCTAACTTTACAAATAAGATATCTGTGGCTATTCTTATAACATTATCCGTAGTGGAAGTGCTTTTACTTTAGTTTTTTCGTTGTTAAGCTTAAGACTCAAGTAATTTCTGTTACTTATAACTTAAGTAATTCTGCAGTTAGATTTTAATCGTAATCCAGTAGGAATGGCCATTATCAACGGCCTAGGCAAACACCAGAGGGGCAATTTCCGTATTACCTATTAAGAACAATAATTGTACCTACTCTCTACATGTTTGTCTTAATCTGTCAGAAATACCTATTGACCAGTTTTTACATACATACATACATAATCAGCCTATAACGTTCCCACTGCTGGGACACAGGCCTCCTCTCTGTGAGAGGGACCAGTTTTTGACATTAATTAATTAAAATTGTGACTAGATTTTGAAAGTTTTCATAAAGGGAATTGGCCTTCTGAGAAAGGCAGCTTTCAGGCAGCTGGATTAAGGGGTTGATTTAGAAAGCGGGAATTCTGGAAACGGGGTGTTCTTGTTAGGAGGTCTCTCCCTCAAGAGCCATTACCGCTGCTCCGGCAGCTTGTGGGAACTCTTCTTTAGAACTCATGTTGTGTGCTAAGTCGTTGGCTCATAGCAGCTAATCATGAAAAAGCGCGGCAAATAATAAAAATGTGCTGCTGGGAAGTTTTTTGCGCAACTTCTTCCCAGCTAAAGAACCAGAGTAGTGGTGAAGGGCGGGCGAGCCGGGAGACTGTCTTATGTAATTTTAAATTCTCAGCTTACTTTGAATAAACGACTTTTATTTTGATTTATTGTCTTAGATACAAAAGCCGCCAAACCTACCATTTACTTACGCCTCAGAAATTATTTAGCGATTAAAAAATCGTGTGCCAGACAGCTTAGACGATACTTTTCAGAAGAAATTAAAGGAACCTACCTACTTGGAATCGAAATTCTATGACATAATATCACTAGTCTATGGAAAAAATCACTGTCTTTTCCTGTCCCAGCAACATTGTTCTGCCAAAAAAATTGTGATGTTCACAAAAGCCTGAATGAAGACTTAATTTTGTAGTAACTTATTTAATATAAGTTTCATTAGAACTACAACAACCATGGTGTTATAAAATAATGATAAATTTAAAATTTTCGTCATAAATCACAGACGTAGGTATAAAAAACGTCCATGTTGTATATATATTGTTAGTGTTCGGGGCGATGTTGGCTCGCGTGTTGTTTGTTCTGCTCGCCGGCGTGCCCGTGTGTCGGGGGACGACGGGGGCTGCCTATTCGGCGTACTTTGATCCAGATGGGGACGTTCAAAATGCTGATTTCTACGATAGTTATAACGATGGTTAGTAGCCAAGACCAACATCAATATTGATATCTAATTCTATATCTAGACATATTATACACTGACTGCTTCGTTGGTGTAGTGGTCGCAAGCTGAGCACGAGGTCCTGGGTTTAATTCCCGGGTCGGGCAAAGATCCCGATATTCACACGGGATTGACATTTACGCGGGTGAAACCGCGGGGCGCAGCAAGTCAATCAATAAGAATGAATTACCTATATGAACTTAGAAGGATTTATTGATGATTTTAAAGCTTATAATTCTGTATACTTGCTACGCTCGCGAATGATATTTTGATCAATATACAACCTGATACTTTTTGCAATTTGCAAAAAATATAAGAAAATTCGAATTTCGTGGGCTATCTTGTAAGATAGGGGATGTTTTAGGTTATAACTTAAGTAAAACCGCAGAAACAACTTAGCTGTTCATAGTTTTTTCTTGGAAATACTATGAATTCCACACTTATTTTTGCGGTCAGTAAAATCAATACCGTGCATGCGTACAGAACCCTTCACTGCGTGTGGTCCGTCACACTCTTGGCCGCTTGTTAACTTTATTTCTTTAATTTCGCGCAGAAATCAAATCTCCCCAAAAGATGACTACCGTCATGGAGCCTATCACCCGTTTGAATAGAAGGGACCTGGATGACGCAAGAACCCTCAACCCAGAAGAAATTATTGATGTGCAAGGTACCATACTATATCCTCTTAAGTAACTACAGGTAAACCAGAGAAGGTGTGCGCTTCGGTAAGCATCGTGTTTCCGAATTATCGCGAACGTCGCACCACACAGACAATGCTTCATCATCAGCCTATAGCAGTCCACTGTTGGACATAGGCCTCTCCTGCACGCCATTCAACTCGATTTTCGGCAACTCTCATCCAGCTGCTACCAGCCATCCTGCGAAGATCGTCGCTCCACACGTCGTTCTACCTTACGTAATTTTCCGATTCGCGGTCTCGACTCAAGAACACTTCTACCCCAACGGTCATCGGTTCCACGGCTAATATGGCCGGCTCATTGCCACTTTAGCTTGCTTAAGCTGTGAGCTATGTCGGCAACTTTGATCGGCAATGCTTCGGGAAGCATCATTTCCGAAGGGTATACTTTTATTTGGAAAGCTGTATGTACTTACCTTGAGAAAATCTATCAGCGTCATCATCATTTCAGCCGATAGACGTCCACTGTTGGCCACAGGCCTCTCCCAAGCATCGCCACTTCGACCGGATCAGAAAATTTATAAGTAGTATAAAACAAAATCGCCTTTCGTGTCTGTGTGAGCTCCCTGGGTTTTTCAAAACTACACAAGGGATTTTGATGCGGATTTCACCATTACTTAGAGAATTTGTTCCAAAAGATTTTAGTGTATAATATTATTAATATGTAACAGTGCGGCAGGGACATCGACGCGAAAACTGAAACCATGAATTCAGCACATGATTTTAGACTGAAACTCTCGAAGGTCATCAAAAAAAAATCTGCAGTTTCATAGAAAAATGCAATACCTACGCGGGCAAAATGTATGGTAGAGCAATTTTTGAAGTGAAACTTCTTTATTCGCGCTTGACTTGGGGAGTAAACTGGCGAATGCGTTACGAAAACGTGTGATCGGGCGAGTAGGGAAGGTACGTATTTATGCGACCGGGTTTTTACACCAGGTATTTGCTTCCAAGTACGCACAACAAGTACCGATTGAAAATACTTGCAAGACTATAAAGTACCTATCTTATACGGCTACTCGCTCAAATACGTAGGTACTCAACCAAAAATTTTGATTGTCTAACTAAATCGAACTAAATCTGACTATTTTTAATCGTGATTAAAAAGGTGTGGAATAAAATTAGTTGTCATGAATAGAAATTCACACCAACACCTCGACTTCAGGTGCAAAAACAGTACTGTCTGTATCTTTTTTTTCTTTTGTTTATATCTCGAAAATGGTGCGTCCTATCGCAAAAATAATGAAAATTTCGACCCCCTTTATAACACCCATGAACTTCTAAAACTCAACATGTAGGTAATCATTTTTCATATTTTCCATACAAAAAGTGAAAAATTCCTTAAAAAACACGCCAAGGCCGCCCACTCCGCGCCTGCGGCTCTAAAAAACAATTCACGGGGTAGGGCAAATAAGTACCACGTGTCGACGAGTCGCGATTGTTAAATTCGATTTTTGTTGTGTCAAAATTATTGGAGTGAAACTTCTTTACGCACACTTGACTTGGAGAGTAAGCTGGCGAACGCGTGACGTAAACGTATCTTATACGGCTACTCGCTCAAATACGTAGGTACTCAACCGCGTTAGTTTTCCCAAATGCGATCATTCTCCTTATCAGTAAGAGTCTACGGAACAATTTCGTATGCAAGTATTTTTTACTTTAATGGTTTGCAAGTATTTATTTGTAAACGCGATTTTGCTCCTTATTTATTGGAAGTCATTGATCAATTTCCTATGCAAGTAGTTTTACTTCCAACGGGGTTTTTGAATACGCGATTGTACTTCTTATCTATATGAAGTTATGGATCAATTTTCTATGCAGATAGAAAATACTTGAAAGTATCTCGCTCCGTCGTGCCTCAGCGCTCGAGTACGTAGGTACTTAAATAGTTCAACAACCGCGTTTGTTTTCGCAAATGCGATCATGCTCCTTATCAGTAAGAGCACAGAATACTTAATAGTACTACGTACAGAAAGGACACTCCCTTCCTCGCCCTCATATCAGATACCGCACCTCATCCCGCACTTCGAGGTATTCGTCGCCGACTCTTTAGCAAGGGCGCTTGCGAACCGCAGCGCTGTGTTGACACGAACACACAATTATGCGATTTAAAAGTTTTATTTGAGTTTTAATCACGATGGTTGGATATTGTGATGCTTTTCCGAATTCGTATTTACATAAACTGTTTGTAAGATTTCGCATTTTTAATAACATGCGATTTAATAACCGATTATTTACAGATAAGTCATTTAAATTAATTTTAGTGTTTTTATTTCATTACGAACCCGACTATATAAATAAACAATTGAACTACATGGTCACTTACTTCATAATAATGCACACGTTCGGGCAGCGCCGCCGCCGCGCGCCGTCGTCGTTCGGTTCCCCGACACAAATTGCTTTCCGCGCCATTTTTTTTACGCTACTAGATTTCACGCACACATTTGCACGTATACAAACGTCATTTGTTTATGTAGTAGTAATAGGTAATTATTTTGCGAGCGTTGTATGGAGTGTCCGAGGTGTGGTAAGAGTCTACGGAACAATTTCCTATGCAAGTATTTTTACTTTAATGGTTTGTAAAAGTATTTATTTGTAAACGCGACTGTGCTCCTTATGTATAGGAATTCACGGGTCAATTCCCTATGCAAGTATTTTTTACTTCCAACAGGGCTTTTGTTTGATTACGCGATTGTACTTCTTATTTGTATGAAGTTATGGATCAATTTTCGATGCAGATAGAAAATACTTGAAAATATCTCGAGCCCTGGTTTTAGGCCCTGGTTTCTTAAGGTGGACGTACTTGGAAGCCCTGGTACTCGATTTTGCATGTACGACCCATGTCTACGGGCTACGGGCGAGGCGAACGGGATTTGAGTGGGGGATATAAGCAAGAGAAAGCAGTGCGCGCGCACATTTTCTTTCTCTCATCCTCTCATAGCCAAATACGTTTGAAGTTTCACTTCAGTCGTGTGGTCATAAGCACACTCGGTTTTTTTTTTTAATAACTGTCGATAGTTTTCAACGCAAGGGGTGTAGAATCATGTCCTGAATCCATGATACCGGGTGTGCGTCGATGTTCCTGGCAGGCTGTATAACTTAGATTTAGCACTGAAACCTAGGTGTTTTGACAGCATGTCGCCAAATCAGAAGATTGTATTATTATTGTGATTAAATTACATTTAGCCACGTCTTTTTTTTGGCCTACTTCACCAAATCCAAAATAAAATTACATTAATTAATTAATTAATGATAATAATAAATAATAATATTCCACAACTATCACACAACGCCATCTAGTCCCAAGCTAAGCAGAGCTTGTGTTATGGGTACTAGACAACTAACATCTAACAACATCTAGACGTGGCTATAAGAGTAGGAGAAGCCCAAAGAAACAATAAATGGCTTGTGTGGAAGATGATATGGTAAGAAAGGAGGTGTATACCGAGATGAAGACTAATAGAGATGTATGGAAGAAAAATATACGTTGCGCGACCACAAAAAATATATATTGCTGAACCATATGTACACTTTTTGTAAACTTATTATTTCAATAAATTTTATTTCCTTTATTCAATTAAACACCATATAAATAATATTTTTAAATATTAGAATATAAAAATATATGAAAACATTTAAAAATTATAGCCCACCGGTATCGGGAACAGGGTCCAAGCTACCGGCGGTCAGGGCTCCAGAGAGAGGAACCTCCTGACAATGCGAGCCATGTCCAGAAGTACTGCTTTCTGAATCAAGCCCTTGATCCAGCTGCCCAACGAGAGCCTCCTCAGGTGTTGGTCGAGGCTCTTGGCTATCAATCCATTGGCTGTAATGACTATCGGCACAATGATTGCTGTATCAACATCCCACATGTCGACAACCTCGCGAGCCAAGTCAAGATACTTGATTTGTTTATCATTCTCAGCTTTCACGAGGTTCTCATCATTATTTATTATTATTTACTAATAAGTTAGAATAAGGGCAGCAGAGCGATGAATAGCTGTGTCCACAATTCCACATCGGACGATCCAGTGCGCTCCAACCGCGCGCAGCACCTCCACACCGACCGCGCATTTTTCCTGCCGAATCGGAGCGCACTGACTCGTCCGGTGTGCACCCAGCTTATTAACATCGATTTTTTGTAATTTATTCCCCAGGAGTACTAAACAATATTCTCCAAGGCAAAAAACTGCGCACAGACTCAGGGTATGTGCGCGGGCGGCGAACAGCCCGAGATTACTCCGACTCTTACAACTATATCGAAAATTCTGTCAACGTTGGACCTGACATGGGGCTTATGCCCCAGAAATGGCAGCCTGCAGTTGAAGTGCAAACGTGGAGCCCAACCAGCGATGATCAGGACTATTTGGACGACAGCTCGAGCCATGCCACAGAACAACACTGGAGTTTTGTAAGTGTGCACGAAAACTCGAGCCACAGCCGAGATTAATAAACGTTATAAAGGCTTATATTTAATCAAACCTCTAGTAATTCTCATTTTGCGCTCCTCAAAATATTATTGACCACTGTAATACAATGATTGTGCCTCTTTTAGTGAACCTCAAATAATTCCCATTTTGGGGTCCTAAAAATACTAAATAGCCAAGCAAATCAAATCAAATCAAATCAAATCAACGACGCGCTTGATGAAGGATAAAAAAGAATAAAATAAAAAATTAAATTTAAAACATCAAAAAACCCGACTGCGCTAAAAAACTTAAGTTAAAAAAACTGAAAAGCTAAAAACAAGCTCAAGCATTTGAGTTTGAAAATAGAAAAATGGGATGGGTCCCGCCTGCTTCCAACTTTTATTTAATTTAAAATGGGCTTGTTTTTAGCTTTTCAGTTTTTTTAACTTAAGTTTTTTACCGCAGTCGGGTTTTTTGATTTTTTAAATTTAATTTTTTTATTTTATTCTTTTTAGTTATGAGTTGTAAATCCCACTTAAGTGTGATAGTTTCCCTTTAAACTTCGTAATATATAGGTACTACTGCCGCGTTTAGTTGGTAGAGGGGGGGGACACTTGATCCTAACGAAAATTGGTACTTTAAAGCTTGATAAGTCACGAACGGTTTACTTAATGAAAAAACGGTCTTCCCAAACCACTGATATTTTTGAAAGACCTATCCAACGATACCCCACTTGACATAATTTCTTGACTTTCATTTTTTTCATTTTCACAATATGGCGTTTAGTAGTCGCCATATTGAATTTTCATTAACGTCATGTCTTTAGTGACACTCGCCGGACTAAGAGGAATCGATTGACGTGTGAATCATAAAAATCGGCCCAGGCGTTTGGTCTGTATAGTGCTTCAAAGGAACATACATACATACATACTTAGATACATACATAGACTGATAAACACATTACCACTCCTTTGCGTCGCGCAGTCGGGTAAAAAGAGACTCAATTATTTAAAAAAATGTGCTTTTTGCGCTTCTAATGATTAGAAGCGCAAGAAATGAAATTTTTGGAGGTTCATTAATTTAAAAAAAAAGTGTCCATTAGAAGGTCGATTCTAGGTCGACTTTTTTACAAAAAAAAAAACAACCGACTTCAAAAAAAACACTACAAAGTGATAAATAACTAATTTCGGAAGTCGGTATCGTTGGTTCCGCATTTTCGTTTTTTTTGTAAAAAAAGTTTTTATTTTTTCACTTTTTAGTTGTGCCTACCCCCACACAAATTCAATTAAAACTAGTGCATTGAACAATTGAAGACGCCGACTAAAAGAATCATCAAAATTCGCATAGAAATGCCGGAGATGCAGTACATTTATGCATATAACTTCATACATAAGAATAATTACCTAATGTATTATATACTTAAACCTTCCTGAAAGTATGTAGATCACATTAATGAAAGAATTATCAAAATCGGTTCAATAGTTTTCTAGACTCAACACATTTAATAACCGACGAAAGTTTTTAACGCAGGCGGCCCTGAATCATGTACCTACTGAATCGATTGTACCTAACAGGTCGCGCGTGGTGTTGTGTTTACACGGGCAGCCGACCCAACAAGGCTGGCAGATGAATATAATGTGTGATCCTCTTAATCTCGGCAGGTGTACCAGCCAGATACCTCGACCGCCGGCAACAATGATATCGTAGCTGAAGTAAAGAAGATGACACCTGTGAGAGACGGGGACGTCCCCAGCCGGTCCTCCGTCGATCACTGGAGGCCTATCCAAGAAGTCCAGACCTGGGGCTCCACTCAGGAAACTGAGGACACGGAAGATACGGTGGTACAGATCATTGCAATTTACGCCTGACTAGATAATGCCCGCGGTATTGACCACGTGGATATCGAAAATTATCCTTCGGGAGCGTACTACCAGGATTAAAAGTATCTTTATCTGAGTGCCAAATTTCATCCAAATTGTCTGGACGTATGTTTTTGTTGGATGACTTCGGCTCTGGGGAGGCTGATGTTGTCTGTCATACTCTTAGGGGGCATCCATTAATTACGTAAGGCGTTTAGGGGGGGAGGGGGCCAAGCCGATTCTCACCCAATCTCACGTGGGGGCGAGGGGGGGTCCTGGAAATTATCACGTAATTTTTTTTTCGCAAGAAACAGTGTAAAATTGCGAGAAAACGGGGTTGAATTAAGCAGTTTAAAGGTCAATTTTCGTCTATGTTCTTAAATAACTTTAATACAATTTACTTTAAAATTATGAAAAAAAATTATTTGAGATCCTCACAGTAAGCCCTTTCATCTAATATGTCACACGGTACAGATGGCGAAACTTTTTTTTAAATTTTCTATGTGTTCCCCAAAAATGACCCCCATATTCAAAATTTATTTATTTAAGTTACACGTCTGTATTTGGGTCACAGAGATTCATATGTGTACCAAATTTGAACTTAATCGGTCCATTAGATTCGGAGCAAATTGGCTGTGACAGACGTACGGACAGACAGACACACGAGTGATCCTATAAGGGTTCAGTTTTTTCCTTTTGATGTACGGAACCCTAATATTTCTAAATATTGTAGATCTACCCGTTAGAATCCACGACGTACAGCAACTCTGAGATGCAAGCCGAATTGAGGAAGTTGGTGCAGCATTGGAGCGCCAGCAGCACTGTCAATGTAAGTATAGTAGTACAAGAATCTTTTGGCGCCATAATCGGAACTGTCGCCGCCATTTTGTTTACCAACAGCGCCTTCCTGTCAATATCAATCAAGCGCCAAAAGATCTTTTGTCGCCCTTTTACACAGGGTTTAATGAAATTAGCTGATGGAACTTCACAGATAGACGTGATAGATAACGTATTTATTGTCTATTGAAGAGACAACAAAAACATATAAGTACAGGGTGGCAAGGACATCGACGTACAACCTGTCACCATAGATTCAGCACATGATTCTGGACTAAAAATTTCAACGTAGGCTTTGAAATTTTTCGCCGATATTTTTTTTTTTAATCTGCTAAGTATTCTATATGTTTTGGACCAAGTGATTATTAGGACATTATAAAAAAATGCCCGGGCAGTTTGATAAATAAAATAAAATCTTTCCATTCATAGACACTATTTTGACCTATGATAATAAAAACTTAAATTGACTGGACTTCTTAATTCGACTGGGTCGGTCGATAGGCGAAGTAGGATGCAAGAGCGAGCGAAGGGCACCCCGAGGTTAAATTTGGTTAGGATTACTTTAAACCCTTTACACAGAAATAGGAGCCCCGCGAAACGGGCTCAGGCGACATAGGATGCAAGAGCGAGCGAATGAGAATACATAGATTGCCCAAAGACCACACGGCAATATTTATAATGTCGAGGCAATGTGATAATAATTAAAGAAGTTCAAATTATAATTATTTATTTCGCTCCAAGTAGCTTGTCATTATTCATAATGCCCGGGCATGCAAATAAATAAAAAAAAAAAAAAAATCTTTTATTAGCAGGCATCGTAGGCCCATAGCGTTTAGTATTACAAGTAACTTAAAAAACTATGTTAGTAGGTAGTAGATAAAAAAATAAGGCACACAATTTACAATCTAACTTGACTTAATAATTTAAATAAAAACATAATAAAAAGCACCCAATTACAGGAAGGTTTATCAAGCCCCATGTCTGGCATGTAGCTTGATAAACCTATCCATTGCAGGCCCTTCTAACCTTTCTGAAAATACCCTCAGGATGCTATTGTCGCTATTTATTACTTGGTCAATAATAGTCTTTAGTCCATAAAATATACATTGTGACCGCGCATGTTTGTTTTGTGAATGGCATCTCGCAGTTCAACCTATGAGGTTGTCGCCGGGCTTGCCTGTGGATGCCTCAAAATTAAGGCGTCCAGCCAGGGCTTAAAACTTTATAAACTAAGCGACTACAGGGCACCCCCTGTGGGGTACGGACCTCGGCTTATGGCGTCGCTGGGGGAGGGCAGCAAGGGACAGGCTGGATCGGAATTAGTGACCGCGCATGCGCACGTATTGCACTTTTGTAGGAAACAGCTGAAGGCCACCTACTAGGCCCAACTAATCTATTATTTTGAAGAAGATTTCATGAATGAATATTGATGACATGGTTCGGGGAATAACATTCTTCTTCTTAGCGTGTCGATAGCAATCTAAATGTACTCTGCCCAGAATTCGGCCACTTGTTTGGCGCCATCACTAGCGTCCATCAGTTCCTGTAACGTGCAGCTGACAGGACACGCAAGGCACGATATTAAGTGTCCCATCGTTTGTGCTTTTCAGTTTTTTTAACTTAAGTTTTTTACCGCAGTCGGGTTTTTTGATTTTTTAAATTTAATTTTTTTATTTTATTCTTTTTAGTTATGAGTTGTAAATCCCACTTAAGTGTGATAGTTTCCCTTTAAACTTCGTAATATATAGGTACTACTGCCGCGTTTAGTTGGTAGAGGGGGGGGACACTTGATCCTAACGAAAATTGGTACTTTAAAGCTTGATAAGTCACGAACGGTTTACTTAATGAAAAAACGGTCTTCCCAAACCACTGATATTTTTGAAAGACCTATCCAACGATACCCCACTTGACATAATTTCTTGACTTTCATTTTTTTCATTTTCACAATATGGCGTTTAGTAGTCGCCATATTGAATTTTCATTAACGTCATGTCTTTAGTGACACTCGCCGGACTAAGAGGAATCGATTGACGTGTGAATCATAAAAATCGGCCCAGGCGTTTGGTCTGTATAGTGCTTCAAAGGAACATACATACATACATACTTAGATACATACATAGACTGATAAACACATTACCACTCCTTTGCGTCGCGCAGTCGGGTAAAAAGAGACTCAATTATTTAAAAAAATGTGCTTTTTGCGCTTCTAATGATTAGAAGCGCAAGAAATGAAATTTTTGGAGGTTCATTAATTTAAAAAAAAAGTGTCCATTAGAAGGTCGATTCTAGGTCGACTTTTTTACAAAAAAAAAAACAACCGACTTCAAAAAAAACACTACAAAGTGATAAATAACTAATTTCGGAAGTCGGTATCGTTGGTTCCGCATTTTCGTTTTTTTTGTAAAAAAAGTTTTTATTTTTTCACTTTTTAGTTGTGCCTACCCCCACACAAATTCAATTAAAACTAGTGCATTGAACAATTGAAGACGCCGACTAAAAGAATCATCAAAATTCGCATAGAAATGCCGGAGATGCAGTACATTTATGCATATAACTTCATACATAAGAATAATTACCTAATGTATTATATACTTAAACCTTCCTGAAAGTATGTAGATCACATTAATGAAAGAATTATCAAAATCGGTTCAATAGTTTTCTAGACTCAACACATTTAATAACCGACGAAAGTTTTTAACGCAGGCGGCCCTGAATCATGTACCTACTGAATCGATTGTACCTAACAGGTCGCGCGTGGTGTTGTGTTTACACGGGCAGCCGACCCAACAAGGCTGGCAGATGAATATAATGTGTGATCCTCTTAATCTCGGCAGGTGTACCAGCCAGATACCTCGACCGCCGGCAACAATGATATCGTAGCTGAAGTAAAGAAGATGACACCTGTGAGAGACGGGGACGTCCCCAGCCGGTCCTCCGTCGATCACTGGAGGCCTATCCAAGAAGTCCAGACCTGGGGCTCCACTCAGGAAACTGAGGACACGGAAGATACGGTGGTACAGATCATTGCAATTTACGCCTGACTAGATAATGCCCGCGGTATTGACCACGTGGATATCGAAAATTATCCTTCGGGAGCGTACTACCAGGATTAAAAGTATCTTTATCTGAGTGCCAAATTTCATCCAAATTGTCTGGACGTATGTTTTTGTTGGATGACTTCGGCTCTGGGGAGGCTGATGTTGTCTGTCATACTCTTAGGGGGCATCCATTAATTACGTAAGGCGTTTAGGGGGGGAGGGGGCCAAGCCGATTCTCACCCAATCTCACGTGGGGGCGAGGGGGGGTCCTGGAAATTATCACGTAATTTTTTTTTCGCAAGAAACAGTGTAAAATTGCGAGAAAACGGGGTTGAATTAAGCAGTTTAAAGGTCAATTTTCGTCTATGTTCTTAAATAACTTTAATACAATTTACTTTAAAATTATGAAAAAAAATTATTTGAGATCCTCACAGTAAGCCCTTTCATCTAATATGTCACACGGTACAGATGGCGAAACTTTTTTTTAAATTTTCTATGTGTTCCCCAAAAATGACCCCCATATTCAAAATTTATTTATTTAAGTTACACGTCTGTATTTGGGTCACAGAGATTCATATGTGTACCAAATTTGAACTTAATCGGTCCATTAGATTCGGAGCAAATTGGCTGTGACAGACGTACGGACAGACAGACACACGAGTGATCCTATAAGGGTTCAGTTTTTTCCTTTTGATGTACGGAACCCTAATATTTCTAAATATTGTAGATCTACCCGTTAGAATCCACGACGTACAGCAACTCTGAGATGCAAGCCGAATTGAGGAAGTTGGTGCAGCATTGGAGCGCCAGCAGCACTGTCAATGTAAGTATAGTAGTACAAGAATCTTTTGGCGCCATAATCGGAACTGTCGCCGCCATTTTGTTTACCAACAGCGCCTTCCTGTCAATATCAATCAAGCGCCAAAAGATCTTTTGTCGCCCTTTTACACAGGGTTTAATGAAATTAGCTGATGGAACTTCACAGATAGACGTGATAGATAACGTATTTATTGTCTATTGAAGAGACAACAAAAACATATAAGTACAGGGTGGCAAGGACATCGACGTACAACCTGTCACCATAGATTCAGCACATGATTCTGGACTAAAAATTTCAACGTAGGCTTTGAAATTTTTCGCCGATATTTTTTTTTTTAATCTGCTAAGTATTCTATATGTTTTGGACCAAGTGATTATTAGGACATTATAAAAAAATGCCCGGGCAGTTTGATAAATAAAATAAAATCTTTCCATTCATAGACACTATTTTGACCTATGATAATAAAAACTTAAATTGACTGGACTTCTTAATTCGACTGGGTCGGTCGATAGGCGAAGTAGGATGCAAGAGCGAGCGAAGGGCACCCCGAGGTTAAATTTGGTTAGGATTACTTTAAACCCTTTACACAGAAATAGGAGCCCCGCGAAACGGGCTCAGGCGACATAGGATGCAAGAGCGAGCGAATGAGAATACATAGATTGCCCAAAGACCACACGGCAATATTTATAATGTCGAGGCAATGTGATAATAATTAAAGAAGTTCAAATTATAATTATTTATTTCGCTCCAAGTAGCTTGTCATTATTCATAATGCCCGGGCATGCAAATAAATAAAAAAAAAAAAAAAATCTTTTATTAGCAGGCATCGTAGGCCCATAGCGTTTAGTATTACAAGTAACTTAAAAAACTATGTTAGTAGGTAGTAGATAAAAAAATAAGGCACACAATTTACAATCTAACTTGACTTAATAATTTAAATAAAAACATAATAAAAAGCACCCAATTACAGGAAGGTTTATCAAGCCCCATGTCTGGCATGTAGCTTGATAAACCTATCCATTGCAGGCCCTTCTAACCTTTCTGAAAATACCCTCAGGATGCTATTGTCGCTATTTATTACTTGGTCAATAATAGTCTTTAGTCCATAAAATATACATTGTGACCGCGCATGTTTGTTTTGTGAATGGCATCTCGCAGTTCAACCTATGAGGTTGTCGCCGGGCTTGCCTGTGGATGCCTCAAAATTAAGGCGTCCAGCCAGGGCTTAAAACTTTATAAACTAAGCGACTACAGGGCACCCCCTGTGGGGTACGGACCTCGGCTTATGGCGTCGCTGGGGGAGGGCAGCAAGGGACAGGCTGGATCGGAATTAGTGACCGCGCATGCGCACGTATTGCACTTTTGTAGGAAACAGCTGAAGGCCACCTACTAGGCCCAACTAATCTATTATTTTGAAGAAGATTTCATGAATGAATATTGATGACATGGTTCGGGGAATAACATTCTTCTTCTTAGCGTGTCGATAGCAATCTAAATGTACTCTGCCCAGAATTCGGCCACTTGTTTGGCGCCATCACTAGCGTCCATCAGTTCCTGTAACGTGCAGCTGACAGGACACGCAAGGCACGATATTAAGTGTCCCATCGTTTGTGGAGCAGCACCACATTTACACTCCAAGGCGGAGTCGTCTATAAATGTCCACCTGAACAGGTTTTCCTTGTTTCGGCCAACCTGGGTCCGGAGTCTGTTTAAAGACTTCCAGGTTACCCAAGGTAACTCATGTCCAGGTGGGAGGTCCTCTGGGAATAACATTAATCGGTACCTAGATGTTGTTTGATAGGTTAAGGTACAATGTAATATTTCTTTACATTGTAGATGGCAGAACCCACGACGACGTACAGCAACTCTGAGATGCAAGCCGAAGTGAGGAAGTTGGTGCAGCATTGGAGCGCCAGCAGCACTGTCAATGTAAATGTATTTCCATTTCAATCACAGATATAAATAAACCTAGATAACGCAAGTATCACGAACTGTATGAAAACTAAGCGTGCCACTTTTTGACTACCTACTATGACGTCACAAGCTCGCGCTCTCTCTCTCACGCTCACCCAACCAGCAGTACGCAGGACTGAGCGCGAAAGTGGCGGCTTATGATTTTCGATCGTAAACTGGTGCGATTTTTGGCACGCGAAGTAGTTGCTCTTGCGTTATCTAGGTGTATCTATATCTGTGATGTATTCAATAGTCTAGAACAACGGACTAAAAACATAACCCTCCTTCTGGCGCAGTCGGGTATAAATTATCAAGCTCCGCGCGTAACCTATGTAGTACGATACAATAGAAAATCAATTGTGTCTCATTAGCGGAGCTCAATGAGTTAAATGGTTTGGAAGAGGGGCTCGTGGCTAAATGATATCAGACTTACGGGTCCATCGGAGGTTAAGCTAGGCTTGCCACGGTTGGTTCGTGGATGGGTGGCCATCCATTACATATTGAGATCCCTCCGTGCCTCGGAAAGCACGATTGGGTTGTGGAGTTCAGATAGGCATTTGCAAATACTTACTGGTTTTCAGCTGCATCCGGTTAGACTGAAAGCCGACCCTAATGTTGGGATTATTTTATTTTTTTCTCAAACATGCTTGGAAATTTGAGCATTATTTTGACAACCTTCTTCGAGATAAATCGAAATTGCTGTACTGGCCAAATACATGCGAACAGCAGCCGGCAAAAGTTGTATGAAAACTCATATCTGTCGTGTAATTTAAGAATGGAACGATCTTTTACTCCGAAACATGGCAACCAAGGAGGTAACTTATCAAAGGTTTTATTTAAATTTCGAACTGGCTTGAAAATAGAAAGCTGTTTATTGAAAAAAAAAATACAAATGAACACTTTAACGCGGGAAAAATTATTGTTGTTTGTTGTTCGTCATTGATTTGTATTTGACAAAAAAGTTCTGCCTAGGTGTACTACTTAGTTTTAATTTCCGCGCATTATTTGAGAAAAGTACTATACAAGCCTTGGCCACAACTAAGCATTGATGGACTTACGTATGTGTGCCGGCTTCGCCTCGGCCCACATTTACACGTTCGTCCATCAATGCCTCTTTTGCTAGCCGCTGCAGTAATGTACTATATTATTGCCAGCAAGAAACCTCTTCGTACAAGAACGCTGCCATGCGTGCAGATGTGAACCAGTTGATACAGAACTGGAATCCTTATGCCAATGAACAGCACCAGAGCCCTAGCAGCAATGTTCAGCAAGAGCGCCTCACGAGTAGTGTTCAGCACCGGGGACCCTCTATGGCAAAGGAAGAGGTATTTTCACAACACCAGCATAGCTATTCACAAACACTCGATACGCTTCCGTATCGTATCGAACATTAATCATTGTTATCGTAGGAGTCTTCTAAACGCTGTTCACAACTCCAAAACCCGAAAATTTTGTCAGTTTAAATCAAATAGACGCCCGTTATTCTTCCAACAGCTATTTGCTGTTGAGGGCAAGTCAAATCAGGTTATCGAAATGTCAGGTTTTCGATACGATAGCCTGTCGTATGGTTGTGAATCAGGGCTTTGGAATGATTATAAAATTTTAAGGCCGAGATCTCTAAACGACACTTAACACATACAGAGAGCGTCACTATGTGCAAGTTTTAAAAGTGTCTTTTGCTGAGGTACCTTGTTGATAAAGCTGTGTGTACTTTTGCTGAGAGTTGTTTCGGTCGCTTTCAAACTACAAGTGCAAGATAGAGACGGGAACATGTCTAAGTCAAAGCACATGCTAGGTAACGTTTATAGGTCTCGGCCTTAGTGTTAATAGACTGTACTTGGTTATAGTTTGAGCAATTTTTTTCTAAAGTTGGCTTCCTTTACTTCTTAACCGACTTAAAAAAGAAAGAAGTTCTCAACTTGACTGTATATTTTATTTAACACCCACGTTCTTCGCCAATATGAACCGTTAAGTTTTTTTTTTTCTTGAGTGAGTATTCTCCGAGATTCCCGTTTACAGTTTAACATCTGATGAACACCTTCGGAGACAAACAATGATAGCAAATAACCCACGATTGCTGCAATCACTTATCAATATGTTGTTGAAACCAGTCAAAACTGAAAATTATTAATTAAAATATTAATTTGTAGATGAACCAGCAACAAACCGGAATGCACACAGAGTTGAAGAAGTTGCACCCCTCGAACCCTATTCTTGAATATAAGCACAGGAATGCCCTTGACAATGTTCAGCACCAAACCCCTTCTGTGAATGTTCAGCACTGGAGTGCTCTTGACAATGTTCAGCACCGTATCCCTTCTGACAATGTTCAACACCAGAACCCTTCAATTAATGTTCAGTACTGGAACCCTTCTATGAATGTTCAGCAACAGGACCCTTCTATGAATATTCAACAACGTATCCCTTCTGACAATGTTCAGCACCGTATCCATTCTGATAATGTTCAACACCAGAACCCTTCAATGAATGTTCAGTACTGGAACCCTTCTATGAATGTTCAGAAACAGGACCCTTCTATGAATATTCAACACCGTATCCCTTCTGACAATGCTCAGCACCGTATCCCTTCTGACAATGTTCAACACCAGAACCCTTCGATAAATGTTCAGTACTGGAACCCTTCTATGAATGTTCAGCAACAAGACCCTTCTATGAATAGTCAACAACGTATCCCTTTTGACAATGTTCAGCACCGTATCTCTTCTGACAATGTTCAGCACCGTATCCCTTTTGACAATGTTCAACACCAGACCTCTTCAATGAATGTTCAGTACCAGGACCTTTCTATGAATGTTCACGATTGGAGCCCTTCTGACAATGTTCAGCACCGTATCCATTCTGATAATGTTCAACACCAGAACCCTTCAATGAATGTTCAGTACTGGAACCCTTCTATGAATGTTCAGAAACAGGACTCTTCTATGAATAGTCAACAACGTATCCCTTTTGACAATGTTCAGCACCGTATCTCTTTTGACAATGTTCAGCACCGTATCCCTTTTGACAATGTTCAACACCAGACCTCTTCAAGGAATGTTCAGTACCAGGACCTTTCTATGAATGTTCACGATTGGAGCCCTTCTGACAATGTTCAGCACCGTATCCCTTCTGACAATGTTCAACACAAGAACTCTTCAATTAATGTTCAGTACCAGGACCTTTCTATGAATGTTCACCATTGGAGCCCTTCTGACAATATTCAACAACGTATCCCTTCTGTGAATGTTCAGCACTGGAGTGCTCTTGACAATGTTCAGCACCCTATCCCTTCTGACAATGTTCAACGCCAGAACTCTTCAATGAAGGTTCAGTACTGGAACCCTTCTATGAATGTTCAGCTACAGGACCGTTCTATGAATATTGAACACCGTATCCCTTCTGACAATGTGCAGCACCAGAATCCTTCAATGAATGTTCAGTACCAGGACCTTTCTATGAATGTTCACCATTGGAGCCCTTCTGACAATATTCAGCACGGGAACGCTTCTGTGAATGTTCAGCACTGGAGCCCTACTATCGACGTTCAGCAATGGGACCCCATTGCAGCAAATAATCAAGAAATTTTGGTAAGTTACCGGATAAACCCTTTTATTTATAAAGTAATGATTAGCGAATGTTCAGCTTTGGCTAAACCCCAATGAAAGAAAAGCTAAGCTTACACGGGCAATTTGTGGTTGTGGGAGCAATTAGAGATCGTAGCCGACTGCAGACAGCAGCAGCAGACGACGTGTGGTATTCCAGTTAGTTCTGAATGTTCCGTGAGACAAGAACCCTGAACCTGTTTGAGATTAGCGATCGCGATTTACTTTTGTATCTTTTGTTAGAATAGAATAGAATACTCTTTATTATGTACTGTACACTATGTTAAAGACGAAGAAGAAGAAGACGACGGTGACTTGTTTTTAGTATAGAAGTATAGAGGTTCAACGTGTTGTCGCTCCAGCGTCGGTGGCACTACAGATCTGCGGTCGGGCGACACGTCTGCGATCGTGCGACGTGTAGTCGGGCGACGTCGTGTCCTTAGCTGCGGAAGGTATTTCATAGAAACCAGTAGTGTCGCAGCGACACGTCGACTGCTGCTGCTGTCTGCAGTGGGCTACGAACTCGTACCTTTATGAAGCAACGTAATAAAGATGTACAGTAATTACACCGTATGCTGAGTTGGTGGAAGCACAAAATAAAATACTTGCAGACTTGGATGTTTGTGTGAAACCCCTCGAGTGTGGGTAGTTGGTAGAGCCACATTTAATGAGCCCGCACTTCAGCTCGAGGGGTTTACTAGTAGCCATTCAAGGGTTCCGTTAACTAGGGCCCTGGTCAATCATCACGTTATCTTCATCAAGTAAAATGAACAGGGCTCTTTGAGACACATCTAATGAGCCCACACTCGATGAGTTTACTAGTAGGTAGCTATTTTTATGAAATCTGGAATAGTTACGTCCTAAGGCAGCTGTCAAAAAACGACAGAGTGTAATTACATGATTATTAGAGATTAAAATTGAAACTTAGACTGTTTACTATAATGTTTTTGGTTTTGTGTTGTTTCTTGTTCTGTTTGTATGTTAAAGTTTAGTAGGTATTTAGTTATAGTCTAGTGAATTAGTTCTTATTTTTGTAATTTTTGCATGCCTACTGGTGAAATAAATATGGCTGAACATATTTCCCTATAACATCATGTACTGTACCCATATTTGCAAAATAAAATATCTTTATCTTTTATTGTTCTAGATTGTTGAGGCTTCTATTAAAAAAACCGAGTGTGCTTATGACCACACGACTGAAGTGAAACTTCAAACATATTTGGCTATGAGAGGAAGAGAGAAAGAAAATGTGCGCGCACACTGCTTTCTCTTGCTTATATCTCCCACTCAACTCCCGTTCGCCTCGCCCGATCACACTTTTCGTAACGCTTACGTTACGTGTTCGCCAACTTACTCCCCAAGTCAAGCGTGCGTAATGAAGTTTCACTTCAATAAATGTAGATACCTACTTACCTAACCTCTTATATTTTGTTCCAGCCCTTTACTGCCTCTATAACCGATCCGCCCAGCAGTAACGAGACAGATACGGATACAGTCGGTGACACGCCAAGAATGCTGGTAAGTACCTAACTGATTGATTGACTAATATTTTTTTTTCCCTATTTGGCATCTCGTAGTTGACCTTGAGAGGTCGTGACTACTTAACCGGACTATCCTGTGGTTGCCTTAAGTAAGCTCAAAGAAATTTGAAATTTTATTTAAAATATGGTGGAGTGGGACGTCGTTTTGCTGGCCCTTGTATTAGAGGAAGAAGAAAATAATAAAAAAATAAACAAGAAGAAACGAATTTGGGTTGATCACTCTCAATCTCCGTTCGTATTCCACGACGCACGGCCGACCGGCTCCGAACGGACCCGACGGCAGCCAGTTGGATGCCGACGGCGCAGTTCAGCGCCGTCCGGAGCTGGTCGGGGCCGGTCGGCCGTCGCGACGCGTCGCGGGATGCCGACGGAGGTAAATATGCGTAAGTTGCATGCAAATATGAACTGTAATTACTGTTGATACATTTCAATGTTCTTTACCGCATTGTAAAATGCCGTCCGGCCCGGCGCGATGCGAGCCGGTTGGTCTGAATCGTACCTTAGCGGTGTGAGGTCTGAGCGCGGGACGGGACCGGACTTACACACAACATATTTGTTCAAAATTGCAGCAGAAGAAAATGTTTAAGAATATAAACTCTTTCTTATTATGTGAAAACCTAAAAGCAGTTTATTGAAAAAAAAAATTGTTATTAATAACATGTAAAAATTACAGTATTAATCGACTTTTGTTGCTGACTGTACCTACCTGTCAAGATTTACATTACAATTTACTTTTTAAGTAAGATTTTGTAGCAGGTATTTAGAGGTTTTGATTCATGTAGATTGATGAAATTAAAATGCTGTAGGCGAGCAGCCTTATCGCGTGTTTACGTACCGCGCGGCTGTAGGTAATTATTTCCAAAATAGGGCTGAGTCACAATACTGTTCGATAACATTACCGTGACCGAGACGCCTCGGCTGCGGCGCGTCGGCGGCTAGGGGCAGCACTGTCAACGCAGTGCATACAAACCACGCGTGACAGTACTAATAGAGTGACAACCCTGACAATGCCTGTGTCAACCGAATTTGCTCTCAGCACTAATAGGGAATATCCATGTTTATTTTTTGTTCACTAATCAATAAAAACTCTCAAAACGGTGAAGGAAAATATCGTCAGGAAACCGGCGTGTTTTAGAACCAAAATTTCGAAGACATGTGACATCTACCAACCCGCACTGGGCTCGCATGGTAGATTATAGCTCACTCCCTCTCGAAAAGGGGAGGCTTTTGTGCCAACAGTGGGAACATTATACGCCGATTATAAAAAATAAATAATAACGTTGCGCCGCAGAGGCAGTTTCTTTGTATTAAAAAAAAAAAAAACAAAATACAAAAAGTTTATTGCAGTAACAGTCATGTACAACTTTTACAGTTTTTTTTTTTAAACCTACATAAACCTATTCTTCTTTCTTACGTCGTTGTCATCATTACAGCGCGTTGCTACTACGACCACCACCACAATGATGAATACCACAACGGCGACAACCACGACCACCCATAGGGTGAACATCGACGCTATCATGGCCATCATCTCCAACCTGACTGACGACTACGAGTGGAATCTCACTGAACAGTTCAACAAGTCAATGATTAGGTAAATTGTGTAGAATAATTTCAGATTTTTCGCTATGCAAACTTCGGAGATATGAGAGGGGAACAGTATTTTTTTTTTACATTTTTCATTAAAAGTCGAAAACTATGCAGCCTAAAAAAAAAAAGAAAAAATGTTTGAGAATGTGCTAACTGCGTTCTTTCATATGATACCCCACATACCCTAGTAGCCCCACTTCGTATTTTTACGACCCCCTTTCAGTAGGTACCTGTTGCAAAAAAAAAAAAAAAAAATTTATTTCTTTCACATTTGCAAAATAGTCGGGCGAACGTCATCTAAAGCTATTCAAGTTCATAACATTATAGTTCTTGAGATATCCAGTTGGGACAGACGGACAGACCGACAGACTGAGTCGCACCATAAGGGTTCCTTTTTACTATTTTGGTACGGAACCCTAAGAATGGACAATATTCTAAAAACTATATTTTGGGCTTCCAAATCGTTCCCACACCTCGTAACAATTACCGGTAAAATGAGGCTACTTTGCTCCGTGAAGTTAAATATGCACCAAATCTCCAATTTCGATCAAATCTCTAAAACTCCAAGGAAATTGAAATATTTTTGAAATAGAAAAGTTCCTTTAATGTGTTCAAACCATATCAATAAGACGAGAAACAAAAAAATTGCTTCCTTATTATTATTTTTGGAGATTAGTAACAGCTGAGGCTGTTAACTTTGCCACTGTCTCAAAAATGTGCCTGTTTTAGTACAAGTTAAATGTAGGAGCAATGTTTCCGAAAGGGTGGGTAACATTGCTCCATTATTAAAATTTAAAAAATTAATGAAAATCAAAGTAAACAACTATTTTTGTCATTGAAATATTAGAGCCAGAATGTTAAATAAGTTGTGGAAATATTGTCAAAAGCCATAACAAAGAAGCATTTTACGTCAGTCACACTTTTCAAAATTTGGAGCAAAAAAATACAACCGACTTCCAAAAAAACACTACAAAGTGAAAAATAACTTTAATTTCGGAAGTCGGTGTCAAAAACGAAAATGCGGAACCAACAACACCGACTTCCGAAATTAAAGTTATTTTTCACTTTGTAGTGTTTTTTTGGAAGTCGGTTGTATTTTTGTTAAAAAGTTTTTATTTCACGCTTTTTAGTGGGTCTGCTTATAATTTATCTAAGTCACAATAGCCTAGTGTCAACTTGCTTTTTGCCTTTTACAAAATATTGCTTTTCCCGAGGCAGGGAAGTTAATTGTTGAGGAGTTCTCCTGGTCCACCATCAGCTCCATATCACCATTCACATCGTGGCGAGCATAAATTGCTTAGCAACCATTCAAGTAATCGAGTCGCAACCCGTGAAATACTTAGATATTATTGAGTAGTTCCGGTGGCCATCTGTGGTCTTCATCATCAGTTCCACTTCACCAAATGGTGCTTCCCGAGAGCAAATGCACGAGTTACTATAAAAAATACCCAAATCGCTATAGGTGTGCCTATAATATTTGAAGAGTTCCTTCGATTTCTCCAGGATCCAATCATCAGATCCTGACTTGGTGACTATGGGACCACTTCAGAAGTATCAGCCTTTCGAACAAAAAAAGAATTTTGAAAATCGGTCCACAAATGGCGGAGTAATCGCGTAACAAACACACAAAAAAAAAAAAAAAAACATACCGTCGAATTGAGAACCTCCTCCTTTTTTGAAGTCGGTTAAAAACGGGGCAAAGTAGCCTCATTTTACGGTACTTTTTTTTCAAAAATATTCAATGCAGTATTGACTTTGTTACTGAGTTATTATAGTATGGAAATATACAGGGTCAATACGAAACTCTGCAGACGTGATGGGTAAACAGACTAAACACGATATGAAATATTAGGTCCTTACATATGAAATTGGCGTTTTGTATGGAAGGAACAAAAAGTCGAATATTTTTTAATATAATATATTTAATTAATCAAAGTATGAACCATTGTTTTCAATGCACTTTTGCCATCTTATAGGTAGTTCATTGATCCCTTTACTAAAAAAACCAGTCGAACGGGAATCAATAAAATCTTTGAAGGCGATTTGGACTGCCCCATCGGAGTTGAATTTTTTCCCTTGCAAAAAGTTATCCAAATTGCGAAAAAAATGGTAATCTGTTGGATCAAGGTCCGGGGAGTACGGAGGATGTCTAAGACATTCCAATTCAAGCTCTTCTAATTTGGTAGCCGTCTGTTGCGCAGTGTGTGGTCTGGCGTTGTCGTGAAGCAGCAGTGGCGTGGAGCGATTTAATCTTCCCAATTTGCTTCAAGTGAATTAAAACAGTTTTATCACTAACATCGAAGCCTGCAGCTAACTCGGACGTGGTTTGCGATGGGTCCGCTTCCACAATAGCCTTCAATTCTCCATTATCAACTTGGGTCTCAGGCCGTCCACGGGGCTTGTTCTGCAGGTCGAAATTTCCAGAACGAAAACGTTGGAACCAAAAACGAACTGTGTTTTCTTTTGCAACATGACCGCCATACACATCATTCACCCTTCGAGTCGTTTCCGCAGCACTAGTGCCACGGCGGAACTCGTACTCGTAAATAATGCGATATTTTAAATTTTCCATTTTGTAAAATGAGTGACGCAAACAGAAAAAACAGAAGAAAAAAAACAAATGAATGACGGTCATCGAAGCACAAATACATGAGTAAATAGCTGTACAAATTTGAATTTGGAATTCCTTACCAAAGAGGAGAAATTCGTGATTAAAGTGGCCAGTACGAAAAACGCCAATTTCATATGTAAGGACCTAATATATCGTGATGAGATATCGGTACCCATCACGTATGTATTGTAAAGTAAAAAAAAAGACGAGTTGCACTCCGGGAGTGCCGGCAGAAGTGAAAATTTGAATATTAGGTAACGTTGTGCATTTTTAACATTTTTCATTAATAGATGCACTTTGTTCAATTTCCATATTTTAAACACTTTAATTAGAATATGAAAACTAATAATGATTAGAATATGAAAACTAATAATGAAACTAAGCTAGATAAACTATGTAATTACAGACAGTAACAAACATATAATTGTAATAATTCATTAAATTCGATAGGATTACGATACTCAAAAGGTACTTAGCTATTTTGCTGTCGTGTATTTTGACATTAATTTCACGATGTAGGTAACTCTTATCAAACTCATATTATCGGGCAGTCTTTTCTCGTTCAGAGTAGGGTTTACGACACAACAAGTGTCAGAATGAAGTTCAGTCGGATCGGAACCGACAGAACCATAGATTGAACTCGTAGTAGGAAATGACCGAACATTCGGCCGATACGACGACGATACAGTCAATTTACCACTTCGGAGTAGACCCCCTGGTCACGTGTCCTGACGCAAGTTTAACATTTTTTACCCATCACAAAAAAAGTGTACAACGCCGCTAAAGAAGTTTTCACTTCAAAAAAAACTAATTTTTTAAACTAATATTTCGAGTGACTATAGGTACCCTACCTGCGGCGATGACATTGATTTATAGGGCTCAAACCTCAAAAGGAAAAACGGAACCCTTATTAAGATCACTTCGTTGTCCGTCTGTCTGTCCATCTGTCAAGACCCTTTTTCTCAGGAACGCGTGGAGTTATCAATACTCAGGGCTGCAATCCCTAGCCAAATTCAAGCTAACAGAACTAGCGAGCACGCCAGTTCTGTTTGCTTGAATTTGGCTTGACACGCTACCTCGGGTCTAGAAACGTTCACAGTCTGATCTTAATCTCAATTTGTCAAAAATACCTATAATTTCCTTGCATTTTGACAAGTTTTTGACGTTTCTTTGTCGCCGAGATGAGACTGCGACTAGATTTTTGAGGTGTCCTCGTTTGGTGCCTGGTTGATGGCAACGAGTTCGCTCCCTATTACATTTACATGGGACTTAAACATAACTGGCGGATGCTGAGTGTACAGACGCCAGCACATCAACCTACTACAATCTGTCAAATTTCTTTAATAGATTTTCAACTTTATTACTTAAGCATAAGATTCAAAGTTGATTGGGAAAATCTGACAGTTTCGGGTACGTTGATGTGCTGGCGTCTGTACTATATCGCTCATTTGGAGAAACATCGACGTAACTGCTACTTTTCAAATTTCACAGGAGAGGTTTTTATTACAAGCTTTTATTATCACAAGCTTTTATTTAACTTGCACTGTTCTTCGTATGTAAGTAAGTATGTACGTAAGTTGTCCGTCAAAATTTGCGAACGATTTTTCGACCCTTTGTTGGTATCCGATTGAGCTGACCTTTAGTTCTGGTAACGATAGAATGTGCAATACTCAATATTGTAATAATTTCAATATGACCGCCGCTCCAAGATCGCGGGTTACACTTTTCTCAACCCCCTTAATATGGGTATCAAATGAAAGGGCTTGAAGAGTAGAAAACGATAAAGTTACCTAATAACATTAAGTAGGTACACTAAATTCAATATGGCCGCTGCCGCTCCAAGAAACCGGATTACATTTTTTTTACAATTCCCTTAATATTGATATCAAATGAAAGGGCTTGAAGAGTAGAAAACAATATGTGAACAATCAAAACGATTAATTCAATTAAAATATAAAAGAAACAGCTGTTTTATTTAAAGGAATTAAATAACATCAGTGGTATAAATAATGTAAATGATGTCAATGATGTGAATAATGTTAATAGGGTAGATAAGTTCAATTGTGTAAATCAATAATATAATGTAAATAAATTAATAAAAAATGGTCAAAAAAAGATGTTGATAATAAATGTTTAAGGTGCTCCGCCCAGAAAGGAAGGCCTTCGCTTGTTTTAGCCTCGATCACAGTGCGTAAAGTACTATCCCCAATTCCCAATGTGTTTATTAAGAAAGTTTTACAAACTCTTTAATATTGCCCATTGTTGACTAGGGAATAGTATGTGTTGAAAATGTTCATTCCGTCGTTGTAGCCCCAAAAAGAACACAAAATAATGTCATTATTACCGTTACGTCGATGTAGCACACACAAAACTGCACCGCGCAACACCTATATGCATCGCTGTTTCCGCGAGATCTTGCGAATTAGCATAAAGCAACAACGACGTTAGCGCCGCCTGCCGATGCATTGACTGAAACTGGTTTATTTTTTTTTCTCCTAACGTAAATAAACTTTCTAAGTGCTTTGTCATAATTAACTCATTTTTGGGAAAGAGTAGGTACACTTACGTCGATGTTTGTCCAAATGAGCGATATGTACAGACGCCAGCACATCAACCTACTACAATCTGTCAAATTTCTTTAATAGATTTTCAACTTTATCACTAAAGCATAAGGTTCAAAGTTGATTGGGAAAATGTGACAGTTTCGGGTAGGTTGATGTGCTGGCGTCTGTACACCTCTGCCTAACTTTTCGGGAAGTACCTACAGGCGTGATATTATTTCATTTTACCTATCCCTAGCTTCGGTGTTCCAACTTGTCCTTGGGATAAGTGGGGTCCAGATGGTGCGTGGACCGCCACTACTACTGAATTCCCTTATGACTTCGAAAACGCTTCAGTCGTCAGCAAGGTATGGTAACATCGTCATCCATCATCTATTTGTGGTCGGCGAAGCATGTCTTCTACTGCCGTACATCGCCATTATGGATTGAGGGAGTGACCACACTTACGCGGAATCATTTATTTATTTTATTATTTACTAGCGTCTGTCCGTGACTTCGTTCGCGTGAAAGTCGTAAGACAACACAATAATACTAAAACTGTCATATCGCACCTTCGGTGCAACAAAGTCACAACAGCTCATTTTTTATTTTTACAGGAGAGGACTTTGAATTTTTTTTTCGCATTTATTTCCTCATTTTTTCGCATTTATAACCACAAAGGCACCCGCGCCATCTAGTAGAATTTTGAGATACTTTCGCGGATGTTTTTTTGCCACAAGTATAGGCATGGTTCAGAGACAATTTGGCATACTTACCTCAATTTTGCAGTTTTGGCTTTCGAAGGTGAGATATACTGGTAAGTATATTGGGTACTCTCTCATCCCAGTCTCATTTCCTACGCAATTTATGGGAAGTAGTTATGCGATTTCTGACTCTTCTAGTAGGTACTCAAACTTCATTGTTCTGTTAAAGTTGGTGATTCTTAGGCGCTCCACACACTGCACCGCGCTCTGCAGCGGTGAGCAGATAACTCACCGCGGCCAGTGTGTGGAGCGCCTTATAATAAACAGGATAGGTTGGCAACATTTTTTTGTGAAAATTTCCCATTTCCTTGTCAAATGTATCTACATATTTTTCAAAATCTGTGAATGCAGATCCAAATGTTTCAAAAACAACAGGCTTTTACGACCATTTTCTTGTAGCGACAACGATTAAGGTACCTTATTGCGCTATCTCAAAAATCCAACCTGGTATACCTATGGCACGATTGACTGCTTAGCTCCATAAAGGTGATAATAATCATTTAAAAAGTTAAATCTATAACTCGAGTCAAATAGACAGTCGCTCTATACAGGGTGTTACGGAAAGGGTATATCAATACAAACGGGTTGAAGAGTGTATCAGCCCCCTTATTCACAAACACTCGATATGCTTCCGTATCTTATCGAACATTAATCATTGTTATCGTAGGAGTCTTCTCAATGCTTTTCACAAGTCCAAAACCCGAAAATTTTGTCAGTTTAAATCAAATAGACGCCCGGTATTCTTCCAACAGCTATTTGCTGTTGAGGGGAAGTCAAATCAGGTTATCGAAATGTCAGGTTTTCGATACGATAGCCTGTCGTATGGTTGTGAATCAGGGCTCTGGTCTAGAATCTCTGTACAAAATTTCAGCTCAAAAGCAGTAACTTTGAAAATGCTTAATATTTTTTTTATTTCGATAGTTTATTAAATTGAAATCATAACAATTAATGTGTCACCGCACTACGAGGGTCATTATCCATTATCTGTAGTGTGTCTGTGCGCCTAGTACACGCACATCACGCCGCCGCGCGCCAATGCAGCGCCGTGATGTCGAAATAAAAAATATTAGGCATTTTCAAAGTTAATGCTTTTGAGCCTTACCCTTTTTTACCCTTTCTGTAACACCCTGTATAAAAGACTGGTATTCAGAGACTTTATACGGTAAAACTGGAAGCCGACACCAACATAGTTGGAAGAGGTTAGGCTGATGATGATGATGATGATGACTGAGTTCCACATTGTACCATGTGCAGTGCTTCGTCTGCGGGCTGCACACGCCGGAAATCCCGCGCAGTGCATTCTGCTCGGACGCATTCGCTGGCGACTTCCTGCCGCTGATGCCTGTCGACCCGCGGTCCAGAGGGAAGATCGCGAGCTTCAGGAAGTACTGCCGGTATATCGATGTGTAAGTAGGTATATATCTTGCTCTTCCGAAGGCAACCGCAACCGCAAGCGGTAACGTTAGTGGCGTGCATTGCATATAGGTAGGCATATAAGCAGTGCTTACCTCGATATATCAACATAAGCCTGTCAATTACATTTAAGTGTGTGCCCCACAATTGAGAAACTCACTAAATTATCATACCTAACAAAAAAACAAAATCTTCATACAAACACGCGCGGCAGTAGGCAGTCGCCGGACAGCCTACTCGGCTCCCGTACTATTCGCACATTGTCATTGGTCTTTACTCGTTCAATTTAATACGACAAAATTAAAAATACGTACGTCTCACGCGTAATACCACGACGTTCGACCTCCACAATAACCACACTTTTGACCTCGCTTTTTTTCTGATTAGTGACCGCGTTTGCCTCGACTAGACCCGGCCTAGTGCCTACCTATTCTGAAAACCGATGTCCGCCACTGGGTAACGTCGCCCTATCGCAATGACTGACGGCAGTTGGCAGCACAACCACAGGCACAACTACAAAGTAAAAAACCGAAGTCTGTGTCTTTGCTTCTACTGTGTTTTCGGTTCTTGCCACCGACTTCCGAAATAAGTTATTTTTCACTTTATAGTGTTTTTTTTTCTGAAGTCTGTTGCTTTTTTTTTTGTAAAAAAGTTTTTATTTTTTAGTTGTGATACCTACCCCACGACAATTCGTATGTGTAACTACTTGCTATGTAAACAACAGTGACAGAAAGTTTTAAAACATTTCAACCTTCAACATAGGTAGGAAGTGGATTAAATACGTGTCATTGAAGCTAACTCAAAAACTATCGGAGCAAAGTTAACCACCGCGCGAGCTTCCTCGCGCACCGAGGGTTCCGTGCCATCATAATATGTTTTTAAATTTTCATCGGCGAGGCCTATATAATATTCGTCAGAGAATTTTAACACTGCGCGAATATTGCAGTTTTAGGTCAGCGCCATCTCTTGGCCGATAGTGGAACTAATGTAACTTGTTGATGATTTCTGAAAAAGTGTGCTATTTAGAGACATCGTTTTATTTTTCCTATAATCTTTACGTAACTTCTATCACATAGAATTATTTCAGATTTTTCTCTTTGCAAACTTCGGAGATAAGGGGAGAGGGAACGGTATTTTTTTACATTATTCATCAAAAGTCGAAAACTATGCGGCCTAAAAAAAAGAAAAAGTGTTTGAGAATGTGCAAACTGCACTCTTTCATATGATACCCCACATGCCCTAGTAGCCCCACTTCGAATTTTTATGACCACCTCTCAGTTCCTGTTCCAAAAATAATTCTTCCTTATTTGCAAAATAGTTGGGCAAACGTCATCTAAAGCTATTCCAAATTTCAAGTTGATAGCATGAGTAGTTCTTGAGATATCCAGCTGTGATAGACGGACAGACAGACAGACAGACTGACTGAGTCGCACCCCGTAAGGGTTCCTTTTTACCATTTTAGTACGGAACACTAAAAAAAGACACACAACAAAAACACATTTATTTTTTATTGAAAAATTGTATGAGATAATTACTATTTTCAAACACTAAGATTTTCAATGAATATGTGGGGTACCCCCTTATAAGCAAATTATAGTATCTATGAAGATTCTAATTAACGGATAACCCCTGGCAGTATGAAGTACCCAAGACGAATGACACATGTTGAAAATTAAAAAAAAAAACTTTTGAGAAGTTTCGTGGCGGGAATTAGCTATTCTCTTCAATTTTGCAACATTTTTGAATAGTCAAAATACTGTTATCAGTAAAAATGCAAAATTAAATTAAACAGGCATAAAAGTAGGTATAATAAATATACTTTATGTCTGTTTCATTTTCTCGCAATCGAAGTGAAAAGCAAAGTATATAATTCAGGCATAAACGAGCCATTTTACCCCTCGACTTAACTATCCACACTCGCTTGCGGCTCAGGTGATAAACGTCTCAGGGTAAAATGGCTTCTTTTATGCACTAGTTGTACAATCTACCATTTATTACAGCTCACTTAAAAACTATCTACTCATCAGAACTTAACCAAATTGATATGGGACCGCCACTAAAAATAAAGTCATACCCGTTCCAATAAAAATAGAATTATCGAAACCGCTGAACGTCCAAAAAAAAAGAAAAGATTCCGTTGAATTGAAAACCTCCTCCTTTCTCGAAGTCAATTAAAAAATTACAACGATATTGTTGCCATCGCGGCCAACACCTGTATGAGGCTGGCACAGGATCGTCGATCGTGGGGATTGGTACAAGCAAAGAGAAACCTATGTCCAACAGTGGGCGAAGACGGACTGTCGAAGATGACGATGAATGTGTCTTCTCAGTTGGTACTAAATAAATTCTATTTTCTTTCTTTTTTAGGCAGAACTATATAGAGAACGAAAACGAGCCGCGTGCCATATATGGGCGGTTCACGGGTGGCTGCGCCGTGCGCTGGACTGACATCACCGGGGTCTACACTCAGAGAACCTGCCGGTCCAGGTACAGACCCTTGTTGGGCAAGCATTTTGCCAGTAAGCGGATGGCCAAATTGGAGTTAGCGCTTGTGGTAAGCATTCAATGTTATAATTACTTGAAATACTAACCTGTACAAAAAACCCGTGAAAGACAGAAAAAGCTATCAAAAAAGGTTCCATGTTACTTCTTAAGGCACGGAATCTAGCATAAGGTTCACTAATGTTTCACCAAAACTCCTTTGACAAATTTTTAGTTTACAACCAACGTTTTGTATACTATTTATTTCACAAACAACTCATTCCGCAAATGTTTTATTTTATAAAGACTCGCTTTACAAACATTTATTTGGCAAATGCTTCTCTTTACAAATGTTACGGATGATATTTAATCATTTATACATTTTTTAACCGACGAAAAAACGGAGGAGGTTATCAACAGTTTATAAGTGTATAGTCTATGGTTATCAATTGAATTGATTGATGAGAATTGACGCGTCGAATTGATTCAATTCGACGCGTATATTTTTTTTTTTTTTTTTTTTTTTTTATGTATGATCACGCATAACTTTTTACAGAGCAGTTCGATTTTGATCATTCTTTTTTTATTGGAAAGGGTATATCCCGAAGTTGGTCCCATATAAATTTGAAAACCAAATTCCAACCGTAAGGGTAGAAAAAAAAGGGATGATTGATTGTTGACTCACTGGTTGTAAATGTATGACCACGCATAACTTTTTACAAATTAGTCCGATTTTGATAATTCTTTTTTTACTGAATAGGACATACCTCGAAGTTGGTCCCATATAAATTTGGGAAAAAGAATCCTACCCTAAGGGTGGGAAAATAGGGGTGATTTATTGTTCATTCACAGATTACAGCAAATAATAGTTAAAGTAGGATTATATAACAATTAATAGCTAAAATAAGGTAGGTAGCTATTTTAAAAGTAATCAAAAATTAAGCTATAGTAATTACTAAATTATAACCTCAAAAAATTTTAAAATAAAAACTTTTTAACAAAAAAATTAAACCTCCGAAAAAACTGAAAAGCAAAAAATAATAAACCTTTTTTATTTAACCTTAATAAATAAGTTCTTAAATTAATGTAAGTATACCTAAGTAATTTTGAGTCGGCGCCAAACAATCAATGAACAAAGATCACTAAATTACCTTAACTTTAAAGAAAATAACCAAATTAAATTAACAATGCAACGTGAAGTCTCCAGCGATAAACATAACATTCCAAACAAAAAATGCTTTCTCCGCACGGCTACGATATTAATTTGGTTGTTTGGCGCCGACACAAAGTTACTTAGGTATACTTACATTAATTTAAGAACTTATTTATTAAGGTTAAATAAAAAAGGTTTATTATTTTTTGCTTTTCAGTTTTTTCGGAGGTTTAATTTTTTTGTTAAAAAGTTTTTCATTTAATATTTAGATTCTTTTGGAAAAATAACGTTTATACAAAATATCATTTTATAATACACTAGCGACTGCATCAAAAACTGCATTAAAATCCGTTGCGTAGTTTAAAAGATCTAAGATTATAGACAGCGGGAGTGACTTTGTTTTATACTATGTAAAGATTTTCTAAACCAGTCACAAAGTGATCATGACGGTATTCTATATAATCTAGTAGTTTCTGGCACTCGCCGGCCGCTGCCGCGGCACAGCTCGCTTCGCTCGCTCGGCTCGTGCGCAGGGGGTCACAGTTTTAAACTAACCTAACCGAACCATTTTTTTTAAATAATTAACTTAATGGAACTAGTTCGGTTCCGGGTAGCCTACTAAAAATAATCTCTTTTTTTCTTCTATTAGCGCATGTCGTTTCTGACACCTATATTTTGTGTAAAAGTAATTTTTTTCTATGTAATCTAGTCGTTTCTGGCACTCGCCGGCCGCTGCCGCGGCA
The DNA here is from genome assembly GCA_947508005.1 of Amphipoea lucens. Taxonomy (NCBI): domain Eukaryota; kingdom Metazoa; phylum Arthropoda; class Insecta; order Lepidoptera; family Noctuidae; genus Amphipoea; species Amphipoea lucens. Next base: position 599,531 of record OX382382.1, on the reverse strand, counting down.
CCGCTCGCTTCGCTCGCTCGGCTCGTGCGTAGGGGTCATAGTTTTAACCTAACCTAACATTTTTATTTTTAATAATTAACCTAATCTAACTAGTTCGGTTCCGGGTAGCCCACTAAAGATAATCTCTTTTTTTCTATTAGCGCAAGTCGATGAAAGAATGAGTTTCATTTTTAGAAAATTGCGTAATGATAAGTCAATATGTAAAACGTTTTTATTCCAAACGTTGTTTTATGAGATAAAATGAATAAAAAATGAATTGCTTGTTAACACGTTACCGTTCGATCCCCGGCGTCTCCATTTGTCACATACCGGCGCGCACCCGTCAGGCACCACCGTCTCCATTTGTCACCACCCGATTCACGCGGTTTCAACCTCTATTATTACTGATAAATACGGTCTAATATCCTGTGCAACAGTTTGAGTCTATGGTCCGGTAGATAAACTAATCGACTAAATGATTCAAAACGAAAAATATGGGTTGGCAATATTGGAAAAAAAAAGTTAAAAATAGACTTTACGATTCTTAAAGCTGCAGTGCGTGCTGTTTTGTTATGATGCTATGTTGTTTATTTTAAAAGTTTTTGTGTAAAATCGACGTTAAGTGGATGAATATTAGTTTATAACATATTATACGTCCTTGTAGATAATATTTGCACGAAATAACATCACAATCAATCAATAATCCTTTTTTTTTGGTCAAACAAAATTTTACGTAAGTACTTCAAGAAAATCTTATGATTTTATAATTATAGTGGTATATTTTTACAAGATATAGGTAGTTATCAGTTAATAAAGGTTTGTGTAGTATCCTAGTAACACTTTTTTAATTAGAAACAACTCAATATGACTAGGATTGGGCGTTTACAGTCATTGCGTTGTAATAGGAATTGAACGGCTCGGCGCACTGAAATTTGAGTTTCAATATTATTAAAATGTAAGGTAGGACTTTCAAAAAAACGCTGTTGTTAGATTACTTGTCTATTCATAATGTAACTTGCAAAGTTTCGTGTAAATTCATATAGGAGCTTTATCAGAAATCGACATAACACGGGAACGAACACACTTTCAACCTATTTTCTGATGACGTCATTTGTTTATAAATACAATTCTCATATTACGAGTATTGTTTGCATTTTATATTATGGTCTGTTTATTCAAGAACCCAAAACAGTTTACATTAAGTGGCTTGAGCCCATATAAGCATCAGTAGACCATTTTTTGTGAGCAGGGTAATAAATCACGCGCTGAGCGGGTGACATCTGGAATTTGACAGGAGTTTTTTTGATGTTACGTCAAAATGAAGTCGGGGTATGAGCGGTAAGTTTATCTGGTGATTATTTTGTAGTGAATTATTTGGCAAACTTGTTGTTGTATAATGATGAAATGACAAATCATGTTTTTGCCGATCGTTGTTTGTCAAGTAAAAATTTGTAAATAAATTTTTGGTGAACTGACAGGGCACCCCTAGCATAATCGGCCTATAATATTCTCATAGCTGGGACACAGGCTTCCTCTTTGTGAGAGAGAGTAATCCACGCGATTACAGTGCGGGTTGATGTCGTGTCCGGTTTCCTCTCGAAGTTTTCCTTCATCGTTTTCAAAGCAGCGGTGATGGTGATTTTTAGTGGCGACAATTCACTGGCCAGTATTATTATTACTTAGTGGTTAGCGGGGACCGTAAATCGGCGAGCGGAAGCTACGTAGGTAGAGCGACGATCTTTGCAGGGTGGCTGGCAGCAGCTTCGTGTAGTCGAGGATCGAGTTAAATGCCGATTGGGGAGACCTAAGACCAGCAGTGGTCTGTTATAGAATGATGATGATAATTATTATTACTAACTAACACTTTGCCAGCGACTTTGTCCGCCCTATATTCGACGAATAATCGGGAAAAAAACCTCTGTGCTAAATTTCAGCTTTCTAGAACCAAGGCTTTGGTGAGTCAGTGAGTGAGCCAGGACTTTTTACTGATTATTATTATTACTGTAAAGTTGTCTTTTTTTTTTTTTTTTTTTTTTTTTTTTTTTTTTTTTTTTTATTTGAAATGGGCTTGCTCTTGACTCTAGCCTAGGTCAAAGGTGACAGAGACAAAGTCGACGATGGAGCGAGCTTACCCAGAAGAAGCCTGTTCACTCTCACTTTAAAGAGATTCGGGTTGTATGCGCTCGGAAAAACAGACGCAGGTAGAGAGTTCCACTCTTTTGCTGTGCGCATTATAAACGACATTTGCATACGCTTAGTGCGAATTGGTGGAACAGCAACCAGGTAGGGATGGTAACTTGCAGTGCGCCTGGATGTCCGAAGGTAGAAGGGGGCCGGTGGAATGAGGTCGTGGAGTTCTTGGGCACACTCACCGAAGTACAGTCTGTAGAAGACCGACAGGCAGGCAACCTTGCGGCGATGAGCCAAGCTGTGAAGCTTGGCATCCACCAGTTTTACGTCGCCAATGAGCCTCTTAGCTCTGCGTTCCACCGAGTCAAGCGCGGCAAGTTGGTATTTCGCTGAGCCATCCCAAAGGTGGCTGCAATACTCCATGCAGGATCGGACTTGTGCTTTGTATAGGGTTAAAAGCTGTCCAGGCGTGAAGTATCGTTTCACCCTATTTTCTTTCTTTCCCAGAACGTTGAGAACGGCTGCATTATTAGTCCGATGGCGACTTTACTGCCGGTGTCACGCGGTGTTTCACTGTACGCGCGGTTCCACGCCTGCGTTTGTAACTCCAACTGGTGCAACCGAGCGACTATTGAACAGGCTTCCTTCAATACCCTCGTGACTATCCTGCTGGCGTACTGGCTTGTACACCAACCCTGACCAAGGGCAACTCCCGTATTTAATTTAAAAACGTTCAAATCTACAATCCTTTACAGATTTCTTCAGGTCATCACGATGATTGATTTCTTCATTTTTTTTTCTTCTTGATTATGCATCATTGTCAAAATCATATTCATCTTCATTTTTGTTGCAATAAAGAAAGATGCTGCTTGGATTGCTAATAAATAATAGAGGAAAAATAACTTTGAAAGGACTGAAGTCGCATCGCACTCTCATCTCAAAAATTTGTCAATGTCAATTAGAAGTCTTTTCGACAGATTGAGACTGATAGGCTGCGTACGTTCTTCAAAACAGAATTATGAAGTGTTAAATTGTCCCTTTTGTGCCGCGGTATAAAGTCACCATTTTTCCGAAGCGAGAATGGGATAACGCTAGACGTCTGTGTCCATTTTTCTTTTGCACTGGAACAAAGACGGCTCAAAAACGTCAGAATACGGCTTTCAAACATGGTTTAGACCACAGATATAGATACACCTGGATAACGCAAGAGCACCTACTTCACGTGCCAAAAATCGCACCAGTTTACGATCGAAAATCTAAGCCGCCACTTTCGCGCTCAGTCCTGCGTACTGCTGGCTGGGTGAGCGTGAGCGAGAGACCGCGAGCTTGTGACGTCATAGTAGGTAGTCAAAACGTGCCACGCTTAGTTTTCATACAGTTCGTGATACTTGCGTTATCTACATAGGTATATCTATAGACAGACAGTGGTTTAGACAGAAGGGATCTATAAATACCTACCCAGTATAGCACATCGAGTTCTAGAATAGTTCTACTTTGTCTCTGTCACTCATACCCGTGTGACAGTCTCATTCTAAAGCTCGATGTGTTTTTTTTTTTGACAAATTGTTTTGTTTTTGATTACGTTTTTGTTTTGTATTCGTTTTTGTGTGGTGTTGTCTTTTAAACAGTTTAATCATGGTGTTTTGTTTCATTTTTTAAGCGTCCTCAGTACTTACATTAAAGCTACGGTTTTCTAAAAAAGCGGTTGCCGCACATAACGGCCGCAGTTACGTCATGAAAATTATGACAGCAGCAAAGATTTCAATCGTTAGATACGCCCTACCACGTCAAAAGATAGTCGTGTTTGTTTTGTTTGACACCTCTGACTCCTGACACACAATGACGCAGTGACTTGACTTGATTGTCATGGATGGAAACATTATTTAATCATTTATGAGCTCAGTCTTCTCAGTGCCTATGGACACTTTTTCGCGCGCGTGACAATCTATCTATCTAAATATTTGGGCAGCGGGGTTTGACTTGTGTCAAAAACACTCTAGGGCTTACTTTCATAAAAATAACGTTTCAGTAACGTCTTTCACCGATACTATATATTATGGGCCGTCACCGCCCTTCTAGGCAACAGACGCTGCTACCGGAATCGGTATAGGGTAGGCGCTACATTAAGAAAATAAGAAGCGCTGCAATAGGTACCTACTAAATTTTCGGAATGATCGAATGCAACCAAAGTCATTTTTCTACCAACTTGCATGATATGAGGTTCCTTATTGCAGACAACCTTTATAGAAAGTCAGGAAGTAGGTACCCTTAAACGTTTAGAAGGTACCTAAGCCTTAGCCGGCAATTTGAAATTAAACTTTGCAATTGGCATGAGTCTTGGTTTCGGCGATTATACGTTTTTACCATTGCTACATCGCATTTCTGCGACTCTTTACTTTCGGTCCCGTCGCAAAATTGCGCTTTTGATCAAGTTTTTTAATGTTTGAACGTCGATTTTTAAGATTCTTTAATCAAACAGAGGAATCGCTCTGTCAGTCACTGTGTAAGTATAAGATTGCGAAAACTGACAAGATTGCTAATCGCGGATGAAAAAAACAACTAGCTGTTCGTGAATTACTTTATTATAGAACATAATTTTATTTGTTAAAGGGGTAATACGGCGAGTCCTTCCACATGGTAACAGGGATGGTCCTGTAGTTTCTCTCGTACGACTTCATGACATCTCTCTCCTGCTGGGTCAATTGGAAGTCGAAGACTTCAATGTTGGCTTCAATGCGCTTCTTTGTCACCGATTTCGGAATGGGAATCACTCCTAGTTCAATCTGAAATTAAAATTTTAATAAGCGCCATCTGTTGACGAGTGGACGTACTAAATACTGTAAATTGGATACATATTCGGAAGTCGTTATTCTATTTCGATAGGGGTCTTTTGTATTAAAATTCTATGAAAAAGAATGTCTACCTACAAAATGCACAGCATGAAGCCTTACAGTCGCCGTCAGATTTATTGTAGCGGGCAAGGTGACCAATACTTCTGAACAATTATAAATACGTTTCATCCAGTGGTGAAGGTACCATACAACCCGATTCCCACCGGCTTCCCTTCGAAAATTCAGCACACAACCACTTTATAGTCAATTCATCATTGAAATATAATCATATCATACTGTAGGTATTTTAATACACCATAAAATTAAAACACTGCAAAATGCCTACATTAGGTAAATGTTTTGTCTTTCTTTCCCAACAACAAAACATTTTGCTGCTCTAATACAACTAACTCGTAGGCGCATGCGGCTTGTGGTGACTTCAATTTCAATAGAAAACAAACACGTCATGACGTCACTTCAGGTCACGTGACTTGCCTTTTTTTGAGCGCCCAGGAAGCCGGAAAAAATCGAGTTACGGATAGAGACAGTACACAGAAAATGCGTGCGCGTGAACGAGATAGAGCAAAATCGCCATTCGGTCTTATTCGCTGAATTTCGTACCTAATGCATTCGGGGTCGCCGGTCGGTCAGTTCGGACATCAACAATTGACATAAATAATAATTCATGTGTATTGTGTTTTGTGTAGAACATTATTTTGACGTAATAATTTGTTTACACTTGTGTAGTTATTCAAACTCAAACTCAAAGCATTTATTTCAATTAAACCACTTACATGCACTTTTGAATTGTCAAGGGGTCGGTCAGTCAGAAAGATGAAGCTAGTTGCCTGTTCCAAAGCGTAGGTACCTATGGAGAAGAACGGGCAAGAAACTCCATGGACACTCTTTTAAATCATAATAATATGGTTACAAAGTCTCGGTTACATCATTCATGGTAAAAATAATACATTTGAGAACGATGCAGGACGTTAAAAGCGTCCATAATGAAAAGACGAGAGAAAAAAAAACAATTCAAACATTAAATTAAAATAAGCCATGGCAGCAAAGAGATGACCAGTCCCTATTGACGGCGCCCGTTCACGAACATGACGAATATTTCAGGAAGGTCTACTTACGAGATATCTCAGATTGATTTGCGCAACGGTCTTGTGGTGCTTGTCAGCAATTCTCAACAACGCTTGCTCATCGGTCCTGGGAGGAGGGGCATCCTTGGCTGCCTTGTTGTGGAAAATAGATCCGAAGGGCGTGTACCCGATGACGGCTATGTTGTGCGTCTTGCAGAACTTGATCAGCTCTGCTTGTTGGAGGTTTAGGTTCACCTGGATGAATAACACATAGTATAACATTACAAGGACAAACATTTAAGTACTAATAAATTATATAAGGTGTAAAAAAAATAACCTTAAAAACTTTAAGAGGTGCTTTAGACCATCGAACTGAACAACTTGCACTATGGGACCAACTCTGAAATCACGAAAAAAAAATGAGCTGTTTCATACATTTTGGCCGAGTAGGTAGGGTGGACGTACCAATCCCAAACCAGTCGCCTGTAGTTGACCATTTGCGTAAAAAAGTCAACATTTTAAGAATACGCGCCAATATCTATAGGTTTGTAAAATCTAGGTTACCTTATTACATCTTTGAGAATCTACTACTGTGAATTTCAGGTGAATTAATAAAAAAATATAGCTTTCTTTTTAATTTTTGTCGCTACGTGTCTTGTTCACTCGCCGTTCGGCCGCCATTGCTATAAGGAGCGCTCAATGAAAGGTAAAGTTCAATCCATTTAAAATGTAGTATTTTTTAAGTAAATTGTAAATGTTTTGTGAAATATAGTTAATATATTTATCAGTGTAATGATTGCAGATATAAATTTGAACAAATTTTTTGTTTTTAATAGGTTTCTGAGACTGGTTAACTACTGGAACGCATGTTGTATAGGTTGCCTATAGTTGACCATATGGTTTACTACTGGTTATTTCTTAAACTTGCGTTTTTTGTCATTATTATTGATCTTTCAACAATTCCCTTTGATTATATTGATGAACAATACAAAATTGACGATTTTAATTAACATATTCCAGTAGTTGACCAGTGGTTTGGGATAGGTACATTCATAGTGTTCGTGGAGTTGACCAGACATTGTATGTTTTAGGCGTCCTGCTAAAATTGACTTGATTTTTTTTTCAATAGACTTATTCAGGGTGTAAAGAGTGAATCTTTCATGTTTACCTTTTCTATGGACGATTTTATTTTAGAATACTTACTTAACTTCAAATAATGATTACTTTGTTTTAGCCACGAAATGCCACCCAAGAAAAAAAAAATTCAAGTATAACCAAGAAGATGTAAAAAAGCAATGGAAGAAATTCAAGTGACTGGAAAAATTAGGCAAACCTGTTGGATTCTAATTGACCAAATTTCTTTAATAGATTTTCAACTTTATTGCTAAAGCATAAGGTTCAAAATTGATTGGGAAAATTTGACACTTTCGGGTAGCTTGATATGCTGGCGTCTGTTCAAAAGTTAGATCTTGATAAACGTTGATTTTAAAATTTAATAAATGGCCTTTTATTTTATTCATGTATAAGTCAATACGTTGGTCAATTACTGGCTCAATCTTGGTCAATAACCGGGTATATGTTGGTCCAACTAAGGAACAGTCCAACTTTTAGGATTTAACTCAAAATTACAGCAATTCCTAAATACTTATGCAGCAATGATTTTTAATTCTCATTTTGTCTTTAAGCAAACTTTAAAAATAACATAGAACTAAAGTCTTCCGTCAAAATCTGTTAAAATGACAGTTAATTAAAGTCAAAATATCTTCTTAACTGGTTTGGGATTGGTACGTTCACCCTATTGAACTTTTGTATGAAACAGCTGATTTTTTTTTCGTGATTTCGGAGTTGGTCCCATAGTGAAAGTTGTTCAGTTCGATGGTCTTAAGCACCTCTTAAAGTTTTTAAGGTTAATTTTTTTACACTTTGTATACAGGATGAATTTTTCAAGTGGGCGTGGATGGCCAAATCCGAAACTATGAGGACTAGTGAAAAGTACTCAAAGGAGTCGCGGGCTCGATTTTGATGAAAACTAAAACTGCATCATTGGATTTTTGAAAAATCAATATTTCTAGCCAGGAATCGAACCTGTTGATTTTGAAAAAAAAAAACACACACTGTATTATTACACCATTCGATAGTGTCGCTAATAAGGATCAAATTCTGGGAAGTAATGACATACGGCAAACTTAGGGAAAATGTTGAATTTTAATAAACTGCTTCTTATTTTCAAGTATTCATACCTACATTACGTACCTTGTTCGCACAATATTTTTATTAAATGATGCTCAATATTTTTACTAACACACCCGCAGCGCAGTCACCTTCACAACATTATGTTTTAAATTCAAATTTCTATTACGATCTTTGGAAAATATTCTAGTGGAATCAATAATATTGTAATGCTCAATGCAGTACAATCCTTGAGACGTCGAATCCAGCTATGTATTGAAAACAATGGTCATCATTATGAACAATTAATCAGTTAAGGTTTAATAGGTAGGTAACATAACCCGCTGGCTAAATAATAACAGCCGCACAGGTCAATCCATCAGGTTAAGCTACGCTTGCAATTATATAATGACAAATGTTCATGCGTATCAAATAACTATTTTCAACACACCTGCTCGAAAATTGACTCTTGTTGCACCTCCTTAGGTTTGAACACAAATGCTATTGACTTTGCATTCCCGCACTAGTGCGAGAAAGTATGGCACAAAATGTTTACCTCAATCTGCAAAGCGGCAGGCTTGACTTTGCTCATGGTGATGAGCCTGTCGAGCTGGGTGATGTTGAAGTTGGACACTCCGATAGACTTCACCAGCCCGATGGTCTGAGCATCGATCATACCCTGCCACGTCTCCATGTAGTCTATATCGGCGTAGGTGCCGTTTTCCTGTGAATTTGAAGGAAGATATCGGTTAAATAGATGAATCCCTGGTTTCACGAGGCTCTAAATATTAATATCTTATTTTTGAGGCAGATCTTTTATATCGACATCAGTTTTCAAATTCTTTTCTATAACAAGTCAAGACACATATTAAAGCTAACGGTACTGAGCGGTACCGCATAGAAAAATATGATTAATTACTTGATAACAAAGATCAAAATAATTATCCACCTTTGAATAATGTCGAGTTGACATCAACTCAACCTTTTTCGATGGCCTGCCTGACCATTTCATGAAATATAAAAAAAAACCGTTAGAGTTTGTCAGTGACACATTATTAAGGGGCTTACAGGACCTAAACGCAAAAAACGCAAGTTTTAGAAACAATAAAAGTATATGATCGACTACAGTAAACAAAATCAAAAAAATATATGATATTCTTCAGGATATATGCTAGGTAGATAGTGTGTTAAAAACATAATACAACTTATTTGGTACGTTAGAAAAAAATCATGAAGATACCTCTAAAAACTTTCTTTTTACAATAAAAACCATACTAATATAATATACACACAATCATTATGGTTTTTTGTCAGATAATTATTCTACAATCAACATACTAAAACTCTAGTGTTTTATTTTTTAGTCCAAACAATAGATTTTTCGTAAATAGATAATTGCTTCATATTTTGCAATTAAATCACCAGCGTTGTGTCATCGCATTTCTCTTTCTTTTCTATGCAGTCCGACAAAGACCACGCTTTAGGCTGGCTTCGCAGCTATCCGGGAGACCCGTACGGGCCGACCGTACACGGGAGACCCATACGGGTAGTACCCGCAGTGCTCTGAAACGATGATTCAGTACGATACGATTGCTAGCAGGAGACAGATGCGCTGTACGGGCTCAACCCGGAGCGGGTCGTGTACGGATCAAGCCGCGTCGCTGTGAAACGATGTTCTAGCGCCTAACATGTGCTCCCACTCCGGGCGCCCGTACTGACAGCCCGTACGGGTCTCCCGGATAGCTGTGAAGCCAGCCTTAGGTCATGTAGTCCTCTTAATGCGGTCTGACATGTAATTTAATTGTACGCACGGCGAAATATCCAGCTATACTTTCCAGTATAAGCTGACTTGTCACTGTACAAATAACCTATACAATTCTAGGTCACCTAAAACTGGAAATGTTCAGCTTGATTTATAGCCGTGTGTACCAATAATTATGAATAATTGTTCAAAAATCGACTGTACCATTATACAGGGTGTTACGGAAAGGGTATATCAATACAAACGGGTTGAAGAGTGTATCTGGTCTAGAATCTCTTTACAAAATTTCAGCTCAAAAGCATTAACTTTGAAAATGCTTAATATTTTTTTATTTCGACATCACGGCGCTGCACTGGCGCGCGGCGGCGTGATGTGCGTGTACTAGGCGCACAGACACACTACAGATAATGGATAATGACCCTCGTAGTGCGGTGACACGTTTGTTATGATTTCAATTTAATAAACTATCGAATTATAAAAAACTAGCTGCGCCCCGCGGTTTCACCCGCATTAGTTTCGATCCCGTGGGAATATCGGGATAAAAACTATCCTATGTCCTTTCCCGGGACTCAAACTATCTCTATACCAAATTTCATCTAAATCGGTTCAGCGGTTTGAGCGTGAAGAAGTAACAAACATATAAACACACACACACACACACACACACACACTCACAAACTTTCGCCTTTATAATATTAGTGTGAAGTGTGATAGTATGGATAGTAATGAAATTGGATGTAGAATCTTCTTGTATTAGCACGAACTCATAAATTATCCGAATTTATTTGATGACAGCAGTCAAATGGTAACAAACATATAAACACACACACACACTCACAAACTTTCGCCTTTATAATATTAGTGTGATGATAGTGTGATAGTGTGATGTGATATTGAGCATTTTCAAAGTTACTGCTTTTGAGCTGAAATTTTGTACAGAGATTCTAGACCAGATACACTCTTCAACCCGTTTGTATTGATATACCCTTTCCGTAACAGCCTGTATACATTTGTATCCCTATCCATATATCGATTAAATATACGGAACCGCTGATATTTTTCCTGCCTTTATGGGAGTCAGATGAATACTTACAAACTGTGCCACCGGCCAGTGTATCAGGTAGAGGTCTAGGTATGTGAGGTCCAGTCGAGCGAGGGACTCCCTGAGCGCCGGGACCACGGCATTCTTGGCGTGGCGATCGTTCCATAGCTGGAGATAAAATCATTTTAAACATCACGTAACGACCAACGTTTGCAAAAATCACCATAATTGCGTAATACACTATTAATCACAATCTGAATCATTTTGAAAGATATTGCTTATCCATTGCTTCCTATGTTAAAAAAAGTGACACTCCGGGAGTGCCGACAGAAGTGAAAACTTGAACAATTACGTGTGTATTTTTTGAATCGTCATATAAACAAAACACAAACAATACTTTGCCATCAATCACTGACATATCGGAAATACATTAAAACCAAATACATCCCGAGGACAGCCGAACACGTCCGAATGGAGCACGGTGTCGGTAACAGTGTCGCGAGCAGGGCTCTGAACCGGTTTAAAAAGAGCGGTTAATTTCGATTAAATACCGGTAAATATATCGTTCCTTCATTAACCGGTTAAACAAGTGAACTGTTCTTATGTGACCTAAAAGATAAAGGTTACCGGTTACAAAGCTCAAACGGTTTTGACACCCAAATTAACCGGTTAATTCCGTAATTCGTAAATTTTTTTCGTGTACTTTTTTAACGCTTCCAACAAGTTCTAGTGACAATGAGTTGACATCGCAACGTCCAGACCGTGCCCGCGAGTGGCGGGGGCCGGGGGGGGTTCAAACTTGGTTTTAACCGGTTAATTTTCACTATCAAAACCAAAATTCATGAAAAACCGGTTTGCCGCATAAACCGGTAAAAACCGGTAAAGTGCAACCTTTAACCTAAATCTATTTCGGTTTGGGGTCAATGACCATAACCGGTTAAGAATTTCAACCGGTTTCCGAGCCTTGGTCGCGAGTTCAATGGTTTTTCCCCCATCTCAAAAAATGCGCACCGCGCCTAAAGAAGATTTCACTTCAATTATTACCATATCTCTGTTTATACCTATTAGTTTATAAACTTTGATTGGAGTAGGTGTAACATAAAAAAATGTGTCTTCTAAATAGGAGCCCTGCCAAGCGGGACTCCGTCGACATAGGATGCTAAAGCGAGCAAATGAGAATACAAATACCTTTACCTAGGTATTTTACAGTACCTAAAATGGATTTTTAATTTTGGTAATCATTTACTATTTTTGGCAGTAAATAGTACATTACTGCAGCGGCCAACAAAAGAGGCATTGATGAATGAACGTGTAAATGTGGGCCCAGGCGAAGCCGAGGCACACATACGTAATTCCGTCAATGCCTAGTTGTGGCCAAGGCACAGAATACCTACTTAATAGTACTACGTAGCCAAGGCTTGTATAGTACATTTCTCAAATAATGCGCGGAAATTAAAACCAAGTGGTACCTAGGCAGAACTTTTTATTTAAAAACTAAAATAATAATATATAATATATTAGCCCTTTAAGTTTAATATAATTTGCTGGAAATATTTTGATCCAAGCATCCTCACGTCGGGGGACGGCTAATGAAAATTGGAAGTTAATAGCAGTTATGTTTTCTACAATAGCTACATTCATTATTGCTGGGTTTAAGCCTCATCTGTTTGGCGTTTTCATTAGCCGTCCCCCGACGTGAGGACGCTTGGATCAAAATATTTCCTGCAAATTATATTAAACTTAAAGGGCTAATATATATTATTATTTTAGTTTTTTTAGAGGTTTTGTTTGAGTCGGGGGTTTTTTAAATTTTTAATTTAAGTTTTATTTCTTGCTTTTTAAACTTTATAATATTATATTACCAGTAAACATGCTATACGATCGACACGTGACTCGCCGAAATCTGCGCAGCTGTACGTATTTTTTTACCACAGTGAAGCGAAGCTAGTTAGGTACTCGTAGTTGTTGGCGTTCATTCCACACTAAAGCATTCCTCTGTGAATTCGCCATTTCTGGTGGCGGCCATCTTGGATTTGAAATTTGTAATAGTGTATAGTATTCTACTAGTCAAGCCCTTTCATTTGATACCCATATTGAGGGAAATGTGAAAAAAAATATAATTCGCCATTTTGTGGTGGCGGCCATCTTGGTTTTGAAATTTATCAAAGTGTTTAGTATTCAAAGTCAAAGTCAAAGTCAAAGCATTTATTTCAAATAGGCACATAAAAGGCACTTTTGAACGTCAAAAATTATCTTAAAATAGAATTGATTCTAGTCGCCCATTCCAAAAGGTAGTTTTCGTATGGAGAAGAACGGGCAAGAAACTCCACCGTTACTCTTTTAAAATGTTTAGGTACAATATTTTGCATGGGTACATTAATTATATAATAACATGTGAGGACGATGCACCTACAATAAAATTACTATACCACAATAGGTAAAAGAATTAAAAACGAAACCATGACATATAAATTAATTATCTGATAGATACATGGTGCTCACACATTTACAAACATGGTACAAGCAAAACGATTTTAATTATAAAACAAAATACAAGTAATAAGTCAGGGTGTGAGTAATAAATGTAAAAAAAAGAATAAAAAAATTTACAATTAAATTAGCAACCAGTTTGATTTTGTCTAGACTCTAGATTGTCCTATGGAGCAGGACCAGCATGTTTCCAAGCGTTCTTATCTTGGATATAATCTTCTAATTTATAGTATGCTTGTTTACAAAGTGTACGTTTAATGTGAGTTTTAAATTTTCTTTCATTTAATTGCAATATATCACAAGGTATTTTATTGTAACATTTAACACAGTACCCCATAAAAGATGTATGTACTTTGGCCAATCTGAAAAATGGTTGATGTATTTTATCTTTATTTCTTGTATTAAAGTTATGTCTATCGCTTATTTTATTAAAAAGATGTAGATTTTTTCTTACATACATAATATTTTCATAAATGAATTGGCAAGGTACCGTCATAATATTAATCCTTTTAAATAGTTCCCTGAGAGATTCGCGGCGACGTAGATTATAAATGGCTCTGACAGCTCTCTTTTGCAAAATAAAGATGGATTCAATGTCAGCAGCTCGACCCCATAGTAAAATGCCGTACGACATAATGCTGTGAAAGTAGCTAAAATATACTAAACGCGCGGTTTCTACATCTGTTAACTGTCTTATCTTCCTAACAGCATAAGCGGCCGAGCTAAGCCGCCCCGCAAGAGATGTTATGTGAGGTCCCCATTGTAATTTCTCGTCTAGCGTGATTCCCAGGAAAACCGTTTGATCAACAAAGTCTAGTTTTTCTCCATTCAGTATGATGTCACATTCGCTACTTCTAACATTTGGTAATTTAAATCTAATGCATTTGGTTTTCTTTTCATTTAGTACCAAATTATTTACCGTAAACCAATCTTGGACCTGAAGAATAGAGTTATTCACGTCGTCAAGATTTTGTGCCCGTCTGTCTATCTTAAAGATCAATGATGTGTCATCTGCAAATAACACCATCTTCGGTTGATTTTGAAGTAATTGTGGTAAATCATTAATGTAAACTAAAAAGAGGAATGGACCCAATATCGAACCTTGAGGAACGCCCATTGCCATTTCAGACCCCAATGAGTTTACGCCGTTTACTTGAACTTTAAGCTTTCTATCTTTTAGATACGACTTTAGTAAATCAAGAGCTAAATTCCTAATCCCATAGTGCTCAAGTTTCAGCAGAAGTGTCTCATGGTTGACGCAATCGAACGCCTTTGAGAGGTCGCAAAAGATTCCAATGGCATCTTGTGCTTCTTCCCAGGCGTTAAAAATGTTTTTTATTAGGGTGACACCGGCGTCAGTGGTACAACGCCCTTTGGTGAAACCGTACTGTTGTTCATGAAAGATGGAATTTTTATTAAAGTGGCGTAACATTTGATTGAGCATCAACTTTTCAAAGACCTTACTGAGAACTGGCAGAATTGACACAGGCCTATAATTGTTGGGTTCTTTACTATCACCGGCTTTGAATAAAGGAACTACTTTACTGTGTTTCATGAGATCCGGAAAGACTCCTTGGTCTATACTGATGTTAAATATGAAAGCTAAATAGGGCGCAATCGTTTCAATGATAGATCTGCAAACTTTTACAGACATTCCCCAGAGATCTTCTGTTGATTTAATTTTAAGATCTTTAAAAGCTTTTATAACAGCCTGGGGGTTCGTATGTTGAAAACTAAACTCCGAGGGGCATGCCTTAACATTCTTTCTAAGTAAATCAGCAGAACGCGCGGGTGAGGAATTTAAAGCTTCAGTAGTTTTAATGGGAATATTAGCAAAAAAGTTTTCAAATTCCTGAGCAATTTCTACATCTGAGTTTATGGGGCCATGTGCAGTTTCTAAATTAAATTCAGTATTACGCTGTTTTTTCCTACCTGTTTCATTATTTATTATTTGCCAGGTAGTTTTTATTTTATCATCGGCTGATTTTATTTTATTGCTAATATAAAGAGCTTTAGCTATTTTGCATACACTTTTAAAAGTCTTAGAATATGTAGCAACATACTGATGAAAGCTTGTGTTATTCATATGTTGCTTTAGGCCATAAAGTTCAAAAAGGTTTTCCCTGCTTTTACGAATACCTGGAGTCGCCCAATCACTAAATAAGAACTTTGTGTAAATACTTTTAGTCTTTAGTGGGAAAGTGTCATTAAATTGCGTGTTTAATAGTGAAAAGAACTCGGCGTAGAACTCATTCGGGTCACATAAATTATTAAAACTCTGAACACATAATTTACTTGCTAAAGAATTATTTAATTTCTCTAAATTTTTAGATGTAATTGGCCTAAACCTTATCAGAGTTTTTTGTAAAGGCATGTAGGAGCAAAATGTTATTGTTTGTCCGCTGTGATCAGATGGCAACTTATTTACAATTTCTTTGTGTAAATAATCACAGTTACAGAAAATATTATCTATACAAGTGGCAGAGGAAGCTGTCACTCGGGTGGGTTCAATAAAAACATTTGACAAGTCAAATGATCTAAAAAGACTTAATAATCTCATAGTATTTGAGTTATTTTCTAATAAATTAATATTGAAATCGCCACATATGATTATTGACTTACTACTAGCAGAAAGTTTCTTTAGCACATCTTCCATTACAGAATCAAACACAGATAGATTCTGGTAACTTGGAGGTCTGTATACGCATACTATTACATGCTTATCGAGCTCAACACAGGACAATTCAATGGTGTGTTCAACAGACAGCCCGACGATGTCTTTTCGTTCCTTTGATTTAACAGAATTTTTAACTAATATTAATGATCCACCATGTATCATACATGTTCGGCTGAAATGGCTAACTACACAATAATTTTCATAGTTAATTGACATTACTTGATGAGATTTTAACCAATGTTCTGTTAAACAAATGACATCAAACTTGGTTTTTTCTAAAAACAATTCTATTTCCAGTAATTTAGAAGAGCAACCTTGAATATTTTGGTTAAATAATTTTAAAACATGTTGCCCTCCCTTTGGTTTTTTATTATTCTGAGTAATATTGCCAGAAGATACCTTTTTATTATTCTCTAATAGTAATAGGTTATTTGAAGGGGTAACTTCTGTTGTCTTACTGACTAGTTTAAAGAGTTATCCGGAGAGACCTCCACAACTACGACTGAAGTGTCTAGGAAGCCCGTATGAGTTCCAGCAGGAAGAGAATACCCTATCTGACTGGTAGTGGCCTCCAAAGATGTTGGTATTGTAGGTGGACCCTCCTTCGTACAACATGAAGATTCATAATTAGTAATCACTATGTTGTTAGTATGACTAGACAACACAGACTCGTCCCTAATACTAGAATTTGTTATATTAGCTATAACACCGTTAATATTATATGCTATCAACATAGCAATCATATGTCTACATTCCCAAGACAGAGATAAAGTTCTCTGAGTTAACTTAAAACCACTAACAAACTTATTAGTGTCAAAAAACAATAATTTGTCACTATGATAACATGTCAGCATGTGAATAGTGTTATTCAACTTATATATATATTTATTCTCATCTTCTGATAGAGTATCAGAGTAAGGTAAAGCACACAACATTAGCTTACCTATGTTTAACTTTAATAAGGTGTTCACACCATCCACTATGTCCTCTCTGGTAATACCAGTACTTTTACCTAGTAGCAAAACCATTGTAGAATAATTGTCTAGGTTTGTGTTTGCAATTCTTTTAATCATTTGTTTAAAACTTATGTTATGATAGCAATGATTGGTAAAACTATGGCTAAGGTAATTAAGTAATATTTTTCCAAAGCCTGAACCTACTTCGTCACTAAAAAAAATTGATTTATTATTCTGTGTACTAACACAGGACTCTGCTGGAAGAGCCAACACCGGTGGAGACAAGTCACTCTGAGGCTGAGGAGGTGGTGGTGGTTGGTTGGCACAGCTGCATGAGAGATTATTAGTCAGAAACTCATAACTCTCAGCATTGCACTTCACCAACTCCAGTAGTTCCCCAGCCTCAAATAATCGCTCACTTAGTTGTTGTTGTGAAGTCTCATATTTCTCAAAAATATCCTTCAGCAAGTGCTCCTTGTGTAGTATATCATTATATAGGAGCTTTGTATCAATGTCATATTTTTCCCTACATTCATCTAACTCAACAGTACAACTATTTAAACTTTTAGAAAGGATAACACGTTCCCTTCTAAGGGAAATATTTAATTTTAAAAGATTCTGTTTCTTAATTGCTCTCTGTGACCGTTTAATTAATTTCTTAATTTTAATATATTTCTTTAGTTTATTATGACTCATAACAATTGGACACAATGGTATGGTATCATCACCAGTCAAATCTATTGTTACAGCTGGCTGACACATTGATTTTGACTTACTACCTACCAGTCGATAAAAAAGGTTATCGGTGTTAGCAACCTGTTCACTGACCTTAACAGACTCTGAGAGAGATAGGGCCTTATGGGCATCACATAATTGCTGTTTAAGTTCTGCAATATGGTTCAAAGCCAGTTCGTGGGTGTCACTACACTCTTGAAACATTGACAATTGATCTTGTAGTCGACTATACTGGTCGGTTAAGTCCATGTGTTGAATGTGTAGCTCAGCCAGCTCATTTTATTCTACTTGTCAAGCCCTTTCATTTGATACCCATATTTAGGAAGTTGTGAAAAAATATGTAATCCGCCATTTTGTGGCGGCGGCCATCTTGAACCGATTTTCTTCAAATATAGCTAAGAACACTCGCGACTAATTCACCTTTGAAACAAAAAAAACAAAATCAAAATCGGTTCATCCGTTCGGGAGCTACGATGTAACAGACAGACACACACACACACACACACCCACACACACAGATACGTCAAACTTATAACACCCCGTCGTGCCGTCGTTTTTGCGTCGGGGGTTAAAAATACAGTTGTTGAATGTCCAGTCAACAAAAGAGATAAGTATGCAGGATCGTCGGATATAGTTGAAGTTTAGTAAGTCAGAAGCCCGAAAACCAGTCTTCAGAGTTACCCAGTAAGGGTAGTGGAAGCAGTCGCTCCATGTAAGATACAGGTACTGCTGCATCCGGTCAGACTGGAAGCCGACCCCAACGTAGTTGGGAAAGGCTAGGCAGATGATTTGGACACTCGGCCCTTAAAGGGCCATCTGCGGGATATCGGGCCGGACTTGTCGGACGCTCAGTTCGGTTTTCGGGCTGAGCGTTCCACCGTGGACGCGCTGGCCTGCCTTAAGGGCCAGGTGAAGGAGGCGATGGAAGCGGGGGATGGATTGTTGGCTGTGTCATTCGACATAGCCAATGCCTTCAACTCCGTTCCCCACTCCACCATCCTAGAGGCGCTCCGATTTCACGGAGTGCCTCGATACATGCGCGGTCTGCTGGCCAGCTACCTGGAGGATCGGGCGATCCTTCTGGTAAATAGGACTGGCCAAGTCCGGCGGTACGCCGTCGAAGCCGGCGTTCCACAGGGGTCAGTCATAGGACCTCTCCTCTGGAACGTCGGCTATGATTGGCTCCTGCGGGGAACTCTCCTCCGAGGCACGAGTGTCATGTGCTACGCGGATGACACTCTCCTCACCGCCCGGGGGGGGAGTTTCAGGGAGGCGGCCAACTTGGCCTCGGCGGGCGGATCCTTGGTCGCAGGGCGGATCCGCCGCCTAGGTTTAACGGTGGCGTTGCACAAAACCGAGGCCGTGTTCTTCCACGGACCTCGGCAGCGCGCCCCCCCACCTGACGCCCATATCTTCGTGGACGGCGTCAAAATTGAGGTCAAGGCCCAGATGAAGTACCTGGGTCTTGTAATTGACAGCAGGTGGCGCTTCTGTCGACGGTCGACGCGCCTGTTGAAGACCGCGGGCGCGCTGTCGTGGCTGCTTCCCAACTTGGGGGGGCCCAGCGCACGATGCCGGCAACTTTACGCCGGCATCCTGAAGAGTATGGCCCTCTACGGAGCCCCTATCTGGGAGGACTCCCTCCATAGGAGGGAGAACGCTGCCGCCTTGCGGGCACCCCAAAGGGCCATAGCCCAGCGGGTCGCGCGGGCCTACCGCACGGTGGGCTTCGCGGCAGCATGTGCTCTGGCGGGCACCCCTCCTTGGGAACTCGAGGCGTGGGTGCTCGCCAGAGTATATGAATGGACGGCGAGGCGGAGGGCGAGAGGAGAACGCCCAGCCCAGGAAGAGCGGGAGGCCGTCCGGCGGGAGGCGAGGGACGCCATCGTCGTCCATTGGACGGGGGACCTCGCCACCGCAGCCTTCGGCCGCCGAACCCTCGACGCGATTGGGCCAGTACTGCGAGACTGGCTCGAGCGGTCGCATGGATTCCTCTCCTTCCGGCTGGTGCAGGTGCTGTCCGGACACGGTTGTTTCGGATCGTACCTGCACCGAATCGGACGGGAGGAGACGCCGTCGTGCCACGACTGTGGCGCGGCGGGGGACACGGCGCAGCACACCCTCGAGGTGTGCCCGTCGTGGTCCGAGCCGCGCCGCAGTCTCATCGCGGTGATCGGACCGGACCTATCACTCCCCGGCTTGGTTAACGCCATGCTGAGGGATGAGAGGTCCTGGGCGGCAGTCGCCTCGTTCTGCGAACACGTCATGTCCCAGAAGGAGGCGGCGGAGCGCGCGCGGGAGGAAGATCCTCACGCGGCGTTGCTCCGAAGGCGGAGGAGGGGTCGAAGAAGACGTCAGTTTGACAGTCATCTCCGACTCCTCCCAGATGGAGGCCAGCAGGCAACTGGTGCGGGGGCACCTTTGCCTGTATTGCACAGGCCCCCATCAGTGTTGGACGGGAATGGCCAGGTGCTCCCGGCTATTCCCGTAGCCCCCCAACCTGGGGGGCATGCGGGGCCCGCCAGGTAGGCGGGCATGCGCCGGGAGGGTTGTGGAAGTAAAGGCTGAGCCGGTTTCCCATGGCCCTCCCATCACGGCGATGTGGGGACACCGCTGAGTTTTAGTGGGTATACTGTCGGTGTGTAATTCCGACAGGAGTCCCACATACCCCGTCTCGTCCCCCACGAGCGGGGAAGCGTAACGCATTTCTCAGCGAAAAAAAAAAAAAAAAAAAAAAGATGATTTGGACAACGATTACCGACCGTCTTTTGGCTAAAATTAGCTGTTGTTGTTTCTAAGACGCTATAATCATGGCCACGCTCTTGCTACTAATTGGCACGGACAGCCGTCCGTCACTCTGGAGATACGAAAACCGCCTTTACTGCTACGCAATAAAGGCGCTGTCACTGTCAAATAGTTTGGACTTACGGTTGAATACCTTTCAAATAATACATACTAGCTGTGCCCGCGATTTCGTTCGCGTGCATGTAGGAAAACAATTGGATTTAATGTTTTTAGGGTTCCGTACCTCAAACGGAAAAATGGAACCCTTATAAGATCATTTCGTTATCCGTCTGTCAATACCCTATTTCTCAGGAACTCATGGAGTTATGAAGTTGAAATTAATATCAAATACTCAGGGCTGCAATTCCTTGAAGCAGTAAAAAAATCAAACTCCTAAGTCAACGCAATCAAAATACGGGCGTTTATGCCGCATATTTTGACACTCGAAAGCACCGTTGACCTGACCAATTATGAAATTTGGCAAAAAACAATGTGATGTAGCACAAGAAAAGGAAAAATCCGAAAACCGTAAATTTTTAGTTACATAAGTACCTAAAAATTTGTACAGAACCCTCAGTGCGCGAGTCCAACTCGCACTTGACCTTTTTTTTTATTTGCGCTAAACCCTAATTATTCTTCTAAAATAAAAGTAGCCTAAGTTACTCCCTAATAAGATGAAAATCGGTCCAGCCGTTTCGGAGATTACCCGGAACAAACAAATTATAGTGCTTAGTGACAAAGTGTTCACAAAAACTGTTTCCACCATTTCAAAGTGTATTCAGAACTGTGTCAGTGAGATTCAACATGGCGGACGAAGAAACTAGGCGTATTATTTTTCGAATTATAGTACAAATTACGAGTGCGCTGGGAATGGCTACGTTGATATACGGAGTGACGTCATGGTGGTTTTTTAAGAAATTTCGCAATTACAGGAACTTCGTGTGCCTTAACGCAAATTTAGCAAACTTTCTATACGTTTGCTTTACATTTAATCATATTGTGGTCTCAATCATTTTTGAAGCTCTGAATTTAACAAATAGTCCTATCAAGATTTGGCTCATTATAATTGGTTTATTTTTAACGGCGAAGAATCTCTGGTTGGTGATTATATGTCATATGTTCTATGTGGACATTGTGAAAGTGTTTAATAGACATTTCCAAAGGAAATATTTGAAAATAAGCCTGTTTGGTTGGGGTGTGCCTTTAATAACACCCGGTGTTATGATTATTGTTTTCATTTTATTACAACTATTACAAGTTGAATTCATGACGGTAATTTGGAAAAGAGTATCATATGGTATTTCCAGTCTACCCGGGTTACTCAACATTTTACTTTATATTGTAATTGTATATAAACTTTTTCGTGGCTCCGACGCGAGCGCACCTACTGCTATTAACAAATGGCGTCGCTTTTACATCGCCACGTTGATATTCGTAGTGGGCGACATCGGAATCCTGACTTTCTTAATTGTTGATACGACGTTGGACAGCGTAGATGTAATATATTATATTTTCGAATTAGTAAATCCAATACTATTGTCAGTTTTTTTGGTTGTTGTCAAAAGCAATCGAGCACTGTGGTACGAGTTTTACGTTACCATAAAACAAAGGTTATCAGCAACGAAGAGGCATCATGATATCAACATGCCTGAGAGAGTTTCTCGAGAGTCTGCTGACAGCCGGCCGGTGGTGCCAGCAGTGATCGATACACAGGTTTAATTGACAACATTTCAAAAAGACAATACGCAAAATTCTTCTGACACTTGTAATATAATATATAAATATGGATACATACTCGTATGTGCAAGAAGAGTTAGAATAGTAAGAGCTGTAATTATATTGGTCTTTGTCCACATATACTGATACAGAATCAAGTTAAATTAGCTAGCGAAACTGTGCAGACGTGATGGGTATCGATATCTAAATAAGTACTTACTAAAAAAAAACATAAAGAGATTACTTACTTGATGTTTTTTTGGGATCAACAATCGCTGGATGTTTTTGTAACTTGCAGTATAAGTTGACAAAATCTGTTTTCTTTAGTTTTGTTGTGATACCGATACACATCACGTCTGTGAAGTTTACACAATAAAAAGCTGGTTTTTTACAGATATTTCAAGTGACTAAACTAACTACAGTCAATGACCCCGCAATAATTAATATTCTTTTGTTTTATCATGTTTAGATATCGATCGATACCCATCATGTCTGCGAAGTTTCGTTGGCTAATTTTATTTGACCCTGTATGATGTGAGGTCAGCTCAGACTGGCGTGATAGTTTATTGATTCGCAAAACTATTGATACCTAGATGTTAAAATAACACGTAACTAACCACGGCGACGGAGCAGGTAGGATAGTACCGGTTATGCAGATTGAATCAACTGGCATTTGAGGTCAATTTGAGCCTTAATCCGCAAATTAATAATAGAATAGGATATTATTATTCTCTATTATGTACACCATAAATATTACTGAATATATAAACTTAATATAAAAAATTTGTGGGGCTTGTGGCTAAGTGATAACAGCCGCACGGGTCGACCAATCAGGTTAAGCTACGCTTGCCGCGGTTGGTACATGAATGGGTGACCATCTTTACATACCAAGACCCAGTGTGCCTCGGAAAGCACATTAAGCCACGTTAAGCCACGAATGACAACCAAGACCAACGTCCCGGTTGTCATTCGTGGATCTTGGACAGTCGTTACGGGTCGTCAAAAGCCCGAAAGTCTGACAACCAGTCTTACCAAGGCGTTTCGTGTTATCCAGTGACTGGGTTGTGGAGGCCAGATAGGCAGTCGCTCCATGTAAGATACTGGTACTCAGCTTCATCCGGTCAGACTGGAAGCCGACCCCAACGTAGTTGGGAAAAGGCTAGGCAGATGATTTGGACAACGATTGCCGACCGTCTTTTGGCAAAAATTAGCTGTTGTTGTTTCTAAGACGCTATAGTCATGGCCACGCTCTTGCTACTAATTGGCACGGACAGCCGTACATCACACTAGAACTACGAAAACCGGCTTTACTCCTACGCAATAAAGGCGCTGTCTCTGTCAAATACATAGTTACTTTGGACTTGCGGTTGAATACCTTTCAAATAATAAATACTAGCTGTGCCCGCGATTTCGTTCGCGTGCATGTAGGAAAATAATTGGTGGTTTTAGGGTTCCGTACCTAAATCGGAAAAATGGAACCCTTATAAGATTACTTCGTTGTCCGTCTGTCAATACCCTATTTCTCAGGAACGCGTGGAGTTATCAAGTTGAAATTAATATCAAATACTGCAACCCCTTGAAGCAGTAAAAAAATCAAACTCGTAAGTCAACGCAATCAAAAGATACGGGCGTTTATGCCGCATATTTTGACACTCGAAAGCACCGTTGACATAGAATTATGAAATTTGGCAAAAAAACAATGTCATGTTAGCACAAGAAAAGGAAAAATCCGAAAACTGTACTTTTTAGTTACATACCTAAAAATTTGTACAGAACCCTCGGTGCGCGAGTCCAACACGCACTTGACCTTTTTTTTATTTGCGCTAAACCCTATTTATTCTTCTAAAATAAAAGTAGCCTAAGTAACTCCCTAATAAGATGAAAATCGGTCCAGCCGTTTCGGAGATTACCCGGAACAAACAAAATATACCGAACATACTTTAATTTAGTAAAAAACTGTTATTTTGACATTTCTAACAGACACTTCAATTTTATTTATTTGTATAGATATAGATGAAAAACAGGAAGTTCAAACAAGTTTTGACTAAGGTGCAATAATAATACTGAATTAATTCGTTTTGAAGCGTTTGGATGAAATTTAAACAATATTGTTCTATCGACAGCTTCGGAGACAACACCATTAAAGACATTGCAGTGCTTAGTGACAAAGTGTTCACAAAAACTGTTTCCACCATTTCAAAGTGTATTCAAAACTGTGTCAGTGAGATTCAGAATGGTGGACAAAGGGACTATTTTTTATATTATAGTACAAATTACGAGTGCGCTGGGAATAGCTACGTTGATATACGGAGTGACGTCATGGTGTTGTATTAAGAAATTTCGCACTTACAGAAACTTCGTGTACCTTAACGCAAATTTAGCAAACCTTCTATACGTTTGCTTTGAATTTAATTATAGTGTGTCCTCCATCACATTTGAAGCTCTGATGAATGCGATGAGAGGTTATATCGAGCTCGAATTAATTAGGAAAATTTTTTATAATTTCTTATTAACGGCGAAGAATCTCTGGCTGGTAATTATATGTCATATGTTCTATAACGACATTGTGAAAGTGTTTAATAGACATTTCCATAGGAAATATTTGAAAATCATCCTGTTTGGTTGGGGTGTGCCTTTCATATCAATCGGTGTTTTAGATATTGTTTCCATTTTTTTACCAGTTGAACTCATGATGGTTATTTGGAATAGTGTAGCATTTATTATTTCCAATCTACCCTTGTTACTCAACAGTTTAGTTTACATTGTAATTGTATATAAACTTTTTCGGGGCTCCGACGCGAGCGCACCTACTGCTATTAACAAATGGCGTCGCTTGTACATCGCCACGTTGATATTCGTAGTGGGCGACATCGGAATCTTGACTTTCTTAATTGTTGATAAGTTGGCAGTCGTGTCTATAGCATATAATATTAGAATTAGTAAATCCAATACTATTGTCAGTTTTTTTGGTTGTTGTCAAAAGCAATCGAGAACTGTGGTACGAGTTTTACGTTAGCATAAAACAAAGGTTATCAGCAACGAAGAGGCATCATGATATCAACATGCCTGAGAGAGTTTCTCGAGAGTCTGCTGACAGCCGGCCGGTGGTGCCAGCAGTGATCGATACACAGGTTTAATTGTCAACATTTCAAAAAGACAATAGGCAAAAGAATGTCATTTCCGTTCAAGCAGCGCGCGTCGCTCATTGGCGACGAAACAATAGAAAATCAATTGTGTCTCATTAGCGGAGCTTGACAGATTAATAGAGTAACTATTCTTCTATACTTAATATATAAATATGGGTACATATGTGCAGGAACAGTTATATAGTAACAGCTGTAATTATATTTGTCTTAATCTAAATATACAGGGTAGCGAAACTGTGCAGACGTGATGGATGTCTTTTTTTTATAGTGTTTAGATATCGAATCTAAACACTATAAAAAAGGCATTTGACGTTTTTTTTGGGGTTCAACAACCGCTGACGCGCGAAAATTTTGTTGTGATATCGATACCCACCACGTCTGTGAAGTTTACACTATAAAAAGCTGGTTCTTAATCTGATATTTAAAGTGACTAGGTACACTAACTGCGGTCGGTGACCTCACAAAAAATTCATCAAATTAATTTCTCTTTTGTTTTATCGTGTTCATCACGTCCGCGGAGTTTCGCTAGCTAATTTAATTTGACCCTGTATATTAATTAGTTTAATAATGAATAGCATAATGATATCCAGTAGTGTACAGGTTATAAAGTTGGGTCATTTGCGTATTCCTTAATCAACAAAAATAACAAAATTAAAACCTAACCTAACTAAAACTATACACAAACTAAAATATAGCGTCGAAAAATTCATCCGCATCGCTGTCGACTGGTAATGTACCCAAGAGACTGGCGGCATCGCCACGTTGTATGGCAATGCTTAGCCTTTGGCCAAGGTAAAAGCCAGCCCTTGGGTCACGAGAAATGTCAACCAGCCGTTTTGAAATTTCCTTAAAAAGACCATGAGCACTCGGACCCCACGGCCCGAGGGTTTCAACCCCAAATGGCTTGAAAATATAATTTCCGATAAGGTTATAATATTTTTGCCGCTTGAGGTTTTCCGCAGCCGCAGCAGCAGCGCCAGCACAGCATTTATGACCCAACTTTATAACCTGTACATTACTGGATATTATTATAATATAATGTGCTCAAATTTAATAGCGTAATGAATATTCGCGTGCCGGTACAGACGCCAGCACGTCAAGCTACCCAAAACTGTCAAATTTTCCCAGCCAACCTTGAACCTTATACTGCAGCGATAAAGTTGAAAATCTATTGAAGAAATTTGACAGATTGTAGTAGCTTGATGTGCTGGCGTCTGTACATAATGTATCAGAAACGTTATGGTTTTTCTAATAATGTAAATATGTAAAAAAAAAAACACGCAAAAATGTTAACTTTGTTCTAGGATAAGTGACGCGTTTAGGGCGGTGATGGGGCTACCCCGATACTACAGTGCCTCGGGTATGTTCGCAGAGGCGCGCACCGAATAGCGACTGCTTTCACGCGGCCATGCGCAAGCGCACCGCGTCCTTGGTGCACCAGGGTACGGGTTAGCCCCAACATCGTACTCTCGATGATTGCGGGAAGGCTGGACTGGCCCTTCATTCGGCATTGTTCCAGCAGACACGTTGCTGTAGCAGTGTCGGAGAGGGGGTATTGATTATTGATTATATTATTATCTCATTTATTAATTTCTATAAGTATCTATAATTATTCATTTTATTAGTTTGATTATTTATTTTAAATTAATTTATTTTGATTTCATTTTGATTGATTAATTCTGTGTCCATTTAATTTGATTTGTGTTGATTTTATTTTATTTGAATTTTAGATAATTTTATTTTATTTTGTTGTATTTATTTGATGTTATGCGTGTCTGGGTGTTATTTACCTGAAATAAATTAATTTAATTTAATTAATTAATAAGTGTAAGTAATTTAGCGTTCGTAGACTTTTTCATTTTATTTTGAATTCAAATTTAATTTTCTGACTTGAGTGTAATTTTACTATTTTAGACCTACTTTATTGATATTTGCACGCCGACAGCGGCAGAACGTATTGATCTCTACATACCTACATGTATATTTAATTTAGTACAAATACTTGTTCCCATAAGTTTTGCAAATAAAAACTTTGAGTTTGACGAGCCCAACCGCAACGGGGATATCTCGTTGAGTTGAAGAGTTCGCATCGTCAGACCAGCTCCATAGTACAATATTCTTCCATTGTCACCGAAGTTCCATAGGCTTGCCAAGTTTCGGCGTAATCGGATGCCAGGAAGTGCTTGACAAATGGATAGTGGCAACACAGACAATACTATAAATATGGCTCCATTTGTCATTTGGCAGCACTGGTTTTTTATCTGTCAGCAATCACTATCCTACCAAAAGCTATTGTAAAAACTTCATCAGCATTAGTGAATGATAGTAGCGCCCTACGGCCGGCGTTGAGCAACGAAAGCAACTTTAGGGTACGAGCCCGTCTTCCCGAAATTATATACCCAACGATTCCGTCACAGATTCGAACCAGATCCAGCCTTACAGCCCTGGGGCGACGACACCTTCACACAGGCAACCACTAGACAAAAACAAGACAAAAACCAACAGAAAGGCGTTAGCCCGAGCGAGGTTGGAGCTCGCTGCCGCCAGGCTAGCGCTCTTGGATGCAGAATCAGCGGACGAAGAATTATTGGCGGGAAGCTCAACTGCGACTTCGAAACATCAGGCGGACGCAGTGGACACGCTCGGCGAACACTGCGGCCACATCCGCACGCAGTCGCAACCCATGTCGCCTCATGGTAAGCCGCCAACCCCGCCGCGACGCGACGACACACGGACGACGACGCCTCACAACGCACCGACGACGGCCTCGCGCGAACCTGCTGAATGGCCTGACTCAGGCATTGTTAGAGCTAGCGCAGGGTAACCCCATTGCCAGCAGGTATGGATATGATTTACCTATTTTTAGTGGCCACTCGGGCGAATGGCTGCATTTTAAAGCAGCATTTCATAAATCTGCGTCGACTCACTCAGAGGCACGGAATTTGGCCCGCTTCAGAAAATCCTTGAGAGGGCGCGCGATGGAGGCAGTCAAATGCCTCCATTACTGGGCTCCTAGGTTCCTCGGCCATTCAAATTATGCAAAAGTTAGAATGCCGGAATGGACGACCAAACGCACTAATAACTTTACCTAAAGTATCAGATAACCCTACAGATATGTGTTTGCCGCGGTGCAAGCTCTGAAAAGAACTGATTTTTTACATAGCCCGGAAATGATTTCCATAATTTCAGAAAATTCATCAGACGCTTAGCAGCCGATGGTACGATTATGAGATGCGGGTGACGCAGAGCCCGGCCTTAGTAGTTTTGTGATGATTTCTCCACAAAGAGAGGCCGGTCTCAGTGCGCATCACGCCTCGGCAGAGGTGGAATAAACGAGAACGTCCACAACGACCGGCTCACAAGACATTTAAAATGGTCGAGACCGAAAAATGCGTGTGATATGTAACGGCAATTGCAGCAGCATGGCTGTCTGTACCAACTTTAGGAAAATGTCAATAACTGATAGATGGGAATCTGCACTTAAAAATAAATTATGTTTCAGGTACCTAAAACGACGGACTTGGAATCACAAATGCAAAAGTAAGCTGTGTGAAGTGCAAGACTGCGAGCATTATCATCACGGGCTACACAGTGACAGTAGACGCGGGATGGCCGCACACGACTCAGAGGAGCGTCCTTATGTCACGGCGAACGAAAACGTAAGTACGAGTAGTACACAATCGGGGCTAAACTGTAATAGACTCATTGGCTTTGTTGGATGATACATCGACAATAACACTGCTTACTACTGACGTCACGCAGCGGAAAGGCGCAGAAGATCCAAATGAGCCATTTTACATCGAGGCCGTAGGGGGCACGCGCATTGAAGCTAGGAAATTGTGCCGAGTCAAGGTAAATATAATAGGCAAGTACACAGCCGAAGACATAGTCATCGAATCCAGAACCATCGCCAGACTCGATTGATCAAGCTAGTCGATACTCGCCAACTGCGCCCAGTTGTCCCGGCCTATCAAAACAGTTGTATCTTGATAGGCCGGGACAACTGCCCCTACTCGCCTCTGAAGTGGGTACAAAGGGTCAACCGGTAGCGTCACGTACACCGCTCGGCTGGGTTTTACCTGGGCAAACCTGCCGTCATGTAAGTATATACGAATCTATTGAAAAGCTCATGCAAGAATATTTTTTTAGGATTTAACTTCAGGAAAATAGACCCTTCTTATTTAGACATGCAGGTTACGAAACGTCAGTTATTAAAAACGGCAATGTGTTGTATGACCCCATAGATATATGAAATTTCTATGTACGAGTATGACCCGCTGGGACTAGCCGCGCCGTTTATGCCACAAGCAAACTGCATATTGCAAGACACTTGGCGTTTAAATATCGGTTGGGACGAGCGCTTACCTAAATGTCTAGAACGTAAATGGCACGACTAGTAGTGCTCTGCAAATTCTGAAAAGCATTCGTATCCTACGTTGTTATCCGGTATTACGTCAGGTTATTTTGTCGCTCGCGGCAACGAAAAGGCGCGTTGCGCCCCTTAAGGTCACATCTAAACCTAGATTTGAATTACAGGCTGCCGTCCGCGGCGGGCGACTGGCACGCTGCGTGGAAGACGAGCACAATCGTCACGTCGACCGCCGAGTCTTAGGTCCGACTCGCACACCGTGCTAGCGTGGCTGCGCGCCGGCGCGCGCTCTATCAAACCGTTCGTCGCGCACAGAGTAGCAGAACTACAAGAACCTACCGAACAAAGCGGCGCTTGGTCCCCACCCCACCGCTCACAATGTCGGCGACGCGACGCGACGACTCGACTCGCGATACACCGACTTACGTCACTGCGAGCCACCGCAGGTACATCGGCCCTTCCTTCCTGTACGACGGCGAAAACGCCTGGCCGCAAGAGACAGACTCGCGCTCCTACATCGTAACGGGCGAGGAGCGTGTCACCACTACCGCTGCTCACGAGCGGTCGACCATAAGAGACGACGAGACGAGAGAGAGAGAGAGAGACGTCACACGGTTCTCTTCCCGGCTACGAGTCATCCGCGCCACGGCCCACGTTCTTCAATTTATCGACCGATATCGAGTCACGGCCGTAGCTAGGGGGGGGCATTGTGGGGCAATGCCCTACCTTGAAATCACAATGCCCTACCTTAAAAAAGTTAAATTTAAAATTTAAAAAACCCCCGACTCAAGCAAAAACCTCTAAAAACTAAAATAATAATATATATTGGCCCTTTAAGTTTAATATAAGTAGCAGGAAATATTTTGATCCAAGCGTCCTCACGTCGGGGGACGGCTAATGAAAATTGGAAGTTAACAGCAGTTATGTTTTCTACAATAGCTACATCCATTATTGCTGGGTTTAAGCCCTCATCTGTTTGGCGTTTTTATTAGCCGTCCCCCGACATGAGGACGCTTGGATCAAAATATTTCCTGCAACTTATATTAGGTAAACTTAAAGGCCCAATATATATTATTATTTTAGTTTTTAGAGGTTTTTGTTTGAGTCGAGGGTTTTTAAAATTTTTAATTTAAACTTTTATTTCTTGCTTTTTAAACTTTATAATATTATATTACTAGTAAACATGCTATACGATCGACACGTGACTCGCCAAAATCTGTGCAGCTGTACGTATTTTTTTACCACAGTGAAGCTAGTTAGTTACTCGTGGTCGTTGGAGTTCATTCCATACTAACGTATTCCTCTGTGAATTCGTAATTTGTGGGGGCGGCCATCTTGGTTTTGAAATTTATCAGAGTGTTTAGTATTCTACTTGTCAAGCCCTTTCATTTGATACCCATATTGAGGGAGTTGTGAAAAAATATGTAATCCGCCATTTTGTGGCGGCGGCCATCTTGGACCGATTTTTATCAAACATAGCTAAGAACACTCGCGACTAATTCACCTTTCAAACAAAAGAAACAAAATCAAAATCGGTTCATCCGTTCGGGAGCTACGATGCCACAGACAGACACACACACACACAGACACGTTAAACTTAAAACTTATTATTATTATAACGCCCCGTCATTTTTGCGTCGGGGGTTAAAAATACCAAAAACTAAGATAAATTGTTTGTTCATAGTTTGAGATAAAAAAAAAATTGTGGCGATAGGTATAGGATAGGATAACACTGCAGTGTGCGAATCTACGTTTTCAACTTTAACTGCAATCAATAGGCCTCAAAGGCTGTCAATGGGTCACATCACAAGAGAATGGCTGGTATGGTATTTATGGCCTTTGAAAAAAAAAGAACAAAATCAGTTGATCTGAACGAAGTTCTTCGCATTTTTAATAACATGGTGAATCGTAGAGTTCAGCTGTTTTAAATAATTTTTATTATGTTTTTTATTTTTATTTATATATCTCAGGACCATGGGGTCCCGGTCCTTTGGAAGGCGTATGAGGGGCCGAAGCCAACTCGCAGAGGCCCCTTAGGAAATTTTAATGAAATGTGGCACAATTATTATAATAAGTTTTCAGAAACAATATGATCTAAATGGTATTTTTGGTCGTATCTATTTACTCGTATCTCCCCACCCAACAATTAATTATTACCTCACTAAGACTAAGACGTGGATCTCTACATCCAA
This sequence comes from Amphipoea lucens, assembly GCA_947508005.1. Taxonomy (NCBI): domain Eukaryota; kingdom Metazoa; phylum Arthropoda; class Insecta; order Lepidoptera; family Noctuidae; genus Amphipoea; species Amphipoea lucens. The sequence goes on along the minus strand of OX382382.1, from coordinate 567,468 downwards.
ATCTGGAACTAAGACGTGGATCTCTACATTCAAATCTGGAAGTTCAACCATCTTGTTCGCTTGTTCTTCATCATTGAGGATTTAATAGCTCTTAGATCCATGCTCATGATCTGTCACAGAAATTATTTGTCTACGAATAGCTATTGAATGTACATCACTGACCTAGAGGTCAATGATATACATGGGGATTGATTTAGGAGCCTGTGCTTCGAGGGCAGATCAATTATTATGATTAATTTTTTACTTTCGCCCTACCTGTAACCAATGCTGCCCTACCTCAAATTCGACTCTAGCTACAGCCCTGTATCGAGTCCACACCACAGCCACTAACCGCAAACGCAATGGATGCGTTACTGCAGACGACCCGCACTGGACGGCGAACACAAGAGCGGCAGCTCATACACCACAAAAAAACACAGACTGTCGCTTGTACGATAGGCTGCAAAAGTACATGGGTAGTACAGAAACAAAATCGTATGAAGCGAGAAATGACGCCATCTAGCGTAAAACCAGTTTACGACTAACAAAATTTAATTATGCTGTTATTAGATGGCGTTGCTTTGCTTTATTTATATGATAAAATATTTTTGTAGTTTCTTTTTGTCTCTTCAAACAGTTTATAATTAATAGTTTCTTTTAAAGAAAATTGTTCCTAATTATTAACCTACTATGTTAAAATTGATTATTGCTAAGTAACTACCAATTCGAATATTAAATTAATTATTAAAATACCCACTCGTTAGCCTAATAAATATATTCCTATCGGTTTCTTTTATTATTTTTATCATTTAAGCTACGTATGCTGGTAAATGTAATGTAATAATTAGATAAATGTATTAGCCTTGTAACTCCTTGCTCAATCCTACTTAATACGTTTCTTACAAGGTTTGAGCATAGAGTACTCAAAACATGAATAGTTATTATTACTATTGCTTACTGTATTCTTAAAACTTGTATAGTTATTTAAAACAACTATACTTACAATGTTTGAGCATAGAGTACTCAAAACTTGAATAGTTATTACCATTACTTACTGTATTCTTAAAACCTGTATAGTTATTTCAAACAATTATACTTACAAGGTTTGAGCATAGAGTACTCAAAACATGAATAGTTATTACTATTGCTTACTGTATTCTTAAAACTTGTACAGTTAGTTAAAACAACTATACTTACAAGGTTTGAGCATACAGTACTCAAAACTTGAATAGTTATTACTATTACTTACTGTATTCTTAAAACTTGCATAGTTATTTGAAACAATTATACTTACAAGGTTTGAGCGTACTCAAAACATGAATAGTTATTACTATTACTTACTGTATTCTTAAAACTTGGATAGTTATTTCAAATAACTATACAAGGTTTGACCACAGAGTACCTACTCAAAACTTGTATAGTTATTTCAAACAACTATATCTACTTACAAGGTTTGAGAAAATTTTATTTGACCCAGGTTAAGGGTGGAAAGTTATTTGTAAAGTGTTATGAAAATTAAATAACGTCTTAATAGAAAACACTTGTTTTATGATTGATAGGTACTTATATGCTATGTATACAAAAATTAAATAGACATAATCGAGGTCAAGAGCGGGCCCATTTAGCAATAAAAAAAGGAAATTTTATTTAAGGCGAAAGCGCCATGTTGGCCCGCGAAATTCAAAGGGCTTTAAAGGTCCGTGGCATACATACCTACCTGTAAAATAAATCAAAATGGCGATGGCGGCTACGCATGAAACCACGGATATAGATAGACATAGATAACGCAAGAGCAACTAGGTACTTCGCGTGCCCAGGTTATGAAGCAGAATCATAAGCCGCTACTTTCGCGCTCGGTCGCATCGGTGTGGCCGCGCTAGTCGGACGTCAGTTAAAAAACTTAAAATGGTTAATTACGCTGTTATAAATTGTAAAAGCAGTTCAAATCTGGTGAGAAAAAATAAAGAAAAAATATAAATATTATCTATACTAATATTATAAAGAGGTAAAGTTTGTATGTTTGTAAGTTTGTATGTAGGGGGTAATCTCTGGAACTACCAGTCGGATTTGAAAAATTCTTCTTGCATGTGATAGCCCAATTCTTGAGGAAGGCTATAGGCTATGTAACATCACGCTATGACCCTTAGGAGCAGAGCAAAAAGAAAAAAAGTAAAAAAGAACGTTAAGCGATAGCGCGGGCGGGTGATGCGATACGACAGGGTGGCTCGGGGGAAACAAGAAGTTTCACGCGAACGAAGTCGCGGGCTGAAGCTAGTCTTTCAATAATTTAAGTTGCTAGTTAATTACCTTGCTTGTAATAAACAGATCTTCTCTGGCCACAGCGCCTTCAGCTATCTTATTTTTTATCGCGACGCCAATCTGAAAACAAAGTGTTTATAAAGTCATAGAACGTAGAACTCTTGTTTAGTTATTTATTTGGCAGGAAATCTATTAATACTTTCGAAATATTGTTGGACAAAACTTGCACAGAACCATATTGAAAAAAAAAACTTGAACAATTAGGTGTGTATTTTTTGAATCGTCATATAAGCAAAACACTAACAGAATACTTTGCCATCACTCACTGACATATCGGAGTACTATTATATATTCTGTGATATCGGAAATACATTAAAACCGAGTACATCCCGAGGACAGCCGAACACATCCGAAGCGGTGTCGGTTACGGTAACAGTGGCGCGAATTCAATGGCGTTTTCTCATCTCAAAAAATGCCCAACGCGCCTATACAGGGTGTTACGGAAAGGGTATATCAATACAAACGTGTTGAAGAGTGTATCTGGTCTAGAATCTCTGTACAAAATTTCAGCTCAAAAGCAGTAACTTTGAAAATGCTTAATATTTTTTTATTTCGATAGTTTATTAAATTGAAATCATATCAAACGTGTCACCGCACTACGAGGGTCATTATCCATTATGTATAGTGTGTCTGTGCGCCTAGTACACGCACATCACGCCGCCGCGCGCCAGTGCAGCGCCGTGATGTCGAAATAAAAAAATATTAAGCATTTTCAAAGTTAATGCTGTCGAGCTGAAATTTTGTACAGAGATTCTAGACCAGATACACTCTTCAACCCGTTTGTATTGATATACCCTTTCCGTAACACCCTGTAGAAGTTTTCACTTCAACAAGATTTTAATTCTTTTTCCATTGTACTTGTACCTGTTTCTCTGTGCTATAGATGGCAGCTGTGTCGATGTGTCTGTATCCTGCGTCGATGGCTGCTTCCACCGCCTTCTGAACGGAATCATCATCTACCGGCACACGGTCTCCCTGAGGATACAAATTAAATTGTTTTCGATAAACATTATACTTACGAATACTTGATCGTTATAAACGATCAGTAGAACATGACATGATTACTCCCAATTTCTGAAAAGATAATCACAAACCGTTTCAAAAACCGGTTGATAAATAAAGGAATGTATGATATAGATACACGGTATTAAACCTATTGGAAAGAGCTGCGACTTAAAAAAAAAATACATTAAATAAAACCTACTCGAGTATTATATACCTACAGTTTATTGTAAATTCTTATTACCTATCATAAAATGGGGAGAATAGGGATGCAGGGGTTAATCGGGACGAAAATGAAATAATATAGGTAGGTATGTACATTAACAATTCAATTAAGTGCTCTTGTTGGCAACAAACTATATTATTTCAACGTTAAAATCCATTCTAGTTTCATCCCAATTTTCCTCTGCATCCCCATTCACCAAAGAGATTTAAGATAGGTACAATAGAGAGGCTATGCAAAGAAATGTCATACAAAAACTGTGATCCCATGTCTCACTGACGCCATCTAGCATAATATAGCAGAATTTGAGCGGCATAATATAGCAAACATGAATTAAATTTGTCAAAATATATTCAGCTATCGCTCGGTAGGTGGCCAGTGTGGCCAGTGTTGCCAGATCCGATTTTCAATCCATGGATTAAGGTAAATAAAAAAATATCGAAAACTTGTCTCAGAAAACAAAAAATATTTTATTCGCTACTATTCATTGTCCGTGTCACCATCTATGATAGGGTATCAGTTTCAGTGTGTGTTTTTATGTAAGTAGATAATGTACATGTTAAAATAAAATAAATTTAAATGTGCCTGCTTTGCCGCCGAATTATTATGTTTTTTGTGTTTTATATTTGCTTTTTGTGTAAGTAGACCTATTATGTCACAATGGGCATAGTTGTTTGCAATTGTCGGTTGCGTTTCGTTTTTAGCAAAATTATTTTTATTACTCTTTTGTTTGCAAATATTTGTAAATCTTATATCGATATACGTATATCCGAGGCGAGGTCCTAAACCTAAAAAAAATAGCGGAGACAAGATACATTAATTCTATAGATTATAATGTCCTCGGTTAAGGCCGCCAATGTTTATCTATATTTACAAATAATATACAAACGTTTATTAAAACCGTTTTCAATAAAAGTTATAAGTGCTAAATTCAAATTATTTCATGTTTATTTATCTCAATAATGATTTTTATTAAATATAATTTTTTCCGTGGTGGACTTAAAAAATAGCACCACCCTACTTCCCATGGGTGTCGTAAAAGGCGACTAAGGGACGTACCGGAGAATGGGCAGCAGCGTTCTCTATGCATTTACTATCATACTGCGATCGCCAACCCACATGCCAAGCGTGGCGATTATGGAAAATCCCTCCCCCCCCCCCCCCAAGAATGACAAGCACATACAATACTTGGCCCCTAGTGCCCGGCGGCCCGCCTACCCTTGGCTACGGTAGCGGCCAAGGCCACGGTGAGGCAAGGGGTGCTAAGAATCCCCGGAAGAGATCCGGCTACCACAATCACCGTAAACTGGACCTGGCAACATAAAACACGCGTACACTCCTGACCGACGAGAAGATCTCCGAACTCGAGGAAGAATTGAGCAGGTTGCGATGGAGTATAGTGGGATTATCTAAAGTTTGCTCTAAAACTCCGATCTAAGAAATCAATTTTTTAAATAAATTAAAGGATTACTAACTTCATAGGATTATTTACAAAACACCAAAAACCTCAAAAATAAGAATATTAAGAAGATATGTTTGTGATTAGAATGAACGCTTTTTATAAATCTAATCCGATCACTGATGTGATGACAAAACAGTAATTAGTCATTGCTCAATGTTTTTGTTGTAAACTTATATTATCCTGTATTTCATTATAAATATCATCTTCTAATAATAATTATCCTCTTTTATAAAATCAATTTAACAATCATGATCGATTTTGAACTGAATGTTACTAAAATTAATCGATTATTTGGTTAATAATTTCGTTAAAAAGTGGTAACACTTATGCTGTCATTTTACTGCAGCAATAGTAAGGCTACTCAGCAATAGATGGCGCTTATTACAAAATTAGGAAATTTTCTAGATCTATTATGAAAATTATTTGATTCAAATTACTCAGTAAATATAAATAATGCATACGAAAATAAACTGAAGCTAGATCCAGTCGTTCTACCATAACGAGACTTGCAATAACGCAATGCGCAACTCGGCATATTTCTTTTTAAATAATTTTTTTTTGGTGGACACGATTGCGTCGATGCGACTTGACGCGCAGGCGTACGTCACTAGACTGAGAGACTTGAGACCACTAGGTACAAGGTATCGGATCACGATTTTGTTCGCAATGTCCCGTCTATTGTACATATAAAATTTTAATGTCTTTGCCATTCACCCCGTTTGTAGGTATCTATCAAAATCATGAAACAGCGCTCAGCTAAAAAGCGGCCAACATCAGAACTTATAACTTGAACAAAAACCTAAGTAGTACAACCACTCGTCAATAGATAGCGCTGTCCCAAATAATAATAATAAAAAAATTATTTCAGGCGACGACGCAGGCCCATAGACATACGTATTTTAATTATAAAAACTAACTATTGTGCACGAAGTGTCGGCGTCGTGTTGCGCTGCGTGGTGTCGCGTAACCTTCCACGAAAACGTCGGTACGCTACACCTTTCGGCCAAAACTCTTCCTTCATGAAGGTTTCCAGGTACTTAGTTGGAACCCTCACCACAAACGATTTGGAGCAACTTACCGATTTGCTGAATCCTAGCCAGGTACCGAGACCAAGGCCGGGGATTGTTTTGCCATCGTTCAGTTCGATCCGAGGCGCCACGCCGGGCTTGCCCACTGCTTCCTGTGGACAACGATAAACCAATGTATCTCTAATCAACCTGCCTAACCTTTTCCCAAGTATGTTGGGGTCGGCTTCGGCTTCCAGTCAAACGCATGCAACTGAATACCAGTATTTTACACGGAGTTACTGCCTATCTAAACTCCACAAGCCATCTACTGGGTATCACGATACCCCTTGGTAAGACTGACTGTCAGACTTTTGAGGACTGTCAAAGATTTACGAATGACAGCCAGGACCAGACGGGACCAACGGCTTAATGTTTTCCGAAGCACGGAGGGGTTTTCTAATGTACCTAATGGACGGTCACCCACCCACGAACCGAACACGCGGGTACCTAATTGTATGTTAACCTTCGACTGACCCGTGCGACTAACTGTTAATATTTAACAACGGGCCCATCATGAATGTATCTCTATGGAGCCCTAAAATGTATATAAGCAATCTTAAACTGTTGGTAACTGTTGGTTGGTTGGTGGTATTAGAATTGATTAGCAGGTTTAACAGAATACGGACAGAAGCGAGTTTGATAATTAGTTTACTTAGTTTCAAGCGGATATTAAAAACAAAAAAAATCTTGATTTCAACTCCTGTATCTTCATCATCATCTGCCGAGCCTGTTCCACACGATATCCCTTGGCAAGACTGTTTGTCAGACTTTCGGGCTCCTGACCATGTTATTGATGAGAAGACTGCTCATGGCATGGAGTTTCTTGCCCGTTCTTCTCCATAGGAACCTACTACGCAATGGTAAACATAGAGTTTTGGAATGGGCAACATAGTTTCATCTTTTTGACTGACCGACTATTTTTAACAATTCAAAAGGGCCAGTAAATGCTTTAATTGAAATAAATGATTTGAGAAACGCCAGGAGGGGGACACCAGGAGGGGGACACCAGAAGGGGGACACTAGAAAGGGGACGCCAGGAGAGGGACACCAGTAGGGGGACGCCAGGAGGGGGCCGCCTGGAAGGGGACACCAGGAAGGGGACGCCCTAGGAGGACACCTTATTTGTGATGTTCTTCAGACAGGTGCGTAGTACTCGCAACCGGCGTGCGTGTATGACCAGGTGTATGAACGTAAACGAGGCACAAGGAGTATGTATGTAAGGAGATCGTGGCGTTCTGTAGTTACTGCCTACCCTCATGGGTAGAAGCCGTGAGTTTAAAGAAACTCAAAGCATTTACACACATAAGTATGTAAATGCTTTGAGTTTGTTACTACTTTAGAGGTATGAGGAACAGGGTGTAAAATTCACTCATCCTTCATAGAAAAGGGAGGATCCTCCGACCAGACGGGTGTTGTGTCTGGCGGGCAACTGCCCAATGATTCATGTTGTATACTATACTGTTGTATACTATGCTAGTTGCGCGGTAAACTCTGCTTGCGCGATGCAGGATTTGCGTGACGTCAGTATGACGCGTTGTTCGCATGTGGCGTTGTAGATACCGCTACACTACTAAATAATACAAGCAGCAACCTGACAACAGCACTCAATCCTGGGCTTTCTCTTCTTGAATTTAGTGTAACTCCGGAGCCTGTCTTGGATCTCAGGAGTCACCTCCACCGTCTGTAGCAAGTCTTCTTCCCAGTCAGGGTTTGGACGAAGGATCTGATTCGTCCTTTCGAAGTCTTTCACGAATTCTTCGAGAGTTCGGTTTGGTAATCTTGGCATGTTTAGGTGTAGGTATACTGGTAGCGTCTATCTTGATTTTGAATGCTTTTTAAAACTTGCTAATTTTTTTTCCTTCATGATGTTTATGTTTGGTCTCCGGTGCACTCTTTTAAATTCATTATTAAAATAGACTGAAAGGTTAGCTTTTGACAAAGACATTTTATTTACAACTTAAATCTCTTTGGCTTTTGACAAAAACGAGAGATTGACCAATTGACATCAAATGGTTTTGTGAAATAAGGATTTATGCGAAAAACCACAATGGTTAGTTAAGCTAAGCGGGACTAACTGCCCAGTGCCCAGGGTGCATTCTACATACTTGGGTACCTTGGCATAAACCTAGTAGTCTGGATTTTGGACTTCTACAAAGTTTTGAGTATGAATGTCGGTGGCTATAATGCTGGGGCCAGACTATCGCGATAACGCAAAGATTTGCGCGATAAGTTGATGCTCATTGGCTGGACCTACGATGTCAGCCAATAAGAAACAACTTCTCGCAATTTTCCCGTATAGTGTGGCCCCGGCATATGAGTAAGGGAAGACTAAAGGAACCATGGATGGATGGACTGTGTGAATGATGAAATGGTTAGAAAAGGGGTGACTACCGAGATGACGACTAATACTAAAGTATGGAAAAAAACGAGTTGTTGCGCCGACTTCAAATAAATTGGGATAATACCAGGAGAAAGATACTCAGAATTTGCTAATATTGAAAAAGCCAATAAGTATTTAAAACACTTTTCCCCGAGGATAAACCAAGGACCCTATGAAATCGCATTTGCGACCACTAGACCAACGAAAGTCCAACTAGGATATTTGCTACAAAAAAACACAACGTTTTTATTACATGGGACTTAAAAGATAACTGGCGAAATGTAGAGCTAGGACTGAGTACTTATGCGCCTGCGCATAACACTTTTGCGGAATACAGGCGTGATATACCTGATATAGTATTTTTATCTCACGAAGCGACACGCGCTTTACTTGTGGTTACCAAGTGCACAAACACGCGGTAAATGTGTGTGTAAGCGCAGGAGCACTTCACTGCACCCATTCACAGTGTGCGAGCTCCCTGCTCTCGGTACCGTCCGAGAAAATGGCGAAGTCGGGAGTGCGTGTGAATGTGCGTGTGTGTGTTGTGTGCTGACGCTACTCGTCTTCACGGGCGTGTGTTTGTATACATGGCTACCACAAGTAAGGCGCGCGTTGCTTCGTGAGATAAAAATACTATATAAAGTTGTTTTTATAGAAAGTACCTATAATATGTTTTTAAATAGATTGCATGTCAACTACAATCGGAAGATTCCTCACAAGGCCAACTGCACAGGCACACTATAATTACACTGACCAACATTTCCTTAACATAAACATTGATTACAAGTAAATCTTTATGAACATAAACATATCTTCACGCCTGTATATCCGAAGAGGTAGGCAGTACCTACCTAAGTTCTGACTAGTCAGTCTACATCATCACCTGCCTAGCCTTTTCCCAATTATGCTCAGCTTCCAGTCTAACCGGATGTAGCTGAATACCAATATTTTACATGGAGCGACTCTCTATCTGACCTCCACAACCCGGTTACTGGATAATACTACAGGGTGAAATTGAATTCATGGGCATCCTTTTAAGAGGTCATCGTACTCATCAATATGAACAACTTTTACTATGAGACTAAACCTAAAATCGCGAAAAAAATCAGCTGTTCCTTGCATTTACGAGTATGTTCACATAACTCGTCAAAATGTAGGGAACAGCTGATTTTTTTTTCGCGATTTAGGTTTAGTCTCATAGTAAAAGTTGTACATATTGATGAGTACGATGACCCCTTAAAAGGATGCCCATGAATTCAACTTCACCCTGTATTATAGGTACTGCTGAAGTGCTGACTCTATTACACAAAAGTACAAAAAAAAATTGAAAATTTATCGCAACTTCGTCATTTTTATAGATCGGAAAGCCCATCGCGTACGCGGCTTGTAAATAAATCTGTTAACTTACGGAGCACACAGCCAACACGGCCACTACAGCGGTAAACTTTAGCAGAGTCATGGTCACTGGACAGCCGGAGCGACACTGAGCGCTAGTAAGCTCAACTTTGATATTTGTATCACGAACCTAGGTTTGTAGCTGACGTTGTAGATGTGGCAGTAGGCAGAATATGTGACGGAAGAAAGAAGATGACGTATAACGTGGCCAGGCTCAGAGGAGACCCCTACATGGGTGGGCCCTTTTTTTTTTATGGATGGGAAATCATCAATTGACCTCGCCCGCTCTGGGTGGAGCGGTTCAGACTCTTACTGACTAAAACCCATCCGTGTTCCTTCCTTAGCCCTTTATGTTCCGGAGTAGCGGTAACCCTTTCGGACAATCCCGCACCCCCAGCAGGCTTCGGCCCTGGCAGGCCCCTTCCTTTTTGCTGACATCTCTTTGAGGCGCGCGTGGAACACGTACCTACGCGCTGTCCGGCACGGGCCTGGTCCTGATCGGACGGTGGGCTACATCTCCGTCCGCAGGCCCGCGCCTACGGTGGCTGGGAGTCGTCACGCGGCCCCCGACACCCGGAGCGTCTCCCGCGGCGGCTGGGACGTTAGGCTTTCTCCCTCAGCCGTCCCGCCACCTCCTTCTCTAGCATGACTGCTTCGCAGAAGGAGGTGACTGCCTCCCACTCCCTCTCGCCCCGGACCATGGCTTGAACCAGGGACATGGGTGGGTCCTGGAGCTGGTTTCCACCCAATCAACTCAGCCTATCGCAGTCCACTGCTGGACAAAAGCTTCTCCCAGGCTGCGCAACCATACCCTGTCCTCCGCCTTCCGCGTCCAGTCTGTCCCAGCCACCTACTTTAGGTCGTCGGACCATCTAGCTGGTTTCCAAACACGTAGGGGTTTCAATGAAAATCAAACACTCCTCGGTCTCTTTCCGAAGACCTTGGCGTCTTCCAAAGGTGTCCCTCCGAAAAAAATTGTTGCTGTTGAACCTAGAAATTAAAAATCAAAGTTATGAAACATCCAAACACAAACAAACCTGTGCCCGCGTGGTTGATTACGACCCACTCCCACACTCAGGTCTCAGGCTTCAGGTCTCTTTTACTGTTTTCCTGTCAGATTTCAGTGATGTGATACGATCCGACCGATTTCGGCGGGCGATTGCTTCAACTCCGCAGTAATTGTCGTTCGTGAGCTCGCATGTGGCTTATGTAGCAAATTTCAGTAGCAAAGCCCTGATATTCCTGTAGTGAAATGTGTCACTCAAAATTAACCTTTTGAACGCCAGAGTATAAACGTATCGCCCGCCGTACCCCTGACGCCAGGCAACTTTAATGTAGTTTTAAATAATAGGAAAAAGAAACACAGAAAATTTAATTTAGTTTTATTTTGTTTTAAAAAAATTTCGTTTTCTTGTCGTCTATAGACGACGGTGGCGTGTTGGGCACGTTTTCATTTGTCGGCTATACACGACCGTGGCGTTCAAAAGGTTAAAAACTACCCTCTTTTAGACTCAGCCGCAGGATAAACAAGGACCTCACGAGATAATTACGATTTTTGGCAAAAAAAAATATCCGACCGCGCAGTGCCACAGATAATCTTTGACGGTACGCTTTCGCAATACATAACACCTATGGAAAACCGGTTTTATAAGAGTACACAGAGACCAATCATTCACGACCCAAACCACCGTAGGAATGACATGGAAACATGGGCCTTTTCAAGCGGCTTAATGACCAAATAGGTAAGACCTAGACTTGTGTACATTTTAGGTCAAAGTAGAGGTCTCCCTAAATGGTTACTTATTCAAAACAAAGTTCATTGTGTATGTTTTATGTATACATAACGAATCAGTAAATACTTAAAATGCTATCAATGCCTTTGTTAAGAACAAGGAAAAATTTTTGTCGTAATAATTATAACGACTATGGTTACTGAGGGGCTCGTGGCTGAGTATATCAGCCACACAGGTCAACCAATGTTTTAAGCTACGCTTGCCGAGGTCGGTCGGTGGATGGGTGAACATCTTTAGATACCGAGATCCTCCGTGGCTCGGACAGCACGTTAAGCCTTTGGTCCCTTTGGTTTGGCTGTAACTCATGGATCTTTGACAGTCGTTACAGGTAGTCAGAAGCCTGAAAGGTGTTCAAGTTAACCAGATTTAACTAGATTGTGGAGGTCAGATAGGCAGTCGCTCCATGTATCAAACTCGTATTCAGCTGCATTCGTTTGGACTGGAAGCTGAACCCAACATAGTCGGGAAAAGGCTCGGCAGATGATGATGAGATACACGAGTTACAATCCATACTAATATTATAAATTCGAAAGTAACTCTGTCTGTCTGTCTGTATGTTACCTTTTCACGCCTAAACCGCTGAACCAATTTCGATGAAATTTGGTATAGAGATAGTTTGAGTCCCGGGAAAGGACATAGGATACTTTTTATCCCGATATTCCCACGGGATCGAGACTTATACGGGTGAAACCGCGGGGCGCAGCTAGTAATGATATAAAACCATTATTCTCTGCTCTTGTCCCAGTTTATTAGTGGTCGACGCAACATGTATTTTTCTTGCACACTTCTCTATAAGTCGACATCTTGGTATTGTCACCCTTTTTTACCCGACTACGGCGAAGCAAAAAGGAGGGTTATGATTTTGACCGGTATGTATGTACATATGTTCATCTGTTCCCTCATAACTTCTAAACTACTTGTCATAATTTGACCGCTGGTTATAGGCTATGTGACGTCACATTAAATTGAATATGGCGCCCTCTAGCGGAAATAGTCATGACCTAAAAAAAAATTTTTTTAATCATGCCGTGTTGGGTATCTATGTAGTTAAAGGGCTTAATTAGCATATTTCAAAAATATAAGTATTACTGAAATAAGCCCCAAAACAATTAAATAAAAAAATAAGTTTAAAAACTAAAACCCGACTACTAATAAAAACTTTTTAAGAAAAAAAAAACCGACTTCCAAAAAAACACTACAAAGTGAAAAATAACTTTATTTCGGAAGTCGGTGTCTTTGGATCTGTATTTTAGTTTTTTGCCACCGACTTCCGAAATAAAGTTATTTTTCACTTTGTAGTGTTTTTTTGGAAGTCGGTTTTTTTTTTCTTAAAAAGTTTTTATTTCACGCTTTTTAGTGGGTCTGCTTATAATTTATCTAAGTTACAATAGCCTAGTGATTATCGCCTTTTACAAACAAAATATTGCTTTTCCCGATGCAGGGAAGTTAATTGTTGAGGAGTTCTCCAGGTCCACCATCAGCTCCATATCACCATTCACATTGTGACGAGCATAAATTGCTTAGCAACCATATTAAAGTAATCGAATCGCAACCCGTGAAATACTTAGATATTATTGAGTACTTCCGATGGCCATCTGTGGTCTTCATCATCAGTTCCACTTCACCAAATAGTGCTTTCCGAGAGCAAATGCACGAGTTACTATAAAAAATACCCAAATCGCTATAGGTGTGCCTATAATATTTGAAGAGTTCCTTCGATTTCTCCAGGATCCCATCATCAAATTTTGACCTGATGCTTTTAGACTAGATGCTGATAATCCTGGCTGCAGCATCAGGCCAGACTTATGTCAACATTACATTGAACTTAAAATTTAGTCCTGTTTAAAATGAGCCCAAACACGACTACGGTGCTGTAATTTTAAGGTTGATACTTTTTCTGATGCTCCTGGCTTCAGCATCAGGTCTTTATGCACTTCGGTGTTCCTCATTAACAGTACGTTTATCCACACATCGAGCCCTTTTCAATGAGCCTAAACACGATATATCTGCTGTTAGTTGTCGAGGAGTTAGGTACTCTGCAGACTATCCTGACTGCAGCATCAGATCATGACTTGATGATCATGAGACCAAATGTGGCAAATGCCCTATCAAACATCAAAACAATTTACTAAAACAGTCCTTTCCTGTTCGAGTAACTTCTTACTGTTAAGGAGTTGTACCTTCCATCATCAGCCCAGCTACCTGAGATGGTGACAACCATACGCAAATACACAAGATACTTCATAAAACATGCGAAAAACAATAAGTGAGCCTATAAAATTTGAGGGTTGCCCTCGATTTCTCTAAGATCCCATCATCAGATATTGAAATGGTGACAATGGGACCACACGGGAAGCACCAGCTTTCAAATAAAAAAAGAATCATGAAAATCGGTTCACCCAGTCGCAAGTTATGAGGTAACAAACATAAAAAAAAAAAAAATAAAAAAAAAAAAAAAAAAAATAAAAAAAATACAGTCGAATTGATAACCTCCTCCTTTTTTTGAAGTCGGTTAAAAAGGATGAAACAAGAAAGTACCTTCCCGTGGTCGCGTGCTACCATAGCTTATAAGTATGTTAGTACAGCGGCATGCGACCACGGGAAGGTACTTTCTTGTTTCATCCTTTTCAGTAGTCGGGTTTTAGTTTTTATTAGCCACACAGTCCATCCATCGTTTGCTTTGGTCTTCTCCTACTCAATCAAGATAAATAAATTATTTGTTTTAATCTCCGCAGTTGCTAAGCGTCGCCAGAAAAACTATAGGACCGTCGACCTTTCATTGACCCTTGGAACTAAGCAAACATAATAGAACAAGTTTTTTTCCATATTCTATTAAAGATAAATATATACGGTGCTAATAAATTGTGCAAATATTGAATCCATCAACTAACTGGCTTTTATAATAGGTTTGGGCTGCGAAATTATTTGAAAAAAGTCATTAACCACACTAATACTCGTATTATAAAGGCGAAAGTTTGTGAGTGTGTGTGTATTATATTACATAATTATAAGTGCACGTCCACGCTTTTTGAATTCAATTTTTTAAAGTTAATTTAATTATTTTACTACATTTTTTTTTTTTTGTTAAAAAACTGTATCTGTCTATTTAAATACAAGCCTTCAAAAATGATCTTCTATTTGCGACACCCTGTTTGTCTATTTAATTAATTACATTTTTTCGTTATTGCACCTGTACTACTGTTTGTCTCTGCATCACCCAAAGGTTGACTGGTAGAAAATGCCCATGGCATTACTGTGCTTGAAGAATTACATAAATAATTACTTTATCATCATCATTTCAGCCGAAAGACGTCCACTGCTGGACATAGGCCTCCCCCAAGCACCGCCACTTCGACCGTCACAAAGTCGTATGGACCTCGCTTGAACTAAAATTACTTCTACAGTCTTCACTCATCCGATCATCATCATAGATCATTTCGAAGAAATCTTATCATCCAATACACATCAAAACATAGTAGGAAAGTTGGCGTACCACTGAGGTATGGACTTACATAATAATAACTTGATTAAAGCTAGCAAAGTCGATATCCCCTCTTAAGTTAGTACACATTTTAGTTACTATATACTCTATGTAGTACACATCTATGCACCGTGCACGTCGCACGGCTGGCTATCTAAAGGTCAAGCAAACAACACAGCTTTTATCAAAAATACCTTTTAATTCCGCGATTGTAAGAGTAAACAGCGTAACTAGTTAGTTAGAAAACAGCCATGGGGACGTACACTAGTGTTGTCGCGTTCATTTTCACGTTTATTTCGGTAAGTAACAAGTAATTTGTCAAATTTAAAGCCCTCTGCCTCTCTCCTACTTTCCTGTGCCCGACAGTACACAACGATCATGAGTATTTGTAAAAGATAGCACCTAAGTTCAGATTTTGTAAGCAATAATTTTATTTTAACCAACCTATATATTTGTATTTAGGTACAGTTTCCACCACACAAGTGATATTAACAGTTTTGGTTGTGTTTCTTTTGTTTTTATGCTGGAGAGGTTTTGTTGAATTACCGGTTTGAGATTTGGTATTTATGCTTCTAGAATAATGATGATTCTTTTATGTATATTTTAGTATACCTATTCATCTAAGTTGCACCCACGGTTGCAAGTTGAAAAATGGTGCTTAAATTATGTTAAATAGCCAACATTGTTAGTTGTTGATTTTGACTTTTAACTACCTACTAAAATTAAGATTATGATTATTTTTGTAAAACTTGATGTCATAAATTTTTTTTGGAAGGTACTTAATTAATATTTTTTTCGTGGAAATTGATTATGTTGGGTACATTTAGCGAATTTTCCTTTGATTGGATTGTCTTCTTAAAGTGTCTATAAGAAGCCAATCCTATCTATTAATTTTACATGTTCCAGCTTGTCGTCGGGACAGTACCGACAGTAAAACTTCACGATGGCAAAGACATGCCGGCACTCGCTCTGGGGACTTGGCTGGGAAACAACACAAAGGTAGTTATGTCAGCATTTCTATTTCCTGAATGACCAATAGGGCGAAACTGGGCAGCAGGCGTCTGCTAAAGGGTACATATTTGAATTTCGAAAATTAAAATACCTACGTGTAAAATGTCAACGTTCAAAACATCGAAAATTAAAATATCGAACGACCATAAAACCGAAAATTAAAATAACGTAAGTTTATATTGTCGAATGGTTAGATAACCTACGTCCAATATATCTAAAATCTAATTATCGACAAACATGACATCGAAAGGCTAAAATATCGAAGTACAGATTATCTAATGATTCAAATATCGAAGTACAGAGTGTCTAAATATCGATATTTATTTGTTGTGCTACAAAAATTAGTGACAGAAACAAATCGCTGCAAAACCGACTCCACGTGGTCTCGTCTGCCCTACCCCTAGAGTGTAATTTAAGCCCGCGTAGGCGCAGAGGGTCGAGGCGGCCCGCGAGTTGAGGCGGAGGTGGCTTCGGCTTGCTGGCCGGCGAAGCCGGCCAGCCTCAGCCGCGGCGGCGGGCGTTAAAACCATCGACGACGATAAGCTCGCGTGGGACCGCCGGAGCCCCGCAGCGCCGGAGCCGTGACAGAAACCATGCCTGCTGCATGATGCATGCTCGCTTGCACTCTGCATGCTTAAGTAATATTATTTTCACATAATAAATAACTTAGAAAAACACATTTGTAGGCCGCGCCTGCTCTTGCATCTTATGTCGACGGAGCCCCGCTACGCGGGGCCCCTATTTCTGTGTAAAGGGTTTAAAGTAACCTAACCTAACCTAACACCGGGGTGCCCTTGGCTCTCTCTTGCATCCTGCAACCATGCCTACTGCATGATGCATGCTCGCTTGCATAATGCATGCTTGCTTGCACGCTGCATGCTTAAGTAATATTATTTTCAAATAATAAATAACTTAAAATAAAACACGTACAAACACGTAAAAATGTTGGTTATTAATCGTGATTTACACTTGAATGAACTGTTTACTTTATATTCACAATCCCAATATATTTTATCATGACTCAGCCGATTTTTAGTATAAGCAAAACCATTTATTTGCACCTTAAATCCCCCTTTTTGAGTCTTAAAAACTTCTAATCCGTGATCCGACATGATAATAATTATTCGCTAAACAATACGTTACACGTTTGCAGTGGACAGACAAATGAGTTGACTTATGCGTTGGCAGTGTGTGACAATTTCAAATCTACCGACATTTTTTCCTATATCAAATTCGATATTTTAACTAGTAGGTATTTTTAACGAAAATATAATGAACTAAAGTGTATTGACTGTTGACATTTTGAATTTAGGTATAATGATTATCGATGTTTTTAATCATTAGATATTTTTATAACTCGGCATATCAATTTTAGACATTTTATGCTTAGGTATAACAATTTTCGATATAACGATATAACCGATATTTTAATTTTCGATGTTTTGAACGTTGACATTTTACACGTAGGTATTTTAATGTTCGATATTCAAATATGTACCCCTGCTAAAGCACACACCTATAAAGTCCGGCCGCGCTAAATTTGCCAAAGATGTAAACAACAATGGCCGATCGAAATTGAAGAAGAAGAAGTCTAGTTAGCTCGGAGATTTAGACGAAAATAAACATCATCATCTGCCTAGCGTTTTCCCAACTATGTTGGGGTCGGCTTCCAGTCTAACCGGATGCAGCTGAATATCAGTATTTTATGACTGCCTATCTGAACTCCACAACCCAGTTACTGGGTGGGTAATACGATACCTCTTGGTAAGACTGTTTGTCAGACTTTCGGGCTTCTGACGACCTGTAACAACTGTCAAAGATCCACGAATGACAGCCGAGCCCAACGGCTTAACGTGCTTTCCGAGGAACGGATCTCGAGGGGTCTCGGTATGTAAAGATATATGGTCACCCATCCACAGACCAATCGCGGCAAGCATAGCGTAACCTGATCGATCGACCTGTGCGGCTGTTATTATTTAGCCACGGACCCCTCAGAAACAGACGAATTGTATATCGATTTTATTCAATTTCGAGCGGCCATTGTTGTTTACATCTTTGGCAAAAGCGCGGGTGGACGTTAGGTATGCTCGAATGTAGCATTGTCCAGTAGATAGGGAGTAGGGACTGACTCGTTCGACTAGTGGTGCTGAGCATGAGGGCCTAATTTCGATTCCCATTTCGGGCAAAGTGTTATTGAGTTTTTAGGAATTATCAGTAGCAATCTAGCGTCTGGATTTGTGCCCAGTTGATGGCAATAGGCTCGCCCCCTATTACATGGGACTTAAACATAACTGGCGAAATGTGGGTGTACTGTAGGTACATCTCTGCCTAACCCTGCGGGGAATACAAGCGTGACCCCGTCTCCCACACATGCGCACTAAGTCTCCCACACATGCGCACTAAGTCTCCCACACATGCGCACTAAGTCTCCCACACATGCGCACTAAGTCTCCCACACATGCGCACTAAGTCTCCCACACATGCGCACTAAGTCTCCCACACATGCGCACTAAGTCTCCCACACATGCGCACTAAGTCTCCCACACATGCGCACTAAGTCTCCCACACATGCGCACTAAGTCTCCCACACATGCGCACTAAGTCTCCCACACATGCGCACTAAGTCTCCCACACATGCGCACTAAGTCTCCCACACATGCGCACTAAGTCTCCCACACATGCGCACTAAGTCTCCCACACATCCGCACTAAGTCTCCCACACATGCGCACTAAGTCTCCCACACATGCGCACTAAATCTCCCACACATGCGCACTAAGTCTCCCACACATGCGCACTAAGTCTCCCGCACAAACGTATAATACACCAACTCACGCTCTTTCACCCATTGTGGTAGGAAGAAACAGCTTACAGAACGAATTTGTGTAACATACAAATAATGTTAACTTTCCCCCCAACATGGTCGCTTGGAGCCCGGAGTGAACGAGGTGGAGCAGGCCGTCTCCTGGGCCATCGACGCGGGCTACCGGCACATCGACACCGCCTTCGCCTACAGGATTGAGGACCAGGTCGGCAGGGCTATAGCCAAGAAGATCGCAGAAGGAATCAAGAGGGAGGAACTGTTTATTACTACTAAGGTTGGCACTATTTGTAATTAGTCGAATGTGGGATTCCTGACCCGTCCAACACCCAGCGCGAGTGCGGTGCCTCTAATCAGACCATGCCCCACTTGCTGGAATGCCCTAAGTGGGACGTTCAGCTGCACCTTGGATGACTTAATGGATGCCACGTGATGCCGCAATCAACGTGGCCACCTACTAGGTTCAAACCGTCACACTAATATTATAAAGGCGAAAGTTTGTGAGTGTGTGTATTTATATGTTTGTTACTTCTTCACGCTCAAACGGCTGGACCAATTTTGATAAAATTTTGTATGAAGGTAGCTGATACGCTGGATTAACATATGGGCTACTTTTTATCCCGATATTCCCACGGGATCGACATTTACGCGGGTGAAACCGCGGGGCGCAGCTAGTATAAAATATCGAAGAAGATCATCACCGATACGAAAGAAGAAGAAGGTACCTACAATGACTTGCTTCAGCATTAAGTATTCTGTGCTTCAGCTACAGTCAACCACAAAAAGATGTAACTAGATAGATCGACAAGAATTTAGATGTCTACAAATTTTGTTCCATAATATTGTCTCAATCATAACCAGCCTATAATGTTCCCACTGCTGGGACACAGGCCTCTTCTCGGTGAGAGCGAGTATCGGTCGGAGAGGGAGTGGGCCGTAATCCACCACGCGGGCTCAGTGCGGGTTGGCAGATGTCACATGTCTTCGAATATTTGGTTCTAGGACATGCCGGTTTTCTCACGATGTTTTCCTTCACCGTTTAGGGTTATGACCTATCTGTGTGCCATATTTCATCCAAATCTGTGCGGTAGTTTTTGCGTGAAAGAGTAACAAACATCCATCCATCCTCACAAACTTTCGCCTATATAATATTACTGGCTGCGCCCCGCGGTTTCACCCGCATAAGTGTCGATCTCGTGGGAATATCGGGATACAAAATTTTATCAAAATTGGTTCAGCCGTTTGAGCGTGAAGAAGTAACAAATATTTAAACACACACACTCACAAACTTTCGCCTTTAGTGTGATTATTATAATAGTATAATATTCCACAACTATCACACAACGCCATCTAGTCCCAAGCTAAGCAGAGCTTGTGTTATGGGTACTAGACAACTGATAAACATACTTATATATTTCTAAATACATACATATTATAGATAAATTACACCCAGACACAGAACAAATGATCGTGCTCATCACACAAACATTTGTCCTGGGTGGGAATCGAACCCACGACCTCCGGCATAGCAGTCAGGGTCACTAACCACTAGACCATCAGGCCTGTCAAATTATTATTAGTAGGAAATAGAATATTTTTAAGTCTACCCATCACTTACCTTTTAGCAATTTCAGTTGTCTTGCCGAGGAAGCGAGACCAAGTTTCTTTTACATTAATTTGTAGATATTATGACAATGGAAGTTAATATGGATTACCCACTTATATTTAACCTTCATATATCTATGTATTTAACAATCTAACCCTGGTTCTTTCTCCGCCCACAGCTGTGGAACAGTGAACACGCTAAAGATGCAGTGGTGCCAGCACTGCGCGCCTCACTCGCCAGTCTTGGGCTGGACTATGTCGACCTGTACCTGGTGCACTGGCCTGTTGGGCAGTTCGTGAGTATAATTATCTAATGGAGGCATAGCATTTCAGCTTTAGCTTTACCCAAAACAATGTTTCTCTTTGATGAAATTGGCAAGCTCTTGCTGACGTGGCTCTCTTGACCAAACAGAAGTAAGTAGGTACATAAATGGTAATAATAATATTTATAGAGCTACTCGCCAAAAGTCTTCGTACAGTTGTAACTAACTACTCATTTCCACCATGAAATAAGTAGCTATGTTCTTAGAAAGATACGTATTATGTAAACAAGGCTATCTTTCAAGGATGCTATGAACTTTATTTTTTATTGCTGAATGGGCCCGCTCTTGACCTCGATCTCGTCTGATGGAAAGCGATGGATGAAGTCTATGATGGAGCGAGCGTTCCCAGAAGATGCCTAAGGCACTGGAACTCCCACGCATCGACTCCGATGGGAAGGTGGTCGCCAACAAGGCGGGCGTTAACCTTACCACCGCAAGGGAAGAATTGGCCAGTCAAATAAGGTGTTGGGTGTGACGGTCCAGGATGCGCCGAGCGCTTGGTTCAGTTGAGTAACTGGCGGAACAAACTGCGCTACACGAAACACGAGGAGGCTTCTTCATGCATTCCAAAACTTCGAACTGTTGTATTGACGGACTTCTCGTTATTTATTTTAGTGTAAAATAAAACAGTAATCTGCCACAGTTTACATTCATCATCATCATCGTCATCCTCCACAATCCGATATCACCCACTGCTGGACATACGGCTCTCTTTTCCTGTGCCAATCCCCCACGCTCCGTGCCAGCCTCATCCAAGATTTGCCCGCGCTGGCAACAATGTCGTCAGCCCATCTCACCGCCAGACGACCGACATCTCGTCTTCCAGTCCTTAGTTCTTCCATGTACATTAGCTCAAGATAAAACTACAACCCTCTGTCACAACTTCCAGGACGTGGCAGACAACCCTGGCAGGAGCTCCTTTGCCATTTAAATAAGGCTCAACTTCCAATAATTGAATATAACCACAATAAACTTCCAG
This sequence comes from Amphipoea lucens, assembly GCA_947508005.1. Taxonomy (NCBI): domain Eukaryota; kingdom Metazoa; phylum Arthropoda; class Insecta; order Lepidoptera; family Noctuidae; genus Amphipoea; species Amphipoea lucens. Next base: position 545,630 of record OX382382.1, on the reverse strand, counting down.
AACAACGGCACATACGACTACACAGATTACGCGGACACCTGGCGCGGTATGATGGAAGCCAAGAGCCTGGGCCTGGCTAAGTCCATCGGAGTCTCCAACTTCAACCAGCAGCAGATCGACAGACTTCTAAAACTGGGGTTGGAGAAACCTACTGTGGAGCAAGTTGAGGTAAAATTATATCATTTACCTATGTCTCATTTTCATTAGTCGATAACTTGGTCGAGGCTTGAACTTCGAACTTAAATTGAGCATGCGGGGTAATGTCTAATAATGAGTCATAAGTCGATAACGCGGTCGGTACACCGTCTGAGGGGAACCCCATAGCGACTAATGAAATTCATCGCTAGGTAAAAAGCGTGCGGAGACTCACACACAATGAAATTAAGCCTTCAAAGCAAGTGCAAAACGTGATGTGCAGGTTTCTCGTATGCCGCACTCGCTCCCTATCGACTAAATGAAAAAGGTTCCCCCAATTAGACGATGCGAGGTCAGCTAAAACGAGAAATACCTACCTATAGCTCGATGTATGTCGTGTGTACAGAAATTTTATTGTCAAAACAAGATGGCGGCGCTCGTTTTCAATTTTGGCCACGCGTTTAAAGATAACTGTCAAAATGTGCAGTCTCCTATAACATGGATGAAATGCAGGTGTTTTTCACACCTCTGCCATCGTCGGGAAATACAGTCGTGATATCATATTATGTTCTTCGACAGGTCAATTTAAACCTGCAACAGCCAGACCTGCTCTCCTACTGCGCTCGTCAAGGCATCCGCGTGATGGGCTACACTCCGTTCGGCTCGCTGTTCTATAGCAAGGCTAAACCCGACGCTCCGCCCCCTAGGGTCGATGACCCCGCGCTTCTGGAGATCGCGAACAAATATAACAAGACTGTTCCTCAAGTCTCTTTGAGATATCTGGTGAGTTTTGACACTATCCAATTACTCAAATTACAAATGCCAAAGAAACTGTCTGTCTGTTTGTTAACTTTTCATGCCTAAACCACTGAACCGGTCGACGTTTAGCTACTTTTCATAGTGGCTACCCAACTGCGTTTAGGCGTAAAAAGGTAACAAACAAACTTACTTTCGCATTTATAATATTAGTTACCTAGGATTAGGATGACACTCGGCAATAGTGTAACTTTCTGTCAGTAAAAAAAATAATGTAATCGGTCAGTACTTCCAGAGATTACTCTACACACATATAAACAAACAGAGGGGCTTGTGGCTAAGAAATAACAGCCGCACGTTTCGATCGATCAGGCTAAGCTATGCTTGCCGCGGTTGGTCCGTGGATGGGTGACCATCTTTACATACCAAGACCACTCCGTGCCTCGGAAAGCACGTTGAGTCATTGGTCCCGGCTGTCATTCATGGATCTCTGACAGTCTTTACAGGTCATCAGAAGCCCGAAAGTCTGACAACCAGTCACACCCAATAACTGGGTTGTGGAGGTCAGATAGGCAGCCGCTCCATGTAAAATACTGGTTTTCAGCTGCATCCAACCGGATGCTGAGTCGGGCTGAGTCTAACCAGACTGGAAGCCGACCCCAACATAGTTGGGAAAAGGCTAGGCAGATGATGATAATGACATATAAACAAACAATTGTGATTCTTTATAATATTAATTTCCAGGTAGAGTTAGGCGTGATCCCGATACCGAAATCTCTGACAAAATCCCGTATCGAACAGAACCTAGATGTGTTCGACTTCAGTCTGACCCAGCAAGAGAAAGATGTGCTGAAGAGCTTCGATAAAAACTACAGGACCATACCTCAACTGAAGTGGCTCGACCATCCCTACTACCCTTTTGAGAAAACTAAGGAATTAGCGAAGTAAAAATAAATATTGAAGTAATTGGTATAAGTATTGTATTTTTATTAAAGCAAGAGGATCGTAGACGGTGGCGCTCCGTAGTGAGTTAATTCATTTGACTGCCTCGACTCATGTAGTGTACTTACAGGGTGGCATGGATTCAATACATGATTCAGGTGTGTCCAAAATCATGTACAGACGCCAGCACAACAAGCTACCCGAAACTGTCAAATTTTCCCAATCAACTTTGAACCTTAAGCTTTAGCGATGAAAATCTATTAAAGAAATTTGACGGATTGTAGTAGCTTGACGTGCAGGCGTCTGTACATACTGAATCCATATAACAGGTTGTGCGCTGACGTAAAGACGCCAGCACATCAAGCTACCCCAATCTGTCAAATTTCTTTGATAGATTTTCAACTTTACTACAAAGTAATAAGGTTCATATTCAATTGGGAAAATTTGATAGATTGGGGTAGGTTGATGTGCTGGCCTCTGTACCTGGGCATTTTAATTTAAGTGTCCGTGGAGTTTCTTACCCGTTCTTCTCCATAGGAACCTACTACGCTTTGAAATGGGCAACAGGCTTCATATTTTCTGACTGACCTACTCTTTGACAATTCAAAAGTGCTTGTAAATGGTTTAAAATTGAAATAAATACTTTGACTTTGAGTGGTTAGCTCAACTGACGATCATAAGTCCCGATTTCGAACCCCAGGTTTGGTCCAAAATAAGTTATTTTTCCATTAAAAAATTACACAGTAGCCCTGAATTACGCTTATGAACAACGAAGGGTAAGGCACAAGTGTAGGTATCTGTAGAACCCTCATTTTTTACCAGATATGTTTAAAATCTCATGCAAAAGGGGGCGAGCCTATTGCCATCAACCGGACCCAAATCCAGGCTTCGGGCTACTACTGGCAATCTCCTAATGAAAGAAGGTATCAATAAGAAGACACTTCTAAAACTTGACAAAATAAAAATCTTTATTTACACTTACAATCTATGACTATGTTTATCACTTTTATTTTTATATCTAAACACAGTGAGGTGCGTAGCATTCAGTAGTAAAATCAACCTTATTGCTACGAAATAAAGCTGAAAAGCCTCGTATTCACGGGTGTCTGACCGTGCATTAGATTATCAACGCACTATAAAGAGCAGAGAGTTGAAAATACAACAGTGTGTTTTGTTGACGCGCTGTGATGCACGCCGTTGGATTCTCAGTGCTCGGCTCAACACCGACAGTTCAAAATCCAGTGCGCAATGAAAAATCGTCGCATCAAAAACTCACCCATGTTAATGAAGGCTAAGGCAGCATAATATAGTCTTCATGAAAATGGGCGACGACGCGGCGTTATTCAGGGTGGCCACCCATTACATACCAAAACCCAGTGGCGTGCATTGGTTTTCAGAATAGGTAGGCACTAGGCCGGATCTAGTCTAGGCAAACGCGGTCACTAATCAGAAAAAAAAGTGAGGTCAAAAGTGTGGTTATTTGAGTAGGCATGCCTACTTAAGGGTGATAAATTGCGAAGGTCGAACGTCATGGTATTACGCGTGAGACGTACGTATTTTTAATTTTGTCGTATTAACTTGAACGAGTAGAGACCAATGACAATGTGCGAATAGTACGGGAGCCGAGCAGGCCGTCCGGCGACTGCCTACTGCCGCGCGTGTTTGTATGAAGATTTTGTTTTTTGTTAGGTATGATAATTTAGTGAGTTTCTTGTGTTGAGTTAATTGTGGGGCACACACTAAAATGTAATTGACAGGCTTATGTTGATATATCGAGGTAGGCACTGCTTATATGCCTATATGCAATGCACGCCACTGGAAGACCCCTCCGCGCCTCGGAAAGCACGTTGAGCCGTTGGTCCCGGCTGGCATTCATAGATCTTTGACAGTCGTTACGGGTCGTCAAAAGCCCGAAACTCTGACAACCAGTCCTACTGAGGTATCGTGTTACCTAGTAACTAGATTATAGAGGTCAAATAGACAGTCGCTCCATGTAAAATACTGGTATTCAGCTGCATCCGGTTGGACTGGAAGCTGACCCCAACATAGTTGTAGAAAAGGCTCGGCAGATGACTTTCTTCAGAGCAGCGGTGGCCCAGTGGTAATGGCGAGGCCATTGGACTTACGAGTCGTGGGTTCAAACCCAGTCAGGCGATTTACCTACTTTGTGTAAATAATTTCATCTGCTCTTAAAACGGTGAAGGAAAACATCGTGAGGAAACCGGCATGTCCTAGAACCAAAATTCGAGGACATGTGACATCTACCAACCCGCACTGGGCTTGCGTGTTGGATTATAGCCCACTCCCTCTCGAAGAGAAGAAGCCTGTGTCCCAGCAGTGGGAACATTATAGGCTGATTATGTAAGATGTTGATTTTCTTGTTCTCAGGGCTATAACTTCTTCAATTCTTTAACCATTATCTGTTTTTTTAACCTCAAAATAGACATCTCCATTTCATGTTTCTCTTTCAAAAACTGTTTTTCCATTTCAAATAATTCTTTCTGTTTTTTCAACTCAAATTCTACCAATTCTCTTTTCAAATCTTCAACTGTTTTTTTCTCATCTGTGATTTGTATAGGGTCTGTGACGTCATGCTTTAGCGACGCTATGATTGGTTTAATGTCGGAAGGGGGCAGGACTATGTGTTCTGTGATTGGTGATGCTGTGACTAGGAAGTCTTGTGATTGGTCATCCGCTGTATCTAGGCCTCCGCTGTCATCAATTTTTGTGTCGTTGTCTGATATCTGTTTTAGAAGGCGGGTGTTCTGTAAAAGATAGTAATTGTATTTTAGTATTAGCCTGTAACAGCTGGGTAAATGTTTTTTCTGAATGTTTTTACCTTAAAGAAATATCAACTTTATCCCTGTGTAAATTAAGTTGATTTTAGAATGGCTATTTAACAGATCATAAAATATTAAAATTGCAGCGGAAATTCAAATGTATGTCTAAGCTATAGAGTCCGGCCGCGCTACATTTTAAAGAGATTTAGACGAAAACAAACATTACTTAAAATAAATGTTCTTGTGTATCGATTTTATTCAATTTCGAGCGGCCATTGTTGTTTACATCTTTGACAAATTTAGCACGCCCGGACCTTACATATTATTTTCTGGCTCGAGAATTTATATTATGAATTGGGACAACAACCAGGAAAACAGAAAAGAATTTAAGCAATTTAAAAGTATTCAACATTAATACTTTTAAATTATTTCTGTTACTTAAATTCTTACTATTAAATTGTTAGGGGCAGAAGGACGAAAAAATCAATTTTCACCAACATACCCCCGTCCCTTTCAACGGATAATGCAGCGGATGATAGCTCTTCATCTGATGGTAGACGGACGCCGTGGGTAGCAGGTTCCCCTCTTCATCAGTCAGCACCTTCACGATCCTCTCCTCCAGAGGGTTCAGATGGACGGAGCAGTGGGTTCCCTCCGAGTGACACTTCTGTATCACCGCGTATTTGCGGCGAATTTTGAATTTTAGGTCTATCCAGTACTGGGGACAAAGGAAGGAATAAAATTAATTTTGAGTCACAGGGCGACTATGCTAGGGCACGCCACGATAGTGGCGATAAGACCCCTCTCTGAGGAGTGGCTAGAGAGGCGTCACGGCGTCCTCACCTATCGACTGACGCAGGTCCTCACCGGACACGGATGTTTTGGGAGGTTCCTGCACATCATCAGGCGGGAGGAGACGCCCGGGTGTCACCACTGCGAGGATCGCCCAGAGGACACGGTGGAGCATACGGTGGAGGTCTGCCCCGCATGGGCGGAGCACCGCCGTGCCCTTGTAGAGGCGATCGACAGCGGCGGCGACCTCTCGCGTCCGGCCCTGGTTCAAGCCATGGTCCGGGGCGAGAGGGAGTGGGAGGCGGTCACCTCCTTCTGCGAAGCAGTCATGCTAGCGAAGGAGGTGGCGGAACGGCTGAGGGAGAGAGCCTCACACCCCAGCCGCCGCGGGAGACGCTCCGGGCGTCGGGAGCCGCGTGACGACTCCCGGCCACCGTAGGCGCGGGCCTGCGGACGGAGAGTAATGGGTAGCTCACCGTCCGATCAGGACCAGGCCCGTGCCGGACGGCGCGTACGTGTTCCACGCGCGCCTCAAAGAGATGTCAGCATAAAGGAAGGGGCCTGCCGGGGGTGCGGGATTGTCCGAAAGGGTTACCGCTACCCCGGAACATAAAGGGCTAAGGATGGAACACGGATGGGTTTTAGTCAGTAAGAGTCTGACACTCCCTTCGCTCCACCCAGAGCGGGAGGGCTCATTTGATGATTTCCCATCCATAAAAAAAAAAAGGGCGACTATGCTAAAAAAAGTAATGTAGGTAATAGTTTTATTGTAAATATTGCACTAGAATTTGACCAAGGTTTTAAGATGTTTTCCCTTTGACACTACATCCATAGCTCGTATTAATAAGCCAGGCCGTCACACTTACACATATTAGTCCATAACTTGAAAATTACTGAATCAATTTTGATGAAACTTGCACTGTTCCCTAAGTTGAAGTAAATTTAAGCCAATAAAAAAAATGGTCACAATCCGATTAATAGTTGCGGAGAAATGCATAGACAAACATACATACATCGATATTATTTGAAAGCCCTTATAGATTGTCACACACGTGTACATACGTGTTGAATTGAGAACTTCCTTTTTTTTTGAAGTTGGTAAAAATACCCTCAAAATATATCACAGCAATGCTTGGCATTGGCATAAATAAGTAGGGTAGCTGACGGTGTACTCCTCTATCAAGTTCATTGACAGAGAGCTGTACTACTACTCAAAATTATTTCCTGGCAACACTCACTCTAGCCCAACTCCGGCCACTCTTCGTAACACTCTCATCAATCCTGTTCAGCGTCCGGGCTATCTTCTCCCACATCCGTTTGGACTGAAGGTGTCCCTCTCTGGAGCGGGCACTGGCGAGGGCCAGCGGAGGATAGCGCTCCATGTACTGTGCTAGGACTTCGAGGTGCTGCCGGGACACTTGGCGCCGGTGGAACTGTTCTTCGGACATGATTCTGGAATTAGAATGAGGACTTTTTAATAAGGATAATAATTTTTACAACTATTATTTCATTAGGGAGGCTACGTAATGACAGCCACACAGGTCGATCGATCAGGTTAAGCTACGCTTGCCGCGGTTGGTCCGTGGATGGGTGACCATCTTTACATGCCAAGATCTCTCCATGCCTTGGAAAGCACATTAAACTGTTGGTCCTGGCTGTCATTTGTGGTTCTTTGACAGACAGAAGCCAGAAAGTCTGACAATCAGTCTTACCAAGGGGTATCGTATTACCCAGTAACTGGGTTGTGGAGGTCAGATAGGCAGTCGCCCCATGTAAAATACTGGTATTCCGCTGCATCCGGTTGGACTGGAAGCTGACCCAAAAATAGTTGGGAAAAGCCTAGGCAGATGTTGACTTCTCTATTAGTCGTCATATCGGTAGTCACCCCCTTTCTAACCATATCATCTTTCACACAGTCCATCCATTGCTTCTGACCCTTTTTTCCCCTAATCGACCCAACCGATGCTTCCATTATACATATAAACATAATGTTTGTGATTTCCTAAATGCTCTCTTATCGTTATATAGCAGTCTTAAACGTATAAAATACGGCTAAGAATGGTTCTAGTCACCATAATAAACAAGGTCTAAGTACAAAAAATTTACTTCTTATCAGAATATTATTAGCAAATGGAGCGAAATGAAATCATAACACACGATAATATACGACTTTGCGTGGTTTCTACATATAACACAGGAAAATCATTAATGAAACTTGATACCTACATTTATTTTGTTCCCAAAATTATTCCTAAAATTGCAATTCATTGAACAAATTACCGAATTAATAAAAAAATATCAAAATACTATTTGCAAGCAAATTAGCAAACTGCTGATTACCGACGTATTTTTTTGACATTGACATTTAATAACATTTGACATTTGTTTTTTTTTTTTGATCAGTTGTATGATTGGATACGCAGTAGCAGCAGTTTTATTGAAATAAGTATACTAGAAAAATCGCACTTCTATTTTATGATAAAAGTGATAAAAAACTGAAAAGCTAAAAACAATCCCATTTTAACCCTTAAATTGGCAGTGTACTCCACCAAAGACATAGACTTTTAAAAAATCTATTGTAGTACTAATCTAAAAAAAAATACCATTTATTATTATTATTAGCTTGCAATAATTGTATATTTTGGTAGAAAAAATATTTGGATGTGGTAACATCGAAAAATAGCTGTCAAATTCAAAATGTCTTCGAAGCGGTCTGGTGTATCTGCGTCACGGGTAAGTTTTTTCAGTTTTTCTACACTTTTTTGGATGGGACTTGCGGTTATTAGGCTTTAAATTGCATAGGAACATTATAAATGATATCAATTGTTCGTAATTTTATGTGTAAATAATGTAATCGCAATTTTATAAGTTCATAACTTTGTATGTACTCCCTGAATACCGTTGCCAAGTACGTAGTAAAGAACACAAAATAAACTTTGGTATACACGAAGTACATTGCTTATGACTTAGAAAATATGCAAACTAGCTTTTTTGTTGGTTTTTATATAAAATTACTTCGGTTGCGGTGTGGATTGTATGTCATACAGCATGTTCTTTTTCTTTTTCTACAGTGCTTGAACCTGACACGATCGCATAAGATTTTAGCGTTGATCCCGAAAGAAAATGCATGTTCCGATGACAGTTCTAGTTCGGATGACGAATCACACATCCTTCCACCATCTTCACCTAAGCTCAGCTCTGATCCACCTTCATTAGACTCTTCATTTGAAAGACTGAACATTCTAGAAGACGACCACAACGACTCTGATAACGTATTTGACTGTAACATTGATGATGTACCACTAACACCAACATTTCAAGAGGTTTTTCCGTCTCCGTCAACTAATAATTACGCTGCCATCCCAACATTGAATTCAATTCAATCATTACCCACTCCCTCTGTAGAACTTTTGCAGTCACCAGTTCCTAGCACGTCAAAAGCTTCGCCTGTGCCGATCACTAGATCTAAACGTAAAAAGCCTGCAGTAGTAGTCAAAAAGGTTAAGAAAACTAAATTTTCACTGATTTACAGCTGGAAAAAAACTTATTTACGCCATAGGGGCTACGTGGATGAAGGAATACACGAACTTCATGAAACGCAAAACAAAACGGTATTGGAATACTTTCGCTGTTTTTTTTCACCAGACATCATTTCAGATCTCGTTCACAATACAAACTTATATTCAGTTCAACAACATGGCAAGTCTATACAGTTGACAAATGAAGAGTTAGAACGTTTTCTTGCTATTGAAATAATAATGGGTGTAGTTCACATGCCAGCATACACTGATTATTGGGCAAGAAAAACCCGATATCCTCTAATAGCTGATGAAATGCCCCTAAAGCGTTACCAACAAATACGCCGCAACATTCACTTTGTGGATAATAGCATGGAGAATTCAGATCGCTATTACAAAATACGCCCTGTTATGGAGAAGATCAAACAAAATTGTTTGAAGATAGAGGAAGAAGGGCAATACTCAATAGATGAAATGATGATCCCATACAAAGGCACGAAAGCTGGGAAAAGGAGGCAGTATATAAAGAACAAGCCGAAAAAATGGGGATTCAAAAACTTTGTACGCGCCGGGGTTTCAGGCATTATATATGATTTTATCATGTACGGTGGAGATGACACGTTCCGTGAACACACTTTCACAACCAAAGAAGCTTCACTTGGGGTTGGTGGCATGGTGGTAATAGCATTATGCAAAACAATAAAAAAGAAGCCATCTATCATATACGCGGACAACTTCTTTACTTCTACAGAGCTTATTTACTTATTGCGAGAAGAATATGGAATATTTAGCCTGGGAACAATAAGAACAAACCGGCTTAGGGGTTGTCAAGATCTGTTACCCTCTGAAAAAGAAATAAAAAAGAGAAAGAGAGGATATAGTGCCCAAGTTGTGTGCAATAACAATAAGTTAGCTATCGTCAAGTGGAACGATAACAAGGTGGTAACGCTGATTAGTTCCTACGTGGATTCTCATCCTATTGAAAAGATAAGAAGATACTCGAAGGAAGACAAACGCACAGTCGATGTTGACTGCCCTCAACTTGTGAAGCAGTACAACAAGCATATGGGGGGCGTAGATTTAGCAGATATGCTTATATCTTTGTACCGAACCCCTTTCAAGAGCCGACGGTGGTATTTGGGTATATTTTCGCAATTGCTAGATATATGCATAAATAACGCTTGGCTTCTTTACAGGCGAGATGGGAGAATTAAAAAGTCTCTAAAAGAGTTTAGGCTTGATTTATTTGAAGGACTTTGTCGGGCTGGAAAAATCGCCAGGTCAAGTGGAAGTATCGAGAAGGTGAAGGGCAAAATAATTCAGAAACCTACAGCTGAACGGCCGGTGGACAGTGTCAGGTATGATGCTGTCGGACATTTTCCAGAATCAGCAAATAAGCAATCACGCTGTAGGTTTTGCAAAGAGGGAAGAACCAAAGTTTTTTGCGTGAAATGCAATATGCATCTGTGTTTTGTGGTAGGAGAAAGCAACAAAAGAAATTGCTTCCGCCAATTTCACACCCAATAAATACATACAATAGTTTGATAAGAATTTATGATTAATAAAGTGAAGATTTAACTAAGATGTGTTTCATTCATATTTTGGCAACGTGCTCCACGTAGTACAAACAGAAGAAGACATGCTTTACACTACAGTTGGCAATGTACTCCCCGGAGTACATAGATTTTCGCGAAAACTGTAATAGGTAGATTTTTTTTACATTTCTTTTCAGTCATCTGGCATCATAATAAACCAGGAAATAACAAAAAATCATTAAATTTTAGAAGTAAATTAATTTGCCAATTTAAGGGTTAAATTAAATAAAAGTTGGAAGCAGGCGGAATCCATCCAAAGCAAATAAATATATTCAATTCTATTCTATACCATTTTTATTACATTTTCAAATTCAAATGGGTCCCGCCTGCTTCCATCTTTTATTTCATTTAAAATAGGCTTGTTTTTAGCTTTTCAGTTTTTTTTTAATGAAGTATTTTACCGCAGTCGGGTTTTTTTATTTTTTTATTACTTACTTTTTTTTTCAAGCTTTTTGTTTACAATTGTGAAAGATTTCGCAGGCGATTTAGTTCTTGTTACGTGTTTTTTACGATTTGTCACTTCGAATTACTTTTAACCATATATTTTTGTAATCACCCTTTAAAACCCTTTATTTTGATACCCCACTCGATAGGTTTTGAGAAAAAAAAGATTTTTTTGAAGACAGTATGGCGCTAAAAAAGCCGCCATTATGTTTTTTATTGTTCCGTACCTCGAAAGGAAAAAACGGAACCCTTATAGGATCACTTTGTTGTACAGACGCCAGCACATCAAGCTACCCCAATCTGTCAGATTTCTTTGATAGATTTTCAACTTTACTTCAAAGCAATAAGGTGCATATTCAATTGGGAAAATTTGACAGATTGGGGTAGCTTGATGTGCTGGCCTCTGTACGTCCGTCTGTCCGTTGTCTGTCTGCCAAGACCCCTTTTCTCAGGAACGCGTGGAGGTATCAAGGTGGAATTTATAGCAAATACTCAGGTCTACTGTCCATTGGAGCTGTGAAAAATCAAACTTCTAAGCCAACGCAATCAAAAGATACAGCCGTTTATGCCGCAAATTTCCGCAAATTTTCGACACTCGCAAGGGAATCAATACCTACAGGGTAATTCCCGTAAACTCGGAATCTTGAAATTTGGTACGAAGCAATGTCTTCTAGCACAGATCAAGGAAAAATTGTAAAAACCGTAAATTTTTAGTTACATCATATAATAAAAATATTTGAAACAGGTTTGTACGGAACCCTCGGTGCGCGAGTTCGACTCGCACTTGTTTTTATTTTGATTTACCCAGTGTCACTCTTACAGTAAATACGAATCTAACGACAGCTACAGAGCGTGCCAAAAAATTATACATACATAAGATAAGATATATTTATTTGCTCATGTAGGTACATACATACTCCCAAAAATCATAACCCTCCTTCTGGCGTAGTCGGGTAAATAGATGTAGCATATAGTTACAATTAGCAAATATGATCGACTACGAAAAACAATGACTAGCCATGAACTGAATTATTAACAGTCATGAACAAAAAAGTCTCATTACAAAAAAACATGCTAAAAAGTCATAAAAAAAGCCTACCAATCTGAACAAAATGTGGTAGCTGTATCCGAACGAATCTCAGCTGACAAATCACGGTCGAATATCACGATCAGGGTTGCCAGAATGTTACTTTTGTAACATTTTACGTTACTTTTGGCCCTGTTATGTTACTTCCATGTTACACGACACAAGATGTTACTTTTACGTTACATTTCGTACCTACTTGAAAAATATTTCAAACTTTAAGAACGACCGATCAAATATGAAAATATATCTCTACATAAGTGTCGATCCCGTGGGAATATCGAGATAAAACTATCCTATGTCCTTCCCCGGCACTCAAACTATCTCTATGCCAAATTTCATCTAAATCGGTCCAGTGGATAAGGCGTGAAAAGGTAACATACAGACAGACAGAGTTACTTTCGAATTTATAATACTCGTATTAAAGTATGGATGTTGTACGCACGGCGAAACATCGAGCTATACATTTCTAGTTTTAACAGAACTCGCATTGTATAGGTTTTTCGTACAATCAGAAGTTAGCTTTTACTGGTTATGTATAGCTTGATGTGTAGCCATGCGTACCGATGATTTTATCTCTTTCGCCGTTTCGGGCACTTGCAAAACGAGTATAATATTCCTATTAAAAAAGTATATGCTAGGTTCTAAGTTCTATGTGGTGATTATAAACGGATATGTTTAATTATGACTTTATGTTTGAATTATATTACAGACTAAGAAATAATTAGATATTTTAGGTATTATGTACTTTTTTTCAGGCGATCCAAAATGTTGGTACTTACAAAGAAGTAAAAACTGTTTTTTGAGCTATTTAAACAAAATTAAATATTCCCTAAAAAATAAAATGTTACTTTTGTCATCAAAATGTTACTTTTTGACCCATGTTATGATATTTTTGACAAAAGGGCACTGGCAACACTGATCACGATCAACAATTTTTTTTTTAGAGTCTTGACGTGAGCGAGTACGGTTGCTGTTAGCCGTCGATATGTCGTCGATTAAATTAAATTTAGTATTGTGCAGTGTGATATTATGCATTTTGGTGTGCGTTAATACCCAGTCCGTACACAGACGTTTCGAATACAAATTTTCGTTCAAGCCGCCGTATTTAGCGCAAAAAGATGGATCTGTTCCATTCTGGGAGTACGGAGGCAGTAAGTATAACCTAATTTCTCATTATCCATCACTGATAAATTGGTTTTAGTCCCATTAAATATACTTATAGACTCCTTAACTACGTTTCCATGTTCATAAATATTCATGTTATGTTATAAATATCGAATAAAAAAGCGAATATCGTTTGTTGTTTCGGTCCATACGATTTGACATCGACACGTCAGTGAAATCTGTCAAGTGTGAAAGAGACAGCGCTATACACCTCTTGATGTGTTGAAAAGAGATATGACATAGTTGCCGAGATCATGTTTTTTGGTTCCACGAAAGCAGTCGACACGGTTAAAAAACCTTAAATAATTTATGATAATATTAAATTAAATACTCGTTATTGTTATTATAACTTGTTCAGAAATCGTTTTATTTATTAATTAATGCGAATTGTTGATATGACACGCTGTTAACATAGTATTGTTAAGAAATTTACATTAATTTCTTTCTTTCTCATAATTTTTAACACTTTCTACAAAAAACGTGTCAGTAATGTGCTGTAGGTATGGCTATAGGTTATTAATATCTCATTATTGCAACATTTGAAGCTATAACATCATTTGCACATTCCTATTTCAAATCAAATCTTGATCCTTTATTTTCATTTAATTAAGTTTAAACTGAGCAGAGCAGTGGTGGCCAAGTGATACCGGCCGTGACTTACGAGTTGTAGGTCGTAGGTTCGAACCCAGACAGGCTATTTACTTTGTGTAATTTATTTCATCACCACTGCTCTCAAAACGGTGAAGTAAAACATCGTGAGGAAACCGGCATGTCCTAGAACCAAAAATTCGAAGACAAGTGACATCTACCAACCAGCTTATAATCTAAATGTATTATTTATGCTTGAAACAGTTTGGTTTATAAACTTAACATAATTAGCCTATAATGTTTCCACCTGGTGAGAGGGAGTGGGCTGTAATCCCTGCATACCAACCTGTATACTTTATTGGAAACCCAAGTTCTTTTTTTCTTTAAAGAAGTCTTTAATATGCTAATTCAGGAAAAAGTTGTGTATTACATTATTCTAACAATGGAGGATATTACAGTCCTAGATAAGATATCATCTGCCTAGCCTCTTTCCAACTATGTTGGGGTCGGCTTCCAGTCTAACCAGATGCAGCTGAATACCAGTAATATTTTACATGAAGCAACTGCATATCTGCCCTCTACAACCCAGTTACTGGGTAATACAATACCCCTTGATAAGACTGGTTGTCAGACTTTCGGGCTTCTGACTACCCATAACAACTGTCAAAGATCCACGAATGACTTCCAGGACTAACGGCTTAACATGCTTTCCGAGGCACGGAGAGTTCTCATTATGTAAAGATGGTCACCCATCCACAGACCAACCGCGGAAAGCGTAGCTTAACCTGATCGATCGACCTGTGTGGCTGTTATTATTTAGCCACAGGCCTAGATAAGATATGATAGTTGTAATCTTTGCAATATTTTAGTAGCAAGGGATAAAAGAGACCCTCCATTGATAAGCTTGCATTATCATTAGGCCAGTGTATCTATCATAAAAAAGTAAGCTGGAAACAGCCTCGGGGCTCATTTCCTACAAAATGTATAGAAAAAGATTTTTTGATGTTTTTTTTGATTTTCTTGATGTCTCTATTTTTTCTTTTCGAAATTTGTGAATGCAGATCAAAATCAAAATCTTCACTCATCTAGCTATTGGTCTGCCAACGCGCCTTCTACATGTAGCATAATCAGCCTATAATATTCCCACTGCTGGGACACAGGCCGTCCCAGGGAGTGGGCCGTAATCCACCACGCGGGCCCAGTATGGGTTAGTGGATCAAGTGGATGTCACGTCTTCGAATTTTTGGTTATAGGACATATTGTTTCCTCATGATGTTTTCCTTCACCATTTTGAGAGCAATGGTGATGGAATCATTTACACAAAAAAAAAAGCGCCTACACCTACCTGGGTTTAAACCTACGACTTACAACTCCCTAAGTCGAGACCGTTACCGCTGGGCTACCACTGCTCGAAGATGGAGGCATACTACAAAACATTTTAAAGAAAAATCAATGAAAATTAATTCTTATAATTCCTATCAAGTTTTCAAGATAAAGAAACGTGTTTAAAAGTCGATAATTCCATAAGAAAGTACACGTATGAGTCGGTTTAACACGCTTTATATTACAAACATCGATATCGGCGAATATGTACGAATGTTTACGAATAATTACGAAACGCTTACATCATTGATTTTCATAATTCAATACTAATATTCACGCTGTTATGCTAAAACTGCAGTTTTTATGTTTAATTACTTCCTATGACTGTATAAACTCATTTATTATAACACACTGGCAGGACTTCCTCGTCGGTCTAGTGGTCGCATGCGCTACTGCTGTGCATGAGGTCCTGGGTTCGATTCCCGGGTCGGACTAAGCGTTATTGGGTCTTCCTTTAAGAATTTGTCAGTAGCAGCCCGGAGTCTGGATTAGTGCCCGGTTGATGGCAATAGGCTCGCCCCTATTATATGTGACTTAAACATAACTGGCGAAATGTGGGTGTACTGTAGGTACACCTCTGCCCAACCCTTCGGGAGAACAGGCGTACTTTCAACTATTTTATTTAAGTATTGCTAGCTGCACCCCGCGGTTTCACCCGCATAAGTCTCGATCCCGTGGCAATATCGGGATAAAAAGTATCCTATATCCTAATCCAGGTCATGGTCTACCCATGTCCACAATTTCATGCAAATCCATTCAGCCGTGTAAGCGTTTTAAAGAAACATACAAAAATCAAATCTTTTCTTTTTATTATAATTTTAGTTGATAAGGAGAATAAGACGGATTGAACGACATTGGTCAAGTCTGATATTCGTCAAATTTGACATTGGTCAAAGCTGTAGTTCGTCAAATTGTCTTAGACCATTTTAGTTACTAAAAAAAAAAATGTGACATGCCCGCACTGTGCCCGCGTGGTGGATGACGCCGCGCTCCCCTCACAGAGAGGAGGCTTGAGTCACGGCTGTGGGAACATTATAGGTTTATTTTTTTCCACCCACGTCTGTCCATTACCATTACGGGCCAGTCCTTTCGGTAGGAGTCAAGTTCGTTCTTCCATCTTTGTCTTGGTCTGCGCTGATGTCGTCTTGCATTTAATAGACCTAATCGGTGGTTCTTTCAGCCCATAGCTCAGCCTTTTCCCAACTATATTGAGATCGGCTACCAGTCTAACCGAAGGCAGCTGATTACCAGTATTTTACATGGAGCAGCTGCCTATCTGACCTCCGCAATCCAGTTTCTGGGTAATACTTCATCAATTCATCATCTGCCTAGCCTTTTCCCAACTATGTCGTGGTTGGCTTCCAGTCTAGCCCGGATGCACCTGAATACCAGTATTTTACATGGAGCGACTGCCTATCTGACTGACCTCCACAACAGGGTCATACGATACGCCAGTCTTACCCCTTGGCAAGACTGCTTGGCAAACGTTCGGGTTTATGATGACCCATAACGACTGTCAAATATCCACGAATGACAGCCGGGACCAACGGCTTAACATGCTTTCCGAGGCACACAGGTGTCTCGGTGCGTAAAGAAGGTCTCCCCCACCTATTACCTGGTCGATCGACCCGTGCGGCTGTTACTCAACATACACAAAACAAAAAGTCGACGAGTATTCCTCCTCCACCTTTTTTTGATGTCAGTCAAAAACAAACACATGCAACACAACATACATTGACCAAGAAGGAACCTATGGCCTCACGGTAGACTGTCAATGGTAGAATGTCAATGTTATCAGCAAAATGCGCCGGATTTAGATTAAATTAATAACAATATAACGTGTTATCATTTTATCAGAGCAAGAAGCAATGGCTGTCCGTTACGTGTTCTTGAAACGGTTTTTTTTCCTGTTTCCCCAATAAACTAGATACCCTGAAGGTACATCGCCAGTTATGTTTAAGTCCTACGTGAGGGACTCTTGTCTAAATAATAACAGCCGCACGGGTCGATAGAAGGTTAAGCTACGGTTGCCGCAGTCTATTCGTGGATGGGTCTTTATATACTGAGATCCTTACTCGTGTCTCGGAAAGCACGTTAGACCTTTGGTCCCGGCTGTCATTTGTAGATATTTATCAGTCGTTACGGGTAGTTAGAAACCTGTAAGTCTGAAAACCAGTCTTTCCAAAGGGTATCGTGTTACCCAGTAACTTGGTTGTTCCATGTAAAATACTGGTATTCAGCTGCATCTACTGTTACTGGAAGCCAACACCTACAAAGTTGGAAAAATGCTCGGCAGATTAATTTGACATTAAGGTGTATTTGGACAGCTGTTATTGTGTGACCGTTCACCAGTGCCAGATTAACCCCTAAGCAAATTAAGCATTTGCTTAGGCCATCACGTCTCGGGGGGCACCATAATGTAGGCGCGGTCCCAGGGGGGGTCATGGGAATCATGACCCCCAAAATCATTCAAGCTGTCGAGAGCCTGAATGATTTGCTTCCTTGTCTTCACAGGCGTGGATTGCTTAGGGCATCAAGTAGTCTTAATCCGGCACTGCCGTTCACCGATTTCTTACGAAAGCAAAGCATAAAGTTACGGTTTCCTAAGATAGCAGTGGCCGCTGCACAACGGCCCCAGAGACGGCCGTCATGACAATGATGGCACTGGGTTTGACTTTACGGTGTCAAAAAAAGCCCTAGGAAAACACCGATTTACTTTCATAAATAACGGTGTAAGTGACGTCAGCTTAAGAGAGCTGTTTGAACCCAAGACCTCATGCTCAGTTGTCGCACATGCGACCACTAGACCAACGAGGCAGTCATTCGTAATACTGTGGCGGCATCTACATCTTCACATGCGGAATACGCATCAAATTGACGTCACGCAAAATCCTGCATCTCGCAAGCAGAGTTTACAACAGCCCGCTGCCCGACATGGATAGTCGGGCAGTTGCCCACCGGAATCGACCCCTGTCTAGTCGGAGGATCCTCCCTTTTCTATAAAGGATGAGTGAGCTCTACACCCTGTTCCTCATATCTCTAAAATACTTACCCCCTTATTCATAATCCTATTTTATCTCTATTTTAGCTAAAATAGGTTTATAGAACGTTTGTCTTTATCTGTCACGTTGTCATTTCTGTGTGTAAGAAAGAGACAAACCCCATTTTAACTAAAATAGGTTTGATAAGTTTTATGAATAAGGGGGTATATCTTTTATTCCTATGAAATATTTGTAATAGATCATAATATAGGAAGACTACTATAAAAATGACGATTAGATACAAACTTATAATGTTACACATTAAAACAGTTCGGTTAGCTAACACTAATCTTTATTATACTTTATCAATATTTATTGAACATACCCGTATTACGTTTCAATTATCGCGTTCTCTACTGGTTTGGTAGTATTATAGCAAGCATTTTTGTAAGGCAGGGGAACAACATAATGGACTACCTCGTTGGTGTAGGGTTGGAAGCACGACTTATTAGCCTGAGGTCTTGGGTTCGAACCCCAGGTCGGGCAGTTGCATTGGATTTTTTTCCATAATTCCATAACAACAATTCAATTGGTCTCTGGATTTGTGTACCCGGTTAATACCACTGGTCACACTTACATGGAACTTACACAGTACTGGCGAAATAGCGTGCACTGCTCACCTAAGCTTTAGGAGCATGCAGGCGTAATGATATGTCATTCGTAAATCTAGCTACTGCAAGTCACTATCGTTCAAGTTTTTCTTTTTGAAAATTCTCAGTTTTAGTTTAAACAGCTATAGCATTGTCTTTCATAGATCTTTGACAGTCGTTACGGGTAGCTAGAAGCCCGAAAATCTGCCAACCAGTCTTACAAAAAGTATCGTGTTAATCCCAGTAACTGTGTTGTAGAGTTCAGATCGCTGTCGCTTCATGTAAAATAAAGAATATGAATAATTATGAAAAATACTGGTATTCAGCTGCATCCGGTTAGACTGGAAGCCGACCCCAACATAGCTGAGAAAAGGTTGGCAGATAATGATTCAGCTGCATCCGGTTAGACTGGAAGCCGGCAAAAGGCAAGGCCCTAATCTTTTGCCGGCTTTCAGTCTTTCAGGCTTTCATATCCAAGTTTCAACAACTGTACTATACCATTCAACTTAACGAAACGATGTTGTAACACGCATGAATATTTAAATGAAACAATGCCTGCCATTACAATAATGACACAACTTGTTAACATAACAATTTAAACTGTTTCTAACTTAATTTGCATTAATCCATTCGATACCTACCCAGTCCCAAATATACGGCACATCGAATTTTAGAAAAAGTTCGTCTTTGTGTCATGTCGTCTCTCTCACTCATACCTGTGTGACAGTCTCTCTCTAATGATCACTGTGTCATATTAAGGACCGGATATATGGTTTTGACGATGGTAAAACTAAGTCTATCCAACAAACACAACTGGTTTTTGTAAAGGAGCTCATCCGGGGAACTGCTGCCACCATACTTAATTCTGACCCCAAAGCAGCCCTGCTGTGGTCAGATTTAAAGGGTACGGGTGCCGGTGGCATTACGGAAAGTATTTATTTGGCAATCGAACGTTAGTGACGGATGCAAACAGTTTTGAACCTCTATTCTCTGTCTACGGTTTTGAATGTTATGCAAACATGACACAATGACATGTCAGCTTTGTCTGTGAGATCGCATCTGTTATTGCAGATGTCTACAGATAGCTGTGACCACGTACTGTCAGGTGGGCCGTAGTCTTGGTTGCCATCAACCTAACCCAACCATTCCGTACTTTCCAGACGCGATAGCATCCGGCGAGAGCGTCCGCCTGGCGCCGTCGCTGCGCAGTCAGAAGGGCGCCATCTGGACCAAGCAGCCGCTCAACTTCGACTGGTGGGAGATCGACATCATGTTCAAAGTCACCGGTAGAGGCAGGATAGGGGCTGACGGATTGGTAAGTAATCGTCGTCAAGTATCGTCCTCAGTACCTAGTCTACTAAAACGTGTGTCATCTATTCATAAAGAAGAAGAATCATCATCCTTTAGCCCTTTTCTTGGGTGGGAAATTATCAAATAGCTTCTCCCGCTCTGGGAGGAGCGGGAGGACGTGTCAGACTTTTACTGACTAAACCCCACCCGTGTTCCTTCAGTTGCCTGTCCCGGGGCCACGGTAACTCTTTCGAACAACCCGCGACCCTGGCACTTGGCAGGCATCGGCCCTAGCGGACCCCGTCAGTAAGTGCTGACATCTCTTTGAGGCGCGCGTGGAACACAACGCGCCGTCGACCCGGGCCTGGTCCTTACTGGACAGCGAGCTGCCCATTGCTCGCCGTCCGCATGCCCGCAATATACGGTGGCCGGGAAATGGCTTTTGACTCCCAACGCCCAGGGCGTCTCCTGCGGCGACTAGAGACCCCGCAGACTGCCTCTCCCTCACGCGTTCCGCTCCCTCCTTCGCAAGCATTACTGCTTCGCAAGAGGTGACGGATGATCATTCTCCTGCCCTCATCCCAATTTATGAGTGGTCGCCGCAACATATCTTCTTTTTCCACACTCCTCTATTTCCCGTCATCTCAGTGGTAGGTACACTTCTGCCTGACCCCTCGGGAATTACAAGCAATGTATATATGTTCCTCATTCTTCGCATCACATATGATTATTAATTCATTAACCATTCGCATAACACCACACATCCGTTTAATTGTGCAAACACATGGCGGTTGGTCGATGACATCGACCGTTCAGACTGTCCGAGTTGCAAGGTAGCCGCATTACAGTCGTGAGTCGACCGATGAGTTTTCATTCGATATCGATCGATGGTCGGCGGTTTATCGATCGACCATCGGTAGAATATGTTTTGATGCGATCAATATCGATCGACAGCAGTCTTATAGTAGCTTTAGCATTCATTCATTCTCATCTGCATGCAATTTACCTTTCATTCATTTCCTTTGTGGCTCAACGTCGTCAAATGACTCCGATATCACCGTTGTAGTAACATAATCCTCCCTTCCCCAGGCCTTCTGGTACACAACTCAACGGGGAGACTACACAGGCGAAGTGTTCGGCTCCTCAGACCGGTGGAACGGTCTGGCCGTCATCTTCGATTCGTTCGACAACGACAACAAACACAACAACCCCTATATTATGGCCGTCGTCAACGATGGCACCAAGGTCTTCGATCATAAGAGGTTGGTACTAATTCTTATGTTCTAGTACACCGCAACCCCTTGTGGTGTACCAGCCCCCACGCGGCGAGCGGTTCATAGCTCCGGCCCATGCTTGGAATCTCTCTGAGGGATCCAATCCGAAACTAGGTAATCCGGCAAAGAACTAAAGTGGCCGACATAGCTTACAGAATAAGCAAGCTGAAGTGGCAATGGTCTGGCCATATTAGCCGTAGAACCGATGACCGTTGGGGTAGACGTGATCTTGAGTGGAGACCGCGAATCGACAAACGTAAGGGGGGACGCCCTCAGGCTAGGTGGAGCGACGATCATCGCAGGGTGGCTGGTAGCAGCTGGATGAGATTGCCGAGAATCAATGGAACTGAATGCTGTGCAATTGGAGAGGCCTATGTCCAGCAGTGGGCTGTTGTAGGCTGATGTTGATAAGGGGGCTCGTGGCTAAATAATAAAATAACAGCCGCATCTTCAAGGTTGAGCAACGCTTGCCGAGGTCGATCCGTGGATGGATCCACAACATACTGAGACCTCTCCGTGCCTCGAAAAGCACGTAAAGCTGTCGGTCCCGGCTGTCATTCGTACATCTTTGGCAGTCGTTATGGGTAGTCCTAATCATAAACCCGAAACTTTAACAACCAGTCTAGCCAAGGGGTATTGTCTTACCCAGGAACTGGGTTGTGGATGTCAGATAGGCAGTCGCTCCATGTAAAATACTGGGATTCGACTGGTGAGACTCTATGTACACACACGTTTTTCTTGCCGTGTTAAAGTACGGTTTATTCGGCGTGTGTAGGCACCGTCGTGTGTTGTATGGATCACTATGGAAGCTTGTGGACGGACACGTTTTTTCTACGGCGCGGTTTAAACGCCGTACCGTAAAGAAACCGTGTATAGCTCGCGCCACGAGAGACTCGTCTTGACCCCCCTTTCCGCACTCTTTCCACCGCCCCTATGACGTCCGGTCCCGTCCCGCGCTCAGACCTCACACCGCTAAAGAGACCTAAAGTCGTGTACTGCTCAAGTCAAACCACGTGGTGTGTCAAGTCTCATCTTTTGTGGCACGCACTGTACAAAGGGCCTTAGACTGGAAGCCGCCTTCAACACAGTTGGGATAAGGCTAGGCAGTTGATAATGTTTATTGGACTTTAGATTTCCGTATTAACACACAACCTGTCTTCATTCCAGTGACGGCTCCCAGCAGCTGCTGTCCGGCTGCTTGCGCGACTTCCGTAACAAGCCGTTCCCGACGCGCGCGCGCATCGAGTACTACCTCAACACTCTCACTGTGTACTTCCACAATGGTAAGTTTAATATATTCTAATGCGTTGATATTGACGTTAATGTCGCTACTACTAGGATTACTTTGAGTATGACTTTAAAAAATCTGTTTTTTTTTGTTGCTGTATGTGAAAACACAAGATTTTTTTTTTTTAATACTTACTGTTCCCACCCGTACGCAAAATACGCGCATTGACGTGGAGTTGCGGACACCAGCCCGTATTACCTATTACCTAATACTTACTGATATTTCAAGTTACGAAAGTATCTGCGGTCGTTAACCCCAAAACAAATCATGAAATCATATTTATTAGTTTTAAATATTATGTTTACGTATGGATACCCATCACGTATGCAGAGTTTCGCTAGCTTAGTTAATTTGACCTGCAAACCTCTGCTTAATCTTTTGGAAGTTATCATCATCATCATTTCAGCCGAAAAACGTCCACTGCTGGACATAGGCCTCCCCCAAGCACCTCCACTTCGACCGGTTCTATGCTTACCGCATCCAACGGATTTCTGCGGCCTTCACAAGGTCTTAAAAATTCCACCTTGTGGGAGACCTTCCAACGCTACGTCTTCCGGGAAATATACCCATGATGTAATATTAATAATATTTTGTTTCCCTTCCCCAGGCATGACCAACAACGAAGCCGACTACGAGCTGTGCTTCCGCGCGGAGAACGTGGTGCTGCCGCGCGGAGGGTTCCTGGGCCTGTCGGCCGCCACGGGCGGGCTGGCCGACGACCACGACGTCATCCATCTGCTCACCACCTCGCTGCACACGCAGCAGCAGCAGAGTGGTAAGGCTCCTGAGTTCTATGATAGCCTGGTACTTTTATTGACAGCCGACAGCATGCAACAGCGAGGAGCGATCAGGTGAGACCATCTTGGTCTTGTGTGCCTGATGATGAGGAGTCGTCACGTTGAGAGGGAGACCCTCTTGATCTTATGAGAGCCTAGTACTTTTTATTAGATGACTGCACAAAATGCTAAGAAGATTTGCTTGATTTAGTGAAAGACTCTTCATTTTATGTGAGCCTAGTACTTTTTATGAGATGACTGCACAAAATGCTAAGAAGATTTGCTTGATTTAGTGAAAGACTCTTCATTTTATGAGAGCCTAGTACTTTTTGTGGAGACTGTATGCAAGGGGGTTTTTCAAACGTAGCCCTTACCCTTTTTGATTTTATGATTCCATTATACTTTTTTATAGGTTGGCTAGAAAATATCTATACTATCTATATCTTTACAAATAAATAAAATTGGAGTGTCTGTTTGTAATATTAAAATAACCGCTTTTTACTAAATGCATATGGATGTATACACGGTACATATACCAACATAACATTTTTTTTTTAACAATTTTTGTCTGTCTGTCTGTTTGTTTGTTCCGGCTAATCTCTGAAATGGCTAGACCGATTTTGACGGGACTTTCACTGGCAGACAGCTGATGTAATAAGGAGTAACTTAGGCTACTTTTATTTTAGAAAAAAAAAATAGGGTCTCAAGGAAAAGAAATCCACGCGGACTAAGTCGCGGGTAAAAGCTAGTGCAAAATATTTCTCTAAGACCATCATTGGACTATCTCAGTTTCATGAGAGCCTAGTAGTTCTTAACATTCTTACTAGTTATCATTTTTATAGACGATGGAGTCTCGCCCCCTACTACATGGGACTAAACATAGCTAGCTTAATCTCTGAGTATCCTTTCGAACAAAGACGTGATGTCGTTATCCTGCTAATCATAACCCGTTTTGATCACCAGGAGGTCAACAGATGAGCCAAGATGAGCAACAGAAGCTGTCGCTCGAGTACCAAGAGTACCAGAAGAAGTTGGAGCAGCAGAAGGAAGATTACAGGAAGGAACATCCTGACGAGGTGTGTGTACCATCCATCAACCATAGTCATTAACCTCTTGTTCTTTTTTTATTATTAGCCTACGCTGTCTCACTCCTGGTCAAAGGCCTCCCTCCACTCCTTCCATCTTCCGCGAGCCCGCGCGTCCTCCTTCCAATTTAAAAAAAAAATAAACAAAATATATAGAAATAAAAAAAAAAATTACGGAACCTATCTAGCTCGCCCCGCGATCTCCTACGTGGTCTGCCGCGACCCCGCCTCACTGTCTCAGGGCACCAGTTCTGTACTATTTGGGCCCACAGTTTGTCAGCCATGTTTTGCCCAGTCCCATTTAATTTGGGCAGCCTTTTGAGCCGCGTCAACTACTTTTGTTTTAGATTCTCTTGTCTTTATCCCAATTTATTTGTGGTACATCTTTTTGTTTCATACTTCTCTATCAGCCGGCATCTCAATGTACTGTACGGTTTCACGAATATTGGCAAGCAAACGTCAAATTGGCCCTTCTTAGCTTGCCGCGACAGCAGTGCCTACTATTTAAAAAAATCATAAGAAATGTTTGAAGTTGTAGCGCAGTGGACTTTATGTGTAAATGTTGTTTTTCCAAAACCACGTTTACATGTTTGGAAACTAATTCACGAACGCAGCACATTCATTTTTAGTGCAAGCATGCATATCACCAATAAAAAATATCTAAATTCTTAAATCTCTCTACAAAACGAACCACGGAACATATCTTCATCTCCCTCGCAACCACTGATTCTCCGTTTGCCCGCAGGTGCGCGACAAGGACGGCGAGTTCGACGACTGGTTCGAGTCGGACGCGCAGCGCGAGTTGAGGCAGATCTTCCAGGGCCAGACGCAGATACATGACATACTGAGGGATCTCAATAAGAAGGTTGATGAGGTAAGGAAACTATTATTATTTTGTTCATTTTGTAGCGGTATCTACAACGCCACTTGCGAACAACGCGTCATACTGACGTCACGCAAATCCTGCATCTCGCAAGCAGAGTTTACCGCGCAACTAGCATAGATACAACGGCCCGACATGAATCATCGGGCAGTTGCCCGCCAGACACAACACCCGTCTGGTCGGAGGATCCTCCCTTTTCTATAGAGTATGAGTGAACTTTACACCCTGTTCCTCATACCTCTATACTGGTGTCGTGCACCTACTTCAGCGTGACGTCATCATCATCACATTTCATCGTATGTCATCTACTAAAGAAACATTTTAAATACACTGACAGACAACGCGCAGCCTAAACCTAGGAGCTTAAAATGTTGCTCTAGAGTTCCTTATAACCATGGATTCAGTACATGATTCTGAACTCTCCTACGTTGAACATCGTCGGTTATCAAAAAACATCAACTGTTTCATACAAAAGTGCAATAACAACGCGGTCAAAATGTATGGAAACAGATTTTTTTTTATAACCGACGAATAATTTCTAAGCCAAGTGTCTAGACTCATCTGCTGAACTCATGGTTACAGTTTACGCGTCGATGTCGAAAGTAAGCACTAACGAAGGATTTTTGAAATTTCATCCCCTAGAGGGGTTAATGGACGAATGTTTGTATGAAGAATCCCATCGGGCACTCGGCTTGTACTAATATAGATGCTCCTTTCCGCAGGTGATCGGCAAACAGATGAACTCCCTCTCCATGCTGTCGGCCGTGTACGGACACTCGCAGGGACAGCCCATCCAGCCCGGCGCGGCCCCGCCCGCACAGGTACGAGCTACTTGAACAACGGTCATTAACCTTTTAAGCGCTTGGCTAAATATCCATTGTCGTGCCCCTAGCGCGCGGCTACAAATCGATAAAATAGTATCTACAATAAATAAGGAGGAGAAATCGTTTTATCGATTAAAAAATAGTCAAAAAGTTTTTATCTCTATTTAATAATGGTTTTAGTTGTACCGCGCAGTTAATAGGATGAAAATAGAACGAAAAAATCATGCATATTCTCTGTCGCAGAAATACGACACGAGCGGTAGGGGCACGGAAATATGCCACAAGCGATCTAAGGGTTAATTGGCGAAATTCGTCTGCAGTTTCACCAAATAGCTTGAAAGTATCAACATGTCCACGCGGGTGTGTTGCCGCACGAATGACGTCAGGAGGGCGCTGTTGGTAAATACTGGTGGAATTGTTTTGGCCGCCCGCCAACATCCTAGTACAGCTATACTGGTGTATTCAATACCTATAGTATTATATGATTATAATTCAATGATGAATTGACTATAGAGTGGTTGTGTTCTGTAAGGGAAGCCGTAAAGAATCGGCTTGTATGAAACCTTCGCCACTGAGCTATAAGTCATCGTTTGAAGTAAATCACGAAGTCAAAGCCCGTATGTGTGGGCTTGTCTGCCATCTTATCCCAAGACCCAACTATGTGGGAGTCGGCTTCCAGTCTAACCGGATACAGCTGAATACCTTCTGTTACATGTAGCGACCTGCCTATCTCATCTCCGCTACATTATTCGACATCTTATAAATAATATTACAAAAATATATTATGATTTCAGATGCCAAACCTGCCCATCGGTCGCCACGATTGGGACGCGTTGGTCGCTAACAACCAAATTATGATCAACACTATCGCTGAACTAAAGTAAGTTTAATGTTATTACATATTTTAATGCGGATACAGACATTGCGAGGCATACGCAGTGCACGCCGCTCATCGCATGATTCGGAATGTGTGGAAGTTCATATTCGTGGTGAGCCACGTGAAAGCACATGCGTCACCACAAATATGAACGTGAATATGAACGCTGCGCATGCCTCGCAATGTCTGTATCCGCCATTACAATTATTTAATTATATTTTTAAATATTAGAATATAAAATTTATAAAAACATTTAAAAATATAAAAAATAGTAGCCCACCGGTATCGGGAACAGGGTCCAAGCTACCGGCGGTCAGGGCTCCAGAGAGAGGAACCTCTTAACAATGCGGGCCGTGTCCAGATGTACCGCTTTCTGAATCAACCCCTTGATTCAGCTGCCCAACGAGAGCCTCCTCAGGTGTTGGTCGCGGCTCTTGGCTATTAACCCATTGGCAGTAGCACAATAATCGCTGAGTCCACATCCCACATGTCGACAACCTCGCGACCCAAGTCAAGATACTTGATCTACAATTATTATTATTCATAATTTATTATATAGAATCAAAAGTTCTTAAAATTTCACAGGCAAGGGCCTAGCGGTATTTTTAACAGAAACTGATATTGTCATTACCACAAGAAATTCACAAGAATAGAATAATTTTTATTCATATTTTCTCAGCTATAAGCTCCCATCCCCCACGGATTGGGGGGCGTTTCAACTTGAATTCGGTTATTATTCACCAACTATTGTAATAATTTAAGCCCTCTTCACTCAATGCACGTTTCTTGCCTGTAGCATACAATAAAATTAAAGCAACAAATGAAATGACTTGACTTTTACTGTTGCTTCAACTTATGGTATGCCACGCATCTAGAAAATCATGCTTTATGGCACAAAAAATCTTTTAGTACTGCATTTTGAATTTTGAACATTCGCCTTTGACAAATATCTATGACTCCGTGCATAGAATAGAATACTCTTTATTATGTACACCATATACAGACATAAATATAGAAACTTTACAATGGGTGACTGATTAGGTGTTTGTATTTTAACAATCAACGTTATTCTTATCCACAGAGGGTTCATAATCGACGTGTCCCGCAAGTCGGACTCGCTGGCCGCGGCGACGGGCGCGGGCGGCGGGGCGAGCCCGCAGTTCCTCAACGAGATGAAAGACAACCTGCAGCAAGTCAAGGCCAGCGTCGCGGGAGTGGCGCAGAGGTGTGTACCGCTTATTATTACAGATGTACCGACTAGGCGATTATCCGGCCAAAGTAGTCGCCTTTCTACTTATTTCTATACTAAAAAGGATGATTGAAATAAAATCGAAAGTTTAATAGGCCCCTCAAGACGTTAAATAGGGGATGAATGTTTGGATGGAAGTTCGTCAGGCGATGGGAAATCCCATCGGACACATGTCATGGCATGTCTTGTCTGTAAACTAGCTGCGATCGCGACTTCTTTCACGACCGTGAATGTGTTCATTGAAGAAAAAGGAATAATCTTTTATCGTTTTGTTTTTTGCGCAGGACCTTCATTCTTTTTCTAAAATAAAAGTAGCCTATGTTACTCCTTATAACATCAGGTATGTGCCAGTAAAAATCGGTCCAGCCGTTTCGGAGATTACTCGGAACAAACAGACATAAAGGACAATCTTTTTGTTTGTTTTTGTTATAGTACCGTATATTATACTTTCATATGCATTTAGTAAAAATTGAAGCGTCTGTATTACATTAACCCCCTTACTAATAAACGTGGTATAGCGTCTGTATAGTTACATAACGCTTTATCTTCTTCTTTCGAAAGTCAAATTACTGACGACTGAAAGAGACAAATCGATGTGTTCATCTGATATAATACGTTTATTAGTAGGGGGGCTAGTATTTATCCACTTTCTAGCCTGAAGCACAGGTTCAAGTTCTACTTAGTTCAGGCAAATTAGCGACTGTGCTCTATTGTAATTGTTAAGGTGTTCATTGTAAATGATTCCCTTTTATAAATAAACGATTTTTATTATTATTTATTTGTCGTGTCTGACTGCGCGCTGAGATCTTCTTAACTACACAACGGATTTTGTTACGGTGTTGACCACAGACATAGACGTAGAAAACGCAAGTATCACGATCTGTATGAAAACCAAGCGTGCCATTTTTTGACTACCTACTATGACGTCACAAGCTCGCGCTCTCGCTCACGCTCACCCAGCCAGCAGTACGCAGGACTGAGCGCGAATGTGGCGGCTTACGATTTTTGAACGTAAGCTGGTGCGATTTTTGGCACGCGAAGTAGTTGCTCTTGCGTTATCTAGGTGTATATATGTGGTGTTGACCATCGTTTAGAGAATTTAGTCATGTGTCGTGTGGTTGTGTCTGCCTTCCTAATCAAAGATAATCGTTCCCAGGCTCGCGCAGGGCGCTCCGCAGGCGTTGAACCTGCCCGCCTGCCCCGACGTTAGCTGCGTCAGTTTTACGGGGCTACTGGTGGTCGTAGCCACACAACTGGGGCTCATGCTGGTCTACGCCATGTACAAGTAAGTAGCCCACTATTGGGCAAATAAGCATTATCTACAGTTTATTCATAATCAACGTATAACCCCATGTCCTAACTAAAGCGATCATCGCGCTCGTATGTGACTCATAATAATTATTTTTTATGTATGTATCTATTTGTTCGGAAACCCGGAAGACACCGCGGCGTGAAGAGGCGTTCGGGTTCACCGAAAAAATTAACGCGCTGTCGCGTTTTCGCGCGATTATCGCTTTGGTTAGGACACGTCCTAATAGTGCCATTGAAAAAGTCTAGGCCAGTGAATATGAAACATCGAGCTTAAGCAGTGTTACATATTTGTTCGTGTCGGCACGTTCGGTTCGGCAGTACCTACTTGTTAAGCAACAAACCGACCCGAAACAATTACTACACGTATTCGGTTCGTGCCAGTTGGCAAACTAAACTAAATTCGAGTTAAATCGAGCGACTTTTTCCCAAACATAATATCTACATATATTATAGCCTAAGAGACTGTCACATATGTTTGAGTGGCAGACAGCTGGAACTGTAACAGCCATTATTAATTGTATGCTTTTTGTTCACAGAGAAAGAAAAGAAGCGCAAGCGAAGAAATTCTTCTAAGGAGTTGTTAGTAGAGGTCGCTAGGTGTCGCCACTAGTTTCATGATATTGCTAACAACTACCGTTAGATGGCGTTATACACAAAATGGTAGACTTTTCCCAATATTTTTTTAGTAACTTTTATTTGACAATAACTTATTTATTCTTTTGTTGTAATAATACTCAATATCTTTTAATGACAAAAAAGATTCTTGTAACATAAGGGGTAGGCCACACTGTTGTACTAAGTATTATTAAGTCCCTATAATAGTCGAGCCTAACATCCGGTGTCTGGAACAAAAATCGACACAAAAATTAGTTAATAAATTGTCAAACACATGTCAACTGCTGACCATATTTACATACCGAGACTCCTCGGAAAGCACGTTAAGCCGTTGGTACCGGCTGTCATTCGAGATCTTGTCTTCTTGTGAGAATTTTGTCTAATTTTATCTAGTTTTGACCAATTTTTTTTCACTTTATTTCATTTCATCTTTTTATTATGTGATTTAACCTAATTTTATGATTGTATTACATGTGTAATTACTAATGACCAATAACTTGTATGTGTGGTGCAAACTGTCAATATAAGTTGGTTATTAATAAATAAATAAATCTTTGACAGTCAATACGGGTAGTCAGAAGCCCGAAAATCTGACAACCAGTTTTACCAAGGGCTATTGTGATTTCCAGTAACTGGGTTGTGGAAGTCAGATAGACAGCTGCTCCATGTAAAATACTGGTTCAGCTACATCCAGTTAGACTGGAAGCTGACCACAACATAGTTGGGAAAAGGCAAATCGATGATGGTCTGCTGCGATTGGTTGACTGAATTATCGGCCAACCAATGGGATCACTTGACATGAGTTTTTTTTTTGACACGGTTATTTTTGTCCCGGAAATCGGATGGAAACCTTTTACCGGTCATATTTCGAAGCTCTGAGCTGCTAATGAGAATCTTCTAACTTACATAAAGGACACTACTTTATAATTTAACTATCCTTGCGTTTGAATAATTTAGAAAGATTGTGGGATTGATTGACTTTGATAAGTAAACATACGAATGTGAACCTTATTCTAATAGTCAAATTCGTAAAACCAAAATAATGTGAACAAGCGTTACATACGAATATGAACATTAAATTAATTAGAATAAAATTCAGATTCGAATGAGACGCTTACTTAGTAACGTAAAGTCGGAGTCTGTTAATCTTGTCCTTATTTTGAACCTAAAGACCAATAGAACATATCAGATTGAAAAAAAAATTGAATTTATAAAAAAAAATGTTCACATAACTTTTTTTATATAAAGGTGTCATCTTATTAAATATGCCTCTAATAATGAAACAGGATGTTTATTGGAATAAACAGAGGAAATTGCGAATTAAACTTTCCTCAATACAAAAAAGAAATATCTACTTATTAAATTTTTTTTTTAAATCACTTATTTACAATGTTGTAGTAATGATCTCATAATTTCGCCGAAGCTCAAAAAAACTTCGCTAAAACTCTAAAATACTTCGCCGAAGCTCAAAAAAACTTCGCTGAAACTCGAAAAATGTCTCGAAAAATCAGCAATAACATGAAACTAGTGTATTATTAGTTTTTTTACCAATCTGAGTGCGAGATACTCAAATATCTGTACATAATAATATTTATACTGTTTGTTTTCTGTTCCTTGATGTTTTTTTTTAATTATTTTTTCAACAAATTTGTTATTTTTCTATGATATGTGTTGGTTTCGTCTCGCCGCGCCGTGAGTGTGTGAACGTGTAAAAAATGGTTGGATAAGTAAAGATTATTTTTTGAGATTATATTGTTGTTTAATTTATTCAATCAACTCAGCCTTTCGCAGTCCAATGCTGGACATACGCCTCCCCCAGGCTGCACCACAACACCGTGCCGTCCACCTTCCGCATCCAGTTTGTCCCTCTAGGTCGTCGGTCCATCTAGCTGGGGGGTTGCCACCACAGATATAGATAAACCTAGATAACGCAAGTATCACGAACTGTATGAAAACTAAGCGTGCCACTTTTTGACTACCTACTATGACGTCACAAGCTCGCGCTCTCTCGCTCACGCTCACCCAGCCAGCAGTACGCAGGACTGAGCGCGAAAGTGGCGGTTTATGATTTTCGATCGTAAACTGGTGCGATTTTTGGCACGCGAAGTAGTTGCTCTTGCGTTATCTAGGTGTATATCTGTGGCTGCCACACTACGCTTGCCGACATGCAGTCTTCACTCTATAATAAATGGTTTAATTTATTATGACATCATAATAGTACCCGACCCGAAGGACTCGTGGTTAAACAATAACAGCCGCACAGGTCGATCCAAGATTAAGCTACACTTGCCGCGGTCGGTTCGTGGATGGGTGACCTACCATTAAATATCGAAAACCTACGTGTCCCGGAAAGCATGTTGCTCCCGGCTGTCATTTGCAGATCTTTGACAGTCGTTACGTCAGAAGCCCAAAAGTCTGACAAGCAGACTTACCGTGTATCGTGTTACAACACGTGTGTTCGTGTTAGTAACTGGGTTGTAGAGTGGAGGTCAGATAGGCAGTCACTCCATGTAACATACTTCAGGGCTCCACCGTACCTCCTCACCCGTTTATAAGAAGCTTCACAATTTTCAACATAATATACAAAAATAACACATTTGTAATGACAACTTAGGATGCAAGAGCGAACGAAGCGAGCTCGGGGCGTGGGGCACCCCGACTCGGACAGGTTAGGTTAGAAGGGGATGGCGGGGTCTAGTGAGCGAGAGCAGACCATCCCCTTCGTTCTTCGTTCGCGGGGCTCCTACTACGCCTTTTAAGAAACTTTAAGTGTTTTGAGGTTAGCGTTAGGTTACAAAAAACATTGGGAATTTTTTTCTCGGCCACTATGGTTTTGCGAACTTTGCGGTTTTCAAATTTACACTAAAAAGGATCTATTCTATCCAAAAAAAAAAACTACCTACTATAAAAATGCGCCGGGTGAGGAAGTACAGTGGTTCCATACTTCAGCCGCATTCGGTTAGATTGGAAGCCGATCCCAACATATTTGAGAAAATGTAGGAAGCAATTGTTTGAGAATAGGAAGCAATTCTTGGGCTCAACTTCAACGTTAAATACGCCTAGTGACCGTTCATCCTGACGGATACGGCAGATGATGATCCCTATTGCGGCGGTCGAGCGATCCTTGCCGCGGTTGGCCGTGGATGGGTGACCATCTTTACGTACCGAGACCCCTCCGTACCTCGAAAAGCACATTCAAGCCGTTGTGGTCCCGGCTGTCATTTGCAGACCGTCAATTTTTGACAGTCGTTACGGTAGTCAGAAGCCCAAAAGTCTGACAACCCAGTCTTGCTAAGGGGTATTGTGTTATGCTTGGTTACGTTAGTAGTATTATATACATAATATGTACATCACTGTCCATTCCAATGTTGCCTAGAAGAGATCGCAGAAAGCGATAAGGCCGCCCATTGTATACTTTTAGTGATCGATCAATTTTTTGAAGTGAAAACTTCTTTAGCGGCGTTGCACACTTTTTGTAATGGGGAAGAAATGTTAAACTCGCGTCAGGACACGTGACCGTCAGGAGAGATTCCCCCCCCCCCTCTTTCTACGGCGGCGCCAACCGAAGTGAACCAAGTGAGACACGATAATGGATGGATGGATGGATGGACGGACGGACGGACGGACGGACGGACGGACGGACGGACGGACGGACGGACGGACGGACGGACGGACGGACGGACGGACGGACGGACGGTGACGGTGACGGTGACGGTGATGGTGACGGTGACGGTGACGGTGACGGGGACGGGGACGGGGACGGGGACGGGGACGGGGACGGTGACGGTGATGGTGGACGTGGATGTGGAAGGATGGATGGACAGCTGATGGCTCGACCGTCTGTGTAGTAGCCACACTGCTGTGTATTCGTAAAATTCGTGTATATAAAATGTTTAAAATATGGAAATTGAACAAAGTGCATCGATTAACCGTATAGTTCGGTAGCGCCCCCTTTAGGACCCGAACACTCGAACCTCCGCCGGCTCGGTAATGACCCCTTTAGGACCCAAGAATTACGACATACGACACCCTACATTGATTATGTAAATATTTATTAAGCTACCCATCAAATCTTATGAATGTGCGTTAATTAAGAGAGTTGGATAAAAAACTCATATGTTAACGCCATTAGATATTTCATATTTAGCGCGCAAGCTTATTACTTTACCTTTATAAAATTCAAGTCTGTAAATGCGATAATCGCCATTTTGTTGACAGCGATGGTCGAGGCTAAAAAACATAAAAATTGGGGATTTCGAACATCCAAACTCCACCAGCCACAGGGGCAGTGAATAATACATAATTTAATTATTTGACGAATTCATCCATTGTTCAAGTTAAAATAAGTAGTGGTAATGAAGTTTTTTGATATCTAATGTCGAAGTTTGGCGCCAATCGTGCGTGTTTACATTTTTACTTTTCACAAATATCACACACACACAAGTAGATAAGATTTAAAATGTGACAAATATTATTGTAAATGTTATTAACAACACGAAAATGCCCAAATCTTAACGTAATATTTAAACACAGGTCCAATAACACGTATTATTCATTACCACTACTCAATTTGTGTTCAAAATCGCCGTCCATGATTGTTTTTTTTATCGTAATGATGTGCGAAAGCGATTATGCAAAACGATTTTTTTTTTAATTTCGATTGACTCGGGTAATTAATATGTCGAATATCGGAAATCGATACTCAGAAATTGAAATAAAATTATTTTAAGCATTAAATACAATAAGCATTGTTTATAATAATGATTTATGCTTTTCTAATGTAATTTTAATAGTTTTTTGGACATTCAATTGAAACTGAGTCAATAACACTGAGGACCTTAGACCATAGTCGTTTATTGAATTTCGCGCCGAATTCTTTCTATATTTGAATTTATCTTCGAATGCGCTCGCCGTATAAAATTATTTTTATTTATTTTACAATTAAGTATTTATTTTTGATACTTTTCTAATAGTTTGCTACAGAATGCCCAGTATACATTTTTTAGGTAGGCTGAGCCGAAGTTTGGGAATGATGATAAATTAATTGTATAAATTGCGTATTCCGCAATCGCTTTACATTTTAATATGTGTTATTAGTTTTATGAGCTTGGTAGTTTTTGTTTCTATTAGTTTACTTGAGTAATAGTAATTGTTTGTTTTTGTGGTAGGTACATAGTTTCCCAATGAAATTTAAAAAAAACTTTCCATGTTTATGTCGGACCACGCACAGTGAAAGGTTCCGTTAGGGTTGAATATTCACGCATGCACAATGTACATCATCATTAATTTGATCGACTGCAAAAATAAGTTTGTTTTTCATAAACCCATCATTCATAAGGTACCTACTCAAAAATTAAAGTGCCGGCCAGAAAAGAAAAGTCCTACTGTTTTCTTATGGGGAATAACATCTTGATCATTTCTTACTATTACAGCGAAAGTCTGCAATTAACCCCTTGGCTGCTATTTGAGATTGAAAATGCCAAAAATCTTATTTTTAACCTACTTCTTATAACAAGTGTTTTAAGCATAACATTTAAAAATACCAACTTCAAATTGAATATAACGTCCCGAACATATTTTGACTGTGACCAAATGTACCTATGTAGGGGAAGGTGGGGCAGCTTCATACAGTTTTTTTATTTTGTCTCATAGATTATTCTCTGGTATCAATATCTGAATAGATTGAATAAGAACTAATACTATAACTATCTGACTTTCTATCAAAAACATATAATTTGTTTAAATATACATCTGTGACTTTTTATAAAAGTTTAAAAAAAAAATCAGGAATGTATGAATGTGCCCCGCATGCGGGGTACTTTCATACAGGCTATGGGGCAGATTCATACATGTGAAAAAATACACAAATTAAGGAATAAATGTTTAATTATTTATCAAAATAAAAGTATCAAAACACAACGTATTCGAAACCAAAAGCAATTAGACTCTGTGAGTAACTAATACCTAAAAAATAATCAAGTAATAAAGAAAAAAGTAAAAAAAGATAACTAAGTAAACAGAAAATAACTTAAAATGTAGGTAGTTTTTCCTTTTATGGCACTGAAAGAAACTTAGTTAACCTAACAGTCTTTCTGATCAGTCAAATAAGTATATCTATGTCCTAGAATTAAGTAACATATCTTTGTTATGTTATGGTATGTTATTCATACAGTATGAATGTGCCCCTCTTATTACTGTATGAACCTGCCCCATTCAATGATTTTGAAAAACAAATATTCTTATAAAAAAACCAAACATATATATTATTATTTACGTATCAATTCACAAAATACATCCAATTATCTTTGAAATAAAATAGTATTGAATAATCTAGATAAAAACTTTCATCAAAATAAAGATGTTTAAAGTGAGGTTATAAAATTACTAACGCGTTGCCGAATCACGTTCCGCGTCACCTCGTCGCGAGTTTCACACTGACTGCTGTCAAAATTCGTGAGCCAACGCACACGTAGGTAAGTCACGTGTACATGCTTAAATCGTTCAGTTATCGCGCGCCTAATAAAAGATGTCGCTAGTGTATGACGGTGCCCCGTGTATGAATCTGCCCCACTTCCCCCTACGCAGTATAGAATGAGAGATTTGCTATATTATTTGAAGACCAGACGTCTGATAGGATCTCTTGGAATCTAGAATAATCACAGAACTATATTTTGTAGTTTTTATTTTAGGCTGTGGTTTCAGAGATATTGTTTCTATTTTCTAGAATAATAAATAACTTTTTTTTAGTTATAACAGTATGTTTGTGACCCTCACGACAAACCCTTTCATTTGATATATCACACGGTACTTACAGTAAGCAAAGCTTTTTCATTTCTCATACTCGGAAAGTAGTGTTTGTTTGATTCGAATAGCGGGTGGCAGACGTTGCTTCCCACCTTAAGGCGGGAAAGACTCATAGTAATTGCTTCCCTCTCCAGGTCGGGAATGAATTTAAAAAATAGAACTAAATTGGTTAAGTAGTCTGCTACGAAATTTTTACATAATTAAGAAAAATGTTGCGGTCTTGTGAATGTATAAACAGCCAGTGTGAAAAAAATACCTATCAAGCGGGACGGCCCGCGGCGGTGACGCGGTGTGTTCCATATTTAAAATAGCACACAAATTGTTCTAATATTTCAATTAATTTTAAATAGGTACCTATTATTCATCAATAAATATTTTAGAAAAACCACTATTTTTTACTTTCCTTATATTTGAAATGAAAAGTAGAGTGTTTAACACGGGTGAAAGTCATCAATTCCTACTCGGACTATAGTCTAAATACCTCGTATGGGAATAGATTCCTTTCGACCCTTGTATAACAATCTACTATTTACCCGACTGCGCCAGAAGGAGGGTTATGTTTTTCGAGAGTATGTATGTATGTATAATTGTTTGGCACGCTCTGCGGCCTGAACGGCTCGATGGATTTTAGCTTGAGAGGTGTCGTTAGATTCGTATTTACTGTGAGAGTGACACTGGGCATATCAAAATAAAAAAAAACAAAATGGCGGATTTTTGGCGCCATATTATGCCTTCAATTTTTTTTTTTCTCAATACCTATCGAGTCAATATAAAGGGTTTTAAAAGGTGATTACAAAAATATATACAACTTATATGGTTAAAAGTAATTCAAAGTGACAAATCGTAAAAAAACACGTATCAAGAACTAAATCATCTGCGAAATCTTTTTCATTTGTAAACTAAAAAGCTGGAAATAAAAAAAAAGTTATTAGAAAAATTAAAAAACCCGACTGCATCCTTATACTAAAACTAACTGAAAAGCTAAAAACAAGCCCATTTTAAATTAACCGGTCATGGGCGAGACGTCATGTGACGTAATATCAAAAAAAGATCTGTCAAATACCAGATGTCACTCGCTGTGCGCGTGATTTATTACCCTGCTCACAAAAAAAGGTCTACTGATGCTTATATGGGCTCAAGCCACTTAATGTAAACTGTTTTGGGTTCTTGAATAAACAGACCATAATATAAAATGCAAACGATACTCGTAATATGAGAATTGTATTTATAAACAAATGACGTCATCAGAGGATAGGTTGAAAGTGT
The DNA here is from genome assembly GCA_947508005.1 of Amphipoea lucens. Classification (NCBI taxonomy): domain Eukaryota; kingdom Metazoa; phylum Arthropoda; class Insecta; order Lepidoptera; family Noctuidae; genus Amphipoea; species Amphipoea lucens. Next base: position 507,273 of record OX382382.1, on the reverse strand, counting down.
GTTCGTTCTCGTGTTATGTCGATTTCTGATAAAACTACTATATGAATTTACACGAAACTTTGCAAGTTACATTATGAATAGACAAGTAATCTAACAACAGCGTTTTTTTGAAAGTCCTACCTTACATTTTAATAATATTGAAACTCAAATTTCAGTGCGCCGAGCCGTTCAATTCCTATTACAACGCTATGACTGTAATCGCCCAATCCTAGTCATATTGAGTTGTTTCTAATTAAAAAAGTGTTACTAGGATACTACACAAACCTTTATTAACTGATAACTACCTATATCTTGTAAAAATATACCACTATAATTATAAAATCATAAGATTTTCTTGAAGTACTTACGTAAAATTTTGTTTGACCAAAAAAAAAGATTATTGATTGATTGTGATGTTATTTCGTGCAAATATTATCTACAAGGACGTATAATATGTTATAAACGAATATTCATCCACTTAACGTCGATTTTACACAAAAACTATTAAAATAAACAACATAGCATCATAACAAAACCGCACGCACTGCAGCTGCCATTAAGAATCGTAAAGTCTATTTTTAACTTTTTTTTTCAAATATTGCCAACCCATATTTTTCGTTTTGAATCATTTAGTCGATTAGTTTATCTACCGGACCATAGACTCAAACTGTTGCACAGGATATTAGACCGTATTTAGCAGTAATAATAGAGGTTGAAGCCGCGTGAATCGGGTGGTGACAAATGGTTACGCTCGCCTCTTAAAGGTGCGGTGACAAATGGTTACGCTCGCCCGTTAACGGTTAAATAAAAGTTGGAAGCAGGCGGGACCCATTTGAGTTTGAAACTATAATAATGGTATTTTTTTTATCTAATGTGACCCCAAAAAGTGACCCCATATTCAAAATTAATTTATTCATGTTACACGTCCGTATTTGAGTCACAGAAATTTATATGTGTATCAAATTTCAACTTAATCGGTCCAGTAGATTCGAAATAAATAGATTGTAACAGACCTACAGACAGACACACGAGTGATCCTATAAGGGTTCCGATTTTTCATTCGGACATAGGGAAACATAAAAAGTTACACCCCTATCCACACTACGTGTTTGTACTTATTAAAATGATTATATTTCAAAAAACTATTAATTCATGATAAAATATACCAAAGAGTTTTTATTCAGTCTACAATTTTTTTTATTTTTTTTTTAAATACCGATTATCGATTAGGCTTTATGACATTTTTGAATCGGAATAAGAAAATTGGGTGGATGGTCAGCACTAAGAGGTGTCACGTACTCACGTCGCAACACAATTTTTAGTAATTTTTATCAAGATTTGATCATGTTTTTTGTAGTTTATGTATGAAAAATGGTAAAAGTAAGAATGCAGAGAGAATCACAATATCTTTATTTTTCCCTTTTGCATATTTTCATCAAGAGATTAGGTGGTTTATGTACATATTTTCAGCGATTTTAAGGTGTCTACCTTTTGGATAGGTGTAGTAATATCTATTTTATACAACTTTCGCAGTAGAATGACGCGGTTTTACCGACCTCAGCATATAGTTAAAGATATTTGCCACAAACTTATTTTACAAAATAGGCGCGGTAACACATTTTTCTTAATAAATTCGAATGCTGAAAGTTAAAGCAAATTTCTGGTTATCATGACGTAATTCGCAACACCCCGTCGAGTCAGCTGGTGTGTCAAATGTCAAAATTTTGTCGAGCAGAGACGCAGAAATAGTGAAAAAAAAATTAGTTATATTAATTCAATTCATAATTGATTTATTTCAACGTTAATATTCAAGTTTTCACTTCTGCCGGCACTCCCGGAGTGCAACCCGTCTTTTTTTTATTTGTTAGGTATGTATTTTTGTGGTGTACATACAATAAAGTATATATAAATAAAAATGTGTTACTCAGTTACTGGGTTATGGAGGCCACCCCAACATTGTTGGGGAAAAAGCTAGGCAGATTGATTATTGTATTTTATTATACTTAACACTTCCCGACCCGGACACAAAACCCGTAATAAAACAAATACTAAGATTGATTGATTTTTTTATCGATCGCAATGTCATATGACATGTAAATATGATGACTTGTGATGATGACCTGTAAATAAAATATATTTATTAGTACCTACATAACTTAATACGTAATCGTACAATCTTATTGATATAAACATCCGTGTTTGATTCCAAAAATACTTATATAAATACATCTTAGGTTGCATGATTGCACACTTTAAAATACATCTTAGGTTGCATGACTGCGCACTTTATAAAAGTACCGGTTTTCACCCGTGTCTTCGTCCCCGTCCGCGCTAGAATATTATTTGGTTTTCGCTTAGCTTTCTTTCTGACTTTTGTTCTCTTTGCTCGGCTCCAAAGTATCGTAGCGTGATGTTAAATAGCCTATAAACAAAGAGATTTAAGAAATTTTAATGTCTTTGCCTATAAATGTTCATCGAGAATTGGGTTAACAAATGCAAAAATATGTTTTCAAATCCGACTGGTTGTTTCGGAGATTACCGCGTTCAAACGGTCTTCAGCTTTATCAATAGTATAGTAAGTAGGTACTTTACACAATAATGGCAACTAGCAACTCCAAAAAGTTTAAAAACTAAAACCCGACTACTGAAAAGGATGAAACAAGAAAGTACCTTCCCGTCAGGCGCGGTCGCAGCCCAAGATTTTGGGGGGGTCATCATGGGTGCCGAGAAATATTTTAAGGGAGGTACATCTCCTCGTTGGTCTAGTGGTCGCAAGCGTTACTACTGAGCATGAGGTCTTAGCTGGGTTCGATTCCTAGGTCGGGTAGTGTTATAGCGTTTTTCCATCATAAATTTCTCAGATGCAGCCTGGAGTCTGGTTTTATGCCCGGTTGGCGGCAGTAGGCTCGCCCTCTATGACATTTCACTTAATAACTGGCGAAATGTGGGTTTAAGTAGGTACTATATGAAGGTATACCCCTGCCCAACCCTTTGAGGATTAAAGGCGTGATTATATGTTAAGGTTCATGTACTTACATCTCCAGCTCCACATTGCTATTCAGGGATGCAGCTTTTACATGCGGGGGGGGGGGGGGGGGGTACTTAAATGCTGCCAAATTGGTGGTAGATTGTGCAGGGTGGCGAGAGCGAGCGAAGCGAGCTCGAAAATTTTAACAACCCGCCTCTGTTTAATTTGGTTTTGTTTCATATTTTCAAGTAGAAATAGAAGTTACATTGTCGACTTATGCAGACAAGCGGAAGCAGCTATAAGAATCTAAAATGCAAGAGCGAGCGAAGCAAGCTCGAAAATTTTGCACTCTCGGATAGGTTCAATTTTCTTTCGATCATTCCAAAAGGATTAGGAATTACTTGCTTTGTCGATTTTTGAAGAAAAGCTCGAGAACCAATGTAAATTGCAAGAACGAGCGTAGCGAGCCTGAAATCTTTAGCACCCCACGTTGAATAGTCTCTGTTTTCTTTTACCCATCATACATTACTTTAGTAATTTTATCGAATTATGACGTTACAGCAGTTTAGGTTTTGGAATCTGGCCTTTTCAATCTTACTTACGAGAGGGGTGCTCAATATCCCGAGTTTGCTTCGCTCGCTCTTGTATCCTAGATTCTATATTTTTATAACAGGCTTTTTAAAGGAAAATATTTTTTAGGCGCGTTAAAAAGTCCAGTCATTTCATAGTTTTAACTTTTTACTTCAGTCGGGAGTCATGCCAATCGGGGTTTTCGTGGCTCAAGTACAGTTTTAAGTTAGTAATGCAAGTAAATCATTCAGACTCTCGACAGCTTGAATGATTTTGGGGGGGTCACGACCCCTACGTCGACCCCCCTTCGGACCGCGCATGCTTCCCGTGGTCGCATGCCGCTGTTCTAACATACATATAAGCTATGGTAGCATGTGACCACGGGAAGGTACTTTCTTGTTTCATCCTTTTCAGTAGTCGGGTTTTAGTTTTTAAACTTTTTTTTTGTTTAATTATTTTGGGGCTTATTTCAGTAATACTTATATTTTTGAAATGTGCTAATTAAGCTCTTTCATTTGATACCCCACAAGGCACCATCAAAAATATTTATTTTTAAATTCAATACTTTATGTCCTCTAGAGGGCGCCATATTGAATTTAGTGTGACGTCACATAGCCTATAACCAGCGGACGGTCAAGACGCTTCTAACGATATGTCGTTTGTCAAATTATTATTATAAGTAACTTTTGAAGTTATGATGGCACCATAGAAATGTAGAAAACAGATACATACCGGTGAAAATCATAACCTTCCTTTTTGCTTCGCCGTAGTCGGGTAAAAAAAAAATGCCAGGTTCAGTGGTATACCACACATGCCAAGGAGCTCAAAATAGTACATATACTAAGTCCATGAATATTGTCTATTATTATTTTTATGAAATTATATATCTCGGGACCATGGATGGGGTCCCGTTCCTTTGGAAGGCATACGAGGGGCCGAAGCCAACTCGCAGAGGCCCCTTAGGAAAAATGAATGCGACACCAACCGACGATTATCCCTATATGCACTATGTAAGTGCACTAAGTGTGCAAGGATAACCCCCGGTTGGTGTAGGTAGGACTATTGTAGGATATGGAAAAATAAAAAGTTGGACTATGGGTTTTGGTGTCTAAAGTGAACTGGTTATCTAGGACTTTGGAAAAACTATAGCCCCTGCCTGACCGATGCATGTTCCTTCTATATAAATTACACAGATAAAATGGCAGGGGTTGACTTGCACACTCAACAATGGACCCCCGAAAACGGTCGCTAGCATATAGTGCGCGACAAGGGGGCAACATGTCCTGAGGTGCTTATGAGGAGTGGAGAGGTATTCCACGGCTATAAGGACAATCCCGGAAGTACGGTCAAGATCCCTACCAGCATCTTACTGGAATACTTCCTTCCTCCGAGCACGTTTGCTCTTGTAAATCTCCACTCAAGCCGGCCAATAAAGGCAAGCCAGACGTGAGGAACAAGACTTTTCCCGGGAGATAGGGTCCGAGAGGTCGCAATGCCCAACAGCTCGCCACGTGCTGCCCTGCGGGTTTCTGTATCTCTCTTGGTCTGGCTGCTCACCCTAGACCTGTTCCGGCAAAGTAAACCCTCCCGGCACAGGCCTAGAGTTCTGAGCGTGCAAGCCCCACCACGACGTCAATGTAGGTATACGAAGGTGGGGTGATTATTATTGAGAGAGATGAGATGAGATCGGCATTTTTTTTGTTCGTTTTTATTTTGGGTCAGCTACGGCGCGGGCTGGCACTTCATCAAGCAAGGGTCGGGGGGGACAATATAGTTGGGGTCGCGGTCGTCGCGACAGAATGTCGGTTTTTTGTGTTTGTGCACTGTACTGGTTGCCCTATTGCTCTCCTGGAGGGGTTCATCAGGGTCGGTGATCGATTTGAAAGTAGTTTTTATAAACGCACTAGAGCATTGATTTGTTCTTGTACTTTTACAGAGGCGAAGTATTCATAAGGCTTCTTTAGTGTTATACACTAAGGTCGCCAATTATAGGTTTACCAGCAATCTCAGAAATAGGTGATCATACAATAATAACAAAACTAAAGGCTAGAATTTAAAAATCATAAATTATTTGAATGTTAAGAGCCTATACTACCTCAGCTAAAATTCACTCTTTATCTCGCTCATACGATACTGCTCGCGGAGTGTGTGAGAGCGAGACAGAGTGCGGTGCTGGGCGGCAGGCAGCGCCAATAGTTTAGGTATTTGCTTTTTACAGTGAAAATAATGGTAATTATAAAAAATTAAATAACATAAGACCTGCTTTAAAGTAAGTTCAGTTAGTATGCAAAGTTTCATGATCTAATTTGAAGTATTTTTTGAATACCAGCGGTTTATTGTTCGGGTTAGAGGTAACTTTGGAATTTTTTTCTATCGAGAAAATTTGATGGAATCGTGTTTTCGTCTAACATAAGACTTAGCATTAATCCTCAACTTTACCATATATTTATTTCAAAATTAATGGTGCAGTATTTTCGACATAACGGAGGATCACGCTAAGCCATTTGAGGTAGTATAGGCTCTTAAATCGTCACTGGCCTTCTTTGACCAACTTCGTCAAAAGGAGCATTGTTATTAGTACCTTACCTACCTACTTTAACATAGGTATTTGAACTAATTTCCCCAGTCATGTACTTTTACTCCTCGCACGGAACATAAGCGGTAGACCTCCTTTAATGCTCTGCACTATGCTGGACATAGGGTCTACGGTGGGATGCCTGATACTGTCTGGCGCTGGTTCCACTCTGAAAATGGACAGGACAGCCGCTAGTCCTGCCAGTGACTGCTTCACGCCTAGACGTTCACGTGTAAAGAATAACAGGTATTTTTTAAAGTCAGGGTATTTTTAATACGCAGGTCGGAACTGTTGCTAAAAGTATCAGGTATTTTCAGGTAGAAGAACTGTTATAAAATAACATATTTGTAACAAGTAACAAGAAGGCTTACTGGACTTTTAGTAGGTAAGTACTTACTATTATTTTTATCAAACTTTTTCTATAAATTACACTGACCTCTATCATACAAGAGGTCAGTGATAAATAGACAAAATTATGAGTTTGATCCACGTACTTGTATGTAGAGTTCAGTGGTTTGATCTCAGTTGTTCCGACAAAAAAGGCCAGAATAAGCGAATAGGTATCTATTTTATATTTATTTAGTTAATTATAATTTAATGAATAAATCGTATAAATCTATATATAAATAAAAACAAAAGGCCTGACTGACTGACTGACTCATCAACGCCCAGCCCCAACCCTTGGACCTAGAAAGCTGAAATTTTGCACGATGGTTCTTTTTATGATGTAGACCAGGAATAAGGAAGGATTTTTTTAAATTCAACCCCTAAGGGAATTAAATAGGGGATGAAAGTTTGTATGAAAGTCCGTCAGTTTTAAAGTTAGGATCTTCAAATTTTGTGTTTAGGCTGACGATTGAAAATTAATTTATACGTGTTTCAGCGTTTTTATAATTTCACCCCTAACGGGGGATGAACGACCTGACTGAGATATCAACGCACAGCCTAAACCGCAGGTCCTAGGGACTTGAATTTTGGAGGGTGTGTTCTTTGTAAAGAGTAGGTATCCAGTAAGAAGGGGTTTTGGAAATTCAACCTTAAAGGGGGTGAAAAAGGGGGATTTCGTTTGTATGAAAAATCTTATTCCTTGAGTTAATAATCATGAAACTTGGCACGAATACTTATCTAAGTAAATTATGAAGTTTGACATTTTTCGTTTTTCTAAACTACCCCCTAAAGAGGTATTGGGGGGTGTCAAAATTTCTATGGAGGAATTTTAACACGCTGTCTGATTAACTCGAAACTCAGTATTTATACTAAGGACTAAAAATAAAGAACAACGTGTATCAGGGTTTTCCGAAAATCTACCCGTAATGGGGTGAAAAGGAGTAGTTAATTATATTGGGGAAGATTTTAATGCGTGGCTTGATTAACTCAACAATTCGTACAAATAATCTTTAAGTCAAGTAATGAACACACCCCAAACAATTTGTCGAAATTCTACCCCTATGGGGGTGAAAAGCTGAAATACAGTGTATATGAAAAATCTTATGGCACGAATACTTATATAAGTAAATTATGAAGTTTGGCATTTTTTGTTTTTCTAAACTACCCCCCTGACGGGAGATTGGGGGCGTCAGAATTTCTATGGAAGAATTTTAACGCGCGGTCCGATTAACTCGAAACTCTGTATTTATACTTAAGACCAAAAATAAAGAATAACGTGTATCAGGGTTTTTCGAAATTCTACCCTTAACGGGGTGAAAAGAGGTACTTAGTTCATTTTACAGGGGAGGATTTTACTACGTGGTCTGATTAACTCGAAAATTGGTATAGATAATCTTTGAGTCACGTTATGAACACATCACGAACGATTTTTCAAAATTCCACACCTGTGGGGGTGAAAAGCGGGAATGCAGTTTATTTGAAAAATCTGATTCCTTAGATCTATAAACTTAAAAATTGGCCCGAATACTTATTAATATCTAAATAAATGATAAAGATCATACCTATATACATTTTCGAAGTTTCACGCGGACGAAGTCGCGGGCAGAAGCTAGTAACAAATAAAAACCCACTCACCTATACAAGCTCTTGGTCCTGCACCGAACGGTAAGTAGAAATATTTAGTGCAGTTATCATAATATATGGTTCGGGATTGAACCTCTCCGGTTTGAACTCCTTAGGGCTTGGGAAGTACTTCGGATCATTGTGAAGCGTCAGCATTGGAACCACCACTCGTGTGTCCTCTTCTATTGTTATATTCAACTCTGGTACGGTATACGGACGAGCACATTTTCGTGCTAGAAAACCTAACGAAGATTGTGATATACTCTTCTTGAAAGAAATTGTTTCTAATGAAAGGGATTTGTTTATCGGTTTTTATACCTCTGTACTCCCAGCACTTATAGTTCTTGGTACCATAAAAGTACAGGCTGATCAAAAGAACCACTACCTACTTTAGCCAGGGAAATCATCTTAGAGTGCCGGATCCAGATTCAGGTACCTAATACTAAGTGGCACTTGAATCGTTCGAAGATCAATGAACCAGGATGCAGTTCACAATAATCTGTAAGATAAGAGTACGTATTGATAAGGAAATCTACAAATCTTACATAATTAAAAACGCGACGTTCCTGTCTGTCTGTCCGTTGGTGAGCTTAAAACTCGGGAACTGGTGATCTGTGCACGGCACGAATTTTATTCGCGTGTTGCCCGGCCATAGCCGCTGCCCGTAAACACTATGAGTTCCAAACAACTCATAGTCAACGAATTGCTGGCATTCCTGGTCCATGCTATCGATTACATGGACGAGGTGAGCATCCTGCAGATATAATATACAGTCTAATTACAAGGAGGACGAGATCAGCAGCGGAAAACTGTTACTGTTCCAGTCACTTGGAAAACTCGACCAGATGCCGTCTCGCCGCAGAGATGGAACCGAGAAGAGTATTCAAGATATCATCGATATGTTGAAGAAAACTGACCCAGACGACGTGCCTGATTTCGTGGCGAAGGAGCTAAGTAAACTGCCCCCCGTCACGTTCGATCACGTCGACGTTACGCGACTGTTAAAGGACATCACTTCCTTGAAAGCGGAGATGACCAAGCTGCAGTCCAGAATGGAGGCATCAGAAAAAACCAATACTGAACTACGTGCAGAAATAGCATCATTGCGCAACATTGGTTCGGTAATTGGGTCACCTGAGGCCTCAAAGGTGAACACACGACGAGGGGCGCAAAATGCATCCGTTGGCAGTTTTGAATCGGCGAACACAAGTGCGTCACCAGCTGCCGATATCGCTGAGCAAGCGCCGCCCGCCGCACTGTGGAAAATCGTAGAACAACTGCTGATTAAAAATGGTTATTGTCAATGTCGCTACTGGCAGGTTTTTTTTATTTTACTCAATAGTTTAATGACCAAACTAGACTATAATATCAAAAAATTATACATATTATATGAAATGATTTTTGAAGTGAAACTTCTTTAGGCGCGCTTGACTTGGGGAGTAAACTGGCGAATGCGTTACGAAAACGTGTGATCGCGAGTAGGGAAGGTACGTAAAAAATAGCTGGAAATACCTGGTGTAAAAACCCGGTCGCATATTCATGCGACCGGGTTTTTACACCAGGTATTTGCTTCCAAGTACGCACACCGGGTACCGACTCAAAATACTTGCAAGACTATTAAGTATCTTATACGGCTACTCGCTCAAATACGTAGGTACTCAACCGCGTTAGTTTTCGCAAATGCGATCATGCTCCTTTTGGAACAATTTCGTATGCAAGTATTTTTTACCGACTTCACAAAAAGGAGGAGGTACTATGTTCGGCTGTTTATATGTTTTTTTTTTGTATGTTTGTTCATCGAATACTCCGCCAATTGTCGACGGATTTTCAAAATTATTTTTTTGTTCCAAAGTAGATAGTTTTGAGGTGGTCCCACTGTCACCAAGTTAGGATCTGATGATGGGATCTTAGAGTAATCGAGGGCAACCTTTAAATTTTATAGGCTCACTTATTGTTTTTCGCATATTTTACGAAGTATCTTGTGTATTTGCGTATGGTTGTCACCATCTCAGGTAGCTGGGCTGATGATGGAAGTTACAACTCCTTAACAGTAAGAAGTTACTCGAACAGGCAAGGACTGTTTTAGTCAATTGTTTTGATGTTTGATAGGGCATTTGCCACATTTGGTCTCATGATCATCAAGTCATGACCTGATGCTGCAGTCAGGATAGTCTGCAGAGTACCTAACTCCTCGACAACTAACAGCAGATATATCGTGTTAAGGCTCATTGAAAAGGGCTCGATGTGTGGATAAACGTACTGTTAATAAGGAACACCGAAGTACATAAAAACCTGATGCTGAAGCCAGGAGCATTAGAAAAAGTACAAACCTTGAAATTACAGCACCGTAGTCGTGTTTGGGCTCATTTTAAACAGGACTAAATTTTAAGTTGCCTGATGCTGCAGCCAGGATTATCAGCATCTAGTCTAAAAACATCAGGGCAGGATTTGATGATGGGATTCTGGAGAAATCGAAGGAACTCTTCAAATATTATAGGCACACTTATAGCGATTTGGGTATTTTTTATAGTAAATCGTGCATTTGCTCTCGGAAAGCACTATTTGGTGATGTGGAACTGATGATGAAGACCACAGATGGCCACCGGAACTACTCAATAATATCTAAGTATTTCACGGGTTGCGATTCGATTACTTTAATATGGTTGCTAAGCAATTTATGCTCGTCACAATGTGAATGGTGATCCGAAATTAAAGTTATTTTTCACTTTGTAAAGTTTTTTTTGGAAGTCGGTTTTTTTTTTCTTAAAAAGTTTTTTTTACTTTAATGGTTTGCAAGTATTTATTTGTAAACGCGATTTTGCTCCTTATTTATTCGAAGTCATTGATCAATTTCCTATGCAAGTAGTTTTATTTCCAACGGGGCTTTTGAATACGCGATTGTATTTCTTATCTGTATGAAGTTATGGATCAGTTTTCTATGCAGATAGAAAATACTTGAAAGTATCTCGCTCCGTCGTGCCTCGACGCTCGAGTACGTAGGTACTCAAATAGTTCAACAACCGCGTTTGTTTTCGCAAATGCGATCATACTCCTTATCAGTAAGAGCACAGAATACTTAATAGTACTACGTACAAAAAGGACACTCCCTTCCTCGCCCTCATATCAGATACCGCACCTCACCCCGCACTTCGAGGTATTCGTCGCCGACTCTTTAGCAAGGGCGCTCGCGAACCGCAGCGCTGTATTGCTGACACACAGTTATGCGATTTAAAAGTTTTATTTGAGTTTTAATCACGATGGTTGGATATTGTGATGCTTTTCCGAATTCGTATTTACATATACTGTTTGTATGATTTCGCATTTTTAATAACATGCGATTTAATAACCCATTATTTACAGATAAGTCATTTAAACTAAACTATTTTAGTGTTTTTATTTCATTACGAACCCGACTATATAAATAAACAATTGAACTACATGGTCACTTCATAATAATTCACACGTTCAGGCAGCGCCGCCGCCGACGTCGTTCGGTTCCCCGACACAAATTGCTTTCCGCGCCATTTTTTTTTACGCTACTAGATTTCACGCACACATTTGCACGTATACAAACGTCATTTGTTTATGTAGTAGTAATGGGTAATTATTTTGCGAGCGTTGTATGGAGTGTCCGAGGTGTGGTAAAAGTCTACGGAACAATTTCGTATGCAAGTATTTTTACTTTAATGGTTTGTAAAAGTATTTATTTGTAAACGCGATTGTGCTCCTTATTTATAGGAATTCACGGATCAATTTCCTATGCAAGTACTTTTTACTTCCAACAGGGCTTTTGTTTGATTACGCGATTGTACTTCTTATTTGTATGAAGTTATGGATCAGTTTTCGATGCAGATAGAAAATACTTGAAAGTATCTCGAGCCCTGGTTTTAGGCCCTGGTTTCTTAAGGTGGACGTACTTGGAAGCCCTGGTACTCGATTTTGCAAGAACGACCCATGTCTAAGGGCTACGGGCGAGGCGAACAGGAGTTGAGTGGGGGATATAAGCAAGAGAAAGCAGTGCGCGCGCACATTTTCTTTCTCTCTTCCTCTCATATCCAAATACGTTTGAAGTTTCACTTCAGTCGTGTGGTCATAAGCACACTCGGTTTTTTTTACAACACCACAAACTTTATAGTTTTGACGGACGTCCATGTTAAGCCCGTTCACTTCACCACTTTCAAATTGATTTTATTGTTATACGTTACAGGAAAAGGCATACCTAATGTATTATATATTTCTGGAAACCGCGTCTTTTGAAGAATATGAAACAACTAATATATATTTAATATTATGTAAAAAATTACCTTAAAATAATTTCAAAATAAAATATGGTGAAAAAAAGTTTTTTTTAAAGTTCATCGAGACTTTTGACAGTTACCCACGTTTACCCCTGCTTTACATTTAATGTTGATTTGTAGCCTAGCTATCCATAAACATAATCAAATAAAAAAAAGCTGCGGATATTTGCGATTTTCGGAGTAATTAGTAAAAATATGATAAAAGTCAGAAAACGGAAAACCGCTCGCTATTTATTGCGGTTTGAAATGTTGCTGTTTACATCAATAGTTTGCGGTAACTTTTGTAATTTATCATTGATATTAGGGCGTTCATCTTTTTTGCACTCATGTTGCGTGTGAAAATATTAATCAACAAGATGCACACTACCCTCATATTTCATATAGTATATAAACAGTTGTTTCATTTCATTGTAAATAACAGAATAGTGGTGAATTAACAGAAGTGTAATTGTTACGAATACAATATAACTACGTATTTTGTTGACTCTTCATAATGTCTAGGTACTTTCAAATGTTCTAAACGTGAAATAATACTTTCGTATATCGAAGGAGGAAAATCATTGGAGGCATTATCAACAGTTTTAAAAGAAAATTATCATGTATCTGAAGACAACTTATGTCTCGTTCTCAGTGATTTTCAAAGACATATTATTATTATTCCCGCTTTTAAAAAACGATGGAGAGAAGCTTCACGGAAAAAGGATATATTTTTAATGAAAACAATAAATGCTCAAAAATTTGGCAGTTATGCTATGGAGACGGCCAGGATCTATGTGAGCAATTATGAATGGTACTACATGCCATCTTCAGTTCACAAAATTTTGATTCATATTGGTCAACTTTAGGAAGATGCACAAGAATCTCGTAATAAGGATTACAAAAAATTTCGTCTACATCATGCTAGAAAATGCTCAAGATCCGCTACAAACGAGGATGTATTTCATACTCTTGTTTATACTTCAGATCCTTACATAACCAGTATTAGAAAACCGTATACTAAAAACGTGAAGGAACTTGATGAAGACACCTTAGATCTTTTGAAAGTGAACGAATTATTTTAGATCCCGAAGTTCATCAAGTATAAATAACATAACATTTAGTGAACATTACAATTAATTAATTAATGTGTTCGATTTTAATCACACTAAAAAAAAAATGTTTTTTTTTTTTATTTAAATTGATTTGAGTTTTGATGTACTATATGATATTTGGTTTTTGTAAACATTAAAATAATACTATTCTTTGTTAAAAAATAAATATGGCACATTTTTGATAATTTTGAATTTGTTTTATTTTTTAATGTATGGTTTTAAATTCAATCATAATAAATTACATTCCATTTGAAGCCCTATACACTATTCTATATTTGTGCAAAATTTTAGAACATAATATTCAGAAATAAAAAAGTTATTGATTTTTAATCAGAAACAGACCTTTATTTTCCATAGTGCGCCGCCGCCGTCGCCCGCGCCACAACACCGGCTGCGGAAACGTCACGCGTTGGTACGTCGACCCCTAAACGTGCCTATGCTGCTATTGTCAGCGGACAATTAGATACGTCGCAGCCTAAGCGACAAACTAAAAAAGGGGACAAACCGATAAAGGGTGCTCAACCTGCCCTGACTGCGGTCCGTAGCTCTTTGCCAAGAGCCAGCCAGGTTGATGAGGAGGGTTTCACGAAAGTAGAAAGGAAGAAAAAGAAGCCCTTTTCTCGTAACCTGTGTGGCACCGCACCGAGTGGACCCAACATGTTGCTGCGCCCTGCTGTGCCTACGACGCAGCTGTACCTTTCGCGTCTGCATCACTCCACGACAACTGAGGACGTAGTGCAGTATTTGAAGGTGAAGACCAACTGGACTCTGAGGGTCGAAAGGTTGGAATCGCGCCACAACATCAACTTTAAGTCATTCGTGGTACGAGTTCCAACCCAACATCTACAGACCTGCCTGAAAGAGGACTTTTGGCCGAAAGGTGTCGCATATCGACGTTTCCGAGGACGGTTACGCGACACCACGCAGCGAAACACGACGCCGACAACGTTACGTGTATAGTCATAGCTTTAAGGTTTTTAATATGTATTAGCTTATTATAGCATAAGATTATTTTGTGTATTTTATCTATGGGCCTTAGTTGCCTGATAATAAAATGATTATTATTATATTATTATTATAATGCAGGAGTAATAGGTATAGCTAGTTTTAGTAATTTGACAGCTAGTAAACAAAGCCCACTTGCCCGTTCATGGGCTATCCTAAATAACTCGGATTTAACAGCTAGTTCAGGGTTAAACAAATAATTCATCTTGCGACACCAGAGTTAGAGGTAAACTTTGTTTGCCTCATGTTATGATGTAGATGAAGAAAAATATGAACCTATGATGAAAAGAACCTAAGATTTTATGAAGACGCAAGCCTTTTTCCTAAAAAAACAACGGACTGTATTGGACCCATTCCAAACAAATTCAGATAATGTTAAGGATAACACAACATGCAATTTTAGATAAACTGTCGAAAATACCTAAGCTACAAAAACCTTGCAAAGTCGATTTGCTCTGACTAAAAAACAAACAAAAAAATACGACAGTTCAATATTAAAGTTCACAGTATATTCCCAAAAAAAATATATATATAAACAGAATACTCCAAAACAGATAAGCTTTCCAGATTGTAGTTGTCTACAACTAAACCGGACCTAGATGATGGACCCGAACCATTAGTAGGTACCAAGAGTTACCTATAACAGATTTAATTTTCATATCCCTAATTTAGTAAAAATAAAAACAAAATCGAAAAGTAGTACCCATACATGAATATGAACTGCACGGTTCCCAAGTTTCTTGCCCGTTCTTCTCCATAGGAACATACTACGCTTTGGAATGGGCTACATTCATTTTCCTAAATCCTGACTGACCGACGACCCATGACAATTCTGAAGTGCCTGTAATTGGTTTAATTGAAATAAATGGTTTGAGTTTGATACCTTTTGACCGGTTAGGTTCCATTAAATCTAGCACCTAACTAAATTTCTATTAAAATCATAAACGTAAAAACTATAAACAGCGATGTTTTGCGCCGAGTCATCGTTATAAAATGACGCACTGCGACAATCCTAACTAATATTTATATAATATTATAAATGCGAAAGTAAGTTTGTTTGTTTGTTACCTTTTCACGCCTAAACAACTGAACCCATCATCTTGAAATTTTACATATACGTTGTCAGATGTACAGAAACGGATATAGGGTACCTTTCTCTCGGACTGGGATTGACAGTGTGTTATGCAATTAGGGCGCTGATGATAATCCTGATCATGACATTAGTTGATGACTGATAAAACCGCGGGCCGAAGGTACTCCCTAATAATTTGGAGGTTGAGATAGCAACAATATTGCATGCTTATCTTGTTTAGCCAGTTCTATATATATCTTTGCGTTGTTTTTGTATCACACACACACAAATTGGCTGTGTTTGCGAGTTTGTGTATACGCTTCGTTGCGAACAGTCGTGGTTCTCGTTGTGTTTTTGTATAAGTTGTTGCTGGTGAGTTCTTATTTTTATTTTTTATGTGTAATAATTTGTATAGATATTTCAATGTTTTTGCAAGTCTGTCTGGTAGGTAAAGTGGTGTAGAAAAAAAACCTTTTTGTTTGCGTTAACGAATTTTTATAAGATTATTTTGTATTTTTCTATAATTCTTATCTTATACTTTTTTTTTTAGAATACTTTATTTATTTGATTATAATTATTTACATATGTACACACAAACTAAAATATATTCATGGTTTTTCTATCATTTAATTTATCAAGTTTGTTAGAGAAATTTCATCCTAATTGATCCTAACGATCAGTGCAATAAAGTACAGGTTGTAATTCTAACAGATTTTAGTCGGTTCGATTCCCGGGTGTGACAAGCGAATTTTCGAAAATCTTTGAATGCAGTTTTCTTTCTATTCAAAAATAAAGGAATGTTTTCTTTGAGTAAAATTTTCTATCTACAGTAGGTATTAAGAGTACTTTCCCTTCAGGTGGCATTCCAAAATTCCACCCTGTATATACCTACTATATACAAATAAAAATAAAAAAGACGAGCTCATTGGGCATCAAAAAATTCGTCCGCATCGCTGTCAATGGGATAAGTGCGCAACGGCAAAAGGCTGGCTCTTATACTTAGTTTAATTAAACGTAAACCTGTTAAAAAACCGGAACATAAACGTTGACTCATCACATTATTGTTATACCTAACATACACAGCCAACTACTAGGTATATAACATGAACTAACCTTGAAATTCGATGATTAAAGCCGCAAAGTGAAGTAATCATCAGTAATTAACTAATTTGGAAGTTTCCTTATAGAATATGTTATCTAAGGAAGTTTCAATGAGATAATGAATGCTTAGAAGATATTGCTTTAATTAAGTAGGTACATATATGAATGTCGTGTACGCTTATACTGGTTAGCGTTACTTATTAAATAAATTCTTAGCTAATGAGTCCAAAAACTGTAGTGATGTTCTTGAACCTTGATTTCTTAAGAAATAAGCAGTACCTTTGTACTCAATCAAAACTAATACGTCGTAGGTATCGGTATTCATTTTACTGTGTGTACAGACGCCAGCACTACCTACTACAATCTGTCAAATTTCTTTAATAGATTTTTAACTTTATCGCTAGAGAATAAGGTTCAAAGTTGATTGGGAAAATTTGACAGTTTCGGGTACCGATCTTGATGTGCTGGCGCGTCTGTACATATATAATAAAATAAATAAACCACATGCAATTAAGGAAGTAATAAATAACGATTTTTTTGGAACTGTTACCAAAGTATGGAAGATACTTTAATATTTATGTTATACTTATTGACGTCGATTAGACCCATGTTCGACCAGTCTCACGTGATATGCAAAGTTAGATTTGGTTGCCTTAGTTAATGTTTGAGACTCACAGCCTACCTCGTTGTAGGTTCGTTAATTAATTCTGATTAGGTACCTAATGTGCAAATATTCGAAGACGGCTCTCAAAGAATAATAAAACATTTAAGATACTTACATATATATTTTTTTATTATATTGACTTAGTTAAGTTATAGTTTTATTTAATAACCTGCCATTAGTTTACTTCTCTATCAAATGATTAGGTAATTTATCTTCCACTAATGCATTTTTACATACAGAGATAAGACATAATGTTTCAATATAATTATCGCACTATTATGAAGATAGCTTATCAATACACGTGTTCTTATCTTACAGGTGGCTGTGTGGGATGCTAGTTCGTTAATCTCCGAACAATTCAAATATAAGTATAACTGAGCATTTCCTGGAACCAGCAACATGATTACGCTGGCGATAATAGTGGTTCTTTTGATCTCCCTATACTTTTACGGTACCAGAAACTTTAAATACTGGGAAGAAAGAGGAATAAAATGCGATAAACCACTCCCTCTTTTCGGAAACAATTTAAAAGGATACTTGTTCAAAGCTAGTATGACAACAATTGGTGACGAGTTGTACTGGAGGTATCCCAACGAACAAGTGGTTGGATTCTTCCGATCTTCACGGCCAGAATTGCTGATACGAGATCCTGAAATCGTGAAGCGGATTTTGACAACTGACTTTGCTCATTTCTTCGAGCGAGGTTTCACGCCCCATAAGACTGTATTTGAACCTCTGATGCAGAACCTGTTTTTCGCTGATGGCGACCTTTGGAAGCTACTGAGACAGAGAATGACCCCTGCTTTTAGTACTGGAAAACTAAAGGCTATGTTTCCTTTAATAGTTGAAAGAGCAGAGAGGATGAAGACTCGCGCGCTGACCGTGGCTGCTGAGGGCAAGTCCATAGACGCTCGTGATCTCATGGCGAGGTATACAACCGACTTCATCGGAGCGTGTGGCTTCGGTCTAGATTCAGACTCGCTGAACGACGAGAATTCAGCGTTCAGACAACTCGGAATCGATATCTTCAAGATACGACGCCGAGAAATTGCGGTAGCTATTGCAAAGGAATTGTTCCCTGAAATGTTTCGAAACTTAAAGATTTGGACAAAAGTGGAGAAAGAAATCAATGAGCTGGTAGGAGAGATTCTCAGAAAGAGGAACTATAAACCTTGCGGCAGAGGAGATTTTATAGATTTGATGTTGGAATGCAAAGAGAAGGGTGTTATAGTCGGCGAGTCAATGCAGAAGAAAAATCCTGATGGTACACCGGAGACTGTAACTTTGGAGTTCAATGATGGATTGATAGGTGCCCAAGTGTTTGTCTTCTTTGCAGCCGGCTTCGAGACGTCATCGTCAGCTACGAGCTACACCCTCCACCAGTTAGCATACAACCAGGACGTTCAGAAAAAGGTGCAGGATGAAGTCGATCGCGTTTTAGCCAAACACGACGGAAAGCTATCGTACGACTCTATCAAAGAGATGACTTACTTGGAGATGGTCTTCAAAGAAGGTTTACGGATGTTTCCTTCTCTGGGCTTCTTGTATAGGCAATGTACTCGTCCGTTTACCTTCCCGGAGTTAAATTTAACGATAGATGAGAACATCCGAGTAATGATTCCTCTGCAGTCTCTCCACAATGATCCGAAATATTTCCCGAACCCTGAGGAGTTTAAACCGGAAAGGTTCGATCCCGAAGCATATGATAACAGCAATAAATATTTTTATTTGCCGTTCGGTGCAGGACCGAGAGCTTGTATAGGTGAGAAAAATTTTAATTTTTTATTTAGACGATATATTAACTAACATAAATACTCTTTGGACTCGTTCCTAACCGATTAGACGGACAAGGCAAAGAAAGCATAAAGAAAAGTGGAAAAATATAGGGGAGACCTTTGTTCAGCAGTGGGACAACAGTACATAGGTTAAATGAAAAAAAAGGTGGCAAGTTGCTTTCATAAAAATACTGGTCAGTGGGTCGTCTTAGGGGCGACGGCTAACACAAAAAACCCCTGTTACTTTTTGTACTAGTTATTCAAAATACCTGTTATTTTTTACAGGTGAACGTCTCGGCATTATGCAGTCACTGGCAGGACTAGCGGCTATCCTGTCCGTTTTCACAGTGGAACCAGCGCCAGAGAGTGTCAGGCATCCAATCGTAGACCCTCTATCCAGCGTAGTGCAGTCAATCAAAGCTGGTCTACCGCTCATGTTCCGTGCAAGGAGTAAAATTGCATGAAAAGGTTGAATTAAAAACTGTGATCTTAAAAGCCGGACTTTTACGTGAAAGCCAAGCTTGTGGAAGCTTTGGAATAATGTTCATTTGAATGTATTATCTATGATAATGTTGTAAAACTTGTAAACAGAGATCATTCATCTTGACTTTTGTTATGACACGGCTGTAATACGCGCTAGTACTTAGAAAATATTATTATTAAGTATACATATTATGTTATTTGTCAAAGGTTGCATTGCGTACAATGTAAGTTTACTGATTAAAAAATACTAAAAAGGAAATATTAGTTGTGGTATCATTTATCAACTAGTCTTACCAAGGGTTATCGTATTACCCAATAACTGGGTTGTGAAGGTCAGATAGGCAGTCGTTCCATGTAAAATGCTGGTACCTACCTATTCAGCTGCATCCGGTTGGACTGGAAATCGACCCCAACATACCTAGTTGGGAAAAGGCTAGGCAGATGATGATGGTATCAATCAATGATATGACTACCCAAAAACGGACCATTTGGTTTGTAGGGCTTTTAATTTGCAGCTCGCGCTTAATCTTCACACGATAGTGAGTTCCTTGGTCTGATGGTCTCACTATTGCTAACGAAATCATTTTTATTACCTAGGGTGTTGAATTACGAACACGTACGTAGACCGTACCGTACCTACGTAGGCAATACCGCGAATCCGTATTAGCAATTTCTTATCTTGTATGTAACTGAGTCTAGAACTCTAGACTGTCGAACTCTAAAGCCACATACTTTTCCTGCTTCCTCCATTTCTGCTAGAGGGGAACTATGCAAGTAAGTATGCAGGAATTGTAATATTTTATCATTGCAACAGAAAAAGTGAAAATAAAAAGAGAAGAGACTTCTCTTTTTGCAGTATTCTGCCCATTATTTATATCATGAATTTTTGAGTTCATGAATTTGATTATATACTTGTCTATAATCAAAGTCTTCATGATTTATATCAAAAAAGTACTCTGTGATTTATATCACAATTCTTTAATTAGTGGAACAGAGACGGCAAAATTTTCGATTTGACATCATGACATGTACTCACCTGTTAATCTGTCACTGTCAAGAAGTCATGTCAATATGGCGGCAATAATTTTTTCAAATCTTTTGTAACTACCTACGAAATCTGAGTTATGCAAGACAAATCTATTTGATTTCTTAAAATTAATGAGATACCCGAGTCTGTCATTACTTTTTTAGTTTTGTTGTCTTGGGAATTGTTACATAAAAACCTAACATACAAAATAATCAGTGAAGTGTTTTGTTAACTATTAATCGAAATGGCTTCAGGTGACAAGTCGGCAAAAACGCAACTAATAGCAATTTATAGATTGGAATTCTATAAAAACAAAAAGAACTGGAAGCTGTACGAGGATGTGAGGAAAGAGCCGCCGCCGTCACCGACAACTGCAAAGTAAGTTTTATTTGGGTACGAGTTTTCCTCATTCGACCAGAGTTAGATACTTGAAAAACATAATGAAAAACATTGAACTATATTAGTACCTCAGTGATCAAAAACTTTGTTTTGTGTCTCAAATGGTTTATGATTCATTGATTCTGACGATCCTGTACCCAAGAGGACAAAGTGCGTTTAAGAAAACAAAAACATTGTTGCTAGGATTACCTACACTATCAAACTTTTAGTAGACTCCTCAAGCCTTCCAGCGACTTGAACTTTAACACCACACTCTGTAGACCAAAATATCTATCTGCTACAAGTTGATAAAAAAAACAGGTGAAATTTGTTCAGTGTCAATAACCATGGACTCGGCACGTGAGTCTATACACCCCTAGTACCTATACAAAATGTTTGTTAGTTATCATCTGATAATTTGTTATGTTAGTATACTTTGGAAATCCTTCACCTTTTTTTATAATTTGTTTTTAGAAGCTATACTTTCCATTATGATCTCACTAGCAGCGCCCCGCGGTTTCACCCGCGTAAGTTTCGATCCCGTGGGAATATTGGGATAAAAACTATCCTATGTCCTTTCCCGGGACTCAAACTATCTCTATACCAAATTTCATTGAAATCGGTTCAGTGGTTTAGGCGTGAAAAGGTAACATACAGACAGACAGACAGACAGACAGAGTTTTGGATTTCTATTTATATTGTTTACTTAGTCTTAGTTTTAAGTAAGTGGGCAAAATTGCAATGTTTTTCGTCTTTTTATTTTACTTTTTGTTATTAATCTTAAGTTTAAGAATTATTTTGCCATATATTTTTAAAGTTTTTAGTTTTGTTATTATTATGTGTGATCATTTATTTCCGAGATTGCTTGTAAACCTATAATTGGTGACTGTGAAAGAACGAGACTTTTGTGATTATAGTACTTAAGATAAATTATACATAGACGCTGTTGGTGTACCTTAATAAATAAATTTATAAATCGGAGTTTGTTTCGGCCTTTCTTCTCAGAGTAGTCAGGAAACGCCGACCTCATGGTTCAGTCTCATAACGTTCAAGTTGCAAAATAACATATGGTAGCAAAAAGTTCAAATCTCATAAGACTCAAGTCTCGAAACCTCGAAGTTGCAAAATAGTCAAGTCTCCAAACATAAAATATGATTGACATGTAAAAGTGTTTGTACTACTTCCAAAAATAAAATCATTTATCATTAAAAAAATCTGCTGTTTCGTAGAAAAGTGTTGTATGCAATCAAAATGCACAGCAATTTTTTTTATGTCTAATTAAAAATTTCTACTCAGGGGCCGTCAGAATAATGTACTGACAGTCCGTGGTGACAGGTAGTGGGCGATGTTTCTGCCCCGCTGTATTATATTGTCTATAGATATATGTATAATTACAAAACATATTAATAGTCAAGTACCAGTATACCTACAATAGCAGATTGTAAGGTGATCCCCAAACTTAAACAAATTATTTTCAAGATAAGTAATTATTATCAATATTGGCGAATATTAGCATGGAGCTAAGCAAAGCTGGATCTGCAATTGAAATCACAAAGATGCTGGTGCCCGTCCTATTTACATCATCTCACATAATCCCATACTATAATTGTCTTATTTGTACTATATCAGAAAAATATTAGAATAGAATAGAATAACTTTATTTCGGACAAAAACAATAGCCATATAGTGTTAGTAACAAAACAAAAAATAAAAACTTATTGCCTAGTGTAAAAATCAACCTCCGCACAAACTGCTGTACAATAGGAGAGCCGAAGCTCTCGGCTAGTTTTCAGGATGTTGTTATGACTACCCCTACCCCTCACTCTCCTCAGAAGCGACGCCGTTTTTTGCGTATAAGTGCATAGAAGCCGTCGGTGCGGGCTTGCGCAAACATGTTCAACGCGCTACAGTAACGAGGCAGCCCCAACAACATCCTGAAAGCATTGTTATATTCGACGCGCAGGACATCCAGCGATCTCTTAGCATAATTGACCCATAGACTGCCCGTGTTCAAACTCTGACCACTAAGTTTCACTGCCGAGTTTCAAGGATATGGATACAGGCTACAGCCACTTAATCAACAATGTATATCTTAGCATATACATATATAATAAAAAAAAATTGGATTTACCATTTATAATAATAATTCATGTATTAGTGCCTCCTCATCATTTAAAATTGTCAAAGGGGCCTCTGCGAGTTCGCTTTGGCTCCTGGTACACCTTTCAAAATTCCGGGATCCCAGGATCCTGAGATATGTCAAAGGCAAAAAATAATTCACGTAAATGAAAAGATAAATTTAATTTAAAATTCACACAATAACATAACATCACGCCTGTACACCGACAATTTGTCCGTTATGTTTAAGTCCAATGTCATATGGGGTGAGACTATTGCCATCAACCAGGCAGAAATCCATACACAATAAATTTAATTAAAATAATATCCACAAATCAAATACAACAATAGCATAATAGATCAGGTAAACAGGTCCTAAACAAACAGTAACAATGGAATTTGAACTTTAGTTATGTTATGACATTGAGTTTGTATTCCCAAAACTTGATAATTAACTAAAGTTCTTAAATGAAATATCATCATGAACGTTGTTACATTACAGTAAGCTCAACAAGACGTACAATGTGGGCGAGGAGGGTCCAGAACCGGAGTATGATCTGGAGCAGGTCTCCCCGCACAACAAGGCTTTCCTGGGTGAGGAACCGGGTCAGTATTCAGTTATTTTTGGTTATTTAGCCAATCATGACAAACATTACTATAAGTACCGACACATACTGAGCTAAATAACCTATACATATAGTACCTACCTTCACTTGTGGTAACCAAGTGTACGAACACACTCATGAATGTGTGTGTAAGCGCAGGAGCACTCGGTACCGTCCGACATACGGGCGAAGTCGGGAGTGTGTATGTGTGTGCTATGTGCTGACGCTACTCGTTTTCACGCACACATTCACAGCGTGTTTGTACTCTCGGTTACCACAAGTAAAGCGCGCGTCGCTTTGTGAGATAAGAGTTGAAGGTTGTTAATATGTTGATTTGGCAAATAAAATTGTTTTTTTTTACACAAGACAGGGACATACGACTACGTAACAATCGTGAATGCCGGTATGGTCGACTAACCATATGTACCAACCAGCACTATGCCCCACAGAGGACGGGCCGGAGCCGCAGCCCCCGGACGAGCCCCCCTCTCTGCCAGCCCCCGAACACAACCTGTACAGACCGCACTCCTGGCCAGAACAGCCCTGGAGCGGGGAGAAGACTGACGTGCTCTGCCAGGATGCGCCGCAGGTGAGGTTATCAACATATGCTAGATACATAGGGTCAGCCAGCCCAGGCCGACGGAGTTGCAGCGAAGAGCAGTTCATCGGAGGCATCCACGCGGACCACGCGGGCCCAGTGCGGGTTGGTATGATGTCACAGGTCTTCGAAATTTTTAGTTCTAGGACATGCCGGTTTCGACGACCGACGGTGGTTTGTCTTCACCGAAAAGAGAAGAGAAAAAAAAGATGATAATATGATGTGATGTAAAGTGCCTGTCTGGGTTCGAATCTACAACCTATGAGGCTATGACACGACAAGTCGCCGCCGTAACCACTGGGCCACCACTGTTCTCTAATAATTATTCAATACTAGTCACCAGCCCCGGCTTCGTATGATTTCACGACTTAAAAGATTAATACTTTATTATATGTAAGTTTAATATTATTGTATTATACAATGCGGTCACAGACTGACTCGAAAAGCGATCTTCTGTGCACGCTCGTTCCATCATAGACCTCATCCATCGCTTTCCATCAGGCGTGATCGGGGTGAAGAGCAGGCCCAAGTAGCAATAAAAAAAAAAAAAAACAGGCGGAAAAGTTAAAAAATTGTTATAAGTGGGTACCGTCTAAACTTTCATATGCATTTAATAAAAAGCTGTTATTTTGACATTACAAACAGACACTTCAATTTTATTTATTTCTATGTATACAGGGTGAATTTTCCAAGTGGGCGTGGATGGCCAAATTCTAAACTATGAGGAATAGCGAAAAGTACTCAAAGGAGTCGCGGGCTCGATTTTGATGAAAACTAAAACTGCATCATTGGATTTTTTGAAAAATCAATATTCCTAGCCAGGAATCGAACGTGTTGATTTTGAAAAAAAATACACACGCTGTATTATTACACCATTCGATAGTGTCCCTAATAAAGATCAAATTCTGGGAAGTAATGACATACGGCAAACTTAAGGAAAATGTTGAATTTTAATAAACTTCTTCTAATTTAAAGTATTCGTACCTACCTACATTACGTATCTTGTTCGAAATGATGCTCAATATTTTTATTAACACACCCGCAGCGCAGTCACCTTCACAACATTATGTTCTAAATTCAAATTTCTATTACGATCTTCGGAAAATATTCTAATGGAATCAATAATATCGTAATGCTGAATGTAGTACAATCCTTGAGACGTCGAATCCAGCTATGTATTGAAAACAATGGTCATCATTTTGAACAATTAATCAGTTAAGGTATAGTAGGTGGGTAACATAACCCGGGCCCGGCTAAATAATAACAGCCGCACAGGTCAATCCATCAGGTTAAGCTAAGCTTGCCGCGGTTGGTCTGTGGATGGGTGCCCATCTATACATACCGAGACCCCTCCATGCTTCGGAAAGCACGTAAAGCCGTTGGCCCGACTGTCATTCCTGGATCTTTGACAGTCGCTACGGGTAGTCAGAAGCTCGAAGGTCTGACAACCAATCTTATCAAGGGGAAGGGGTATCGTATTACCCAGTAACTGGGTTGTGGAGGTCAGATAGGCAGTCGCTCCATGTAAAATACTGGTATTCAGCTGCATCCAGTTAGACTGAAAGCCGACCCCAACATTCATAGTTGGGAAAATGCTCGGCAGATGATGATGAGGTAGGTAACATAAGAAAAATAAAAAAAGTGTTTTGTTAAAAATGAGCTCTTTCCTTTAATTTGCCGTATGTCTTCCCAGAATTCGATCCTTATTAGCGACACTATCGAATGGTGTTATAATACAGTGTGTATTTTTTTAAATCAAAATCAACCGGTTCGATTCCTGGCTAGAAATATTGATTTTTCAAAAATCCAATGATGCAGTTTTAGTTTTCATCAAAATCGAGCCCGCGACTCCTTTCAGTACTTCTCGCTAGTCCTCATAGTTTCGGATTTGCCCATCCACGCCCACTTGAAAAATTCATCCTGTATAACAAAAAAAAATCGACTTGAAAGTGAATAATAACTAATTTCGGAAGTCGGTGTCTTTGGATCTGCATTTTAGTTTTTTGCCACCGACTTCCGAAATTAAAGATATTTTTCATTTTGTGGTGTTTTTTTTGGAAGTCGGTTTTTTTTGTTAAAAAGTTTTTATTTCTCGCTACTGGGTACTGATGGGCCCTTAACGAACACATGAAAGGATGCCTCCCCATATCACTAATAAACATCTAAATTACGAACCTCCTCCTTTTTTTGAAGTCGGTTATAAAAATAGATAATATAATAATATTATTAGTATGTGTTGTAGGACTGGTCTGGGGCAGGGGTAGAACCCGGGAGCATGCCGGAGGAGCTCGCGTACGACCAGTGCGACGGGCATCAACACGACCTGTGGACGCCAGGTACATTTGTTGTTTTGTCGTCTGCATAAAATGATCGGAGGGAGACAAAAGATGAGATGGTCAAACGTAATAAAACTAAGGTGCTATGTTAGGCTGGATTTAGTGCTCGATCGACGTGCGCGCATCAGTCGTGACCGAACGTTTATAGAATAGAATATTTTTATTTCAGACAGGAGTCCATAGGGTTAGTAACAATTGTTAGTAGGTTACAGACACATAAAAATATACAATTTTTCGGCATGGAGCCGCATCCACTTCCGCAACATCGGGGAATCCCACCGATCTACGAATACACTGAGAATACTGTTGGTGCTGCCGCGAACACGAGGCATCAGGGATGCACATCTGTTCCTAATAATAGCGGCAAAACCATCAATATTATTATCTGCAAACATCCCTGAGGCACTACATCGCCACGGCAGCCGCAGCAGCACTCTCAGTGCATTATTATATCGAACGCGTAGGTCGCTGTATGTCCTGTGAGTGAAGTCGACCCACAGGCTGCACGTGTAGAAAGACTGACAGTAAGCTTTGAAAAGCGTTACTTTAACTGGCTTCGTACAACGTGCAAACCTGCGAGCCAGCGGAGGACAAGGTGTGGCGCTGCAGAGGAAAGGCCTATGTCCATGTGATAGGCTGAGTTGATTCATGTCCGGTAGTATTTGCGTTAACACGGGCAATACTTGCGCATCCTACTTCGTGTGTGTTACATTGCACGCTACCGTAAACGGTAATTTTTTCAGCAGTGTGCAATGTAACGCACACCAAAAATAAAAGTCTCCTCCCAGCAATAATTTTTGCTCAACATTACTTAGTTTAATGTACAGAATGCGTAGATAATGCGCTATGTGATGGGTCTTTTTACACGCTGTGTTTGTCCCAGCCTCCCACTTGGAGCTAAGGCCTGCAGCAGATGCACTGGATCAGCTGCTACAGTCGAGCGAGGACTGGATGCAGCGGCACGGCTACCCACTGCGAAAGGAGTGTGCAGCCACGAATGACGAGTACGGGGTACGTACCACACAGTGTACAGTTAAACCAGATAAGGTGTGCGCTTCAGTAAACTTCGCCTATGTTTGGGAATATGAACGTGCGATTACCCAGCGTCCCGCTTCAAGCTGAAGCTTGTAGTAGGTCTGCAGGAGCACTAGATTCCTGTCCAGGTGCTACAAGTGGCTGAAGTCTGGATGCACGGCACGGCTACCCACGGGCATGCAGTGTTCAGCCACGTATGACGAGTGCGGGGTCCGTACAGATCTCTCAGCAAAAGTATGCGCTCCGGCAATTTTTTGTCTTCTTTTTAATGCCTAAAAATAAATGTTTTTCCCCAGTAATTTTTTATTTTCAACGTCACTCGTTATTATGAACAGTATGTGTAGATTTTTTTTTTTCCATTCGTGACAGGGATTTTTACACCCTGTAGATATAGTGTGTGTGGCTATTGAGCTCCAATAAAATTACTAAACCTTGCTACCCAAGTAATCATCTACATATTAAGTCATTCGCAAAAGTGACTAAGGCAAAAATCGCGTTAGTAGCAAAGGTTCCCCTTGAAAAGCTCTTTTTATTTTTCCATTCTTATGGCTTTAGGGCAGATAACCATAGTTCGTTGCCCATTCTCCTTTAGAGCATGATTCCTTGCAAAGTATTTCTCTATGGCCTATAGTTCAGAACCTAACCAAAACGGTTTGAAAATGAAAAATAGCCTGTTCATTATATTGCAGTTGGTGGACGAAATCGCCGACTTCATGCGCGGCGCTCACGAGGCTTCGCACTCCTCAGAGATCGACCTCAGCGTCACGCCTGGTAACTATTGTTAATTCATAGCTGTGACGTCGACTTCAGCTACATTCGGTTAGACTGGTAGCCGACCCCTTGGGAAAAGGCAGATGTTGATTGATTACTTTCACGCATAGTGGCTAGTTAAATTGACTGGCGAAGCTTCACAGGCGTCATTTGTAATTTTTTTTTAAACCATAAAAAATAATTCATTAGCAGATTGTCCGTGCACATACGACGGCTTGCTGTACATGTTGTCTGAGCGTCAGTTAGCGCGCGCCGTGCAGCGACACCACTGCGCGCTCGTACATCTGCTCGGCGAACAAGCGCTGAGAGAGAGACCGGTGAGCACCACACACTCACACACACGCACGCAAATAAAAAAATATTAGGTCCTTACATATGAAATTGGCGTTTTGTATGGAAGGAACAAAAAGTCGAATATTTTTTAATATAATATATTTAATTAATCAAAGTATGAACCATTGTTTTCAATGCACTTTTGCCATCTTATAGGTAGTTCATTGATCCCTTTACTAAAAAAACCAGTCGGACGGGAATCAATAAAATCTTTGAAGGCGATTTGGACTGCCCCATCGGAGTTGAATTTTTTCCCTTGCAAAAAGTTTTCCAAATTGCGAAAAAAATGGTAATCTGTTGGAGCAAGGTCCGGGGAGTACGGAGGATGTCTAAGACATTCCAATTCAAGCTCTTCTAATTTGGTAGCCGTCTGTTGCGCAGTGTGTGGTCTGGCGTTGTCGTGAAGCAGCAGTGGCGTGGAGCGATTGACCAGCCTTGGTTGTTTAGCCGCTAGCTTTTCCATCATGGTTTGTAATTGCTGACAATAGACATCAGCTGTAATAGTCTGGCCAGATTTGAGAAAACTGTAATGAACAATACCGGCACTAGTCCACCAAACGCTTACAAGTAACTTTTTTGGGGTTAATTTTCGCTTGGGGCAGGATTTGGCTGGCTGGCCAGGATCCAACCATTGCGCTGAGCGCTTCCGATTATCGTAAAGAATCCATTTTTCATCACAGGTAATGATTCGGTTTAAAATACCTTCATTGTTGTGCCGGTTCAGTAATGTAACGCAGCAGTCGACGCGCGTTTGCCGGTTTGCTTCAGTCAATTCGTGAGGTACCCACCTTTCAAGCTTTTTAATCTTCCCAATTTGCTTCAAGTGAATTAAAACAGTTTTATCACTAACATCGAAGCCTGCAGCTAACTCGGACGTGGTTTGCGATGGGTCCGCTTCCACAATAGCCTTCAATTCTCCATTATCAACTTGGGTCTCAGGCCGTCCACGGGGCTTGTTCTGCAGGTCGAAATTTCCAGAACGAAAACGTTGGAACCAAAAACGAACTGTGTTTTCTTTTGCAACATGACCGCCATACACATCATTCACCCTTCGAGTCGTTTCCGCAGCACTAGTGCCACGGCGGAACTCGTACTCGTAAATAATGCGATATTTTAAATTTTCCATTTTGTAAAATGAGTGACGCAAACAGAAAAAACAGAAGAAAAAAAACAAATGAATGACGGTCATCGAAGCACAAATACATGAGTAAATAGCTGTACAAATTTGAATTTGGAATTCCTTACCAAAGAGGAGAAATTCGTGATTAAAGTGGCCAGTACGAAAAACGCCAATTTCATATGTAACGACCTAATATTAAGCATTTTCAAAGTTAATGCTTTTGAGCTGAAATTTTGTACAGAGATTCTAGACCAGATTCACTCTTCAACCCGTTTGTATTGATATACCCTTTCCGTAACACCCTGTAGAGGTATGAGGAACAGGGTGTAAAGTTCACTCATACTCTATAGAAAAGGGAGGATCCTCCGAGCAATCGGGTGTTGTGTCTGGCGGGCAACTGCCCGATGATTCATGTCGGGCTGTTGTATCTATGCTAGTTGCGCGGTAAACTCTGCTTGCGAGATGCAGGATTTGCGTGACGTCAGTATGACGCGTTGTTCGCATGTGGCGTTGTAGATACCGCTACACTACTTATACTTTCTTTATAAATATTTATTATTGTCAAATACTAGGCTTTTGGCTTCATGTGCGCCTTATTTGTGCAGATTCAACCATTTTTCTTTCATTTCTAATAAAACTGTTTCGTCCACAGTACCCCCAGGCCCACCTACACTTCCCGATTCCCTTCGAGGACTGCCCGACCCGCGACACAGACCCGTTCCGGCCGGACGTCGTGCTGTCCGGCTCGCACGCCGCGTCCGGCACACTCGCCGCGCCCAGCTCGCCCAGTGTTGTGTCCGGGTTG
This sequence comes from Amphipoea lucens, assembly GCA_947508005.1. Lineage (NCBI taxonomy): Eukaryota > Metazoa > Arthropoda > Insecta > Lepidoptera > Noctuidae > Amphipoea > Amphipoea lucens. The sequence continues at coordinate 476,556 of OX382382.1, read as the reverse complement.
CCGCTGTCGCCGGACACCGGACGCGGCCGCGGACGCCTGCATCAGACACACAGGGTCATCGGCATAGGCATGGGCAGGCCTTACCGGCTGTAACTAGTTCTAAGAACAAACGACGCGTAGGGTAACGTCTAAAATGAACAAATTGATTGGCGAAACTTCATAGACGAGATCAGTATCGAATAGCAATAAAAACACTCTCGCCCCCTGTTATATCGCACTTAAACACAACTGCCCAACTGTGGGTGTATTGTACGTACACCTCTGCCAAACCCTTCGGAGAAAAGAGGCGTGATGTTATGTGTGTAATAAAAATAGCTACCTATCTGTAACCACAATTTTAGGACTGATCACGAGGTCGACGTCCTCGTGCCGCAGAGTTACTTGAAGTTAAGATTTTATGTAAGGCTAGCTTCAGCCCGCGACTTCGTTCGCGTGAAACTTCTTGTTTTCTCCGAGCCACCCCGTCGTATCGCATCACCCGCTCGCGCTATCACTTAACGTTCTTTTTTACTTTTTTTCTTTTTGCTCGGCTCCTGAGGGTCATAGCGTGATGTTAAATAGCCTATAGCCTTCCTCAAGAAATGGGCTATCAAATGCAAGAAGAATTTTTCAAATCCGACTGGTAGTTCCAGAGATTACCCCCTACATACAAACTTACAAACAAAGGACGATGAGTCAGAACGTCCCCCCAACCTTACATTGACCAACAGACTTAAAATGTATCTCATTCGAACCGCCTTAGCAAGCTGATCAATTTTTACTATGACGACATCTCTCAAAAGTGCGGGATATTCCGAGAAAATCATGTTTTAGTGTTAATTTCGTCACAACGTCCCCCCAACCCTTACATTGACCAACAGACTTAAAATGTATCTCATTCGAACCGCCTTAGCAAGCTGATCAATTTTTACTATGACGACATCTCTCAAAAGTGCGGGATATTCCGAGAAAATCATGTTTTAATGTTTATTGCCAGAACGTCCCCTCAAGCCTTACATCGACCAACAAACTTAAAATGTATCTCATTCAAACCGTCTTAGCAAGGTGATCAATTTTTACTATGACGACATCTCTCAAAAGTGCGGGATATTCCGAGAAAAATCATGTTTTAATGTTTATTGCCAGAACGTCCCCCCAAGCCTTACATCGACCAACAAACTTAAAATGTATCTCATTCAAACCGTCTTAGCAAGGTGATCAATTTTTACTATGACGACATCTCTCAAAAGTGCGGGATATTCCGAGAAAAATCATGTTTTAATGTTTATTGCCAGAACGTCCCCCTAAGCCTTACATCGACCAACAAACTTAAAATGTATCTCATTCAAACCGTCTTAGCAAGGTGATCAATTTTTACTACGACGACATCTCTCAAAAGTGCAGGATATTCCGAGAAAAATCATGTTTTAATGTTAATATTTTTGGCACAAAATAAGAGTTTGTAAGTAAACCATATTCTTTGATTTTCAAACCTCTCAAGATCAATTAGGAGATGCCATTTAAAAAACAGAAAACGTCATTCGTTACTCGTCCAATTTTTTCTATTCCTATAGGCAGGCAGTTGTCCCACCGGCGGCGATGAACGATTAGCGAGTAGAACTAGCAACTGAAAACGAGTTGGCGAGCAGCGAGCAGCGTGTGTGTAGTTCCGATAGTTTTGTCGCTGGGCTATCAGCGAGTTTTCGAGTGCGACGGGCGATTACTCGCACCACTCGCTCGGGGCGGTTAGTCTCACAGGGGTTTCTCTCGGCGTGAGCTCTGACCACCAAGCGACCATCGCTGAGCGAGTATTGCTAGGCGAGTATTATCTTTGATAGCTCTTGTCGTCAGCGACAAACCAGTGAAGCGAGTCCTCGCCGGCAGTGTGAACAGTCAGCGATCAACTGTTAATATATGCATCTCTTTTGTTTACACGGAATGTATATCTATTGTACGTTTCTTGAGCGAGAAAACAGCCGACAGTTAGTCGCTTCCTCGCCGGCGGTGGGACAACTGCCATATGCTCGTCCACGACAGAGACGCGGGTGTCTTCGTCTTGGGCGAGCTTGAATTCCTCACTGCACTCAGGATTCAAGTCTTAACTCCCTCGCTTCGCTCAGGAGTCAACTCAAACCTAGAATCCTTCGTTGCGTTCAGGATTCAAAATAGCGCCCGCGACAACAAGACACTACTTTATCCCAAAATAAATAAAACGATGTTTTATTTTATTTCTAAACCCCATGGATTTTGGAGTTAAAACTGGTTGCTAGTATTTTTATAGATCTTTATGAACCTGATTACACATACAAAAGATCTGTTGCGGGGCAGGGGAAGAGCCTAGCGAATTAGAAAAATGAATAAAACGATTTTTTAATTTTCATTTTATTTCTAAGCCCCATGGATTATGAAGTTAAAAGTGGTTGCTAGTCTTTTTATAGATCTTTATGAACCTGATAGCACATACAAAAGATCTGTTGCAGGGCGGGGGACGGGCCTAGCGAATTAGGAAAAATTAATAAAACGATTTTTTTAATTTTATTTTTAAACCCCATGGATTTTGAAATTAAAACTGGTTGCTAGTCTTTTTATAGAGCTTTGTGAACCTACTAATACATAAAAATGTTCTGTTGAAGTGGGGGGACGGGTCTCATACAAATATGGTCATCGTTCTTTTACCACTTTATTATAATACTAGCTTCAGCCCGCGACTTCGTTCGCGTGAAACTTCTTGTTTCCCCCGAGCCACCCCGTCGTATCGCATCACCCGCTCGCGCTATCACTTAATGTTCTTTTTTACTTTTTTTCTTTTTGCTCTGCTCCTAAGGGTCATAGCGTGATGTTAAATAGCCTATAGCTTTCCTCAAGAATTGGGCTATCAAATGCAAGAAGAATTTTTCAAATCCGACTGGTAGTTCCAGAGATTACCCCCTACATACAAACTTACAAACATACAAACTTACAAATTTTACCTCTTTATAATATTAGTATAGATTAGTATAGACTAGCTGTTGCCCGCCACTTCGTCTGCGATCCAGGGTGAAAAGTACCCTATGTCCTTACCTAGGTAAGAGTTTATCTGTGTGTAATTTCATTCAAGCCCGTTCAGCTGTTTTAGCATGAAAGCGTAACAAACAAACTCACTTTCGCATTTATAATATTACTAGCTGCGCCCCGCGGTTTCACCCGCATAAGTTTCGATCCCGTGGGAATATCGGGATAAAAACTATCCTATGTCCTTTTCCGGGACTCAAACTATCTCTATACCAAATTTCATCTAAATCGGTTCAGTGGTTTAGGCGTGAAGAGGTAACAAACATATAAACACACACACACACACACTCACAAACTTTCGCCTTTATAATATTAGTGTGAAGTGTGATAGTTAGGATTTTGAGATATATTTGTTTGTTTATTATTCTACCCATCAGGTCTGTGAAGTTTCGCTAATTAATTAAAAATGTGCCATATACAGCTATGTGCCATATACAGCTATGTGCCATATACAGCTATGAGAAAATAAATAAAATATTTTTTTAAATTAGACATGGTGAGCCATCAAGGTGATTAAATTATGGTTTTTATGTATATTCACAAATATTTTGCGATATTTACATGTGAAGTGTATTTTTCTTAATTTATCTTATTTCGAAATATACATGGCCCACTGGGAATTTGATTTTGAGAAAATTTGGGTCTTACTACAAATACTTAGAAATCAACCTTATTTACATAGATTTAATGTGCATATTCCTACAAGTGAATGTGATCAAGCGTTTCATACAAATATGAACATTAATCTTATACTGATGAGGTTCATTTTCGTATGAAACGCTAATGTACTGAGCTGGAGAAAAGTCAAAGTTTCCGATACTTGTGTTTAAGTTTTATGTCAAACTCTAAGGGCTATTACGCACTGTCGACTAGTCGCCGGCGACTCAGTCCCTCGGCGACCGAAACATGGGAAACTAGGGCCGGAGACCGAGCCGAGCGACAGTATTCCAAGTACATATACACGTGTCAAAACTCATTGTGCGCGGCCGTCCGGTCGTTACGACAGTTGCTCGCAGTGTGAATGCTTTCATTTGAAACCGTGCTCCTATTGGTCGCCGGCGACCGGCAGTTGCCTGTGCGTCGCCACTGCGCGGCGAGTCGCCGAGTCGCCCGGGCAACCGGTGACTAGTGCGTAAACACCTATTTAAACTATACAATATTACAGTCGTCGACAACTGAGTCGCCGGCGACTAGTCGACAGTGCGTAATAGCTCTAAAAGTATACGTCGGTTTTAACAGTAGTGTAGTCTGAACCACTGATAAACGGTTTTACGAGGGAAGCGCTAAGGTAACCCGCGAAATTCAAAATTTCGTATGTTTTTTCCAATTTGCAGAACAGTGTCAGGGTGTATGTTGACCAAAATATGATTCGTGACCGTTAGTGTCCAAACACACTATGCCGAAGGTACGCCGCCGAAATTCCGCGGCTGATTTTACGTTCCGACTTATTAGGCTGATATGACACACCGTAAGTGCCGAACTTACGCGACAGAAATTCAGTTGCATAACTTTGTGTGTACAACGGGCGGACACGCGGGGCGCGGGCATGCCTGCCTCCCGCTGCTCCCCGCCCCGGATCTTCTTTGGCAATCGAACCGAACTTCCGTCGCGTATAATGTGTGCTCTACAAAATACGTTGCCGTCGAATTACCGCTGAACTTACGCCCGACCGAAATTCGGCTACGCTATAACGCAACGTAATTTCGGCATAATATGTCGTCAGTAATTCAAATAGCATTGCAGGCGTAATCATGCCGAACTTCGGTCGCGTACCTTCGGCATAATGTGTTTAGACACTAACAAATATGTATGTACAGTCACGAGCACTAATATGTCAACACTTGGCAACTTTCAATCGCGATTTTTTCCTGAAATAACGAATGTATAATTGAAATACGACACTACATAAACCTATTGGTTTGAAAATACTATGTTCGTAATAACATAAAATTTCATTCAAAAATAAATGAGAAAATCGCCTTTGAATAAAGCCAAGTGTATACATACATACTTATGCTCGTGACTGTACAGTCAACAAAAGATCGATCGATCCTGCATACTTATATTATTTGTTGACCGAACATAATTATAATTATAAGAATTATCAATGCGGACCTCATATGTCATGATTTCATAAACACATTTATAAGGGAATTTAAACTTAGAGAAATGTGTTGAAGATTTTAATTATTATAATTCGGTAAATCCATATGTGCTGCAGTTGCAACTGCTATTTTGATCAACATACAACTTGATACTGACCCGCAAATGGTAAAATACGTATTATTTCGCGGCCTACCCTGACGCCCTGATCCTCACCTCTAGTGCAACCAAACGGCTGGGAGTATCGACTTCCAAAAATTTCGAAAATAGTCATTAAGTGAGGATTGCGTGGAGACCTTCACCACACAACCCTCACCAACCTATAGTTATAACTTCGGAATCATAATGCGACTATTTTTTTTTGACCTTGGTGACAATTTAGGACAATTTTTTGGCGTTGTCAAAATTGATTTTTTGAAGTTTTCAAAGGTGAGGATTGTGTGGTGAAGGACACGAATTATCGCATTGCCAGGTGTCGGCAACGCATTCTCTCGCCGCGCCGGGCGGACTGTAATACTCGTGTTTTGTATGAGACTGATCAGATTTGTTAGTTCCTACTACATTTAACTGTTGAGCAAAGTTAGTGTACAGAGGCCAGGACATCAAGCTACCCTAATCTGTCAAATTTTTCCAATTGAATATGAACCTTATTACTTTTTCGTAAAGTTGAAAATCTATCAATTGGGGTAGCTCGATGTGCTGACGTCTGTACAGTGTACATTTCTTCTCCTTGTCTTCACTAAATTGATGATTATTGTCAAATATATGTTTGTTATTATTAATATATAATAATACTTGAAAAAATATAAGGACAAATTAAATTACTTAGCAAATCTTCACAGTCGTGATGGGTATATCTAATAATAATACCGGCCTGAACGCCTCTTCCCATACAGAGAAGGCGCGAGCTTTGGTCACCACACTTGCTGAAGACGGGCTGGCGATTTCAGACTTTTATTAACTGGGTATAAGTCCAGGTTCCCTCATGATGTTTTCCTTCACCGATGTCAGTGATGTCCAAATAACAATAAAGATAAAAAGAAATAAAAAAAAAAAACGTGTAACAGCTACTGGTATTGTAGTTTACTTGATTATATTTGAATTATTTGTGAAGTTTTGCCAGCTAATTTAATTTGACCCTGTAGTGTTGTTGTGTCGTGCATGTGATGTTAAATTAGTGCACCTTGCGCTCTTGTCAAGTTTACTGTATGAGTAGTCTGTCCGTATTTTTTCTAAAATAAAACATGTTGTTTTTGTAATCATTTTTCAATAAATCCTGATACTATCTCCCTGGGATAACACTGATGTAAAGTTACTGTGTCCTAGAATAGCGGTGACCGCTCACATAGCGTCCGCAATTTACCGGTGAATGACGTCACTGAAAATTTCATTACGAAAGTAAGTTTGTGTGTTTTTCTAGAGAGCATTTTTGACATCGTAAAGTCAAACCCTGCTGTCCGAAGTTTTTAACCGACTTCAAAAAAGGAGGTTCTGTTTAATCGCTTGGTTTTGCTCTCCCCACGGCCCCGTACTTAGTCACGCGAAAAAGTGTCCATACTGCAAAAATTTAAATCGACTTCAAAAAGAAATTAACTCAAAATTATGAAATAAATTTAATTTTCGGAAGTCGGTGTCTTGGGATCTGTATTTTAGTTTTAGTTTTTTGCCAATAAGAAGTAAGAAGAAGAGAAGAAGTTTTTTACGAATAAGATCGCTCAGAAGTGCGTAGTCCCCCTACGCACTTCTGAGGGATCTTATTCGTTCTGCTCCATGGCAAGACATTCTTCGATGCAAGCTGCAATGATGCATCCTCCGCTGATAGTGAGTTTTACAGGATAACATTCGATTCGGTATGACATTTGATTCTTCAATTCCAAAGAAGAAGAGACATCGCTGGAAGTAGGCGGTATCCAGTCTGGTTTACTAGATATGCTGTAAACGATACTCAGCATAAAGCCAAACTATATAATAAATGATTTTTGTCAACCTAGGAGGTTGTCGTTTGCTTAACCGGACTTGCTTGTGAGTAGGTACCTCAATAAATTAAGGCCTCCAGCCAGTAAACTAAGCGACTACACGCTACGGGCACCCCCTGTGGGGTACGGACCTCGGCTTAGGGCGTCGCTGGGAGAGGGCAGGGAGGGACAGGCTGGATCGGAATTAAAAACAAAAGTTTCTCTCTGCGATTTTATATATGCGCAGTTTAGTGCTCTGCAATCGGACCCTAAAGTAAGAACCCAGATTATATCGTAATACCTTAGAAAATAACACATCTAGGCAAAATTCGCGGCAGTTCTAACATTATATTTCTAGCCAGCTATCAAGCCATACGTAGTGTACAATACGTGAGGCTTGCGGCCGAGGCATTTGCTCAGTATTTTGCTAGCGTGTTTCTGCCGGCCGCGACGTGAATTGGGTTCTAGAAAATTTTAAATGTGAGTAGTGATCGAGGGAGGTAACGTTCCTCTTCCCTTTTAACCCACCGGATGTAAGGCTATTGCTAAACTAAAACCCTGTAGCTCGGTTGGCCCTGACAACATTCCAGCCTTTACCCTGTAGGGATGTCATGACATCTTGGCAGCCCCTCTATATCATGTCTATAACGTAGCCCTCCAGTCCGTTGTATACCCTGAGCAATTAAAAACTTCGCGAGTCACTCCTACCATCCCTAAAATCAGTAACAAAACATCAGTAGAGGAACACAGACCCATAGTGACGGGTGGGTGGAATTGCCAAGGTTTTAGACTCCACGCTTTCATTTTGCATAGTATCCCGTGGCTTGGACATCGGTGGGCAGGTTGACGCTCTGTATTTCGATTTCCGGAAAGCATTCGACAGAGTTGATAACGGTCTCGGCTGGTCTTCTTAACTTCTTTTCCGACTATCAGCGCGATCTCAAGCAGTTTGTAAGACATGGCTGTTTCGAGTCCAAACCTTATAATTATAATTGGTACACTCTCGGGCGTAAGTCAGGGATCCGCGTTAGGGCCGCCTCTATTCCTCATCACGATCAATGAACTAATAAATGAAGATAATAAATGAACTAATGTTAAGTTTGCCAAATGCCTGCTATACCTATAGCCGACGATCTTAAGGGCCGGCGCTCACTGACGGCGTGACACGGCATGGCACAGCAGGTTGTGCTGCGGCATCCCGCGGCGATCCGTGGCATCCTGCTGAAAGCCCGCACCGACCGGACTGCGCCGCATTAACCGAAATGACCGCTGCACAAGTTTCAACTAGCTTAGCAATCATAATTCCTCGATATAAAGTGACCCATACGTCTCGCGGGATGCAATGGCGCGCCGCGGAAACCTGTGGAATGAAACGGCATGACACGTCATGTCGCAGCATCCCGCGGCGCGTCGCGTCATGCCGCAGCATCCCGCGGCACGTCGCGTCATTTCGCGGCATCGTGGTATCGAAATAAAGTAACATGAATTCTAAACTCATTGAAACAAAATTCAAAATAACTTGATTAGTAATAAAATCCTTTGCCATGCCACGCCGTGCCGTGCCGTCAGTGAGCGCCGGCCCTAAGCCAGTCGCACAAATCCAAACGGACGAGGATTTCGAACTCCTACAAAGGGATATTGACGCTATCTATGAGTGGAGCATTGTGAATAAACAATTTTTTAATACAAGCAAGATTAGTGTTCATACGGTATAGAGGGTTGCGTTGCGACTACTTATAGTTGGGGTGGTGAAATAATTACTCATGTCACCAACTAGAAAAGAGATTTGCGAGTGACTCGACCGCCGCGCTGTCTGACTATTAGACATCACGTTTCTGCCCTTGCGAAGGAATCGTTCAGGCGCTTGGGATCTGTTTTGAGAAATGCTCGTGACTTTCGCAATCCAAATGTTATTAGACTGTTGTACACCGCTCTGGTTCGAAGCAAACTCGAGTCCAGTGCCTGTGTTTGGCACCCCTACCCTGACCCAAACACTGATGCTAGAAAAGGTACAGAAACCTTTATTAAAATGCCTCTTCCAAAGGTTATACTATTTCCTTCCGTACATGTACCCTACCAACTATCTTTTAGGGCCGTTGGGCCTCATTGGAGGTGAGAAGAGGCTTTGATCAGCTCACGGTAGCCTGTAAGACCTTACGGGGACGTATCGACTGCCCAGAACTCCATGGCCTTTTCTGCCGACTATTTGTGCCCGACAAATATACATCGGACACCGTCAGGACCGCCGCGCGTCGGCACAATCTGATTGCGCAACTGCCATTTAAAACTGTAGCCAGAGCCGAATCCCCAGTCTGTCTTTTGTGCTAAATGCCCTTCTGACTGCCAAACCCTGAATGTGATATGCGGTAGGTATATGTCTGGTGTTCCGTGAGAGAAAGAGTGCAGGGGAGTCCACTGTGTTATGTTAGTTTTAAATTAAATTCGTCATAATTATCTCCATGGTGATTAATGTAATTGGTGTTGTACCGTTTTAATTTAAAAAATAAAAAAAACACCGTAAAGTCCAATCCCCGCTGCCAACATTTTAATGACGGCCGTCATGTAGCGGCCACCGCTCTCCTAGAAAACCGCGGCTTTACAGAAAAAACTGGTTTCGTTGCTGCGGCTCAGGGGGGCAGCTGCACAGAAACGTAATCGTCTGGGATAATTGAATAAATGAAAACACACAAAGAAACAAACATTCGTATTTATTACTTACAAATAGTTTACCTTTATGTACAAACTTGTATGTAGGCCTCTAACTAAACAACTTGCGAATTCTCAAACGCCACTTTAATTATACACATAGAAAACCTCCTCCTCACCCTCTTAAAGGGGACTTAAAACTGAGTTGAGTTTGAGAATACGGCCATAAAACACAAAACATTATTTCTTAAGTTTAGAACAAATTGAAAACTTACAATAAATAAAATACTCTCATACTTATAGCTCTCATTACATGGTAGATAAACATTTTTTACTAAAATAATAATAATGTCCTGAGGGCCGGTAGCTTGGACCCTGTTCCCGTTCTACCATTTTAAAACCATTTTACATTCAAATATTAAAAAATGTAGGTAATTTACATAAGCTAGAAAAAAATCAGCTCGCAAGCATCCGCACCCATTTGCAAGCGTTTTTACGTGCGAATATGGACTTCTCGTTCTAGCGAATTACTGTTTTCTAAATGTCAGAAAGGGACTCTGATACAGGACAATCATGATGTGTGCGTGTCAAACTCATGCTTTAAAGCATTTATATCAAAATAATTTTCAGACACTTGAATTGTCAAGAAGTCGGTCAGTCGGGATGAAGATGAAGCTGGTCCACTCCAAAGCGTAGTCCTGTGGAGAAGAATGAGCAAGAAACTTCATGGACACTTTTAAATCAAAGTATAGTGTTAAAAATTGTTGGTTACAATTATCATTCATGTTCAAATGTGTAATATTACAACGTATGGAAGATGCATAACTAAGAATGACAAAATTAACTGAAAATAGCAATTATTTTTTTTTTATCGAAATGAACATGAACATTTTGTAATATTTTAGTAAGTAAGTATATTACTTTTCCGTGAATTTGATGTCTGATGTTAAATCCACCATGAAATGGGTGCCTTTGTAGATATTTCACACATTTCTAGATTATTATTTTATATAAGACAAAAAATAGGTTATCTGAGAAATAGCTTATTCATCCAATATCAATTTCTGAGACAAACATCTTTTTAAAGATCTTTCACGTAGTTATAGAATATGCAATTCTTACAAGCTGTGTCTGAATTTTTAACTTGTGAAACTCTTACTAGCCTCTTAGGTAGCCAACGAAATTCCAAATTTAGTGATTTTATTAAAACTTTATGCACAAGTAAAAAAAACCTTGTACAAAGGACTTAATGCCCCGAGGCATTTTTTACCAGTCAAGCTTAGGGTGATGCAGATAAACTTTGCAAAACACCTAAGAAATTATTATTATTAAATTGAAGTCACCTTGAGTAATGCTTCAAACTCAACGCAACTTCAAATTCTCAATTCAGAAACCGGGTGTAAGTTTATTATTATATTTTTGACAAATCATTCTTTACCACAGTTAGAACGTTAAAAAGTAAACAAAGAGGAACATTTCTTGTAATAACTAAATATATAACTTTACAATTTACAACTTTTCACTATTACTAAATAATCATTAACAATCATTTGGCCCCCGTACCTGTGTCGTACTTAAACCTGTATTATTATTATATGTGACCGTCAATCTGGTCGTAGCTACTAACGAACACAAACAAATGACAGAATTATTTTTAATTAAGCAGTGTTTCAAAAATTGGACGAGAATTGAGTGAAACAAGGACGCGTCACGTTTAGGCACATTTTCGTTATACGAGAGAGAAGAAAGATCTCTCTCTCTCTCTCTATCTCTTACACCTCTCCTACTCTTTATTTTTTAGGATGTTTCACTTTAATCTCGTGCGCGCGCAATTTTTTTTTTTTTTTGTTAATCAGTTTTGTAACATTAGATTTGAAAGCAATACTCATTAAATCGTCGATATTACAAAAGAATGGATAAAAATAATAATAATAGCGATCTGATGACTGGAAATGATGCTACTATTTACTTGAATTTTTTTTTTCAATATTGTCAATTATAAACAATTAATATAATAATGACCGGAGTGCAGCAACTAGCTTATATCTACTATTAAAATAAAGACAATTTTACAGTTGAACAACCGTTTTCTGAAAGGAAACAAACATTTGTTGTCAGATTGTCAAACTCATGTCAAGTGGTGTGATCGAGTGTCGTTATATTAATCAGACAATCACAGCAGTTGCCAAGAGTTTGAAAATCTTACAGTTAATGCCGGTTAAACGGTCCTTGAAGCAACATTAAAGTTGCATCGTCTGAACCGACAATGCTACTTTGATTGACAATGATACAACACGACGCCGCAACGTGGAGCGTTTCAACAATACAGAAGAGGACGGAGTCTTAGTGTTACTTATATTACATTTTTATTATGCTATGTGATTGAGCGACACAAATAAACATCTAATGACCCGTATTATTACGTCTCAAGTAAACAATTGATAACTCTTAAAAATATCCCCTTGCCCTTGTTCGGGTCGGCATCTTTCGGCACAGCCGGACGACAAAACAGAATGTAACAAAATATGTTCGGGAAAAAGTCGCTCGGCTCAACTCGAATTCTGCCGAGCCGACCCGAACATGATTCAGCGAAGGTAGATGTCAATCGGCACGAGCCGAATGATACGTGTAGTATTTGGTCAACGAGACTGGAGGCATTATTAAAACGGGCCGCACTCAATATGTCAATATAAATATTACAGTTTTCAAGTTAGAGATCAGAAAACATTGAGCGATATGATATGTCATTAATGTAAAATATGTAAACGCGAAACGTGAAAATAAATTAAAATGCTCTCTGCTGACACCAGAGCGTCAATAGCACATCGAGCTTTAGAGCGAGACTGTCACACAGGTATGAGTGACAGAGACGACGCGATGAGTCGAGAAGTTATTATAAGATAACAAAACATCGAGACTTCTTTATTATTATTTAAGTTCAATATTAAAGAATTATACACATGAACCTTCCGGTATGTTTACTCTCTTAAAGATGATGAAAACCGCATTCAAATCCATTGCGGAGCTTACGCGAGCGTGGTCATACAGACAGACACAAAAAACGACTTTAATAATATATGTATATAGGAAATCACAGCAGATTTACTAAAGCATTGATATTTCAATATTGTCAATATAATTCTAACATTTCGCGTTTACAAGTGCCTTATTATATAAATTCTAGCGTCTCTAAAGTTATAAAAATAATAAAATGCTGTCAACATCGACAATGGACGGATTCTTGTCATTAGTTAAGACAAATGCGAGTTTATATTAGAAACGTCGGAATGAAACCGATCACTTCAGGGCTCAGCACCCGAATACACTATTTAAATATTATTTTATAGGTTTTATACATATTATATATAGTCAAATTAAATAAGCTGGCGAAACTTTACAGACGTGGTGAGTGGATATCCAATAATAACAAATAAACTTTTTTATTTCAGACATATTTAAAATCCATGAAACAAAACAAAACAAATTTTTTAAACCTACCTTTTAAGTAACTACAGCTACGAATATGAAGTCAATATCCGCGGGTATCGTAGTTACTATTACATACATAAAATCATGATCTCTTCTTTTTTATCGTTATTAAACATCAATACCCATCAAATCTGTGAAGATTCGCTAGCTAATTTAATTTGGCCTTGTATTTTAACTTTGTTAAATATATTAATAGGTGCCTAAATATTCAGGTAAATCTATGCAGGAGGCTACAGTTTTAAATATTACTTACACGTTTTTTGACAAAGTGTTTTCTATTATACGTTCAGGAAAATTTATTGTTTATCAAATTGACACATATAACCATACAACTGTCAAAGATTGACGGTTATCATTTGAACACACGAACAATTTAATTTGATAAACAATGAATTTCCCAGGCTTTTCTTTTCCCCAATTTCATATTCACATTTAAAAAATATTACACATAGTCCGTGCATACTTGTAGAAATTGGAGTTTACGCTAAGGGAATAGAGTTTATTTTTGCCCAAACCATCTTCTCTACTGCACTATCTTGTAAAATGATAATAAGTGGTTTGTTTAATCTCCGCTACTGTCAGATGAGCTGTCAGAATGCGAGCCGCTATGCTGGCTCGAGTCCGAATGTTGTGAGCTTTGTAACGGCGTGGGCGTGGGGGAGACCGCTTGAGTTCGCTTGCTTTCGGGCTGGTGAGCTGTCTCGTTGTTGGTGTTCGTCGGGATCGCTAGCTCGCCGAGAAAATCGTTACTGTAATGGAGGAAAAGTATTTTTATTACTATAGGTATCTATAGGGCAAAACATCTTCAGCTCAGCCTTTTCTAAGCAAATAAATCTGTCAGATCAGTTAAGTGCCAATGTCACCCCACTTCAATTTGGAGCCAGTCTGGCGGCACCCTTAACATCGTATTATTTCAACGATATAACATCTACTGCACACTGGGTGTGACTCCAGAGGGTTCACGTCAGAAAGAACATTCGCATTTTATTTCAATCTCCATCTGACAAAAACACTTGTACTTTATCTACAGTTTTGACAAGTTTTTGAAATTGATTATCTCTAAGATGAGGTTGCGACTAGATTTTGAACGTTTTTAACTAACTCGGTGCGATCTAGGTTGCGCTTGCGTCTCCGGCACACGAACACGCGCAGCCCGCGCACAGCCGCCGTACCGAGGCAGTAGCACGCATGCAGTCCTTTCGATGGCATCCTTTAGCTCCCTGGAAACGATCACATTTGTCCAACTTTACGCGTTTATCAAATATTTTTACAAGTTTGGTTGGAAGCTGGATGGTGAGTTTGACAAACAAATTTGATCGTCTCCACGGTAGTACCTTAAGGCTGTTTTTTGTCGGTTTGAACCGAGTGTCAGGCAGAAACACATTTGGATGCGAAACTATTAAAATGGTACCATGTATAGTCGTAAAGAACAGCACGCGGTTGGCTTTTATACCGTTGACTTAAGGTTTAAATTGCAGTGGTCTAATCCAAAAATATCTGATGAAAATGTTAAAAGCGTAACGGTGGAGTTTCTTGCTCATTCTTCTCCATACGAAAACTACCTTTTGGAAAGGGCGACTAGAATCAATTCTATTGTACGGTAATTTTTGACGTTCAAAAGTGCCTTGTATGTGCCTATTTGAAATAAATGCTTTGACTTTGAACAAATGGATTACAAAACGTACCTGTGGATGCCAATTTGTTTGTAGTGCAACTTACAAATTGACTTCTTTGATTTGATTAATTCAATACCTACACCCTACATTCTAACTTTAAATCACCGCAAAGATGTTTTTCATTTTACAATTGAGGTAAATTTTATAACCTCAATTTGTGTCGATGATTTTTCAATGAATAATAATGATAATCAAACAGCAATTATTAAAAAAAGGTGGTGCCATGTAAAGCTGAAACCTAAATACGAAGAATGTGTTATAAATTTCCTTTAGTGATGTCGTAGGAATGTAACCTGAACAGGGTTTGTTTACACTTTTATCATGCACTTTTGGAACAGACAAACTCTCAAACTCAAAGCATTTATTTCAAATAAACCAACTTTTTGAATTGTCAAGGAATCGGTCAGTCAGAAATATGAAGCTAGTTGCCCATTACAATGCGTAGTAGATTCTTATGAAGATGAACGGGCAAGAAACTCCAGGCACTGCAGTCTTACCCAGTAACTGTGATGTGGAGGTCAGATAGGATAGTCGCTCCATGTAACATACTGGTATTCAGATGCGCCCGGTTAGACTGGAAGCCGACCCTAACATAGTCGGGAACAGACTAGGCAGAAGATGACATAAAAGGTGTACTCACACGAGGTCATTGGTGGCTCTGTTCTTCCACGAGAAGAACTCGTCTCCGAGCTTGAAGGTCAGGTTGCTCTTCATCACGACCTTGACGGGTGCGACCTCGCCGAAAGACTTCCAGTGATCTTGGTGCGGCTAGAACGATACGAGGAAAGGAGGTCAGGCACTAGTGGTACATTGTATACGACACAGATCTTTGTATTTTCTAGAATACCGGCTTTTGGCTCGTTAGATTATACGGAGTGTATCAGAAAGGTGTGCTGAAGTTTAAGGGTGTAGTATAGAGCATCGAATGGAACAACTTTCTCCATGGGCATAGGACCACGTAATCGAGAAAATATTTGGGTCGAGTAGTTAGTTAATAATTTTTTTCGCGATTACGATGGTGGTCCCAAGGAGAATGTTGTTCAGTCTGATGATCTGTAGGTACCATACCAGGCCCTTATTAAAATATGTTTTTTAGGGTTCCGTACCTCGAAAGGAAAAAACGGAATCCTTATAGGATCACTTTGTTGTCCGTCCGTCTGTCTGTCTGTCAAGACCCTTTTTCTCAGGAATGCGTGGAGGTATCAAGCTGGAATTTATATCAAATACTCAGGTCTACTGTCCCTTGGAGCTGTAAAAAAATCAAACTTCTAAGCCAACGCAATCAAAAGATACAGCCGTTTATGCCGCAAATTTTCGCAAATGTTCGACACTCGCAAGGGAATCACAACCTACAGGGTACTTCCCGTGAACTCAGAATCTTGAAATATTGTACGAAGCAACGTCTTATAGCACAGATAAAGGAAAAATTACGAAAACCGTAAATTTTTGGTTACATCATAATTATAATAAAAATATTTTTAATCATCAATCATTCTAAACTTACTACCCCTTTCCTCATGAACGCGTTGAGGTATTAAATTGAAATTCATATCAAACACTCAGGTCTATAATACCTTTAAGCTGTAACAAAATCAAACTTCTATGTCAACGTAATCAAAAGAAACAGCAATTTAAGCCGCATATTTTTAAACTCGCAACTACTCGCACGGGACTCAAAACCTAAAGGGTACTTCCAGTCGACCTAGAATCTTGAAATTTGGCAATGTTTTATAGCACACATGAAGGAAAAATTCCAAAAACCTTAAATTCTGAAATTCTGATATCAGTAGGTCCTGAGTTCGACTCTCAGGTAGGTACACCTCTGCCTAACCCTTCCGGGAAAACAGGCGTGTGACATTTTATGTTAAAAATCAAAAAAACGACTTTCTACACGGACAACATCGCTTGAAGCAATAAAAAACTGTACGGTAGGTACGAGTAACACTTACTTTTTTAGTATATTCAATGTTATTGTCCTTCGGTTGCTCGCCGGACAAGTCACTCGCCCGCGCACTGGCTCTCTGGTTCATGTGCTGTCCTTGCGACGCGACTGCTCCACTCTTCCGATGTCCCTGCGAGGCCAGTGCTGCACTCTCCTGATGTCCATCAGTGGCGAGTACCGGACTCGCTCGCTGGCCCTGAGTGGCGAGTTCCTTCTCACTCGAGGGTGAGTTGATGACGCTGTCGTTCCGAGGAAGCGTTTTGTCTAGTGACGTGCGACGGAATCGCGACTCGCCTGGTTGGAAATATTGTGTTATTAGTATTTGAATACAGAAGCTAGTGATAACATACAGCCGGAAGCTGTCGTCAGAAGCACGAAAGTCTGACAGCCAGTCATACCGATGGGTATCGTGTTACCCGGAACTGAGTTGTAGAGGTCAGATAGGCAGTCGCTCCATGTAACATACTGGTACTCAGTTGCATCCTGTTAGACTGGAAGCCGACCACAACATAGAACTGGTAAAAGGCTAGGCAGATGATGATGAGTATTTAGATTCAGAAACTAGTAATATTCAAGGTCAATTTAAATGATTTTTTTTAGTGAAACTCTACAGACGGATACATACCACGTGTGTGAAGTTTTCCAATTAATATGTAAAGATGGATCGGCACATACCGATGAAGACGTAGAGGATTTCTATGAACTTGTCAACAGAGCATGTGATGAAAATAGAGGCACCTGGAATATGGTCACTGGGGACTAACGCCAAGGGAGGAAGGAGACAAGAACTAGGCAGCGAAGATACTCTCGGTCACTTTGGCTTAGGAGACCGCAACGAACGAGGTACACAAGGTAGATGGGAAGGAAATGCATTATGTCGATGAGTATACCTACCTGGGCCAGTTAGTTTCTTTCGAAAACAGGCAGCAAAGGGAAATCGATCGCCGAATTGAAAACGTCTGGGAAAGAATGAAGGGTAAACTGCCGATCTCCCTGAAGCGCAAACTCATCGACATGTGTATCCTGCCCGTCCTGCCTTATGGTGCTCAGACCTGGTCACTCACTGAGTCGCAAAAGTTCCGCCTTGGCGTTTGCCAAAGAACGACGGAGCGCAGCATTCTGGGTGTAAAGAGACAGGACAACATTCGGACAACCATGCTGCGTTCAAAAACGGGTATAATAGACGTAGGCAAGAAGGCTGCCAGGCTCAAGTGGACCTGGGCGGGTCACATCAGCCGCATGCAAGATGACCGCTGGACAAAAGTTTCCACACAATGTGTGCCTGAAGATGGACGGCGCCTCCGAGGTCGGCCCAGAAAGCGGTGGCGAGATGACCTGGACGCGTACCGCGAGGGCTCGTTTGAGGTGGCGCGGGAAAAGAGTTCCTGGAAGGACTTGGGGAGGCCTTTGCCCAGTAGTGTACCAGTATAGATAAACAAAAAAAAAATGTAAAGATGGAGGAGCGGGGGTAACGTTTAGATGTCGTACTGTTATAGCATGTATTTTACACTTTTACTACAGTATTTATATCTCACGAAGCGACGCGCGCTTTACTTGTGGTTACCAAGTATACAATCACGCTGCGAGTGTGAGTGTAAGCGCAGGAGCTCTCGGTGCCGTCTGAGACAACGGCGAAGTCGGCAGTGTGTGTGATTGTGCGCGTGTGTGTTCTGTGCTGACGCTACTCGTCTTCACGCACACATTCACAGCGTGTTTGTGCACTTGGTTACCACAAGTAAAGATGTTTAGCATTCAGTTTGTCTCAGTTTCTGAACCATTATTGAAGTATAGCAACTTACCCATGGCCCAGTCCTCTCGGCCGGACGAGCGGTCCATACTGTCCTCTAACAGATTCTCCATAGACTCGCCACCTTTGTCACCATCATCTTTGTTGACAGCATCTATCTTGCCACCGTCTGTGTTGCCTCCATCCGTGTTGCTACCGTCTGTGTTGCCTCCATCCGTGTTGCTACCATCCGTGTTGCTACCATCCGTGTTACCTCCATCCGTGTTACCTCCATCCGTGTTACCTTCATCCGCGTGGTCGCTATATTTGTGTCCAACTTTTCCTTCGCGTGAATCACGCGGTGCCGACCTGAAGAGTAACGATAGAATAGTTTGCAAAAAATACACGCAAGGTGAAATTCAAACCCAAAGCATTTATTTCTATGAAACCATTTTCAGGCACTTTTGAATTGTCAAGCGATCAGTCATTCAGAAAGATGAAGCTACTTGCTTATTCCAAAGCGCAGTAGGTTCCTATGGAGAAGAACGGGCAAGAAACTCCACGGACACTCTATTAAATCAAAATATTGTTACAAAATATTAGAGTTGCACAGTGTGTGGAGTAGTCGAAGAAAAATAAATACTGCTCGACATAGCTAATTTATATAATTTTGCACACTTTGTGCAGTTTGCACGACATGCAAACTGTCCACAAACAGAAAATATTATGTACTCACCCCGTGTCCTCGCCCAGCCTCTCGGAAAGTTGCCTCTGCAGCACTTCGCGCGCGTACGGCCCGCCGGGCGGCTCGCGCTGGCGGTGCTTGCGCTTGCGCTGCGAGGGGGACACAACATTTACTTGTACTCAAATTATAAGAAGCTAGCTTTTGCCCGCGTGGAGGTCAGCAATTATCCCACAGAAACGTACTACCGGGATAGAAAGTCTACCTTACAAAATACACCCAAAACACTTCTCTTTTTAGGGTTCCGTACCAAAATTATAAAAATTTAAAACAAAACCCCGACTCAAAAAAAAACCTCTAAAAAAAAACTAAAATAATATTATATATTGGCCCTTTAAGTTTAATACAGGAATATTTTTTAAGGAGTGCGCAAAAAAATTTTGGTGGTTCAGTATCAGTAATAGAACACATTTCTATAATTTTTTCAAAACTTTCTTTCACGTTTTTATCCGACTCTAAATCAGCAAATTATGGACACTATCTTTTCGTAATAATAACAATGGGCGCGCGCGCCGGGCGGCGCACGTGGCGGAGTTGCAGCGGGGAAGTCCCGGGCGGCAGAGTAGTGCCCGGGCGGTCACCCCGGACTCCCGACCCCGACATGACAGTCTGCTCATCGCATGCGCTTCGTGACCTCGCGTCCAATCGCTTTCCCGTGCAACCCCCGCGTCGCAAGTGTGTCGTACTCGTACCTACCGGTCACGATGTCGGACTTTAGTAACCGCGAGTTTTATGAGATGGTGCGAGTGTATTTATTAAGTGGTGAAAGTTTACGAGCAGCTCGCAGAATGTATGCGACGGAGAGCATACCTCGAATGCGAGCCCATGGTATCCTTAACCCTGCGGTCCCTAATGAAAGGACCAGTTTAGCAGCCAGTCAAAGGCTGCTTGATCACGGTCAGTTCAGGACCCGGAATCACGCACAGGGGTCTGTCAGGCAGACCTCGACTGGCGGTTGAAATCGAAGAAACCATTTTCGATTTCTTCAAGCGAGATCCAAGAGCGCACAGCTGATAGGTAGGTACACTCTACAGACGTCATTAGCCCATCAAGCAATACATTTTTAACTTTATCGCTAAAGCATAAGGTTCAAAGTTGAAAATGCTGACGTCTGCACATAGCACGTTTCGCTTCGCCACTCGCCGGCGAGTAGCCATAAAATCAATTTCAAAGTAGACATCTTTCGTTTACGATAACTTTATTTTTTTGTACTAAGACATGTCAAAATAAAAAATAGGTGTTTAATAAAATTCATCTAAGTTTATTTTGGCAAAGTTTGCGCACTGAATAAAAAATATTCCTGTATAAGTTGCAGGAAATATTTTGATTCAAGCGTCCTCACGTTGGAGGACGGCTAATGAAAACGCCAAACATTTTTTTAGGCCGCAAAGTTTTCGACTTTTGATGAAAAATGTAAAAAAATACCTACACATGCGACAAATCGAAATGGGAGATTGTACTCATCATTATGAACAACTTTTACTATGGAACCAAACCTGAAATCGCGAAAGAAAAATCAGCTGTTCCCTACATTTTGACGAGTTATGTTCACATAAATTGTAGGGAATAGCTGATTTTTTTTTCGCGATTTCAGATTTGGTTCCATAGTAAAAGTTGTTCATAATGATGAGTACAATCTCCCATTTCGATTTGTCGCATGTTTTCAATTTCACCCTGTATAATACTTTCTTCTGTTTTAATTTAATGAATTTATAATGCCATGAAAATACCCAGACACGTGAGCGGAACCGCGGGCAGAGCTAGTTTATAATACGTAAAGATAAATAGAGAAATACGACACCAACCTTACTCTCCTTAGCAGGCGCCGGTACTCTAGTACCTTTCGGCTTCACGAAGTCTTCGACGATGATCTTCTTCTTGCTGCCCCCGCGCCCCTCGCTCGCCCCCCAGCGAACCTCGCGCGCCCCCCCGCGCCCCTCTCGCCCTCCCCCGCGCCCCCCTCGCCCGCCCCCGCGCTCCTCGCTCGTGCCCTCGCGCGCCCCCCCGCGCCCCTCCCGCCCGCCGTGCGCGAGGCCATTATGGCCCGCAAAGTGCGTGATGCTACTGAACATTGATGAAGAGGTCGGTTTTTGTTTCTTGCGTTGTTTTGGTAGCTGTGGGAGAATTTGTTTTTTAGCACTGTAGGATGTGGTTGAAACTGTAGTGAGATGGTTTATTTTGGAAACCAAATACGCTTGAATTTTTAGTTTATCCTACTACGTCAACTTCATTTTTTATGATGGATAGACTGGCCGCATTCTGATAAACAAACCGGCCAAGTCGGACTCGCATACGAAGGGTTCCGTGCCACCGTACAATATACAGGGTGTTACGGAAAGGGTATATCAATACAAACGGGTTGAAGAGTGTATCTGGTCTAGAATCTCTGTACAAAATTTCAGCTCAAAAGCAGTAACTTTGAATATCCTTAATATATTTTTATTTCGATAGTTTATTAAATTGAAATCATAACAAACGTGTCACCGCACTACGAGGGTCATTATCCATTATCTGTAGTGTGTGTCTGTGCGCCTAGTACACGCACATCACGCCGCCGCGCGCCAGTGCAGCGCCGTGATGTCGAAATAAAAAAATATTAAGCATTTTCAAAGTTAATGCTTTTGAGCTGAAATTTTGTACAGAGATTCTAGACCAGATACACTCTTCAACCCGTTTGTATTGATATACCCTTTCTGTAACACCCTGTATAACACTACATATTAATAAAAAAACATGTTTCTTGTAATGTTATTTGTTGTTATTGCGGGTATAAGTACACACTCTGTGAAAATTGCAAATGTCTGCCTATTACGATTCAAAAGATCACCCCCTGATCCCTGAACATCCCTGTGACAGACAGATGGACGAACGGACAGCGGAGCCTTAGTAATAGAGTCCCGTTGGCTCCCTTCGGGTGCGGAACCCGAAAAATTACCTCAAATTATTTAGAACGTTCAACGTTTAGACTTATATGGGAAAAGTTTTTTTCTATTTCTGATCTTTAAAGTATATCCATCATAAAAAGTAAGTTGCGAGTGTCATTTGCAACGAAATGTATGGCAAAGTTTATTTTTGACTTTTCTAATACCCAAACCTCAGTTGGTCCTATAGTTGTTTGATCCTTATAGGAAACAGGATCGTTTGCTATTTAAAGTGTTTGTGAAAATTGCCCATTTTCTTGCTATCTGTACTTTTTTTTTCAAAATCTGTGAATACAGATCAAAATGTCTCAAAAAGTTAATGACAATCTCCTAAGAACATTTCCCTGTAGCTACAACGGTTCAGGGATTTGTCCTTAGTCCCCCGTCTCATAAATCAACCTGTATAACGCGCGGATAATTTTCCTTGCGCGATGCAGGATTTGTGTGACGTCAGGTTCTTGATGCGTAGTTTGCATGTGACGTTGTAGATGCCGCCACTTATGAAATGTCACTTGAAATGTATTAAAAAAAGGGCGGCGTTAGTTCCGATTTTGGCCACGCGCCAAAAAAGCTGGTAGCGTAATATGTAGTAGTTGTTCTCACCCCCTCCCTGATGTTGGGCTTGATCCCGACGAGTCGGGGATGCTCCGCCGGCGCCGGGCGCTCGATGTCCAGCTTGTTGAGCACGCGCGTCGGCGAGTGCGCGTCCAGGTCTGTTACTTTGTTGCGCTCGAATAAGCGCCCGTTGTTGATCACCTTGGGGGGGAACTCAGTCAATGGAAATGTTGTTTAAGTGGATTATTGAAAAGTTGAAAAGCGCGTAAATCCATACTAATATTATTTAAATTCGAAAGTAACTGCGCAAACGCTGTTACATTCTTATGATTACAGAATAAAATGAAACTAACTGGACCCCCACGACACAGGGTATAGTAGTGTGGGCTCCAGGACAATTGAAAAATTTTGCATCTAAGGCTCCTATGTAATCTGTTACTAGATTTTTTTTGTTTCTGTTTTTATTTATTTATTAACTAGCAAAACTTCGCAGATCACCGTCTGTGAAGTATCGCCGTATTTTTTCTGCTTGATGGGCCACTTGTTGACCTCGACCTTGTCTGATGGAAAGCAATGTTTTTGACTTCGACCTTGTATGATGGAAAGCAATATTTTTGACCTCGGCCTTGTCTGATGGAAAGGAATATTTTTGACCTCGACCGTGTATGATTGAAAGCAATATTTTTGACCTCGACCTTGTCTGATGGAAAGAAATATTTTTGACCTCGACCTTGTCTGATGGAAAGAAATATTTTTGACCTCGACCTTGTCTGATGGAAAGCAATATCGCTCGCAGGTTTGCACGTTGTTCTAGAATAGTTAAAAAAAACCCTGTTTCGTGCATATTGTACAGCGCCCTTCGCATTCAATATAATAATGCGTTCCGGGTGGGTGTTGATGGGGCTGTTCCGCTTCTGTAGCGCTTCAGGGATGTTTTCTGAAGCTCGGGTCGATTGCTTCTACGCTACAGTGCGAAAAAGATGCGCCTCCCTGGTGTGCCGGGTGCGGGCCAGCCCCAACATTATATTGCGTTGTATCGCGAGCAGACTGGACTGCTTGTATGTGAATCGCTGCTGCAAACTTTCCATCGGTGTTGAGCTTGTAGCAGGGATTTGCATGAATCAATATTGCAGTGTTAGGTTAAGTGTGTAGGTTAAATTTACTAACGTAGTTGTTGAGAAATATTGTTACTAACATTTTGAGTCCTTGTTACTTGTAATTAAATATAAATAAATATTGTTACTTGTCTCTATAGTGACGACTTTACCTTAACATTCTTTTCATTCAGTATGGTGACGAGATCTCTGACGAAGGTGTTGTTGGGGAACAGCTGCTTGTGGTTGCAGTGTATGTCGACCTCCAGGTGTTCCTCGGTGCCGTTCATGAGCGTGCGCAGCAGCTTCAAGATGAACTTGTTCTTTACTTTCTTATTTTTCGAGTGCGAGCGCTTGCGCCCGTGACGTTTGTGGTGCACCTTCTGTGAACGTCAGAAAATCACGCATGTGTTAAGACGAGCACCTTACAGCCGCGTGGGGCCACAGCACAGTGACGCACAGTGCATCGACAAACGGTACGGCCCGCCTCACCCATTACTTCGCAATTACAATACAATTTTGTTATTTCGATCCAATTGAAGTGACTGCTCGATGTTGCCGAGGATAGGGATTGTGACAATTATTCAGATATTATTTGCAAATAGTGCAAACAATATTATTTAATGTGTATTAAAAAATTGCCAAGTTACAAAACGTTTTAAAATAACTGCTAGACAAAGACGGCACTATCACAGAAGTGACGTTACATAGTCGTGCTATGTAACTTCATACTAGCGCCATACATTGCCCATATTGCGCGACAAGGGCGGGAATAATCCAAAATCTTTTAAAGTGTGTAGTTTCTACACGTTTCCACCGACTTTACAGGTTTCTCGATGCCTTTCTTGAAATCACATTATTTGTATGAATATTACTGATAGTAGTCATCATCTATATTGCCAATGTAAGCGCATGTTTACAATGATAGCTAGAATACTGTCTGTATAAGCAATGTGCAAACCGCAGGAGTATGTTATGTTAACTAAACGTACCTTGTGCGTGTGTCGCCTCTCGGTCCCGTTGTCGGCCCGTTTCCACGACTCTGCTGGCGGCGCCGGCTCCGCGAACGACAGCAGCGAGCGGGAGATACGACTGGACAACATTATCATATCATAATATATTGCCAGCTCTATCTCGTGACTAAGTCGCACGGGTCGATCGAATGTGAGGCGTGCTACAAACTTTTTTAAAATTGCTCCTGACCTCAATCACGCCTGATGGGTTAGCTTAGAGATGTAAGCAAGTTCAACAAATGGATGTCACGTGATCAACTTCGCACGTTAATATCTCGGAAACGTGACACTTTACGGGGTTTGGCACAGATATAGATAGAGCTAGATAACGCAAGTATCACGATCTGTATAAAAACCAAGCGTGCCATTTTTTGAATACCTACTTTGACGTCACAAGCACTATTTAGTGATGGGAAAATCAAATCGATCACACGTCCGTTCCCCCCCCCCCCCCTCCCCGGGGCCTAGCTCCAGCGCTCACGCTCACCCAGCCAGTAGTACACAGGACTGAGCGCGACTTACGATTTTTGTACGTAAGCTGCTGGGCACGCGAAATAGTTGCTCTTGCGTTATCTAGGTGTATCTCTCTGGTCTTATTATGTTTTCTGTTTGCATTGAAGTCAGCTATCGATTTACATAACAGGCTTCACGCGTGGCCGTCATTTTGAAAATGGCCGACAGGTATGTACGCCAGGGATCTTCAAATCCCTTTTATCTTAATCCGTTCAGCTGTTTTAGCGTGAAAAGGGAACAGACAGTTAATAGCACAGAACTGGTGCCCTGAGACTGAGGCGGGGTCGCAGCAGACCACGTAGGAGATGGCGGGACATGCTGGATAGGTTCCGTCAAAACTGACACGAGGACTCGGTGGGTTTGCGACAGATGGAAGGAGTGGAGGGACGCCTTTGCCCAGGAGTGGGACAGCGTAGGATAAAAAAAAGCAAAAGTAGTCAAAACACACCTGCCATGCCTTAAAGGAAGTCTGAAACGGAAAAAACAAGTTGAACGGGAACAAGGTACAGTCAACAAAAGAGATAAGTATGCAGGACCGTCGGATATAGTTGAAGTTTAGTAAGAAACCGATGGATGTTCTCGAATAAAATTTAATTGTATTAGTAGAAAACAAACAGCTCATTTATCAAATAAAATTTCAGTTTCGGTCCTGCATACTTATCTCTTTTGTTGACTGTACAACGAAATTCTAGTGAATGTAGTTAGTAAATTCTCACACACACACACACACACACTATCTCTCACACACACACCCCTACACATAGCGCATATTGCGCTCAAAATATTTATTTATTGTTTTAATTTAGTTGTTTTAATTTCACCGTTGTAAGTCTAGACAATGTTCCAATGTTTAATTACTTTAAATTAAAATAGTATCGCTTCTTCATATGCCTCTCGACTGTAACAATCCATCAGTATTAGTGTAATGCGCATTTTCTCTATATGGTAATGCCACTCATGGACTCCACGAGACACGCTCGACCTAGTGTGGAGTTCATAAGTAAAATGCTTCCTTTGTGTCTGATTTGGATTTTTTCAAATATAAACCAATTAATGCAGACTATAAGGAATGTTTTTGGCAAATAGACTATTTATCTTATCTTAAAGTAAATAATACAGGAAGATTTTTTTATCACCATCCAAATTTTTACAGGGTGTTCTACCCATGAATATGAACAACTTTCACTATAGGACCAACTCTGAAATCACGAAAAAAAAAATCAGCCGTTTCATACATTTTGGTCAAGTAGGTATTGAACTTTTGTATGAAACAGCTGATTTTTTTTCGTGATTTCAAAGTTGGTCCCATGGTGAAAGTTGTTCATATTCATGGGTAGAACACCCTGTAAAAATTTGGATGGTGATAAAAAAATCTTCCTGTATATTAAAAAAATTAAAATCATACTTACCTACAATTTAATTAACAAAAGAGAGGTTTTTCTCTCTAATATTTTAGATATGCTTAGCTATTTGTGGTGCAATCGCGCCTTGCAGAGAGAAAGAAAACTAATCAAATATTCTTCATAGCACAACATCACGCCTGCCACCCCTGAAGTCTCGGGCAGAAGTGTGACGGTACAGTCACGTCCAAAAGTATGTATACACTTGGCAATTTTCAGTTGCGATTTTTTCGTGAAATAACGAATGCAACGTTGAAATACGACACTTAACATAAACCTATGGGTTCGAAAATACTATTTTCGTAATAAGATAAAATTTCATTCAAAATAAAGGAGAAAATCGCCTTTGAATAAAGCCAAGTGTATACATACTTTTAGACGTGACTGTACACCGACACCTCGCCAGTTATGTTCAAGTGCCATGCAGTAGAGAGCGAGCCTATTGCCATCAACCGGCCACTGTCCAGACTACGGGCTACTGCTGACAAATTTCTTGCCTGACCTAGGATTCGAACCCAGGACCCCTTGCTCAGCAGCAGCGCTTGCGACCACTACACCAACGAGACAATCCATCACTCACTGACATATCGGATATACGAGTACATCCCGAGGACAGCCGAACACATCCGAAGCTGTGTTGGTTACGGTAACAGTGGCACGAATTCAATGGTTTTCCCATCTCAAAAAAAAAAATGCCCAACGCGTCTAAAGAAGTTTTCACTTCAATTATAATATGTTTTGTTCCTCAGCGGTGTCAAGTGTGTTATAACATTCGTTTCTAAGATAATTGTTTACTCACCGGGCGATTCTGAAATAATGTTTTATTTTTAAATTACTTAGCAAAATAACGTTTACAGCGCAGAACCGACCGTTAATATGGCATTCTGAGTTTCAGAAAAACTTCGTCTTTGTCTCTCTGTGCGACAGTCTCTTTCTAAAACTCTAATAACGCCCGGGTATTGTAATTCAAAATGACCTATAGCTATAGTATTTTTATCTCACAAAGCGATGCGCGCTTTACTTGTGGTAGGCGCAGGAGCTCTCGATACCGTCCGAGACAATGGCAACGTCGGAAATGAGTGTGTGTGGGGGTGAGTGTACGTGTGTGTGAGTTATGTGCTGACGCTACTCGTCTTCACGCACACATTCAAAGTGTGTTTGTACACTTGGTCACCACAAGTAACACGCGCGTCGTTTCGTCAGATACAGATACTGTACAAAGTTGTGGTGAAGTCAAACAATGAAGATTAATTTTTACTTGTAACTTCTCATTTTTCCGATTACTTCTTAAATGACAATGACAGTTCGTTAACGTCACACGCGCCCGCGTTGTGGGAAAGGAATGTATTTGACAATTCCCGAACACGTTCGCTCCTTGGCCGCACATGGAGTTATGTATGAGGAAATATAACATACCGTTGGCCTCGCAATGAGTTCAGTCTCTGTTCTCGTTCAGCGCCGAACATCAAGTCACCTGTGAACGAAGACGTGACCATTATTACACGAATACGTCACGTCCCGTATGATATCTCGGGGAAGGACGTAAAAACGACTAAAATTGAAAAATAATTTTAGTGATTGTTGGCACCGATTTTTTCTCTTTTGCTTTTGCAATGTAAAACAAGAACAGCGTCAATATGAGCAAAAGGGATTCTAGAACCTCGTATTGAAGAGGGTAAAAAAACTAGTAAGTGAGAGAGAAAGTCGCATGGAGGGGGCATAACGCTTTTTCCTTACGTGACGATTTGTACCAGTCAACCCCTAACGCAAGTCGCGTTAAGAGGCCGGCGAAGCATGCGTTGTTCATAAAAACGTAATACCAAAATAATTTGTAAATTAAACATATTTTTTTTTTTTTTTTTATTGGGCGCACTGTATGTATTTCTACTAATAATAAAGTTGAATACCTAATAGAAAACAATCTTAAAATAATAATATGTACAAGTATATAAAAAGGGAGGGAAAATAATTACAGGGCATCAAAAAATTCGTCCGCATCACTGTCAACGGGAAACGTGCCCAAAAGGCTGGCAGCATTGCCACGTTGTATGGCAATGCTGATTCTTTGGCCAAAAAATAGGCCAGCCCTCTGGTCACGTGATGAGTCGACCAACCGCTTGGCGATTTCTCGGAATACTTAGTGGGCACTCGGGCCCCATGGCCACATTAGACAGATACGAACAGTACGGAAACTACGTACAAACGGTCGCAACGGCACACTCACACAGACGCGCGCATCTACGATACTCCTAAGCGATAGTTGGGGTACTCTCAGTCACGGGTGCCGTGTTGGACCGAATAGTCGTGTATTCCGACGTGAATTTATTTGTAAATCAAAGATGGCGGCTGCTAACATTTTTTTCGTCATGGGTGTCGTAGGTAGTTAAAGAATTTGCCAAAATCGTTAGTGAGGTCAAAATCTAAATCCAAGATGGCGGCTGTGAAATTTTTCCATTTATTAGTCATAGGTGTCGTTTTCATAGTTTTCGAGGGTGCTAAAGCCTATAGTGAGGTCAAAGTCTAAATCCAAGATGGCGGCTGTGAAATTTTTCCATTTATTTGTCATGGGTGTCGTTTTCATAGTTTTCGAGGGTGCTAAAGCCTATAGTGAGGTCAAAGTCTAAATCCAAGATGGCGGCTGTGAAATTTTTCCATTTATTTGTCATGGGTGTCGTTTTCATAGTTTTCGTGGGTGCTAAAGCCTATAGTGAGGTCAAAATCTAAATCCAAGATGGCGGCTGTGAAATTTTTCCTTTTATTTGTCATGGGTATCGTTTTCATAGTTTTCGAGGGTGCTAAAGCCTATAGTGAGGTCAAAATCTAAATCCAAGATGGCGGCTGTGAAATTTTTCCATTTATTAGTCATAGGTGTCGTTTTCATAGTTTTCTAGGGTGCTAAAGCCTATAGTGAGGTCAAAATGTAAATACAAGATGGCGGCTTCAAAATGTTAAAATTTTTCGTCATGGGTGTCATTTTTATAGTTTTCGTGGGTGCTAAAACCGATAGTGAGGTTAAAATCGAAATCTAAGATGGCGGCTGTGAAATTTTTCTATTTATTTGTCATGGGTGTCGTTTTCATAGTTTTCGAGGGTGCTAAAGCCTATAGTGAGGTCAAAATCTAAATCCAAGATGGCGGCTGTGAAAATTTTCCATTTATTTGTCATGGGTGTTGTTTTCATAGTTTTCGAGGGTGCTAAAGCCTATAGTGAGGTCAAAATGTAAATACAAGATGGCGGCTTCAAAATTTTAAAATTTTTCGTCATGTGTGTCATTTTCATAGTTTTCGTGGGTGCTAAAACCGATAGTGAGGTTAAAATCTAAATCCAAGATGGCGGCTGCGAAAAAATTCAAAATTTTCGTCGTGAATATCATTTTCATAGTTTTCGAGGGTGCTAAAGCCAATAGTGAAGTCAAAATGCGCGTCGCTCGACCGATGCCTAGTTTAACCCTGCACCTTACCGTTTCTACTCGAGAATGGGTGTAATAGTAATTAAAGAAAACAATATTCTTAAAAAATATCTTTATTCTTCGTAATTATGTTAAAACACATTTTTCGATACTTTAAACCGACTATTTGGGAAGTAGTGTAGTGCTACAGAAAAAAGAAAATAATATTATGTGGCGACTTTAACATAAATGTATTAAACAAAAACAAAGTGGAAGACAACAGGAATAAAAAATGCTGCATGCGTAA
Organism: Amphipoea lucens; assembly: GCA_947508005.1. Classification (NCBI taxonomy): domain Eukaryota; kingdom Metazoa; phylum Arthropoda; class Insecta; order Lepidoptera; family Noctuidae; genus Amphipoea; species Amphipoea lucens. The sequence continues at coordinate 446,056 of OX382382.1, read as the reverse complement.
ACAGCAATTATTATTTATGTAATTATCGTAAGAATCGAAATATCATAAAAAAAAAAACAATTTTAAAAATTTTGCGAGTAGATTACAACCTGTTATAAAACTGACAAAAAAGTCTCAGAATAATTACTTTATCCATACAGCTCAAAACAAATGTAGGGCTTCTTGGAACGTTATTAGTAAAACAATGTGTAATGTGCCAAAAAGCGAAATCAATCAAATTAATATAGATGGTAAACATTGTGGTGATGATCCGCAGACCATTGCGGACTTTTTTAATATTTTTTTTTATACAATGTGGATATGGAACTACGACATTAAATTAAAACGAGCACAGTACTAGTCCATCGAAACATTTTAAACCACGAAGATTAGTAGTTAATGGAAAATTAAAAAATTGCAATTTTCAAACAAAATAAATAGCAGAATCAACTGCATAAAAAGTAAACACGCTTTATCTACGAAAAGTCACTGACCTACTGCGCGGCGGGGTGCGGGGTGCAGCGGGCGGCGGCGGTGCTGGGCGTAGGTACTTTAGACGGAGAATTAATCACGTAATATTACATCACAATCACAATTAAAATCATCAATAGTAGCATTTTGGTGACATTCTCCGTACCTAAGTACCATGTCGGTGTACTCGGCAGCTGTGTACCTTAATTGAGGCATAATTAAACTCAAAAAACTTACAAACCTAACCTAAATCACAAAACTAGCTACCTAATAAATGTCCAAAATAACTAACCAATATTACACTAACACTTAACAATAAGTCACACTAACCTATGCACTAATCCAATTATCATAAATCGTCTTTAATCACAATAACAACTAAAACTTTTCATAAAATCACGACAATGCGCGCGCGGCTCGTTTTGTGATAAAAAAAGTAGGCGTGTGCTCTCCTCAAAGGGCGCCGTTCTGCACTGACATGACATAGTTACCGATTCAAGGACTATTTGCCGAAAATATTCCGCTCACACACATTCGCAATTTTCTATGCACCACTAATGCATTATTATCGTAAGTAATATTTCTTTTTCTTTCTAATCGTAGTATTTTGTGAGTGGGCGGGGCGCGTCAGAGTGGGGCCGTATGACACCTTTCTCTGTCTTTCAAGCATAGAATCGTAGGTACGTTTTTGCACAGGTTCCTGACCTTACAATGTTTACCTATTATTACGAACTCAGATCTACATCATGTTGAATATTAAGAAAATGAAAAATAATTTCCTGTGGCTAAAGTATTCATTGGATTTGATTGATTTTTTGTATACGGGTAAAGGGCATGCCACTCTTTACGTGGTTTAAAGGAATGTCAAACGTCCTGCTCCACATTGTAGACCAAATAAAACGCAATACAAGTTGTACTAATAAAACAGAGACCACAGACCGTCCAACTTTTTGAAAATGCGTCGAGCGTATTGGATGAAATTTTTCGTTCTTGTTTTAAAAGAGAACAAAAGAGAACACTGTAAAATTGACATGTAAAATAATTTATAATTACGAAAAATAAAGATATTTTTTAAAAATATTGTTTTCTTTCATTACTATTACACCCATTCTCGAGTAGAAACGGTAAGGTGCAGGGTTAAACTAGGCATCGGTCGAGCGACGCGCATTTTGACTTCACTATCGGCTTTAGCACCCTCGAAAACTATGAAAATGATATTCACGACGAAGATTTTGAATTTTTTCGCAGCCGCCATCTTGGATTTACGTTTTGACCAGAAGGAGGGAAAGATAATCAGTCAACTCCTAACCGCACACCACGTTAAAAATTTCGTGACAATAAAACACATCAATTTTACAAACATTAAGAGTGACAACCCTAACGCTCCAATGAGGCGTAGGTATTTATTTCAACAAATAGGCCTAGTTTCCATACTGTTCATATTTATACTGTGCCATGGCCCTAGTGTTTCAACCCCAAACGGCTCAAACATATTCTTAAGGTAGTGTGTATTTATTCCGATTGGATTACAGAATGTCTAGGTTCCCAAATATATATTTTGAATGGACACTGATTTAAAGACGAGCAATGAGAAAAATAAGTTTTCTATAGGAAATTCCTCATATCTATCGAGTATTCTATTCTATATCAGTGCCCTTACAAAATATATATTTGGGAACCTAGATATTCTGTAATCCAATCGGAATAAATACACACTACCTTAAGAATATGTTTGATTTACAAATTATTTTGGTATTAAGTTTGTATGAACAACGCATTATCATGCGTAGAAATCAGCTCTTTTCAACATTTTGTCAACTTATCACACTTAATATTATAAAAGCGAATGTTTGTGAATGTGTGTTTATATGTTTGTTACTTCTTCACGCTCAAACGGCTGGAAAATTTTGATAAAATTTTGTATGGAGGTAGCTGACACCCTGGATTAACATATAGGCTACTTTTTATCCCGATATTCCCACGGGATGGAAACTTATGCGGGTGAAACCGCGGTGCGCAGCTAGTGCGAACGTGAAGCAAAAAACGAAAAGAAACGTGAAGAAAATGTACGAAGCAATTGTATTGTTTGTCGCTATTTCAAGGTTGATCACATAGTGAAAGAAAGAAAAAAAGAAAAAAAAAATGTTTATTTGGACGCAGTTCGTGAAACACAAAATACAAAATTAATAAAATAAAAAATAATAATACAGAGGTTAAGAGGTTTTCAATTGTTGGTCGTTGTTTTATTTATTATTTTACTTCTTGCTGTGTCCTGCAGGGTCCGTAATTGTACAACCTTGAAATATCTTAATTACATCAAGGTATGCAAAAAAAGATATGAATATTTTATATAACACTTAAGTACTAGCGTGAAAGGGAGCGAGTCATAGCGCGACGGTTGTGAGGAGAACGGAAGAAGAAAACGTGTTGCGCCTCGCCCAAGCGACGGCAGCCGGGCAGGGAGATCACTTACTGGCGTGGAAGTTATTGTCCTCCGTGTAGTCGATGCTCCAGTCCTGCAGGCGCCTGTCGGGGCGGCAGGGCGCGGCGCGCACGTCGCCGACGGCGCGCGGTGCGGTGAGGCACAGGCGCGAGTCGGCGTGCTGCAGCTGCCCCGTGCTGAGGCGGCGCCACTTCTGCTCGCGCCCGCTGCCGTGGCACGCAGACATCACCACCGCCTTGGACTCCGGCGAGTGCTCGTCTTGGGCGGTTCTAATAGTGGGGGGATGAAAGAAAGGAACATACTGTATTTGGGACACGCACAAGAAATACAAACAGTAAACATATAGAACCCCATCCTATTAAACTATCTTACTATTATAATGTTCCCACTGCTGGCACACAGGCCTCCTCTCTGTGAGAGGGAGTGGGCCGTAATCCACCACACGGGCCCAGTGCTAGTTGGTAGATGTCGCATGTCTTCGAATGTTTGGTTCTAGGACATGCCGGTTTCCTCACGATGTTTTTATTCACCGTTTTTGAGAGCAACTCACTAGCTTAGCCTAAAAATGAGGAAAGGTATACAGCAGGCCGGAGTCACTATAGCTTACTAGTACAATCTTGATATCCTAGTTGAAAACACTACCCTCGTGTAACGCGGGCATTAACTATTATTTACGACGTATTGAAATCAAAATCAACATGGCGGCCCTGGGAAAAATAAAATAACTAAAAAAAGAAAATAATTTATTTAGCGCCAACTAACACAGCATATTCTGCAAAATACAACGAAAATATACCGAACAAGTGCGAGTAGGACTCGTGCCCTGAGGGTTCCGTCTCACAGCTGTGTTTGCGCGCGGCTTCACTAAGTGACACGTCCTATGAATTTGCAATTCCGTATTGTAGGAAAAACTTAACTTTGCAGTTAAAACAATAATTTGATAGAGTGGAGAGTGGCCGACGACTAAATGGTAATTCACAATACGGCCTATAAATTTAAATTGAGTTAAAACTAGCTGCACCCCGCGGTTTTTGCTGCATAAGTCTCGATCCGTGAGAATATAGGGATAGAAAGTGTCCTAATCCAGGTCATGGTCTACCTATGTGCCAAATTTCATCCAAATTCGTTCAGCCGTTTTAGCGTGAAAGCGTAACAAACAAAAATACAAAAAATCTAATCTTTTAATAATCGCATTTTTAAAAATGTGATGTACTGCAAACTGATCATTTCGGATGTTTTTCCTTTACTTGTGCAGTAAGACTGTTTACGCATAAATGCAACATAAGTGGCCATCTTTTTTGTTGCGTTAAGAAGCTGATTATTTTACAGCTACCAGGGCCCGTACACCTAAGTATTTGATATTAATTTCAACTTGATACCTGTTTTCTCTCGAACTTATGCTGAAAAAAAAGGTCTTGACATACAGACAAACGAGCAGACGGACAGAAACGAAATGATTCTGAAAGAGATCCGTTTTTCCTTTTGGGGTAGCGAACCCTAAAATGTGCAAGTATTCCGTTGTCCAATAAGCAGACACACACACTGTTGGACATGGATGCTGTTATATTCGCGCAAGCGATGCGCCTACATCATGCGCACGCGCCTGTACAGCATCCTGACTACAGGGATGGGCCATTCTCTGTTTTGGCGAAAAAACACTTTCCGGTGGCATATGCTTTTTCTGAATACAGTTAAACACCGAGATCGTCCGGATAAAAATTTGTCATGGGATGAACTTTTAATCTCATTATTCAATAATGTATAATACTTCTCGAAAACAGAGAAATCTGACAAAACATCACGTAAATCGTCATTCACCTCCGTTTCCAAACACCACCAGTTACAGTATTGGTGTCGTAATTTATTCAAGCGACTGCATAAAAAATATTTAACGACAATTTTTAACTAATAACTAATGTGTCTTCAACATAAAATAAAAAAATCAAATAAATTAAAAAAAAAAACGATGTATTCATTCAACCTAAAACTTTGTCACAAAAAAAACGTCATTAGGGTCATCAATGTTTGCGAGCAGTGAATTTTTCGATGTTAAACACGAATGAAGTGAGTAATGCATCCCACCCCTCCCGCGACACATTCGGCAGTCCTGCCTGATACGCTGAAGGGAGTAGACGCGCTAGTTTTGCTAAGGTAAGTCATAATTTACTAGTTCTCCGACTTTTGTCACAAAAAATGTCATTTGTGTCACTTAACTTATCTAGATAATGTGTAATGCACTGTTATTCATTATCGAACTATTATATAATACTCTCATGAGTTGATCTTTACGCGAGAATCTTTATTTCAAATCTCGCTTTGTTAACATGTTATAACGTGTTTTGGTACAATCCGTCATTATTAGTATCGTCATTATTGGTAAAATCGTTTCTGCCCATAATGACGCATTGTAGCACAGAATGACTGTACCTATAAACAATAATGATTTCATGTGGCTAATAATGATTTTCGTATACTTAGTTTACTAACCGTTTTCGTACAGTTGGAGAGGTTAAATTAAACAACAAACTAATTACACTGTTTTTATTAGAAATATGGCTTTCACTAAAAATAAATCAATGTCATACAATTTACGTCACTTCTCAGAACTTACATATTCGTACAGGACTCGCATTATTGCACGCTGACATGCTTTTCTCTCTGTTTTTGTTACGAAGCTTAACGATTGAGCCACAATCATGCCAAATAAATATGCTTTATGTATATCTTCTCTTTCATTCCAGTCGATTTCTGTATTTGTGGAAGAGTCAACAGAACGAGTTGGTTGTGGATCTTCTACAAGGTCATCGCTTGATAAGTCTGGAGTTGTATCATTAGACCCCAAGATATTTTTTGATTTACCTTCGATTACAGGTAAGTCAGTACAAACTTCTTGCTGATCTATGCTCTCATTCTCACTAGAAGATTCTTCAGATTCTTGAACAGTAACATGTAACCTAGAAATATTCCGTGTTAAAATCATTTCTATCAAGATAATGCCTATTTATTTAAATATATAATAAAAACTTACTTATATGTTCTGTCCATTTTATAAAATGGGCACTTGTTTTATTGCTTGTGTGCGTTTCTTCGTTCAGTTCTATTGTGGCGTCTATTAAATTAAATAACTTGGCATAGACTATAGAGCAATAGAGTTGTTACCATTGAGCATAGTGTAATTGAAATTAGATGTGAACATAACTAAATGACTAATCTAAACTAATCAATTAAATTCGGCTGATCATTATTAGGTTGCACTCATTAATAATATAAAACTAAAACTCAGAGTTTGAATCCATTTTTATAGACTTTTTTATTTTGTAGGATACAAAATGACTAAACCAAAGAAATCCAAAGAACAAGAGAGATTAGTTCAACAAAGAGTAAACAAACGACGTCGTTATATTGAGATTAAGAACAATCCAGAATTACTTGCTTTGGAAAAAGAGAAAAGAAGAGCAGCGTACTTAAAAAAAAAGGAAAACAAAAAGGTTACTAGTATTATAGACAAAAGTCCCCGCAAGCAACGCGAACAACGGAAGAAGTGGAAGGAGAATTCGAAAAGGTATAGGCAGAGGAAGAAGGAAAATGCGAAAAAGCAGTGCATTTTAGAGACTGTTCAGATAGAAGCAGAGTCAGTAGACACTGTCAACGACACCAATATTATAGTCCACGACGACGCGGATCCCTTGCATCGCGATTGCTTAGCCGCTCGATTAGCGCTAAGAAAACATCGATACAGAACACAAAAGCGTTTCAAACAATTGCAACGCATAATCACTGTTTTGAAAAAGAGAAACGAGTCGCAGCGTAAGTGTATAAATTATCTTAAAAAGAAACTTCAGGATGTTAATAAGCCGGCTGAAGTGGTTAAAAACGATGAAAACGATGAGTTAAACCCAGATAGCTATATATCAAGAGTTTCTCTTGTGAGCCAAACCCGGCAACGCAAAATTAATGCCATAACCAGCTTTTATAACGATGACAAAAATAGTACAATTGGTGCTGGAAAAAAAGCATACATAACGAGAAATAAAAAAAGGATGCAGAAGAGATATTTAACTGCATCCTTGACTGATTTATACAAACAATTTAGAACGGAAACTAATATTCGAGTCAGCTACTCATTGTTTTGCAAATGTCGGCCTTTTTGGGTTTTATTTCCAAAGCCAAGCAACAGAGAAACTTGTCAATGTGCTGTCCATCTAAACATGGAACTTTTGATTGGGGCACTAAATAAGGCAAAAATTTTACTTGAGAAGAACTCGGCGGAAGTGTTGTCCGCGTTGTGTTGTGGCATTAGAAATACAAATTGCTTGCAAAGAGTTTGCGAGGCTTGTTCAACAAAATGCTTGGAATATAAGGAGTTCAATAATGACGACGATATAACTGTTTTTGTTTGGAAGAAAGCGCAAAAATCTGTAGATTCTAAACGAGTTAAAAACAAAATTGTGACAGTAACAGAAAAACAAAAAACTACAATAAAACCTAAAGACGCACTTGTTAAACTTGAAACAGACTTGATAGTTTTTTTTAAACATTGTTACAAGATTGTGCACCAATACGAGACCATTAAACACCTTAAAGAGAATTTAAATTTATCTGAAGCAGTGGTGCACGTAGATTTTTCCGAAAATTACTCTCTGAAATTTTCAGAAGAAGTGCAATCGATGCACTTTGGTGCAAGTCGCCAGCAGGTGTCCATCCACACTGCTGTTATTTATACTCATAATTTTTCAACTGGAAGTATCTCCCCAACGTCTTTTTGCACTGTCAGCAAATGTCTTCGCCATGATGTTCCTGCTATTTGGGCACATTTAGATCCACTCATCGAAGAAGTCCAGAAATTGAATTCTTTCGTAGATACAATTCATTTTTTATCGGATTCACCGTCATCACAGTACAGGAACAAAAGCATGTTTTATGTCATAAGCCAATTAGAGTCTAACCACGAGCTTATCAAAATCACGTGGAATTATTCGGAAGCTGGCCATGGAAAAGGTCCCCCTGATGGGGTAGGTGCGACTGTCAAAAGGACAGCCGATCGAATGGTAAACTTTGGGTCTGATGTCGGATCATTCGAACAATTTTACAAGTTGATTGGAACCTTAGAAAACATAATAGTAAAAGAAGTTGAAGAAAAGGATATTTTAATAAAAGAAAAACTGATCCCACCTAATTTAAAACCATTCAAAGGCACCTTTTCCGTATACCAGGTCCTATGGGATAAATTTGTGCCCAGGACGATTTTCAGAAGCATGAGTTGCTTTCTGTGTGACGTTAATGAAGTATGTGTACATGTAAAACAGCTTGGGTCGATAAATAACATACCAGTTTCTAAAAAAGAAAATATTGACCCAGGAATAGTGCCTCTTACTCGTCAGGATTATCCGAAGGTCAACATTCTATCCGATGTCAATGTCACTCATTTTAACACCCCATCAACATCTAAAAATTGGCCTTATAATGATTAGCTCAATTAGCTCCCTGTTTTTAGGTGCTCCCTTTTGTACGTCCTTAAAATTTAATCATAACTATTTCAAAGAGTTTTTGTATAAGATTTTATTTTAATTTGTAATAGCTTCGCAGTAAGCGATGACATTTTATTATATGTATAAGTAGGCAGAAAATTCAATAATACTAAATAAGGGGGGTTAGATCAAAGCTATTGATTTTTAGGTTTATTTTATTTTATATTTAATTTAATAAGAATATTTTTTGAGACTGAATTATAAGCTGTTGTGATAGTATTAAAAGATAAGGTATTATTTATGTTACGTTATGGTAAGTTATTTTTCTTGTAAAAAAAAGAATACAGCTGATTTCTAATAAAAATCTGTCTAAGAAGTAAAACTTGCTAAGTTTAATCTGTTATTGTGAGGCGTCTTTGTCAATATCTATATTCAAAATTCATAGATGTTGTGTAACTTAACTACCTCAAGTTATAAATCATCGAAAATCATGAGTGAAAAGCGATTGTTATAATAATAATAATAAGATTAAGGTATGTTATTTTAAAGAAAATATTTTATTTTGTTTATTACAATAAAGCTGATTTTGAAATAATAATGTTTGTCATTCTGTGCAACATAGCGTCATTACAATCACCAAAATCATCATTCACCGACACTAAACGTCATTATCCTCAACATGTCAACTTCTTTCAATCGTAATATCTCCTAAAATATAAGGACTTTTTTTGTGCCCTTCACATTATTTTGATGAGAGTAGTGCGTAAAATTTACCTAGCTGCAAAAAAAAAACAATTCCCGGGGTTTTTCAAAAACTCACGAAACCCGGCAAATATAATATTTTTTCAAGAAATGCCCGGATGATGACAAATATTAGAAATGTTCGAACAAATAATTTTATTTCAAAGAATGCATAGTAAAATGAGATAATCAATAAACTGTAAAATTACATGGAAATATTGAGCTCGCCTTTAAAAGATTTTGAAAGGGATTATTCCCGTCCTTGTGGCGCGGTACGCACAATGTATGGCGCTAGTATGAAGTAACATAGTCGTGAACTCGTGACGTCACTTCTGGATAGTGCCACAGAATACTTAAAGTACTACGTACAGAAAGGCCACTCCCTTCCCCGCACTAACATCAGTTACCGCACCTCACCCCGCACTTCGGCGTATTCGTCGCAGTTCTTTAACAAAGAGCGCTCGCAAACACAAGTACCTCACGCACACATTCATACGTATACAAACGTCATTTTTGAATGTAGTAGTAGTAGGTAATTATTTTGCGAGCGTTGTATGGAGTGTCCGGGGTGTGATAGTGCCGTCTTTATCTAGTAATTTTAAAACGTTTATAACTTGGCATTTTTTTAAGTTTTTACTCTTTTTATAATATTGTTAAATAAGTATTTCTATACAGTTTGACAGGCAGCTGGGACAGCCCCGTACTGTGACATTGGAGGCGCCCTCTGCCCCGCGCGCCACTGCGGCGCAGCAGTAAATAGATGGTGTTGTTTCTCTGGTAGGTGTAAGTACGAACACTAGTTTCTAAGCCCCCGCTCCCTCGGGCGTAACAATATCGCGCCGGGGTTTTATCGCGCACTGGACTTTCAACCCTCGATATTGAGCCGAGAGTTGAGACTCCAACAGAGTGTATCCCAGCACGTCGAAAAAACACACTGTTGGATTTTCGACTGTCGGCGCTAAGCAGTGCGTTGAAAATCCAGTGCGTGAAAAATATCGGCCGTGTGTACCTGCGCTAAGTGTCGTGTGTACTAACCGAATGAAATTATTGCGTCTGAAATAAAACATTTTTATTTTTAGTAATCTTTCAGGGGTGCTGATGCCGAAAATAATGTCGTAATAAAAACCCAAGATAGATGGTCTCTTAGCTAAATAATACAAGTCGCACGGGAACCTCGAAGGTTCCCGAGGTCGGGTCGTGGATGGGTGACATCCATTACATATCGAGACCCTTCGGTTCCTCGGAAATCACGTTAAACTGTTGGTCCCGGCTGTCATTTGTAGATCTTTGACAGTCGTACGAGAAGCCAAAAGGTCTGACAATCAGTCTTACCAAAAGGTATCGTGTGGAGGTCAGACAGGCAGTCGCTCCATGTAACATACTGGTATTCACCTGCATCCGGTTAGACTGGAAGCCGAACCCAACATAATTGGGAAAAGCAGCAGACGATGAATCAAAATCAAAGATGGCGACCATAAGGAACATTACCTGGAGGTCTGCACGGAGGCGCAGTTGAACTCGTCGCGCAGCTCGCCGGCCAGCGAGAAGGAGAAGTACTGCGTGGCCTGCAGGTCGGCGTGGCACGGGTAGCAGCCCAGCGGGAACGGCTCGTGCTCGCGTTGCATCGTGTCCAGGCACATCGACGACTCTGCGTTCTTAAACCTGAGGTGGTATAATGTTTTATGAATGTTGGATGTAGGAAAATATCCCACGGGAACGTATTATCGGGACTAATAGCAACCCTTGTCTTAACACAGGTTCTAAACTATCTGTGTGCCAAAGTTCATCCAAACCCGTTCAGTCCATTTTGCGCCAATACGGAACATACATCCAGACAAAAGAAAAAAAAAAAAAAAATTCTTTACTATTTTCTTATATCTATACTAATATTATAAAGAGGTAAAATTTGTAAGTTTGTAAGTTTGTAAGTTTGTATGTAATGGGTAATCTCTGGAACTCATAATCCAATTCTAACAATTTTTTAACTGGCAGAAAGCTACATTATTCCTGAGTGCTATAGGCTATAAATTGTTTCTATAGCATGTATATTAACCGAGCTATCACAACTTTTGTCTAGCAAGTCGGAAAAAAATACCACATAAAACAGAATTATTTGCGTGCGCTGCCTAAACAGTTGCTTAAAATTAAAAACAATGTATGGCTACCTGGTTCGTCTTCATTATTTCTACAAAAAAGTCCGCGATACCATATCTCTAGCTTTTATATTTTATCTTTTATACTTCTTTTATTGCATTAAAAAAATTTTTTTTCGGTATACTTACGTTTGGTTGATTATTTGAGCAACAAAATATTAATTCTTATGACAATAAATTATTTCAGTATCACAAGAACATCATACAGATAAGATTTGCCATTTACAGTATATCAATTGGTCATACAGTTTCGGAGATAATATAAAATTACTAAAACGCAAAATGCCCCTAGCATAACTTTCATTGTGCAGACGTTTTACCTATTTGCCCATAGATGGCGTTCTGCAATTACGTCATTTTTCTGAATCGCGGTGTTAAGACTTTCCGTGGATTGATGACCCTCTCGAATTTTTATGCCCACGTTAGTTGGATTGGAGTTCCATATGAACGACGATTCGATTATGAGCACGGAGATTATGAGGTATCTATTAGATACCTCATATTCGAAAATATCGTAATTTCGTTGTACGTTTGTTTTCATTGTTTTGTATGTTCGTAGTTTCGTACTTCGTTCTATCGTAATAATCGATTAAATCGATACGAGTTAAAGTTATTCGATATTACGATTGTTTTGTTTTGTAAAGGCGGACGGTGTTCGAGTCGCTCTCCCTTTGTTCGTAATTGTTTTCAAGTCTGTGCGTAGTTTGTCGAGAGCATGCCTAAAAGGAAATCTCAACTGTCCCGGCAGACATCACAGACAAGAGCCGCTCGAGTACGCCGTACGGAAGAATCTGCCCCTGAAAATGAGCAGCGCCTCTCGAGAAATAGAGAAAATATTTCGCAAGCACGCGCTAGAGAATCTAGCTCCGAGCGCTCACAGGGCCTCGCTAGCCAAAATGTGAGGACGTTGCGGGCCCGTGCTCGAGAATCTAGCGCTGAACGTGCGCAGCGTCTATCTGAGTTAAGGCAGCATGTCTCTGAGACAAGGGATAGGGAGACTAGCGCTGAGCGCTCGCAGCGGCTCGCTAGGCAAAATGCCATAACATCACAGGCCCGCGCTCGAGAATCCAGCGATGAACGTGCACAGCGTCTATCTGTTTTAAGGCAGCATGTCTCTGAAACAAGGGATAGGGAGACTAGCGCTGAGCGCTCGCAGCGGCTCGCTAGGCAAAATGCCATAACATCGCAGGCCCGCGCTCGAGAATCCAGCGATGAACGTGCACAGCGTCTATCTGTTTTAAGGCAGCATGTCTCTGAAACAAGGGATAGGGAGACTAGCGCTGAGCGCTCGCAGCGGCTCGCTAGGCAAAATGCCATAACATCGCAGGCCCGCGCTCGAGAATCCAGCGATGAACGTGCACAGCGTCTATCTGAGTTTCCAATAAAAACATCATTTGCCCTGACTATTAACAAGTCCCAGTGACAAACATTCTCTTTGGTTGGCTACGAAAAGAATGTTTTTCCCATGGGCAATTATATGTTGGTCTATCAAGAGTGGGATCATCCGAAAAGCAGATTATTCTGTTACCGGAAAATAAAACAACCTCAAACATTGTATATAGAGAAGCTTTAAATTAAATAGATACCTAACTTAAATAAATAAAATAAGTAAAAGGCGACCAAGGGTTAAGTTACCTTGAGCAGAAAAGAGAACTTAGGTAATCTTTGAAGTTACTGATCTGATTCCAAACAATATTTTACTAATAAAATTAAATACAGTAATATCAATCGAGTGTTATCTTATGTTAAAACAAGAAATTTTCCGCGGACGAAGTCGCGGGCAGAAGCTAGTGTATAGATAAATAGAAAAGGTCTTTTTGAAAAATGGACGAACATAAGCAAAGAATACGTACATGTACAAGATGCCCGATAATGATTGGTTAATCTTTAGTATACAGGGTGTTACAGAAAGGGTATATCAATACAAACGGGTTGAAGAGTGTATCTGGTCTAGAATCTCTGTACAAAATTTCAGTTCAAAAGCATTAACTTTGAAAATGCTTAATATTTTTTTATTTCGACATCACGGCGCTGCACTGGCGCGCGGCGGCGTGATGTGCGTGTACTAGGCGCACAGACACACTACAGATAATGGATAATGACCCTCGTAGTGCGGTGACACGTTTTTTATGATTTCAATTTAATAAACTATCGAAATAAAAAAATATTAAGCATTTTCAAAGTTACTGCTTTTGAGCTGAAATTTTGTACAGAGACTCTAGACCAGATACACTCTTCAACCTGTTTGTATTGATATACCCTTTCTGTAACACCCTGTATAAAAACAAATGACCGTTCAAAAATACATTAAAAAATACACTAACGCCTTGACACACAAGTTTAGTTTCCGCTGCACCTTAATATTTTCAAGACCTTTTCTCCAGTCACTCTATAATCAACCCAATTCACAGCACAATAAAGTAGATTATGTTCTCACCTGCCGTACCCGTAGACGTCGCGCACGGGCACGAACTTCTCCTTGTAGATGTTGTCGAGGTACCACTGGAAGCTCTTGCACTTGAGCTTCTCGCGCAGGATCTTGCGGTGCGTGACGTCACCTATCTTCGGGTTGTTCTGGAACGAGGGGTTTACAAACACACATCATTTGTTTGCTCGCATACAAATCGAAATCAAACCCTAAAAAAATTACTATTTTGATTTTCTAAAAATATTATTGAACACTCTAATATAACGAATGTGCCTCTTTTTGTGAACATCAAATAATTCCTATTTTGGGGTCCTAAAAATACTAAATAGCCAAGTAACTGCGACCAACTTGGATGTAGCGGCGGCCGCTGCCACGGCACCGCCCGCTCCGCTCGCTCGGCTCAAACGCGCTTGTTCACAATTCTAAGCAGACCGCTAGGTTACCTTCAGCCTACCATTTCGTCGGGGTTCGCTAGCTTAGTTACTGCAACTGACTTTGAGAAAAGGTCAGAAAGTTAAAAAGAAGCTCATTTATTAAAATAAGCGAACATCATTAGAAAATCAGTAAGTCCGAGGGTCAATTAAATATTTTCCTTTCACAAATAAATACAAATCATTTATCTGCTTGAGTATGGTTGTACATCTACATACATGAGGAGATACATAATATAGCAAGTGTTCTTTAAACCATATCCTACCTTTATAGTTGCGCAAATATCTATTAAAATATTTATTAGACTAAGCATTTATTACACCTATTTAAAAAGAAAAAAAACCAGCCTGCAACTAAAATGTGGCAGTTATTTTAGTTTAATATCAGATTTGATGATTTTTTTTCAACTTAGAGGTATCAAAATAAAAGGCTTGCTTTTACTACACTTTAATTATTGACGTCCAAAATCCGCCATTAGTCGTTAGTTAATTGGGAAAAGGGTCAGCAGATGATAATGTGTAGTTTATGTTATGAATGTTAAACGTTGTTGGCACAACACTTCGCCACTTCCACGGCATCGTCGGTGGCAGCTCAAGAGGTTATTATGGCTGCATATTTTGGGGCATAGAGGCACAGAATACTTAAAGTACTACGTACAGAAAGGCCACTCCCTTCCCCGCACTAACATCAGTTACCGCACCTCACCCCGCACTTCGGCGCATTCGTCGCAGTTCTTTAACAAAGAGCGCTCGCAAACACAAGTACCTCACGCACACATTCATACGTATACAAACGTCATTTTGTAATGTAGTAGTAGTAGGTAATTATTTTGCGAGCGTTGTATGGAGTGTCCGGGGTGTGATAGAGGGGAGGATAAGAGGTGACAAATACTTGGCGCCACAGAAGTTTTGGGCCATCAAAATCTAATTCACTGTCGTGCCATCGAAATAGCGAAGAAAGAAAAAAGTAAAGGGAAAAAAATGCGTTTATTGGCATTACAGCAAAAAAAAGTACGATGAAGAAGTTACGAGTGTTATGTGTACAGTGGGGGAACGAAAAGTTAAGCATGTGAAGATAAAATGAAACTAACCATTTCTGGCTGTAAAAAAAAAAGTGCATTTATGTCACAGTCAAAACTCTCAACCTCTTGTCAAACTGACGCGAATCCCGCGCAGGATGTTTTTAAACATTATAATACAACTATCTAAGATTCTGAATTCAAGTAACATACAAAGAAGAAGTATCCTGGACGCTCACCCTCAAGTCAGGCCGGTGCAGGTAGAACAGCTCGGCGTACTCGTCCATCCACACCTCCGCCATGCGGGCCGTGTTTATACCTGAGGACAAACCGGTTCACTGAAACATTTCATGGAAACAAACAATACACATTCTTGATGTACTCGTATACATCTTTTTAAGGCTGACTGTACAACCTTTAAAATGATCACGGTGGACTCACTACTCCCGCAATCAATTCGGACAACTCACGGACTCGTTGGACAAACGGCGTCATGGTGAGATCGAGCGTGTGAAACTTTCTTACTTTGAACTAAGTAGTTAGCCCTCGTACACACGGGCGATTTTTTCGTGCACTGGAATTTCGACGCTCTTGACAATCCAGCTGTATTTTACGCTGGGTTGCGCTCTGTTGGAATCTCAACAATTTCGGCGGTATTACTAAACAAGGATTATCTTTAGACCCAGGTTTAAGCCATCGAGTCATTTTTGAACTCGAACAATAATCTGAAAAAGGGGTTTGAAGATTTTTGTATGGAGGGTGGCCCTAAGGTCGGCCGCCATTTTGATTTTTTTTCAAAATCGCGGTGCACAACAAAAGTTATATATTTAGATAGAGGACACTTATACAAACAAAAAATGCTATGTAACATAATATCCTAAAGCGTCAGGTTTCGGAGTTATTCACCGAAATATAAGTCGAAAGCAACAAGGATTTTTTTGTTTTTTTTTCCCTCCAGGTAAGCATATTGAACTATTGAGGTAATAGAAACGTTATGAAACCTTTATGGAGAAGAAACAAATGAAGAATAGACATTTTTTAATAAATAATTAAAAACGGCAATTTATAGTTCGTTTTTTAATCCCAGACACTAGACTAATCTGACATTTAAGTCTTTTGTAATTTCCTTTTTTTTTAGATTTGTAGATTAGTCTCTGGGATTAGAATTTAAAACGAACTATAAATTGCCGTGTTTAATTAATTATTTAAAAATTGTCTATTCTTCATTTGTTTCTTCTCCATAAAGGTTTCATAACGTTTCTATTACCTCAATAGTTCAATATGCTTACCTGGAGGGAAAAAAAAACGAAAAAATCCTTGTTGTTTTAGACTTATATTTCGGTGAATAACTCCGAAACCTGACGCTTTAGGATATTATGTTACGTAACATTTTTTGTTTGTATAAGTGTCCTCTATCTAAATATATAACTTTTGTTGTGCACCGCGATTCTGAAAAAAAATCAAAATGGCGGCTGATTTTAGGGCCAAAACCTTCAAACCCCTTTAAAAGTTCTTATTACAAAAACTGACGTTATACCCGAGTCTAAGTTGTCAATTTTGAATTAAGAACTTTACATTTGTCGGAATAAAGTTCAAAATACAGTAACTGACTCGAAGGTTAAAGCTAGGTCTAAAGTTCGAACTCATTTTTTTGGTAATAAACCTCAAATGCGCGCAAAACATTTTCACGTATAAAAATCGCCCGTGTTCACCTGGGCTTAGGATCGTAACGGATAAAATCCTGGAGTTATCATAGTGTACTTACCGTGCGTGTCCGTGTGTGCGGGCATGCCGTACGGATGGAAGCTCCTGAACACGTGCCCGACGCGCGAGCAAGGGATCGTCTCCAGCGTGCCGCCGCCTGCAGATATACAAGTAGATACACACTTATAATACGGCTCTGTAGTATGTCAATCAGAATACAATATATTTCCCGGACTGTATACATCGATTTATCCTTCCGCCGGTCAATCACCGCGCGTCGCCTATTGGTGACGAAACAATAGAAAATCAATTGTGCCTCATTAGCGGAGCTTGACAGATAAGGGAGGGGCGCCCACGAGCAACTTTTTTGTCTTTGTCGCTGTCTCCTCGCCAAGATTTCGACGAAGCAACGCTATTTTTTTGTTAAATTTTCGGTTGAGCGCGCGTGCGGCGACTGGCTAGCCGGTAATTTTGTTGTCGCCGTGCGCACTTGCATTGCAACCAATAGTCGGGCGACAGTTGCGGCCAAACCTGTGGACAAACATGTCTCCAGCTGTCGCGTCGCTACATGCGCGCACTTTCATAGAGAAACAAATTAGTTGCGGAGACAAAAATTGCTCATGGGCGCCCTCCCTAACCCTTACGCGAGACACAATAACTTTTTAATTGTTTCTGTAACTACGGCATTCAACCAGTTAAGCTTAGGTTTCCTAAGAAACCGGTTGTCATACATACCAGCCGCAAATGTCTAGGCTCTAGGCTGTCATGAAAATTGGTCAGCTTTCCCGGGATTTTATAGTGTCTAAGTGCGTGTTTAGTGTTTTTAAGTGTCATGTCGTATTTTTAGTGTGTATGTATCAAAAAGGTTTGTTGGTCCCATGGAGAAAGTTGTTCAGTTTGATGACAATACCACACCGCACCTACATATGGCCACACATTTTATATATGCTGTACATGATATGAACGGTCGTCATTGCCCGACAGCACCAGTTTATTAGGAAACCCATACTTGGCATTGTGAATTGCTGAAAATACGCCGAATTCTGTGCAACATTATCAGTCTAAACTAAAGCACACTGACACTGCCAGATCCTGAAGCTCATCTCGAGGTTCTCGCCGCCCCAGCCGCCCATCTGCTCGTCGTAGGCGCCGAGCTCCCAGAAGTACGAGCGACTGATCGCGAACAGACCGCCCGCCATCGTCGGCGACCTGCGAAGTAGACTCATTTGTCACCTGCGATAGCGCAATGGCGAAGTAACCTGTCCAATTAGTTCCGCGTTCAGTAGATGGTGCCACGTACCTATTTGTTACTTTCATTCACTGGAACCTTTAATGATAAATGATTTTATTTCTATAAGTAGGTTTGTACAGTCAGCATCAAAAGTCGATTAGCACTATCATTTTTACATGTTATTAAATTGACAACAACTTTTTTCAATAAACTGATTTTTAGCTTTTCACATAA
Organism: Amphipoea lucens; assembly: GCA_947508005.1. Classification (NCBI taxonomy): domain Eukaryota; kingdom Metazoa; phylum Arthropoda; class Insecta; order Lepidoptera; family Noctuidae; genus Amphipoea; species Amphipoea lucens. The sequence goes on along the minus strand of OX382382.1, from coordinate 427,754 downwards.
TAGACAAGAGTATATATTCTAAAAAAATTCTTCTGCTGCAATTTTGAACAAATATTTTGCTCAATAACTAAGATTAAAAAAACTGAAGTGTTAATCAACTTTTGATGCTGACCGTACAAACACTTTTACACGTCAAACATATTATTTTGAATACTAGATGAGGTCGGCGTTTCCTATCTGACTACTCTGAGAAGAAAGGCCGAAACAATCTTAGAGGTCACAGTCTCTTTTAAAGTCCAGATATAATCTTGGTCCGATCATGTGAAGACCATGTAGATTGGTGTGGTGACTGGCTTCATGTAACATCATCATCACAAAGTAAAGTCTTCGTCGCGAGATGGCACTAAGTGTCTTATCTTGACACCGATTGGTCGCTTTTCGTTCAAGACGAATTTGCTAAGTGACACATACTCAGCGCTCTCTCCCGGCGAAGCTAGCAGGAAACAACCCTATTTCTGCAAATTGTGGTGAACTATGACATCGCGGCAACACCGAGCTTTACTCTGCTGAGCTTTATTCTGCCTTAAAATCAATACTTGAAGAATTTTAAAAATATTACACTTAAGGCGAATCCAAAAAAAAAAAATGAATACTAACCAAGTAGGCGCTATATCGGAGCCTCGCCTCAACTTCTCTCGTGCAGGCACATCAGTCCACGTGAAATGTCCCATGAAAGAGAACCCCCCAACCTGCGCGAGAGCATACATTAGTATCACAAGAAGTATTGGACGAAAAAGGTTGGTCGCGATTAGTGGTTGTGACACTAGCGCCTCTAGCGGTGAAAAGGCGTAACTAGGATGATAGAGCGGCCGTGACGCACGTCGAGCTTTAGAAAGAGACTGTCACACAGGTATGAGTGACAGAGACAATGATCTACAAACCCGATGTACCATATTAAAGGCCACGCACAGTCTAGTAATTCTATTTTTTTTTTCAACAAGCCCCAATATTGTAGCAATACTAAAAGTTACAGCAGCAGATTCCCGAAAAGCATTTGAAGCAGACTTTAGGAACCCACGTTGAATATTGAATCTGAATGAAATAGAAAGTACCACATGCTTAGATTATTTGTGATAATATATTTATGGATAATAGAAAGAAAAAACCAGAAGGTAGTTCGCAAATAGAGTGTAACCATCCTAGTTACGCCTTTATTGCAAGAAGTATATTTTGTAATTGTACTTTTCTTTCAATTGGACCTATAATTTTGTTTTTAAATATTGCAAACTTGTTATTAATTACTTAACACAAAATTGACTTAACTTAGCACTTCTTACGCCGTCATAATTTACTTCTATCAAAAAGGTTTTATAGCCAGGATAGCCCGCGACATTCAACATTTCTTACGTTTTTTGCAATTTGCAAGTCAGTGTCAGGCATGGACTTATACCTACATATAATGAGTCCATGATTCAACAACTTTATAAATTAAATGATTATTTCATGAAATATCAATCAATAGGATTATTATATGAACTTGGAAAGCTGTATTGATGATTTGTATGATTATAATTCTATAAATTAATATTTGTTACGACCGCGAATCATATTTATATCAACATGCGACCTGGGGGGCTAAAAACGCCACTTTAAGCAATTCCTCTAAATGAAATTCATTTCCCGAATTCCCAGCAGATCATTAGCAATTCCTCTAATTTTCGTAAAATGGTGACACATAATAGCAGAATCGCCTACAATTCAATTCATATTAGAATCATATTTGGTGTAAATATTACCGCATGAAAAAAATAAAAACCGTAATTTTATCGGTAAATTTTTCTTTACAGTTTTTATAAATTAAATTGGTTTTTAATTTTTTATTTCTACAGTTTAAATGTTATTAAATTATAATATGCCTTATAACTGCTAAACATACCGCAGATAAGCCCTGAAAAGGGAAATTAGAAACAATAAAAACTTTTTAGGCTGGCAACGCGTACAAAGAAGTTTTCAGGCCGCATTCCGAATTAGCTATAATCGCTCACAGCACTCACATCATGTCACATGAGTTCCGATTTAGATATTACGATTATTTATCCATTTATTTCAGGCATCAAGGCCCATATAAACACATACAATACAATATTAATATAACTTATAAATACATACAACATTATAATTACACTAAAAACTAACGTATACGCAGTGTCTGCGTCGTGTTTCGCTGACTGGCGTCATGTAGCCGGCCACGAAACCGGCGGTACACAACACCCTTCGGCCAGAACTCTTACGTTAAATTAATTAATTAATTATGATGGCTGAGAGCTGTCAACAATTCGGAACGCTCGTGAACGCGCTCACAGTGCTTACTCAATGTCAATACGATATTATTTACAGTATTTCTTTGTATAAACACCATATTTCTTCTTCAGTTCTTCTTTGGTTAGGTGGCGACTGTCAGCCAGAAGCACAATTTCGAAAATGCCACATTTGTTTTATATAAAGACTAGCTGCTGCAACACAAAACACACTGACACATCCTCACATTTCTCACACACTCAGTCATTTTTGACAGCGCTCACGGTGATATTATTATAAGGCATGGCCGGCATTATCGCAAGATGGCGCATGTCATGACGTCATCTATGAAGATTCACTGGACATCGTTTTCGCGCTCACACTAATTCGGTACGGAGCACGCTCAAATCGATTACATCCCAACTCGGAACGCACCCTAAAGTTTCTCCCTTGAGTTATGTCAACTATCTATTGTCATTATTGTCAACATTAGTCAACATCAAACTGAATCTGCTTCTGCTGATTGCTGCAGCCACAGAGTACTTTTTGATAGACTGGCTGCAGCCCCATATTCCAGGCTCTAGCCAGACTCGTGCGTCAGCCCCTACCACTGCCGAATTCGATGCTACAACAGTGCCTCTGCCTCGTCGAACTCGGCAAGCGACATACCCCAGTGAGTGGATTTTTCTAATCCTACAGCTATTCATATTGGGGTTAAGACATAATGACTATTGAAAACTATTAAGTAAGGTATTTTCATTACGTTTTTCAGGTCACCCTCTGGCTGCACTAGATGAGGCTCGGAGAGTTTTACCTCAGGTGGAGATGAAACAGCTGATATGGCAAATGAATAGTGCAGAACCTTCAGAGGCTTGCTGATGCAGTCGAAAGACTATTTATTGGTGTCCTATAGAGGTAAAGTATGAGTTTTTTGTACATGCAATAAAAAAAATAAGTATAACATTCATATAATATAATTATAAAGAAATACAAAAGAAAAAATACTATATTTTAACATTTAAATACCACAAAAACTTTAACTTTGCATCCGGTTAGATGGAAGCCGACCCCGACATAGTACATAGTTGGGAAAAGGCTAGACAGACGATGATGATGATTTGACTTACTAAAACCCACAAATTTTTCTTTTCAGCCTGGTGGAGTTGTTCCAAGTGGGTCTTAAGTGGATGGTGATTCCATAAAAAGGAGACATGGTTTGCCCCTCCGCAGCTAGCATCGACACAAATAAGAGTCGCAAACCTAAATGAATGAAAAAAAGGCTAATTCATTATTATGTTTTGTATTCGTTTTTTAATATTAGAAGATGAGATTGTTAATATAGTAAATACAATATTTTTCATATCACTATTGTTTTATTTTAGTGAAAGGTATAAGGTATCCTCTTCTACGGTCCTCTTATATACAGTGGACCCCCGGTAATCCGGCCCCTGTCTAATCCGGCACCACCTGTAATCCGACATGGTCCATTATTTATTATGTAGGTATTGACATTTTTTTGTAAGTTCTATAGCATTCATGACATTAATTTTATAATAAACCGTAAGCTCTCTATTGTGTTGTTTAATTTACTAAATTTGACATACATAATGAAGTATGATTTGTACTTCAGAGTAAATATATACATATAACATATGGGATCTTATTATTGGGTCTGTAATTTGTCGGATTACAAGGTACTCTTTTGTAAACATTTCCGTACTATAGGGGGTCTTAGGCAGTACCTACTCTATAATCCGACAAATTCGATAGTCCGACACTGCCCTGCAAAATGTTTGTCGGATTACCGGGGGTCCACTGTATACTACTTAATAAAATTGAAATAAAGTATGACAACATAATAATATCACACCTATATATCCCTGAAGGGTTAGGCAGAGGTGTACAATACACCTAAAATGTGAATAGAAGATTGTAGAAAGTTGTCCTTTAGAGCCAAAGCACACACGCTACTTTTTGCATCGCCGTGCGGTGTGGAATGCTTGGTCGCTGCATTTAGCTTCTAAAAAGCAGCTGAATCGCCGATCGCCGATGCAAAAAGTAGCGTGTGTGCTTTGGCCCTTAAGCATAAATATGATCAATGTTTTTATTTCATCGAGGGGGTGGTACAGAGTACCTAAACGTCTACAATAATAAATGATAGTCTATCTAGAACTATTTAATTAAAACCAGGTACAATCCTTTTACTTGCCTTGGAGCTAGTAATTATGCCACCTCGGCGGGAACTTAAGTACGGCTCCAGCTCATGGATGAGGTCGCGACACACACTTTTATTTAGTAGCCTGTATAAGCCAACAAATTCGAGATCCGGCATTTCGAATGCTATGTCTATTTTCCGAAGAGCTGCATTTCGTAGGCGATATAAAAGGGTCTCCGAAAGCCGCGCGTGCTCCAGAAAAATTTCATATAGGGCTAAATCTGCCATTATAACAATATTTCTTCACAAAACATCCAATATGATTTGTGAAATGTTGCATTTGACTCACTTCTTATGATTCTGCTATTTGACACTAAAGCAATTCGTATTTTGTGGACCATTTTACGAATCTTCATTCAAAACTGTCAAACAGATGAATTGCGTGATATGAATTGTGCGCAAATAATATTATGAATTGTCGGTTTGTGACCATTTTACGACTTTTAATATGATTCATAATGTTATCCTTTTATGATTCTGCCAAAGTGACCTTTTTAGGCCCCCTGATACTGACCTGCATATTGCAAAAAGCGTACGGAAATTTGAATATCGCGGGCTACCCTGACACTTGCGGTAAGGGCATTAAAATAGGCACATACATTGGCCACCGCTCACCGGCCACCGGCCACCCTCTCTACAACCTTGCTGGGTGGCATGCATTGTCAGTACGGCCTGAGCTGTTCTTGGCTTCTGCCGATACGACGACGTAAGAAGAATTACTAAGTTTAGTCAATGAAGTAATTATAAGTAAGTACAGTCGGGGAACGAAAAGGTTAAATAAGTTCAAATCAATTTTTACTAACACTCAAGACTTATTTTTTCGATTTTGTGCTGCCAACATTATGCACGAAAAACCTTTTTAATTCCTCGAATGTTCATGTCTAAATAAGTGATGAAGCGTGAGTCAACAACGGTTAGTGATTACAAACGTTAGTATTTACACACAACACCATCACCCGACTCTGTCTACATTCCCAACTCAAGCGTGTCACAGTTATTTGCTTACATACTGATGTTTTTCAAGTTTCAGGATTTTCAGTAGATGATGATAGAAGAAAAAGTTTTACATATTAATTAATAAAATTAATTCCCGATATGTATAAATGAACGAACAGTAATGATGGGTACTAGAAACAAAAATGCAGTAAGTATTTGGATATTTTTTAAATGAACTCATAAAGGAATCTTGTTTTTTTTTTTAAATTATGGCAAAAGTTTGACTAAGGAACACACCTTATAAAGAACACGCCAAGCGTGATGGCTGATGGCACAACACCCGTGGTAGCCGATATCCATATTGGACTGGAGCTGTACGAATATTTGGTAAAAAGTTCATACCATCACCGAGAGTTATTGGGCATCTATAGTTTGTTGGTTAAATGCGATGCCGAGAGAAAACTGTCTAATATATCTGGTAAACTATAACAAGTATGTACGACTGCCGCCGACTTTCAACGACAGTCGACAACTGCCGACCACTCTTAAAAATGCCGATGACTGCCGACTACTGTCAACCATGATGATGCCACACTTGTGCTGTCTACATTCAACCAACAAACAAACAGGATGTGCCATTTGTTACAGCTTGAATGTTTTATATTTCCGCATCCAAATTATTTATCTTTATTATTTAATTGATATTTGATCAAGCATTTGTGTTATTCGTTACACTGCATTCATCAATATTAGTTGTATTAGGATTCTTCTGTCTCCGCAAGCATATTATTCTTATTATCTTCAGTCAGTTCCTGATCCATCAAGCATTTTGGTTTTAGTATCATTTTCAGCACAAACATCCATTATTTGAATCTGGGCCAGTATTTATGTAGTTTTAATGCTATCATGATTTCAGTGCGGTACAGCGGTAGTGAGGTAAAGGACGTAGGTTGATGAGTGAGACGGAGTTACTCCGTCTCTCTCATCAACTACCTGCCTTTTCCCAACTATGGTGTTCGACTTCCAGTCTAACCGAATGCAGCTGAATACCAGTATGTTACATGGAGCGACTGTCTATTTGACCTTCACAACCCAGTTACTGGGTCACTTAGTAAGACTAATTGTCTGACATTCGGGCTTCTTCCGTCTCTCTTTCGCAGTGGAATCATGACGTCTTTAAAACGCCATAACACGGCACCTGAAAAGTATCGGGCGCTTCAAACTCGAAGGTGCTCTGGTGGATGACGTCGATGATCGGAGTGATCACGGCGTCCCTCTTGTGCTTGACGCGCTCGAGCAGCGGCCGCATCCAGTCCGTGCCGCCCTCGCAGTGAGCGTCGAGGAAGATGAGCACGTCCCCGCGGGCAATGCGCGCGCCTTTTAGACGAGCGAGCATCAGACCCTGCCTGTAAGATGGTGTTGATGGCTGGTGAAGCAGGCGGCCTACTTGGTAAATCACCGCTGCATATGGACATCTACAATATCAGAGGGTTCGCAAACGCTTTGGCGTTGTAGAGACTTGGAGTCTCATGTGCCTGTAATGACACCGGCATACATATATGTATGCCCTTAACACAGCTGCGCCTGTCGGTGTACATATGTATTGTGGTAGTACTTCCTCCACAAAGAGCTCTACTCCACGGGCAGTTGGACAATAAAGTATCCAACGTAGATTCAAATAAGTACCCCATTAACGTCTACGTCGTAAAATAGTATTGTCGTGAAAAATATTGCTAATAAAAGAAGTGGTTCTTCTCACTGTAGCAGACTACACTGCTACGAGGATCTTTCGGCGCTCGAGCGACTGACAGAGGAGCGCTGTTGGTAAACATTTGTGCGATTGTTTTGAAAATAGCGGCGATAGTTCTAATTTTGGTCACGCGCCAAAAGATCTTTGTACAGCTATAATAATGTTACTTTAATTCGTCCATTGAGTTATAAAACTGCTAACAGTAACAGATTACTATAAGTCTATGATGGATAATAATTTAACGCGAAAATAAAACACGTGCGCGCATATAGTGCCAAACAGGCAAGCGATATTAGCCTTTATAGTAATCAAGTTATCATATACTTCGTATTCGTTTAATTAATGCAATAATAATTGCAATTTCATAAGATTTAGCCAACCTTATTCAAAATATCGAAAACGTTTCTGCATTTCATTGGGAATGTACACATCTTATAAACCCATATAAAGAAACACTCAGAGGTGTATATAAAATCTTAATTTACATAATCGTGTACGCAACAAACCACGCAACCAAAGTATATTTACAAGTACACACCAAACAGAAACAATTAATGGAATACTTGTACACGTAATTGAAAACAAAATCAACATCGGCGTCAAGGCTGATCATAATTAAAAAAATAATAGAAATAATTCCATCGATGCAACCTTGGATTATGAAGAGAAAATGTAAGTAGAAAAAGTTCTAGGAATCTTACGGAGAATTTTCCTTCATTGAGCTGATGATATATTATTATATCATGACCGAAAAAACGATGAATGGTGGATACTATTGCATTTTAAAAAAAAAAAACAATATTTTAAATCAATCGAAGAGAACCATGAAAAGTTGGATGTCGTAGAAACCTTAAACGAGGAGGGAAATGTAAAAGGATTGAATGATACCCATAATTTTGATTTCTGAAAGAATAAAGGCGTGTGCTTCAGAAATGTAATTTGTGCGCCGCAAAAACTCGTGAATTTTTCGCCTTGTATTGCGCAAACCGAAAAAGGCAACAGCCGGTCTATTTTGTAAAAATCTTACCGTGAAAACTTAGAAGAAGTGAGCGATACTAAGGATTGACGCTATTGATACTCAAGCTCACTTCACCTAAGTTTTCATGGTGTGATTTTTACAGAATAGGCACATAGACAAGAGCATTGGAAGCATCTAAGCAAGCCTCATTTACTTACGAGAGCATCAGAACCACCAAGCGAGATTGTGATGCAAAGAAGCAAAAACATCTTGAGACCTAAATCCCCATATATAACACTAAATCTAAACAGAATAATAAGGTCATGGCGAGATCTATAAACGGTACCTACTTATCGAGCTTTGACTTAGACATGTTCCCGGCTCTATCTTGCACTTGTAGTTTCACATTTGAGCGAGTGACAGGAATAACGCTTAGCGCAAGTACGTGCTAAGTAACGTTTATAGATCTCCCGTCAATCTAGACGCGAGCCAACGAAATTATTGTCGAACAAAACAGCCAAAGTCAATATCAACAATCACTACCAGGATATTATGAACTGTGGAAGAAGTTGAAGTGTTTTAGCTGGAATGTTCTTATATTGTTTTCTGAAAACATCTCTTTTAAAACCAAACATTCAAGACATGTCGGCGTGGTTGATTACAGTCTAATCCCTGTCACCGAGTGGACGCCTGAGTCCCAGCAACATGAAAGGCTGATTATGCTAACATTATTTTTAATTGCCCAAGTTTACAATAATATAGAACGATAACGTTTTTCCTTCTAGATGTATTTTTGAATGGTTCCCTTTTGTTCGTGCAACCATTGCCCATTTTCACAAACACTGATCGACACCTAAATGAATTTTAACTTTCGACGCTGAGCCGAAAATCGTTCAATCATATTTACACTGGATAAATATGTGCTTTTTTTAATGGAACTTAATACTCAATAATTTCTTGCATCCCACAATGCTATGCTATATATGCTTAGATGGTAGGTAGACATTTGTTGTAACAATCGTGGACCCTGTCGGGCACAGCCAAAGAAAAATTTGAAGGAAGAGGACTTATTTATCATGCAATCTAACTTATTCTAAGTACAATTTAGGGTAACGTTTTATTAATTATTAATTTAATCTAAAATTTTATTATTAATTTATATTATTATGTCTGTTCTATGGATTTGTCAATGAAATATTCATTTATGCTATAATAACATTTATTTAAAAACACACGAAAGCATCAAATATACCATAACAAACCAGATTTTCGATTGGGTGGCAGTCGACAGTTCCGCAAAGAAATCCTACCAGATAGTTGAATAAAATAAGAAATAGAACCAGGATGAGACTCTCACAGAGCAGGGAAGCGTGGCACAAAGGGAGGATGCCTATACTCAGCAGTGGATGGAACAAGGCTGCCGATGATGATGGTGATGAAGACGCAAATTAATTCCAAAAAGCTTGAGCAAATTTCAAAAAGCTTGAAAAGATTTACGCTGTGGAAAATGTATTGTATTTGAAATAAGATGATTGTAACAAAATCCGCTCCCAAAGTGACATTTCAGAAAGAACGAAGATGTCATGTCCCCCTCTTACAAAATAAAAACCAGAAACGTAACTCAAAGAAAGGTGGTTGGATAATGTTGGCGCGAACGGCAAAGTGAAGATAACAGTGCCAACACGCGTGCAAATATAAAGAGCGCGCGACGCGACTACGGGTATGATGTGGCAAACATTGGACTACCGGGTGTGTGGCAAGTATTTGGCTAGTGGATGTTGGTGACATATGTTTTGGATAGTACAGACGCCAGTACATCAAGCTACTACAATCTGTCAATTTTTTTAAAATAGATTTTAAACTTTATCGCTAAAGCATAAGGTTCAAAGTTGACTGGGAAAATATGACAGTTTCAGGTAGATTGGTGTGCTGCCGTCTGTACAAGGCCAGATAATTCATAAAACAGCGAACGGAATAAATCAACAATAAATATGAATGTGTTTTGAAAAATCAATCACCAGTACTCGTATAATTTATGAACGGAACCACAGTTGATGTGAGTTAATCATCCTAGTAAGAAAAATAAAAAAGTGACACTCCGGGAGTGCCGACAGAAGTGAAAACTTGAACAATAAAATTAACTGTATATTTTTTGAATCTTCACATAAACAAAACACAAACAGAATACTTTGCCATCACTCACTGACATAATATCGGAAATACATTAACACCGAGTACATCCCGAGGACAGCCGAACACAGTGGCGTGCATTGCATATAGGCATATAAGCAGTGTCTACCTCGATATATTAACATAAGCCTGTCAATTACATTTTAGTGGGTGTGCCCCACAAGAAACTCACTAAATTATTTTCATTTTGAACTTAGTTCCTGCCGGGGGTCCCCCGACCACACGATTTTTTTTCTGATTAGTGACCGTGACTGCCTAGACTAGACCCGGCCTAGTGGCTACCTATTCTGAAAACCAATGCACGCCACTGGCCGAACACATCCGAAGCAGTGTCGGTTACGGTATCAGTGGCGCGAATTCAATGGTTTTTCCTATCTCAAAAAATGCCCAACGCGCCTAAAGAAGTTTTCACTTCAAAAACATTACATTCTTATCAATTTTCAATCAAAAGTTGTAAAACTTCGGGGTATACGATGGACGAAAGCGATATGAGTCGATATTTTAATTTATTTATCGCATCTTTACCTTTGAAGTCAACAATTACGTTCACTTACAATGAACTGTACTGTGGTTGCTATGAGGCATAAGTAGTTAATTGATTTTAAGCAGTTTTATGCATAAACCTACCGTACGTCCTAACTAGCGTCACACCAAAAATTTTCAGCTGTCACTCGAAATATATTAAATTTTCCCGACCATGAATAATGACGTAAAAGTTCCTGAACAAACCAATATTTGCCACAACGCCCTTAAAATTAACCTGAAAAATCCTGGTGTCGAGCACGCTGTAGAAGAAATTTTTGGCTTCGATGACGTCTATGATGGGGACGACGACGGCGTGGGGGTAGTCCTTGATGGTCTGTAGGAGGGGGCGCATCCAGTCGGGCTGGACCTCACAGTGCGAGTCCAAGAACATGACCACGTCGCCCACGGCGTACCGCGCGCCCGCCAGCCGCGCTCGCGTGAGCCCCACGCTGCAGTAACGATACAAGTCAATGGCATAGGTGTCGCGCCAACCGAGTTACAGGAGACATCTGCGTCGGAATTTTAATTATTCCGACAAAATTATACATTATTACCGAATAGGTCTGATAACATGTTTAGGTTATATCGGGCGAATACATGACACCAGTCAGCGAAACACGACGCAGTTAGTTAGTTTTTAGTGTAATTATAATGTTGTATTTATAGTATTTTTAAGTTATAAAATGGTTCTAATAATATTGTATTGTATGTGTTTTATATGGGCCTTGATGCCTGCAATAAATAGATAAATAAATAAATAATACGTGGGACAGTCAGAAAGTTTAGCGAAAATAAAAAAAATGTTCTATAAATATAATTTTTCAACACACTTGCTCGTAATTTAGGTCCATAATGCAGTGTATTAAAAACGCGTGCTTTTTATTTTACGTTACGGCATTAGTGCTATAACGCCACAGATAACTATTTAATTTACTAGTCGGAGGTCGGAGATGTGCGTTTTTTTAAATCTTATCAAAGAGACTTCATGCTAAAAGGAATCCGCGAGCCATATTTCACTTTTTTTTTTAAATAGTCTGAATTGTCCTTGGTCCCAAAATGAACTAAAATTTATTTACCATCAGAATGCGCAGTTGTAGCCGCGAAAATCAATTTTTCTTACGTTTTTTGCAATTTCCAGGTCAGTGTTAGGTTGTATCTTGATCAAAATATGATTAGCGACCATAACAGGTACGTATTTACAGAATTATAATCATTAGAATCATTAATACATCTTTCTAAGTTAGGTTTGTTCCATAAGAACAAATCTCTTATGGAAAAGTTCTTAGGGAACAAAATATTAGCTAGCGCGGCGCGCGGAAAAACAAAACCAGCGCGCCATTTTCCATACAACTTATTATTTAACAATACAAGTCTTTTTTTCCTCGCAAGTGTGTTGAAAAACGTCGTATGAAACGCGTGTGCATTGATCATTATACTCTCGGCTTCCTTATCGCGCTCGCCTCACCGCCTCGGGTATTATGATTAACATAGCACACATGTATCATAATGTACTATTAGCACCGCGCGTCGCCTGTTGGCGACGAAACAATAGAAAATCAATTGTGTCTCATTAGCGGAGCTTGACAGATTAAATATTTTCAAAGTACTCTCCACTAGCCTCTATACAAAGTTCATACGTCTGAACCAGTTTTCTAAACACTTTTTCCAGTCCGCCGCAGACACCTTGTTTACAGCCTGCTCGAACGCTGACAGCGCATCTTCCAGCGACGAAAATTGTATCCTTTTGAGCTGAATTTTTATTTTCGGGAAGTCACACGGTGCTAGGTCAGCGCTGTAAGGAGGGTGACCCAGGAGTTTGACCGGCGTGCTGTCCAGGAAGTGCCTCGTTTTGAGCGCGGTGGTCGAAGGCGCGTTGTCGTGGTGAAGCAGTAGTCCGCGGAGCCCTGTGTTTGGTCGCTTGTTGCTCACAACAGAGAAAACTTCTGCCAAGCATTTGGTAGTATACCATACAGCGTCGATGCTTCTTTCGTTCCGTAAAGGAATTGACACCAAGTAGCCAGTCAAATTGAAAAAGCTCGCGATCAAAATCTTTCCCCCGCTTCTAGATCGCTTCAATTTGGTAGGCATTGATTCGTTTTGGAACACCCAAACCGTCGACTGGCGCTTCGTTTCTGGATTGTATTGATAAATCCAAGACTCATCACCTGTAATGATGTCGTAAACACGCCGAGACGAGGCTGCTTCAAATTTACTTATCATATCACGGCACCATTCCAACCGGGCCTGCTTCTGAGCATCGGTGAGGTTGTGCGGCACCCAGCGTGAAACTATCCTCCTTACGCGAAGATGCACGTGTAGAATTTCGTTAAGGCTTCCCGATCCAACCTGCAGTATGTGCTGAATCTCTTGATACGTAACTCGCCTATTGTCTTGGATTAAATTTTTCACTGCTAGCACGCATTCTTCCGTAACAGCCGTCAAAGGGCAACCACTTCTTTCTTCATCCCCCAAAGATAGTCGACCGCGCTTGAATTCGTTATACCAACGATACACGGTTGCCTTAGAAGGCTTCATCCGTGAATGCCATTTGAAGTCTATCGTACGATTCGTCCGGATTCAGGCGACACTTGAAATCGTAAAAAATCATATCGCGAAAATGTTCCCGGCGCAGATCCATTTTTTAATGAGACATGATAATATTTTAAATTAGCTCGCAAAAAAAGTAGGGGGAAATTTTTAAATTGGAACGTACCTATTTTTACTTACAAATAATCATATTTTCAAAATAATTATCTATTTAACTGGCCAGTCTCTTATACATAAAAACTTTGTTTCGCAATACTTTCTGAGTGGCCTGGTATATAGGTGGGTAAGTAGTTAAATCTTTATTTTAGTTATTTGGGATACCAAATTATTGATATTTTAAGTAAGTAATGGCTATTAAAGCTAGTATCAAAGTCTTTGCGTAATAAGTAGGTACCTGTATTAAAAATCTTGTGTTTCGTGACATATCCGGAGAAGAACTAACAGGAAGAACAATAATATTGTTATATCACAAAGAAACATCGATTACTTTTAACAACACGATACCAAATACTATTTAGAATTTCAAGCGAAATAAGCACATTACAAATATCTCTGCATTAGTATTTCAACTTAATCACAATAGGCATAAAGTCTATAAGTACACCTATTTCTACCTCATCGCTTTCCAAGCTCGCAGCGAAAAAGAAGTTATCTTGGGAGATAACATCAATGGCTGGGACGACTACAGCATCTCTTTTGTCCTGAACTCGTTGGAGGAGTGGCCTGAGCCAATCAGCGACAGCCTCCGTGTGTGAGTCGAGGAAGACCAGGACATCGCCGGTGGCGACCGCGGCGCCTCTCAACCGAGCTCGGATTAGCCCTGTTCTGATAGAACAACTCAGTGATAGTCTTGGAGATATATTTATTATATTATTAGCCTGTGATGTTCCACTGCAGGGCAAAGGCCTCCCTTCTCTCTTTCCACTTCTCTCTGTTCAAAGCTGCTAAGGACCAGTTCTTGTTGAAGGAGTCCAGCTAATTCCGCCATCTCCGTCTGGGCCTGCCACGATATCGCTTGCCATTACGAGGGACCCATTGGGTCGTAAGTTTGGCCCATTGTTCGTCTGACATGCGGCAGATGTGTCCAGGCCCGTTCCATTTTAGCGTGGCAGCTTTCCAAGTGACATCAGTATATTTGTGATGGAACGGATGTTCGTATTCCTAACCCGGTCTGCTAGTTTGATACCCAGAATACTCCGTTCCATAGCCCTCTGGCAAACCTCGAACGTAGACCTCTACTGATTTGTCAAAGACCATGTTTCACTACCATATGTGAGAGGATGGAAAGTATGCACACGTCAATGAGTCTTCTCTTGAGGGACAAAGGAAGGTCGCCCTTCATTAGGTCTTTCATGGCCCAATAGCTCTTCCTGGATTTTTCGGTGCGTCTTGCAATTTCTTTGTTTTGTCTTGCCTGAAAAGAGACTATTTGACCAAGACAGAGATACTCATCAACGTACCCAACCTCCCCACTCGCCACAGTGATCCTGCGATGCGCCCTGTTCGTCATCAACTTGGTCTTAGAATATTTACAGGGTGAAATTAAATTCATGGGCATCCTTTTAAGTGGTCATTGTACTCATCATTATGAACAACTTTTACTATAGGAGTGGACTAAACCTAAAATCGCGAAAAAAAATCAGCTGTTCCTTGCATTTATGTTCACATAACTCGTCAAAATATAGGGAAGAGGTGATCTTTTTTCACGATTTCAGGTTTGGTCCCATAGTAAAAGTTGTTCATAATGATGTTTACAATGACCCTTTAAAAAGATGCCCATGAATTCAATATCACCCTATATACTAAACATTTTTGTTTCGATGACCCATGTCTTCATAACCAGACAAGGCTGAAATGCCTCATGTCACTCATATGCCTACAGCTAACCGGCACCCATACCCTTGAAACTGTAACTCGCAGCAACACTGCTGGACGGCAGAAATAAGTATGGTGGTAGTATAGTACCCCCCCAAAAAAGCATTTATTTTCCATTTTTATGTAAGTACTAGCTTTTGCCCGCGGCTTCGCCCGCTGCGAGGTCGGAAATTATCCCACGGGAACGTACTATCGGGATAAAAAGTATCCTATGTCCCATAACAATATGCAAAATAATTTTAATAAAACTGGATAATCTTATGTTATAACATTTTTGGTTTTGCCATCCTTTGCTAGAAAATTAAGATTTTGTGGGCTGGATACTCGTGAGCTGGATACTCGTGAGCACGCCACATATAATTTTCTAAAATAATAGGATCAGCGGAGAAAACAAATAACTTTTGAGAACGTGAAGGCAATTGACACTCGTCAACTGCGATCAACGGCAGTTAGATTAAATACTCGATAGAGTAGAGATTTAGAAAACACTCGACCGTGAAGCGAGACCTCCTGACCTCGTACTAAAAAAATTCGATCGAACCAGAACAGAACTTCGACCAGTTCGATCGATTTTTTGTTATTTAAGACTACTATAGTATACTGCTAACACGACTCGACTACGTTGCATGAATGAGGGTCACTATCCTGCGGAAAGTCTTAACATCGCGATTCAATAAATAAAAATAAAATAATCTTTATTTCGGATAAGCAGCATCCATATGGGTTAGTAAAAAACAAAAAGATAACTTATATGATTCAGAAATCGCGTCATTTGCACACCGCCATCTATTGAGCACACTGGTAAACCCCAAACTCTCCGTTCCAAGCCGTTTCAAGTAGTAATAATTTTTGAACGAGTGGACCGATTTTAATGAAAATACAGACTAATATCACCTCCAGATACGGACTATGACTATATTTCCAATCCCTTAAATCTCTTAAAAATAGTTACACAATAATGTCAAGATTACATGTGAATTTTAAAATCATCCCCTATTCTACCCTCTTGATAATTTTAGAAAAAGGATGAAATACGCAATTCAGTATTTGTTACCAAAAGCATAAATTTGAATTTTCATATCCCTAACTTAAGAAATAACAGGTTTCCCATACTTAAAAACTTTCACCCCCTATTTCCCACCGCTTTAAGGATATTTTTGAGCCAAAAAGTAGCCTATGTATGTCTTTCCCCGGGATGCAATCTATCTCTCTGCCAAATTTTAACGAAATCTGTTCAGTGGTTTAGGCGTGAAAAGGTAACATACAGACAGACAGTTACTTTCGAATAATATCATATAGTATATTATAATAGTATATGCAGTATGTAGTAGGTATATAATATGGATGTATTACGCAACCGCTGAAGGACGCTAATATTCGCCAAAAACCTTTTAAATTTAAGTGTTCCGATTTTACAACAGCATTTGACTTTTTTAATCATGACTGCATTCTAGACCCATCCATACTAATATTATAAATACGAAAGTATGTCTGTCTGTCTGTTACCTCTTCACGTTTAAACCGCTGAACCGATTTAGATGTGGTATAGAGATAGTTTGAGTCCCGGGAAAGGACAGAGGATAGTTTTCATCCCGATATTCCCACGGTAAACTTATGCGGGTGAAACCGCGGGGCGCTGCTAGTAGATTTATAAAGCCAAAAATCTTTTTTTAATTGGATGTTTTTAACAGCAAATAGCTGTAGTTGGATTAACATTGTATGCATAAGAAACAAATTGAAAATAAATGGCAAAAGTAATTCGATAATTTTACGTAGGGTCCCACAGGGTTTTAGTCTGGGACCGATACTGACATGTAATCCGTCATATAAGGAGTGACAAAGGAAAATTATTGACACTGTCAGTCACAGAGAAACACATAACGATAACCTTTTACAAAGGGATAGCAGAGACACTAGTCCAGTTGGAATGTGCTTGTGCCATTGGAGTGATCACCGTATTAGATTTTCAACTTTAACACGCGGCATAAGGTACAACTAAGTCTACCTCATTGCTGGCAGAAGCTTGTGCGAATACGAAGGTTTGTTCGTTGATTGGGTCAATGTTTGGGACGACCATCGCATTATTTTTTTCCCTTAATCTATGGAGCAGTGGTCTCCGCACACGCTACTGCACATGCTAAGTACAGTAGACGTTTCATAAGATTATGAACCTCATTCGTATTCGTATGAAATGCTAACTGTACTTAGCTAGAGCAACACACTTACTGCACTTGGCTAGAGTAAAGTCTAAGTAAAGCCCTATAAATCTAAGACTTATAATCGCCTAATAATTAGTACAAAAAATGTATTGTTAGTGTCACAAAATTGGTTCCTTACTGCAATAGTTTTATACAACAAAGTCAACAAATAACAAAACTTTGACTTAACACAGATCGATATTTCAACCTACGGAATGCATAGCCGTAACTTGCAGCTACCTCATCATTCTCACTAGTATCTTCAAGCATTAGGTTAGTATTCTGAATAGTCTCAATGTCAGGTACGACGACGGCGTCTGCCTTCTCCTTCAAGCGCTGGAGGAGCGGTCGCAACCAGTCGGGGAGGGCCTCGCAGTGCGAGTCCAGGACGACTATGACGTCACTGGTAGCCACCTTGATGCCTTCCTGCCGAGCTCGGATCAACCCCGTCCTGGGTGGACGAGTTTATTGACATTAAGTCTGTCTATTTGTACTATACCAGAGACAGCGAATGTATGGCAAATTCTGGACAAGACATTATGATACGTTATTTATTTATTTACTGGCCTATCTTCAATTGTTACACTGTTTATCCTAATAATACAAGCATAGCATAGCAACATGATGCGATAGACACAGCATGCAACAAATAACTAAATTATAACATTAAGAATGTGCAACAAAATTTAATTTCGTTTAATGATACAGTGCAAGGTTTTCTTTAGATATAGACCTTTATTTCGCACTATAGTCAAAATAGTAACATTTAGTAATCATTCGTACGACGCTTACAATGTACACACGGCTACACAAACACATCAAGCTATACATAACCAGTATAAGCTGACTTCTGATTGTACGAAAACCTATACAATGCAAGGTCAGCTAAAACAGGAAAGTACCTATAGCTTGATGTGTAGCCGTGCGTACAGCCGACTGGTCTAAACTTTAAGCACAGCACGTGACATACTGTCCCTAATGTTGAACCTCTGAACGAAGTCTAACAGAAGAGTTCCAAATGAAAATCGAGATTCACAATTTGAGGTAGAGAAATGTATAAAAATGATCATCATCATCATCAGCCTATAATGTTCCCACTTTTGGGACACAGGCCTCCTCTCTGTGAGAGGGAGTGGGCCGTAATCCACCACGCGGGCCCAGTGCGGGTTGGTAGATGTCACATGTCTTCGAATTTTTGGTTCTAGGACATGCCGGTTTCCTCACGATGTTTTCCTTCACCGTTTTTGAGAGCAGTGGTGATGAAATAATTTACACAAAGTTTTAGCACCTGTCTGGGTTCGAACCTACGACCTACAACTTGTAAGTCGCGGCCTTTACCACTGGGCCACCACTGCTCTATAATAATAAAAATGATAAATGATTTTATTTCTGTAAGTAGGTTTGTGCTTTGTACAATCATTTTTACACGTCAATCATATTTTTAACACTAGATGATGTTGGCCTTTCCTATCCGACTACTTTACGAAGAAAGGCCGAAACAAACTCAGAGAAAGTCCAGATATAATCTTGGTTAGATCATGTGAGGACCATGTAGATAGGTGTCTGAAATGGTCTTTTGAGGAAAGAACCACACAGATTAAGCGGACCTGTCCTGAGATGAAGAATCAAATTACATAAGTGAAGATAAAATAGACAGTATACATTGCAATTTAACAAAAAATATAAAGGAGCCTACAACCTACAACTAACATTTTTAACATATCCGGACGAACTGAATATTAGAAAGAGACTGTCACACAGGTATGAGTGACAGAGACGACGTGAGACAAAGACGAATAGTTTCTGAAACTCGATTTGCCATATTAAGGCGCAGATATACGACTTCTAATGATTTTAAATTCAACATCACGTCTAATCGACCGGACTGATTTCTTTGAAAAAAATAAATGTTATACTAGACCATTTGCTTCGTAATTTGATATGTGAATATTTGCAATTATATTTTTTTAACATAGTGTAATTAATTTGTAAAGTAATGTCTACCGCGGACATAAAAACGACAATCGCGCAAACACTATCGGGTGTATTTTCATAAAACTTTCACCATCTAAAAGACAATTTAATTCCCCGAATTTTAGTATACGGTTTTTATTTGTTTGGTGTTTGAGAGTTTTTGTAAATAGATAATTGCTTCATATTTGCAATAAATTACCACGGTTGTGTCATCGCGCTTCTCTTTCTTTTCTATGCAGTCCGACAGTGACCGCGCTTTAGGTCGTGTAGTCGCCTTAAGGCGACTACACGACCTAAAGCGACACAATCGTGGTAATTTATTGCAAATATGAAGCAACTATCTATTTACAAAAACTCTCAAACACCAAACAAATAAAAACCGTATACTAAAATTCGGGGAATTAAATTGTCTTTTAGATGGTGAAAGTTTTATGAAAATACACCCGATAGTGTTTGCGCGATTGTCGTTTTTATGTCCGCGGTAGACATTACTTTACAAATTAATTACACTATGTTAAAAAAATATAATTGCAAATATTCACATATCAAATTACGAAGCAAATGGTCTAGTATAACATTTATTTTTTTCAAAGAAATCAGTCCGGTCGATTAGACGTGATGTTGAATTTAAAATCATTAGAAGTCGTATATCTGCGCCTTAACTGCCGCGAACTGTACACGAACAACAAATGAGCAATTAGTAAAAACAATAGTTTCATATTTCGTCACGGTAAATGTATAGTAGCCGCTTGCTTTTTGAATAATTAAATATTTTGAAACCGAATGTTTTTTAAAACATAACGATACAAAGTTTATGTCATTTACTTACAATCAATAAGGTGACATTGTAAACATTTGACATTTAGACGACAGGTCATATGTTGTGTTTTGGTAAGGACAAAGACATTAAAATTATATGGACAAAACGTATGGCGAGGAGACATGTACAAAATATTCAACGCATATAGAAGGACAAGAAAGAACATAACATCACGACTGTATTTCCCCGCAGGGTAAGGCAGAGATGTGTGATGTTTCTATAGTACACCCACATTTCACCAGTTATGTTAGTCCCATGTAATAGGGGAGGAGCCTATTGGCATCAACCGGGCACTAATCCAGAGTGCGAGCTGCTACCACAGATTACTTAATAGTTGCTGCTACTGAGAAATTCCTGATAGAAGAGCCTAACTACACTTTGCCTTTGCCACACGCGACAGCCTCAAACGCCGCCACGAGAAGCTAACGAGCAGCGACGATTTGTAGCGTGTGGCGGCCACCGGCGTCAACCGTGTGCGGCGAGTCCATATAAAATGTATGAAAACTACAGGAAATATGCCGTTTAGCGACGTTTTGTGGTTGTGGCCGGTGGCCCGTGTGCGGAGACCCTAAGAGCCCACAGCCCTGAGAGGGAGAGCCCATACCACAGAATAAATAGTACAAGCCCATACTACCTCAGCTAAAATTAACTCTTTATCTCGCTCGCACAATACTGCTCGCGAACTAAGTGAAAGCAAGACAAAGTCCGGTGCTGGGCGGCAGGCAGCGCCAATAGTTTAGGTATTTGCTTTTTACAGTGAAAATAATGGTAATTTGAAAAAAATGAGAAACATAGTATCTGCTTTATATTTAGTTCAGTTGTTATGCAAAGTTTCATGATCTAATTTGGAGTATTTTTTTAATACTAGCGGTTTATTGTTCGGTTTGGAGGTAACTTTGTATTTTTTTTCCATCGAGATAATTTTATGGAATCGTGTTTTCGCCAAACATAGTTCTTAACATTAATCCTCAACTTTACTATAATATATTTATTTCAAAATGAATGCTGCAATACTTGCGACATAACGGCGGATCATCAGAAGAAAAAATCTACATCTTTTTAATAAAATAAGGCTGTGTCCTACGTGGGCGATTCAACGCGAACGCGATCGCGAAGCGATCCGATGCGGTTTACGCGACGCGGTGGCTCTGTCCTACGTGCGTGCAAAGTCGCCGCTTCAGCCGCCGCGCGCTCTTTTCAATACCCTAAAAATGAATTTTCCAGTCACAATTGTTTGTTGTTGGAAACAATTGTTATTGGAAGATTCATTTTTGAAATATCAAATACGGTCTGGTGGTGTTCTGTCGTACTTAGTTTATACTTCTTGAGTACCTAACTCAAGAAGTATAAACTAAGTACGACAGAGGAGTGCAACTAATTTAAGTCATATTTATGGGGAATTTCATAATTTGTACGAAGAATTACGGGTCCAACCCATGTCAATTAAACAACATAATAATTTTAGCTTTAATTTATAAACAAGCCACCGCACCGCATGAGTTCGCGCGAAAATATCAAACCAACTGATCGCGTCCGCTTTGCTTCGCACCGCACCCACGTGCGGTTGCTCACGTAAGCCACCGCATAAGCGATAGACATAACTTTAATACAAGAAATAAAGATAAAATACATCAACCATTTTTCAGATTAGCCAAAGTACATACATCTTTTATGGGGTACTGTGTCAAATGTTACAATAAAATACCTTGTGATATATTGCAATTAAATGAAAGAAAATTTAAAACTCACATTAAACGTACACTTTGTAAACAAGCATACTATAAATTAGAAGATTATATCCAAGATAAGAACGCTTGGAAACATGCTGGTCCTGCTCCATAGGACAATCTAGAGTCTAGACAAAATCAAACTGGTTGCTAATTTAATTGTAAATTTTTTTATTCTTTTTTTTTTACATTTATTACTCACACCCTGACTTATTACTTGTATTTTGTTTTATAATTAAAATCGTTTTGCTTGTACCATGTTTGTAAATATGTGAGCACCATGTATCTATCAGATAATTAATTTATACATATGTCATGGTTTCGTTTTTAATTCTTTTACCTATTGTGGTATAGTAATTTTATTGTAGGTGCATCGTCCTCACATGTTATTATATAATTAATGTACCCATGCAAAATATTGTACCTAAACATTTTAAAAGAGTAACGGTGGAGTTTCTTGCCCGTTCTTCTCCATACGAAAACTACCTTTTGGAATGGGCGACTAGAATCAATTCTATTTTAAGATAATTTTTGACGTTCAAAAGTGCCTTTTATGTGCCTATTTGAAATAAATGCTTTGACTTTGACTTTGACATGCTAAGCTATTTGAGGTAGTATAGGCCCTTAAGCGATCGAACGATCACGAATTTACCAGCAATGCATGTTCTAATGCAAGTTTGTTTACACGGCCGCGCGGCCGGCAGTACGCTATAAACATGATTGCTGATTAATTGCAATGTTGCTTTTGTTCAGGTTTCTCAAGGATAAACACTGATTAGGCTAGACTAGGCTGTAATACGAATCTTAAATGAAAGTTTGGAGTTATGAGTATCACTGTGAGTGCTGCGGGAGGCGAACTGACCTGCGATGAAGAGAATAGGACGATGGAATGGAACTAAAATAGTCAAAAGCAGATATGAAACGCGGGCCCGTTAGGGTCAACGCAGACTATACGTTTCATATCGGCGATTTTGCGACTGGCGCCAACTGGATGTTGCATTGGGTTTTGGCGACTGTCGATTCTACATTGTAATCGCGCGTTTTAACGATTGCTCCGATGCTGCATCGTGCTTTTTCCAGTTTTTAGGGTTCCGTACCAAAATGGTAAAAAGGAACCCTTATGGTGCGACTAAGTCTGTCTGTCTGTAAGAACTACTAATGCTATCAACTTGAAATTTGGAATAGCTTTAGATGACGTTTGGCCAACTATTTTGCAAATAAAAAAGATTTTTTTTTTGGGTCTTAAAAATTCGAAGTCTTCGATTTTTTTATAGCATCTTATATGTATAATATATTTTGGGAAATAATAATGGTTCCGAAAAACAAATTGATCTCCAGCGATCTGTGGCCGACTAAAAAAAATGGATCTTCGAATAACAAAACTAAACTTCCGAATAAAATACTGAACCTCCGACAAAATTACTAAGTTACCGACAACAGAGGTTTTGTCAAGGGCACCCCGAGGTTCGGTTTGGTTAGGATACTTTAAACCCTTTACATAGAAATAGGAGCCGAAGCGGGGCTCCGTCGACATAGGATGCAAGAGCGAGCGAATGAGAATACAAATACCTTTACCTAGGTATATATCAAAACGTAATTTAAGCTGGTAGAAAAGTATTATAGCAATAAACAGTCATGTTTATTTTTCGAAGACTTCAGTATCTCATTCGGTCGTTTCGTCATTTTTATTCGGACAAAAGTAGTCGCAAAGTTATTATATCTGCTGTAAAGACAAGGTACAAGATTGGGCCCAGTATACTACCCTGGGGGACACAAGATTTGAATTCGTGGAGGTCGGAGCATTCCTCATTGTACTTCACCTGATAGCTCCTATTATCCAGGTACGATTTGAGTATATGAAGAAAACAGTGTTGCAGCGTTTTTTTTTACTTTATGAATTAGTCCATCGTGCCATACCATATTGAAAGCCTGGCTGATGTCAAAAAAGACCGCTTAGTAATATAGTTTGTTTTCTAAGATTCTATTAATAATGTTGACTATACGGTGGACTTGTTCAATCGTTCCAAGCCGTTCACGGAACCCGAATTGGTGTTCAGGTAAAACTGTGCCCAGATGTTCCTTCATTCGATTAAGGAGAATCTGTTCGAAGAGTTTTCCGACTACTGGCAACAAACTGATGCCAACAGTTTGCTGCCAGTAGTCAGAAAACTCTTATAGACCCATCAGTCTGATGGGTCTATAAGAGGTTGTCTCTTGTGCGGGTTTGCCTGGTTTTGCTATCATTATTACCTGCGCGATCTTCCATTGAGCAGTAAAATGTTAAAGTTTCTGGCAGGCATTAAACATGTGCACTAGTTTCATTATTCCTTTGTTCTTTTAGAAGTGTTGCGTCGATGAGGTCATAGCCGGGTGCTTTCCCTTTCTGTAAATCTTTTATTTCACGATGCACTTCTTTAGGACTTGTTTTTTGATTACACTTACACACTAAATATAAATAACGATTATTTATTTATTCTTCAAAAAGCTTACAATCTAATATCTATACAGTGCGGCAGGGACATCAACGCAAACGAACCATGAATTCAGCACATGATTCTAGGGGAATCTAGGATCATGTGCTGAATTCATGGTTAGCATAGAAATGTATCGGTTAGCAACAAAAAAAAACCCTCTGTTTCATAGAAAAGTGCAATACCTACGCGGTCAAAATGTATGGAATAGCATTTTTATTTTATTTTATAACCGACAAAAAATTTCAACCAATGGGGATTCAGAGTCATGTACCTACTGAATCCATGGTTACAGGCTGCACGTCAATGTCCCTGCCGCACTGTATAGGTAAATATGAACCATTAGCTTATTATATTAAAAAAGAACTCTCTCCGACGTAGTCAGTAATCCTCACTTACAACAAGTTTACATATTCAAGTTCAAATACAGTTAAGAGGCTTACTAGACCTAAGTGTCCTTGAAAAACGCATGCACACATATGCAGAATCGACGCAAACGCCATCTAACGACGACGCCCATCACAATTATGACATAAAGCATACATGAGATTTAGAAGTAACGGTTTTGTGAGATTACGCCCTAGTATTCTAATAGATGGCGCGGAAACGATGTGCAAATAAGAAACAAATTATGTAGTTATGTGTGACAACATAATAAATTTTATTCGTTTTGAGTGTGACTTGAAAAACTTAAGGATGTGGGTGATTTTGAAATAAAACTGATTCAATGAAATTTAAAACATTTTTAACCGACTTCAAAAAAGGAGGTTGTGTATTCGACCCGTATGTATGTATGTAATGTATGTATGTGTGTATGTTTGTATATATATTTGTAGATTTTCTAAAAAACTGATGAACCAATTTTGATCATTCTTTCACTAATGTGATCTACATACTTCCAGGAAGGTTTTAGTATATAATACATTAGGTAATTATTCTTATGTAGTATGTCCGAAGTTAATATGCATAAATGTACTGCATCTCCGGCATTTCTATGCGAATTTTGATGATTCTTCAATGCACTAGTGTTAATTGAATTTTTGTGGGGTAGGTACAATTAGAAAGAAAAAAAAAAACAACCGACTTCAAAAAAAGCACTACAGCGTGATAAATAACTATAATTTCGGAAGTCGGTGTCAAAAAACGAAAATGCGGAACCAGCGACACCGACTTCCGAAATAAAAATGATCACTTTGCAGTGTTTTTTTCTAAAACAATGAATTTTGGAAACATCTAAGAAAGTGCAGTCGGTATTTTCGACTTCACGTACAACTGTCACAGTGACGTATGTGGACGACGTGTAGATTTGTATTCAAGAGTCCCCGGGTTCGATTCCCAAGGTTACGAAATCGAATTTTCTATTTAAATGTCATTTTGAATTTTTAAATATATCTATTAAATATTTTTATAAATAACTAAAAAAAGTCTGCAGGAGAAAGAAAGTCGAAAATATCAACACGGAAGTTAGGTATTTCTAATGCGCAAGTACCTACACGTTATCTAAGCTATTACAAAAATAAAAAAAATTCTGACCTAATGTTTTTATTAACCGACCGCGACTTATTGATAATGGGCATAATGAAATAGGTAACAGATTCATCTGAAAATTGCGATGAAAATGATCAAAAGCAAGAAATTAGATTTAAAATTGATTTTGTTTATAATAAAAAGGAATCATAGTTATATATGAATGTTAGGTACCTAATCTTTGAGGCCGTTTACACATTATGCCGCAGCTGCAGCGGCACCGCCGTCGCTGCATCAGTCACCCTTGGATTTGTATGAACACACGGCGCCGCGGCGGCGCGCCGCAAGGGCTCATACAAATCCAAGAGAAACCAATACAGCGGCATCGCCACAGAATATAATAGTATGGCACCGCGGGCGGCGCACAGTGGTCTGAAAATCGAGCTCCATACTCATAGAAACTTAAAGTTCGGAAATAAAAAAACAAAAATTGTAATGGGTCTAGTATACCTCCCTTTACGTAATATTAACGTATGGATGGTATCAGTCGCTCCACGCGTGAGAAAAAAAAGTTTTTTTTTTTTTTTTGTATGGGAGAAAACACTTAATGTACATTTTTTTGAAACTGGATGGAACTGATAGGCTGGAGCTCGCACGAGCTATTGTACGATACCCGGCCATCAAGATGACATACAATTCATGCACCGTTCGGCGCCGCTTTGCACGTAGCAAATTTTTGAAATTTTGAATTTTCGATACGTGATTTTTCAAATCTTTGACGAGGTTAAATTAACTAGCCGATCGATTTACTTATACTATCGTTAGTTGTAGCCTGCTTATGACCTTTGTGATGACAACAATTAAAAATTATATTGATTATATACGTTTTTTTTTTATTTCATTCCAAGAACTAACTCATTTAATCACCGTGATTATGGTTGAGTTATAATTATATACTAATGACATGAGCATCAACCAGCTCTAGCAGGGCCAAATGGGCCCTAGTCACAATAAAATTCTATTGTCTGTAATATTAAAGTCTGTAAAACCTAATTAAAGAATAGCGAACGATAATGAGGGTAGTTGTATAAAAACAGGACGTTTGAGCTTACTTTTATCAGTAGCTCTCAGTACTTGTGCGCGCTAACTTATTACGTTATTTTTTTAATTGTGCTGTGATGGAAGGTTGTGATACCAATTTGGACATTGTCATGTTTGTGACAAACAACAATTGTTTTTCACAGCCCAATGTTTTATTTGAAGTTTTTGAGAATACTATTGATTTGTCAGAAAATGAAAAGAGGGTATTGAAACAATTCTGTCAGACTTATGTTTGTTCGTTGAGGAACAAATGGATCTCGTGTAATCTCACGAGACGTACATACATAACAAAGTATGAGACATGGCTGCAAGAGAACATAAAATGGCCTGAGATCATGAAAGGAAAGATGACCCCTTATTTAGTGTCAGTAGAGCAGCAAACCCGTTCCAGTTCTGACTTTGTTTTAAATGAGGGTGCATCAACATCCTACACACCGGAGACGTGCAGTGTTGGAACATCAACATCAGTTGTGAGGCCGAGAAAACCATTTAAAGAGCTAAGCCCGCTACAGAAGAGAAGGAGAGCGGAAGACCTCCTAACGTATAGCACTGAAAGCCTTGCTCATGCAACCGGTTTGAAAGCACATGACAAGAATATAGCAGATATCGTTAAACTAGTCTCGGAGCAAAGAGGCTACAAGGATAAATAAATTGTTAAAGCCCAAGGAAACTGTGCCTATATATTCCGCTGATAAAGCTTTATTTATTTTGACCTCATTGAAGCTTTCGAAGTGGCAGTATATAACATTAAGATCTTGTGCAAAAGAAGAAGGAGTACCACTGTGTCCTTCTTATACTGCCATCCTTAAGGCGAAGAAGGACTGCTGCCCTCCAAAAGTTACCATTGTACATCACGGAAGAAGAGGTAAAAGTAAAGCTAAATTTTGGATAAAACTGTGCAAAGCTTGGAAAATTTCTACGTGTGGAACCTTCGCTGGATGGCAAAGAGTTAACAATTATATGCAAGTATGGCTTTGATGGTGCTTCAGGGCAAAGTTTGTATAAGCAAACTATGGCAGACGAAGACGATTCCAGTATGTTTATGTGTTCTTTTGTGCCTCTGCGCTTAGTTTGTGGCGAAGAAAAGGTATGGGAGAATCCAAAGCCATCTTCCACAATGTTCTGCTGACCAATTTATTTTAAGTTTTCAAACGAAAACAAGTTGAACATCGTGGAAGAACAGGCTCTGATTGAGGCTCAGATTGAAGCAGTATCTAATTATAACTCAACCATAATCACGGTTGTAGAATCCTGTTGATTCCGTACTTATGTTAAACATATCACTTCACTGGCTCACTACCACACCAAGCGCCATCGTATATAGCCTGCTTCACTTTGTCTGTTTCCCGCCATTCCTCGTAACTGACAGATGACATAACATAACTGACAGCAGCTACCCCGCTTGTGTGAATGAGACAGTGTTTACATATCTATTTAATAGATACACTACAACGGTGATTAAATGAGTTAAGTAGTTCTTGGAATGAAATTAAAAAAAAACGTATAGGTACTTATAATCAACATAATTTTTAATTGTTGTCATCATAAAGGTCATAAGCAGGCTAAAAGTAACGATAGTATAAGTAAATCGATCAGCAAGTTCATTTATTCACGTCAAAGATTTGAAAAATCACATATCGAAAACACAAAATTTCAAAAATTTGCTACGTGCAAAGCGGCGCCCAACGGTCCATGAATTGTATGTCATCTTGATGGCCGTGTATGGTACAATAGCTCGTGTGAGCTCCAGCCTATCAGTTCCATTCAGTTTCAAAAAAATGTACATTAACCCCCTTATTCATAAAACTTATCAAACCTATTTAAGTTAAAATGGGGTTTGTCTCTTTCTTACACACAGAAATGACAACGTGACAGATAAAGACAAACGTTCTATAAACCTATTTTAGCTAAAATAGAGATAAAATAGGATTATGAATAAGGGGGTTAGTGTTTTCTCCCATACAAAAAAAAACAAAAAACTTTTTTTTCTCACGCGTGGAGCGACTGATACCATCCATACGTTAATATTACGTAAAGGGAGGTATACTAGACCCATTACAATTTTTGTTTTTTTATTTCCGTACTTTAAGTTTCTATGAGTATGGAGCTCGATTTTCAGACCACTGTGCGGCGGCGAGTTTTGATAGATCTTATCAAAACTCGTCGCCGCGCCGCACCGCCGGCGGCGCGGCGGCGCGGCGGCGCCGTGTGTTCATACAAATCCAAGGGTGACTGATGCAGCGGCGCCGCGGCGGCGGCGATGCCGCTGCAGCTTCGGCATGATGTGTAAACGGCCTCAAGGATTAGGTACTCGTACCTAACATTCATACATAATTATTATGATTTCTATTTATTATAAACACAATCAATAAAAATTAAACTCTTGCTTGTGATAATTTTCATCGCAATTTTCGGATGAATCTGTGATTTCTTTATGCATATTATCAATAAGTCGCGGTCTGTTAATAAATTTAGGTTTTTTTTATTGTTACAATGGCATAGAAAACGTGTAGGTACTTACGCATTAGAAGTAACTTCCGTGTTGATATTTTCGACTTTCTTTCTCCTGTGAAAGATAATTACATTGTAGACGTTTTTTTAGTTATTTATAAAAATATATTTAAAAATTCAAAATACATTTAAATAAAATTAAATCGATTTCGTATCACTGGGAATCGAACCCGGGGACCCTTGAACACGAACCTGCGCGTCGTCTACATAAGCCAATGTAACGATTGCGTACCTCGTCGAAAAAACTGAGCTTATGCGTAATAAGTGCATTTTCTTAAACTACCAAAATTCATAGCGAAAAAAAATATTCAGTAATAATAAAATGCTCTTACTTTTTAATTTCGTTCATATGTTCGGCGTTTGTTTTATATGAACGTTTTGTAGTCCTCCTAAGGGAATGTTTCACTTTATTTCCCATATTTACAAATGATATAATTGATAGCAAATTATTACGCTATTTTAACTTAAAAGTATTTTATATTTACATGAAATAAAAATATTTACAGAAAGAAGATATGCAAATAGTAATAATAAACAATGAATGTATGTAGGTACAAATAAATAATGCGGCGAAAAGAGCGACGCGTCCGTATAGTATCAGGCCTCGGCCGGCATTATTGCTACACGCACGGGGGTTTACCGTTTACGTACACATGCGCACTTATTATGTTCGGAACTATGAATATTATGCTATTTACAATAAAACTATTGTTTGAACTAAAAAATAAAACACTATTATTTTAGTATGTTGCTTGTAGAATGATCTGACAAAAAATCAGAATGATTGTATGTATATTAGTATGGTTTCTATTGTAAAAAGAGTTTTTAGAGGTATCTTCATGATTTTTTTCTATCGTACCAAATTAGTTGTATTATGTTTTCAAAACACCATAGTATCTAAAAATTCAAAATACATTTAAATAAAATTTAAAAAGAAAGTACGATTTTGTAACCTTGGGAATCGAACCCGGGGACTCTCGAATACAAATCTACACGTCGTCCACATACGTCACTGTGACAGTTGTACGTGAAGTCGAAAATACCGACTGCACTTTCTTAGATGTTTCCAAAATTCATAGTTTTATTGCAAAAATAAAAATATTCAGTTAAAAATAAAATGCTCATACTTTTTACTTTCGTTCATATTATGTTCGGCTTTTGTTTTATATGAACGTTTTGTAGTCCTCCTAACGGAATGTTTCACTATATTTCCCATTTATTTACAAATTATTACCCTATTTTAACTTTGTTAGGTTACGCGGACCACTGCCGGTAGACACAAGTGAAACGCCCGGGAGTTGGGACTCGCCGTACAATAGATGGCGCGCGCCTTGCACCCATACATAACAAACTTAAAAGTATTTTATATTTACACGAAATAAAAATATTTACGGAAAGAAGATAATGCAAATAATAATAAACAATGAATTTACAAATAAAACTTAACAAAAACATAACAATTTTGACGGAAATAGTGCGGCGAAAAGAGCGACACGTCCGTATAGCATCAGGCCTCGGCCGGCACTGTCGCTACACGGGCGTTCACGCACACATGCGCACTTTTTATGTTCGGAACTATGAATATTCGATTTACAAAAAAACTATTGTTTTAAATAAAAAAATAAAACACTATCATTTTAGTATGTTACTTGTAGAATAATCTGACAAAAAATCAGAATGATTGTATGTATATTAGTATGGTTTTTATTGTAAAAAGAAAGTTTTTTAGAGGTATGTTCATGATTTTTTTCTATCGTACCAAATTAGTTGTATTGTGTTTTCAAAACACTATCTATCTAGCATATATCCTGAAGAATATCATATATTTTTCTGATTTTGTTTACTGTAGGCGATCATATACTTTTATTGTTTCGAAAACTACCGTTTTTTTGCGTTTAGCTCATGTAAGCGCCTTAAGTATTTGTTTTTTTTTCTTTTTGCACAAGATTTAACATCAGTAACAACAAAAATAATGTGTAGGTAAATCATATGCAAAACCAGTGTAGGAACACATGAAATGTTAAAGGAAGAATAAAGTAAGAAATACGTAAAAGATAATTTAGAAGTAGAATATAACATCACGCCTGTAACCCCCGAACGGTTAGGCAGAGGTGTCCTTATAGTACACCCACATTTCGACAGTTATGTTAAACTCCCATGTACTAGGGGGCGAGCCTATTGAAGAAGTAGAACAAGTATGAATGAAGAAGAGATTATTATAGTCATCAATGAAATTAATCGATTCAACGAATTCTACGGAGTTAATTCTATCAACACATACTTACTAACTAAACTTAATTCAAATGTACTATGACGGGTATCTGCTAACTAAACAACATGATTGTCCCCAAAATCTACGATATTATCAACTCGAAACTAACACACGTTCAAAATCTAAATTACTGTAAGTATTATACTTTCCACTGCAACTTTTCTACCGTGATTGATTTTGTTAATGCTATCTAAACTGCAATGGATGCTGAAAAACGTGTGACACTTGCAACTAACCAAGATGCAAGAGATCTCTTATCAACGCACAGAACGAAACAGTTTATGTTAGTTGCCCGTTCTAAAGCGTAGCTTCCTATGGAGAAGCACGGCGCGGCAATTGCGTAACACACTAACAGTAGTAATGGCCTTCATTTTGACAGTTCAACAACAGTCATTGCGTTATTTACGTTGTTGAGCAGACAAATTTTTCAAACTTAAGAAGCAATGGATTAGCAATATCTTTCAAAATGATTCCGACTGTCATTGAAACGCAATTGTGGTGCGGACAAGAAACTCCATAGTTAAAAATGTCGGACTGGCCACAGCTGTTCGTTTGATAAACGTTTGTTCGTATTCGTCAGCTAAATCTGAACCCAGCGCCCCACTTGCGTAGCACTCTTTTCTATCACAATGCGAAGGATATTGAGGGCAATTCACATATTTGAAAAAAAACGTCGGTATGACGACAGAAATAACTCAATAAATTGTCAAATTAATGGCATTTGGATTGTGACTGAGAGTGTCTTACGCAATAACCTCGCTGGATTGTCAACGTTCTTGTGTCGTACGCGCATTGTAAAAGGTCTCCCGCATCTAATGTGTCCCGAATCACCTCGAATTCACTTATGTGTCCAGGTTCAAATTTAAAGTCGGCCTTCTCTATGATATCTATGAGAGGAGTGACGACATGTTTCTTGCTTTGCTTGATTCGATGGAGGAGGGGACGCAGCCAGTCTTGCAAAGCTTCACAATGGGAATCCAGGAAGATCATGACGTCACCGACAGCATACCGGGCGCCTGCCATCCTGGCTTGGGTCAAACCTATCCTGGGTGTTGTAGGACGTTTTAGTGAAACGCGAATGACTGGACTTAGTGAAGGAATATTATCATATTATGTCGCTTGTTGGTTTATGTGGATGATATTATGATAGTAATGATGGCTTGTCTTTTAACTCGACCGTGCAACGTAATGGAGGGTAATGTGTTTATCAGCCTATTTATGTCATCACCTGCCTGCCTTTTCCCAACTATATTGAAGTCGGCTTCCAGTCTAACCGGATGCAGCTAAATAGCAGTATGTTACATGGAGCGACTGCCTATCTGACCTTCACAACCCTGTTACTGGGTAATACGATACCCCTTGGTAAACCTGGTTGTCAGACTTTCGGGTTTCTGAGGACCCGTAACGACTGTTAAAGATCCACGAATGACAGCCTGGACAAACGGCTTAACGTGCTTTCCCAGGCACGGAGGAGTCTTGTGTAGTTCGTGAACGATGAACGAATAGGAACCGTTTCTTAACACTGAACTAAAATAAACGTTTTCGAATGCGGACTTGTAATCAGTCCATTAGTTCTCATAGCTCCTCGTACATTTACAAAGAGCCGGATCGTATATCCGAACGAGAACCAGACAGACAGCGACTGATTTAACTTATTTATAATACTTTAACTTTTTTAATGATTTCATAATTATTTTCAACTAGCTGCGCGCCGCGGTTTCACCCGCATAAGTGTCGATCCCGTGGGAATATCGGGGTAAAAAGTAGCCTCTATGTTAATCCAGGGCACAGAATAATTGTCCAGGGTGTCAGCTACCTCCATAATTTTTTTTTTTTCAAAATTGGTCCAGCCGTTTGAGCGTGAAGAAGTAACAAACATATAAACACACACACACTCACAAACCTTCGCCTTTATAATATTAGTGTAATTAATTAATAATAATTACTTAATTAATGTGATGTGATTTTCATTCGATGTTTGTGAATGAGAACGAGAGAGAATAGCCGACGAATGACGATACTACCCGACTGCGGACCGACCAAACTCGCTAGAATGAGATGCGACCAATTAATGTTATTTTTACCGACTTCAAAAAAAGGAGGTTAATAATTCGACACGCATGTATGTAATATTATTGGAACTGCATTATATTCACATAATATGTGAATAATAGATTGTCATAATATGACAATCTATTAGGGCTTCCAAACAAATATACAAAATTTTATAGATGTATGTATGTATGTTTGTCCACGCATTTCTCCGCAACTATTAACCCATTGAATGTCGTAATTACAGACACAATTAAAAAGCCATTGTGTCTCGCGTAGATCTACGTTCCGACAGACGAGAGGTTAATCGGATCGTGACCATTTTTTTTTATTGGCTTACATTTACTTCAACTTAGGGAACAGTGCAAGTGTTTCATTAAAATCGATTCAGTAATTTTCAAGATATGGACTAATACGTGTAAGTGTGACGGCCTGGCTTATAGATACGAGCTATGGATGTAGTGTCAAAGGGAAAACATCTCAAAACCTTGGTCAAATTCTAGTGCAATATTTACAACAAAACTATTACCTACTTATTACAAACAAATATTCCAGTTTTTACTTAAAAATAAAATTTCGAAATAAAAAAGTAAGTAATTAAAAAAAAAATTAAATCGATTTCAAAAAGAAATTAACTCAAAATTATGAAATAACTTTAATTTCGGAAGTCGGTGGCAAAAAACTAAAACAAAAATACAGATCCCAAGACACCGACTTCCGAAATTACCCCCCCCCCCCCTCCTCCTATACCCCCCTATATTATTTCCGAATTAACCTTCTTTTTTTTTGTCGTGTGGAAATCCTCATGGATGTCCACCACCCCAGGGTGGGTTAAGAGATCCGTCAGACTCTTACTGACTAAAACCACACGGTGTCCTGCTGCTACCTTTAGCCGGGGTGCTGGAGCTTCGTCACGCTCCCCCGGCCAGGTATTGGCCCGCATGAATCTATGCGGACCCCCCGTCGCCCTCAGCGGCCGCAAACGGCCACCATTCCTCCAGAGAGAGGCGCGCGCAGAACACGGCGCGCCGCCGCGCCGTCTCGGGCCTTTCACTATTCAGGCAACAAACTCCCCTAGTCTGTTGCCTAGGCTACGTGTGTTGTCTGTGTGTGTGGCGCTCAAGAGACCAAACGAGTAGGCTAATTTTGATTATTGTTACGTCAATCGATTTGTCTTAATCTTGTGTCTCACTAAAGAAATTACAGTAATCAAAATTCAATATGGCGACAACCAGACCCCATATTGTGAAAAATAATAAGTCGACGATGTCAAGTGGGGTATCATTGAATAGGTTTTTGAAAATCATCGTTAGGTTTCCCTAACCATTTTGAATGACCATTTCTAACTACGGGATATTGTTATGGTGTTCATATTCTTCTGGCTCGGATCTTCCGCCCATTTCCCCTAACCGTGCTCGTGTAGTGATGTAACGTAGTATGTCTCCTGACTCTATTAGTGTGATATACATTGATGTTTGTGCCGCTAGCGTCACGCGAGCGTCATCTGACCATCGTCCACAGTCCGCTGGCTCCATTTTAACATAATACCTATAATTATAAGTTTCCTGTATAGTGTATAATCAAGGACAACAATATGCGGTCACCAAAGGAGATAAGTAACCAGGGTCGTCGGATATAATTGAAGTTTAGTAAGGAACCGATGGATGGTTTCGCATAGGAAGTGGTTACTTACTTATACTTGTTACTTATGTTACTGAGAAATTCCTAACGGAAATACCCAATAACACTTTGCCCAACCCGGGAATCGAACCCAGGACCTCAAGCTCAGCAGTCGCGCTTGCGACCACGAGACCAACGCGGTAGTCTTATATTACATATTTTATCTACAGCATTCATGCTTTCTTATCGAACTTTGAAGGAATCTTGATTATTTTTGAAAAGCGTTTGATTATCCGACCGCTTATGAATAAGTGAGGTAATCTTTTGTCGGCCGTGCCGTCTTCAATGAGCTATATAACTTTTGTAGTGGTGATATAATAAACGGTAGCACAATGGACAGATGTAAAAACAAATGAAATATTATTTCCTATTGAGGTAGGTAGGACCACCGCGTAGGTTGTCGTATAGCATGTGGGTGTAAGGCGATAATCAACCTGCATAGTACCAGAGTGACAGTACGCAGGAGTGAGTGTAATTCGAGAGGAGTAGATCATTCGTGATGTACTCCTTCCAAACTATACAGGTAGTTTGGAAGGCGTACATAATTCGGAAAGATTAGATCATTCTGCAGAATTTGAACAGACTAGATCATCCTGTATCACTTACAAAGTATTAAACCACTCTATATTACTTACAGGATGTAGAGTTTCCTGTAAATTTCACAAAGATTGTTCCTGTAAAAAAATCAGCCTACCTCCTAGAAAAATAATGTAAGAAGTATTTTGCTTTACATCCTGTGTATGGAATAATAGTTAAATTAGGACATTAAATAAGACAGTTATTCCGTGATAAAGGTAAGGGACAAAACTCATTTGTATGAAACAGCTTGAAAAGAGCTTTCACGAATGGCGACACATAAAACTACTAAAATTGTACAGAATCAGCAGAAGTTCTTCTAAGACGTGTTGCTGGAGATTTTGGTACGCTACTTGTTCCCAGCTAAAACGCTAGGAAGTGTGAAGGACGGGCGTGCCGGACTGCCGGGGCCCCGGGACCCGGGCCCCGGGGACTGGCTTATGTAATTCTTGACGTCCAAAATGTGCTGAATTTGAATTAATGAATTTGAAGGCGAGGTTAATAGCGCACTTTACTAACAAATACTAGCAAAGTAAGTCAAAGTGCGGGAGTTGAATCTCCCCTTCGTTCTTGCCTGTCTGCCACAACCAGTTTTGACGATCAACTTTAAAATTAAATCATGTTTTTAAGGCCATTCTTCCATACAAATGCGTCCAGTACCCATATTTTCCTACCAATTAGAAATGGCCAATAATAAACCCTGTCACAGGGGTTAATTGCCCATCTTACTACCAATATTATAGCTTACCGGTCAGGCAGGCGCAGTATCCGGATGAGGTCGGGCGGCAGGCGCGTGCGCACGTAGTGACTGAGCTTGCCCTTCAGCTCGGGCAGCGTGGAGTTGTCGTCCACTAGGATAATCTCCTTCAGGTATACGAGGGAGGAGCTGGGGTCCTGGCCGGGGTAGCCTATACAAAGGAGGAGGTATGTGTGAGAGAACAGGGTTTTGCAAAAATTAAGGGCGTGCGGGCTCCGGGGGGGGGGGGGGGTCAGACGTGGGAATGATTTATAGGCTCTTGCAAGAATTATGGTTCAGTCATTCCATAGGGACCCGCGGGGAAATTGCGAAAACCGCTTACAATGGCAATGCTTTTTCATTTTGACAGACCCATACATTCTAGGTCCAACTAAAATTGATTTCTATTCAAATTATTACATGTTTCAAACTCACCCAAAGTAGTGACCCTTCCAGTCTGTCTGTCTACAAAGTTGGCATTCTTGTACCAGGGCTGGTCCCTTCTCGCGCTGTTCACGACGCTCCAAATGGTCCTTACCACCACGGAATAGGGCTCATTGTGGAATATTAGAATGACGGAGGCTGAGGGCAGTTCCGCATCGTAGACCACTCGCTTACACGCTGGGTTGCGGAAGTCTGCGAAATAATAAGTTTGGTTAGTGGGAGTCATAAAAATGAAGGTTAGATGGTCGCTAGAATCTGCTGGATGCCAGACGCGTAGGACCGCGGTCGTTGTGGCGCAGATTGGGAGAGGCCATGTCCAGCAGTGGACGGCTTTCCGTTGAACTTGAATGATATTAGAGGCAAGCCATAAACTGTAAATCTGTTAACATATTAATATTTTTAGTCTGTGGTAACTTTGTACACTCTGTGGATAAGTAAAAAAGACAAGTCAATCGCAAATTCGCAATCGAAAGTATCCGAAATGCAATGAAATATAAAAAAAAAACACATATACTTAAGCCGATAGTGAATGATAGTTGCACATTGTTACACGCTAATATAGCACTAGGAATTATTTGAAACAAGCTTTTTCCCGCGGATTCGCCCGCTCGGAAATTATCCCACAGATACTTACTACTGGGATAAAAAGTATCCTATGTCCTAACCTAGGTCATGGTCTATCCATGTGCGTGCGAGGCTTTGAAGATCCGAGGCATACCTACCTATTATCCTGACCGCCATTTTGTTTTTGTTTTTCAAAATTGCGGCCACGTATTTAACCTACATATACAAATCGATAGCTGACGTCAATGCAAACAACAGTTGATGACGTGACATTCACATTTTTTTAAACAACTTTAAGGCGAATGGGTAGTTGTAGCCCGCGAAATTCAATTTTTCTTACGTTTTTTGCAATTTTCAGGTCAGTGTCAGGTTGTATCTTGATCAAAATATGATTCGCGACAATAACAGGTACGTATTTACAGAATTATAATAATTAGAATCATTAATACATCTTTCTAAGTTAGATTTCTACCGTTAAGAACAAATCTCGTATGGAAAAGTGTTGGTGGTAGAAATCTAACTTAAACAGATGTATTAATGATTCTGATGATTATAATTCTGTGAATACGTACCTGTTATAGTCGCGAATCAAATTTTCATCAAGATACAACCTGACACTGACCTGAAAATTGCAAAAAACGTAAGAAAAATTGAATTTCGCGGGCTACAACTACGCATTCACCTTAAACGTTACTATCGGAAACGTGATACTTTACGGAGTCTTATAATCTATACTTACATATAAAATTCAAAGTCCTGACTGACTGACTCATATATCAACCCACAGCCTAAACCGCTGGTCCTAGAAACATGAAATTTGGAGGGTGTGTTCTTAGTGAAGAGTAGGTATCCACTAAGAAAGGGTTTTTCGAAATTCCACCCCTGAGAGGGTGAATGGGGGGAGGGTGAAATTTCATGCGGACAAAGTCGCGGGCAGAAGCTAGTGTTTTATATTTGCGTTGATGTAAGCTGTTGAAATATAGAAGTTTCATGCGTGGCCGCAATTTTGAAACAAAATCAAAATGGCGCGACTGTAGGTACCTAACTATGTCAGACTCCATAAAACATCTTCAATTCCCTTTCATCCACACCCGTTCAGCCATTTGAGCGTGAAAGCGTAACAAACTTACTTTATAATTCCTGAAATAAAATTCCTGTCATGATAGTGATGTTGGGTTAATAAATAAATAAATAAATAATATTAGTTAGGATTAGAATTTCTCGCTTTAAAGTTGGTATGTATCTTTAAAGTTAGAAATGTTTGTATGTTATGTTGCCTGTATTAGGTAGTCATCATCTGCCTAGCCTTTTCCCAACCAAGTTGGGGTCGGCTTCCAGTCACTGGATGCAGCTGAGTACCTGTATTTTACATTTTTACATCTGAGGGGCAATTCTTGTAATTATAAGAACGTTCACAGCCTGATCTCAGTCTCAATCTGTCAAAAATAGCTTTAATTTACATCCTACATTTTTGACAACTTTTTGACATTTATTGTCGCTAAGATGAGATTGCAACTAGATTATGAACGCTTTTAATTACGAGAATTGGCCTTCGGATCTACCAACCCGCACTGGGCCTGCATGGTGAATTACGGTCCACTTACTCTCACTGAGAGGAGGCCTGTGTCCCAGCAGTGGAAACATTATAGGCGGATTATGCGAAAACTTTAACTTAGAGAACTATTGAGGTAGGTTAACGTTACCACCTCAATCAATATTTGTTCAGGCATAAGAAACAAGGTACCTATAATTACCATGGAAGCTAATTAAAACAATAAATTAAGTAAGTATAGACAAATGTCTCATTGACATTGGTATTACTACCAGTTGTACAAACTTACATAATTTTGTATTTATTCTTAATGGCTAATTGTACATTTTAAATAAATAAGTATGTGACTTTCATGGGTGAACTTTTGCCCTTCCTTCATGCAGGTAGGGTACTAGGTACACAGGGTACAGTGAACCGCACTTCTATGGTATTTGACTTTGAGATCGCCTATATTTTGCAGCAATAAGGGCGGTTTTTGCTACTCAATCAATCTGCCTAGCCTTTTCCCAACTATGGTGAGGTCGGCTTCCAATCTAACCGGATGCCCCTGAATACCAATACATTAAATGGAG
Source organism: Amphipoea lucens (assembly GCA_947508005.1). Lineage (NCBI taxonomy): Eukaryota > Metazoa > Arthropoda > Insecta > Lepidoptera > Noctuidae > Amphipoea > Amphipoea lucens. Next base: position 387,803 of record OX382382.1, on the reverse strand, counting down.
CGACTGCCTATCTGACCATTACAAACCAGTTACTGTGTAACATGATGCCCCTTAGTAAGACTGGTTTTCAGACTTTTGGGCTTCTAACCCTCCGTAACGACTGTTTAGCTCTACAAATAAAGATCTACGAATGATAGCCGGGCTCAACGGTTTATCGCGCTTTCCGAGGCATGCAGAGGACTGATGGTCACCCATCTACGAACCGACCGCGGCAAGTGTTGCTTAACCTTCGATCGAGCCATGCGGCTGATATCATTCAAGTTGCAGTTATTACTTCAAGTGCTGACAAACATTTGACCATTTCAATCGTTTCATTTTCCGATCTAAAAGCGAGCGAAAGCGGGAAAAAGCTAATAGGTACCGATTTACCGAATACATAACTACCTCACTATGTCTAGTGGTCGAAAGAGCAACTGCTGAACGTGAGGTCTAGGGTTCGACCCTAGATTGAAGAGTTACATAATGACAATGTGGTCAGTCCATAGATATCTGGTTTTTACATTTCTATGGGTCAGTCTATTACGTAGGACTTGAAAATAACTGGCCAAATGTAGGAAGGCAGAGCCAGAGGCGTCAGTACTAGTGCACACATACACTCTAAACTAAAAGCGTTTATCTATATATATAAAAATGAAACCCGTTTTCCGTTGTCACGACATAACATGAAAACGGCTGGACCGATTTCGATGAAATTTGGTATAGAGATAGTTTGAGTCCCGGGAAAGGACATAGGATAGTTTTTATCCCGATATTGTCACGGGATCGACATTTACGCGGGTGAAACCGCGGGGCGCAGCTAGTTTCGAATAAAAATAAACCAATTACAGACACATTTTGAATTGTCAAGAGGAGAATACATCCTATGCCACTCGACAATAGTGTAGCTTCCCATTAGCGAAAGAACTTGAGGAATCGGATCTGTAGTTCCGAAGATTAGCCCCTACATACAAACACGCAAATTATACCTCTTTATAATATTAGTTTAGAAGTACAGATAGGTTCCTTAGACAGGTTAATTCTGCACAGCAAGTACAAAAACTCATACATTACAAAATTTAGATTCTTCAGTCCAAAGAAACTGATTAGAAAAAATATCTAAGTATGTCCGATTTCCTCGGCTCAGTCTGTTATCAGGTTGTTATAAGGTGCATTATAATTATACACGCCGATTAAATCGCACGCTGATAGTGTTTAATTAACCACTCACTACCTTCAGTCGCATACCTACTTCCAATGACGACCAAATTATTTATATAATATAACACATATATTTCCAATACCCTCTAAATTATTTATATAATATAACAGATATATTTCCAATACCGTCTAAATTATTTATATAATATAACACACTAGCAGCGCCCCGCGGTTTCACCCGCGTAAATGTCGAACCCGTGGGAGTACCGGGATAAAAAGTATCCTATGTGTTAATCCCGGTTATAATCTATATATGTATGTGCCAAATTTCATCCAAATCCGTTAAGTAGTTTTTGCGTGATTGATTAACAAACATCCAAACATGTTCACAAACTTTCACATTTATAATATTAGTAGGATGACAACACACCTGTCATCCCCGAAGAGTTCGGAAGAGACCACACACGCAATGTCGCCAGTTATGTTTAAGTCCTATGTACAAGAGGGCAGGTCTATTGTCTCAACCAGACACAGGGCTGCTACTGAGAACTTCGTAATAGACATTGCCCTGCTAAACCTGGAAACCTTCATGAAGGAAGAGTTTTGGTCGAAAGGTGTAGCGTACCGACGTTTTCGTGGAAGGTTACGCGACACCACGCAGCGCAACACGACGCCGACATGCGACACTTCGTGCACAATAGTTAGTTTTTATAATTCTGTGCCTCCTGTGATAAGTGATACAAGTCAAAAAACGTCATTTTACAGGACAGCAAAAACAAAATCCCTAAAACAGCCAAAATCCCTATAGTTGTATCACTTTGCACAAAATTATCTCTGAAACTATAGCAGATAGAAGAACGTGAGTTAGACCAAAAAAGACGTATTTTTTTTTTGATAATGCTCATGTGAAAATCACAAAAAGGGTACAACTCGAGTTATATCACTTATCACAGGAGGCACAGAATTAAAATAATGTATGTTTAGGTTAAGGTTCTATGATCTATGGGCCTGCGTCGTCTGAAATAAATGGATTATTATTATATTTAAATATGAATTTATATATCTCGGGACCATGGGGTCGCGGTCCTTTGGAAGGCCCCTTAGGAAATTTTAACGAAATGCGGCACCAAACGACGATTGACCCTGTATGCACTATGCAAGTGCACCCAAGGATAACCCCCGGTTGGTGTAGGACTATTGTAGGAAATGGAAAAATAAAACATTTTACTATGGATTTGGGTGGCTGGAGTGGACTGGTTACCAGGAACTATGGAAGAACTATGACCCCTGCCTGATCAATGTTTTATATATAATACACGGATAAAATGGCAGGGGGTGACTTGCACACTCAATAATAGGCCTCCGGAAACCGTCGCTAGCACATAGTGACGTAGCGACAAGGGGGCAACATGTCCTGAGGTGCTTATGAGGAGTGGAGAGGTATTCCACGGCTTTCAGGACAATCCCGAAAGTACGGTCAAGATCCCTAGGTACCAGCATCTTACTGGAATACTTCCTTCCTCCGAGCACGTTTGCTCTTGCGAATCTCCACTCAAGCCGGCCAATAAAGGCAAGAATGAGGTGGGAGCTCTGTTCCTCGTTATTGTTCACTCCAGCCGGCCAATAAAGGCAAGCCAGAGGGGAACAAGACTTCTCCCGGAAGATAGGGTCCGTGGGGTCCTACTGCCCAACAGCTCGCCACATGCTGCCCTGCGGGTTTCTGTATCTCTCTTGGTCTGGCTCCTCACCTTAGACCTATTCCGGCAAAGTAAACTCTTCCGGTACAGGCCTAGAGTTCGGAGCGCGCTAGCCCCACCACGACGTCAACGTGGACATATGGCGACGGGGTTATTATTAAGCCATTGGTCCCGGCTGTCATTCATGGATCTTTGACAGTCATTACGGGTAGTCAGAAGCCTGAAAGTCTGACAACCAGTCTTACCAAAAGGGGTATCGTACTGAGTTCCGCTGTCCCCATTAACAGGGATACTGTTAATGGGGACAACCGGAATGGACCATATTACCCAGTAACTTGGTTGTGGAGGTCAGATAGGCAGTCACTCCATGTAAAATACTGGTATTCACCTGCATCCGGTTAGACTGGAAGCTAACCCCAAGATAGCTGGGAAAAGGCAGGCAGATGATCACTTAATTAAGAATTAAAAACTATTAATACTAAGTAAAAGTTATCATTGCATTGGTTAATAATTTTTACATTCCAAATGGTAAACTGTATTTAGAACAAATACTGTAACACATTACCTGCATATAAACCTACATTCCTGGCAAATAAATATTTTAAATTCCATCTTTTTTACAGATCCTTTACAAGAGAACTTTCAACTAAGAATTTAAAATGTCCTGTCAAATATTTAAATAATTTATCATAGTTGTTTTTAGTATTGGTTTGTCAATCAACTAATTGTTGATTAAATTGACTAAAGATGATACAAATATATACTAGATACTAGCCACTGCCCGAGCCCAATTGGATGTCAGAAAGTATCCCACTGGAACATGCAACCGGGACAATAAAGAGCCCAATTGGATGTCAGAAAGTATCCCACTGGAACATGCAACCGGGACAATAAATACCCTATGTCCTTCCCCAGGATGCCATCTCCTTGCCAAATTCTATTGACATCCGTTCAGTGGTTTAGGGGTGAAAAGATATCATACAATATTAGTACCTACCTATGGATAAATTGAAACTTGAATGAATTGAATTGAATTTGTAGTGTTGTGTATGTAATGTGACTATATGAGTGTATTTTTGTATTTTTTTCTATTATGAGTCTGTGATACTTGAATTAGAACGATTTTATTTTATTTTTATTTTATAGCTACCATACCTATTATTAAGGATATATCTGCGCAATTATATTTAGCTACATACTAAGTATTCTTGTTTGCATGTAAATTCTGCACCAAAAACTGAAACTTGAATATGTATATGTTCAGATAATACAAGTACTTAAAAATTACAGTTGTTTGCTAGTCCAACTAGTGTAGTTATAGTGATCACGCCGAGGACATATAGAGCGTGGCTAGTCGGCTATACTAGTGTGTTAGACCACCCATACTTTCACTACTAACTGACCAGCTGCAATGGCTAATCTATACACCATTACGAGCATTATTTCACATATTTACAGCGACAAAGTGTTTCCAGGCATTTTTATGTGAGAATTGTAATTTATTGTGTAGTTTTATGTTATTTTTGTGTTACCTTTTAAAGTTCTGTTGTAAGGTATCCTGTCGCTGAGATACACGTTCATTGCCAGCTTCTTCTCCGATTCCTCACCCAACTTCTTCTCTTCACCGATGAGGTGGGCAGCAACGCCTCCTTCTCCCAAGCCTGGGATTATCCTCGACTCGTCTTCTAATATAAGCCTCTCGTAATCATCCTCTGTAGGATCGGACAAGTCCGCTTTCGCATTCCTCTTCCCGCCTCGCCACTGCTCAAACAAAGCCAAGATAGTCACCACCAGAACAACCAACAACAACAACTTGGTCGCTTGGTAGCACTTTCGCACCGGGAAATACACCATTTTCGTTTTATTTATTAAATTCCGCGACACCGCATCATGCCGCTTTCGGCGACCGACTGATTTTGACGTTTCGGTTCAGCCGTCATGTTTGTTTACAGTTTAACTTTTTAAAACAGGAAAGGCAATCGTAAACATGCTATTCAGCCTAATCAGGATAGGAAACTGTTTAGTTTTTATTTCGGTTTTATTTTTAGAATTTTATTGGGACTTATTGTAGCTTCATTTGTATTTTTTTATAATTTTATTGCTAGTTATTACTATTAGCGTAGTTTTTGCTTTATGTTGAATAGAAATTTGTCAATCTTGCAACTTGTATGCATAGAATTTAAAAAATTCTAATCGCGACATGCTGCGTGCATCATTATCTAGTAGGCGAATAATTCATTGAATAATTATACTTTACGATAGGAATATACGCCAATGCATATTCAACTAAATCATTTATCTAAGTATTATTGGTTTTTTTAGCCATTATAACTCTTTATCTCAGCTGCAGTTTATTAGTTACTTATATACAACATACGAACGGGTGTAATCAGTATTAGGCATAGCCCTACAATAATTATCCGGCTGCGATTATAAGTCCCGTCTCAGGCACAGTGATCTATGGTCCCTGGACATGTTCCGCCAAAAAACCTAGTCATCTTTTGCAGTATTAGTATCAGGTAGAAATTGCCTGTGTCTTCAAACATTTCAAACTCTGCAAACAGTAGTTACCTGTAAGAAACAGGATATCAAGGAAACATATCGAAAGTGCAAGGAAAAGTAAATTATACCTACTCCTAGACGATTGTTACTTCTGAGTCCGACAGTGCGAACAATGGTTCGAACTGCGACAGTTCGGCAGTTCGCAATCGGGTGAAATGGAATCAGGTTCATGTAACATAACATCACGCCTGCACTCCCCGCAGGGTCAGGGAGAGGCGGCACCCACATCTCACCAGTTATCAGGGGGCGAGCTAATTACCATCAACCGGACGCAAATCCAGATTCCGGGCTACAAAGAAATTTCAGATGGAAAACCCAATAACACTGCCCGACCTGGGAGTCGAACCCAGACCTAATGCTCAGCAGTAGCGCTTGCGCACACAAGACAACGAGACAGTTACATGTTATCACAATCAGGCACAATGTGTAATAAAACACAGCAAGTACAGTTAATAAAAATGGGTATTATTAGTTATTTCATATCGTTATTGCACATTATAAACAAAACATAATCTATTAGTGGAATGTCGACATAATCACGTAACTTACGATAAATACATAAACACACAAGAACACAACAACTTCATACTGGTCCAATAATAAAACATTGTTACATACATTTAAAGTTATACTTAGTAAAAATAGTGTAAAGTAGAATCCAATTAAATATATTAAGAAAATCATAATTTTTTCATTAATTTTCTGTCATTTGTTGGTCGGTTAATTATTAGTTTGCAAAAAGACAGGTAGACTCACTTGCACGACAATATAACATTAGAAAAGTGCTCACGTGTATACAGCTTTTAAGTGCTAAGGCCACCTGCACCACAAATTACTAAACATTAAAAAAAAAACAGTATTCTGTCTCTGTCACCTTCAAACGATTGACAGAAACAGAACAATGTTTCAAGCTTGTTAAGCGTGTTTAGTGATTTGAGGTTGACATGACCTTTTTTCACTAGAACATCTTAGTTCATTCATATAAAAAAAATGTAATTGAATATTTCATTGTGATTTTCCTTTCATTTAACTGAGAGAGTAAATTATACTAAGTACATAAAATATTAACAATTTAACTAGAGTCACATTTAAACCACATTTTTTAAAGATTACTAAAAATGTTAGTTTCTCAGTTCATTTGGTTTCATACCGTCTTATCACACAAAACGAATTCTAACTTTAGTTCGAGCCAGTTACTGTATTTTGGTCTTTATTCCGATTGTCATAAAGGTCTTAATACAAAATTGACAACTAAAACTCAGGTCTAGTCACTTTTTTGTATTAAGAACTTTACATACGTCGAAATAAAGCTCAAAATACAGTAACTGGCTCGAAAGTTGGAACTCGTTTTGTAATGAGACGGTCAGAGTTTAATTTCATTTAATAGTTTCTTTCATAGACTATTCGTTTTTTTTTTTTTTGTCAAGTTTGATACTTAATCAAACCTTCACAATTCCATGATGACTCCATTTAACTAACTAGGTACTCCGTGTCACAAAAACTCATTTACCAACCAACTTCAAAATAGGAGGAGAGTATGCATTCGGCGAGTTTGTTTAAGTACAGCGTGTTCCCGCACCGGCACCGCCCGCTCACTTCCCAGCTTCACTATGAACATTCTTACACGTTTCTTTGAACAACGCATCTAAGGAACTCTGTTGAGCTTTCGATAACTTAGCTCCCTTCATATCTAAAACTTTGTGAAACTCTGCCACGGTGCATTCCGGCAGTAATTGCACAAACTGCCCCACAAAACCTTCTAAATTCCCATCTAAAGGAGCCATCACCAATTTTAATATCATTTCGGCTTTCGTCATTAACTTAATCACGACTTTAGTATACGTCGCAGGCGCAGGTCGACGAACGTCAGATCCTATTGAAGGCAGCTCCAACAGTGCAGTTTTCAGCATATGTGTGTCTAACAGCAACTGTTCGGAGCCTACCGTCGAAATTGGCTTGCATTTGTAAATGTTTTGAATGAATTTTGGTATGAAAGAATTCGCGAATCGGATACAGAATTGGGTGAAATATTTTCGGGAAGAGGAGAGATTATCTCGTAGATTAGGAACTGTATTTTTGAGGTGCATGATGATCTGTGTGACGTAAGAGCTCTGGTCTCCTACGTTGTCGAAGTGTAACCAGGATATCTTCGTCATGGCTTGGAGGGCTGGCTCGCAGGCCAGCTCAAGGTCTTGCTCCAACAGCTGGATGCAGTTGCTGATGATCTTGTGGAACAGGTCCTGTTCTGGAGTCATGTCTATCTTGTCTGCGAGGCCGGGTGACACCTACAACGTAAACATGTTACTTAAAAATAACACTCTAACATATTTATAAAAGCTTCTTATTCTATTGAGTAGAAAAACAGACTTCACAAACGTCATGCGTATGTAAATCAAAGATGATAAAAACAATGAACAACATATTTTCTAAACCAATAATAATAATCTCCAGTAAGTACACTGCCCCGTGATCAGCTGTAGTTAAAAGTTTATGAATACTTTTTTTTATCAACCATCGAGTCTGTGAGTTGTCGTCAATTAATTTAATAAAAGTCCCCCACCACAAAATGTGCAACCCACCTTTTCCTTGAGCTTCTGCTCCAAGTGTATGGTGGTCTCCAGACAGTACTCCGCCGTCGTGATGACACTCGTGATCTTCGAGATTTCTTGCTTAGTGTACCTGTAACATGAGGGAAATGGTTGCTAGGCAAATATTATTAATTAAGTTTTTTGGGCGAATATTGTTCTTATTCAAACACTAGCTGCGACCCGTGCTTTCACCCGCATAAGTGTCAATCCCTTGGGAATACCGGGATAAAAAGTAGCCTATATGTTAATCCAGGGTATCAGCTACCTCCATAGAAAATTTTAACAAAATTGGTCCAGCAGTTTGAGCGTGAAGAAGTAACAAACATTTAAACACACACAAACTTTCGCCTTTATAATATTAGTGTGATAAATAGCGAAATGTGGCTGGAGGAAAAATATAAAAAATCGACATAACATGATATAGCACTACGCTTGTATTCCCTTGTTAGGGAGAGGTGTCCACTACAAGCATAGCACAGCATCATCAGCCACAATGTTCCCACTGCTGGCACACAGGCCTCCTCAGTGAGAGGGAGTGGGCCACGCGGGCCACGCGGGCCACGCGGGCCCAGTGCGGGTTGATAGATGTCACATGTCTTTGAATTTTTGGTTCTCCAAGACGTGCCGGTTTCCTAAATCTAATCGCATTCTCATCTCAGCGACAATCAATGTCAAAACCTTGTCAAAATGTAGGTATTGACAGATTGAGATTAAGAGTGCGAACGTTCGTGAAACTACCGGAATCGGAAGTCCGACCACACCTGGTATATCTGTTGTCACTGTTCTCATCTCGCAGGAGCGTGTGCAAGTTGGTGACGATGCTGGGTACCCCGAGGGGCAGGCCTGATGCTGCACCGTTTCGCGGCAGGCTGCCCTGTAACACGGAGGACGCGTACTCGCGAAGGTACTTCTGAAATACACCGGCGAGTTCTGAGGGACAAAGATAATAAAAATAATTAATTACGGTACTCAAGACTTTGTAATATCTTGATTTAAAAGAGAGTCCTTAGAATTTCTTGTCCGTTCTTCTCCTTATACCTAAATCTACGTTTTGGAATGGGCAACTAGCTTTAACTTTCTGACTAACTCTTTGACAATTCAAAAGCGCCTGTAAATTGAAATAAATGCTTTGAGTTTGACTTATTGCACACCAAATACAGGAAAAAATATGGTATAATAAAACCATGTTTTACGAAATACTTCCTCGGTGGTGTAGCGGTGGAAAACACTACTGGTGATTGAATGATGTTGTCCTGGGTTCTATCCCTGGGGCCGGCCGGGGATTGAGTATTATGTTATCGACTTCCGGTCCTGCTTATACCAGCTCGACTTAGTAATTTGAATAATCATTTTAACGTCATTATTTTAGTATTTAATAGGTAATTGTTATGAAATTATTTAGTTATATGTTTGATTTATTCTTGGTGTTTAAAATAATCAAAATTGTTGAATATCCATTATGGCGCCTTCAGGTTGTCAGCTTCCGGCGCGCCAAGTATTAAGTTTAAATTAATGATTGCTTAAGATTATAAATTATTGATTCAGATACGTTATTTCTTTGTTAATAATTGTTATTTAATTTTCTTCATTATAGTTAGTAATACAATCAAAATATTAAGTTATAGGGAAATCTATAAATACCGATGTGTTAGGCAGTTTGAATCAGACGTTTTGTAACAGTGACCAAGTGCAAACGCCGTAAGTAAAACTCTGTCCGATTTAGAAAATAATAAACGTATTATATAGTGCAAATAGATCGTTTGTTGTAACCATCCTGATTCCTGACTGTGCCCACCGTTTCACAATTATTATTGGGATAGGACTAAGTGTTATTGGGTTTTTCCAAAACGAAATTGTAAGTAACAACTTATTTATTTATTAATTTATTTATTAGCCTTTATTGCCAACTATTATTAAAAACAGGATATATGCTACATTCTTTATTAAGTTGTCGGCGTGTTCTGCGACACAAAGGCCTCCTCCAGCTTTTTCCAGTCTTCTCTTATTTTAGCCGTTCTTTGCCATAATGGGCCCGCAATCTTTTTAATGTCATCAGACCAACGTTTTCTTTTTCTACCTCTTTTCCTTTTTGTTTGGAATCTAGGGGTCCACTCCGTTATATCCTTTGTCCATTTGTTTTTGTTTTCCCTGACTATGTGGCCTACCTATCTCCATTTAAGTTTTTTAGTTTTGGTTACAACATCTTCTACCTTTGTTATGTGTCATATCTATGGCTTTTTTTTCTGTCTCTTTTTGTAAGGCCCAGTATTCTTCGTTCCATGGCTCTTTGACATGTGGTAAGCTTAAGTAACAACGGGTTAGTGGCAATTCATTTTGACAAAGCAATAAAATCTATTGTTATTGCAAATAGCCAAAGACAACGGAATGGGTATTGTTGAATAGCCAAAAGAAAATCCGAACCAGACTTTAGAAAAATTTCAATAACTGTTCAACTCTCATACATTGAACAGAATGTCATTTATACACGCGTGCGCACGTTACATGTTGTTATAACTATCGCGTATTGTACGGCACGTGATAACAGTACGCGTTTGTTTATAGACGCGTGCGCAACACACTGGAGTGTTGTGACTTGTGCTCGTTATACAGCGAGCAGTTTCATAACAGCACGCCTGGACTCTCTGGGGTGGAGGTGTATATTAACATATATAGGACATAGTTATGTCAAAGTCCCATAGGAGGGCCTTAAAATCAGATTCTGGATTGCTTTTGAGAATTTTCCTAAGGAAAAACTCAATACCGCTTCATCCGATCTAGGGATCAAACCTTTTTAGTCTATGCTGTCCCACTGCAGGGCAAAGGCCTCCCTTTCTCTCCTGGGTTTGCGTCGACGTCGCCTTTCATAAAGAGAGCGTACAGTACCCGGCGATAAATATTGCACATCGACCTTTGGAAAGAAACAATCGGCTAATTTCGGCTTCGTAGTGCGTTATCTCTGTCGCACACTACCTATGTAACGTTGTTAACTGACGTTTTGTCAGTCGTTGTTCAAGTGCGATAGAGTGCGGTCGCGTCCAGTTCAAAATATATATCTAGAGTTGTTAACACCCCCAAAATTAAATAATTTAAAGTTGTACTATGGTATCTTTAGGAAAAATAGGGGAACCTTTTTATTTTACCCCAACCTAAAGCAATTATTTATAGAAAAATTGGTGTATTTTATACAAAGAATAAAAAGAATTATCAAAAGAAGCAAAACATAATTGTTTTAACAGCTCCTAATAGATACCGGACTGTTTGTATTTCGTGCGACAGAGATAACGCTCTACGAAGCCGAAATTAGCCGATTGTCTCTTTCCAAAGATCGATGTGCAATATTTATCGCCGGGTACTGTATTTTAACACCGACGTCAAAAATGACGATTCACAGCTAGCAGCTGTCATTTTGCGGCGCTTTCTTAAAACACTCTCCCCTTACTAATAAACGTTGTATAGCGTCTGTATAGTTACACAACGCTTTGTCTTCTTCTTTCGAAAGTCAAATTACTGACGACTGAAAGAGAGAAATGGGTGTGTAACTATTCATCTGATATAATACGTTTATTAGTAAGGGGGTCAAGCTATAAGCGCCCTGTAAACGATCAAATTGTTTGTCAAATTGTACGTGTATGTCAAATTATTTGATAGTGTGCAGCTGTGTTTGACGCGTTTGTCAAACAGTCTACAGTAAGAAACGTGAAGTTTGACCAACAAAGTCAAGCAAATTTGATCGTTTACGGGGCGCTTTAGTAAAATACAAGCCGTGCGCTCGATGAGCCTTCCCATCGACAAAATACAAGCCGTGCGCTCGATGAGACTTCCCATCGACAAAATACAAGCCGTGTGCTCGATGAGACCTCCCATCGACAAAATACAAGCCGTGCGCTCGGTGAAACTTCCCATCGACAAAATAGAAGCCGTGCGCTCGGTGAGACTTCCCATCGACAAAATACAAGCCGTGTGCTCGATGAGACCTCCCATCGACAAAATACAAGCCGTGCGCTCGGTGAAACTTCCCATCGACAAAATACAAGCCGTGCGCTCGTAGAGACTTCCCATCGACAAAATACAAGCCGTGTGCTCGATGAGACCTCCCATCGACAAAATACAAGCCGTGCGCTCGGTGAAACTTCCCATCGACAAAATACAAGCCGTGCGTTCGGTAAGACTTCCCATCGTCAAAAATGAGGAAATATCATACAATATTTGATTCTCTATTTAACCCCTTCTGATCAACTTTCAAAAATCCTTCCATAGTGCTTACTGTGTTTATACAGGCGCAAATCAAATTTGAAACTCCGCTGACGCTGGCTATGATATCTTAACATTTTTAATTTTTTTGGTTCAACGACCGTACGTCGTGCAGCTACTTGATTTTTTTTGTTATATCTTCACAGAAGTGATGGGTATCGTAATTTAAACACGATAAAATAATAAAAATACATATTTTCTCAAATCATACTTCACATTACCCCAAAAAAATACCATCCATTTTTTTTTCATCTTGTTTAGATGTCGATACCTACCACGTCCGCGGAGTTTCGCTAGCTAATTTAATTTGACTTTAGTGCAAATTTTCATGCTTCTTGAACTTGCGGTGTATTCTGTGCGTTATCCGTCAGTGATTGTTTTTTATTAGGTAGATGTGGGTGACCGCTTTCATTCTGAGGTACAACTTTCATATAAAATCTATGCTAAAAGAAAGAAAAGAAAGAAAAAAAAAATGTTTATTTGAACAGTAGTACCAATACACTACAGGGTGAAATTGAACACATGCGACAAATCGAAATGGGAGATTATACTCATCATTATGAACAACTTTTACTATGGGACCAAACCAGAAATCGCGAAAAAAAAATCAGCTGTTCCCTACATTTTGGCGAGTTATGCGAACATAAATGTAGGGAACAGCTGATTTTTTTTTCGCGATTTCAGGTTTGGTCCCATAGTAAAAGTTGTTCGTAATGACGAGTACAATCTCCCATTTCGATTTGTCGCATGTGTTCAATTTCACCCTGTATGTATTGGTCAAAAAGAATTAAACCACTTGAGAGCTGATATACCGATTTCGTCTAGGCACACGACTCACCACTGCGGGCGGGGGGACGAACAGCGGCTGTGATTGGCCGATGCAACAATGTCAGGACGAATATTCGAAACATAGTGATGCTCAAGTCAGTTTTGCAACAATAATATCGATATCGACAAAACCGACGTCTATTAATTGTAACTTTTTTTTAAACTATACAGATAGGGTGTTAACTGGTTTTTGGAAATCAATTTTCCCTGTGAACTGCATTAATCCACTTTTCTTACAGTTCCGGAATATTTGGAAATCGTAATTTTTATCGTCAATTGACTTAGACTTTGTTTTGGTGGTACCTTGAAATTGTCACAACACTACAGCATTAGTACAGATGGAAAGGGACAGACGTATTGACAATACCCTAGTGAGAGAAAGAGACTTTTCCAAAAAATATCAACGCGGGTATACATTTTTGTGCCATTTTTGCATTATTCATATTTTACTTACCGATGAAAAGTTACGCACCTTTTTTAGAGCTGGATGTTCTAGATGATATCCCACACGATTTAATAGAACAAGAACTCATAATTGTTTTTATTTATGCACAAAATGTTTAAAAAAGTATCAAAATAACCGCGTGTGCAGAGATCCAATAAATGGTCAAAACTAAAATGGCCACTCATAGTTTCATCTAACATCAGTGCAATTTCATTTACGTGTCGTGAGCCTGAGTCGCCCGTATGAGCAGTCAAGAGGTTGTATAGTCATTGGTATTGGTCCATCTTATCAAGCTTTAAAATTTGATCCAGCCTGTCCCATCTTGCTGTCCTCTCCCCAGCGACGCCCAAGCCGAGGTTCGTACCCCACAGGGGGTGCCCTTAGCGTGCAGTCGCTTAGTCTATTAGATATTCGCCCCTGGCTGGAAGCTTTGAGTTTACTTAAGGAAATCTCTCAAGGTCAACTACGAAAGGCAAATTATAAAAAAAAAAAAAAATGTATTGGTCTACTCACCCAACATAGGCTCCCCGGTAGTGAGGCGCGCGCACTGCACGAGACACTTCTTGTAGAACAGGAACAGGTCGGCGCACGACGCGATCACCGCGCCGCCCGCGCCCGCGCTACCGCCCGACGTAGAGCTCTTGGCGTCCTGCAAGGAAAAGATACTGAAACTATTCATCTCATCCCCTCCTAATCCTGATTTGGCCAAAATTAACCACTAGGGCTTGCTTACACCACAAATCACACAACGAATAAACGATTGCTGAACGAATTTAAAACAACTTTCTATTTCGGTCAATCCTTTGAGGATGACAGAGACAGAATGAAGGCCCGCTTGTAATGCAAATCATTTTAATTTGCGAAACAAGCGGGCCTTCATTATTTATTGAAAACTAATACTTTGAACATTGTATACTGTACATAGCATTTTTTTTTTACATATAATGTAATCTATCAATGAAACTAATCATTTAAAGTAAACATTTCATAATAAAACAAAACGGAAGATACAAAAATTCAAATTATTTAATTTACTATATTTTCGTGCGGAAAAAGATATAATTATGTCGCATCATTGGGTGGCCGAGATGCGAAACATCGGATCTTCTTCACGATTCAACATAGTTTTGATAGTTGTGGACACTGCAGTGGGTACTCGAACGAAAAGATAATTTGAATTCAAAATAACTTTAATAAACTAACAATTAACAACCGATACGCACACGTGCGTCGGAAACAAACACGTGCGTTGGTATTGAGCGTTTGCCAAGCAAGACCGTCCGACTCGACTGCCGACCGTAGACTGCCGCCACACTCGGTCCAGGGTTGCCAGATGCCGAATTTTTTATCTCGTACTAGGGCTGTCAAATATCTCGTAATTTCAATACAAAATCTCGTAAAAGTATAAATTTTTAAAATCTCAGACCTTAATTTAGGTACACTATAACTAGCTAGCCTGGGGTAGGAATATTCCTTAAGTTTGGGACCACCAAATGAAAAAACATCTAAATGAATCATTTTTTTTTAATAATAATACTAAAATCTTCCAAAAATATAACAAATAATTTATTAACTTAAGTAATAAATTTTGTAGGCACTTGCTACTAAAACATGATTTTAATAATGGTTTTATTTGTTATTAATATGTAATGTCAGGGGTATCGGTAAAATAATCTTCGTTTTTATTGTATAGTTTTTCAGCTGTCATTCTGGAATACATTTCCTGAGATGGTTCGAAATTTTTACAATTTCGTTAACTTTAATGTAAACTTTAGTGTAATAAATCTTGCGGTGATTCCCCGGTCAGCGACTAAAGATACATTTAGTGATGAGGTAATGAATCTAGTGATGTGCTTAGTCGAGTTTGTGACATGGACATGTATTCTTTTCTTTAAATGTTTTTGGTTTGTATGTTATAATGTTTCTAACATTGTTAAAATCTCGTAAAAAAGTGTACGAGTTTTTTTTTTCTCGTTTCTCGTACAGAGACTACCAAATCTCGTAAAGGTACGAGATTTCTCGTACATCTGGCAACGCTGACTCGGTCTCTCCGCCAGGCGCCAGTCCTCGCTTCATCCCCTCTACCGACGATCGTGTCCAAGCGGTAGGGCTCGCTTGCGTTTCCGATCACATGATTCCTCGTTTACCAATCAAATCGTTAGATGGCGTTGTTCTCTGTACTGTGGCGCCATCTATCCACGACAATTATAATAATTGTAACATCGATTACACCAGAACCATAGACAAAGTCGAGCGGCCATTGTTGTTTACATCTTTTGAATTTTTGAAAGTGCCGGTGCACATGAAATATTTCAGCTTTGTGTCTGCGATGGCTCGGGTACTGTAGATGTTCACAGGCAGCGGTGACCACCTTACCGTCAGGTGCTGCATCACTCACCTGAACAAACCGATCCATGAGCTCAGCCAGGTTGGTGTCTAGCGAGCTGACATATAGCGAAAGGTAGGGCTCGAAGCAGGCACCTATCAGGCCGATCCACGCGGAGCCTGACGGACCTGACACTTCCATGTTCAAGTCTGATGACGTAGCCTGCGGGAGTTAAGATTAGAAATGTAACGTAAGATAGTTATACAGGCAGTAGATTGGTTTTATGACGGCTGCGCGCATACATAACTTTAAACCAACGCGAGCGTCATTGCCAACGGAATGCTGCCATTTAAATATTATTACACTAATATTATAAATGCGAAAGTTTGTGAGTGTGTCTGTGTGTGTTTATATGTTTGTTACTTCTTCACGCTCAAACGGCTGGACCAATTTTGATAAAATTTTGTATGGAGGTAGCTGATACCCTGGATTAACATATAGTAAGGCTACTTTTTATCCCGAAATTCCCACGGGATCGAAACTTATGCGGATGAAACCGCGGGGCGCAGCTAGTCCTAACTAATATTATAAATGCGAAAGTCACTTTCGTTTGTTTGTTACCTTTTCACGCCTAAACCACTGAACCGATCATCCTGAAATTTTACAAATACGTTGTCAGTTGTACAGAAACGGACATAGGGTACTTTTCATCCCGGAAAAAAGTGCTATTCCCGAGGAAAACAACAATAACGTTATTATGACAATAGATGGCGCCACGTGTCTTTCGAAACTTATGCGGGCGAAACCGCGGGGCGCTGCTAGTATTTATATAAAGATTTAGAACTGGTGTTGTATATTTAGTGAAATGTTTCGTCACCACGTCAACACCGGCTGGCACAAAAACCAGCGCTGTGGCTCTGTCTCGTATGTGGTGGGGGTCACAGCATTACGCTGAGCGATGGTCGTTTTGCGTGGACGTGTTCTTGTTATTTTGGTATTTTTTCTTTGCGTCATATTTTTCCGCAAATAAACGTGTTTTCTTTCTTTATTTTTCTTCGACATCCGTTTGGATGGATAGTCAGCAATCCTATAAGCAGGTTAGCAGGTAAGCAGGATAGCCGGATATTCGAATGAGACATCTCTATGTCTCATTCGAATATCCGGCTATCCTCATACTCATGAAAAAGTATGCCGGAATCCACCTGATACTCTTATCAAGTGGATTCCGGCATACTTTTTCACGAGTAACACGAGCGAATGATATAAATTACTTATTGACTATTTTAATTTTTATGACTTCGAGGTGTAATATAAATTGTTGATTGCAACAGAAGCTACAAAATAGTCATCGAAAAGTAAACGTCGAATAAATGGCTTGAAACCGCGGGGCGCAGCTAGTAGACAAATAATGTCTATTAGCTGCGCCCCGCGGCTTCACCCGCGTAAATGTCGATCCCGTGGGAATATCGGGGGTAAAAAGTAGCCTATATGTTAATCCAGGGTGTCAGCTACCTCCATGCAAAATTTTATCAAAATTGGTCCAGAAGTTTGAGCGTGAAGAAGTAACAAACATATAAACACACACACACTCACAAACTTTCGCCTTTATAAATTAGTGTGATAGTGTGATTAGTGTGATGATATGGTATTTTTATTTATTCACATTTATGTACTTATCATGCATGTGCATTCAATAACGTTTAAAATTTTATCGCCGTTAAATAAAAACCCAGTATCCACCGGATACTGCCATACTATTCGATATCCAGCCGGATAGTGACATTAGGCCGGATAAGTCAGATCGCTTTGGTGGGACATCGCGAACATAAGACGCTAAGAATTGTAAATAAGCACAAACTCACGTCTTTACTATCGCTGTCGAATGCTGGTTTCTCTACATTCACTTCGGCCGGCTCCGCGCCTAAATCCGTACCTGTACATAAAACAAATACTATAATATTTTATTGAAGCCGATGAGCCGGTGATGACGAACATGTTGAACCAAAGTTGTGCAACATCTTTCATGAATACGCGTGCACATTATTGATTTTATCGGCCGCAAACATAAGTTTGCATTATAAAAACCTATGAAAAGCAAATTTATTTGTGCAGTTGTAAACGAAAATATCCCATATCTCAAAAACTATTGAATTAAATAGCAAATTTACTTAGAAACATCATAATCTTTTTAATTATGAAATACAACACACAAGCTTATATGCATAGATTTTTTTAAATCACTCGGTTACATATACGGGGAGAGCCACCCCTGGAGATTTTTTTTTTGTAATGTCACTACACATTTTTTTTTTTGCGATAGACAGAATACACCTACCTTTAAATTTTCATCGATATAGTGCAAACAGTTTTCGATTAAAATGGCTGTGTAACATCCGGACAGACTGACAGACGGACAGAAGGACATGACGATATTATAAGGGTTCCGTTTTTGGCTACGGATCCCTATACAGTTCGTGTCTCTAGAGCGTCGTCTCTGTCACTCATATCTGTGTGACAATCTCTTTCCAAAACTAGATGTCTCATACTATTTCCTGTATTTTATCGTGCGTATTACCTGTAAATCTCTTGTGCAGTAGCAGCTCGAAGTTGTAAGTCTTCTGGATGGCGTACAGCAGTAGCTTCACGTCCACCTCGTTGCGACGCGACGCCATCAAGTTGCTCAGCTCTGTGCGGGTTATCTGATGGCAACGTTTTGATTTATCTGTAGTAAACGTTATTCTATCAGTTATAACAGGAATGTTTATTTTTGAGATTCTGGCCACGTTGCACGAATGCACCCGGAAAGATGGGCAAAGGTCATCAGTCACTGGAGGCCTGAGGGAGGACATCGTCGTCGAGTAGACCGCGGCGACTTTGCTGTGACGATCTGGTCATGTTTGCTGGGCCAACATGGCCAGAGACCGTACAAAAACAGAGAAGTTTTGATGGAGAAAAGGGAGGCCGGCAGAGGCACACAGCTGCATACGGTTACCCGTATCCAAATGATGACGCTTACCTTGCAGAACTGCTGCGTGACTCTCTCGCTGAGCCTCCAGGGAGGCGGGAACAGGGTCGCGGTGGACTCCTCGAACGTGAGGAGGTGCCTCTTGAGCCACGCGTAGCGACGCTCCACGTGAGATATCCACGCGGACTCTTGTTCTGATGAGAATAGGTGCTGGTATTCCTGGGGGAGGTGATAATAGTGGTAGAAATAGTGGATAGTGCCGGCTGGATACTGGACAGCAGGTCAATATTCGGCGGATTACAGATTTTAAATATACACTAAATAAAAAACAAAATTGCCTTGGTTTCAATTTATATTTATATTGGCGAAAAAACTTACTCTAAACACACAATTGAAACTCAAAGACGATGCCCAAGTAAGTAAACGTCAATGTGGCATTAAAGTCCGAATATACAGCCGCCAAATATCCGGCTATCCGGGCTGGATATCTCACCCAAAAATTATCCAAACTTGAGTTTCTTTGTAAGACTGTTATGTGTAATATGTGTTCTTTGAAAGCCCGATTCTTCAATCAAAGTGGTTTTTAAGAATCTCGGGATTGGAAATTCACATAACCTCACCTGTAACTGCATATTGATGAACCACTTCAGCAGCTCAGTCTTGACCTTCGGCTCCAGTATATCCACCACGCCACAGGCTTCCGATAGCGTCCGGTGGGAAACGCCGCTCTTACTGCCTGCTATAAATCAAAATATATTCATGGTCAAAGTAAATTAATAGTTAGATGGCAAAACTTCATAGATTTGCTTGAATATTTAAGAAAAACTTTAAAAAGTACGAAGAAATGCAAGCAGCGGGCTATATTTAACGGAAGCAAGTTTGAATTGCCTCTGACTTTCAAACTCTGTAAATTCCTGTGAATGATAACAAAACAAAGAAAAAAAAATTCTTAAAACAATAAATATAATAAGTGAAAACGTCACCAGTGAAAGCCTCTTTGAAGTCGGCTAGTATCTGCGTCGCTAGTTGCTGTCTGATGGACGTCACTTGGTCGCGGAGGGTCGATAGTTCTCTGATTTCGCGGTAGCATTCAAAATGTTGTAGTACCTGGGACAGACGCGAGAGGGGGGGCTCAAATGATATCATGTGAAGGTTTCCTAAGACTATATCATCCTACTAACGTCCTACTAATATTATATCCTACTAATCCTATCCTACTTCCTACTATACATCACACTTCACTATCAAACTTTCGCCTTTATAATATTAGTGTGATATATTAAAAAGGCGAAAGTTTGTGAGGATGTTTGTTACTCTTTCACGTAAAAACTACTGAACGGATTTCAATGAAACTGCACAGAAATATAGCTTATACATCAGAATAACACATAGGCTACAATTTATAAAGATTTTGTGTGATTTGGCCGTAAAATAACGATAAGTATCAAGTAAGTCGGAAAAATTCCTGCCCTCTGAGAGCTATCTTGGCGTGTGTTGCCTAAACCGTTACCCCCTTATTCATAATCCTATTTTATCTCTATTTTAGCTAAAATAGGTTTATAGAACGTTTGTCTTTATCTGTCACGTTGTCATTTCTGTGTGTAAGAAAGAGACAAACCCCATTTTAACTAAAATAGGTTTGATAAGTTTTATGAATAAGGGGGTTAGAGTTAAACGAAGATAATGTATCGTGAGACTGTTTGTCTTAAAAAGTTCTAAATAAAAATCCGCGACAGCATATAGATATACCTTTTATGTGGAAGCCATTATATCCAAAATAGTGAGCCATAAATACATTTAAATTGGATACTTTTCTTACAATGCACATTTTAGAGTACTTAGTTAATTCTTATCAAAATTAATACATTTATGCTTTCGGTATTTAATGCAGATAAACCAAAAGGTTTATCTACATTAAATACGGACATCCTAGGAAAGGACATGGGCTACTTCACCGGTACTGTTCCGTGGGATAATTTCCGACATCCACGCGGGCGAAGCCGCGGGCAGATGCTAGTTATTATATATTGCTATCCCTTTTTTAAGCCCGTCGGTTAGCTGTGGCTTAAACGGCGCCGCTTTTTTATAAAGAAACTCAAGTTTAAGACCACTGGCAGGACAACCTGGCAAGTGACTTTTGGGTGATGAATCTAGTTGTAAAGAGGTTAGGTGACTGAAATTGTATTGGGAAGAACACAGAGAGTAGACCCTCATTGAGAAGAAGTTACGACCATCAAGCTAAAGGCGTACCTCCATGATAGCCTGCATGGGCAGCACAATCTCCTTGTACTGCCGGCTCTGCGTCATGTTCCGCAGAGTGTCCACACCCCCCACCAACATATGCAGGTGGTTCAGTGCCGTGATGGCAGCAGTCAGGTTGGACTTGGCACAGTCCAGTTGTTTGATCTCGGATGTTATCTCACGGACCATGCTCTCGCTGCGTTCGGCTTTCTTGTTTATGTCTGCTACCTGGAAGAATGATTAGAAAAAAATAGATTTTGAGTACATAATTATTGTTGGAATAGAAAGTATTTTCAGTGAATATGCAGGTAATATATACCCAGTAACTGGGTTCTGGAGTTCAGATAGGCAGTCACTCCATGTAAAATACTGGTATTCAGCTGCTTCTGGTTAGATTGGAAGCCAGCCCCAACATAGTTGGGAAAAGGCTAGGCAGATGATGATGTAGGTAATATAACATCAACTTTATTTTATATTATTCACCAAAGGGGTAAGCAGAACTATTCAAACTTGACACATTTACTCATTTTTGTCTGATTTGTTTGACTATTAGTCTTCTAGAGAAAATTTATTAAATCGATGATTGAAGATTTCCGTTAAAAATAACTGTAGCCTTAATTAAATATGTAGAACAAAATCAGACATCTACATTTAAAATTAGGGCGTAGAAACTACACTCAAAACCAGGATTCGTTTACCTGTAATGCTAGTTCCCCAATACACCTCTGTGCATCGACCAGAGCCTTCTGCCCCGCATCTCTCTGCTCCGCCTGTGCTCTCACAAGCCTCCGTATGTCGTGCTCCACGCCTGCCAGGTGGAATTCACAGCGAGCCGCCGCGCTCTCCACTCCCGAGAGAGATTGTTCAGTGGGGAATACTCGATTGATGTATGCTACTGCATCAAACTGTGAAAGATGAAGTTTATTGTTGTTTTACGAAAATTATTGATAGTCTTCTGTCTTAAAAAATGTAATTTGTATTAGTTTTTATAAAAATACTGTAATAATATTAAAATTGTGAGAAAATAAAACGTGGAAAATCAAATTACAGGCATGAAAATCACTTGTTGAAACAACGCCTATAAAGCGATATTCATCGAGTATATATCGGTTGGTCTCACGCGCAGTAGTGCGATATTAAATTTAGATTCAAACAAAAGTAGTAAGCAACCAAGAAATAGGGGCAAAATAAAGAAAAGTCCGACTCACTTCCGCACTATCAAACTGCTCGGTTCCTCCCATCATTTCCTCAATCCGGCTCATCACAGAGCTCGGGAAGTTGATCTGCACCTCCGGCCCACTATCCTTGTCGTCTAATATATCGTTAGAATCCATAATTTTATCTGTTTCTTGATCACTTTTGAGGAAAATAAAAATAACAACTTCACCAGCCCGCAGGCTCGGTTGACGTTGGAACGTCACTGTCAAATTGACGTTTACGGTTCAGTGTTGTGCCGCGTAACGCGTTCCGAGTTAGGACTGTAATCGATATTATCGATTTGAGCGTGCCGAATTAGGCACCCCAAAAACAATTTTCCATTGCCATAGAGAAAACTAGAATAGAAACAAATACAATAAGCATTGTTTGTAATAGGTAACGATTTATGCTTTTCTTTGCTCACAAACTAACTATATACACTAGATACTAAAATAAACGACTAACTAACTTACAATACAAATATATAAAAATAACAAAGGACACTTAGGCGTCGAAGTATTCATCCGCATCGCTGTCATCCGGAAACGTGCCCAGAAGACTGGCAGCATTGCCACGTTGAATGGCAATGCTAATTCTTTGGCCAAAGAACGACCCAGCCCTCTGGTCACGTGAAGTATCGACCAGCCGGCGAGAAATTTCCTTAAAAAGGAGACGCGAGCTCGGGCCTCATGACCCGAGCGTTTCGACCCCAAACGGCTCAAAGCTGTAGTTGCCCATAAGGTTACAGTATTTGCGCCGCTTGAGGGTCTCAGCAGCTGCAGCAGCGGCGCCAGCACAGCCCGCAGTGCTAGGAACATGAGATGGCGCAAGGGTATCGACACATGTTGCGTCCCACACCAAAGGCCTACCCACCTTCCAAGGCAACAACGTCATGCCGTCTGGTCTCTTCCCATCATCACGTACCAAGCCGTTTGGTTCTAACACCGGTTGGTTGGAATAGAAATAGATGCTATAGAGAAAAATAGAATAGATCAAATAAACGACCACTATTTTTAAAATGGGGTGGGCGGTGGCGGTAATGGGAAATGGGTCATTTTTGTCACGACAGCCTGTCCAATGGTTGTGAGTAATTATGCAGTAAACAGTGGCATTTTTGTAAATTCCAGGAACTCAACTGACAGAGGGGGTTATGGATTTATCAACAGATTTGTCAAACGTCTGCGTTTTAACTCCTTATTGTGTGTACATATTACTTATTATTATAAGACTGTTAGCTTTTTAAATTATGTAAATATAATGTAGTTTACTATTTATTACTTTCAGAAATAGACTGTCCTTCGATAACATTGATTGATGTTCAGTTGGGTATCCTGCCGCAGTTTGCAACGGGTGTCGATTAAGTCTACCAGTGGAAGTAGTGAATTTTTGGGCCAACAAGATTTATGAAAAGTCGTGCCACTGACACGAAGAAAAAGAAGAATTCGATATCATGGTGATAATATTTTTTTTTTAAACTTTATTCATGACCATGGATACATGTCCTTCAGTCGTAGTCACTAAACATATTATTACTCTTATCTAAATAAGTACATAAAACAGTAACAAGTTCATCATTAGTTTTTACCGCTCTGAATACGAGCTAAGTACATCAGAGTGACAATGAAATTATCTAAAGTTAAATAAGAATTAAGAAAGTAAACATAAAAATAAAAATTCATGGTGATGATAAAATTAGGTTGCGTTGTTACAGGTGGGAACGCTACATAATGGTAACTTTTATAGTAGAAAATTAAGTGGTACGCACGAAGACATATAAAGCTATACATTTCCAGTTTAAGTTGACGTCTAGTTGTACGAAAAGCCTATGCAATGCGAGGTCAGATATAACTGGAAATGTATAGTTTGATATCATAGTAGGTATCTGGTAGTTTTTTTTTCAAATCTAGCAACATTTTACGAAAACTCAAAAAGTGACGTTTTTGTTTCCATTGTTTGATCAGTTACTGTCATTGACATAGAAAAGTATGGACTGGAAATACCTACAAAAATAGGGTGCATACCTACAACTCATATTGTCTCATAAAATGGCTGCCATTGCTAGGGTTGTGCCAATCAAGGAAAATTGGTGTTACTGTATCGAGTATCGATATATGAATCTGCAGTGGCAAGAAGAGAGAAACAGATCGTCCATAAAAATAAAAAACGAGTTATTTATTTATTAAAACCAGTACCAGGTACTTAACAAAATAAACATTGTAAAAGCCAATTATTATTAATCGACTTCAAAAACGGAGGTTCTGTATTCGACCCGTATGTTTGTATGTCCGCGATTTTCTCAAAAAGTAATGAACCAATTTTTATAACTTTTTCGCTAATGTAATCTACATACTTTCAGGAAGGTTTTAGTATATAATACATTAGGTAATTATCTTATGTACGAAGTTATATGCATAAATGTATGTACTACATCTCCGGCATTTCTATGATGATTCTTCTAGTCGGTGTATTCAATTCTTCAATGCACTAGTGTTAATTGAATTTGTGTGGGGTAGGTACAACTAAAAAGTGAAAAATAAAAACATTTTTACAAAAAAAACAACCGACTTGAAAAAAAAAATACTACAAAGTGAAAAATAACTTTAATTTCGGAAGTCGGAGTCAAAAAACGAAAATAGGGAACCAACGATACCGACTTTCGAAATTAAAGTTATTTTTCACTTTGTAAGTAGTATTTTTTTTGAAGTTGGTTGTTTTTTGAGGGAATGTCCTAGAATTGATAAAATCATATTTATCGGACCGCCAACAAATAACCCAAATATCAAAATTTGATATTCAAAGTAATAGGGAACAGATTTTCTCCTCTGACAAGCGGTACATCACATATGGTGTTCCCCAGGGAAGTGTATTAGGCCCTCCTTTGTTCCTACTATACATTAATGATCTACCAAAAGCAACTAAGGAACCCATGTCATTGTTCGCTGACGACAGTACTGTTACCATAGCACCTAAAAATATAATTAACTACCATTCTGATTCAAAAAAAAAAAAAAAAAAAGTCAAAGCATTTATTTCAAATAGGCACATAAAAGGCACTTTTGAACGTCAAAAATTATCTTAAAATAGAATTGATTCTAGTCGCCCATTCCAAAAGGTAGTTTTCGTATGGAGAAGAACGGGCAAGAAACTCCACCGTTACTCTTTTAAAATGTTTAGGTACAATATTTTGCATGGGTACATTAATTATATAATAACATGTGAGGACGATGCACCTACAATAAAATTACTATACCACAATAGGTAAAAGAATTAAAAACGAAACCATGACATATAAATTAATTATCTGATAGATACATGGTGCTCACATATTTACAAACATGGTACAAGCAAAACGATTTTAATTAAAAAACAAAATACAAGTAATAAGTCAGGGTGTGAGTAATAAATGTAAAAAAAAAGAATTAAAAAAATTTACAATTAAATTAGCAACCAGTTTGATTTTGTCTAGACTCTAGATTGTCCTATGGAGCAGGACCAGCATGTTTCCAAGCGTTCTTATCTTGGATATAATCTTCTAATTTATAGTATGCTTGTTTACAAAGTGTACGTTTAATGTGAGTTTTAAATTTTCTTTCATTTAATTGCAATATATCACAAGGTATTTTATTGTAACATTTAACACAGTACCCCATAAAAGATGTATGTACTTTGGCTAATCTGAAAAATGGTTGATGTATTTTATCTTTATTTCTTGTATTAAAGTTATGTCTATCGCTTATTTTATTAAAAAGATGTAGATTTTTTCTTACATACATAATATTTTCATAAATGAATTGGCAAGGTACCGTCATAATATTAATCCTTTTAAATAGTTCCCTGAGAGATTCGCGGCGACGTAGATTATAAATGGCTCTGACAGCTCTCTTTTGCAAAATAAAGATGGATTCAATGTCAGCAGCTCGACCCCATAGTAAAATGCCGTACGACATAATGCTGTGAAAGTAGCTAAAATAGACTAAACGCGCGGTTTCTACATCTGTTAACTGTCTTATCTTCCTAACAGCATAAGCGGCCGAGCTAAGCCGCCCCGCAAGAGATGTTATGTGAGGTCCCCATTGTAATTTCTCGTCTAGCGTGATTCCCAGGAAAACCGTTTGATCAACAAATTCTAGTTTTTCTCCATTCAGTATGATGTCACATTCGCTACTTCTAACATTTGGTAATTTAAATCTAATGCATTTGGTTTTCTTTTCATTTAGTACCAAATTATTTACCGTAAACCAATCTTGGACCTGAAGAATAGAGTTATTCACGTCGTCAAGATTTTGTGCCCGTCTGTCTATCTTAAAGATCAATGATGTGTCATCTGCAAATAACACCATCTTCGGTTGATTTTGAAGTAATTGTGGTAAATCATTAATGTAAACTAAAAAGAGGAATGGACCCAATATCGAACCTTGAGGAACGCCCATTGCCATTTCAGACCCCAATGAGTTTACGCCGTTTACTTGAACTTTAAGCTTTCTATCTTTTAGATACGACTTTAGTAAATCAAGAGCTGAATTCCTAATCCCATAGTGCTCAAGTTTCAGCAGAAGTGTCTCATGGTTGACGCAATCGAACGCCTTTGAGAGGTCGCAAAAGATTCCAATGGCATCTTGTGCTTCCTCCCAGGCGTTAAAAATGTTCTTTATTAGGGTGACACCGGCGTCAGTGGTACAACGCCCTTTGGTGAAACCGTACTGTTGTTCATGAAAGATGGAATTTTTATTAAAGTGGCGTAACATTTGATTGAGCATCAACTTTTCAAACACCTTACTGAGAACTGGCAGAATTGACACAGGCCTATAATTGTTGGGTTCTTTACTATCACCGGCTTTGAATAAAGGAACTACTTTACTGTGTTTCATGAGATCCGGAAAGACTCCTTGGTCTATACTGATGTTAAATATGAAAGCTAAATAGGGCGCAATCGTTTCAATGATAGATCTACAAACTTTTACAGACATTCCCCAGAGATCTTCTGTTGATTTAATTTTAAGATCTTTAAAAGCTTTTATAACAGCCTGGGGGTTCGTATGTTGAAAACTAAACTCCGAGGGGCATGCCTTAACATTCTTTCTAAGTAAATCAGCAGAACGCGCGGGTGAGGAATTTAAAGCTTCAGTAGTTTTAATGGGAATATTAGCAAAAAAGTTTTCAAATTCCTGAGCAATTTCTACATCTGAGTTTATGGGGCCATGTGCAGTTTCTAAATTAAATTCAGTATTACGCTGTTTTTTCCTACCTGTTTCATTATTTATTATTTGCCAGGTAGTTTTTATTTTATCATCGGCTGATTTTATTTTATTGCTAATATAAAGATAGAGAGATTCTAATGATTCATTGAATTCTATAATTACCTGGCTTAATAATAATAATTTGAAAATTAATCTTAGTAAAACAAATATAATGCATTTTAGACAACGAGAAAAGTTACGTAATACATCAAAGTTTAATTTAGTATACAAAGATAATGTAATACAAGAAGCTGAAACAGCACGATTTTTGGGATTAATAATTGACAAGCAATTAAATTGGAAAACTCACATTAACGAACTTTGTAAAAAAATTAGTACTTCTTCATATGCTCTTTATAAGTTGGCACCGACTGTCAACACAGATACTTTACTTACAGCATATTACGGGCTTACTGAATCAGTTTTAAGATTTGGAATAATTTTCTGGGGCAATTCAACTCAAAAAGACACTGCGTTCAAAGCACAAAAGCGTTGTATACGGGCTATGTTTGGGTTGCATACTACTGACAGTTGCAAACCAATGTTTATACAGCACAGAATTCTAACACTTCCGTCGCTTTACATATTAGAAATATCGCTGTTTGTAAAAATTAATCCTCATTTGTTTCCCCTTCGGATTAATAATACAGATAGAAATAGACGCGAGAAGTATAGACTTTGGGTGCAATCACTCTCCCCCAAAACAGCATTTCTAAGAAAAAGTGTAATATGCATGGCCCCGTTAATATATAATAAAATTCCTAATTCCCTTAAGGAAATGAATATCAATTCATTCAAGAGAGAGCTAAAAAAATTGCTAATTAATAAGGGATACTATAATGTTACGGAGTTTTTAATTGACAAATTTTGAATGAATTAATATGTAGGTATTGAGTTTTATTAATTTTATGGTTTTAATTATTATATTATTATTAATTATTTTTTGACTATATTTTTGTGACTATATTTTGACTATAATTTGATTATTTCGTTTTATAACTCCAACTAATTACTACTAATACTATTTTGTACGCCAAATATGGCAAAACATGATGAACCAGAAATATTTTTTTCCATCCATATGTGCATATCAGCTATGTATCATGTTACACATGTTTAAACAAATAAATACATCAAATACATCAAATTTTTTTTTTGTAAAAATGTTTTTATTAAAACAGTAACCGTGGAGTTTCTTGCCGGTTCTTATCCATAGCAAACAACCAATTTTATTGGAACCGTGCACCTAGCTTCTGAGTCTGACGTTTCATAAGTGCCTATGTAGGTTTATGTGAAATAAAATATTTTGATTTTGGTTCTGTGAACCACGGGCCGAACCTAGCAAGGTCGCTCGGACCTAATAAGACGCAGGATTATTTATGTTAACATCGCAGAAAATACCGATATCTTTTCAGCGGAGGAACTAGATTCGGAAACTTGGCAACGGTACAACACTATTCCAATATGACATATTATTGTAAACAAATAAGTGAAGTAACAAAAATAATAAAAAGGTCTGTTATACGGAAAATAACCCAAATATCAATACTTTAGCCATAAATTCATGATCGGGTTACAATTGTATCATCGAATGTGTATTATTTTATGTATTATTGCATGAAAACCGGCTTTAACCTGTGCAAAGACAATAGAGATTGATTTTCATTATTTCTTGCACCACACTTCACAATACAACACACAGGCATGTTGAATTGCTGTTTTCCAACATTTACATGCAGTTTTAAAAGGTAAAAACCTTGTAATTTTCTCGCAAATCTCAATAATACAAAAAATAAACAACCATTTGACAGCAAAACTACCACGAAACTCGTCCACAGATTACTAATCTCGTCGCATAAGATGGCTTTTACGGCACTTACCTACAGCTGTCACTACGTCACGACAAAATTTTGCCATAATGAGCAACAACTTAAAATATTGTTGTCTCTTTTTTCAAATACGATTATCATATTGGAAAGAATGAGACAAAACGATATTTCACATTCTGAATCATATTTCACTCATATTTGTATAAGCAAATGTATGTATAGAATAACGCGGCGTCTCCATGTTTTTCCTATCTCAATGGTTACTGTCAATCAAAAATGTCAAAATTAAATTGTCAAAAATGTCAAAGTCCTCTCCTCAAACTCCTTACTTTCTTCAAGTTCCATCGTTCCAACAGACCAACAAACCGACACCTAAAAATTTTGTAGTTTCTATCCAACTGAATAATATTACGTCTTTTACAACTTTATTTTATCGTTCTAATAATCAATATTTTTATCATATTGTCAAAAATCCAATAAAACTCCATGGTGTGTTAAAATTTCTAACACAAAATACCTTATGAAGAATCGTTTCTTATTGGAATCTAATTTAAACTCGTAAGTGTATGTAATCAGCTGTTTTGTTCGCCTACACACAGCTGGTTTATCGTGAGCTAGTGGAAACGTACACAGCAATTAACTCGACCGCCAACGGCAACGTCAAGTGAGCGGAAACCTCGTGCGGGATCGCTCGCTCGCATTGTTTTTCAGTTATTTGGACGCGCTCGGGGTGTGTTGCCGTCGCGTGTTCCGCCGCAATGAACTTCGCGCAAAGCTCGCCGTAATAATAAGTCTCAGTGTTAGTTTTTCTACCAGTTTTGTATACAAACACCAGTGTCAGTGAAGTGATTAACAATGGCTCGTCTCACTGAAGAAATGGTGATCGCAAGATCCAAACAATCGGACCTCAGCGCGATAAAGAAGCTGAACTGCTGGTGAGTACATCATTACATGACTCAGGGCTCGTAATCATACTGGCCGCGGACAAAGAACGTTCGAAAATTAAAATCTTCAACGGCCTAGTCTCGGCGTCCGCTCGCCGTGGTTTGTCGTAATGTGAAATCGCAGGCAGTGCAGTGCACGGAGGCGGAACGTTAACGTATTTGTTTGCGTTAATGTGCTACAGTTCATGGTCTTAAGGTTTTATCATAATTTTATTATAACTGGCTGAACATTCATTGCTGTGGTCTTTCACTTTTATGAATGTAACATGTCCATAGAGCATGAGATTATGTTCTATTAATCATTTTAATTACTAAAGTTAATGAACCATTTTATGAGAATAACTGTGAGAAAACTATTCATTATGTCTACTATGAGCTACAGCAGTGTTACTCATTTGTAGTCATATTGTCTGAGAAATGAGTTTTAATACTTCAAACTTATTTATGGTCTCACCATTGCAATTGGCACGATTGGCACAACATCTTTTGGGCTCCACAAAAACTTATACTTCATAATATTAGGAAATTGCCATAGTCAGTAAACTTTGTAACAAACGATGAGGTCTCAAGATCAAATCATAGTGGTGGATAAGTAATCTCTTTGATTCTGTTATCAGTAACACTATTAAATACTAATAACAACTGATATCTTCCTTCTAAGACTAAGCCAATTCTAGGCAACTTGCCTACAACTCATTTAATTATAAATTTTTTCTAGGATATTCAATCTATCTGCTTTTCTTTTCCAATATTATTGGGGTTGGCATGCAGTTAAATCCCAGTAAGTATGTTCTAGGATATTACTAAAAAATATTTGTTAAACGATTTTGTAGCTACCTGTTCATTTAATGTAACTTATTTTGTTTGCTTATGACAGGGCAGTGTGAATGTAAAGACATAAATCTTTTTATTGTTTCATTCTTGTAACCCTGCCAGTGTGAACTTAAATACACATATTATATCCTGAAAACTGAATTTCAAATATTTTTCCTGACATCCAAATATTCCAATTACTTATATAAAAAAAAAGCAACAAAATATTTTTTTTAGGATACATATCTCTGCCAAATATAGGGTTAAAAGGATATCCACAGACCACATAGGTTAGAGGTACTTACCTAATTTAGTTTCTGGATAGATTCTTATTTGAAAGAAAATTAATAATTTTCATTTATGCTTAGTCTCAGGTGCAAATTGTTATTCTCCTGGGATTGTATCAGTTAAAGTTTAGAAACATGCGGCCTCACTAGAAATAATGTGAGACTAGGGGGTTCTAGCAGGTCTCCTGAACCCTCTACATTTTTTTTGCCATAAACTTGTAAAAAGGTGCGTCTCTATATTCTTTCTAGAGATGTAGTATGTTTCTATACCCAAGCCATTGTACCTTCCTAAAGACTTTCAAACAATAAATAATGAACAGAGATCTATTTGAAACAATAAGCATGATTTCTTTTCTGAAGAATTCCCCTGATTTGTGTAACTAATTACTAGCCTTATCACAACATGATATTTCACTGAAAACATTCTAGAGAATCATGCAACTTCATCAACTACACTGTTGATTAACATCAACTAAGATAAATACAACTATCATTACATAAAACTGTACTGACTCCATGTGACAACAGCGGCTAGAGGAGAAAAACCACGAGGTCACGTCTCTGGGCTACATAATCAGCCTATAATGTTCTCACTGCTGGGACAGAAGCCTCTCGGCCCTCTATAAAAGGAAGTGGGCCATAATACACTATGCAAGCTCAGTGCGGGTTAGTCACTGGACTGAGCTTCAATGTAATTCAACAAACTATTGGATGAAAAGACTGTGCCTCTCATCTCCACTTTATGGAATGCCATTACAAGTCCCAATAGTCTGCGAGCCTATTGCCATCAACCAGGCATGAATCCAGACTCCGGGCTGCTACTGAGAAATTCTTGATGGAAGTACCCTGTCTCAATTCACACAACCTGGATGTCAAACCCTGGACTACAAGGTAGTAGTTACCCACTAGACCAAAGATACTATCAAAATTCTAGATAAGATTATTAAAATTCAATGAATGAATCCTTTCTTATCTAACAGACATACAGTATTTACTTATCCGTGCACTCAGAATCATACAGTTATCACAAGATAATATTGTGATCATCTCATAATGAGACTCTGATGATGATACATAGACAAAAAACTTTTATCTGTCATGTAATGTGTCACTTCCTGTCCAATGATATGCAAGGAGGATTATCTTACTTGTCTGTGGTTAGCTACTTCCTGGATGATCTTGGGATCTTGTAACTTCAGTGTTCCGTAAGTAATTTCAAAGCAATTCTTGAGGAAGGCTATAGGCCACTTGGCATTATTGGGCTGAGTCGGGCTACAAGTAATAGCGCGTCTGGCTATGCGGTGCGACAGGGTGGCTCGGGCTGAGTCGGGCTACAAGTAATAGCGCGTCCGGCTATGCGGTGCGACGGGGTGGCTCGGGCTGAGTCGGGCTACAAGTAATAGCGCGTCCGGCTATGCGGTGCGACAGGGTGGCTCGGGCTGAGTCGGGCTACAAGTAATAGCGCGTCTGGCTATGCGGTGCGACAGGGTGGCTCGGGCTGAGTCGGGCTACAAGTAATAGCGCGTCCGGCTATGCGGTGCGACGGGGTGGCTCGGGCTGAGTCGGGCTACAAGTAATAGCGCGTCCGGCTATGCGGTGCGACGGGGTGGCTCGGGCTGAGTCGGGCTACAAGTAATAGCGCGTCCGGCTATGCGGTGCGACGGGGTGGCTCGGGCTGAGTCGGGCTACAAGTAATAGCGCGTCCGGCTATGCGGTGCGACGGGGTGGCTCGGGCTGAGTCGGGCTACAAGTAATAGCGCGTCCGGCTATGCGGTGCGACGGGGTGGCTCGGGCTGAGTCGGGCTACAAGTAATAGCGCGTCCGGCTATGCGGTGCGACGGGGTGGCTCGGGCTGAGTCGGGCTACAAGTAATAGCGCGTCCGGCTATGCGGTGCGACAGGGTGGCTCGGGCTGAGTCGGGCTACAAGTAATAGCGCGTCCGGCTATGCGGTGCGACGGGGTGGCTCGGGCTGAGTCGGGCTACAAGGATTTATTACCGTTGGATCCCGTTTTTGAATCCCATTTTAATATTTTTGGCGTTGGATCCCGCAAAACATTATTATGTATTTCCGTTGGATCCCGAATTTAAAAAATGCAAGATAATTACGTTTTATTGTCGTTGAATCCCGAAAAGTATTTCCGTTGGATCCCGAATGCTTAAAAATATATGAATGCGGGTACTTTCAACAACAAAATTGTTTATAATAAAATGAGGGGTTCACTAATGTTTCACCAAAACTCCATTGACAAATTTTTAGTTTACAACCAACGTTTCGTATACTATTTATTTCACAAACAACTCATTTTCTATATAATCTGGTCGTTTCTGGCACTCGCCGGCCGCTGCCGCGGTACCGCTCGCTTCGCTCGCTCGGCTCGTGCGTAGGGGTCACAGTTTTAACCTAACCTAACCTAACATTGTTTTTTTTTTAGTAATTAACCTAATCTAACTAGTTCGGTTCCGGGTAACCCACTAAAAATAATCTCTTTTTAGTGTTTGATAAAGGTAAATCACTTTTCTTCTGAAATGTACACATGTTGTTATAATATGGGATTCAACGGAAATAGCAAACGGGATCCATCGGTAATACCTAAAAAACGGGATCAAAAAACGGGATCCAACGGTAATAAACGGCTACAAGTAATAGCGCGTCCGGCTATGCGGTGCGACGGGGTGGCTCGGGCTGAGTCGGGCTACAAGTAATAGCGCGTCCGGCTATGCGGTGCGACGGGGTGGCTCGGGCTGAGTCGGGCTACAAGTAATAGCGCGTCCGGCTATGCGGTGTGACGGGGTGGCTCGGGCTGAGTCGGGCTACAAGTAATAGCGCGTCCGGCTATGCGGTGCGACGGGGTGGCTCGGGCTGAGTCGGGCTACAAGTAATAGCGCGTCCGGCTATGCGGTGCGACGGGGTGGCTCGGGCTGAGTCGGGCTACAAGTAATAGCGCGTCCGGCTATGCGGTGCGACGGGGTGGCTCGGGCTGAGTCGGGCTACAAGTAATAGCGCGTCCGGCTATGCGGTGCGACGGGGTGGCTCGGGCTGAGTCGGGCTACAAGAAATTTCACGCGAACGAAGTCGCGGGCAGAAGCTAGTTATATAATAAAAGGATAAACTATTTCTGTCCGATTGTTTTTAATATTGTTGTATTACGTAATTTTCCCCGTATAATTTAAAATAATCAATCTAGCCTGTCTGTCATTGGTTTCCAGTCTGATGAAAATTTCTACAATCCATACTAATCGAAAGTAGGTAACTCTGTCTGTCTGTAAGTTACCTTTTCACGCCTAAACTACTTTTTGTTTAGCAGTTTTTGCATAAAATAATGACAGTAGCGGAAATTTTACAATTAATATTACTTATTTAGAATATCTTTGTTGCAAAACAAAAAAAAGTAGGCCAAAATCACTTTTTTTTAGGATTTATTACTATCTCTTTAAGTAGGAATATCTTGGAAAGGGTTAAGTAAGGACGGTAGGTCTCATAGTGATATCTGTCGGAAAAACCCTAGACTACCTCCCCTTAACGGCTCCGCCACTAATTTCCAGTCACCCTGTAGAGATAGCTTGAGTCCCGGGAAAGGACATACCTAGAATACTTTTTATCCCGATATTCCCACGGGATCGAGACTTATGCGGGTGAAACCGCGGGGCGCAGCTAGTACATTTATAATTGTCATTTGTCAGCTGACTTCTTCAGGAAAAAAAAAATAGTCGTAAACGGGATGTGCTGAGGACCTGAGGTAACCCGCGAAATTCAAATTTTCTTACGTTCTTTGCAATTTCAAGGT
Organism: Amphipoea lucens; assembly: GCA_947508005.1. Lineage (NCBI taxonomy): Eukaryota > Metazoa > Arthropoda > Insecta > Lepidoptera > Noctuidae > Amphipoea > Amphipoea lucens. The sequence continues at coordinate 352,670 of OX382382.1, read as the reverse complement.
CAGTGTCAGGTTTTATGTTGAATAAAATATGAGTCGCGAGCGTTCGCGTTATCGCGACAATGTAGCCGTAGCATCATGCCTGTGTGTCTCTTTCTAAACCTCGATGTATTAAGTATGTACTGTAGTTTACGATCAGACACGTTTTTCCATCCCTGCAAAAACAGATGCGCCGGTTCACCAGTGAGTGACTAGTGAATGAACAAAAGAACGCGGCTGTGCTGTATTCTGTATTCTTTCCCACACTTTTGCGATGTGACGGAAACTGCCTACTACTGTTGCTTGCGTGCAGAAACCGGCCAACTCCAAGTGCGTGTCGGACCACACACAGTAAAGGGTTCCGTAGTCGGGATTAATATTTACGCATGCACATTATTGTTATCGACCCCAAAATAAATTTGTATTTCATGGAATTTCTGGAAAAACTATGAAAAACAAGTTATTTTATTTCTGTGGTTGTAAACAAATCATCGGACTATGAGATTTAGGGAAGAGAGAGTGCACCTGTGTCTGCGCACACATTGTGCACTATAAATCTCCCGCGCCGAAGGTTGGTCTCCCCTGAGATTTGTCGCCATGGCCACATCTTTCTACTGTGCCATGGCCGAAATTCGGTCTGGAGGACTATTATTATTTTGTAACCAAAACATCCCATTATCTCAAAAACTTAAATGACAATGTCAATGTCACTCATAATCTTTTTAGGGTTCCGTACCTCAAAAGGAAAAACGGAACCTTTATAAGATCACTTCGTTGTCCATCTGTCTGTCCGTCGGTCAAGCAAGACCCTTTTCCTCAGGAATGCGTGGAGTTATCAAGTTGAAATTCATATCAAATACTTAAGGCTGCAATCCCTTGCAGCAGTGAAAATCAAACTACTAAGTCAACCCAATCAAAAGATACGGGCGTTTATGTTCCGAATTCATAACCTACTTCCCGTTGACCTAGAATCATGAAATTTGACAAGAAGCAATGTCATGTAGCACAAGTAAAGGAAAAAATCCGAAAACCATTACAAAAAATTACGTTTTGACAAATAAAGAATCTTGTATCTTGAAAAAAAATAATTTAAAAACTATTGTATTCTGCAAATTTGTACGGAGCCCTCGCGCTCGGTGACGTCGCGCGTCGGTGCGCGAGGCCGACTCGCACTTGACCGGTTTTTCATTCTTCGTTTACACTCATAATTTCACTAAGTACACCATTGTTTAGCGGTGCACACGGTGCAAGAACACACCTTCTTTCAAATTTTCATCGGCATAGTGCACATTAGTCTCGAGTAAAATGGCTGTGTGACATCCGGACAGATGAACATGACGGAGTTATAAGGGATCCCGTTTTTCCATTTGGCTACGGAACCCTAAAAAGAAGCCCCATACTGTCGAGTGTCGGACTATCGGCTATCGAAGTACCGTAATGAATAATATAATAATACTATACTACCACATACACAGAATGTTATTTTCTTCATATGGCAGTTGACCAACTGATTGAACTTATAAAAATGGGGAGACTGGTTTTTTTTGTAACTATTTAATTCTGTGGTTGGATATCGTGGGCAGAGGATAGAGTTCCTAGTCAGGTAAATTGTATCACACGTGTAGATACACATAATGGCTTAGTGTTCCTGCTTATGTACGTGGGAGGCATTTAAATATGGTCGTCTTAATACAGTACCGTTGTAAGCGATGATTTTTTTTTTAAGGTGGGAAAATTTCTTGGGTAGAAATGAAATGAAATTGTTTATACTCTAAATAGGATACCGGAATCAGTTGTACACGTCATATAAAAAAAAAAAGACGGGTTGCACTCCAGGAGTGCCGGCAGAAGTGAAAACTTGAATATTAACGTTGAAATAAATCAATTATTAATTGAATTAATATAACTCATTTTTTTTCACTATTTCTGCGTCCCTTTTTTCATTAATAGATGCACTTTGTTCAATTTCCATATTTTAAACACTTTATATACACGAATGTTACGAATACACAGCAGTGTGTCCACGTCCACTTCCACTTCGACTTCGACTTCGACTTCGACTTCGACTTCGACTCCGACTCCGACTCCGACTTTGACTTTGACTTTGACTTTGACTTTGACTTTGACTTTGACCTTGACTTTGACTTTGACTTTGACTTTGACTTTGACTTCGACTTCGACTTCGACTTCGACTTCGACTTCGACTTCGACTTCGACTTCGACTTCGACTTCGACTTCGACTTCGACTTCGACTTTGACTTTGACTTCGACTCCGACTTTGACTTTGACTTTGACTTTGACTTTGACTTTGACTTTGACTTTGACTTTGACTTTGACTTTGACTTTGACTTTGACTTTGACTTTGACTTTGACTTCGACTTTGACTTCGACTTCGACTTCGACTTCGACTTCGACTTTGACTTTGACTTTGACTTTGACTTTGACTTCGACTTTGACTTCGACTTCGACTTCGACTTTGACTTCGACTTCGACTTTGACTTCGACTCCGACTTTGACTTTGACTTTGACTTCGACTCCGACTTTGACTTCGACTTCGACTTTGACTTTGACTTCGACTCCGACTTCGACTTCTACTTCGACTTTGACTTTGACTTCGACTTCGACTTTGACTTCGACTTCGACTTCCACTTCCACTTCCGCTTCCACTTCCGCTTCCACTTCCACTCCATCCAATCCATCCATCCATCCATCCATCCATTGTCGTGTGTCACTAAACTTGGTTCACTTCGGTTGGCGCCGCCGTAGAAAGAGAGGCGGGGGGGGGGGGGAATCTCTCCTGACGGTCACGTGTCCTGACGCGAGTTTAACATTTTTTACCCATTACAAAAAGTGCTCAACGCCGCTAAAGAAGTTTTCACTTCAAAAAATAAGCTAGATGGAGTCGAAATTTCCTATCTGATTACCCCTGAGAAGAAATGGCGAAAAGCGTGGTGTTCCTTAATTTCTTTCAACAGAGGTCCGTAAGCTCTGGCGGATCTAGTTTCTTTCCCCTTTGACGCAATCCTGCGGAATCCAAAATATCTCGAAAGTTAGGGAGATCCATCAGATAACGTCGTCTTCATCCAAAATCAAAGAGTTTTTCTAGTACTGCTCCTTCCGTATATCCGGTTAAGTCTCCTTCCTTACCTTTTCTGCCGTGTTCCGATTTTAAGCAGATGGGTGCCGATGGGTTATGAATGAATGATGAATGGGTGCCGGTTATGTGACAATAACTTCCTATCATCTGCCCGCGACTTCGTCTGTGTGAAATGTGTTGTTCCCCCGTTCCCCCGACCCACCCCATCGTCTCGTAGCGCCTGACCGCGCTATTACTTCTGTCTTTTTTGTATTGTTCGGCTCCTAAGGATCCTAGCGTGATGTGAAAGCCTATAGCCTTCCTCTAGAATTGGGCTACCAAATGCTAAAATAATTTTTCAAATCTGACTGATAGTTCTAGAAAACGCGTTCAAACAGACAAACAAATTCTTCATATTAGTATAGATTTTAACTAATAACCTTGAAAGTACGCAAAGCTTCTGCACACCTCTTGTTATTCCACCCACGGTACTCACTTACCGTGAGCTTACCCGTCAGTCTTTGCCAACCAGTTACATAAGAGCTCATAATACTGCTGAGAAAATATTGTCGCTTGTATTTCTACCTATTTCACACTTGAGTCCATAACTATACTGAAACAATCCATCCTTGAACAAGTGTGTCGCCTAGATCGCGTAAGAGTGCGCAACACTTACTACAATGAGGCTCGTTTTCACTAACACTAGGCGACACTTAAATGAATGCCTAAATAAAAGCACGCTGTTGGATTTTCAACTTTCGTTGCGGGACCGAGCGTTGAAAATCGAACAGCGCGCCTTTGTGTGAGAAATGTGTTACGGTAAGTACGGAGCTGACGTCTGCATCTTATGACAATGCAGTGCACGATCGCACAGCGAGTTTTAGAATAGCTGCGTCTCTGTCAGGAATGCTATTATACATTCGATTCGGTAGTATTTGTTGAACAACAAAACCACCGACAAAACTGACCTGAAGCAATTACTATGTCTTTCATTCGGCTCATGACGACCGGCAAATTTCACTCGGCATCTTTCCTCGGTCGTCGACTCGGCACAATGCCCCCAATTTCATTTTCCCGAACATACCTATCGCATGCTTAATGGAACATTGACCCATTAGTAGATAGGTCAGAATTTTTGTTCTTTCCGGATTTTTTGAAGTGAAAACTTCTTTAGCGGCGTTGAACACTTTTTGTAATGGGTAAAAAATGTTAAACTCGCGTCAGGGCATCGCGTCAGGACACGTGACCGTCAGGAGAGATTCCCCCCCCCCCATCTCTTTCTACGGCGGCGCCAACCGAAGTGAACCAAGTGAGACACGATAATGGATGGATGGATGGTGATGGTGATGGCGATGGTGATGGCGATGGCGATGGTGATGGCGATGGTGATAATGATGGCGATGGTGATGGTGATGGTGATGACGATGTGATGGCGATGGTGATGGCGATGGTGATGGTGGTGGTGATGGCGATGGCGATGGTGATGGTGATGTGATGTGATGTGATGGTGGTGGTGGACGCGGACGCGGACGCGGACGTGGATGGACAGCTGATGGCTCGACCGTCTGTGCAGTAGCCACACTGCTGTGTATTCGTAAAATTCGTGTATATAAAGTGTTTAAAAAAATGGAAATTGAACAAAGTGCATCGATTAATGAAAAAAGCGACGCAGAAATAGTGAAAAAAACTTAGTTATATTAATTCAATTAATAATTGATTTATTTCAACGTTAATATTCAAGTTTTCACTTCTGCCAGCACTCCCGGAGTGCAACCCGTCTTTTTTTTACTCAGATCTCATCAATAGTTAATCATACGTTCAAAATACAAGCATTCATGATTAATTAATAATCAAATCAAATCAGTTTTAATTTTATGCGTCAACAAGTAGGATAAGTCCTCGTAGCAAGATCTTCTTTTGCGATTTCCCAAAAATCGTCTTTTTTGAGTTAAGTCAGTATTCCGCTATGTCTACGTAATAATACTCGACTCGACTGTGCGGAATCATGCCGACCCGACCCGAACATTTGTGTTGTGTGTAGCAAGTAGCACTCCTGAGTGACAGTCTCTTTTTGTAACTGTAAAGTACTGGTATTCAGTTGCATCCGGTTAGACTGGTAACCGACCCCAACATGCTTGGGAAGAGCCTTGCCAGGTGATGATGAAGCACTACTGTGTTTCGGTTTCGGTTTCACAAGACACATTTTCTGCGACGCCTCACACACTTGTCATAATATCACCCGCGCCAAAGGCTAGCCTCCGTTGAAATTGGCCGCCGTAGCCGAAATAAGTTCTGGAGGACTATTGTTGCAGATGTCCACAGGCTGCGGTGATCACTTACGGTCAGGTGGGCTGTCGTGTTCGCCATCAAATCGCCTCGTTATCCTATAGCGTATCACCTCTCACCCACGTGTGTATGAGTCACCCTGCGGCCGCGAGACAATGCAGGCAGTATTGCACACATTGTGCTACATAGTATTATGTAACGCTTAGTAATAGTGTTTATGTCATTATGTGCTGACGGTACAAGGTGAGCTGTGTTCTTGTCATACACACAGTTTGAGAAACTAAGTAATCAAATCTCTGAACAGATGCATCCCCATCCTACCGCAATCCACTGCTGCACTGCACATAGGCCTCTCCAATTGCACGCCATTCAGTTCGATTTTCAGCAACTCTCATCCAGCTGCTCCCAGCCAGCCCTGCGAAGATCTTCGCTTCACCTAACCGCAGTCTCCACTCAAGAACACTTCTACCCCAACGGTCATCGGTTCTACGGCTAATATAGCCGGCACATTGCCACTTCAGCTTGCTGTTTCTGTGATCTATGTCGACAACTTTGGTTCTCTGCCGGATCACCTCTATCCGAATTCGAACATGAAACAATGAGACAGCTTCATCATCATCATCATTTCAGCCGAAAGTCGTCACTGCTGCACATAGGCCTCGCCCAAGCGTCACCTCGTAAGACTTCTTAGTTGTAACCATTTGCTTCTTACGGTTATCGTTCTGTCGTCGTACTCGTAGACGATTGATCTGGAGGCACTAAGTTAAGTATCCCACCCGCTTGATACCAACCACCAAGAAGCCTGCGAACCCAAGACATCATTTCAGCTGAAAGACGTCCACTGCTGGACATAGGCCTCCCCAAGCACCTCCACTTCGACCGGTTCTGTGCTTCTCGCATCCAACGGGTTCCTGCGGCCTTCACAAAGTCGTCGGTCCACCTAAGTGGGAAGATGTAACTACAACCTCGTAAAGTGGGGCCACCTGGCGGTACGGCAGCAGAGTGTGTCGCAAACTATCCTCCCCTCTGTGCCCCAAATTGTACAGGTAGAGTGTAGTGACCTCTGAGCTGCCTGCGACGATGCCGTGGAAGTGGCGAAGTATTGGGCCGACAAGATTGGATTCACTGTCGTGCCAACGACACGCCGAAGAAGCGTATATATACAAATCACCGTCCATCCTGCGCCGCAAGCCCTCTCACCTGTGCACTTGATGATCTTGTGAGTTGTGACTGCGTTAGTGAGTGGAGTTCGCGCAGCTGAATTTTGGGCCAAAGATGTTTGAACTTTTTGAAGTGGAAACTTCTTTAGGTGCGTTGGCCATTTTTAGATGGGAAAAAAACCATTGAATTCGCGCCACTGTTACCGTAACCGACACCGCTTCGGATGTGTTCGGCTGTCCTCGGGATGTACTTTGTTTTAATGTATATCCGATATGTCAGTGGGTGATGGCAAAGTTTTCTGTTTGTGTTTTGTTTTCACTTCTGTCGGCACTCCCGGAGGGCCACTGTTTTTTTTTTGCCATCATTACGCTAAGAAGAAGAAGAAGCGACAAATGATCGCGTATATGAACATAGCAGAAGCAAGCAGCACTGATATAACAGGCTCACATGTTTCTGCCACCAAGTCATTAAATCAGTTAGCACAAAGTCACGGCACGCCCACAGTTACATAATATTAAGTATATACTAGTATTTCATACATAAGACGCACCGGATCTAAAGAAAAAGATTACCCTCGGATTTACTTTCACGATTACGACATACTTTTACCCGAAAATTCGATGTGCAATACTGACGACCGGTATTGCACATCGAATTTTGACTGCCTCGATGGTCTCATGATAACAGCCGCACAGCAGGCCGATTCGGTGATTTGTCGAGGCGGACGTTGCGGTCGTTCCGGGGATGGGTGAGCATCCATTGTTCGTGGTGTTATTCAGCTGCATCCGGTTAGACTGGAAGCCGACCTCAACGGAAAAGGCTAGCCAGATTAATTGGTCCCTAGGACATACAGGGTGGATTTTGAGACGGGGTAGTAAGGGCAACTGAAGTGGCAATGGGCTGGCCATGTCTGTCGAAGGACCGATGGCCGGTGGAGCAGACGAGTCCTGGAGTGGAGACCGCGTACCGGCAAGCGTAGTGTGGGACGCCCCCCAGGGACGATGGATCGACGACCTAAAGAAGGTGGCTGGGGTACACTGGATGGATGCGGAAGGCGGAGGACAGCGTGCCGTGGCGCAGTCTAGGGGAGGCCTATGTCCAGCAGTGGACTGCGATAGGCTGAGTTGATTGATTGAATAAGGGCAGGTGCCTTAACCGTTCTAGCTACAGGAAAACGTTCTAAGACTACTTAACTTTTGGAGTGATTACTATCTGCACAGATTTTGGAAAATATGTCAGCTTAGTCAGTCAACTAGAATAACGTATAATGAGTACCTATGTATATCAAGCCATCGTGCATCGGGGAGTCATATATAATATCTTATCCAACTGTTGTTTGTGTAAATAACTTCATATATATACAGATAAATAATACGGAAACTATTTTCCGTTCTATATGTAAATTGAGCACATATTGTTACTCAAATCTAAATACAGTAGGTAATACTTATTCAACGCAAGTACTAAAATATTGGTTTAACATCCAAGTACTTTTCAAGATTCAGGAAATAAAACTTTTTAACAAAAAAATTAAACCTCCGAAAAAACCGAAAAGCAAAAAATAAAAACCTTTTTTATTTTACCTTAATAAATAAGTTCTTAAACTAATGCAAGTATACCTAACTAATTTTGAGTCGGCGCCAAACAAGCAACTTAATATTGTTGCGAGTGGTCGTGCGGAGAGCGCATTTTTAACCGACGAAAAAACGAAGGAGGTTATCAATTCGACGCGTATATATTTTTTTTTTTTTATGTATGATCACGCATAACTTTTTACAGAGCAGTCCGATTTTGATAATTCTTTTTCTATTGGAAAGGATATACCCCGAAGTTGGTCCCATATAAATTTGGAAAAAAAAATCCAACCCTAAGGGTAGGAAAACAGGGGATGATTGATTGTTCACTCACTGATTGTAATGTATGAGCACGCATAACTTTTTACAGTATAGTCCGATTTTGATAATTCTTTTTTTATTGGATAGGACATACCTCGAACTTGATCCCATGTAAATTTGGAAAAAAAATTCTTACCCTAAGGGTGGGAAAATAGGGGTGATTTATTGTTCATTCACAGATTTTAATGCTGAGCTTTATAAAGCCTGTTTTTTTAAGTATTTTATTATCCAAAAAATAATAATTAAATTAGGATTATATAACAGTTAATATCTAAAGTAAGGTAGGTAGCTATTTTAAAAGTAATAATAAATCAAGCATGTAGTAATTAGTAAATTATAGCCTCAAAAAATTATAAAATAAAAACTTTTTAACAAAAAAATTAAACCTCCGAAAAAACTGAAAAGCAAAAAATAAAAACCTTTTTTATTTTACCTTAATAAATAAGTTCTTAAACTAATGCAAGTATACCTAAGAAATTTTGAGTCGGCGCCAAACAATCAATGAACAAAGATCACTAAATTACCTTAAATTTAAAGAAATAACCAAATCAAATCTCAGCACGACCACTCGCAACGATATTAAGTTGCTTGTTTGGCGTCGACTCAAATTTTCTTAGGTATACTTGCATTAGTTTAAGAACTTATTTATTAAGGTAAAATAAAAAAGGTTTTTATTTTTTGCTTTTCAGTTTTTTCGGAGGTTTAATTTTTTTGTTAAAAAGTTTTTATTTGTTTGGAATGTTAATATTTAGCGCTGGAGATTTCACGCTGCATTATTAATTTAAGGTAATTTAGTGATCTTTGTTCATTGATTGTTTGGCGCCGACTCAAAATTTTTTAGGTATACTTGCATTAGTTTAAGAACTTATTTATTAAGGTAAAATAAAAAAGGTTTTTATTTTTTGCTTTTCGGTTTTTTCGGAGGTTTAATTTTTTTGTTAAAAAGTTTTTATTTTATAAATTTTTGAGGCTATAATTTACTTATTACCGCATGCTTAATTTTTGATTACTTTTAAAATGGCTACCTACCTTACTTTAGATATTAACTGTTATATAATCCTACTTTAACTATTATTTTTTGTATAGTAAAATACTTAAAAAAACAGGCTTTATATACCAACATACACACATCAAAAGTGTCTAGGGATCAACATATATTTTTGCAATAACTTTTCTCCTGATTGATATTAATTAAAATTTTCTTTAAGGATTCATCAAATAAAGTGTTTTCGTTTGTCACAGTAACGATAAACCAAGTCACCTTTGCATTAATAAAGAAATTTGCCATTTTCCTAATAAATGGATTTTTGACATTTGAACCACTAACACAAAAGTTCGAAAAAAAGACTGAAATAACAGTTTTCTTTAAAATTTTATTGGGTAACTTAAACAATTAATAATCCGTGTTTCTACCGCGAACACTAACAACACAAGAACATCGGTTTGGCATACTCAAAATGAGTTCATCCAAATCACGCTGTGGAATGGCCGCCCATGTTCGTTGCAACAACAAAAAAAGGTCTTCTTGCGACTGGATACCCTCCATATTCGGCAGAGCTCTTCTCTGTAGCATATCCCATGCATGCTCAATCGGGTTCAAGTCTGGCGACTGAGCAGGCCAGGGCAGGACATTGATGTTAGCTGCGGCGAGAGTCTGTCTTACAACTCTTGCGGTGTGCGGTCGTGCATATCATGCATTAACTGAAATAAGGGACCGATTTGCACTTGTAGAGGAACGATGACGTCTGATACAATCGTCTCAGCATAAATTTGAACGTTGAGGTTGCCTCTGATCCAAATCAACTCAGTTCTTCCGCCGATCCAAATACCCGCCCATACCATGATGGTTCCACCACTATAAGGATGGACTTCCTGGCAGGATTTTAATCGCTGTTGGCGTCCAGGGGTTCTCCAGTGTCGTATACGTCTTGTAACCGGTCTCATACCAAAACGAGACTCATCAGAAAAGCACACGAAACGCCATTGTTCTTCTGCCCAATTTCTGTGTTCAAGAGCCCATTGATATCGAATCCTACGATTGTGCATTGCTATAGGTGGTACCCGTAGCGGTCTTCGGGAATGAAGGTTCACTTCATGCAAGCGGTTTCTGACTGGTCGCTAATTAAGTTCCCTGAAGAGTGATGAAGCCTCACGGCTAACATCATGGCGGTTATTGTTGGAGCTCTTCGAGTTAAGATTTGAATGTATCGGTCTTGTCTCCGTGTGGTGCAGCGATACCGTCCTCCATGGCGCTCAGCCACGGTACCAGTGCTTCGGTAACGTGTCCAAAGTCGACTGATAACACTCTGACTTGTATCCAGAGCTAAAGCCACAGTACGTTGCCGGGAACCAGCTTCTATCATTCCCACGGCTCTGAGCATTTCTTCCCTGCTTAAATGACGTCGCCGCTCCATAATAACGTTGATTTTAATCAGTAGTAGGGAAACAGTAGCACTAATAATGTCTTCAATGCGTTGTATGTTTTTATAGGGAAAATATTGACAGCTGATTTTCATCTTTTACTCGAATTTGATTCACAGTTCCTGATTCAAATTATGAAATGCACCAAAAAGGATCCATATAAATTTATAAAATCATATTACAAAGCCACATCTCAATCTCAAGAAATCCGCATAAAAATGCTTGATCCCTAGACACTTTTGATGTGTGTAGATAGGCCTTCAATTTTAATTGTAATACACAGCTCAGCATTAAAATCTGTGAATGAACAACAAATCACCCCTACTTTCCCACCCTTAGGGTAGGAATTTTTTTTCCAAATTTACATGGGACCAACTACGAAGTACGTTCTATCCAATAAAAAGAATTATCAAAATCGGACTAATCTGTAAAAAGTTATGCGTGGTCATACATTACAATCAGTGAGTGAACTATCAATCATCCCCTGTTTTCCTACCCTTAGGGTTGGATTTTTTTTTCAAAATTTATATGGGACCACCTTCGGGGTATATCCTTTCTAATCAAAAAAGAATTATCAAAATCGGACTGCTCTGTAAAAAGTTATGCGTGATCATACATAAAAAAAAAAAAAAAAAAAAAAAATACGCGTCGAATTGATAACCTCCTCCGTTTTTTCGTCGGTTAAAAATCGGACTAATCTGTAAAAAGTTATGCGTGGTCATACATTACAATCAGTGAGTGAACTATCAATCATCCCCTGTTTTCCTACCCGTAGGGTTGGATTTTTTTTTCAAAATTTATATGGGACCACCTTCGGGGTATATCCTTTCTAATCAAAAAAGAATTATCAAAATCGGACTGCTCTGTAAAAAGTTATGCGTGATCATACATAAAAAAAAAAAAAAAAAAAAAAAAAAAAAATATACGCGTCGAATTGATAACCTCCTCCGTTTTTTCGTCGGTTAAAAATGAAATGACATGGAATTGTTTATTCTGTAAATAGGATATCGGATTATTTTTAAACATCATAGGTATACTTATTTAAAAAAAAGATCTAGATGGAGTCGACATTTGCTATCTTGTATCACACTAATATTATAAAGGCGAAAGTTTGTGAGTGTGTGTGTTTTATATGCTTGTTGTTTCTTCACGCTCAAACGGCTGAACAATGTTGATAAAATCTTGTATGGAGGTAGCTTACACCCTGGATTAACATGTGGGCTACTTTTCATCCCGATATTCCCACGGGATCGAAATTTATGCGGGTGAAACCGCGCAGCTAGTGAGAAATAAATGGCTAAACAAACTCAGAGCACAGCTCAGGGGTCAATGTCTCTTTTAGTCCAGACATATCTTGGTCAGATCATGTGAGAACCACGTAGATTACTGTCTGAAATGGCCTTTTGAGGAAAGAACCGCACAGATTTGACCACACACATAATGTTCTTTCCTCAACAAACGATATTATATTCTGTAAAATCTCACCGTGAAAACTTAGGTGAAGTGAGCTTGTAACACGCTGCCAATAATATCAAACCTGACATCAGGTCGAAGGTCAGCCCACTTCACCCAAGTTTTCACGGTAAGATTTTTACAGAACAAGCCGTGTGCAGTCAGTGCAAGAGGAACAATAAGTATTCCAACAAAGAAACCGATTGCGTCATAAAGGGAAATTAGTAAACTGTTAACAAAGAGTAGGCAGATCAGATTACCTTAATAGCTCAAATATGGACATGAGCTAAGCACCGTAATTCCTTTAGAGGTCAGGCTTAAGTCCTTATCGAGTCTACACCACTCAAGTCTCACTAAACTCCAACTTTCTCAACTTCAGCGTCGGGAGTGGTTGTTTAGGAAATCCTTTCAAATAGCTTTTTTTCCAATTCATTTTGTGAGCGAACATAGCCTCAAAATAGTCAATTAATTTTTGTAAATATCTTGGAAATGCCGCTGTAGTTTGTGCTGAATTTTTTTTTGAGGACGTATCTACACGTCGAGTATTTTAAACACGATTTGACGAAGACACAACAATGTTGAATTGAGGTTATTTTTGACCATAGTGCCATGGGCTCTCCTTTGGCATCACCTAACTGAACGTTGCTTTGCTTGACGGGAACAACGGGCTGAACCACTACAGCCGGTCTATTTTGTAAAAATCTCAAAGCGAAAGCTTTGGTGAAGCGAGCTTGAAGTGAGCTGTCATTTCACTAATACTAGGGATTGACAGCTCACTTTCGAGCTCATTTTACCTAAGTATTCACGGTGAGAGCAGTGGTGGCCCAGTGGCAACGGCCTCGCTTTACGAGTCGTAGGTCGCGGGTTCGAACACAGGCAGGCGCTTTACTTTGTGTAAATAGTTGCATCATCATTGCTCTAAAAACAGAAAATTATATTCAAAATAAAAAAACCGGCCAAGTGCAAATCGGACTCGCCCATGAAGGGTTCCGTAGCAGCAAGTAACATAATATAAAAGTTCTTGTAGTTCGTTGTAACTTTGTGAAAGGTAAATTGCGGTTTTCGGTTTATGACGTATTAAAAAAAAACTACTTACTAGATCTCGTTCAAATCAATTTTCGGTGGAAGTTTACATGGTAATGTACATTATATATATTTTTTCAATTTTATCATTCTCTTATTTTAGAAGTTAGAGGGGGGGGGACACACATTTTACCACTTTGGAAGTGTCTCTCGCGCAAACTATTCAGTTCAGAAAAAAATGATATTAGAAACCTCAATATCATTTTTGAAGACCTATCCATAGATACCCCACACGTACAGGTTTGATGAAAAAAAATTTTTGGAGTTTCAGTTGTAAGTATGGGGAACCCCAAAATTTATTGTTTTTTTTCTATTTTTGTGTGAAAATCTTATTGCGGTTCACAGAATACATCTACTTACCAAGTTTCAACAGTATAGTTTTTATAGTTTCGGAAAAAAGTGGCTGTGACATACGGACGGACGGACAGACAGACAGACAGACAGACAGACATGACGAATCCATAAGGGTTCCGTTTTTTGCCATTTGGCTACGGAACCCTAAAAACGGTGAAGGAACATTGAACATTGTGAGGAAATCGGCATGTTCAAAGACATGTGACGTCTACCAACCCGCACTGGGCCCACTCCCTTTCACCGAGAGGAGGGCTGTGTCCCAGCAGTGGGAACATTATAGGCTGATTATACATAACCATCCTTTTGCACATAAGTATTCTGTGGTCGTTCACTTCGTGGAGACAACTTATCTAATTAGAGAATTTGATTCGTGCGTGACTCGCGCGCCGGATTCTAATTCCAAGCGTGCCTTACCGCTGCGCACTTTATCATGCCACTTTACGCCTTATGTCATCATCACATACGGACGGTTACCGCATACTTATCTCTATATATTTTTTAAAAGAAACATATATATTAACAATACTTTTAATTTTCAACGATATAATTTGTTGTATTATTTTAATGTTAATTAGTTAGAAAGGAGCGGTTTCAGTGAAATTAACTGAAGTATTGTTAACTTTTACTTGTTTGTTCATATTTCAGTTTAGGGGCTGTATTATTAAATACTAGCTTTTGTGGCTAAATAATAACAGCCGCACAGTTCGATCGATCAGGCTAAGCTACGCTTGCCGCGGTTGGTTTGTGGATGGGTGACCATCTTTGCATACCGAGATCTCTCCGTGCCTCGGAAAGCACGTTAAGCCGTTGGTCCCGGCTGTCATTCGTGGATCTTTGACTGTCGTTACGGGTAGTCAGAAGCCCGAAAATCTGACAACCAGTTTTACCAAGGGGCATCGTATTACCCAGTAACTGGGTTGTGGAGGTCAGATAGGCATTCGCTCCATGTAAAATACTGGTATTCAGCTGAATCCGGTTAGACTGGAAGCCGACTCCAAGCCCCAACATAGTTTAACCGGTCAAGCGGCGCGCGTCGCCCATTGGCGACGAAACAATAGAAAATCAATTGTGTCTCATTAGCGGAGCTTGACAGATTAATCTAAAAAACAAGTTAGGAAAAGGCAGGCAGATGATTATTAAATACTAGCTTTTGCCCGCGGCTTCGCCCGTTGATATCGGGAATTATCACTCGGGAACGTACTACCGGGATAAAAAGTATCTTATGTCCTAAACTCCTAAACTAGATTGCAGATGTCCATAGGCAGCGGTGAACACTTACCATCAGGCCGTCAACTTGTTTACCATTAAATATCTTTTTAAAGTCCTCGTCATTAACGACACACTACACTAACGGCAGAACAGGTTTGTGGACATAACAGCCTCATGCGTTTACTCAAACGAAAGGCTATTAGAAAGTAAGAGTAGGTAAATAATATAGTTTATCGCAGTCATCCATCACACGTCCGCACATCTCGTACATGCGTCTCATCTTTAAAAGCGATATTGTGCCATATAATATACATACGCACTGCAGGTGCAAGACACCATTGGCGAATTATGTGAGAACTAGCTTTTGCCTGCAGCTTCGCCCAAGTGGAAACTGTTCCCACTACGTTTTCAAGGTTTTTTCATGAGGGTAGGCAGAAACTACATAACGCTGCAGAATATACCACCGAAATAATTCTATGCTTAACAGCAGATCATTGTCTGCCTGTGTGGCAAATTTCATCTAAATCCTTTCAGCCGTTAGGCGTAAAAAGGCAGACAGACAAACAGACCGATGGATGGACAGAGTTACTTTCGCATTTATAATAATTAGTATGGATATGGATGGATAGCTATGTTGTAGCGGGGCTCTCTGCCCAAGTGCCCAGGGTGCGCTCCAAGTTCATTTATGCAGCAGCTATTACCTCGTGGAGGCTATCACATGAACATAAAATCCTATTCCCTGAAGTAGGTTAGAGTTCTGCTCGTAAATAACTGATATCCTTACATATTTCACGAGGCAGCGGTGTAGCACGCATTGCCATGACGCGACATTTGTCACGGATTTTATCGACTCTCTTACGACATGCGACAACCGGCGGCACATATCTTTTTTTTTATGGATGGGAAATCATCAAATGACCCCTCCCGCTCTGGGTGGAGCGGAAGGGAGTGTCAGACTCTTACTGACTAAAACCCATCCGTGTTCCTTCCTTAGCCCTTTATGTTCCGGGGTAGCGGTAACCCTTTCGGACAATCCCGCACCCTCGGCAGGCTTCGGCCCTGGCAGGCCCCTTCCTTTTTGCTGACATCTCTTTGAGGGCGGCACATGTCTGGTGTAGGCTTAGGTCTAGGTCTGACATAACTCCTGTAATCCCACTCATGACCTCCATAACACACTTACTTGGTAACACGACATCCCAATAAGGACAACTACTCAGAAAAGTCTCTTAAATCGTTGTTGATTTAAAAGAGTGTCCGTGGAGTTTCTTGCCCGTTCTTCTCCATAGGAACCTACTACGCTTTTGAATGGCCAACTACGAATGTAGCTTCCTCTTTTCAACTGTCCGCGACTCCATGAAAATTGAACAGAGCCATTGGTTTAATTTAAATAAATACCTACTTTGAGTTTGAATTCCCTTTCTCAGTCCGTATAAACAAACCTCTTTGCTCAACCTTCCATTATCATACTCCAATAAAGACTACTTGCAATTGCCTTAAGTATAGTGAATCAGGATGCCTGTGTCGTCATCGTCGCTGGCGCTGACTTGCTGCCGTGTCGTCAAGGGCGCTATGTAGCATAGCTCCTTATTTGGCAAGCTGTGGGTGGAGAGCGCGGTGACCTCGGAGAGAACTGATCTTTTGTTACCCAACTTTGAAGGCATGTACCGTGAAATAAGCTGTTTGGTATACAGGCTAACTTGCGACTACTCTTAAATGATGCTGTGTGTTCTGACTGTGCTGAGTAAACAATTCTTTTACGTATGAAAAGCGCAAATCCAAATGAATATTGGCAATGTTGTGACGCTCTATTTAAAGACGAACTTATTCTAAAACTCTCATTTCGGGTACTGTATTTGTTTTATGACTCCTTAAAATGCGGAAATTAGTAAAGCTAAAGCACTTGGAGGCATCGCAGTACTAATGTTTACTCTGTTATTGAACTTGCGGCAATACACTCGCCTCATATTCAAATTAAATCAAAAGTCATTATATTATTCAAATTAGGCTGAGAATCAGCAGTTTTTGAACGTCAAAATTACATAAGACAGTCCCCGCCCTTCACCACTTCCTTGTGCTTTAGCTGGAAAAAAGTGGCGCAACAGACTCCCCAGCAGCACAGCTGTCTGTTACATGGGGCCTAAACGTAAACATGACGATATGTAGATGTACTACACAGCTCTGCCACAACCTCTGCTTACATCCCATGCCCCGAAGATTTGGGCAGAGTTACACCCACAGTTCGCCAGTTATGTCCAAATCCTATGTAATTGGGGGCGAGCTTGTTGCCAGATAAATCCAGACACTGGGCTGCTACTGAGAAATCCCTGATGAAAAAACCCAATAAAACTGTTCGACCTGGGGCCTTATTCTCTACGACACAATGAGCAACCCTGCGTGACATGAACGCGAGATTGGCGGGAATAGCAAAGGAATTGACGTGGTTTCGAAGTAAGGAATCGTCAAGTGGTCACAGTGAAGACAGAACCTAGGAGTTCATACACAGTTGCGCTTGCGACCACTAGACCAACGAAGTAGTCTTTTGTGTTGTGAAAAACAAATACGGCCGTACCTTATGTACTCAGATAAACATAACATAATATTATCTACGCCTTCGGCTAATCAGCGCATTTTGCTTACTGCAAGTCTGCAATTAATACTCATAATCCCAAGCGACGTTGCACCTTATATTAATAAATTTAAAGTATAAAATTGCTGCATATACACATACTATTTTGCGTATTGCAAATAATACTGTCAATGTGTTATGCTCTGCGATGTTGCACCTTATTTCAATGAATTTAAAGTGTAAAATTGTGGCATGAAGTAAACAATGAGCATTGAGTCATTGATGAAGCGATTATATGCCATATTGTACGGCGGCAAGCAGGGCCGTCTTTAAACTATTTGAGGCCCAGGGCAGGACCACGGGGCCCCGGTGAATATAAGAGTAGATAAGTAATAATTCATTTTCATTATGATCAGTTTTCAAATATTGTGCTACAAAACCAATAAAAGAAACATAATACAAATATTTTATACGTTTGGGACTAGAAACTTAGTGTAAATCCCACTGCAAATCAATTATTTTGTCATTGAATCGGGTACCTACTAATAATGCGTAGAATGTAACGGCGGCGGCTGCAAAGAATGTTTTTTTCGAGGGCAGGCTGGGGCCTCCGTCGATCGCGGGGCCCTGGGCACTTGCCCAGAGTGCCCAGTGGATAAGAGGGGCCTGGCGGCAAGCCCACGATGTCCTGTGAGTAATGCTCAAGTGCTGTATGATCCCATTTAAGGAAATATCTTACAGCTTTTGTTAAACTGGACTGTTGGGCAGTGAGCAGCATGGACTGTGAATAGTATTCAGTCTGGCGTTGACGCTTGTCCACACAGATGTTGTTATGTTGAACTTCAAAATTGTCAATAATATACAAGCAAACCTTGTCATCGTCGTCATCATTTCAACCGAAATACGTCCACTGCTGGACTTGGCCTCCCCCAAACACCGCCACTTCGACCGGTTCTGTGCTTCCCGCATCCAGCGGCTTCCTGCGGCCTTCACTAGGTCATCGGTCCACCTAGTGGGAGGCCTTTCAACGCTACGTCTTCCGGTACGCGGTCGCCACTCCAGAACCGTTCGGTCCCATCGGCCATCTGTTTTGCAAGTAATGTGCCCTGCCCACTGCCACTTAAGTTTGGCAATTCTCCGGGCTATGTCGATTACCTTGATTCTCCAACGGATCTCTTCATTTCTGATTCGATCACGTACAGAAACTCCAAGCATAGCCCTCTCCATTGCCCTTTGGGTGTCTTTTAGCCTTTTAATAAGGCCCTATTGTGAGCGACCACATTTCAGTACATCACTGGAAACACGCACTGGTCAAAGACTTTCGTCTTGAGACACTGCGGTTGGTATGTGAGACGAGAAGATATTACACTTTAAGTATTCTGTGATATTACGTAGCATCCCGAACGCTGTCCATCCAGTTGAACGTTCTAAGTCGTCTGCTCGATAGGGTTTCTCTCCCTCATCGGCAAAAATGACGAGCTTCCATATCTCTATCTAACTCCTTAAGGAGATGAATACAGACTCTCCGCTTATCAACATTCAAATGAATCATTCCCGTAGTCACGCGTTTCATTTCTACTCCTCACACGTCCATATCAAGACAAACGATTACGATTTCTTTTAACTTTTCTGCCAATGGCGCCACTTTCAAACTTCCTCACGAAAATCGACGCCAAATATTGGATTGTTATCTATCAGGCAAAATATGAAGCATTCCGTTCGTGCGATGAACAACGGCATTTATGTATTTAGGAACATATTTAACGGAGGCGAGGGAAAAGGAAGTGTAAACATCAGCTTTAATGCCTTTATTATTGAAACAAATGACGGTCAACATTCAATATTTAACGGAAAATGAAAGCATTTGTTAGATACAGGTGAAGTTTAATTACTTTTATACAAAGTATTGGGTTACGCAGTAACTAGGTTGTGGAGGTCAGATAGGCAGTCGCCCCATGTAACGTACTGGTATTCAGATGCATCCGGTTAGACTGGAAGCCGACTACCTACTACAGGGCTACAGCATAGTCGGGAAAAGGCTCGGCAGATCATGTTAATGACACAGTATTGGAAAGGTCCGGGAAAGTAATACTACTATTATACGTAATGCTGCCGTACTGTGTTTCGGTTTGAAGAGTTTGGGTACCTGTGTAGTTACAGGCACATGAGACGTTGCAGCTGTGCTCTGGGATGGCACCGCATCTGCGATGGCTCTGGTATTGTACATGTCATCCTACAAGTGGGCCGTTCGGGTTGTTTGCCGTCAAATAACACAAAATCACGGAATGTTTGTATACTAACTCTGCCTAACCCTCCGGGGACCACAGGAGTGATGTTCTGTTATTTAGAATTCACTGCCGCATGTCGTGATTCACCATAACGTGTTCTATATGGCATTTGTATCAAAGGTCGCTCCGTTCCGCTTCACGTCTTGTCTGATTGTCTCTTCAAATGTACATTATATCTTACGGTTGCCCTTCGATGTCAATGTCAAATGCACACAGTATACTCACAGCACAGGGACGTGCAGTAGTCCAACTTCACCCAACATGCGTATGAATGTGGCTCGGTGAAATGAGGAGGAGAACAAAAAGTGAGAGTCGGAAATATGATGCACGTATTTGTTTATGGAACATAACTTACAGGCAGATTGGTTGGTTTGGTTTTAAGGTGCTTAAAGGCTGATTTGTAATGATCCAGTGTTTCGATCTAGCGTAACAACCCACAGACGTTCAAATATCGTTTCAAAGCCACTGAATTTCAGGTTCCAGCGCTGGAATGAGATACTGCCTGGATCAATGTAAATCAGACTTAGCTCCATTTTAACGATTTCGTGGTGTCTAATGTTTTACGAGTGGTTCTACTGTTAAGGCTATGTATGTGATAAACTTCTCCACGGTTCATTACTCCACCGCAGCTGTACAGAGCTCTGTCTCTTTTACACACACTTCCTTAAAATGGGAGTGAAAGAGATGCGTAAACTTAGACATCATAATTCAGGGTCACATGTACAGAGTACGGATGCAAGTCCGGGAGAATCAATACTACGGTTGGAAAGTACTAGGCAAACATAGGAGGCAAGATGTGCGAGTCAATATTTGTAGGGGAAAGTGTAACGTGCATGTTCCTTTGATTCATGATCCCCTGGTACATAGACCTCTCGTGTTCAACTGTTATTGTCATAAATTATCCATAGTGAATAGCATTTTAGCAATAGTATTTTAAAGCATGGATCCCATTCCGGTAAATTGCGTAAATAAATTGGATTTATTGTATTCAGTGTTTCCGGGGGTGCATAGTTTTATGAAAAAGGTACTCGTGTTGTATTGGTTGATTGCGTGCACATTGGATCTAATTATCATATGCTGCTAAAAAGCTTTTCTTTTTATTCGAGACTTTACAAAAAAGAAAAAATAGCGAAAAAGCATGCGGGGTACACTTGCAATGGCTATGCCTTTCATTTTGACAGTTCGACAATATTCATTGTATTGTTTACGGTGTCGGGCAGACGAATTGTTCAAACATATTAAGCAATGGTTTTATAAACTTCCAAAATCCTTCAGATTGTGATTGAAATTGTGTTACGTATTTGACTGCCTGTTGGTCTAGTAGTCGCAAGCGTTACTGCTGAACATAAAGTCCTGAGTTCGATTCTCAGGTCGGGCAAAGTATTAGGATTTTTTCAGTAGTCTGGATTTGTGTCCGGTTGATGACAATAGTCTCGCCCCCTATTACATGGGACTTAAACATAACTGGCGAAATGTGGGTGTACTGTAGGTAGGTACACCTCTACCTAACCGTTCAGGGGTTACAGGCGTGATGTTATGAAATGTATGTTAAGTAGCAGTCTGAAGTCATCATTTTTTCCTGGTGAATGCCAGCAAAAAGGCTGATGATGATGAAAATGGCTGCCGGTAGAAAGCTCGCCCCCTATAACAGGTGACTTAAAATTGGCTGCACGTGAGATACGTACACTTCGGGAATACTCAATACTCAATTCTTTATAGCATTCCATATGTATTACATAGATGGTATTATAAAGTAAAAGATCAATATGGACCCTGTCGGGCACAGCGACATTAGGAGAGAGGAAGAGGGCTAAGCAGCTAATCAATATTATTTTTAATTGTAAATTATTGGATGTGCTTAATGAATGAATAAAAGCGTGGCATGTGACGGAGCCCTAAAAATGCAGGAACACAACAACCTAAACAAACGCAAACGAAGCAAGGGTACAAAACTATGTAAATATGCTAATCAAGCGATACAAATCGATACTGTTTGTTTGTCGGCACATTCAGGGCTGCCAGGCTGCCACCCACACGACATCAGTATTACTAATGCAGATATGAGCAATAACCGAGAACACGGCTAATTTGATGCAAGTGTAATTTGTTTGATTGCTATACTTTGTGACACGAGCGGTCAAGGCTACCAGGGAACCAGCATTATATGACTAATATTTGATTTGTTTTATGTTATTGGATGGCAGACTGCCTCGTTGGTCTAGTGGGCGCAAGCACCACTGCTGAGCATGAGGTCCTAGGTTCGATTCCCGGGTCGGAGTTATTGGGTGTTTCCATCTGGAATTTCTCAGTAGCAGAGCCCGTAGTCTTGATTTGTGCCCGGTTGATGGCAGTCGGCGAGCCCCTATTACTTAGGTACATGGGACTGTAATCCCAATTTATTTGAAGTTGGCGCATCGTATCTTTTTCTTCCATACTTCTCTATCAGTCGTCATCTTCTAGCCATATCATCTTTCATAACTGGCGAAATGTGGGAGTACTATAGGTACACTTCTGTCTAATGTTTCGGTGAATACAGGCGTGGTGTTACGTTATGGATGGCGAGCATGCCGGCCGGGCGCCGGGCGGCCCGCCTGCGGGGATGTAGTCACCACAGCCTAAAGACATTTGCAATACCAGAGGTATCACAGGTGCGTTGTCATTACAGAGCCAAGCTATAGTGTCTTGTTGATGTACTGAATTTTGTAGGCTGTGGCAATACTCTTATTAGGCACTTTTACTGTGGACCTGTGTCGTATAAAAGTTATTTACGAGGTGAATAAAGTAGTCCTATAAGGAGCTTGTTGAGTTGTGTTGAGTCATCCTCGTGTCGTAGTGCGCAACTTGCTTATGAGGTCATGAACATGCAGAGAGCTTCGTAACACTGGATATATCATGAGAGAGTGGAGTTTTAGTCTACATTGCTCATCAGTAGGTCGTAGAAGCTCTTTATGAATGAGCTCGTCTTGGGAAGAGTAATACCAAGGAGGGTTGCTGTGTTTCCATTTGTAAGGCGTGGATGCCGGTGTCATTATAGGAACTGACATTTCAGCTTTGTCCCTAGGATGGCAACACGATGACTGCCTTACTAGAATCACCGGTGATGATTCTGGTGTTGCAGATGTCCATAGGGGCGCTGACGACTTGCCATCAGCTGACTCCTGAATTCCTGTATTTTATAGAGCGTTCGCGCTCTAATCTCAGTCCCAATCTGTCAAAAATACCCTTCATTTTTTATACATTTTTGGTAAGTTTGTAACATTGATTGGCGCTGAGATGAGATAGCGACTGGATTGGAACGTTATTTAATTGGTATTCAAATAGCCCTCCGGCTTCATTGCCAACCAAGAACTTAAAATACCATGTACCTTGAGATTACTTTAGAAATCGATTTATGTTTGTAAGTATATTGTTTAATGGGCAGTGACGGCAGATTTGTGGTCGCTCGTGCGAGAGGATTGTTATCGATGATTATGTCGATGCGATAACCATCGGCAACCATGTCGATCGGTGGTCTCGATGGCTGATTCATGTAATAAAGGTTTTGGCCGTGTCTTGGGAAGCAATGGTTTCGTCAGCACTGATATTATCCAGAAGTGCACTCTTTAAAGACACAGTACGCAGCCTTTGATTTTTATTTTTTTTTACTGTGTTGCGTTTAATTTGTGATCTTCCTGACGTGCGAGTCGAAATAAATACTTTTTATTTCCTTGTACAGATTTTCTACAGCGTATATCAGAAATGTGTGGTCAATGGTCATCAAAGAAAATGTCAGCTCTCCCATACAAAACTTCAATACCTACTCGATAACTCGGCCCAAATGGATAGCTGATAATTTTTTCACGATTACGATGTTGATCCCATGGAAAATGTTGTTCAGTTTGATGGTCTGTTACACACGGACACACCCTTAAATATGAGCACACATTTCTGATAAACGCGGTATAGGTCTATGTGTCATTTATTGACTTATTGTAGGTTACAATTACAACGTTATTCATACAATGTCTACATTTTAAATGTACAGAGAGCATGTCCTATGCGTTAAGACGCCTGTATTTTTAGAGACACCCACGGAAAGAAACGCTGTGATAAAATTAAATGTAAACATCATCATTTATATTACTCACACACTTATTTTTACAACATGAACAAGTCTTCATATTAAAGAGCCACTCGAATATTCGAAACAATATAATAAAACTACAGAAATACACTGACACATGTTTCCATGAATTAATAAGAAATAGCCCAAGTTTCGCTGTTATTCGGCAAAGAAGTGGGTCGGGCGGCGTGCCAAGTGCAGCGGGTCAACGACGGCGGCGGGTCACTGGGTACACTGCGGATGTTCCTGCTTTGTGGCGGAGTGGCCGTGACGATGAGATATTAGAGTTAACTCAACGTAATTTTATCTATACTTATAATAAATCTGTAGAGAGGTCAATTCTCTACATGAAATATATTTTCAAAATTACTACCAGGGGGTGATTAGTGATCGATACTGATGCCAAAAATGCAATCAGTAAAATTTTTGTCTGTCTGTCTGTCTGTCTGTCTGTCTGTCTGTCTGTCTGTCTGTCTGTCTGTCTGTATGTTCCTTATAGAAACAAAAACTACTCGACGGATTTTAACGAAACTTGGTACAATTATTCTTCATACTCCTGGGCAGGTTATAGTATACTTTTCATCACGCTACAATCAATAGGAGCAGAGTAGTGAAGGGAAATGTTGGGAAAACGGGAGAAGTTACTCCATTTTTTAAGCTTCCGTCGCGTGTGCAGCCTTAATGGTTAAAGTTACATAGAAATCATGTATAACGGAAATATTCTACATAAAATTGTCTAAAAAATATCCTTCAACAGCATATGTCTATCTTTTATGGTTGACTCACAATAACACGTGTAACTCCTGATAGCTTAGCAGTTCGGAGCATTCTGATTATATTTGTTTACTCTTACGTTTATAATACTGTCACTCATCCCTAATTTAAAAAAGTTAACATTATTACCTATTCAATAAAAAAAGAATCATAGAAATCGGTATAGAAACACCAAACTTATACATGAAATAAGCCATCGCGCCGTCCCACGTCTGAATCATGCTATAAGGATTATTTTTGTGTAACGGTTGTCAGAGCGTTCGACCTTATTGACAGACAATAATTGATATTGAGAAACCGTGCTTATCAGCGCGACTTTTAGTCTTTAAATAGTTTATTTGATTTTCTTTTGTTGTTATTTTGTAAAATAGGTATGAGTTGTTTTGGTAGTGTTTAAATATTCGTTCAAATTAAAAATTATTAAACGTAGGTACTTTTATTAATTAAAGTTATTATTATTAGCCTGTGACGTCCCACTGCAGGGCAAAGGCCTCCCTAAAAGTAGTTATAAGTTAAGTGAAGTAGGTATAGGTAGATAGTATTGCACAGGCGTTTCAGCTTTATTTTCATTTCTTTTTTGTTGGGTAGACAAGGAATAAGGAAGGATTGTTTGAAATTCAACCCCTAAGGGAGTTAAATAGGGGATGAAAGTTTGTATGAAAGTCCGTCAGTTTTAAAGTTAGGATCATCAAATTTTGTGTTTAGGCTGACGACTAAAAATTAATTTATACATGTCTCAGCGTTTTTGATAATTTCTCCCCCAAAAGGGGGATGAACGACCTGACTGAAATATCAACGCACAGTCTAAATCGCTGGTCCTTCCTAGGGACATGAATTTTGGAGGGTGTGTTCTTTGTGAAGAGTAGGTATCGAATAAGAAGGGGTTTTTGGAAATTAAACCTTTAAGGGGGTGAAAAGGGGGCGATTTTGTTGGTATGAAAAATCTTATTTCTTGAGTTAATAACCTTGAAACTTGGCACGAATACTTATCTAAGTAAATTATGAAGTTTGGAATTTTTCGTTTTTCTAAAATATCCCCTAAAGAGGTATTGGGGAGTGTCAAAATTTGTATGGAAGAATTTTAACGCCCTGTCCGATTAACTTGAAACTCAGTATTTATACTAAGGACTAAAAATAATTAATAACATGTATTCGGGGTTTTCGAAAATCTACCCCTAACTGTGTGAAAGGGAGGATTTTACCGCGTGGCTTGATTAGCTCGAAAATTGGTATAAATAAACTGAGTCAAGTTATAAAATTCCACCCCTGTGGGGGTGAAAAGCGGGGATACAGTTTATTTGAAAAATCTGATTCCTTTGTTCTATAAACTTAAAAATTGGCCCGAATACTTATTTATCTAAATTAATTATAAAGATCATACCAACATACATTTTCGAAACTTTTAGAGGAAAGTACGAATTTCACGCGGACGAAGTCGCGGGCAGAAGCTAGTTTTAAATAAATTAACATAGGCACTTACGAAACGTCAGAAGCTAGGTGCACGCACTACTGTTCCAATTGGTCGTTTTTAGGGTTCTGTACCCCAAAAGGAAAAAACGGAACCCGTATAGGACAATTTGCTCCGAATCTAATGGACCGATTAAGTTGTTTGGTAGACATATGAATCTCTGTGACCCAAATACAGATGTGTAACGTAAATAAATGTGTTTTGAATATGGGGGTCATTTTTGAGGGGCAAATAGAAATTTCGAAATCTGTACCGTGTGACCTTCGATCAATAATATTGCTCGAAGCGTGTGACATATCAACTTACTGTGAGAAACTTCTCTAATAAGTATATTTTTTCATAAGTAATTTTAAAGTAAGAAAATAGACGAAAATTGAAAATTGACCCCCCTTATCTCAGAAACTATTGAGCCTAAAATTTTGAAAAAGTACAGAAAATAGTTCTATACCTATAGATTACAGGAAAACCCATAAGAAGTCTGTGCCCTTAAAACAACATCGTAAATCTCTCAATATTGTGCGTACAAACTTAGTTGGAATGTATGGGAGAACATGTTTTTCAACTACAATGTTAAGTTTGTTCTTGGGATAAATTCATTCCAACTACGGAACCCTTCAATGTGCGTGGTCCGACACGCACTTGGCCGGTTTTTATAGAAGAGCCGGCAAGAAACTCAAAGGATAGGTACGCTTTAAAAAAAAAAGACGGGTTGCACTCCGGGAGTGCCGGCAGAAGTGAAAACTTGAATATTAACGTTGAAATAAATCAATTATTAATTTAATTAATATTCAATCATCACTGACAGGACTATTGTTGCCAATAAGCTTGATATAGTGGTGGTGGATCGATCAGAGCGGCGCGCAATGATTGTTGACATAACTGTCCCGCATGATGAGAACCTCGTGAAAGCTGAGAAAGATAAACAAATTAAGTATCTTGACTTGGCTCGCGAGGTTGTCGACATGTGGGATGTGGACTCAGCGATCATTGTGCCGATAGTCGTTACAGCCAATAGTTTGATAGCCAAGAGCCTCGACCAACACCTAAGGAGGCTCTCGTTGGGCAGCTGGATCAAGGGCTTGATTCAGAAAGCGGTAGGTACTTCTGGACACGGCTCGCATTGTCAGGAGGTTCCTCTCTCTGGAGCCCTGACCGCCGGGTAGCTTGAACCCTGTTCCCGATACCGGTGGGCTACTATTTTTTATATTTTTAAATTTAATTAATATTACTCATTTTTTTCAATATTTCTGCGTCACTTTTTTCATTAATAGATGCACTTTGTTCAATTTCCATATTTTAAACACTTTCGGTCTTATTCATAAAAAAAGCCTATTGAAGGTTTAAACCATTCATTAGTTAAAATGCTCAATAGGCCTTTAAAACATTCGATAAAATTTTGTATTCATAAACGCTTCATAAACGTTCTATAACTAGAATGTCCTACAACTTCTAAATGTTGCCATTATAATGAAGTCATCCAACAAATTGGCCAACACATTAAATCGGCATACGAGAATATCTGTCTACGAACCGAATATTTGTGTCCATAGACATTATTACGTATGAAAAACTAATTTATTGTCTACAGTTTCAACAGTTTTGACGCGACAACGTCATGGTCGTCATGGAAACAATATGAATATGTCCATGAATAAATTTGATACTGTATGTTATTAAAAATAGAATAGATACTGTATGTGTCAAACTAAAAAACTTTTGAATATTTTTTTTGTATTTAAAATAAATGAAATTAAGACCGGAGACTAGTTGCAATAAAGGGCAAAGAATTGAATATTGGTTGGAGGAGGATAAGGTGTGTACCTACTGTTACAGCTAAAATGTGTTCAAAGTAAGTTATGTTTTGTAAAAATTCTCAATTTCTTATACTTATGCTTGCTTTTGCTTCTAATCCTTAGATTTTGGAAGAATTGGTCAGGGAGAGGTCTCCATAATAGAAAATAAAAACACTGACACAAGCACTAACGCTAAACAGGGGCAGCCTGGCATGATTTACGAATTAGGTGCCTATCCAATTTACAATTTTACGAAGAACTTCGTTTGCCTGTACAAAACTCATTGTAACAAAAAAAAAACCCGCCATAAGAATAATAATGACTGTTATTTTGATGCCGCTACTGATTAATTAAATCAGTATAAATAAGATAATGAAGAGAAAGAATTTATAACATCAGTTTTGTATTTCAGGTCAATAGGACTAGTAAGGATGGTGCTTCACTACGAATAGCAGAAAATGAAACGGCCTACAGAAGAGATGGCACAGATGGCAAATGAAAAGCAAACATTTTAAAAATGTTGTTCTGCTTGCACAAGTTTTAGAAGCCAAATTAGAGTTTAGAGTATTGTTCAGCCGTGAACAGGCAAGAGTTACATACGCCAGCGTCAGCATCAAGAGCGACATACATTCGTTCCACATAAATTAGTAATTAGTAAATGAATAAATTAGTCATCAAGCTGGAGTAGAGTTTGATTCATTTTCCATAATTCCTCTCACTATGGCCAAGACACCTTTAGCCATCACCAGTTCTATGAGTCTGTGGGACCGGCAATGACAAAACTATTTCCTGTGTACACATTGCACGACGTACACAAACCCCTATTCCTACCCAAATTCTGTCTGTTCCCGTAGGTCTCCCGTAGACTTGTATGATAGGTTAGGGTGTTAGGATAATAGGATGTTAAGTAGTTGCTGTAGGTTTATAATCAATAGGGTGAGGTAACCATAGATACCAGGCTCAATTGTTACAAACTTAGCCACACTGTATGCATTTGGAATAACAGCCGTACTAAGCTGTAAGTCCCGGTGCGTACAAGTATTATAAAAATAAACTGATATTTGTATACAAGCTTTTTATTAATGAACTACTCCCTAAATTTCTTCTCTTTTACTTTAGATCTTGTTGGCTCAAAATATTGCCACTTCCACGTTGTCGTCGGTGGCAGCGCAGAGGTCACTTTGACTGCATGTTTTGGGTGGACAAATAAGGCAGGATAGGACGTGGAGCATGTTTTGCAACATAGCTTCACAGCCACACCCTACTGAAGCATCTCCCTGCAGGGTGTAAACTTCCGTGGTCGACACGGAAGCATTGTGTTCACACAAAAGCAGCAATGTCCCACAGTATTTCTTGTTGCTATAATGTGCTTCGTTATATTTTTCGTCGCTTCTATTTTGTATTGTAGGTAGGTATATAATAATAAACTAAATTGGTTAAACAGAAGTTCAAAATAAATTAAATACAACTGCGGCTCCTCGAAGTACTATTGTTTACGAAACTGACTTTTCAAACATTTATACGTCAAATGTCATTTTCTTCGGCCATCTTTGTCGTGTCTCATTTGGTTCACTTCGGTTGGCGCCGCCGTAGAAAGAGATGGGGGGGGGGGGAAATCTCTCCTGACGGTCACGTGTCCTGACGCGATGCCCTGACGCGAGTTTAACATTTTTTACCCATTACAAAAAGTGTTCAACGCCGCTAAAGAAGTTTTCACTTCAAAAAAAATTGACATTACAATATTTACAAAATTAAAAAGTGTTAATTGGTATGTGAGGTCAGTGTAGGCCAATTGTTTATCTGTGGCCCTACCATAATTATTTGCAGAGTTGTTGTATAGCGGGTCAACTGGGTACACTGCGGTGACTGCGGATGTTCCTACTCTGTGGCAGGATGGCTGTGAGATTCTGTTCATTGTTGATCTATGGCGGTCTACCGCATTTGCAGAGCAAAGGTTTAGTTAATACATAGTGTCATTGAATAAGTTCAAAATCGCTTGACACTTAAATTTTGTTTTTAATGACAATGAGTGTAGGTGTGTTAGCGATCCCCTAAGATATTCGGCGGTAAGGGACAGCGCCACTATCAATTGGGAACTTGTAAACATTTATTAGAAGAAAAGCCTATAATTGATTAAAGCATTTCAGAAAATTTAAGACTGTATAATGTGACCTGACACCGCTTATAGGTGGCTCTTTATTTCTCACCATTTTATCTATTGCAGATAATTTGGCAAACGTTTATCTAGAACTTATGACTAAGTACTTGTACCCGTTCGGGGTAATTGCGTACCTAACCTAACACACTAACATTAGCAATGGCTTTCATTTTGTCAATTTCAACAACATTCATTGCGTTATCTACGTTGTTGAACAGATAAATTTTTAAAAGATATGAAGCAATGGATTAGCAACATCCTTCAGAATGTTTCAGATTGTGATTGAGTGTTTAACGCAATTACGGTGCAAGTGTGGATATTTTTTTTTCTGTTACAAAACTGTAACAATTTGACAATGACAGGTCTCCAATCGCGTAGTAGGTAGTAAGGGCGAATTTCGTAGTTTCAAGTGTTACTGACCGTACAAAACTAATAGAACGTCTTTTATCATTTATTTTCATTATGTTACCAATTCTCATTCTGAATAAATATTTATTTTATTATTCCGCACGGTGTATGCACGAACCTGCGTGCACAGTTCGTGTGTCCGTGCATTCGACACGGTGCACGGTGGTGTCTGTGCAATCGCTCGTGTGCGCGTGTTGCACGCTACTTGTGCGCGTGTTTGTTTATCTGCCTCGAATATATTGTTGTATGGAATCATTATCAATTATCGTGTATTGACATAGCTTGCACGAGTAGTTCGGCGGACGCAAACCCTGCTGGTAATTGCGTATCACTATCAGTAGTAATGGCTTTCATTGTGACAGTTCAACAACATTCATTGCGTTATTTACGTTGTTGAGCCGACACATTTGTTGACCACATGAAGCAATGAATTATCAATATCCTGGAACATTATTCAGATTAAGATTGATGTGTTAAGTACGCAATTAGGGTGCTGTATGCTAGTATTGCTTGTCTTCATATAGGCCGAAAAGAAAGGAAATACATTGCCGAGGCCTGTACGGCTGTACACGTTACTTGGCTCGCGCTTTGTCGTGTTTCCGTCTCTATCTTGCACTTGTAGTTTGACAGTTGTATTGTACGACAGTGACAGGAATCCTAACTATATTATTTATTAATATTATAAATGCGAAAGTAAGTTTGTTCGTTACCTTTTCACGCCTAAACCACTGAACCCATCATCCTGAAATTTTGCATATACGTTTTCAGGTGTACAGAAACGAACATAGGGTACCTTTCATCCCGGAAAAAAGTGCTGTTCCCGAGGAAAACAACAATAACGTTATTATGATAACAGATGGCGCCACGTGTCTATTGAACTTTGTCACATTATTTAATTCTGAGGCGGTACGAGGTTCGCCGGGTCAGCTAGTACCTAACGCTTAATAATGAGTTATGTAGCGTTTGTACATCTCTGTCTTAGGGAGCGGTTCAACTGACGACCAATCTCTAATCGAACAATCACAGACGAGACGAGAGACGCGATGTCAATATCAACCAATGTGATTGGTCGATTGTTGCACGTCTCCTCTCCGCTCCGTACGTCTCCATTTGTGTTTCAATGGAGCTGGATGCTGGCTGTCTTAGCAACTATTAGATGCAGTTACCCATTCACCTTTCGTTACGTACATCAATGGAGCAGCTCATTCAGAAAACTCACCATACAAACTGAAATCAAATCATTTATGTAAGTAACGCGTTTCGCCTGAAAGTGGACAGGCCTGGGCTGCAGGTCTGCGATGTGTTTGTCAGACGTTAGGTAATAAGTAATAGATATAACGTGCGTGCGACACGCGAGCCGGCGCTAATGGGCTGACGGCCACGCCACGGAGGAGGTAGGACGTGGAAGGACAAAGAGGAATGTTTGCTGACAAGCGAACAGTCCTCGTTGGTCCAGTGGTCTAAGCGCGATGGCTGAACATACAAGTATTTTCCATTAGGAATTTTTCAGTAGCACCCGGAATCCGGGATTGGGCCTAGTTGTTGGTGCTGTGATGTCTGTCACCGCTTTTTTTTGGAAACCCAAGCTTGGTAGATAGATAGAATAGGTACTTTTTATTATATACACCGTAAACATACATACCACACACACAGACCCTTTCATCCTCTCCAGGGCGACATCCACACGACAGAAAAGGTTAGTGCAAAGAACGAACCCTTGTGTAGTTGCGTATAACGTATTCTGCCAGCCATCGGAAATACACGCCCTCTTCTGATTACATTATTTGTAAGACGTGATGCCAGAGAGCGCAGCGCTAGCACTTCGTCGACTGACTCCTCCTAGACACGATGTGACACGGACGCGCCGCGCGCCGGTCAACGGTAGTACCTACAGACTACGGCTGATTTATGAATGTTTAATTAGTTATTGATACACTGTTTTTACATATTTCTAATTGGATGTTATAACAGTACGCGCCGCTAATGAGGCGGCACTTTGTCAACGGCTGCAGTAGCCTCTGCTGCCATGCTGCTGACGCGTGTCGCTCGAGTATGTGAGCACTTATTTTTGTCATTTAACTCGAAATAGATCGATAATTACGAGCACAGAACAGAAAGAGGCGGCAGCTGCATTCCGTGACTGTGACAAGAAGGCTTCCCCTCAGCGTGAAGCCGTGCTGTGGGGGACAGGGGGGCACACAGCACAGCGCTGATCAAAGCTGCGCCCTAATTGCGTAACACAGGATCAACCATAATTTGAATCATTTTGAAGGCTAATCCATTGCTTCATATGTTCGAAGATTTGTCTGCTCAACAACGTAAATAGCGCAATGAATGTTGTTGAACTGTCAAAGTGAAAGCCATTGTTACTGTTAGCGTGTTATAAGCAATTACCCCCAGATATGTCTCGTGCGCCTGTAATCCTGTATCACCAGGAGACCAGCAGGAGAGGGTATCCTTCAAACCGGAATATAATTACATATTCCAGGAGCTTCCCGTAAAC
Source organism: Amphipoea lucens (assembly GCA_947508005.1). NCBI lineage: Eukaryota > Metazoa > Arthropoda > Insecta > Lepidoptera > Noctuidae > Amphipoea > Amphipoea lucens. Next base: position 319,697 of record OX382382.1, on the reverse strand, counting down.
TCCTTAGCAACAGAATTTCATGTTAATATCCATATAACATCGATTGGTCGTGTAACAGGGACATGGCAGGCACGCGGTGCTTTAGTGGAGGTAATTCGGATCGATAGCAGCAGGGTGTGTTCTGAGTTTAGAGGTGTAGTCGACTTGTTTGTACCACTGTACAGTCGGGGGCAAAAATATGTAGAAACCTGTTTTCTATCTAGTAAGTGTTGTTCCACTACAAGGCAAAGTGAGAGCAGTGATGGCCCAGTGGGAACAGCCGCGACTTACGAGTTGTAGGTCGTAGGTTCGTACTCGGACGGGTGCTCTACTTTATGTTAATTATTTCATCACCACTGCTCTCAAAACGGTGAAGGAAAACATCGTGAGGAAACCGGCATGTCCTAGAACCTAAAATTTGAAGACATGTGACGTCCACCAACCCGCACTCGGCCCGCGTAGTGGATCAGGGCCCGCTCCTCCCAGCAGTGGGATGGGAACATGTTATTGGCTGATTATGTTAAGGCAAGGGCCTCCCTTTCCCTTTTCCGTGCACGTACCTACCATAATTCAAAGCGAATTTCTCACAGGCGAGCTTCAATTGTTGAACTATAATACAAATACCGTACTTACAACTGGAATAATTAATATAATTTACAAAATTATGTTTAAGTTCAGCTGTGCACACCTAAGGTCCGGCCGCGTCAAATTTGGCAAAGATGTAAGCAACAATGGCCGCTCAAAATTAAATAAAATCGATATACAAGTACATTTATTATTATTATTATTAGTAATGTTTGTTTTCGTCTAAATCTCCGAGCTAACTAGACGAAAACAAACATTAATTAAAATAAATGTTCTTCAAAATCGATATACATCGATTTCATTCATCTTTGGCTTTGGCACGGTCGGACTTTACCTCATTTGATTTGTTCAATCAATGCTTATTACTCTTATTAGTTAGAGGAAAACCGATTTTGGATTTCACTTTACTGGGTGGTAGGGACATCGGCGCGCAAACTGTAACAGCACATGCTTCTAGACCCCCTACCCCTAGGGCCGGGGGCAACGCAGGGGAGTTTAGAATCATGTACTTAATCCATGGTAACAGGTTGCGCGGCGATGTTCTTGCCGCCCTTTATATTTTTGCCCTTGACTGTACACACGGTGTCCGAGCGACCTACATACTAAAACAACCCTTACGTGTGACCATGCGAATAATAACTTTCGAACAGGGAGTTACACCGACTTCTGAACAATTTGTGTGATTCTCTATGTATTGTATTGTGTTTGCCTGCCCCGAATACTGGCATAGTATAGCAGTGTTTTTTTTTTAAGTCGGTTGTTTTTAGGGTTCCGTAGCCAAATAGCAAAAAACGGAACCCTTATGGATTCGTCATGTCTGTCTGTCTGTCTGTCCGTCCGTCCGTATGTCACAGCCACTTTTTTCCGAAACTATAAGAACTATACTGTTGAAACTTGGTAAGTAGATGTATGCTTTTCAAATCTGGGGACAGCAAAGACACTAATAATTATAGACCCGTGTCGGTTTTGCCGGTTTTCAGTAAGGTTTTTGAAAAAGTAATGTTAAATCAAATGCTCAATCATTTTAATCGTAATAACATCCTACACGATCAACAGTATGGTTTCACCAAAGGACGTTGTACAACCGACGCCGGTGTCACCTTATTAAAACATATCTTTAACGCATGGGAAGAGGCACAAGATGCAATAGGCATTTTTTGCGACTTATCCAAAGCATTTGATTGCGTAAATTACGATACACTGCTTTTGAAACTTGAGCATTACGGACTCGGTAAACTTGCTCTTAGCTTAATGAAATCATATTTAAATGACAGATTTCAGCAAGTTCAAATTAACGGTGTGAATTCATCGGGCTTGAAAGTCAAAATGGGTGTTCCGCAGGGCTCAATATTGGGGCCATTCCTATTTTTAGTATATATAAATGATTTACCTCATTTACTGATAAACCGATCACAAATGGTGTTATTTGCTGATGACACATCTCTGATTTTTAAAGTAAGCAGACGTGCACAGGAGCTTGACGACGTAAATAACGCTATGCTTTTGGTCCATGATTGGTTTACTGTAAATAATTTGGTATTAAATGAAAAAAAAACTAAATGCATTAGATTCGTTTTACCAAATGTCAGAAGTAGTGAATGTCACGTTGTATTGAATAAGGAAATACTCGAATTCGTCGAAAATACGGTTTTCCTGGGGATTACGCTTGACTCAAAGCTGCAGTGGGGTCCGCACTTAACATCTCTTGCAGGGCGGCTAAGTTCAGCCGCTTACGCTGTTTGGAAAATCCGCCAATTAACAGACGTGGATACCGCGAGACTGGTCTATTTTAGTTACTTTCATAGCATCATGTCTTACGGTATTCTGTTGTGGGGACGGGCTGCAGATATTGATTCTATCTTCATCCTGCAAAAGAGGGCTGTCAGAGCCATATACAAGCTCAGCAGACGCGATTCTCTAAGGGAACTGTTTAAAAAAATTAACATCATGACGGTTCCTTGTCAATATATATATGAAAACATTATGTACGTTCGAAAAAATCTACATCTTTTTAATAAAATAAGTGACAGGCATAATTTTAACACAAGAAATAGGAACAAATTAGATCAACCGCGTTTCAGATTGTCTAAAGTAAAAACTTCTTTTATGGGTTACTGTGTAAAATGTTATAATAAAATACCATTCGATATTCTTCAACTAAATGAGAAGAAATTTAAAACATGCATTAAACGCACACTATGTAGACAAGCATATTATAAGTTGGATGATTATATCGCAGATAAAAATGCTTGGCTAAATGCTGGTCCTGCTCCACAGGCCCTTGAGCTCTCTAGTTAAAATTTCAATATTTGGAGGAGGTGCTTCCCTTTTTCTTTTTTAGTGTTTCTGACATTACGATCTTAATATTTATTTTTATTTTATTCAATCATGTTTTAATTGTTTAATGCTGCAATACTAAACACCTTTTCCTGATTGGTATTAAATTTTTTATTCATCTCTTAAATAAATTGCAATCTATAGTTTTGTATCATTTAGAAGCATTTTTTCAATTTTGTAAATGTAAGAACCATGGATCCGTTTATTATGATTTTTTGATGTTGACTTGAAAGAGCATGTCAGTTGAGAATGTGTCATGCTCACTTAAATGTTTCGCTGATGGTGGCGCGTGTGTTGGATCATTCGGTTCCCTACAAAATGGTTGAGCTGGATGGTGCTGATCCATGCGTCATGTTCGTGAACGGACGCCGTCGGTTGAGACTGGTCATCTCTTAACTGCCAAGGCTTATTTTTAATCTTATTTCTTGTATTGTTTCTTCATTTGTGTGTTTTTTTTTACATTGTTCTTACATATAGAAGCAACAAGAATAATGTACTCAGGATTTTGTAATATCTTGATTTAAAAGAGTGTCCATGGAGTTTCTTGCCCGTTCTTCTCCATAGAGATCTACGCTTTGTAATGGGCGACTAGCTTCAACTTTCTGACTAACTGACCGACTACTTAATTTTGACAATTCAAAAGTACCTGTAATGGTTTAATTGAAATAAATGCTTTGAGTTTGAGTTTGAGTTTGAACCGCAGTAAGATTTTCACACAAAAATAGAAAAAAAACAAATAATTTTGGGGTTCCCCATACTTACAACTGAAACTCCAAAAATTTTTTTTCATCAAACCTGTACGTGTGGGGTATCTATGGATAGGTCTTTAAAAATGATATTGAGGTTTCCAATATCATTTTTTTCTGAACTGAATAGTTTGCGCGAGAGACACTTCCAAAGTGGTAAAATGTGTGTCCCCCCCCTCTAACTTCTAAAATAAGAGAATGATAAAATTAAAAAAATATATATAATGTACATTACCATGTAAACTTCCACCGAAAATTGGTTTGAACGAGATCTAGTAAGTAGTTTTTTTTTAATACGTCATAAATCGAAAACCGCAATTTACCTTTCACAAAGTTACAACGAACTACAAGAACTTTTATATTATGTTACTTGCTGCTACGGAACCCTTCATGGGCGAGTCCGACTCGCACTTGGCCGGTTTTTTTTTTTTTTGTAAAAAAGTTTTTATTTCGCGTGAAGTTTTTCGTTTGAACATTTATAACATATCCTATGGCACTCATCAGGGATACTGTAGCTTCCGATTATTGAAATAATTTTCGGAATCGTATCAGCAGTTCCGAAGACTACCCCCTACAAACTCACTTACCGTGACATTAGGTAATAACGATTATTCCTCATTAATCTATGCCATGATTATTACACTCAAACTCTTTTCAATATTACCATCACCAATTCATAATTATACAACCTCTAACTGCAACTCTTGCGCAACCATCGTACAACCGCGATGTCTCCGGAACTAAATGTCCGAATGGTAATCGTTAGCCTGTCGCTGTCGGTAGTGCTCACTCTACTGTAGGCATGATATGCCTCTTGCTTGTTGTAATTTACGATTTGTGCTCATTAGCATGCGTAATGAATTTGCAGCACTCGCGTGTAGATTTCTATTTAAACAACTAATGTAATAAAGAGAAAAGATTAGATTTTTTTGTATGTTTGTTTGTTACGCTTTCACGCTAAAACGGCTGAACGGATTTATATGAAATTTGGCACATGGGTAGACCATGACCTGGATTTGGATATAGGATAGTTTTTATCTCGATATTCCCACGGGATCGAGACTTATACGGTTGAAACTGCGGGACGCAGCTAATAATTGATATTTTTTCAAGGGAATTTAAATCCATTGATGTTGAATTTGGATAATATCCTTTTGACCTATCAAGTTAATATTGCTGCTGCTACCTTGCTGCATGATCAGCCTGTAATGTCCCCACTGCGGTGACTTAGGCCTCTTTGTCTGAGCGAGAAGGCCGTAGTCCACCACGCGGACACACGACACTTGGGCGTGGCGGATGTCACAGTGTCTTTGAGCTTTTCTAATTACCCAGCTGGACCCTCAGGAGTACTAGGACCTTCTTGCTCCTCAACAAATCTATCTAAGCTGGCTTCTTTGAGGTCCACCTAGCTAGGAGGTGTTATCTGGCATCAATGGCATCCCATGTAACACTAATTTCGTCATCAATCCATAATGCTTTTGTTTTATTAAAGTAGTACTTGGTGTCAAGTTTATGATACTACAACCAGATGTTACTGTAGCGTGAATGAACGTTTTATTTCGAAGGTGCGAAGCACCCTGTTTGGGGTCACCATATGCTATGGTATTGGAGATTTATTTCCGTTGGATCCCGCTTTTGAATCCCATTTTAATATTTTTGGCGTTGGATCCCGCAAAACATTATTATGTATTTCCGTTGGATCCCGAATTTAAAAAATGCAAGATAATTACGTTTTATTGTCGTTGAATCCCGAAAAGTATTTCCGTTGGATCCCGAATGCTTAAAAAAATCTGAATGCGGGTACTTTCAACAACAAAATTGTTTATAATAAAATGAGGGGATCACTAATGTTTCACCAAAACTCCATTGAAATTTTTAGTTTACAACCAACGTTTCGTATACTATTTATTTCACAAACAACTCAATTTCTATACAGCCCTGTTAGGGTTAATGGAGGAACACCAAAGGAAAGACCGTTCTAAGGATTTCAATAATATGTTTATTATCCTTTTATTTATACATATATTGGAAGGTGTGTTTACTAATATTATGTGAGACGTGTGATCCCACACAAGGCTAATAGAGTAGTAGTGTCACAATGCGAAAGTAAGGATTTCGTTCAAGTGGTAAGGGCAGGTTCGGATACTTTAAAATAATATTTATGAGTTAGAATGAGAAAGACGATAGTGTTGAAGTAGGATCGATTTATTTTTGCTATACTCCAACACGCGGTTAATGGAGGAACACCAAAGGAAAGACCGTTCTAAGGATTTCAATAATATGTTTATTATCCTTTTATTTATATATTGGAAGGTGTGTTTTCTAATATTATGTAAGACGTGTGATCCCACACAAGGCTAATAGAGTAGTAGTGTCACTATGCAAAAGTAAGGATTTCGTTCAAGTGGTAAGGGCAGGTTCGGATACTTAAAATAATATTTATGAGTTAGAATGAGAAAGACGATAGTGTTGAAGTAGGATCGATTTGTTTTTGCTATACTCCAACACGTGTTATAATCTAGTCGTTTCTGGCACTCGCCGGCCGCTGCCGCGGCACCGCTCGCTTCGCTCGCTCGGCTCGTGGGTAGGGGTCACAGTTTTAACCTAACCTAACCTAACATTGTTTTTTTTTTTTTAATAATTAACCTAATCTAACTAGTTCAGTTCCGGGTAATCCACTAAAAATAATCTCCTTTTGGTGTTTGATAAAGGTAAATCACTTTTCTTCTGAAATGTACACATGTTGTTATAATATGGGATTCAACGGAAATAGCAAACGGGATCCATCGTTAATACCTAAAAAATGGGATTCAAAAGTGGGATCCAACGAAAATAAACGGTATTGGAGGATTAATTGTTAAGAGGTATAGTCTGATTTTGTTTGTAACCTGTAAGAAAGGTAATTGAGTTTGGAAAAAGTTTGTGGGTTTTGCTAATGCGGAGGAAAATAAATGAATGATATCCATTCTTACTATTTTATACCGTACTAGAGAGAGAGAGAAGAGAAGACAGCTGTACGAAAAAGAAGTCATCAGGAAAGATTTGAGTATGAATGTGGTTGAAAAGAAACGGATGGATTGTGTGAAAGATAATTATGGCTAGAAAGGAGGTGACTACTGAGATGACGACTGATAGAGAAGTTTGGAAGAAGACATGCCGCGCCGACCACTGCACTGGTATATTGGGACAGACAGACAGAGTTACTTTCGAATTTATAGATAATATTAGTATGGATTGATGATTATAATTCAATAAATAAATATTTGTGACGGCCGCGCATCATATTTAGAGCAACATACAACCTGGCACTGTCCTGCAGATAGACGAGTGGGTATCAAATCGTATTTCTATGACGGTCGAAAATTTTCATAACTTGTTGGAGCAACCATTTTCTTCTGTCTCCTAACCCATAGGAATACCTATTCTAATCTTTGATCCTATTCCAACTCTATTATAATGGCGTTTACTTTATGAACCAATCTCACGGGCATCGCGCTTTTAAAAAGCTCTCACTTTACGTGGCAATCAAATGCTTTAGCTGTAAGTACTAGAATAGAGGTTTAAATGATTGTATCTTAATAACTACCTATGTTTTGTATCCAATTCTATACTTTATTTTATAAGAAATAAAGTCTAAATTACAATGTACTTACATCTAGGGTTGTCGCGATGTCACGACTTGACACGAAAGGCGAATGAACTGTTGATAGTAATTTGACTAATAGTACAGTCAACCACACGTAGAAATTACACCTATACTATGAAAACCGCCCTTAATGCTACGAAATAAAGGCGCTGTCAACGTGAAAATGTTACTATGAAGTGCGGTTGCCTGTCTTGTAAGGAAAATGAATGGGGTTGTTGATTTGTAGCTGTTTTGTAGTTTTATGTCGGAAATTGAAGTTTCTTTGGATTACTTTGAAAACGGTGTTATTAGGGCTGACGGAAGTTGTGACAACCCTCAGTTTGAGTGATGGAATCGTTGTTTGAAGCTTTGAGGCAGTAGTTTGTGGTCTTTTCTCTGTATTGAAGCAACGCGAATGTTGCACCGAGAGTTTAGTTTACATGGTGCAAGTCATTTGTTGCTTCAATAGGCAAGAAACTTGCGCCGTGTACTTATAAGAACATGCTGTCAAGCCAATACTTAGGTCGGGGCTGCACTGGTACGGCGACAGCGACTCGGCGCGGGCGGCGACGATATGGACAAAAACAATTCGCTTGTCGTTTCTGCAGTGCGGCCACCGACATAATGTTTATAAGAGTTTGTTTTCACGAAATCGCCGCGCGCCGCGGTCGCGTCGCGTCGCGTCGCAGTCGCCGCGGCCGCGGCCTTACTGCCTACTACAGACAAATTTTAAATAGTATCCAAAAATTTTGGATTCGTTTGTTCGGGTCGGCACATTCGATTCGGCGCTATTTGTTGAACAACTTAGCTGACCCGAACCAACTATTCGGCTCGTGTCGATCGGCAAACTCCTTTCGGTAACACACTTTCAATCGCAATGTGAATGATTTCGAAGTACCTATATTGCTAATCCATTGCTTCATATATTCGAACAATGTGTCTGCTCAACAACGTAAATAACGCAATGAATGTTGTTGAACTGTCAAAATTAAATAATTTGCTACTGTTAGTGTGTTGAGGGGCTTGTGGCTAAGTAATAACAGCCGCAAGGGTCCATCGATCAGGTTAAGCTACGCTTGCCGCGATTGGTCCGTGGATGGGTGACCATCTTCACATACTGTACCTCTGAAAGCACGTTAAGCCGTTGGTCTCGGCTGTCATTCGTGGATCTTTGACAGTCGTTACGGGTCGACAGAAGCCCGAAAGTCAGTAACTGTTGTGGGGGTCAGATAGGCAGTCGCTCCATGTACAATACTGGTATTAAGCTCCATCCGGTTAGACTGAAGCGGGCCCCAACATAGTTGGGAAAGGGCAGGCAGATAATGGTGGTACAAAATAGGCAAGTACTTCCACGGCTGGAACTGCTCTGTGTTGGAGCTCATCATCGCGCGTTCATATTCCCGAAAAGATGGTATACAGTTGCATCCGGTTAGACTGGCAATCGACCCCAACATAGTTGGGAAAAGGCAGGCAGATGATGATGCTACTGTTAGTGTGTTACGCGACTGCCCCACGGGTCGGCTCTGTGTTGTGTCTACAACATATTCAGTTGTGTCGCCTGGCTGTGCCAGTCATGCCGACCCGAACAAATGTCCATGAGATTAGTTTCTGCCGCGCGTATTCGTTACGCTCACGTTGTCGGATCCCTTGAAACGTCACAAATCCTGAATGTGTTAAGGTTCCCACAGACAGGCGTGACGCGACAATGTTAGATCAATTTCCATGAAGTTTTCATAGAAGTTGTTCTACTAGAGTAGTAGCGTCGCGCCTTTTTGCGGGAGCCTTTAAACATATCTTACCTCCTACGCCTCGAAATTGTGGCATTTACAATGCGCTCAGCGCCGGTGTTTCGTTTCTATTAATTGTTTAGCTATGCCTATGACTCCTACGAGCCATTCATTGCGACTAGTTGTGCTTGTGACCTTCGCTCATTCAATCAACGATGCGGCCGTATTTTAAATGGTAAAGGTTCATTTACTTCGATGTCGTTCACGTTAGGTTGAACGACAATCGTTCATGCCTTTACATACAATTTCAATCGTTGAACGATTGAAATTACTTATCGCAGGTCTGCAACGCATATTGGTTTGACCGAATGCATGCATTTAGAATACTTTCACATTTTTTCTATTTCACATAAAATCTATTGGACAAAAAAAATTGAGAAATTCTCGCATTCTTCAAAAATAGTTCATAGTGCGCATACGTCTTTTATTCAGGATTTGAAAATCTACCGACCCATCTAATGACACCACTCATTTACCGAATCCTCCACAAAAAACAAATGGCGCGCGCATTAACATCATCAAGAGTCAACACATCAAACAATTGAAATCGTTCAATAAATCTGACAATAGCTACAAACGAACGACCGCCGCACGTAGATCACCGCTAGCTATTCACGGAGCGTTCACTTTCGCCTGCCGCTGACCTCGCGCTTCCGCAACTGTACAATGACCCATCTGTACCAGTGTTCAGATCATTCGATGAACTTGAATGACAGTGTAGAAGTAGACAACGCATCCCAGGCTTACAATTACTCACGAAGTTTGATGGCATTAAGCATGGTTGAAAACGAGCAAGGTCGCCCTGGTGCTGATTTCAGGCTGGTTTCTGGTAAGGATAGGCCGCACGTGGTGTCAGGTCCCGCTAAGGCATCGGCGGGCCAATACCTGACAGGGGTGACAGCATGATATGCTGAGATGCAGAGAAACCAGGAGGCTGTAGTCGGCAGAGGTCCGACAACAACCCTCTGTCTCCTCAGGCGGCATGAGTGGGGAAAACCTCACCTTTCCTTCTTGATACCTTAACATTTTCCCACTCATGCCAATCTCGAATGGTGCTTAACGGCTTTTATTGAAGTTGCCACTTGTCAATAATCTTTCTATATTCCTATTATGTGTTATGTATCTATGTATACTATTGAAGAGTTTCTTTATTTGAACGCGCTAAACTCTGGATTTCGATTCGTGAGTCGAATCAGATTAAAAAAAAACTTTTAGTAATTGATTGTTCAATTCTTGAGGAAAGCTATAATAGGCTATATAACATCACGCTAGGACCCTAAGGAGATGAACAAAAAATAAAAAAGTCAGCGAAAAAAAAAAGAACGCTAAGCGAAAACGAAGTAAAAGCGCGGGCGATGCGATGCGACGGGGTGGCTCGGGGAACAAGAAATTTCACGCGGACGAAGTCGCGGGCTTAAGCTAGTAATAGTTAATCTTCAAGGAGATATTAGTAGTTAAGGCCGGGCGTGTGAAGCCGGGGCGTGTAGGCGAGTCACAGTTAGTGTAACATAAGTCGCAGTCTATATTAAAATGATAATTAAAGCGTGGTATCTGTGTCGCAACGTTACGTTATCGGGCGATGCGTGTGCGCAGTGCGGCGCTATAAGTAGCTGTAATGTCAAGACAGTGCACTCACCCGGACACAATAACAGGACTACAGAAGGACTACTTCACAACGCAGAACATTACTTATATTATTTTTATGGATTTATATATTATCTCGGGACCATGAGGTCCCGGTCCTTTGGAAGGCATACTAGGGTCCGAAGCCAACTCGCAGAGGCCCCTTAGGAAATTTTAATGATATGCGGCACCAACTGATTGTTATCCCTGTATGCACTATGCAAGTGCACCCATTTTTTTTTTTTTTTTTTTTTAACGTGGAGAAATGCTCATGCATTCTGCACTACCACGGGGAGATAGTGCAGTTATGTGGGACTCAAACCCACTAAAACTCCACGGTGTCCTCCTCTGCCGCTTACGGCGGGAACACGGGCACGCGTTAGCACTCATCCGTGAACCCGCCGCGGCTGTCCGTCACCGGACCCTCCTCTGGGGAGTATTCCCCATCTCCGGCGCACTAGAACACATAGCACGCCGTGACCACCCCAGGGACCAAACCAGCACATGGGCGCCAGACGACCCCGTGTCTGGGCACCCTTGGTCCCCCTGCGACGGGTCAGGTCATTGGCCCCGCCGCCTGCCAATTTTCGGCCGCAGAGGATAGGGAGAGCGGCCAACGTCATACCAACACTCCTCTTCCTCTGTGGCCCCACCGCGTCCGCTATCGGACGGTGGCGACCCCGTCAAGGCCGCAAAAGGTAGGGAGAGCGGCGCACCGCAATACCGGCACTCCTCTCCCACCGCGCCCTCCAACCCTCAGCCGCGATGCCTCCGATACGACATCGCGGCCCGCCTCAGCTGCGATGTCGCTCAAGCGGCACCGCAACCTACTTGTTGGCCGCTACGTCGTCGGCTTACCGGCAAAAGCCCTGCCGAGCGGCCCCTCCTCGGGTTCCACTTCGCTTCACCGTGGGTGTCCAAGCCACGGCTACTGAGCCCCCCCGCCTCGACAATGCGGGAACCCACCGGGGGGGATGCAAGTGCACCCAAGGATAACCCCCGGTTCGTGTTGGACTATTGCAGGATATCGAAAAATAAAAAGTTGGATTATGGGTTTGGGTGGCTAAAGTGGACTGGTTCCCAAGAACTATGACCCCTGCCAGATCAATGTTTTATTTATATACACAAATAAAATGGCAGGGGGTGACTTGCACACTCAATAATGGGCCCCCGGAGACGGTCGCTAGCTCATAGTGACGTAGCAACAAGGGGGCAACATGTCCTGAGGTGCTTATGAGGAGTGGAGAGGTATTCCACAGCTATAAGGACAATCCCGGAAGTACGGTCAAGATCCCTACCAGCATCTTACTCGAATACTTCCTTCCTCCGAGCACGTTTGCTCTTGCGAATCTCTACTCGAGCCGGCCAATAAAGGCAAGAATTAGGTGGGAGCTCTGTTCCTCGTCGTTGTTCACTCCAGCCGGCCAATAAAGGCAAGCCAGAGGTGAGGAACAAGATTTCTCTCGGGAGATAGAGTCCGTGGGGTCGCTACTGCCCAACAGCTCGTCACATGCTGCCCTGCGGGTTTCTGTATCTCTCTTGGTCTGGCTCCTCACCTTAGACCTATTCCGGCAAAGTAAACTCTTCCGGCATAGGCCTAGAGTTCGGGGCGCGCAAGCCCCACCACGACGTCAACGACATTACTTATATTATTATGTGTCCGCACCGCACTGCATATTATGCCTACTCTAAGCTGGAATCGTCTATAAACTTCAACCTGAATGGGCTTTCGGTTATAGGCCGAGCTAAGTTCGGAGGTTTCAGACTCCCAGGTTAGCCGAGGCAACTCTTGTCTAGGGGATCATCCTTACCATAATTATTTGCAGTGCAGGTGATGTGCAGGGCAGGCCAAAGTGACAGTTAAACATAGGTACCAATTGCACCGCAGATGGTTCAAAATCGCTTGATTCTTTTGGTGTAGAGGTAATATTGACGTGCTATTATAAAACTGTAACTCCCTGTGGGAGGCTCATGGCGCTTGCAGACACCACCGCGTGTGTTGTCTTGTAATTGCATTTTCTATGGGCTGGATGGAGTACTGGACCTTCTCTATTTGTTTCAAAAGTACTCGTATTTGCCACACAGCAAGTTTGCCCGACGAACACACCTAATGGGACTTTGTAAATTGTGTCTTCACATGCTGGGTAAGGTATCTTCTGAAGACTTGAGGCTTGACTTAAGACAATACATGCTCACATTAGATAGAACCTCAAGATCGAACATCTACGACGGCCGGAACGATTATTATTCTTGGAAGCAAGTCTTTGAAACTAAACAGTCTGATCGGTGAGTGTATGTGCACTCATCCAGTCAGACCGATCGATCGTATCAGGGTGTTTACCCTCCAAGTCCGTCAACAAAGATATGGGCCCGTCCCGTCCGAAATATGTAGTTGATCTGTCAAAACAAGGAATCAATTCAATTTATCGGATTGGCAAATACACATTGACATTTCCACATATGGTACTCCTTATTATATGGAGAAATATTGGTTTGACCAATAAAAAACTGACAGTTACTAAACTAAAATCGGACTGTGCAGGAAAAAGAGCTTTATAAACATGCGCAAACACAAATGTCACAAAATCGCGGCTACTGCGCACGCGCGGTGAATGTCAATTTATTGATAGTGTACATATAGTATAGTTATGCGATCGAGACGCGACCTTGCTTTGTGTGCAAGTAATGTTGTGGAAGTACTTCCGTACTAATATGTAATACAACAAACGTAGGCGGCATTACAAATGAGCTTTGCCTTGCGCAGCTTGCAAAAACTGATGCTGACGATGTATTTTTACTCGACTGCGCCAGAAGGAGGGTTATGTTATTTGCGATGTAAAATTTTTCGATCTGCAATGTTTTCGTGTTTAAAGATTATGCTATCATTGAAGGAGAAACTTCTTCCGAACGGTTTACATCGCACATTTGTTTTCAGCGTCAGAGTGTATGATTAATATGATTATGCATAGTTTCAATTCCAGTTTCATGTTTTTTGGATTCCGTACCCAAAGGGTAAAAATGGGACCCTATTACGAAGACTCCACTGTCCGTCTGTCTGTCATCAGGCCGTATCTCATGAACCGTGATAGCTAGACAGTTGAAATTTTCACATATGATGTATTTCTGTCGCCGCTATAATACTAAAAACGGAATAAAATAAATATGTATGGGGGGCTCCCATACAACAAACGTATTTTTTTATATAATAATGTAGTGTTTAATATTGTAAGGTGGTACGGAACCTTTCTTGTGCGAGTCCGACTCGCACTTGGCTGGTTTTTTCATTCTTTCATAATCAGTCTCCATACCTAGTATTTTTTTAAATGGATGTGTATTCTTTCGCTCCCTGAAGTCTCTTTCTAAAGTTCAATGTATCATATTATTATATTTTTATTTATTTGATCGCTCGGGTACACCGGGTACTGCACCTCACTTGAACTCAGCTCCAGAAGTTAGATTTATGAAGTTCGTTTTTAGGTGTAAAAAAATGAGGTCAGTGGCCAAAATATGAAAACTACGACGTCACTTGAACCCGTGCGTGGCCTGCCATCCGCCTTCGTTAGTTTACCTTTAGTTTTGACTGGATTTATGTAAAGCGTTCCAGCCGTAGTAATTAAAATAACTGCTTCATGAATGCTAACTGCGAAATATTTGAAAAGGATTCATTATTAAGTTCAGCATTCTTCAGTGCTTCGAAGTGTAATTGAGTAAGCTAACATAAAGTTATGGAGATTTCCAATTCGTTATTTGGTGATTCATGGGTTTCATGCAGAATTCCAATAATTAGAAGCAAAAATTCAAAGACATACAATGTGACATGTCCACCACCCCGCAGTGTACCTGCAGAATGGATCGCGGTCCACTCCATCTCACAGAGACACCCGAGTTCCGACAGTGGGACAGTGGAGACATTGAAGGCTGATTACCGATGTGTTGCGTTCTTTTGTTTGTCTTCAAAACAAGTTCAACTGACATTAAAAAATAATTTCGCACAAACAATATTATAGAACATGTGGAACCTGTTCCTGATGCTTGTCATTTGTTTGTTGCAGGGGAGCAGAGCTCGGTGACGTCAGTCTGCTGCGGAGGATGCCCAACGTTGAAGTACTAGCACTCAGGTATGTGTCGATATCATCATCATCATCATTTCAGCCGAAAGACGTCCACTGCTGGACATAGGCCTCCCCCAAGCACCTCCACTTCGACCGGTTTTGTGCTTCTCGCATCCAACGAATTCCTGCGGCCTTCACAAGGTCGTCGGTCCACCTTGTGGGAGGCCTTCCAACGCTATGTTTTCCGGTACGCGGTCGCCACTCCAGAACCTTTCGGCCCCATCAGCCTCTGTTCTGCGAGCAATGTGCCTTGCCCACTGCCACTTAAGTTTGGCAATTCTTCGGGCTATGTCGGTTACCTTGGTTCTCCTGCGGATCTCTTCATTTCTGATTCGATCACGCAGAGAAACTCCAACTCCAAGCATAGCCCTCTCCATTGCCCTTTGGGTGACTTTCAGCCTTCTAATAAGGCCCATTGTGAGGGACTACGTTTCAGTGCCATATGTCATCACTGGCAACACGCACTGGTCAAAGACTCGTCTTGAGACACTGCGGTATGTGGGACGAGAAGATATTGCGTATCTTCCCGAACGCTGCCCAGCCGAGTCGGATTCGACGATTGACCTCTTTCTCGAAGTTGGACCTACCTAACTGGACAGTTTGTCCTAGGTAAATATACTCGTCCACGACTTCGAGTGTAGCGCCTCCGATCTTCATGAGAGTGGGTTTTACATGGGCATGTGTCCACATACTATGCTGTTACTTATGCTCGGTTCCTATAGACAACAACGAATCGTTTTGCATACCAATGGTTGCATTTTTATTGCCGAACTAGGCATATACCTAAATAGATTCGTAAGCTAATTTTACCTGTGATAGCTACTTCCTTATGAGCTCAACTATCACTGAAAGAGTCACTGTTACCGAACTTAATAAGCTTGCCGTCAGGCACACCTGGGAGGCCCTCTCGTATGGACGTATACTCCATTTATTATAACATTAGAAAAAAGAGGCTCGCAGAAGCAGGAGTACGAAACCTTTTATTTTCATGTTAAGTTCAAACAATTTTAATTAATAATGTACCTATGTGTTTTTTTTTGTAAGTAACAATGTATGGCATACAATAAAGCATATTCTATCTATCTACTCGTCACGATGCTTGGATAGGTACATGAAATGAAACAATTTTTAGTAACAATCAGTTTATTAAAAACAACTTTATATAAACCGACAAAATAAAAAAACATGTGCTGCCACAACTTATGAAGGGAATAGGTAACATTTTAGATTTGGTAGAGTTATAGTGACATGAAAAACGTTCCCGGTACTGTCCGCCCCTGCTTCTTTTAGATTTTAAACATTGACACGACAATATTTTATGTAAAACTAAATAATATTAAATGAAAGCCTTGTAATTTCAGAAGATAGATAGGTTAAATAAGTACAATTAAGTGTGACTGCTGATAAATAAATTGATTATATTAACTCCACATCAATCTTGACTGTAATAATGTTTGTTGTACTTTTATTACAAAGTGTGCCCCTAAAAGAGCCTTTTTTAACTTCTGTCTAATGCTATAGTAAATGGACTATAGCTATCACGTAATCTCTGAGGTCCTTGCTTTATTATTGCTAAAGATACAAATTTGACAGTTTCGGGTAGCTTGATGTGCTGGCGTCTGTACAAGCGTCTTGATTTTAACCAATAACGGTTCGTACATTATAGAATTCGGCCATTAGTATTTTTTATAAAAGTCGTGGGTCCTGGCTTTCTTTCGTAGATGTTTGACATTCGTTATGGATCTGAAGCCAGAAAGTCTGACAACAAGTCTTAGCAAGAGATATCGTGTTTCCCAGTAACTATGTTGTGGGGGTCGGATAGGCAGACGCTCCATGTAAAATACTGGTTCTTATCTGCATATGGTTAGACTGGAAGTCGACCCCAAAGTACATAGTTGGGAAAAGACTACGAAAATGATGAGTACCTAGTTATAATAAAGGTGCTGGTCATTCGAGGCCTAGTTTAAACAAATAGGTTATGATTTTGAATTCAAAAGACCTTGTAGAAGTCATTTATCAAACGTATCAATAGAAACGTATCAATAGCTGAATCAATACAACTGTTGATGTTCTGACTACGGTATATCGATTCTTTTTAATTTATGAGACAGCTGAAGGACGCGAGCCTGGGACTAGAACATTAGTCGGCTCACTTTCACACGAGGACACGTCTTGGTTTCCACCAAGCGGTTCTTATCAAACAATCAAGGATACACCTGATGGTAAGTTATCACCGCCGCCTCATTACTCGCGCGGCTGTTGTAACTTAGCCACGAGCCCCTTGTGCTAGCTGCCGCCAATGAACTGCAGTACCAGAGACATCGCAGATAGTGTTGCCCAAATGCAAGAACAAGACGAGACTTAGCCAGTCTTGGTCTTGGTCTTGCGCCAATACACCTGGTCTTGGTCTTGGTCTTGGTCTTGCACTCCCAGTCTTGGTCTTGGTCTTGCAGCAAGAGTCTTGCAAGTCTTGCAATTACCTATTAGTCTATTACTATTTATTAAAGTTTACTTTAAATCTTAGAAAAACGTATTAGAATTGGAACATTGTGAGCTTGAATTAACATAGCCATAGTAAAGATCAAGCAGATTAATAAATAACTGAAGATTTGATAAGAAATTCGAAAAATCAACTGACCTATATGTCGTTTTCCATGGAAGTAACTGTTTCTTAATAAACATTTATGATTTATAAGCTTACATTTGCTAAAACATGTAAAAAAACAAATTAATTACAATAACTTGACTGTATTTTAAAGAACAGTACTTATCTGTCTAGAAAGAGATTGAACCCTCAACTTATAAGAAATTTAATAAAAGAGTTTTACGATTTATCATTTATTTGAATAAAAAATAAAATACAACACAAATCAACAGCTTTATCATTAGGTTATGATACTTTATATAATTTTTTTTGACCAAGAATTAATACAAAGTAACCATCTGGCTGACTCATCACTTAACCTATTTCTATGTTTTCTAATTACTAATGATGCTTTAGAAAATAACCTCTCAGCAGGTACTGAAGTTGCAGGTATTGAGAGAAAATCACGGGCCATTTTCGATAAAATCGGATACTCTGTCTCATGCGTCCTCCACCAATCTAAAATGTCTTCCGAGCTGGCAGTTCTTGGTTTTCTCAGGTACTCCTCCAACTCGTCTATCACTAAGCCTTGAAGACAAGATCCAGATGACGTCGAGGGACATTCATAGAGTTTATCAAAGTCTATTACGTCTTCATCTTCATCACATACTTTATTTTCTTTTTCTGGTAATTCCAGAGATTTGTTCAGTGAGTGTAGACTTTTATATTCTTCATAAAGTTCATTGAACTTGCGCAGACTTTCTGTTTTAAGTTGCTTCCCCCACATTGTCAGGTCAAAAGTCTGAGCCTTATGCCTTGGGTCTAAAATTAAAGAAGTACAATAAATCCAGTTGCTCTTCTTGTAATGTTTAAGCATTTTGTCTCGAGCTGCTTGGAAAGCTAGAATGAGCCTTTCATCCACTTCAGATCGATTAGGTTTCTCATCTAACTGTTTTACCATGGATTCAATTTTATCTAGCTAGAGATTGAATGATACAATGACTAGCGGTAATGTAACATATTTGTCTCCACCAAGTTTTGTACTTAAAAGTTTAAAGTTTATTAGAAATTTATGTAATTTTTCGAGTACCTGCCATTCATTAGCTGTGATTTGAAAATCATTTAATTCGGTGACAGAACTGCACAATATGTCAATGCCCGCTCTCACTTTTAAACCAAATCCAATCATATCATGTGTGGAATTCCATCTCGTTGGACAGTCAAGAATGGCATTTAGATTTGATGGCACGCCAGCTGCTTCACAAGCAGACTGAAACTTCTTCTTCACTATCTCACTTCTTTTTATTTTACTGGAAATACTGCGTAACTTTGTTACAGATGTACGCGAGTCAGCAATATTTGGTGCAGATTCTTCATCTTCCTCATCCTCAGTTTCGTCTGCATAGTCTTCGTACTGCTGATCTTGCGCGTTAGTGTCAGACTCACAGTGTAATGCTAAGGTCTTTAATAAATCTTGTACACCAAGGTTTAAAATGTGAGCAAAGCACCGGAAATGTTGATTGTCTGAATCAAAGTGTGGCGGCAGCTATTTGCCCAGTTCATACATAAATTTGGTATTTGCAGTTGCGTTGTCGACCGTGATACCTTGTATTTTATCAATTATGCCATATTCCAATAAACATTCATGGAAAATCGTTGCAATATCTTCCCCAGTATGTCGACCGCGTGATGGTATAAAAATCAAGAACTACAGATTGATACTTCCATTCGTTGTCTATATAATGAATAGTAACCCCGTAGTAACTCCTACCAGCAATTGACGTCCACCCATCAATGGTAAAAGACATTTTAGATGATAATTGTTGAAGTCGTTCCTTGAGATTCAATTGGAGCTCTTCAAATCGCTCTTTGACTTTCCTTCTAAGTGTAGACCTTTTAGGAAACACCATATTAGGGCAAATACGTCGAAAATATACTTGTGTAGCTTCGTCATCGAAAAATGAGAAGGGAAGATATTTTTTCACCACCCAATCAACTGTAGCTGTCGTGATGTTGTCACTGCTGTTTTCCGACTGAAACAAAACAATAAATCTTGTGTTATTATTTAAAACATACTAGGTTTGAGCGTATAAGAGGAGGAGGTTTGTTGTTGTTAAATCGAGAAAATCGTTAAATTGATATTTGTTATATTAAGGTTGCACTGTACTGTAATTTACCAAAATAAAGTACTTAGTTGTTACTGGCCGATTAAATGAAAATATGGGTGTTTATAAAAAATATTTAAGACGATAATTACATACTTAATATGTCGCACCCCTAGATGAAAACTGTGAAAACACCACTAACTCAAAAATACTTACGTAAGTTAATGGCGTTTTTGAAAGTATCGCATGAATAGCTACGCGGAGTTAAAATTCTTTTAACTGTTAAAAAAATATTCTTACCTGTCCACTTCTTCCAGCGGTTACTAAAAAGCTTGTGATATCTCCACTTAATTTTGGTTTAACAGGAAGAAATATTTCTGATTCCTTTTTGTGGAAAGATATTAGATGTTTCCTTAAGCCTGAAGTGTTTCTGTTTTTCATTTTTATTTCAATCTTTTTATGTTGGCACAATTTACAGAAGGCAGTTTGGGATGCATGAATTATTTCGAAAAACTCCTCAAATTTGCTTTTGTGTCTTTTAGATCTGTGACTCAAACTCTCGTTACTCGGACTAGAATAATTTGAATCTTCGTCACTCATATTAAATTGTACACGTGATACGTTTTTAGAAAACAACGAGAATTAGTAAAAACAATTATTAAGTTAGACTCGAAGCACAGCTCAATTGGAAATGACTGGAATTAAAATAATTCCTTTATTTATAGTACGTTTCCTTGCTTTCTACCGCGCCGCCTCGCCACGTGCCGGCTCTATGAAAAGGATGCCGCCGCAAATCAAACAATGCCGCGTGCGGCGTACAAACACACACTAAATATTACCTACTTGTACAGACGCGACGCGTGAATAAAATAGAATTAGTGCCAATCACTATTCTTTACATATAAGTGAATGTTTTGGCGTACATCTATACTAATATTATAAAGCTGAAGAGTTCGTTTGTATGTTTGATGACAGAAGTTTTAAAATAAATAAATAAGTCCTGAACGTCACTATACCTCCAAAGTTACTATTCCTCGTGGACGAAGTCGCGGGCACAGCTAGTAAATACTTACTCTCATCATCTCTCTCAGAGATATTCGGGCTGGTAAGTAATACAAAACTCTTATCGCAGGCTTTTTATTTTATTAGTAGGTAAGTACCTACGCTTTTTATATTATTTTATTAGTTTTGTAGAATTTTTTTACACGTTTCAAGTATATTTAAAAGTGGCTACAATATTTATTAAACGGGTGATATTTGAACACTTTTTTGCTATTTTTTCTTGTAAAAACTTAAGAAATATAATGACTAAATGTACAATAATAGTACCTAAGTAATTAGTTTAAAACCATATAAGTAATCAATATTATAATATATACTTACTAGAATGAATTAATATGACATCTACTACCTATCCTTACCATTTTATCCTAATCATAATACTACTTGCGTGATCAGTATAATGTATTCATTTTCATTCTAAGCACTCTGAAACTTATTTATTCTTTGGAACACCTGTAGGTACTCTACTAGGAAATTATTTTGCATGAGTATACCTACGCCCTATGGCGGCAATCAAATAGTGTCAAATGTTATGATTTCGGCGTGGCGGCAACGATTGTTTTAGATTTCAAAAGAAGCCGCCGGCGCGTGTATCATAACCATGTACTTCCGAAAAGCGGCAAATTTCTTTGAGAAGTAAGTACAAAACCTTTGATGCCGCATTATCAAAGTGCCGATGGTTAAAACATAACTATGCATGCACTCAGTTTGATTTTAATAGATATTTTTTTATTCGCTATGTTTATGGTATTAGTCGTAATGCGCATAGGTCCAGTTTTTCATATTCTTTGATACAGTTTTTTGCGTCTCATAGAATTCCTAAGCGTACCTACCTATACACCGAACTGTTACACCTAACTACTCAGTGAAATAGCGCTAAGTCCTAGCTGCAAGACGCAAGAGTCTTGCAGGCTATGTCTTGTTCTTGCTCAAGTCTTGCACGGTCAGTCTTGGTCTTGGTCTTGCTAAAAATACGCGGTCTTGTTCTTGGTCTTGGTCTTGCAAAAACGCAAGAACAAGACCAAGACTGCAAGACCAAGACTGAATTTGGGCAACACTAATCGCAGATGAGCTGCCATTCCGGAGACAACGCTGAAGAGTCTTCGTTGGATCCCACTTCTGAATCCCATCTCTTAGGTATTAACGATGGATCCCGTTTGCTATTTCCGTTGAATCCCATGTTATAACAACATGTGTACATTTCAGAAGAAAAGTGATTTACCTTTATGAAACACTAGATTAAATTAATTATTTAAAAAAAATGTTAGGTTAGGTTAAAACTGTGACCCCTACGCACGAACCGAGCGAGCGAAGCGAGTGGTGCCGCGGCAGCGGCCGGCGAGTGCCAGAAACGACTAGATTATGAGTTGTTTGTGAAATAAATAGTATACGAAACGTTGGTTGTAAACAAAAAAATTGTCAATGGAGTTTTGGTGAAACATTAGTGAACCCCTCATTTTATTATAAACAATTTTGTTGTTGAAAGTACCCGCATTCTGATTTTTTAAGCATTCGGGATCCAACGGAAATACTTTTCGGGATCCAACGAAAATAAATCCTTATAATTACACCGGCACCGGTGTTTATAATGTGGTAATACTTCCCTGGACGAGTTGTTTCACAAAGTCCTCTATCTATTTGTGTAGCCTGTGGTGTGTGTCCCACTGCTGGACAAAGACTTCCCTCTGCCTTGTCCACTGTCATCTGTCCTCTGCCATTGCAGGCCAGTCCTTTCGGTACGAGACAAGTTCGTCCCTACTGAAGAGCTGTACTACCTACTTAAAACTGCAACAGTGGCAATGTTTTTTATTTTGACAATCCAACAACATACACACATCAAAAGTGTCTAGGGATCAAGCATTTTTATGCGGATTTCTTGAGATTGAGATGTGGCTTTGTAATAAATTTATGATTTTATAAGTTTATATGGATCCTTTTTGGTGCATTTCATAATTTGAATCAGGAACTGTGAATCAAATTCGAGTAAAAGATGAAAATCAGCTGTCAATATTTTCCCTATAAAAACATACAACGCATTGAAGACATTATTAGTGCTACTGTTTCCCTACTACTGATTAAAACCAACGTTATTATGGAGCGGCGACGTCATTTAAGCAGGGAAGAAATGCTCAGAGCCGTGGGAATGATAGAAGCTGGTTCCCGGCAACGTACTGTGGCTTTAGCTCTGAATACAAGTCAGAGTGTTATCAGTCGACTTTGGACACGTTACCGAAGCACTGGTACCGTGGCTGAGCGCCATGGAGGACGGTATCGCTGCACCACACGGAGACAAGACCGATACATTCAAATCTTAACTCGAAGAGCTCCAACAATAACCGCCATGATGTTAGCCGTGAGGCTTCATCACTCTTCAGGGAACTTAATTAGCGACCAAACAGTCAGAAACCGCTTGCATGAAGTGAACCTTCATGCCCGAAGACCGCTACGGGTACCACCTATAGCAATGCACAATCGTAGGATTCGATATCAATGGGCTCTTGAACACAGAAATTGGGCAGAAGAACAATGGCGTTTCGTGTGCTTTTCTGATGAGTCTCGTTCTGGTATGAGACCGGATACAAGACGTATACGACACTGGAGAACCCCTGGACGCCAACAGCGATTAAAATCCTGCCAGGAAGTCCATCCTTATAGTGGTGGAACCATCATGGTATGGGCGGGTATTTGGATCGGCGGAAGAACTGAGTTGATTTGGATCAGAGGCAACCTCAACGCTCAAATTTATGCTGAGACGATTGTATCAGACGTCATCGTTCCTCTACAAGTGCAAATCGGTCCCTTATTTCAGTTAATGCATGATAATGCACGACCGCACACCGCAAGAGTTGTAAGACAGACTCTCGCCGCAGCTAACATCAATGTCCTGCCCTGGCCTGCTCAGTCGCCAGACTTGAACCCGATTGAGCATGCATGGGATATGCTACAGAGAAGAGCTCTGCCGAATATGGAGGGTATCCAGTCGCAAGAAGACCTTTTTTTGTTGTTGCAACGAACATGGGCGGCCATTCCACAGCGTGATTTGGATGAACTCATTTTGAGTATGCCAAACCGATGTTCTTGTGTTGTTAGTGTTCGCGGTAGAAACACGGATTATTAATTGTTTAAGTTACCCAATAAAATTTTAAAGAAAACTGTTATTTCAGTCTTTTTTTCGAACTTTTGTGTTAGTGGTTCAAATGTCAAAAATCCCTTTATTAGGAAAATGGCAAATTTCTTTATTAATGCAAAGGTGACTTGGTTTATCGTTACTGTGACAAACGAAACCACTTTATTTGATGAATCCTTAAAGAAAATTTTAATTAATATCAATCAGGAGAAAAGTTATTGCAAAAATATATGTTGATCCCTAGACACTTTTGATGTGTGTACATTACGTCTTTTACATTACCGAGCAGACGAATTTTTCAAACATACATATAAAGTATATAGCTGTGCCCCGCGGTTTCACCCGCATAAGTTTCGATCCCGTGTGAATATCGGGATAAAAAGTAGCCTATATGTTAATCCAGGGTGTCAGCTACATCCATACCAAATTTTATCAAAATTGGTCCAGCCGTTGTATGTGAAGAAGTAACAAACACACTCACAAACTTTCGCCTTTATAATACTACCTCCTTACTAATAAATGTTGTATAGCGTCTGTATAGTTACACAACGCTTTGTCTTCTTCTTTCGAATGGCAAATTACTGACGACTGAAAGAGAGAAATGGGTGTGTGACTATTCACCGGATATAATATGTTTATTAGTAAGGAGGTTATTGTGATGGATTAGCAATTTCCTTTAAAATCCTTCGGATTGTGATTGACAAGATTTTACGCATTTGCGTTGGTTGGCTGGTTCGATTATGGTGTGTGAGTGAGCTCTCTCCTGAATCAAGTTCGTCGAAAGAGAAAAGTTCATTAATTAGCCTGCCACCTTGTACTCGTACATTGTATCAAGCCTGTCGATTAGTTCCGCGCTCTCACACTCGCGTCGTGTCCAGTCGGTCACGCGTCGATGTGTCGGTAATAGATGCGAGGCGATTGATTGGACACACCGATACATTCGTTTCTTTGATAAGTCGCCGTCTGACAATACTATGTTTGAGTTTCATAAATAAATGAATGAACGGCCAGGGATAAACATTGGCATCCAACATTTTTCTATGTTCATGCTCCTGCCTGCACGTCTTCTTCTTCCGTACTTCTTTATTAGTCGTCGGCTCAGTAGTTACCCCCCTTTTTAGCCATATTATCATTCACACAGTCGATAATTTCTCATCCTCATCTGCCTGCATTTTCCCGACATTCCAGTCTAACCGGCTGTTTCGGCTTGAACGGTATGGGTGCCGGTGAAATTACAGGCACATGAGACATTTCCGCTTTGTCTCTGGATCGGCTGCAATACCAGAGGCATTACAAATGCGTTGGCATTTGCAATGCCTCTGGTATTGCAGCCGATCTATTCTGTAAAAATTTTAATGTGAAAACTTAGGTGAAGTTAGCTGTCAATAGTATCATTCCCTAGCCTCAGGTGGAACGACAAGAGTGCTGATGCCGGGCCAGCCGTCGGTTTTTTATCCAATAACATAAACACGGTGCGTTTAATTGCCTGTAGCATGCCATAAGTTGAAACAAGTATACCTACAAGGTGACAGGCACATGGCCGCGCAACCTGTAACCATGGGCTCAGCACATACACAGCGACGAACAACCTCTGCGCCATGCGCCATGCGCCAGGTGGTTACAGGTTGCGCGTCGATCTCCCTGCCGACCGCAGACCGCTGCAAGTCATTTGTTGCTTCAATTTTCTTGTATGCCACTTGCAAGAAACTTGTATCGCATAAATGCGGCTGTAAGGCTACCGTGAAAGTGGCGGTGAACTGCGTGCCTGCGGGTGATTAACGTCAAGTCTTCAATCAGTTCGCGTCGCCGACTGCCGCCGCCGTGTGATCCTTGTGCAAACTCGCTAACTCGCACGCGCTGTGAGAAAACAATCATATTTCATTGATCAGAACGCAAGAAATCTTTTTCTTTTAACTGTTTTAAGAGATTCTTATGATTGTGGATGGCTATAAGAAAAGAGGTAAGTACATCTACACCAAACATATGATATAAGATGTATACATCTTATATCATACTTATTACTCATTTAGCATACATGCTAAATAATAAATGATTTTATTTCTGTAAGTTTGTCAATCATGTTCTTAAAACTAGATGAGGTCGGCGTTTCCTATCTGACTACTCTGAGAAGAAAGGCCGAAACAAACTCAGATGTCACAGTCTGTTTTAAAGTCCAGACATAATCTTGGTCAGATCATGTGAAGGAAGACTGTAGATTTGTGTCTTAAATGGTCTTTTGAGGAGCGAACCACACAGACTGAGTGGAGCTGTCCAGTCAGTGCACGCATTTGTCAGTAATGGTGCAGCTCTACTCAGAACTTAAGGAGCTCAACGATTCAACGAACAATACCGAAGGAAGGACATTTGGGTAGGCCGCATAAATTACTCATGCCGCCAGGTCATCATTAAAACTAACTGAGAGAAAAAAACACAGAGTGATCCACGGATTGTGTTCAAAACATGGAAAATGGACGTACTGTACTGTGCCAATCACAGACAATTTTCTATTTATCAAAAACAGTCATATTCATAGTTTCCTTAGTCCGGTGACCGCTCCTTCTCACGCCGTCGTCGAAGCTATTTTCTATCAACACCAACAGAGATCCATTAGAACTGTGAGTTGTCTAGCAAACTAATCTCCTAAGTAAACAATAATGCTATAAGCCTCTGCTAATACTTTTACCTCAACACACAATTACGTGCAAAAGTTCCTCTGGCTTGAGCTGAAATAGTTTCGTCACTACTTCATCCTGCGGGGTCATTGCGGTAACACACTATCAGTAGCAATGGGTTTCATTTTGGCAGTTCAACAGCATTCATTGCGTTATTTACGTTGTTGAGGAGACACATTTTTCGAACATATGAAGCAATGGATTAGCAATATCCTTCAAAATTATTCAGATTGTCATTGAAAGGGAGCTGGCTGGGATTGAGGGAGCTGGTAACGGCACACCGTCTTATACATCCAGAAAAACTAGACCACGCAGTGCAGAGAGGTCCGAGTTTATACTGGGAACTAGCTTCTGCCCGCGACTTCGTCCGCGGAAAATTTCTTGTTTTAACATAAGATAACACTCGATTGATATTACTGTATTTAATTTTATTAGTAAAATATTGTTTGGAATCAGATCAGTAACTTCAAAGATTACCTAAATTCTCTTTTCTGCTCAAGGTAACTTAACCCTTGGTCGCCTTTTACTTATTTAAGTTAGGTATCTATTTAATTTAAAGCTTCTCTATATACAATGTTTGAGGTTGTTTTATTTTCCGGTAACAGAATAATCTGCTTTTCGGATGATCCCGCTCTTGATAGACCAACATATAATTGCCCATGGGAAAAACATTATTTTCGTAGGTCAATGCCAACCAAAGAGAATGTTTGTCCCTGGGACTTGTTAATAGTCAGGGCAAATGATGTTTTTATTGGAAACTCAGATAGACGCTGTGCACGTTCATCGCTGGATTCTCGAGCGCGGGCCTGCGATGTTATGGCATTTTGCCTAGCGAGCCGCTGCGAGCGCTCAGCGCTAGTCTCCCTATCCCTTGTTTCAGAGACATGCTGCCTTAAAACAGATAGACGCTGTGCACGTTTATCGCTGGATTCTCGAGCGCGGGCCTGCGATGTTATGGCATTTTGCCTAGCGAGCCGCTGCGAGCGCTCAGCGCTAGTCTCCCTATCCCTTGTCTCAGAGACATGCTGCCTTAACTCAGATAGACGCTGCGCACGTTCAGCGCTAGTTTCTCGAGCACGGGCCCGCGACGTCCTGACATTTTGGCTAGCGAGGCGCTGTGAGCGCTCGGAGCTAGATTCTCTAGCGCGTGCTTGCGAAATATTTTCTCTATTTCTCGAGAGGCGCTGCTCATTTTCAGGGGCAGATTCTTCCGTACGGCGTACTCGAGCGGCTCTTGTCTGTGATGTCTGCCGGGACAGTTGAGATTTCCTTTTAGGCATGCTCTCGACAAACTACGCACAGACTTGAAAACAATTACGAACAAAGGGAAGCGACTCGAACACCGTCCGCCTTTACAAAACAATCGTAATATCGAATAACTCGTATCGATTATTACGATAGAACGAAGTACGAAACTACGAACATACAAAACAATGAAAACAAACGTACAACGAAATTACGATATTTTCGATTATGAGGTATCTATCACCAACAATAACCATACGAACGAAACAACCGAAACCAATAAGCAACTGATATGTCATATTTAGAACTCAAAACATTCACACCAAACATTACCACAAACCCCTAATTATAAATAGACTAAACACACTAAATTCCAAATTCTACACTACAGTACTTACACAAATGATACTCTGCAGCACCAACATAAGCTGGTCATTGACGTTTAAAATTATAAATTCGATAAGGACAACTTAAATAAATTTATTGATTCTGTAGAATCATTTAATATTTCACGGTCGTATGTGAGCTCGCCCGACCAATGTTTGAAACATATAGACATTACCCAATCAACTTTGAACATACTGCATGTTAACATCCGAAGCCTGAATCGCAACTTTGATGGCCTCAATGTCTTAATACATTCCATGGATGTTAAGTGTGATATAGTAATCCTCTCCGAGTGCTGGTTGAGTAAAGTGACAGATATTCCTGTATTAACTGGCTTTACCTCAGCTAGATCCTCATTTAACAACCAAAATGATGGGGTTGTAGTCTATGTTAGTTCTGATGTGACTCATAAGCTAGTTGAACCGGTTTTCCAGGACGGTAACTGCCTTATTTTGAAGCTAGGTCTAGATACAGCTATTGTTGCAATATATCGTTCACCCTCAGTCAGAAATATAGAAAATTTTCTTAACTCTTTAAACAATATTTTAGAATCCTTGGCGTCAATAACAACTGTAGTAGTGATTGGAGATTTAAACATAAATATTAGACCGGGTAATAATGACCCAAACTCTGAAGAATATTCAAATACAATGGCTTTTCATGGACTCCTTCCTGCCCATGTTCTCCCCACTCGCATTGAAAACTGTCTGGATCGTGTCTTTTTAAAAACAGATAGACCTTCAACAACTTTGGTTCTGGACTCATATTTTACTGATCATGCACCCATTTTATTTAGCACTGAACGAAAACCTGTTAATGCTACAAAACCTAAAAGTCTAATACGGCATTTAAACTTTCAAGGTATTATTAGCTACTTAGAAAACTATGATTTCTCAAGGGTTTTAACTAGCACTGATCCCAATCAAAGTGCGGAACAACTCATCTCCATTGTATCGGACGCCATAAATCAACATAGTACGCTAAAAAAAGTCCCTAACAGGAAGCAGACTATCAAACCATGGATGACCACTGGCCTCCTGAGGTGCGTGCGAAATCGGGACCTGCTCCATAAAAATGCAATGCAAAATCCTAAAGACCTTACTGCTAATCTAATATATTCTAGATACCGTAATTACTGTAACAATTTACTGAAGACTATCAAATGCAATTTTGACCAAAAAGAACTCCTGAAGGCCAATGGTAACCCCAAAGCAACTTGGGACGTCATAAAAACTATCAGCTACAAGAACACCTCACCCATAAGTAAGTCAGGAGAACTTCTTAATATGTGCAGCGATCCAAACTCCTCTGTCAATGCTATTAATAAGTATTTTGCAAATGTTGGAGCGGATCTTGCTAGGCAGGCTGCGCGGGGTCAGAGTGCAATTCGCCCTAACTTTGAATTTGACAGCTTAACAAATCCTCAAGGTAACTCGTTCGTTAATTTATGTATCTCAAAAGGAGTTTTCCCCGACACTTTTAAGAAGGCATTAGTCACACCGGTATTTAAGGGTGGGGATGGTGACCGTGTCGAGAACTACAGGCCTATATCTGTACTCACCACACTGTCCAAAATTATGGAAAAGGTTCTTAACAAAAGATTACTTAGCTATCTTGAATGCAACAACATAATAGCGCCAAACCAATACGGTTTTAGGAGAGGCGTATCAACAGAGGATGCTGTTCTTGAACTGACAAGCCAAATTGCTAAGAACCTTGATTCTAGGACAAAAACTATAGGTATATTTCTTGATTTAGCCAAAGCTTTCGACACGGTCTCTATTCCCATCCTTCTACGTGGGCTAGAGAGTATGGGAATAAGAGATATCACTCTAAATCTCTTCCGTGACTATCTCACAAACCGTAGTCAGCGAGTTAAGGTAGGCAACTATATCAGTGACGATGTGAATCTAACCTTTGGCGTACCACAGGGCAGCGTGCTGGGTCCCACCCTTTTTCTCCTATTTGTAAACAGATTGTATCAGCTGTCAATACCAAATTGCAAGATACTCGTATATGCAGATGACACTGCACTTATCGTAAGTGGAGAAACATGGGAATCAGTCCACCACGCAGCTGAAAATGCTCTTGGCATAGTGATGGATTGGCTTTCATTGAATCTGCTTACGCTAAACGTCTCTAAAACCCACTATATCCCTTTCTCAGCGAACTCTGCTACACAGCCTAATATGCCTGACGTTAAAGCCCATAGTTGTCATTCTACACTGACCCCTTGCAGCTGCCCTCCTTTACATAGAAGCTCTTGTGTTAAATACTTAGGGGTACACATTGATAATACACTCAGTTGGCAAGAGCATATCAGTGTGACAGTTACGCGTGTTCGTAAGCTAATGTTTCCTATGAAGAAACTAAGAAGAGTAGTTGCTGACCGCCTATTAAAAACTATTTATTTTGCCTTAGCTCAGTCACTTCTTACCTATTGCATATCTGTCTGGGGCGGTACACTTAAAACGTATTTGCTTCGCCTTGAGAGGGCACAAAGAGCTGTCTTGAAAGTCATGCTTCACAAACCTTATCGATACCCGACTACCCAGCTCTATAAAGACATAACTGTACTCACTGTCCGACAGCTCTGTGCACTTAATATCACTTTACGTGTACACTCATCATTGGCCTATGACCCAAGATTACTAGAGCAAAAGAAACGACGTAGAGATCCTGTATGCCCACCTGTTACCACCAAAACTGCTCTGGCGAGGCGAAGCTACCCGTATCTTAGCAGCCACCTTTATAACACTTTAAACGAAACCTGCAACATATATTCTTTACCTAGACGTAAATGTAAAATTGTAGTTAGTAGCTGTCTCCAACAGTTAACGTACGATGAAACTGAACAACTCTTTGCAAAAAAATCGTACTAGCGCATCTAAAAACAGATTTAAACTGCTCCTTTGTTATTCATTTTCTACTGTGACATATACGAAACACACAACCAAACACACACACACCGACCCTCACACCCCCCCCCCCCACACACACACATACACCCACACCACACACACACATACACCCACACCACACACACCTATTCCTTGCTTTCATAAATGTTGATAGGAGTTAAGTACTTACGTTGAACTGGGTTTTAAGTCTACAAAAACTCCTACTAAGTGCAGCAATTTGTCATTGAACTGTAAGAGGAAGGCGCCTGTGTCTGTAACACAGTTTATACTAGCACAGACACAGACGTTCACTCTGTCTCAAATAATGCATATGTAGCGTTATACTTCTCCTTTGTTTTAGTGTTTAATTTGATTGAGATGGAACAATTGTATTTGGCTCTTTTGAAGTAAAGATTATTATTATTATTAACTCCAACACGACAACGTGGGCATGAAAATTCGAGAGGGTCATCAATCCACGGAAAGTCTTAACACCGCGATTCAGAAAAATGACGTAATTGCAGAACGCCATCTATGGGCAAATAGGTAAAACGTCTGCACAATGAAAGTTATGCTAGGGGCATTTTGCGTTTTAGTAATTTTATATTATCTCCGAAACTGTATGACCAATTGATATACTGTAAATGGCAAATCTTATCTGTATGATGTTCTTGTGATACTGAAATAATTTATTGTCATAAGAATTAATATTTTGTTGCTCAAATAATCAACCAAACGTAAGTATACCGAAAAAAAAATTTTTTAATGCAATAAAGAAGTATAAAAGATAAAATATAAAAGATAGAGATATGGTATCGCGGACTTTTTTATAGAAATAATGAAGACGAACCAGGTAGCCATACATTGTTTTTAATTTTAAGCAACTGTTTAGGCAGCGCACGCAAATAATTCTGTTTTATGTGGTATTTTTTTCCGACTTGCTAGACAAAAGTTGTGATAGCTCGGTTAATATACATGCTATAGAAACAATTTATAGCCTATAGCACTCAGGAATAATGTAGCTTTCTGCCAGTTAAAAAATTGTTAGAATTGGATTATGAGTTCCAGAGATTACCCACTACATACAAACTTACAAACTTACAAATTTTACCTCTTTATAATATTAGTATAGATGTATAGCTAAAATGTTTCGTGTGTAACGTAAATATGGCACATGGAATTTAGAAATATTTCGGTTTTGTCTCACGTCGTCTCTGTCACTCAAACTGTGGGTCAGTCTCTTTCATATTGTAGTTTTAAATTAAAAAGTAATTTAAAAAAATTAAATCGACTTCATAAAGAAATTAACTCAAAATTATGAAATAACTTTAATTTCGGAAATCGGTGTCTTGGGATCTGTATTTTGGTTTTAGTTTTTTTGCCACCGACAGTTCCAATAATATTACATACATACGTGTCGAATTGATAACCTCCTTTTTTTTAAGTCGGTAAGGTGGTGAACGGGAGGGAATTTACCATAAATATTGATGATAGGTCTCACAGAGAGGAGGCCTGTGTCCCAGCAGTGGGAACATTATAGGCTGATGATGATGATGATTGATGATAGTAAACGATGCTTCTGCCATTTACTCAAATTAGGCTCAGAATCAGCACTTTTCGAACGTCAAAATTACATAAGACAGTCTCCCGGCACGCTCGCCCTTCACCACTCCCTAGTGCTTCAGCTTTCGCTGGGGAGAAGAAGCGGCGCAACAAACTGTACAGCAGCACAGCTATCTGTTCAGTTAGAAAAACTTGATTCTATACAATAGTAGGTGTGGATTCATGCGGGCCAACACCTGGCCGGGGAAGCGTGACGAAATGCGCAAGCACTCCAGCACCCCGGCTAAAGGTAGCAGCAGGACACCGTGTGGTTTTAGTCAGTGAGAGTCTGACAGACCCCTCCACCCGCCCCAGGGTGGTGGACATCCACACGATAAAAAAAGGGTGTAAAGTTATTAACATTACAAGACACAGAACATTAAATTAAATTATTGGCCAAGCTAGCCACGCCAGTATACCAACAAATACAATGAAAAAAATATTAACTAATCATTAAAAATGTAAACAAAATTTAATAAGTACCTTTATATAATTTTCGCAGAGTGAAATATTATCGTCAATTAAGGACCGATACTAGTTCAGATTGCGAAAATTGCCTTAGCATTAACGGCTGTAGTTCCAACAGTTCTGCAGTTTTCACTTTGAAATTAATATACGATAAAGATGAGGACTATTGCGAGGTGTCATCGGTTGCGAAAACACGATTGCATACAATTTTCTCGATACAAAGAAGTCTCAAAGTTACCTCTAAACCGCAAAATAAAAGGAGAATATTCGTTATCGTATTAATTTAACGTAAAAAGATGAGATCCGAAATATCCAGCTTTATAACCACTCATACCTTGAACCGCTCTGCCGCCCGGCCCCCGACAGGACCCCGATTCAGTACTTGTCAGTACCGCTTCGGCTATCAGACGGGGAACCCGTGTCACTTTGCTTGCGCTCAAAAGACCCGATTGACAACGTTTTATGTTCTGAAGAAATTATGTAATAAAGTAAAATGAAATATAGATGTAAAATATAAGGCCTCGTATTTTTATTTTTTCCAAATTTTGTAGTTTTCATTCATAAAATAATTTTTGAAATGGTTTAAAATCGTAATCTCATGTCAATGTCAAAACATTGTCAAAAATTTAGGGAGGTAAACGTACCTATTTTAGACAGTTCCCAATGTGTAATGGTGTTTTCAATATATTCAGTAAAACTATTTTTATAAATAATTTTATCTATTTATTGATACAGGGTGTAAAAAGACTTTAGCCGTCGTACATCAAACTAAGTAACATTGCACAAAAGATCTGTGACAAAAGTAATTGCTGGAAATCGACTTTAATTTTTGGTGTAAACATTTGCTGTATGCGCACTACCACAAACAGTAAATTTTGCACCGGCATGTAACTATACAGGGGTCCTGGAGGTATTTAAAGTTGTGTTATAATATCAAAACTTGTTTTCGTAAAAAATATCAGTGAAAGTTGTAATTTTGACCTTAATAATAATATCTTCGTAACCAGAAAGTTTCTAGTACAAAGAAATGATTACAATAATGGGGAGTACAAGTGACTCTCGGCTCGTTGTGTCTTTTAGAACCCGTTATGTTGTAATAGGAGACCAGAAACTATGATCTGCATTAACTAATTTTGAAAAAAAATACAGTCGGCATAAAATTAGCCAATTTACGCAAAACCTTTATATTCTCTACGGTTTTCATTCATCGCAAGTAATCACAAATTACCACTGACAGATTTTGAGAATTAATTATGTACAGACGCCAGCACATCAAGCTACTACAACCTGTCATATTTCAGCCTATTCACAGATATCACAAATTCTTATAACCACGCATTCGGAAATCATGACAACTGTCAACCTTATTACTGTACTAGCCAAAAAAACAATGAAGATGTTACTTTAATTTTGAAAACGTGCGCTATTTGGAATAGAATAAAGTTTATAGTGAATACTGTAGCAGCTAAAGCTCGAAGTTTGATGCACAATACTGATAGCAATAAAGTAGAATCCTTCAACAACATTATTGCTAAATTTGTTGGAGGGAAACGTATTAACTTTTCCTTACGTCAGGGCTATGAGTCGAGATGCAACGCTGCTGTAGTTTCATTTAATACAAAACGCCCTCTCTCCACTCTACATAGATCAATCTTGGGGAAAAGCACCAGACCACTAGTGCTTCAATTAGAGGAGAAACGTTTTAGGAAACGTAGGGGTGTGTTTAAAGATTTAAGAAAGGATAGAAAACGAAAAAAAATTAATAACAAAGAAAGTAGTAAAGATTATGGTGAACATTGTCAAAAGCCAGATATGACCACTTTAGAGTACGATCGCTGCAAAGAGGACTTTTTAAAAAATTTACCAAGCTCAGAAGAAGACAGAAGAAACGTTGAAATATCAACGATTCTTCAAAGAGATTCCAGTGAGTGGTTAGAACTTAGAAGGAAACTTCTTACAGCCTCTAATTTCTCCAAAGTGGTCAATAGACGTCAAAATTCTAGTGTTAAAAATTTAGTTAAAAATCTTATATATCCAAAAAATTTATGTAATGTGCCGTCCATAAAACATGGAATAGAAAACGAAACAACCGCAATGGAACAACTAGCATCACAACTTAATATTAAAATAGAGCCTTGTGGTCTTTTTATTGATAAAGAGTTACCTTTTCTAGGTGCAACTCCGGACGGAGTTGTGCAGGGAGAAGACACAATAGTAGAAATAAAGTGTCCAATTTCTGCATTCAGGACTTCGTTGGACGATGCAATAGATAAAAAAAAAATAAGGTTTTGGAGGAAAACGAAAGATGGACTTTCCATAAATTTGAAACATCCTTGGTACATTCAGGTGCAGGGACAACTACACATAACTGGGAGAAATACATGTATTTTTGGCGTATGGTCGGGATGCAAAAATCATATCAAAACTGAAATTATACAGAAAGACGATCATTATTGGGCACAATTCATGGAACCTAAATTAACAAATTTTTACTTATCATACATGTTACCAGAGTTATGTGATCCCAGACATACACGGAATATGGAAATTAGGGATTTAAGGGAATTCACATAAATGTTCTTGCTTTCGTCATTCTCCTCCTCTTGATTCCTTTTTTTTTTAATTTAAATGTTTTCATTAATAACAACTTATTTTAAAATTCGTTCTATTCTCCTCCTCCTCAAGTCGTACTCCTCATTACTGAGGGTCGTGATCCTCCCTTGAAAACAACTTTTCCCTGACGATGTTTCGCCATCTCTGTCTATCCTTGGCCAAGTGAAGCGCATCATGAAATTTCGTGTCAAGAGAAGAGCTTATCTGGTCAGACCATCGCAATGGGCTGCGACCTCTTGGTCGTTTACCATCCACCTTGCCGGTAACCATCAGTTGTTCGAGGTTATTGTGTTCTATTCTAAACCATCGTTAAAGCCAAAATGTATGAAACTTTTTAATCTTAATAAGCCGACTTATATGTACCAGCCGTTTGGGGCTGAAACACTACGGCCACAGGGTCCGAGTGCCCACTTAATTATTAGAGAAATCGCCAAGCGATTGGTCGACTCTTCACGTGACCAGAGGACTAGCCTATTTTTTAGCCAAAGAATCAGCAAAAAGAAAGTAATTTTAAGGCCGGCGCTCACTGACGGCATGGCACGGCGTGTCATGGCAGAGGATTTTATTACTAATCAAGTTATTTTAAATCTTATTTCAATGAGTTTAGAATTCATGTTACTTTATTTCGATACCACGATGCCGGGAAATGACGCTACGTGCCGCGGGACGCTGCGGCATGACGCGACGCGCCGAGGGATGCTGCGGCATGACGTGTTATGCCGTTTCATTCCACGTAATGCCGCGGCGCGCCATTGCATCCCGCGGGACGTGTGGGTCACTTTGTGTCGAGGAATTATGATTGCTAAGCTGGTTGAAATAAGGTTGAAACTTGTGCAGCGGTCATTTCGGTTAATGGGGCGCAGTCCAGTCAGGGCGGGCTTTCAGCAGGATTCCACGGAACGCTGCGGGATGCCGCAGCACAACCTGCCGTGCCACGCCGTCAGTGAGTGAGCAATGGTCTTTGGTCGGTCATAGAACACTAATGCAGTAGGTATATTGCGGATTTCGCGGTAAACTTTGCTTGCGTGATGTAGGTTGTGATGTCAAACAAAAGATTGGTGTAGTTCGTTTGTAGACGTCGCTACTCAAATATTATGCTTAGCTTTGTATTTGCTATGCGAATGATGAGCGTCCCATGTTTTTTTTGTTATTATATTATTATTTACCTGTCCATTTAAAAGAATTTTATATATACTGCACATACAACGTGAAAGCTAATTTTTATGTGAATGTAATAAATGAATGTTAAGTTTAATCATTTTATTTCTTGACATCCTTCCAACAATAGTACAGTTCACCCTAACTGAATCAGTATGTCAGTGCGAGTGGGATAGAATGATACATAGCGCGGGGAAGTGGGGGCAAAATCTGAATTTGAGCTGAACTATTACAAGCCCTTAATTCTTCTACGCATTTACCTGAGTTGTGTAGGTACTTACGTCTCCGAGCCTCATTGAGTGAGGGGTCACGAGTTCACGACCCGTCTGCTGCCCGGACACTCCGCACTCCAGACGTTACCGATACTGTCCTATCAGGCGTCACTGTCTGCGACGCAATGCTTCCACAAGCACAATCGGATTGTTTCGTTTATGTGTAGCGGTAGACAAAGGGTTCTGTAATGTCAGAATTAATTTTGAAAACTCACGGGTTTGTATATTCCGAATGGGGTTGGCATAGGTGTACGCATAGTAAATACACAACATACATTTCGCCGGTAATGTTAAGTCGAGTCGAGTTTTTAAGTTAGACCGGACACAATTCCAAACTCCA
The DNA here is from genome assembly GCA_947508005.1 of Amphipoea lucens. NCBI lineage: Eukaryota > Metazoa > Arthropoda > Insecta > Lepidoptera > Noctuidae > Amphipoea > Amphipoea lucens. Next base: position 282,368 of record OX382382.1, on the reverse strand, counting down.
GGCTGCTACTGAGGAATAATAATAATCAGCTTATAATGTTCCCACTGCTGGCACACAGTTCTTCTCTCTGTGAGAGGGAGTGGGCCCCACCACGCGGGCCCAGTGTGGGTTGGTGGATCACACCACTTGTCTCGACCATATTACCACAGACCGGACACAAATCCAAATTCCAGGCTGCTAGTGAGAAATAGGACTCCATGCTTAGCAGGAGCACTAGACCTACGCGGCAGTCAATGCTTAGCAGGAGCACGAGACCTCCGCGGCAGTCAATGCTTAGCAGGAGCACTAGACCTACGCGGCAGTCAATGCTTAGCAGGAGCACGAGACCTCCGCGGCAGTCAATGCTTAGCAGGAGCACTAGACCTCCGCGGCAGTCAATGCTTAGCAGGAGCACTAGACCTACGCGGCAGTCAATGCTTAGCAGGAGCACTAGACCTACGCGGCAGTCAATGCTTAGCAGGAGCACGAGACCTCCGCGGCAGTCAATGCTTAGCAGGAGCACTAGACCTACGCGGCAGTCAATGCTTAGCAGGAGCACTAGACCTACACGGCAGTCAATGCTTAGCAGGAGCACTAGACCTACGCGGCAGTCAATGCTTAGCAGGAGCAATAGACCTCCGCGGCAGTCAATGCTTAGCAGGAGCACGAGACCTACGCGGCAGTCAATGCTTAGCAGGAGCACGAGACCTCCGCGGCAGTCAATGCTTAGCAGGAGCACTAGACCTACGCGGCAGTCAATGCTTAGCAGGAGCACTAGACCTACGCGGCAGTCAATGAACTATGTAGCATTTAATTCTCTTGATAACGCCCTCCCTCTGTCCTCTGTCCGCACAGGCAAGAGCCGAGGTCGTGAGTGTCGTGACCCGTCTGCCCGTTTCCAATATAGTCGTGTTGGGCGGTACTGTCTGCTGCCTCGCCTCCTGTCAACTGACGTATTTGCTGGCACTTTTACTGGCTCGTTTGTGGACGAACGATTTTTAACCGACTTCAAAAAAGGAGGTTCTGTATTCGACCCGTATGTATGTATGTCCGCGATTTTCTCAAAAACTAATGAACCAATTTTGATAATTCTTTCACTAATGTGATGTACATACTTTCAGGAAGGTTTTAGTATATAATACATTAGGTAATTATTCTTATGTACGAAGTTATATATGTATATAAATGTACTGCATCTCCGGCATTTCTATGCGAATTTTGATGATTCTTCTAGTCGGTGTCTTCAAATTATCAATGCACTAGTGTTAACTGAATTTCTGTGGGGGAGGTACAACTAAAAAGTGAAAAATAAAAACTTTTTTACAAAAAAAAAATAACCGGCTTCAAAAAAAACACCACAAAGAGATAAATAACTTTAATTTCGGAAGTCGGTGTCAAAAAACGTAAATGCGGAACTAACGACACCGACTTCCGAAATTAAAGTTATACTAGCACTTTGTAGTGTTTTTTTTTGAAGTCGGTTGTTTTTTTTTTTGTAAAAAAGTTTTGTAACCATATTATTTTGATTTAAAAGAGTGTCCGTGGATTTTCTTGCCCGTTCTTACCTCTAAAGGTTAGAACAGGTATATTATATTATATATTTACCTGCTACGCTTCGGAATGGGTAACTAGCTTCGTCTTTCTGACTGACCAACTCCTTAAAATTCAAAAGTACCTGTAATAGTTTTATATGAAAAAAAAAAAAAAAAAAAACTGGCACTCCGGGAGTGCTGACAGAAGTGAAAACTTGAACAATTACGTGTGTATTTTTGGAATCGTCATATAAATAAAACATAAACAGAATACTTTGGTTGCGGTAACAGTGTCGCGAGTTCAATGGTTTTTTTCCATCTCAAAAAATGCCTCTTAAGCAAGCGTGGTGATCGATGCTCGTGCCTGCAGCGGGACAGTAATACGCTGGTATTATTATTATTTAGGGGCAGGAGAATGATGATGAACAATATGATATTCAGACGTCGCCCTCTCTCGAAATGTCAAATTATTTCAAATTAAATAGAAAGTATCTTCTGTGCCAAGTATATTGTGCTACATAGCTATGTAGGACGGGACAGTTTCTCTCAGAGAGATATCACTATGATCCTACAGCATTTCGCGGTAACATCGAATGGTGCGTGCGGTGCGCGCACGCATGTGGTACGTCACGCGTCCGTGCGCGGCGGCGGCGGGGCGGCGCGGCGGCGGTCGGTGACATCGTCCGGCAGTAGGTTGGAATAGGAAATAATTACAGAACCGGGCTTTAGTAAGAGATGTTGAGTATGCACTGTCACATGGCTGGCAGAGGCGACGCTCGTTATTAACGGCGCTTCGTATTGTACAGTCTACCAGAAGGCTCGTGGCTCGTGGCTAAATGATAACAGCCGCAGGGGTCGATTCGCGGGTGGGTGACTGTCCATTACATGTTGACACCCCTCCATGCCTCGGAAAGCACGTTAAGCCGGTGCTTCTGGCTCTCATTCGTAGATTTGATTTTGACAGTCTTTACGGGTAGTCAGAAGCCCAAGCTGAGAACGAGTCTTCCCAACTGATGTCGTGTTAACCAGTAACTGGGTTGTGGAGGTCAGAGAGGCAGTCGCTCCATGTAGAATAATGCCAGTCTATTCTGTAAAAATCTCACTGTGAAAACTTAGGTGAAATGAATTTGAAGCGAGTTGTCAATTGTGTGCATCCTTAGCATCAGATGGAGTGACAGCTTACATCAAGCTCTTTCACCGTGGGAGTTTCACAGAATAGATCGGCTAGTATTCAGCTGCATCCGGTAGACTGGAAGTGGACCCCGAACGTAGCTGGAGTCGGTACAAGCATAAAATAAAAATACATAGAAGCGGCGTGTTTACCAGAGGCGATAAGTGAAATACGTTCCACGCATCAGTGATAAACTGTCCCCTTATCATCTCATTGTTTAAGACAATGCACAATGAACAATATCCGACAGTAATCAGAAGTCAAAATAAGCAAGTTTCCGCCATTTCGCACAGCGGCAAGGACGCAGCCAATCAGAGCGTGGCGCGCCGAACGTTGCCCAATCAGGCGCGTGGTGCTAGGACATTGACCAATCACGTAGACGACCGTTGCACTTTCAAAATTTTAACACTAATGAGTTTTCTATTTTATTGTTTTGTAAGTAAGGTTTATTTTACGATTGTAGGGATACTGATTAAGGCTTAGTTTACAGGATGTGTATATTTGTTCCAGTGCATTGCGTTACGGCCATTACGGCCTTGCGCTGAGAAATGTTGTGCGTTCTATTAGAACTGAGCCTAGATCGTGGTACACGCGTGTTCGGTAACATTTGTAAATGAGAATGAGGGTACATTAACTTACAGCAGGTTGTATAATGTAAGCCTTGTCTATCGTACTGGATTCTTTCTAACCCAGGCAGGCATAAAAATGCTTTGTGAAATTTATTTCATCACCACTGCTCTCGAAACAGTGAAGTGGAGAAACTATGTCCAAGACCAAAAATTCGAATTCATGTTTCTGAACTGCGTCTTGATTGATGATACTGCCTCTTGACTCTGCTGAGTCCGCGTGGTGGATTACGGCCCGCTCCCTCTCACAGAGAGGAGGCGGAGTGTGAACATTATTGGCCGATTATGATATGGCTATTCTTGGCTATCTGTTCTACAAGCAAACCACCAACTGTCACTGAATTAACTATTAAAAGACATGTGGCACTCACCGGTGGCAGCGTAGTAGATTGCGGCCCGGTCCACCTCACAGAGAGGAGGCCTGAGTCCCAGCATTGGGGACATTATAGGGTTGTGGCGACAATCATTCCGCCACTGCGAACAACAACTGGCGTATCCTACTGCGCGACATCAGAGTGGCAGCCACCGCAGCTGCTGTACAAACCCGACAACACCCATCTGGTCGGAGGATCCTAGCTTTTCAATGGAATATGTGGATTTTTTCGCTCTGTTCCTCATGCCTCTAAGTGCTCATACACACGAGCGGCCCGCACCGACAGAGACAGATGCCGGCGCCGCCGCCCGCGCGTCACCGACGACGCGCGACGGCTGCAGCTGCCTCTGCCGTTGACACAGTCATGCCGTTGGTTAGGCTAAGGTTATCTGTTCTACGAGCAGTGTGTCACCCACGTTCCTAATGATTTCTTTATGAATGTTCCAGTATAAACAAGATCCGCACTTTGGGCGACTTCGCGGGCTGCCGGCGCCTCCGAGAGCTGTACGTGCGCAAGAACGAGATCAACGACCTCAACGAGATCCGCCACCTGCGGCACCTGCCCGACCTCACCAGCTTGTGGCTCGACGAGAACCCCTGCACCACACACCCGCAGTACGTACTCCGTTGTTGAAGTTCTCCAGGAAGGTCACACATTTTAGATCAGCAGGGCTATTCACAAACATACGACAGGCTATCGTATCGAAAACCTGACATTTCGATAACCTGATTTGACTTCCCCTCAACAACAAATAGCTGTTGGAAGAATAGCGGGCGTCTATTTGATTTAAACTGACAAAATTTTCGGGTTTTGGACTTGTGAACAGCATTGAGAAGACTCCTACGATAACAATGATTAATGTTCGATACGATACGGAAGCATATCGAGTGTTTGTGAATAAGGGGGCAGGGCCGAAATAGCTGGAAGTCTTGGGGGGAGGCTTTTAGCCGGCAGTGGGATGATGCACGCAGACAGTAACCAGAATTTGATGGCAAATAAGCCGATGGACAATACGGTGGTAAGTCCTGGTGGTTACCGCCGCCTACGACCATCTGCAATAACAATGAAAAAGTTGGACTGGTATGCCTCAAGTGCTTGTAATCTCACCGGCACCCCATGCCTTGGCCGTAATGGTTGCGGTCAGGAAAACCTTCCAGTGCCAAATAACGCTCTCTTAGGATGTGACGGCACTGCTGTCTTACAAAAACCCAGGTTATGTCAAGTGTATGTATGTATGTTTACAGATACAGGATGACGGTACTTCGGAACTTGCCCAACTTGGAGAAGTTGGACAACGTGCCCGTGCAGCCCGACGAGGTACGCTCAGCCAAATATCGATACTCTATTGTTAATTAGGTGCTATGGAAAAAGTCATAAGAATATTTGATTCTTCTCCCCCATAAAATCTTGCAAGTTAGTGGCAGCCTGTATGATATACTTATTTTGGTCCTTATAACTGTACTTGAATCAAGTTGACCGCCTCTCCAAAGTCTTAGGCTGTTACTGCGCCTGGTGGCACACCTCCACCCAGCCCTTCGGGGACATCAGACGTGGTGCTATGTCCTGCCCGCCTTGCGGTCTATAAATAAATGAATTTAAATTGTCGTTGATACTATGTCATAATAAGTTGTTAGAACACATAGTTACGTAGGTACGATTATGTATGTGTGTTCGTTCAGGTGCAGGAGGCGATGCGGCGCGGCCTGCACATACCTGACTCCGACGATGAAGGCTATCCACAGACGGTGAGATTGACATTCATCATAATCATTGTATTGAACCCCCCTAGTTGCACAGTGAGATACAAAATAAATATGCGAACACAAAAATATAAAGAAACACGGCAAATGAGCTCTGGCTCTGTGGTCTTATTTTAAACATCATCTGACAAACTCTTTCTCAACACTATAACCCTTTGTAAGACTTAAAACCCAAACACATGAGCACGAAACCCGTTTACAACATCTCGACTCAGAAGTGGTGAGAGACTCTCCCTGTGAAAAGTTGATTGCATCCCAATTTATTAGTGGTCAGCGCAGCACGACTTCCATATTCATCCAATACTCCACAGTCCACACCTGCCTCGGCCTGTGGTCGACTAGTCACTCTCTTTCTAGCCAACGCATCGTCCACGCAATCCTTCCATCGTTTTTTTGGTCTAGTATAATAATATTTTAGTATATTAATTAACATAATGTTGTTTGTATTGGGGTATCGTGTTAACTGGCTTGTGGAGGTCAGATAGGCAGTCGCTTCATGTAAAACACTGGTATTCAGCTGCATGCGGTAAGACTGGAAGCCGACCCCGACTATGTTCGGAAAAGGCTAAGCAGATTGATTGGACATAATGTTGTTTGTGTTCGCAGCAAGAGAGCTACGGGCAGTACCGTCGGCAGCGGTCGTGCGAGTCCAGTCCCGAGCGCGAGCCCGAGCAGTACTACACGCGGCACCCGCCCCGACACGAGGTACGAGTTACATGACACGAGTTACATTATTATATGAATTAACAAAATGCTGAAAAGTACAGACTTTGTCATTGGACATGGTGATGCATGGTCTAATCATTGTTTTGTTTGATTTCATTTGACAATTTCAAACACTGTATCTATGCATCAGTTTGTGTACATTCATAACAACCAGTTAATAACATATTGTAATAATTTGATAACTTGAGAATGAATGGATTTAAATATTTAACTTGTAATTTATTTATTTGTTACGTAGCTTTTGGAACATTTATTATTTATTTGTGAATACTTACAAATTATACCGGACGAGACGCCTTAGTCAAGGTTCGCACGGGCGCGTTTTTCCCGCGGTGGTTTTTTTAGCGCACTGGGTTTTCAACGCACTGCTTAGCGCCGAGAGCTGAAAATCCAACAGTGTGTTTTTTGACGCGCTGGCAGTCACGCGCTCTGTTGGATTCTCAGCGCTCGGCTCAACTCCGAGAGTTGAAAGTCCAGTGTGCGATCAAATCCCGCCGCGATATTTTTACGCCCGTGCGTACGTGAGCTTAAGGCTATTTGCTTGATATCGTCCTAACTATGTATTATATACGACTCATTTTTAATCACCAGAATAAGATTAAAAAATTATTTAATTATATTGAGAAAATATAATTTAGAAACATCTTATATCCTAATTTGTCGGTAGAATTGAACCCACAACCTTGAGTATGAGAGGGGATGCCTTCACCACCCCCTATCCTTTTCTATAATTCCTTGACTAAGCTAGCTCTTATTATATTCTGGCAACTAAAAAGGAGTCTTGTATGTGTGTGTGAACTAACGTACCTGCATATGCGTGCCGGACTCAGGGCAGCGACAGTTCCGAGGCGGGCGGCGAGGCGCCGGCCGACGCCGCGGTCGTGCAGGTTAGACTGAACTCTTCACTACTGCACCACGTACTCTCTCATCTGCACACCTCGTCATGTAATCAGCACCACCTACTCTCTCATCTGCACACCTCGTCATGTAATCAGCACCACGTACTCTCTCATCTGCACACCTCGTCATGTAATCAGCACCACCTACTCTCTCATCTGCACACCTCGTCATGTAATCAGCACCACCTACTCTCTCATCTGCACACCTCGTCATGTAATCAGCACCACGTACTCTCTCATCTGCACACCTCGTCATGTAATCAGCACCACCTACTCTCTCATCTGCACACCTCGTCATGTAATCAGCACCACGTACTCTCTCATCTGCACACCTCGTCATGTAATCAGCACCACCTACTCTCTCATCTGCACACCTCGTCATGTAATCAGCACCACGTACTCTCTCAACTGCACACCTCGTCATGTAATCAGCACCACGTACTCTCTGAAATCGCGAAAAAATAATCAGCTGTTCGGTGTAAGTATATGGGTGGTTATTGAAGTAGCGAGCTGGCAACATGTGTTTATACAGATGCAGATTACTGCAGATGTCTTTAACCAGTCGGTACTGGCCTGTTAACAGATACATCATGTAGATAATGTTAAAAATGAAAAATAATGTCCAGTGACTAAACTATTGGATATATTTGATTGAATTTTTGTGTGCAGACTGGGAACGTCATTAGGTTTTAATTTACTGTTGTATTTTCATCTCCACATAGTATACTTACTACATTCATAGCGCGCGGAAATTTTGAAAAAAAAAATGGCGGCGTGTCGGATATGCCACAAAGGTTCGAACCCCTTTGGTGTGTCCGCGTCGTAGATTGGGCTGAAAGATTCAAAAGTGGCATAAAGGCTGGTATTAGTTAGTGCGCCGCCGCGCCGGTATTAGGCACTCACTGAAATAGTCGTACGCCCCGCAGTGCCCCGCCTCCCCGCGCCGCGCGGCGGCGTCGCCCGAGGCCGACGAGCGGTACGAGCACCCCGCCATGAGCAACATGACGCGGTCGCACTACGACGTGAGTATCATATACCTACTCCCTATTCAATCTAAGCCCAGTCCGTATGCGCGCGGCGTGTTTTTTTTTTCGCGCACTGGATTTTCAACGCAGTGCTTAGTGTCGAGAGTTAATAATCTAACAGTCTGTTTCTTGACGCGCTGGAGTACGCTCTGTTGGATTCTCAGCGCTCGGCTCAACACCGAGAGTTGAAAGTCCAGTGCGCGATAAAATGCCGTCGTCATATTTTTACGTCCGTGCGCACGTGGGCTTATTCTTTTTTCCAGTTGATGTTTTTGGAATTCCATAGAGTTGTTCATGGTAATACCGGACAGGCAAGAACTTTCATGATTGTAATAGCCCCAAGTGGCCGCTCACCTGCACCTTGGGTGAGTTAGTGAACGCCACTGTTGCTGCGATTAACGTGGCTGCCTGCTGGGCTTTAACAACACAAAATATCGAAGAAGGGTATCATCGACACGAAAAGAAGAACATTAGATCTCCAACGGTATGTTTTCCGCGCACTGGATGTTGAACGCAATGCTTTAGGGCGTTCAAAACCCAGTGTGCGAACAAATATCGCCGCGGGAAAAACAGCGTCGTGCGCACCTGGGGTTAGAAAGAGACTGCCACCACAACATAGATACTTGAGCCGGTCTACTGTGCGGACACAGGTATGGGTGACACAGGCGACGCTTTACAAAGCTGAAACTTTGTCTAAAACTCTTTGTGTCGTATTTACAACTGAGTCACCGACTGATTTCCATTCAGATGTTAGGCACTCTCCTCGTTCCAGGATAGGTCTAATAAAAATAACAAAGTATGTTTTGACTTTGCCTCATATCAGCACAGTACAGTGGGGGAAATATATTCTTTAGCAGATTGACACTACATAAAATTGTGATTTCATGTGACTGATAAAGAATGTCAGTAAGTTGTGACAAATAAGATGATAGTCAATTTGCTAATGAATCCGTTTCTCTGATTGTCCATTACATAACCGTGCTTTAAATCATATTCAAAATGACAGTACGATCACCTAAGTGCTCATACACACGAGCAATGCGCGCAACGGCAGAGGCTGCAGCTGTCGATGCGACGACGACTGCCGTCGACAACATACCGCACGTGTGTGTGCACACTATTTGAGTACGGTGCTCAAATACACGAGCGGTGCGTTGTCGACGGCTGCAGTTGCCTATGCCGACGACGCGTGTCTCTCGTGTGTATGAGCACTTACAAAACCATTATTCAATTTTGGACTTTGTCACATTAAACTCGTTCGTTGTGGCCTCACTTTCGTCGTGTGTGAGTCACGTACGAGTAGCGGTGTAGTGCAGCGGTGTGTGTGTTGCAGGCGCGCTCGCCCGACGCCGGCTCGCTGCGGCACTCGCTCTCCACGCACAGCGTCAAGGTACCGTCACCGTCCTCCACAACCACAACCACTCCCACACCACATTACACTATGAGCGGGGTGCGCTAAGGTAGCCCGCGAATATAATACACTCGTATTGATGATTCTAATTATTAAAATTCTGTGAATACATATTTGCCACCGTCGCGAATTATTGTTGTGTGTAATCACTGCTGTTAATATCATTTACTAACTAATAACCAACATACCTACTTAAATTGCTCTTAAGGCGCGTCGCCCACACGACCTAGAGTCGAGGCGGCGACGAGGCGCGGGCGCACGTTTTGTATAGGAATAAATATAGGTATGTATGTATAGGCGACATACCTATACTTATTCCTATACAAAACGTGCGCCCGCGCCTCGTCGCCGCCACGACTCTAGCTCGTGTGGGCGACGCGCCTTAGAATTAATTACTTCAACACACAATTATTAAGATCGATCAATTAAAGTCTACTTTTGACATGGTGCAGTAAGGACATGTACCTTAAGGGTTAAGGCCCTTCGTACACACATGTTTTTCTTGTCGTGAAAAACTACGGTTTATTCGCCGTGTTGTATGGACTATGGAGCACTATGGAAGCTTGTTGATGGGCACCTTTTTTTTCTACGCGGCGCGGCTTACGCCCGTATCGTAAAGAAATCGTACCATGTATGAACAAAGGGCCTAACCTTCTTTCATATATCTTTGGGCCTAATCTTTGTCGCTACAAAAAAACGGTGTGTTTCTATGTTTATTATAAAGATCAAAAAACTACTGGATCAACGGAGGTTTGAGTGCTTGAAAAGTCAGAGATCGCAAAAAACCATACATTTCGTAGGAAATGTGACCTGTATGAAAGTTCATCCCCTAAAGGGGTTAAATGGAAGTTTATGATTTTTGTCAATGCAAAACGTTATCGAGCGCACGGCTTGTTAGGGCAGTGTGTACCTGTGGGTGGCAAGAAGTACAGCCGTGCGCCGGCTGCCGTGACGCGTGACGCGCTCGGCGGTGACGCCCGCTGTTGTGTTGCAGGAGTACTCGTACTCGTCCAACGGCGACTGCCGCTACCCCGCGCCCGCCAGCGGCGTAGCCTCACCGCCCTACCAGGAGCCCTACTACGAGCGACCCGACAGGTAACTGATACTACACATTAATACCCTCACTTTAAACTTGACACTTTAAAGACACTGACTGATTCCAAGGCATTTCAAAGTCAAACAGCATAACCTTATTTTCTTTTTGATATTGTAGTGTGGATAGACCGACGAAAGAATGCTCTGTCTATATGTGTGTGTGTGTGTGTGTGTGGGAATAGAATGTGCGTTCGCTTTGGTCTAAGCTGATTTTTACAAGTGACTAAATACCGTAACAGTGACAAATACGCGTAACAACAAACAACAAGTAGTTCCCAATCATCGCCTGCCGAGCCGTTTCCCATATAATGATGATAGGGTCGGCTTCCAGTCTAATCGGATGCAGCAGAATATCAGTATTCTACATGGATCGACTGCCTATCTGACCTTCACAACCCAGTAACTGGGTAGCACAACACCCCTTGGTAACACTGGTTGTCAGACTTTCAGGCTTCTGACGACCCGTGACGACTGTCAAAGATCCACGCATGACAGCCGGGACCAATGGCTTTACGTGCTTTCCGAGGCACGGAGGGGTCTTGTTATGTACAGATGGTCACCCATCCACGGACCGAGCTGTTCCCAACATGAACCTCAGGAGCGAATAAACAATGTGTCTACCGTCTACATTGTCACGCACTAATGTCTGTGAAAATGTCACAAATACACTTGCTGTACGGTGCACTGTCTGCGGTCTGTCACAGGGCAGAGTCGTACGGACACATGTCGCAGCGCGGCAGCGGCGAGGCGTGGGAGGAGCGAGCGAGCGCGCGACACGGCAGCACCCACGCGAGCGAGCGAGACAGGGACAAGGAGTACCCCTCCGCCGTCATGGCTGAACACAGGGGCTTCACCAGGAGGCCTGTCGCTAGGGTATGTTATACTTGAGCTACCTTTTGGTCTCGTACAGGACTTGGTTCTTTTTTATTTTTCTATGTTTGTGTCATCCTATATAAGGTGTAAAAAAAAACTTTAAGAGGTGCTTTAGACCATCGAACTGAACAACTTTCACTATGGGACCAACTCTGAAATCACGAAAAAAAATCAGCTGTTTCATACATTTTGGCCGAGTAGGTATTGAACTTTTGTATGAAACAGCTGATTTTTTTTTCGTGATTTCGGAGTTGGTCCCATAGTGAAAGTTGTTCAGTTCGATGGTCTAAAGCACCTCTTAATGTTTTTAAGGTTAATTTTTTTATACTTTGTATATTTAGTTTGTGTCCTTTCAGTGCGAGGCCCGATAAATAGTTTTAGTTAGTTTAAACGCGCTGTTGTGTGGTTGCAGAACTCGAACCTGCTGTCTGCGGTGCTGTGCCTGGTGAAGGAGCTGGACTACCCCAGCCTCGAGGTGGCGGAGATGGCCGTCAGGTAACTATAGAGTCGCGTAATTCATGCTAACATCGGTTTCGTATAAGTCTTGCTGACGCCATACGACGATGCACAATGAATTGCCATTTTGTGAAATTTAATTTGCACGTACGTGAATTGCGAGTCACAAAATGACGCTCGTCGAGCTCACGCTCAGCAGGTCTTGGGTTCAATTCCCAGGTCGGGTAGTGTTATTGGGTTCAGACGACACACTTTTTGTGCGATCGAGTCTGCGGCGCACAAAATGTCTCTTTGATACGAAGTACTTAAGTGTTTAGTGTAGTAGCCGAAAATTAGAAGGCGACATCATCCTATGTTTATTTCAACTATTCCAGGTGTATCCTGTTATTATTTTATCTACAGTTTCCATTTTATTGGTACTTACAATAAAAAGGGCTTATGTTTAACTTATCACCAGATAAAGTAAAATATAACATGAAAAAAAAAAAACACTTTTTGCTGCCAAAAATAGTAAATGATCACCGATGAGCATAGATATATTCTATGCCGATGAGCGTATTTGTATTCTCATTTGCTCGCTCTTGCACCCCATGTCGACGGGGCTCCGCTTCGCGGGGCTCCTATTTCTGTGTAAAGGGTTTAAAGTACCCTAACCAAACCTAACCTCAGTGTGCCCAGCTAGAACTTTTGTAATTTTAGACTAAATTTTTTGGTGTTCAGTATATTTTTTTTGGTGATCATTATATGTAAACCCAATAAAAAGTGCGTCACGGATAGGCTGTCGTCTGCGCTGCACCTAAGAATTTCTGAGTAGCAGCGGTTTGTGTGCGGCGTACGTACGTGGGACATACGCATAAGGGAAGGTTCACATCTGACGGAAGATGCGCCGCGTATTATCGGTCGCGTAACGCCAGAACAGACAAATGTATAGAAAAACACTTGACCGTTCACACTCAACCGATGATGCGTTAGTGCGTCGAGCGAATAAATAGACGCAATCGATGTTACGCCCGACGCATCTTCCGTCAGATGTGAACCTTCCCTAACTGTACCTCTGCCAACTGGTCGGTGAGTACAAGCTGTTGCACTGTCGCAGGTGTCGCATGGACGAGCTCGCCAACACGCAGTGACGCAGCGCGGCGCCGCCCGCGCCCCCCCCCCCACTGACGTCACGAGCGTCACATCTAGTCACAGCGCGCCGCCGCACCGCCGCGCTACGGACGTCGACACGCCGGAACTAAACACGAACAATGACATTATAGTGAGGAGTGTATGTGTGTCGTCATCGCAGCGACTGATCACCGTATATAGGTACGTATAGAAGGCTCCGAACAACGAGCGCACACGCACACAGACACGCTTCACGTGCAGCGAGGGCAAGTGCACGCGAGACTGGCATTAGACCTAAATTGCCGTACGTTTAGTACAACCAAGTTCAAAGGTTCTATCGTTTGTCTTTGACATGAAATGCGACTATCAACCTATAGAAATCATAATAGGTTGACTCATTCTGTCACTCCCTAATTGGATCATCCACGTTTTATTCGTAAAATGTCGGCTTTCCGAAGGCACCCGATAGAGCCTTCGACTGTAGTCGTACCCCTGCGGCCCTGTACTATGTATGTGTTCGCCTGTTTTCGCTCGTTTTATAGAGACGGCCTTCTGTACGTATCTATTTGGTGGCGACCCTGCGGGCTGCGCGCACAGAGCAGACCGCTCCGACACGAACAAGTAACAATACTATAGGATAGGCAAAGCTTTCGGCTTCATTTTGTACATAAAGTGAGTTAAGGCTGCGTCCACACTTGTGACATCCGTGACAAATACAAATGTCATACAGCCAGTCTCACCAAGGGGTACTGAGTTATCCAGGAACTGTGTTGTGGCAGTCTGATAGGCAGTCGATCCATGTAAAGTACTGGTATTCAGCCGCATCCCGTACACTGGAACTGGAAGCCGGCCTCTATACAGGGTGAACTTTTAATCATCGTTTTCCTCTGAAGGGGTCATTGTACTCATCATTATGAACAACTTTTACTATGGGACCAAACATGATATCGCGAAAAAAAAATTTGCTGTTCCCTACATTTTGACGAGTTATCTGAACATAAATATAGGGAACAGCTGATTTTTTTTTCACGATTTCGTGTATGGTCCCATAGTAAAAGTTGTTCATAATGATGAGTACAATGAGGTGATTAAAATTTCACCCTGTATAGTTGGGGAAAAGGCAGGCAGATGGTGAAACATAACGCCACACACACAGCATAACATTCCGAGGCCTCGTGAGAATGACTGGTGCTGTCAGTGTGTTCGTTGAAATGTTACGTGTGTGGACGGCACTGCTGGCCGGTCAAGCTCCGCGCGTAACCCATGTAGTACGATACAATAGAAAATCAGTTTGTCTCATTAGCGGAGCTCAATGAGGTAATCAATGTTTTAAGACAAACTTGTAAATAATAAACTCAAATCTCATTGAAATGAAATTGTCTATAAAAAAATTAGTTTAACGTTAGTTTAAGTATTTAAGACTTTATTTAAACAAAACCAAAGTTCATTATTGTTGGTCAAAGACGGCGTCGTTTAGTGAAACGGTTTGGATGAACTATTGTATACAAGGTCAATTAAATTACCTAGCCAAACTACAAAAAAACAGATTTTTATAATAACACCACTTCTCTCAAAACTGTGAAGGAAAATATAGTGAGGAAACCGGCATATCCTAGAACCTAAAATTCGAAGACTTGTGACACCCACCAACCCGCACTGGTGGATTACGGCCCACTCTCGAAGAGAGGAGGCCTGTGTCCAAGCAGTGGGGACGTTATATGCTGATTATGCCCTCTAGTAGCAGTAGTTCGGTTGTTAGTCCGGTTGACCGAACTACTGAAACTTTCAGTTGCGATAGTTCGGTTCTAACAAAACACCGAACTACTGAAACATAAATATGTACCCTCGCTTTAGTTCGGCAAATAAACTAGGCATATAAGGGTGCGTCCACATCTGGCGAATGTGCCGCGAATGTGCAGCACGCGAGCCGTTCGCGAGCTGCGCGCGTGCATTTTTGTTCGTGCGCATGTAGAAGTTGCATTGTAAGGAAATTTGGAATCATTGGAATCATTTTATGCCTTGTTTATTTTCCGAACTAAAGGTAGGGAGGGTACACATTTAAGTTTCAGTAGTTCGGTGTTTTGTTAGAACCGAACTATCGCAACTGAAAGTTTCAGTAGTTCGGTCAACCGGACTAACAACCGAACTACTGCTACTAGAGGGATTATGCTTTGTTTAGATTTTGATACTCAGCATGTCTGCGGAGTGTCGCTAGCTAATTGAACAGTTAGGACTGGAAGGTCGTCGCTACAGCAGCCACCCGCCACGGATCACATACTCTATTCATTAACATTTACTGACGTCCACGTTTAACGATGCTTCATTAGTTCATTACCTACCCCTATTATTATATTATACAGGGTGAAATCGAAAACATGCGACAAATCGAAATGGGAGATTGTACTCATCATTATGAACAACTTTTACTATGGGACCAAACCTGATATCGCGAAAAAAAATTCAGCTGTTTCCTACATTTTGACGACTATGCGAACATAAATGTAGGGAACAGCAAATTTTTTTTTTCGCGTTTTCTGGTTTGGTCTCATAGTAAAAGATGTTCATAATGATGAGTGCAATCTCCCATTTCGATTTGTCGCATGTTTTAAATTTCAACCTGTATATTATAGTAGGATTGTTGCAATGCGGCGCGCGGCGTGACCTGCACAGATATTGGCGCCCTTCGTGTAACTTCACACAAACGTACAGCTTTCCAGAGATAAGTTTGCGCTTTGAGAATCTTCGTGTTTCCGAATTAGCGCTAACGCCGCGCGCCGTGCCACAGAGAGCAACCCGCCACAGACGCTATTTGTTAACATGGTGTGCACACTAGGAGGTGTAGCGAGGTAACGATAGCCACACAGGTCGGTCGCCGGTGTGTTGGAGCGAGGTAACGACAGCCACACAGGTCGGTCGCCGGTGTGTTGGAGCGAGGTAACGACAGCCACACAGGTCGGTCGCCGGTGTGTTGGAGCGAGGTAACGACAGCCACACAGGTCGGTCGCCGGTGTGTTGGAGCGAGGTAACGACAGCCACACAGGTCGGTCGCCGGTGTGTTGGAGCGAGGTAACGACAGTCACACAGGTCGGTCGCCGGTGTGTTGGAGCGAGGTAACGACAGCCACACAGGTCGGTCGCCGGTGTGTTGGAGCGAGGTAACGATAGCCACACAGGTCGGTCGCCGGTGTGTTGGAGCGAGGTAACGATAGCCACACAGGTCGGTCGCCGGTGTGTTGGAGCGAGGTAACGATAGCCACACAGGTCGGTCGCCGGTGTGTTGGAGCGAGGTAACGACAGCCACACAGGTCGGTCGCCGGTGTGTTGGAGCGAGGTAACGACAGCCACACAGGTCGGTCGCCGGTGTGTTGGAGCGAGGTAACGACAGCCACACAGGTCGGTCGCCGGTGTGTTGGAGCGAGGTAACGACAGCCACACAGGTCGGTCGCCGGTGTGTTGGAGCGAGGTAACGACAGCCACACAGGTCGGTCGCCGGTGTGTTGGAGCGAGGTAACGATAGCCACACAGGTCGGTCGCCGGTGTGTTGGAGCGAGGTAACGATAGCCACACAGGTCGGTCGCCGGTGTGTTGGAGCGAGGTAACGACAGCCACACAGGTCGGTCGCCGGTGTGTTGGAGCGAGGTAACGACAGCCACACAGGTCGGTCGCCGGTGTGTTGGAGCGAGGTAACGACAGTCACACAGGTCGGTCGCCGGTGTGTTGGAGCTCTTCATCGCGCGTTCATATCCCAGAAAAGATAGACGATGATTCCTGAAGCTCATACTTTATTTTTAATAAAAGCGCTTCTAACTAATAGTATAAATGCGAAAGTGAGTTTGTTTGTTACGCTTTCACGATAAAACGCTGATGACCATGGCTTGGAAGGGATAGACTACTGTTCACCCTGGGTCGCAGACGGAAGTCGTGGGCAACAGCTAGTTTTATTAAAATTCATCCAGTCTTATGAGTCTTTCTAAGCACCTCGAACTTCACTACAAAGCTCACAGATATTATATGAGTACACTATGACACAGTACCTACAATATGAGTTTTCGGCACAAACTGCTGCGTCACGCGGCTTCACGGAGCGGGCGCGCGGCGACACGAGCCGCCTCACGCAGCGCGGCTCTAAAGCCACGTATTCACTGAGCAACAATGTTTCGGATACACAGTTTCTGAAACATCACGTAAATGTTTCCAGGAACAATGTTTCGGAAACTCTGCCGTCCACACAGTCAGTTGCTTAGGTCATGTCGCCCGAGGAAGTAGTGTTGTTATGTGGTGCCTACATTTTTTTCTCAAACAGTTCTATCAATTTAAAGACAGTTTCATCGTCCCACACTACAGCCATGTTTATAAACAAATGTTTAGACGCGTCCACACTCGCATGCACCTGTTGCGCAACTGATTTGTTTCTGTGTTCTCCACCGCAAGTGGGGAGCACCGAAACATACCGATAAACACGTAGTGTTTACAGAAACAAAATTATATGTTTCTGAAACAAAATGATTTGTTTCAGAAACACGTAGATTTTGTTTCTGAAACAGAGTTTATAAACAATTGTTGCTCAGTGAATACGTGGCTTTAGGGTGATAATAGGAAACAGCGCGCCGCCTAGTGCCTGCGTGTGTAGGTACCCACGTAGTACAGTCAACCGCTACCACTTGCACTATGAAAATCGCCCTTACCGCTACGAAATAACTATTAAATTGTTACCACTGATTTGTGGTTGACTGTACGGAGCGTTTTGTAGTACACTCAAGCAAGATGTATCGTCTAGCAGATCGACACACTTCGTACAATTACTGTGTAATAGCTATTTCATATCATTTATAAATAATGACAGTTGTGATTTGAATATACTGACAATTTAAGTTGGCAGTCAATTTGCTAAGCAATTTGTTACTCTGACTGTACATAGGTAAAGTCCTGTGTTCTTACCCGACTGCCAAGAAGGGTTATGTTTTTGTACAATCAATTTTATTGTTAATATGGCACATCGAGTTCTAGAAACAGTTCGTCTCTGTCACTCATACCTGTGTGACAGTCTCTTTCACTCTACGACGCTACAAGGTTCTTTTGGCGCCAAAATCTGAACTAGCGCAGCCATCTTGTTTTGTCAATACAACTCCAGAGACAATTTCACAAATGTTTACCAACAACGCCCCCTGTCAATGTCCCTCAAGCGCCAACAGTTCCGTGTAGCACCGTTTGTGCCATAGTAACGACCGCGTACTGAATGTATTTTGAATGTTTGTAAATAAGAACGTGTTGTCTGTTCGTTGGTAGCGGTGCGGAGCGCTCGCTGGAAATAATTGAATTAATTAAATTAATATGTAATGTACTCGTAATTAATTGTATTGTAATAAATTAACTTGCCGTAAACACTTGTTTTATTCACCGGGGTACTGGGAACAGGCGTGATGATATGCATCAAGTTGGAGTGATACCTAATACGACAGACTATCCTCGCGCATGCGTGAGCTGAGCGCGCCCGCATCATAGGAAAAAAAGCCCTCAGTCCGACAAGTGCTGAAAATTTAACAAAAAATTGGTAGAACTTTGATCAGAGGGGGCAGTTCTTGTAATTTTAAGAACGTTCACAATCTGATCTCAGCCTCAATCTGTCAAAAATACGTCTAATTTCCCTACATTTTGACAAGTTTTTGGCATTTTTTTGTCCCTGAGATGAGATTGCGGCTAGATTTTGAACGTTTTAAGTTACGAGAATTGGCCTTCTGATCTCATTCCCAATCTGTCAACAATACCTAGCTCTAATTTCCTCACATTTTGACAAGTTTTTGACACTTGTTAGTCGCCGAGATGAAACTGCGACTAGTCAGAGTAATATGGATCCACCCATAGTTCAGATCGGATCATGCCGCACAAAAAGTGTGAACTGGTACTTACAATCTCAAAAAGTTTCTAGCAGTCCGCAAAGAATATGAACCTCATTCATTCTTCTTCTTTTCGAACATGGAAAGGCATTTGCTGTCGAATTGACAAGTGTCAGAGTGACAGTTGTCAGTGAGTGGTGAGGACATGCAGTGTTGATGCAGTCCATGGGATTTCGTGCGTGCCCGGGGCCTTCCGCCCGCTCTGTGCCCGCGCCACGCCCGCGCGCGCCTCCCCACCATTAGCGCGCACGAAGGTAGGTGAAGTGCCTTCACAAAGCCAACAAACGACCAGCACCCGTAATACCCTTGCAATCACAATAAGAAGGATTTTGAAGGAAATTCCGAATTCATTGCTTCATGTTTGAAAAATTCGTCTGCTCGACAACGTAAATAACGTAATAAGTTTTGTTGAACTATCAAATCGAAGGGCATTGCCATTACAAGTGTGTTACGCAATGACCACGCTGATCTACCTTCAGATCCGTCGAACCTGAACGAAATGGGTGGCTGGTGGCTGATCCCATCAGGTCTCTCTTACGACGGCCGGAGTTATTACTAAGCAGGTATTAGAAGCAAATCCTTGAAACTGAAGTCTGTGGCTATGCTTGTGGGGGAGGCCTGTGGAGCAGTGGGCGTCTTTGGGCCGAACGACGGAGTGAGTACACTTTGAACGCGGAATAGGCACATGCAATATACTCCCTGATGACGCACCGCCGCGCGTCGGATCGTTATTATGATTAGTGTCCGTGGTGTTTCTTCCCCTTTCTTCATAGTTAGATTAGTGTCCGTGGTGTTTCTTCCCCTTTCTTCATAGGTAGTTCCGTTTCACCATAAGTAGTTACCTACTACGCTTTGGAATCAACTAGCTTCATGTTTCTGACTGACCGACTCCTTGATGATTTAAAAGTGCCTGTAATTATTGGTTTAAGTATCACTCTAATATTATAAAGGCGAAAGTTTGTGAGTGTGTGTGTGTGTTTATATGTTTGTTACTTCTTCACGCTCAAACCGCTGAACCGATTTAGATGAAATTTGGTATAGAGATAGTTTGAGTCCCGGGAAAGGACATAGGCTACTTTTTATCCCGACATTCCCACGGGATCGACATTTACGCGGGTGAAACCGCGGGGCGCAGCTAGTCTATCTATACTTATAATAAATCTGTAGAGAGGTCAATTCTGTACATGAAATATATTTTCAAAATAACTATCAGGGGGTGATTAGTGATCGATACTGATGCCAAAAATGCAATCAGTAAAATTTTTGTCTGTCTGTCTGTCTGTCTGTCTGTCTGTATGTTCCTTATAGAAACAAAAACTACTGGACGGATTTTAACGAAACTTGGTACAATTATTCTTCATACTCCTGGGCAGGTTATAGTATACTTTTCATCACGCTACAATCAATAGGAGCAGAGTAGTGAAGGGAAATGTTGGGAAAACGGGAGAAGTTACTCCATTTTTTAAGCTTCCATCGCGTGTGCAGCCTTAATGGTTAAAGTTACATAGAAATCATGTATGACGGAAATATTCTACATAAAATTGTCTAAAAAATATCCCGCAACAGCATATGTCTATCTTTTATGGTTGACTCACAATAACACGTGTAACTCCTGATAGCTTAGCAGTTCGGAGCATTCTGATTATATTTGTTTACTCTTACGTTTATAATACTCTCACTCATCCCTAATTTAAAAAAGTTAATATTATTATCTATTCAATAAAAAAGAATCATGGAAATCGGTATAGAAACACCAAACTTATACATGAAATAAGCCATCGCGCCGTCGCGTCGCACGTGAAGACTGAATCATGCTATAAGGATTATTTTTGTGTAACGGTTGCCGCGCTCGACACGGGTCGCGGCGGCGGTAGGGTATAAAAAGGCGGGAGGTCCGAGAGCGAGCTTCATGCAAGCCCGGTTAAGCAGACGATAACCTCATAGGTTGAACCAGCGAGACGCCATTGTAAAAAAAAAAAAAAAAAACGTTGAGAGCGAGCTTCATTCAATATTTGGCTGTTGATGCGTTCAGAGCGTTCGACGTTATTGACAGACAAAAATTGAAATTGAGAAACCGTGCTTATCAGCGCGACTTTTAGTCTTTAAATAGTTTATTTGAATTTCTTTTGTTGTTATTTTGTAAAATAGGTATGAGTTGTTTTGGTAGTGTTTAAATATTTGTTCAAATTAAAAATTATTAAGCGTAGGTACTTTTATTAATTAAAGTAGTTATAAGTATTTATTTTTAAGTGAAGTAGGTATAGGTAGATAGTAGGTATTGCACAGGCGTTTCAGCTTTATTTTCATTTCTTTTTTGTTTTGAGTTGTATATATTTCTGGTTATAATTCTATAAGAATATTTTAGTTTAAATAGTCAGATTTTAAGTGTAAGGTAGCTAAAGTTAGGACCACGTATTAGTTGTTTTGGTAGTGTTTAAAATATTCGTTCAAATTACAAATTATTAAGCGTAGGTACTTTTATTAACTAAAGTAGTTATAGGTATTTATTTTGAAATTTTACACAATGGTTCCCTTTATAATGTAGACAAGGAATTAGGAAGGATTTTTTTAAATTCAACCCCTGAGGGAGTTAAATAGGGGATGAAAGTTTGTATGAAAGTCCGTCAGTTTTAAAGTTAGGATCTTCAAATTTTGTGTTTAGGCTGACGACTAAAAATTAATTTATACGTGTCTCAGCGTTTTTGATAATTCCAACCACAAAGGGTTAAAAAGGGGGATTAAGTTGTGTATGAAAGTCCGTCAATTTAAAAGTTAGGGTCTTCAAATTTTGTATTTAGGCTAACGATTGAAAATTAATTTATACGTGTCTCAGCGTTTTTGATAATTTCTCCCCCAAAGGGGGATGAACGAACTGACTGAAATATCAACGCACAGTCTAAACCGCTGGTCCTAGGGACATGAGTTTTGGAGGTTGTGGTTCTTTGTGCAGAGTAGGTATCGAATAAGAAGGGGTTTTTGGAAATTAAACCTTTAAGGGGGTGAAAAGGGGGGATTTTGTTTGTATGAAAAATCTTATTTATTGAGTTAATAACCTTGAAACTTGGCACGAATACTTATCTAAGTAAATTATGAAGTTTGGAATTTTTTTTTTTTTTTGAATACCCCCTAAAGAGGTAATGGGGGGGTGTTAAAATTTGTATGGAAGAATTTTAACGCTCTGTCCGATTAACTTGAAACTCAGTATTTATACTAAGGACTAAAAATAATTAATAACGTGTATCAGGGTTTTTCGAAAATCTACGTATGAAAAGAGGTAGTTAATTTTAAAGGGGAGGATTTTAGTGCGTGGCTTGATTAGTTATGAACACATCTTAAACGATTTTTCAAAATTCTACCCCTGTAGGGGTGAAAAGCGGGGATAGTTTCTTTGAAAAATCTGATTCCTTTGTTCTATAAACTTAAAAATTGGTTAATTATAAAGATCATACCAACATACATTTTCGAAACTTTTAGAGGAAAGTACGAATTTCACGCGGACGAAGTCGCGGGCAGAAGCTAGTTTGAAATAAATGCTTTGAGTTCGAGTTTTGAGCTTGATGTTGTTTTATGTTTAGAGTGAACGGCATTGGCGTATCTAGGGCTTCTTTCTAGGGGGGGCCTGGCCCCTAACCTGTTTTTTTTTAACCCTCCTTCCGGAGTCCGTTATGATTTCGGACTCCTACCGACTAAAACCCCACTATTGCGTGCCACTTCTTTGAGCCCGAGTGCTCGAGGGACGACACGGCCCCAATTTCGCCACCCGCAGGCCCCTTCTTATGGTGGCCGGAAATCGTTAAGCACCCTTCGACGCCCAGCTGCTCTTCTGGTGCGGATGGAATGAGAGGTACGCTCTCTCTCCGTCTCCGCCGCCTCCTTTGCATGCATCAATTCCTCACAAAAAGAGGCGCCATGCTGCCTCTCCAGCCATTCTTCCACAACAGGCCTTACCGCCACTATTATGGCGAGCCTCCACCTGGGTTGCGCAAGTCGCTCCCTCCATTCAGCCACTAGGATCTGACGGAGCTCAGTACTTCGTGGATCGAATTCCCGAGAAACCGGAGGCTGACCACGCCCAAGGTTCGCAAATCCTTGCGTCCCTATATCGCTGGTGGAAGGTGGACTCCCGCCAGCGATATAGGGACGCACGGATTTTCGCGTCCAGATCCCAGGGCGTTGATCCGACCAGGAGAGTTGCTGCCTCGTAGGCGATCGTATGGTATCCTCTTATCATCCTAACAGCCATCGCTCTTTGTGGCCTTCGCAATATTGCAATGTTGCGGGCCGTCAGATTGTCCACCCACACGGGCGCCCCATACAGGGCCATGGACCGCACAATCACCACGTAGTCTCCGGCAGGAGGCGTTGGGCCCACCCAAGTTGGGTAGCAGTCGCGCAAGAGCAGCTGCAACGCTCATCAACCTAGGGACCAGCCGCTGAATGTGCGGCCCCGAAGTCCCACTAGCTGTCGAGGACAAGTTCTCAAGTCGACGATGAAGTCATCGTCGACTCGAAATCGATGCGGACGCCTCCTACCACTATGTGTGAATCGCGAGGTGGATTGTTCCGAGGCCCATGAAAACAGAGGGCCTAAAATTTGTGCAAAGCCACCGCGAGACCCAGACCCGGATCCTTCCAACGACCTGCGCAACGCAACCCCTGCCGTGGCCTGTATGGCCGATTGCCGATGCGTTTGTCCCCGGGCCGTCTAATCATTATAATACTCTAGCTTATTTCGTTGCTTTATTTTTGTGATTTCAAAAGTAACTAAATGGAATGTATTATGTAGGTAATAATAAGTTTGCGTAGGTCTTGGTGGTAGATTATTTATTTGATTGCTTTTGTGTGAAGCTATATTATATGAGTATCCAGCTTAAAATTTCGAATAGGTCCCCAAAGATCCTAGGGTGGGCCTGAGACCATTGTAGGGTGGGCACGCCTCCCCCCCCCCCCCCCCTATATACGCCAATGGTGAACGGCTAAGGTTTACGTTCGCTCGTTCCATCGTAGGCCTAACCCATAGCTTTCTTCCAAGATTGACGTCAAAATCCATTTAATTAACATGTTATTGATCACTCAAAAAGGAGTTACTTTGTCGACATTAAAGACGACGTTACAAAATAATATCTAATAAAAAACTGTCGAAATACCTAGGTATGCTGTATGCAGAAAAGCTGTAGAATTTAAAAGTGAGCTCGGACCATTCATACAGAAGGAGGAAAACTTATATACTTAGGTAGGTACTTAGGTACCTACTTCATGTAGAAACCATGAAGCTCATTTTTAACCGACTTCTAAAAAGGAGGAGGTTCTCAATTCGGATGTTTGTATTTTTAGGGTTCCGTAGCCAAATGGCAAAAAACGGAACCCTTATGGATTCGTCATGTCTGTCTGTCTGTCTGTCTGTGTTTGTCCGTCCGTCCGTATGTCACAGCCACTTTTTTCCGAAACTATAAGAACTATACTGTTGAAACTTGGTAAGTAGATGTATTCTGTGAACCGCAGTAAGATTTTTACACAAAAATAGAAAAAAAACAATAAATTTTGGGGTTCCCCATACTTACAACTGAAACTCCAAAAATTTTTTTTCATCAAACCTGTACGTGTGGGGTATCTATGGATAGATCTTCAAAAATGATATTGAGGTTTCTAATATCATTTTTTTCTGAACTGAATAGTTTGCGCGAGAGACACTTCCAAAGTGGTAAAATGTGTGTCCCCCCCCCCCCTCTAACTTCTAAAATAAGAGAAGGATAAAATTAAAAAAATATATATAATGTACATTACCATGTAAACTTCCACCGAAAATTGGTTTGAACGAGATCTAGTAAGTAGCTTTTTTTAATACGTCATACATCGAAAACCGCAATTTACCTTTCACAAAGTTACAACGAACTACAAGAACTTTTATATTATGTTACTTGCTGCTACCTGCTACGGAACCCTTCATGGGCGAGTCCGACTCGCACTTGGCCGGTTTTTTTTTATGTTTGTTCGCGTATAACTCCGTCGCTTGCCAACCGATTTGAAAAATTATTTTTTTGTTGGAAAGGGTATACTTCCCAAATGGTCCCATGAAAATTTTATCGAAATCGGACAAGCGGTTTTTGGAAAATCAACAAAATTATAAAAGTTTATCTACACTGTCTACATTAACGATCTTTTCGTTTACATTTTTGTGGGGTAGGTACAACTAAAAAGTGGAAAATCAAAACTTTTTTTCAAAAAAAAAACAACCGACTTAAAAAAAAAACACTACAAAGTGAAAAATAACTTTAATTTCGGAAGTCGGTGTCTTTGGTTCCGCATTTTCGTTTTTTGACACCGACTTCCGAAATTAAAGTTATTTTTCACTTTGTAGTGTTTTTTTTTGAAGTCGGTTGTTTTTTTTGTAAAGAAAGTTTTTATTTTTCACTTTTTAGTTGTATGCTACCCCACATAAATTCAATTAACACTAGTGCATTGAAGAATTGAAGACACAACTCGAAGAATCATCAAAATTTGCATAAAAATGCCGGAGATGCAGTACATTAATGCATATAACTTCGTACATAAGAATAATTACCTAATGTATTATATACTAAAACCTTCCTGAAAGTATGTAGATCACTAATGAAAGAATTATCAAAATCGGTTCAGTAGTTTTTGAGATAATCGCGGACATACAAACATACATACATACATACGGGTCGAATACAGAACCTCCTTTTTTAAAGTCGGTAAAAAAAAACAACCGACTTCAAAAAAAAACACTACAAAGTGATAAATAACTTTAATTTCGGAAGTCGGTGTCAAAAAACGAAAATGCGGAACCAACGACACCGACTTCCAAAATTAAAGTTATTTATCACTTTGTAGTGTTCTTTTTTGAAGTCGGTTGTTTTTTTTTGTAAAAATGTTTTTTATAGTAAGAACATCGGCCCCTCTATACCCCCACGGGGTCGCCCCAAACATAGCAGCTACAGTCCTTTTGCAGTTATTTAACCTCCGAGTCCTCTGACAGCAGCAACCCACCCAACAGCAACTTTATTGGAATGAGAATAAAGTTCATTGCGATTTCGGCCACGCGCCAAAAACTCGTTGTACAGATATAATGTGTTGCAGGTAGTACGGCATGTCGACGCGCTCGTCGTCCGGCTCGTGGTCCGGCACCGACCGCGCGCCGCCCGACATCATCGACCTCGACAAGTTCATGCGCGGCGCCGTGCGCCCGACGCGGACCGACGCGTACACGCTGCTCTGGCAAGTCTCTCCACTCGCTAACTTACACCACAAAGTAAATAGGGGTACAGACTTACAGAGGCTTGGGTTGTAATGAGCGAAAACGTACACATAGACATGCTTTACGTTAGGCGCTTCGGTTATCTTCGTGTTTCCGAATCAGTACGAACTTTGCGCACAGAGCTCAGGCAGTCTACTGAGTTTTGTACTGCCGCGCTTTGAAATGATATGAAGTTTTGTCTCTGTCGGGTCACCTACTGTGTCTTTACTATCACTAAACCTCAGTTTATTTTTGCGTGTGCACTACTTATTATTTTTTGTGTGTTACCTTAGCAGCGGTGACAAGCTGGTAGTGGACGCGGGCGGCGTAGACCGCAAGCCGGCCACGCAGAGCCCGCCTGCGCCCGCGCCGGCCGCGCCCGCAGCGCCCGCGCCGCCGCTCACCGCGCCCAGCGACTCCAGCGGCAGTCGCCCGCGCCCGCACGGCAAGCGTTTCTCGCACGACTCCGGCTTATCCGACACCAGCTACGCACGACGCAAGCATCGCCCGCACAGGTTACTGAACGCCTCAGCAGACATGCTACTTTGAGCTGTCGCTATTCTATTCGCAAGTTTGAAGTTGCTATTTCGATGGCGGCCGCAAGCGGTAATGTCGCTCAACGGCAAGCGCAGCACGAGCGGTATTCTCTTCTGTAGTTCCGCGATAGTCATTTGTCTAAAAAAAAAAGTTTGGCGCGCCCTAACTTATTTTTTTAGACAAATGACTGTCAGGCGGATCACACGGACAGGGCGCGGAAAACGGAGAAAATTCCCCATGCTTAGTGACAGCCGCTGACGACACTACTGGTTTGCGGACTGCGGTCGACGTCAG
The DNA here is from genome assembly GCA_947508005.1 of Amphipoea lucens. NCBI lineage: Eukaryota > Metazoa > Arthropoda > Insecta > Lepidoptera > Noctuidae > Amphipoea > Amphipoea lucens. Next base: position 255,349 of record OX382382.1, on the reverse strand, counting down.
ACCTCAGCGTCAGGCTTGCCAACTATGGAAGCGTTTTCATAGAGTACATAGAATTCAGTCGTGTCGCTGCGGTCGCCGCTGGAGTTCGGAGGAGTACCTCAGCGTGTCGCTGCGGTCGCCGCTGGAGTTCGGAGGAGTACCTCAGCTTGTCTGCTCTCACTTACATTCCTGTTGTACATAGTCCCTGTTGTTTACGAAACAATGCTTAAACTTTCTTCTCTTTGTTTTTTCTTCTGTTCCTCAAAGGTGATTTTAATAACGACTTAATGTTTTTTTTATTATTAGGTATCCGTATATAGTACACTAGCTTCTGCCCGCGACTTTGTTCGCGTGAAATTTCTTATTCCCTCGACCCATCTCGTCGTATTGCATCACCTGCCCGCATCTCCTGCTCATTCACTTCGTTTTCCCATAGCGTTTTTGCTCGGCTCCTAATGGTCATAGCGTGACGTTAAATAGCCTATAGCCTACCTCAAGAATTGGGCTATCAAATGCAAGAAGAATTTTTCAAATCCGACTGGTAGTTCCAGAGATTACCCCATACATACAAACTTACAAACAAATTTTACCTCTTTATAATATTAGTATAGATATAGATTACTGCAGTGGCCAGCAAAAGAAGCATTGATGGACGAACGTGTAAATACACACATACGTAAGTCCATCAATGCTTAGTTGTGGCCAAGGCTTGTATAGTACTTTTATCAAATAATGCGCGGAAATTAAAACTAAGTAGATAGTACCTAGGCAGAACTTTTTTGTGAAATACAATTACTTTTCAAAATCAACGACGAACAACAATATTTTTTCCCGCGTTAGGCTGGCTGCATACGTCCGGTTTCATTTCAGATTCGGAGACCCTGAATGCACACATTTCACACAAAATCTTCTTTTTAACGCACACGTTCTTATATTATTTTCCGTTCGGACCCTGACGGAAAATATAAGAACGTGTGAGCTAAAGAGAAAATTTTGTATGAAATGCGTGCATTCAGGGTCTCCGAGTCTGAATTCCTGACGAAAACCGGAGGTATGCGGCCATCCTTAAATTCAAATTCAAAATTATTTATTCGGGACAACTAGATCTACCGGTTAGTATACAAAAACTTAGAAAGTATTGTTAGTACTTAAAATACAATAACAAAGGACAACACACATCCATCAATAAACATCACAACACGATTCACAAAAAAATTCACAAAAGTCGACTGTCGTGTTATTTAAAGATGGAACGAACGATCTTTTACTCCGAAACATGGCAACCAAGGAGGTAACTTATCAAAGGTTTTATTTAAATTTCGAACTGGCTTGCAAATAGAAAGCTGAATATTGTAAAAATAAAAACAAATGAACACTTGTGAATTTTTTTGTGAATCGTGTTGTGATGTTTATTGATGGATGTGTGTTGTCCTTTGTTATTGTATTTTATGAGTTTACTATGTAATTTATTTGGCCGCTAAATATGACAGATATGGATTTTCATACAACTTTTGCCGGCAGCTGCTCGCATGTATTTCGCCAGTACCTACAGCAATTTCGATTTATCTCGAAGAAGGTTGTCAAAATAATGCTCAAATTTCCAAGCATGTTTGAGAAAACGAAATTTATAATTCTTTGTGCGCTTAATTAAGTGTTAAGGTACTTAGCCCGCAAAATTCTAATTTTTTTACGAGTTTTGCAATTTGAGGTCAGTTTTAGATTGTGTTTTGATCAAATGATTCGCGACCGTACAAAATATGTATTTACATAAATATAATCATTAGAATCATCAATACAAGTCTTAAACAAGAAAATAAGAATGTTGCGGGCTGCCCTGTCGCGGGCGATTTCGCCTTGACATACCGTCCACAAATACTGTGAGTGTCGCCCCAGACGCACGGTCGGCAGTGACAACAACGGGGTGCGCGCGCCCCGCGTCCTGGCCCTCAACTCCAGCGACTCGCTGCGAACGTTCCGAGCGGTCTGCGAGCGAGCGCTGCTGGACCAGCAAGTGCAGATCGCTCGCGTCACTCAGCTGTGCGAGCGCCTGTCCGAGCGCCCCCCACCCCGCCAACGGTCGGACCGCTCCGCCACGGACACCAGTGACGTCAGCTCTAGCAGCCGCAGCACACAAGACCAGCGCTGCAAGGACAAACATCAGGTAACCAAGGTCCTAGTCAATGTAGCCACTCTCTCTGCTGCAAGTCTGCACTCTGCACTTCCAAATACCGCAGTTTCAGGATCACTACGAAAAAATATACGGGAAACGTTTTTGCAGTTAGTGGCTTCTCGTACTTTAACCTTAGCTTGGCTAGAAGAGCCTTATGATTCTCATACGAAATGCATCGAATGGCCACGTCTAACTGAGAACGCCCGTCTAGCTAACTGTACCATTTTTCGAAAATCTGTGTTGCAGTTAACAATTAAGTACTTGAATAAAAATGATGGAGTCTCCTAAGAACGTGTTCCTGTAGCTACAACAGTTGAGTTTCTTACCTGTCCAAGTGTCCATACTGCCCGACTCAAAGATCCACATTATGTGAAGAGGTACTAATAACGTTGTTCAAAGCTCACTCTTAATTTTACAGTATGTTATGATGAATTTTGGAAAATATTTTTTGCAAAATTCGGTTGAAATGTTCAGTATGTGGTGTAGAGTGCAAACTTGTATAGTAGTTACATCAAATGGGCCGCTAGGTTCATAGTGACTCTTTTGTATGTAAGTGGTTACATCTGTAATATCAGAGGCTGCTACCCCAGGGGGCCGAGGGACGAGGCTGCTGTGTTTGTATGTAAGTGGTTACATCTGTAATATCAGAGGCTGCTACCCCAGGGGGCCCAGAGACGAGGCTGCTGTGTTTGTATGTAAGTGGTTACATCTGTAATATCAGAGGCTGCTACCCCAGGGGGCCGAGGGACGAGGCTGCTGTGTTTGTATGTAAGTGGTTACATCTGTAATATCAGAGGCTGCTACCCCAGGGGGCCCAGAGACGAGGCTGCTGTGTTTGTATGTAAGTGGTTACATCTGCAATATCTGAGGCTGCTACCCCAGGGGGCCCAGAGACGAGGCTGCTGTGTTTGTATGTAAGTGGTTACATCTGTAATATCAGAGGCTGCTACCCCAGGGGGCCCAGAGACGAGGCTGCTGTGTTTGTATGTAAGTGGTTACATCTGCAATATCTGAGGCTGCTACCCCAGGGGGCCCAGAGACGAGGCTGCTGTTTGTATGTAAGTGGTTACATCTGTAATATCAGAGGCTGCTACCCCAGGGGGCCCAGAGACGAGGCTGCTGTGTTTGTATGTAAGTGTTTACATCTGCAATATCAGAGACCGCTACCCCAGGGGGGCCAGAGACGAGGCCGCTGTGTTTGCGCAAGGCAATAGCGGTCATTACCAGTGAGTCAATGACTTTAACTGTCATGCTAAAACGCAACAAAGGCAGTAGAAGGTTCCCCAGACGAGCTGCTTCACAGAGACGTTTATTAACGAAAGCTCCACGAAACAGCCATGTTCTCTGCAGACAGACGAGTGCAAGACGTACAAAATAATCATGAACAAGCTGGACGAGCTGAACCGGCTGTTCGCGGCGCGCGCGCGCTCGCCGCCGCCCGCCGCGCCGCGCCGCCTGCCCGACAGCTCGGGCTCCGTGTCCGTGTCCGACAAGCTGGTCGCCACCGAGCCCGAGCGCGAGCTGCAGGTCGCGCTCAACGCCGTCACGGTAACGAACTAAACTAACTAATAAACCAAACGAATGTTACTAATGTTCTAAATTGTCGCATAGTTATATTTGTATAATAAATGCTATGTCATGTCAAATGCCTATGTAACACCCAATCTCATGAACATCGGAGGCGCTACACTCGAAGTCGTGGACGAGTATATTTACCTAGGACCATTGAGTTAATATATATCAATGCCTAGGACAAACTGTCCAGTTAGGTAGGTCCAACATCGAGAAAGAGGTCAATCGTCGAATCCGACTCGGCTGGGCAGCGTTCGGGAAGCTACGCAATATCTTCTCGTCCCACATACCGCAGTGTCTCAAGACGAAAGTCTTTGACCAGCGCGTGTTGCCAGTGATGACATATGGCACTGAAACGTGGTCGCTCACAATGGGCCTTATTAGAAGGCTGAAAGTCACCCAAAGGGCAATGGCTATGCTTGGAGTTTCCCTGCGGGATCGAATCAGAAATGAAGAGATCCGCAGGAGGACCAAGGTAACCGACATAGCCCGAAAAATTGCCAAACTTAAGTGGCAGTGGGCAGGGCACATTGCTCGCAGAACAGATGGCCGATGGGGCCGAAAGGTTCTGGAGTGGCGACCGCGTACCAGAAGGCGTAGCGTAGGAAGGCCTCCCACATGGTGGACCGACGACCTTGTGAAGGCCGCAGGAACTCGTTGGATGCGAGAAGCACAAAACCGGTCGAAGTGGAGGTGCTTGGGGGAGGCCTATGTCCAGCAGTGGACGTCTTTCGGCTGAAATAATGATGAATAAATGCTATGGAAATGCGATCATGCGATATTCTTATTTGGTTAGGTTTTCTTTACTAAAGTCTCGCCTTTTTGTATACCAGAAGTTGACAGTAGGTACAAGTTTGTTTAACCGGGAATTTTAATAATTGTGCCGTGTGATCTGACATACCTAAGTCAATGACGTCACATTTGCTACCTCTAATATGGCCAAAATGGCAAAAAAAAATGGCAATATGGCCTCTAATATGGCTAATATGGTCTAATATGGCTCTTTGGCCTTGTTGGATTGTGTGTGCCAATTTTCATATCAAAGCTGGTGGAAATCTATATGTCGGATCAGGAGTAGGTTATAGGCATCTAGTTATTATCAGGCATATTTGATGGGCGTACTGTGGGTAGTGTTGGTTATTGCGCAATAGAAAAACCGTTTGGAGTTCAAATCAAATTATAATATCACGAAGAAATTAATCACACTAGCAAATCACACACTGTAGGTACACGACACAACTAGATACACAGTAAAATAATTAAGTAAAGTAACAAAGTAATTGCGAACAAATCGTACGATCGATTACTGTTCGTATAGTGACAGAGCCACCCAAGTAAACCGACAGGTTTGTCGGGAGCTAGTGCTCTGTCAGGAGTCAAGTCCGAACACCGACTGACTCTCACCAACTGTCACTGACTGTGACCGACTGTCACTGACTGTTATTGACTGTCTAGCACAAACGAGTGCGCTCAGTTATAAAGGTTTGTCCCCACTACGCACTCGCCCCACAACAACTCTATCCAATGGCGTACGGAAATACGTCATCGTGTTTACTTGATACAAAATATTAAAATGTGCTAAATCAAATAGATTCACATTATAACTCACATTATAACTCGAATAATACAACAAGAATATTTGTCATAAATAAACAATAGTGATTTCACAAAGTAAATCATTTTAAAATCAAAGTAACATGTCATCAATTGTTTTGAACAAAACCATCGGTTACAATTATCAAAATAAGTTGCTAAAATCAATTAGCGCGTACACTGAGTACTCAATAAATTATGTTCCGAATTAATAGACAATAATTGATAGTAAAATCACTTAAATTAATAATAAGAAAACACATCATAACAAATTCTGTTGACTACCCACAAATGTAGTCGACAACCGTCTCCTACACGGCCAAAACTGACGTTCTACACGTCCTCGTGTAATCTTGGGATAAAAAATCTTTAGGTGAATATCGATCGGCCTTTCTGACCAACAAAAGCACAAATCACAAAATAAAAATCCTGAATTAGTCAAATAAAATTATCATCAAAAGCAGATACTGTTGCAGACAATACATAGCTCAATTAAAGTAGAGACATAGTCTCCCAGCCGAAATCATACCATGGGATTCGACAAGTAATTTGGAGTCAACCAAATTCAGGCGTCAACATAGACAACCAATAGACAACCAACATAGGCGTCAACCAACACAGGCGTCAACATAGACAACCAAACAAGAGTCAACATAGACAACTTGTCAATCCAGCTATAGTATGTCAGCAGCAGATGAATCATCATCATCAGTGTCATCATTGACATCATCATTAACAGTAACTAGACATTCAGGCATTTTTGTACACAATCATTTGCTTACTTGATTCAAACAGAGCCATGTAAACAGAATTTTAATAATAAACTTTTGCTATCAAAAATCATCTACAAGACATAATCATCAACAAACTTTCACTATCTAGCCAAAGCGAAAATCATCAACCAGAGCCATGTACCATCGTTATTCACATTAACAACCATATTTTTCACTAAGAGCCTTAGACCCTTGGGAACCCACACACGAGTAAACCACTCTAACGCCACGGCTCTCCAGCCAACCAGCAATCACATTGCTGTCACATATCCAGCACATGGATCCGTATGCATCACCCTGTGACTACACACAACATTACTACGGCCGATAGAGAACCCCTACTCGCGTGGTTACCACTACTTTCTACTTTGACTGGTACATGACCTACTGGCATCATTCTTAACTTATCGTTAAACCAGATTACGCTATAACTAACAATGTAATAATTTTTGCCGTTGTTTACCAAGGAAGCACTCAGTACCTGAGTCAAAACAAAATGAAAACGGCTCACCAGATTCGGTAGACAACAGATCTGTAGCTGGCTTAATAGTACATACATCCACTCGCTGTCACCGTTTCCTTGGCAGAAGTCGCTAAACTCCCTGCTCGAACAGCACCGTCCTTGATCAGCGATTTTTCATACAGGAGATCCAAAGAGTGCAGCGCTGTCCGACACTGCCATCTTGCTTGAAGACGTTCTTGTGTGTTAACCTGTAACCGAAAAAATCAACAGCAGTGCCTGTTCCACTCGGCCAATTCTGACCACATGGATAAAAACAATAACAAACATCGATAACAAAAGATTCCTCTAAGCCTTAGTAATATTAGGTCCTTACATATGAAATTGGCGTTTTGTATGGAAGGAACAAAAAGTCGAATATTTTTTAATATAATATATTTAATTAATCAAAGTATGAACCATTGTTTTCAATGCACTTTTGCCATCTTATAGGTAGTTCATTGATCCCTTTACTAAAAAAACCAGTCGGACGGGAATCAATAAAATCTTTGAAGGCGATTTGGACTGCCCCATCGGAGTTGAATTTTTTCCCTTGCAAAAAGTTATCCAAATTGCGAAAAAAATGGTAATCTGTTGGAGCAAGGTCCGGGGAGTACGGAGGATGTCTAAGACATTCCAATTCAAGTAATGTAACGCAGCAGTCGACGCGCGTTTGCCGGTTTGCTTCAGTCAATTCGTGAGGTACCCACCTTTCAAGCTTTTTAATCTTCCCAATTTGCTTCAAGTGAATTAAAACAGTTTTATCACTAACATCGAAGCCTGCAGCTAACTCGGACGTGGTTTGCGATGGGTCCGCTTCCACAATAGCCTTCAATTCTCCATTATCAACTTGGGTCTCAGGCCGTCCACGGGGCTTGTTCTGCAGGTCGAAATTTCCAGAACGAAAACGTTGGAACCAAAAACGAACTGTGTTTTCTTTTGCAACATGACCGCCATACACATCATTCACCCTTCGAGTCGTTTCCGCAGCACTAGTGCCACGGCGGAACTCGTACTCGTAAATAATGCGATATTTTAAATTTTCCATTTTGTAAAATGAGTGACGCAAACAGAAAAAACAGAAGAAAAAAAACAAATGAATGACGGTCATCGAAGCACAAATACATGAGTAAATAGCTGTACAAATTTGAATTTGGAATTCCTTACCAAAGAGGAGAAATTCGTGATTAAAGTGGCCAGTACGAAAAACGCCAATTTCATATGTAAGGACCTAATAATTGATCAGAAACTGTATCAACTTACTAGTAGATCACATACAACAATCATGGGCTTGCTGCCGCAGCAGCTAATGATAGTGTTACAAAGGACTCGAGTCGTCGAGTCGTAATTTTGAAGACTTGAATTGGTGATAAGTTTAAATAAATGGTTATGATGCAACTCATAACCATTTAAAAAAAATATGATGTTTATACATGATTAAAAATATCCTTAATCAATATTGTTATTTTTTTATCCGAGCCCTTCTCCCAGTCCTGTAAATGTAACAATTTCATTGCTGTACTCATACACGAAGAGGACTTGAGTGCGACTCGCCGCATAAAAAGGACTCGAGCTCACAAAGAGACTCGAGCTCTCATGTAACATTCAAGAGCTCGTAGAGAATTTAGTTCTCTAGTCTTGGAGTCCTGTTGTAATGAGTCGAGTTTTGTAATTCATCACCCGAGTCCGTTTAGATAGGACTTGAAGACTCGAGCTCCCTGCAACACTAGCTAATGACACTTATGCCACCCATATCGTCATCACCTCAAGTGATACGATAAGTGATAACCCTTAAACGGACCTCTGAACTTAACACGAAATCGCCAAACCTAAATTTTGTTATATGTAGTTGCGTATGTCGCATCAAATGGAACCTTGTTATTGTTAACTGAAAACTAATTCATCGCAAGAACTTTATGTAACAAAAACTCTAACGTAGTCATATTAATTGAAATAGGCTTTTCAATATTTCACGTACTATCATAATATTACTTTGCAAGTGTATGTCGGGTAGGAATGTAATAAAATCTCAGTTTTTGCACTACATAAGAATTATTCTGTGCTGAATACACGTGTTTGACCAATACCATAGAATACTTCAGTCAACGCAACAACGTTATTAACACGTTTGCTACTTAACCTCTCAGCTAGCAATTAGTGATTGTTGTCCAAGCTCACGACATACGATGTGTAATAGTACATATAAGTAGCTATTCACATGTACCTATGCATGTATCTACAGTCCACATTGCTCTAATTTTGTTAGTCAAAAATAAACCATCAAACAGTCCACACGTAGTTTTAATGCATTAATTCTACCAAGCAAAAATCAACCTTATCGCCGTGAACATTTGGTCCTAATTCGAGCCGAACGGTTACCGCTGACCGGCAGTGGACGAGCGCGTCGCGAGAACAAAAGAAAGCGATAAGGATTCTATAGAAGTTTTTTCATTGATACATTAGTGAATGCAAACTGTTGTGAACTCGTGTTATTTATGAACAGTATTAAAAATACGAACATAACTAAGTACTTATAATTATTCAGTGAGTGATCGGATTACGAAGTTTTAACGACAAATAAGTACGTAGTTAACAAAAAGTGCAACATACCTTCTACTTGTGGACATTGTGAACATTATTTTTCCGTGGACTAAAATTCGTCGTCTATTCAAGTTTTATTGTTGTGTGAAGCCTATTATCATCGAGAATATTAAGTTACTATGGAGGATCTTCTACCTTATCAATATGAATTACTAGAAAACTTAAAGAATGCAGAAAAGAACTTTAAAAAATCGCCAAAAGATAGGATTAAAAGACCTTACTTGGAAACAAGGTTAGAATTGCTAGAAGAGCTTTGGAAGAACTTTAAGGACGGACACAAAAGTATTATCGTGAGTTTAACAAAGGATGAAAAAAGAAAAGATCCGTACTTTAAAGACGAGATATACGACATATTTCAAGAATTGTATGTGCAATACAAGGCAGCTATAAAGGAAGCTCTTCAGCCGTTTCTCGATGCAACGGTTCAAGTTTCAATGCTTGGTACTGCGGAAGGTCAAAGATCATCAGACAACAACGAAATTAAATTGCCAAAAATTAAAATACCCACCTTCAGCGGCAAATACGAGGAATGGCAGACATTTTTTGACCTGTTTTCTTCTTTAATTCATAGAAACACAAAACTGTCACCAGTACAGAAACTGCATTATTTAAAGAGCAATTTGTCAGGAGAACCAGAAGTAATATTGCGAAATTTTAGTACTACAGATGCGAATTATGATGACGCCTGGAACGAATTAGTGAAACGTTATAACAACAAGAGGTTCAACTGTAACGCAATTTTGAGAGTTCTCTTTACGCAAAAACATATACATACTGAGTCTGCAAGTTCGATCAAACACCTGGTAGATACGACATCAACCTGTTTAAAAGCATTGAGAAACTTAGGGGTTGAATCTGACAAATGGGACATGATTATCAACTATCTAGTTGTGTCCAAACTGGATCCAGAAACAATGAAGCTGTGGGAACAACAACTTAGTACAGCCAATATCGACCTGCCCACTTGGCAAGATTTGAGGGATTTTCTGGAGTCAAGATTCAGATCGCTGGAAATGATCGAGAGTAACAAAATAAAATCTTCGCAAACGAAACCAGCAGTTAAACCCAAGGCCTTTCATGCGAATGTCAACAAGGATGGAAAAGAACGCAAAATTAAGTGTGCGTTATGTAACAACGAGCACTATATCTACCATTGCAAAACATTCGCCGACATGTCTACCAAGGAAAGACAGGAGTATGTTCAGAAGAACAAATTGTGTTTCAACTGCCTTGCGTCATCACACTCGGTGAACAAATGTCGACAACCAGCGTGCTGCAAGAGGTGTGGACGGCGACATCACTCCCTTCTCCACTTCGAGAGAGAGCAAACCACGGAGAAATCAAAGGAAGGAGTAAACACGTCGGCTACAGGTACCGTTAGTGAGGAGTTAAGAGGTAAGTCCACTCCTTCAACTGATGCACAAATTGTTTCTTGTCATTGTGAGCATATACAAACAAATTCTGTATTATTAGCTACTGCTAAGGTGTTAGTAAGTAGCAAAAACGGTTGCAAACATATCATTAGGGCCTTGTTAGACCAGGGGTCGCAAGCGTCATTCATATCTGAGGCGACCGTTCAGTTATTAAATCTAACACGTAAATCAGTGAGTGGTTGGGTGTCCGGTGTGGGAGAGGGGCAAACGAAAATCAAACATGTAGTTTCATTCTGCGTGAAATCACGCCACAATCCCAGAGAGTCAGTTCGAGTTAATGCGTATGTATTGCGCACACTAACAACACTGCTACCAACCATGAATCTCAAATTGCCTGATTGGTCCAAACTTAAGGAACTAGAGTTGGCTGATCCAGGGTTTACTACACCAGGTAGAATAGATATTCTGCTTGGAGCTGAGGTCTACAGCGACGTATTGTTAGACGGCGTTATTAAGCACCCCAAGGGAAATCTATTGGCACAAAATACAACCTTCGGGTGGGTGATCTCTGGAAGGATGTCACAAGCATCTACCTCAGCAAAGACACACATTACAACCCTACACGTTCAAGTAAGGGAAGATGAGCTACTTCGTCAATTTTGGGAAATAGAAAAAGAACCTAACAGCATATGCAAGAAGTTTTCAAAAGAAGAAGAAAGGTGCGAAGAATTTTACAAAGCCACAACAGTTAGAGACGAAGAAGGAAGATTCGTGGTAAGGTTACCGTTTCAAAACAAAGAACCAGAATGTCAATATGGTGGGTTGAGGGAGATAGCAACTAAACGGTTTAATTACTTAGAGAAAAGGTTGTCAAAAGATCCGAAGCTCCGGGAAGAATACCATAAAGTTATGGAAGAATACATTAGTTTAAACCACATGGTACAAGTTAATTCTTGCGAAATTAATAACCCTAAGGCTGTCTATCTTCCTCACCATGCCGTCGTTCGAGAGGACAAGACTACAACAAAGCTTCGCGTGGTCTTCGACGCTTCATGCAAGGGTTCTAATAACATTTCTTTAAACGACAATTTATGTGTTGGTCCTCAGCTACAGCAGGAATTACGTCATATATTAATGAGATGGAGGACACACAAAATCTGTATTACAGCTGACATCATTAAAATGTACAGAATGGTGCGTGTAGCGGAAGAAGACACGGACTACCAGAGATTACTGTGGAGATCTGTACCTAATGAGCCAATAAAGCACTTTAAACTTCTGAGGCTGACCTTCGGTACAGCATGTGCACCGTACCTTGCAGTAAAATCACTTCAGACACTTGCCAACGACGAGAAATCAAAGTACCCTATTGCTGCAAAAATTACTGAAACTGATTACTACATTGACGATCTCCTCACAGGATGCGAGACAGTGGAAGAAGCTGTTGATATTTACAATGAGATGAACAATCTTATGAACTCAGGAGGATTTCAACTTCAAAAATGGAGCAGTAATTGTGAGACTTTGTTACAGTACATTGGAGAAAATAAACGGGAAGATAATGAGTTGCCTTTTAAGGTTAATACTGTTGTCAAAGTCTTAGGGTTGAGCTGGAACAGGGAAGCCGACACTTTCGAATATACTGTCAATTTGCCAGAACCTAAGCAACCCATAACTAAACGACATATTCTTTCCGAAATAGCTAAACTTTATGATCCTTTGGGATGGATTGCTCCTGTTGTGGTAATAGCAAAGATGATCATGCAGAAGTTGTGGAAGACAGGTCTAGAATGGGACGAACCTATTGACGGTGTTTTGCAAGCAGAGTGGTTACAATATCGAGAAAACTTGACGTGCATCACAGGCCTAAGCATACCACGATGGTTGCACTACACACGTGTATCAAGAATTGAGTTGCACGTCTTCGCAGATGCATCGCAAGCCGCATACGGAGCAGCAGTTTACATGCGAGTCATTAATAAGGAGCGAGTGTACGTAAGCCTAATATCCTCCAAAACAAAGGTAGCTCCAATCGAGAAGCAAGTTTCCATACCTAGATTGGAACTTTGTGGTGCTGTATTGGCAGCCAAGCTGATTTCAGAGACATCTCAAGTGTTGGGAGTACCTAAAGATAGTTTATTTGCGTGGACCGACTCCACTATTGTTTTGGCTTGGTTGAGAGGCGGACCAAGTCGGTGGAGCACATTCGTGAGCAACCGAGTGTCAGACATACTGAACATTATAAATTACGAGCAGTGGGGGCACGTATCTACAGATACGAACCCAGCTGACTGTGCGTCACGGGGCTTACAAGGTCCGGAGTTATCGAATCATTCACTATGGTGGAATGGACCGGTTTGGTTGTCTAGCGTAAACCTAAGTATCAGTGCTCCTAACGTCGAAGATACACGGGAGGAGGAACGTGTGAGGTCTTTGGCTACTATAAATAATATTAAAGAGGAATTTATTTGGACTAAATATTCTACTTTATCAAAAATGTTGAGAGTTATTTCATATTGCCGACGATTTCTTAGTTTCAAATTACCTCAAGACAAACGTGAACATTGTTCTAAAATTATTACGCCTAGAGAAATAAAGGCAACATTAAATAATTGTATTAAACAAGTCCAAGCTATTGACTTCATAGAGGAGATAAGGCGGTTAAAATCTCACGGCTATGTATCTAAAAGTAGTAAGCTTCGCAATCTTTGTCCTATTATTGACGATAACGGGATTCTAAGAGTTGGCGGGCGCATCCAAAAATCTCAAACTACCTACGATACTCAGCACCCTATAATTTTACCCGCTAAGAGCCATCTTAGCAAGCTAATAATTCAGGATGCTCATCATAGGACATTACATGGTGGTCCTCAAGTAATGTCTAATTATTTGAGATCTAAATATTGGATATTACGAGCTAAAGACCTAACAAAGAAAATTTACCGAGAATGTGTCAAGTGTATTAGGTATTCAAAAAAGAACACTACGCAACTGATGGGTCAGCTGCCAGAAGTGCGAGTAAAACCTGAACGTGCCTTTAAATCAGCTGGTGTGGACTACGCAGGTCCCATCAATATTCGTTTCTCCCCGGGTAGAGGAGCTAAATCGTACAAGGGTTACATATGTTTGTTTATCTGTATGACAACGCGTGCCATACATCTGGAGGCTGTCACCGACATGACTGCAAAAGGATTTATCGCCGCCTATCGACGATTCACATCGAGACGAGGCCATTGTTATGATATTTATAGTGATAATGGCACTAACTTCGTGGGAGCAGACAAGCAGCTGAGGGACATGTTCAACAGTGCCAAATCTTCGTTTCATGGTGAAGTAGCAGAGTTGTTAGCCCTGGCGCGTACTACATGGCATTTTATACCTCCTCATGCACCCAATTTTGGTGGTTTATGGGAGGCTGGGGTGCGCAGCACGAAAACTCACCTTAAAAAAGTGATTGGTGATGCAACCCTCACTTACGAGGAGCTAGCTACAGTATTGACACAAATCGAGGCGTGTTTAAATTCACGGCCCATAACTGTGCTAAGTGATGACCCTAATGACCCTCTTCCACTAACACCGGGCCACTTCCTGATAGGCGAACCTTTATTAAATTTAAGTGACGAAAATTATACAAATCTTAATATTTCTAGTTTAGATAGATGGAGGTTAACTCAGAAAATGGTCAACGATTTCTGGAACAGATGGCACAGGGAATACCTCATAAATCTGAACCAAAGACATAAGTGGAATACCAAAAATACTGAGCCAGAAATCGATGACGTAGTGATTTTAAAGGAAGACAATATTCCTCCAAGTAAGTGGATATTGGGTAAAATAATTGAAAAACATGTGGGTTCTGATGGTATTACTCGTGTGGTGTCAGTTAAATGTAAGAACGGTGTTTATAAACGACCTACGAGTAAATTATATATCCTACCTAAACAAAAGTCACATAAAGTTTAAATACAAAAAAAGGATATAAGCTAAATGTATCTTAGTAATAAATCTACTCATTACCTTAACTTTATTATTGTTTACCTATTTATAGACTAAGTTAACTAACGTTGCATACTTAGCTTGTATTCATGTTACGTTTATACCAATATATTTTAAGAATTTACCTGCTTAACTAGCTATAAGTAGTGAATAAACTTGAATAGGCATTCCTAACCTCGTACAACCTGCCTATATGTATACTACTTATGTGTTACTTACTTACACAGCATTATTAAACTAATAAATAACGGTGGGCGGTTAGAGGTTATAATGCAATAAATTATGTACCTACTTATTAGTGACAAAAAATCTAACTAATTATCTTAAGTGCTTATGTTTGAACTATAATGTATCTACTTACCTACCCTACCTACTATTTTTACTCGCGCAGCATATCGCCTCTTATCTATGATGTAGGTATCTATCTATGTATACCTAAGATATAGTCATCCATAATACTGCCTACTTGCGTTTAGTTACTTACCTTTCATAGTCCTTGTATGTTTACCTATTTAAAAAACAGTTTACTTGGTTTCTGATTTCTTGTCGGTCAGTGCGTTATGCACACTAATCATGATATTGTATAAGTTTACTTTTATTGTTTTGTTTTTATATTTTTTTATTTAAAGGATATATCCTTTGGTGGGCGGAATGTCCAAGCTCACGACATACGATGTGTAATAGTACATATAAGTAGCTATTCACATGTACCTATGCATGTATCTACAGTCCACATTGCTCTAATTTTGTTAGTCAAAAATAAACCATCAAACAGTCCACACGTAGTTTTAATGCATTAATTCTACCAAGCAAAAATCAACCTTATCGCCGTGAACAATTGTGAATGACATTATTCGAATGATACGATTGTACAAGTAATTCAAATTATTCGAACAACCTTACAATTCATTCGAATTTGAAAACGAATGAGAAATAAGAATGTATTGCGTCGTGTCATTCCTTCAGATTCAAATTTCATTATTATTACTAGTTCATACATTCGAATATCCGTAACTTCATCTAAACTCAATTTTGTATGACAAACTGAACGAATGAACTAGAGGTTCGCAAATCAGTTACTTGTTGCTACGAATATCAATTGAAAATAGACTTTATTGTACGTGTAAACAGCCCAATTTTGTATGGCAAGGGTAAAGTAAATGAATGAACTAGCGGCTTTATTCGAATTTGAAAACTAGCGATCGATTGTTGGAATCAGTAACGATCGCCCATCTCTAAGTTCTCTCATTTACTAACAAGCATTCAGCACCAGAATGGTAAACAAAACAATACAGCTCACCTTTATTTTCTAAGGTGTCCGAGGGTAGGTGTAAGATGCAAACATCCACTCGCCATTGCTGCTTCCAGCACATGCTCCACCATCCGCTTGCACTGCAACTGTTCGTGCACTGGGCCGCGATATGTCCTGGAATCCCTCACTAGCAGCACATGAAGGACTTCACTGACGGCTGCGTGGCTGCTTGGGTCGATTCAGTCACTCCACGTCACTGGTAGCTCCACGCCACGTCCTTGGTATGGGTAGCCACGTTGATGCTGCTCCTTTGTTCACCTTGCAGTGAATTTTCAGCAAAACACATCACCAGTTGTGCACTGTTATGTTTGCGCAACAGACACGTCACTAGGCAAACGTATTTCTGCATACAGCCTATGCCGAAAACAACATGCACTATGATCGCGCATCCGTATCTGCTTTGTCTGGGTCGAACTTGCACAGATCCACACGATTATTTAATAAGCGTTCACATGTTTACACTTTGTTTATCAAATGTCAACGGTCACTTTCACTTTTAGAGTTCTCATTTTGCGCATGAACCAACACAAATTATATCCCGCTTCTGATGTCGGATCAGGAGTAGGTTATAGGCATGTAGTTATTATCAGGCATATTTGATTAACTACTGTGGGCGTACTGTGGGTAGTGTTGGTTATTGCGCAATAGAAAAACCGTTTGGAGTTCAAATCAAATTATAATATCACGAAGAAATTAATCACACTAGCAAATCACACACTGTAGGTACACGACACAACTAGATACACAGTAAAATAATTAAGTAAAGTAACAAAGTAATTGCGAACAAATCGTACGATCGATTACTGTTCGTATAGTGACAGAGCCACCCAAGTAAACCGACAGGTTTGTCGGGAGCTAGTGCTCTGTCAGGAGTCAAGTCCGAACACCGACTGACTCTCACCAACTGTCACTGACTGTGACCGACTGTCACTGACTGTTATTGACTGTCTAGCACAAACGAGTGCGCTCAGTTATAAAGGTTTGTCCCCACTACGCACTCGCCCCACAACAACTCTATCCAATGGCGTACGGAAATACGTCATCGTGTTTACTTGATACAAAATATTAAAATGTGCTAAATCAAATAGATTCACATTATAACTCACATTATAACTCGAATAATACAACAAGAATATTTGTCATAAATAAACAATAGTGATTTCACAAAGTAAATCATTTTAAAATCAAAGTAACATGTCATCAATTGTTTTGAACAAAACCATCGGTTACAATTATCAAAATAAGTTGCTAAAATCAATTAGCGCGTACACTGAGTACTCAATAAATTATGTTCCGAATTAATAGACAATAATTGATAGTAAAATCACTTAAATTAATAATAAGAAAACACATCATAACAAATTCTGTTGACTACCCACAAATGTAGTCGACAACCGTCTCCTACATATATATATAAAAATGAAACCCGTTTTCCGTTGTCACGACATAACATGAAAACGGCTGGACCGATTTCGATGAAATTTGGTATAGAGATAGTTTGAGTCCCGGGAAAGGACATAGGATAGTTTTTATCCCGATATTCCCACGGGATCGACATTTACGCGGGTGAAACCGCGGGGCGCAGCTAGTAATTAATAAAAGAGATGTAGTAACACAAATAGTATGCCTACTATGCTTAGGTGGTTTGGTTATGTTGAGAGGATAAATAGAGGCAGTTAATAAAAGTGAAGATACAAAGACTAGGCAGATGTGAGTGGAAACGCCCGGGAGGGGACGCCCTGGGAGGACGTAAATATAAAGACCTTATTGGTGTCGTTGTTCAAAAGGTCAGGTACGTGGTGCTCGCAGCCGGCGAACGTGTATGACCAGCACCCTCACACACTTCTAATCACAATCCGAACGATTTTGTAGGAAATTGCTAATCCGCCGACCTGCCGGCTCCCTCCTGTCCGCCGACCTGCCGGCTCCCTCCTGTCCGCCGACCTGCCGGCTCCCTCCTGTCCGCCGACCTGCCGGCTCCCTCCTGTCCGCCGACCTTCCGGCTCCCTCCTGTCCGCCGACCTGCCGGCTCCCTCCTGTCCGCCGACCTTCCGGCTCCCTCCTGTCCGCCGACCTGCCGGCTCCCTCCTGTCCGCCGACCTTCCGGCTCCCTCCTGTCCGCCGACCTTCCGGCTCCCTCCTGTCCGCCGACCTTCCGGCTCCCTCCTATCCAGCCCTCTCCTATCCGGCTTTCCTTAGGCTGTTGTCAGAGGTATAACTTTTGTGGCGTAGATATGCTTTTATAGAATCTCGTAATCTTCGCAGATACGCGGCGGCTCGACGTACGGAGCGTGCGGGTCGTGCGGCGCGGGGGGCAGCTCCCGGCTGGCCGCGCGGCGCGCCGTCACCAACACCGGCGCGCTAGACATCGCGCCTCGTGACGCCCTGCCCCAACACAACATTGCCACCGAGAGGTACCCACTCCTAATTTATTGATAATCAGCCATGGCCCGCCTGATGATGACTGATCACACTGGTCACCGTAGCCTATCGACATGTGGCGACATCTACACCGCCACATTCGAAATACGACTTGTAACGTATCCTACATCGCGCAAGCAAAGTTTACCGCGCAATCTATATCTATCTATTGTCTATCTATCTATATCTATTCTTCTTTAATTTACGATGATAACGCTTCAGCACACTCCGCCAGACGGGCAGTTGATTTATTGAGTAGGTACGGCAGTTGCACACCCAAGTAGCACTGCCATGTCATAAAAACTTTTTTACAAAAAAAAAACAACCGACTTCAAAAAAAAACACTACAAAGTAATAAATACCTTTAATTTCGGAAGTCGGTGTCGTTGGTTACGCATTTTCGTTTTTTGACACCGACTTCCAAAATCAAAAGTTATTTATTACTTTGTAGTGTTTTTTTTTTGAAGTCGGTTGTTTTTTTTTTGTAAAAAAGTTTTTTTTTTCTCTTTTTAGTTGTACCTACCCCACAAAAAAGTAAACGAAAAGATCGTTAATGTAGACAATGTAGATATTTTTTTAGATTTTTGTTGATTTTTCAAAAAACGCTTGTTCGATTTCGATAAAATTTTCATGGGACCATTTGGGAATTTATTTTTTCCAACAAAAAAAGATTTTTCAAATCGGTTGGCAAGCGACGGAGTTATGCGCGAACAAACATTAAAAAATAACTTTAATTTCGGAAGTCGGTGTCTGGATCTGTATTTTAGTTTTTGGCCACCGACTTCCGAAATTAAAGTTATTTTTCACTTTATAGTGTTTTTGGGAAGTCGGTTTTTTTTTTCTTAAAAAGTTTTTATTTCACGCTTTTTAGTGGGTCTGCTTATAATTTATCTAAGTTACAATAGCCTAGTGATCATCGCCTTTTACAAACAAAATATTGCTTTTCCCGATGCAGGGAAGTTAATTGTTGAGGAGTTCTCCAGGTCCACCATCAGCTCCATATCACCATTCACATTTTGACGAGCATAAATTGCTTAGCAACCTTATTAAAGTAATCGAATCGCAACCCGTGAAATACTTAGATATTATTGAGAAGTTCCGGTGGTCATCTGTGGTCTTCATCATCAGTTCCACTTCACCAAATAGTGCTTTCCGAGAGCAAATGCACGAGTTACTATAAAAAATACCCAAATCGCTATAGGTGTGCCTATAATATTTGAAGAGTTCCTTCGATTTCTCCAGGATCCCATCATCAAATCCTGACCTGATGTTTTTAGACTAGATGCTGATAATCCTGGCTGCAGCATCAGGTCAGACTTATGTCAACATTGCATTGAACTTAAAAGGAGAACGAGTAAGACCGTACCCAGAGACAAAGTTAATTGTAGCATTATGGACTATGTCGGTATTTGTTGACCTCATGGAGTAGTTTAATTAATCCTAAGACAGCATGTCTGAATTCACTTGGAGAAAAAAGATATTTAAGGAAGTTAAATTGGTTTTGAGAAGACGGTACCCAGAGACAAGGTTAATTGTAGCATTATGAGCTATGTCGGTATTTGTTGACCTTATGGAGTAGTTTAATTAATCCTAAGACAGCATGTCTGAATTCACTTGGAGAAAAAAGATATTTAAGGAAGTTAAATTGGTTTTGAGAAGACGGTACCCAGAGACAAGGTTAATTGTAGCATTATGAACTATGTCGGTATTTGTTAACCTCATGGAGTAGTTTAATTAACCCTAAGACAGCATGTTTGAATTCACTTGGAGAAAAAAGACATTTAAGGAAGTAAAATTGTTTTTGGGAAGACCGTACCCAGAGACAAAGTTAAATGTAGCATTATGAAATATTTCGGTATTTGTTGACCTCATAGAGTAGTTTAATTAATCCTAAGATAGCAAGTCTGAATTCACTTGGAAAAAAAAGATATTTAAGGAAGTTAAATTGTTTTATTAAATAGAATAAAATAAAAGAATAGAACGTTATTTATTCTCATTAATTATTATTTTAACTCCTTTATTTCATTATGCATGTTTATACAAATTATATTTTTAAATATTAGAACATAAAAACATTTAAAATATAAAAAAAGTTCTAGCCCATCGGTATCGGGAACAGGTCCAAGCTATCGTCAATCAGGGCTCCGGAGAGAAGAACCTCCTTATAATGTGGGTCGTGTCGAGAAATTCCGCTTTCTGAATCAAGTCCTTGATCCAGCTGCCCAACGAGAGCCTCCTCAGGTGCTAGTCGACGTTTTTTATATGTTTATCTTTCTCGGCACACACGAGGGTCGCAATCATGCAGTGGCGTGCACAGAGATTTCAGACAGGGTATGCATAAAAAAAAACTACATCAATCAACCGTTTGAAAATGTTTCTATTTAAACATACTTCACCAGCAGGTCTCACAGGTATAATTTTCCATTTTTACAATAATCTTACTAAATAATAATTACTCGACAGTCAATCACTTGCGCCATATCTCATATTAGGACTTAGTTCTACGCATACCTCTATAGGGTACCTACATGACTCTTCGCAAATGCTCTGACATGTATGATTTTGCGAGTTTTAATTGGTATGTGCCTAAACTAAACATGATAAGTTCCTCCTCGTTGAGGCTTGGAAATGGTACATCGCTTTCTTCCATCGCTGTGAAACGTACCCTTTGGCGGTTGATATTACAGTCCACAACATATTAGTCATCAAACCTGTTGGAAACGTTAATTCTGTCTTCTATTATTTCGACAATGTTGTAAGCGTGTGGATTATTCTACAATGGATCACGGAACGTGTTCAATAAGGCTCCAGCGATTTAGAAAATTAACAGAACTTGATTAAAAATTAATTAAAATTGATTTAGAACTTGTATTGTTTTGTTTTTATTTCTTTTTTGTATCTAATTTTATGCTGCATTGTCGGTTGCCAGCAGACATGCTGATTAAGGATTAATTAAACTACTCCATGAGGGCAACGAATACCAACATAGCTCATAATCTCTCCCCGAATAGCAGAATAGCTATTAAAACATGGGAAAAAATTAACAAAAAAAAATTAAAGGCAGTACAAAGTTCGCCGGGTCAGCTAGTATTGAATAAAAACCAATATAAGTATGGTAATTACAATAATGAATAAAGATAATTAACTTTCCTATTATTTTATTAAAACAATTTAACTTCCTTAAATATCTTTTTTCTCCAAGTGAATTCAGACATGCTGTCTTAGGATTAATTAAACTACTCCATGAGGTCAACAAATTCCGACATAGTTCATAATGCTACAATTAACCTTGTCTCTGGGTAGGTACCGTCTTCTCAAAACCAATTTAACTTCCTTAAATATCTTTTTTCTCCAAGTGAATTCAGACATGCTGTCTTAGGATTAATTAAACTACTCCTTGAGGTCAACAAATACCGACATAGTTCATAAAGCTACAATTAACCTTGTCTCTGGGTACCGTCTTCTCAAAACTAATTTAACTTCCTTAAATATATTTTTTCTCCAAGTGAATTCAGACATGCTGTCTTAGGATTAATTAAACTACTCCATGAGGGCAACGAATACCGATATAGCTCATAATGCTACAGTCATCTTTTTTTTTGGGTACGGGGCCCATACAACTTTACCCATTGTTCTTTAGTCCTGTTTAAAATGAGCCCAAACACGACTCATCATCATCATCATCATCATTTCAGCCGAAAGACGTCCACTGCTGGACATAGGCCTCCCCCAAGCACCTCCACTTCGACCGGTTTTGTGCTTCTCGCATCCAACGAGTTCCTGCGGCCTTCACAAGGTCGTCGGTCCACCTTGTGGGAGGCCTTCCAACGCTACGCCTTCCGGTACGCGGTCGCCACTCCAGAACCTTTCGGCCCAAATCGGCCATCTGTTCTGCGAGCAATGTGCCCTGCCCACTGCCACTTAAGTTTGGCAATTCTTCGGGCTATGTCGGTTACCTTGGTTCTCCTGCGGATCTCTTCATTTCTGATTCGATCCCGCAGGGAAACTCCAAGCATAGCCCTCTCCATTGCCCTTTGAGTGACTTTCAGCCTTCTAATAAGGCCCATTGTGAGCGACCACGTTTCAGTGCCATATGTCATCACTGGCAACACGCACTGGTCAAAGACTTTCGTCTTGAGACACTGCGGTATGTGGGACGAGAAGATATTGCGTAGCTTCCCGAACGCTGCCCAGCCGAGTCGGATTCGACGGTTGACCTCTTTCTCGAAGTTGGACCTACCTAACTGGACAGTTTGTCCTAGGTAAATATACTCGTCCACGACTTCGAGTGTAGCGTCTCCGATCTTCATGAGAGTGGGTGTTACATGGGCATTTGACATGACCTTCGTTTTGTCCATGTTCATTTTCAGACCCACTCTTTCAGAGGCTCTACTGAGGCCAAACACGACTACGGTGCTGTAATTTCAAGGTTGGTACTTTTTCTGATGCTCCTGGCTTCAGCATCAGGTCTTTATGTACTTCGGTGTTCCTCATTAACAGTACGTTTATCCACACATCGAGCCCTTTTCAATGAGCCTAAACACGATATATCTGCTGTTAGTTGTCGAGGAGTTAGGTACTCTGCAGACTATCCTGACTGCAGCATCAGGTCATGACTTGATGATCATGAGACCAAATGTGGCAAATGCCCTATCAAACATCAAAACAATTTACTAAAACAGTCCTTGCCTGTTCGAGTAACTTCTTACTGTTAAGGAGTTGTACCTTCCATCATCAGCCCAGCTACCTGAGATGGTGACAACCATACGCAAATACACAAGATACTTCATAAAATATGCGAAAAACAATAAGTGAGCCTATAAAATTTAAGGGTTGCCCTCGATTTCTCTAAGATCCCATCATCAGATATTAAAATGGTGACAATGGGACCACACTGGAAGCACCAGCTTTCAAATAAAAAAAGAATCATGAAAATCGGTTCACCCAGTCGCAAGTTATGAGGTAACAAACATAAAAAAAAAAAAAAAAAAAATACAGTCGAATTGATAACCTCCTCCTTTTTTTGAAGTCGGTTAAAAATACAAACATCCATTCGGATGTTTGTATTTTTTTTTGGTTTTCAATTCTGAGAACCTCCTCCTTTTTTGAAGTCGGTTAAAAAGATATTGTAGATTGTCCTCGAGACAATAACTAAATATTTGGCCATTGTCTTTGTTAAAACCATATCGACCCTCAAGATATCTTAAGGCTATCCACCAAGGGAGAGTTAAGTAAATGTGGGCACATGATTACAGAATAAGTTAAGAAAGACTTCAAACTACTTTTCAGATAAAGTTCAGTACGATTTAAGAGTAACACCATTGATGAATTCTTCCTTTTGTCTTCTTGATTTCTCGACGCTTTATAAGGCTTATGCCTTATAAGGCTTATGCGTTCATCATAGATATCTTACATATCAATATTATTATTGGTATGTAAGATACATATCTACAATACCAACATAAGAGTTTCTAAATTTACCGCAGAGAAGAAACCAAGACTTAGAAAAATTAACTTCAAACTTCACCTAGATACTTATCTCAGATATACTTTAGATAAAATGGTTATATTATTTACAAGTTAGTATTCTAAAACAGACGCAAAATAAAATGGACATAATTATGGCTGTTTGGTCAGATAATCAGCCTCGAGCTTTTCATTTTTATTTATTCTCAAAAATCAAAGTGACACTTCGCATTGTCATTATGAACCATGAAGACGCAGTGACTGCAGTCGAAAGGGCTGTGGTAGAGAACCCCAGGTAAGGGAAGCGTTACCAGGCAAGATCGGAAGATTCTTCCTTTTCAATGAAGGAGTGGCAATTACATCTTTCCCAAGCGACACTTTATTGTTTTCCGACATCCAGACGAACGAAGTCGCGGGCACAGCTAGTATTATAATATAGAGAAACCGGACAACATGCGTCGGGCGCACCAGACGACACCCGTCTGTTCGGAGGATGAAGGGCATGATGGATACCTTTCCACCCTGTTCCCCATACCTCTAGACTGGTCCGGAGGCACAGGCAGTACCAGAGGCATCGTAGATGCGTTGCTATCTTAGTGACAAAGATGTAATGGAACTGCACCGGCATGCGGCACCGGTTGACGGTGGCACGGTGCACAAGGGTGTGGTGGTAGCACTTCCCCGGACGAACTCCTTCACAAAGAACTCTGCTACTGTTTACCTTTAGATCGCATTCGCAGGGAATACGAGAGTAACTTTTGATTGATGCTGTAGTGTGGTGCAGTGCGAGAGCCGCGCGGGCACGGGCACCAGCGGCGCTGACCCGCGCTGCAGGTTCGACCTCGACGACCCCGTGCATGTGAGTACGACACACTCCTACTTACCCACCGTCCGCTGCGAGCGCGGTGCTCCTGCACTATGCCCCACCTGCCAGTCTCCCAAATGTCCGTTCACCTATATCGTTGACGATCTGAACTGTGCTTCTGACGCGCGCCGCAATAAAAGTGGCCACCTTCTGTGCCCAAACAGTATTTACAGGGTGTTACAGAAAGGGTATATCAATACAAACGGGTTGAAGAGTGTATCTGGTCTAGAATCTCTGTACAAAATTTCAGCTCAAAAGTAACTTTGAAAATGCTTAATATTTTTTTATTTCGATAGTTTATTAAATTGAAATCATAACAAACGTGTCACCGCACTACGAGGGTCATTATCCATTATCTGTAGTGTATTTGTGCGCCTAGTACACGCACATCAGGCCGCCGCGCGCCAGTGCAGCGCCGTGATGTCGAAATAAAAAAATATTAAGCATTTTCAAAGTTAATGTTTTTGAGCTGAAATTTTGTACAGAGATTCTAGACCAGATACACTCTTCAACCCGTTTGTATTGATATACCCTTTCTGTAACACCCTGTATAAGCAACACAGATGTAGGTGCCGTCGAGAAACGAAAGAATAAGAATTATATTACTTACGTTTCATTCTTCAGATAAATAATAGACACATGTAGTACCTTCATTGTACTGGCAACTTCGCACTTATTAATATTAGGGTAGATCGTTAAACTTCCCTGCTTGCGCTCCGTCCAGCCAGCCGCAACGGCTTCAACGCTGCGCGGCAACAAGCACTCAATCTTCAATACTTTTATATGTTCAGTGATATTTCCTTAAAGTTATCTTCAAATTACTTTTTCATTATGTCTAAGCGTAGCGCTGACAATAAAATTAGTTACTATGAAAATAAAATTAAAGGACGTGCAAACAAAAAACGAAGTCGTGTGATTATATATTCATCTTCGTCAGATTCCGAGAAAAATGAAGGTTAGTTATGATGTATTTTTTATTAAGTGATTTCGTGCACGAGTTACAACCACAAAACTGTGTATACGTGATACCTTTTATATACTCTTTTCATGTGGTTCAAAATAAATAATTTAGCATCTCTAAGCTAGCCTGGAGTATATCACTTTGAGGGTATCACTTTGGGTGTAGCACGATGTGTACAATATCCCTGGAGGTTGACTGCGGCTCAACACGAGGCTTTCAAAACGTTTAAGAAACGCTTGGCCAGTTTGCTTACATTTTGAAACGTTGATCGTTTCAGACGGCGGAACCATGCAAGATGATATCACGGCGATGCAGCTACACGTTCCAGTTGAGTCTCATGACGTTCAAGAAAACATTGAAACGACTCCAGAGGTGCCGATTCAACGAGCGCAGGATGATTCTCCGCAGCTCGATCCGGAATCACTATCAGCGCTGGGCGATACCACGGATGAACAGTCGATTTACGGCGAAAACGTACACCACACTTTGGCACAACGTTGGATTCCTTTACTAAAAAAAGGACTTGCCAAGGATCTTAAGGAAAACATACTTAAAGAGTATCAGATACCGGAAAACTGCAAACTCCTTAGGGCGCCTACTTTGAATCCGGAAATTAAGGCTGCGGTCTTAGAAATTGTTATTAACCGTGATAAAAATATACAGTTGAAACAAGATCAACTAGGTCTCGGTATAAGCGTGCTTAATAAAGCTATTACCCAGCTTCTTCTGGGAGATGATAACATTCAAGCTATTAAGATTCTTTCTGCTAGCTGTAGGATCCTGAGCGACCTACATTATACCGAAACTCAGATGAGAACAAAACTCATAACTCCCTGTCTGGACAATTCTTTTACGCTACTTATAAAAGACCACGAAAGAGACGAGACGCTTTTTGGAGAAAAGCTCTCGGAAACCATAAAAGCTTCTAAAGCTATTGAGCGACAAGGATCGCTGATTAAAAAATCTGCTCAAAGAGCGACGTCTTTACCCGCACCCACAGCTGGACCATCGACAGCGAGGACTCGGTTTTCGGGAAACGGGACTGGCCCCCTCGTTATATCTCGGCGAGGAGGATATCCACGAGCAGCGACAGCATACCGGCGGCAGCCGACGACGACGCGACCTCGAGCTTCCCCAGCCAGGGCAAGCACCGTGCCCAGACTCGACGCTAACGATACAGGTACACGCAGGTCGTTTACAATATATTTACAAACGTTGGATGAACATTACTAGTAATAGTACAATCTTGGATTGGATTAACAATGGCTACATGATACCATTTGCTAACAAGTGTCCCAACATGTTGTACCCTCTAACACGTTCACGGATGAAGAACAGAGAGATATGTCTGCAGCGATCGACAACTTGGTACAATTAGGCGCGATACATGAATGTGAGCCACAATCAGATCAATTTATTACTAATATATTTTTAACTTGAATAAATTCGTACAGGAACAGTGCCCAAAAGGCTGGCAGCATTGCCACGTTGTATGGCAATGCTAATTCTTTGGCCAAGAAATAGGCCAGCCCTCTGGTCACGTGAAGAGTCGACTAACCGCTTGGCGATATCCCGAAATACCAAGTGGGCACTCGGACCCCATGGCCCTAGTGTTTCAACCCCAAACGACTCGAACATATAAGTCCCAATCAGGTTGCAATATTTTCGCCGTTTGAGGTTTTCTGCACCTGCAGCAGCCGCCCCAGCACAGCCCACCGTGCTAGGAAGATGGGATGGCGCAAGGGTGTCGACACATGTTGCATCCCACACCAAAGGTCTGCCTAACTTCCAGGGCATTATGGTCATTCCGTCTGGTCTCTTTCCATCGTCGCGTGCCAGGCCGTTGGGTTCTAAAACGAGCAGCCTTTTGGGCACTGTTCCTGTTGACAGCGATGCGGATGAATTCTTTGATGCCCTATAATGATTGTTTATTTTTTCATATAATTGTACATATTATTATAGTTTATATTTTAGCTTATATTATGTAAATATTTAATTTTTGGAGAAATAAAAACTATTATAAATTCGTAACTCAAAATCATTATAAAATGGAGGACTATAGAACAGCTTGCAAATAAATTCCTCATAACGGCTTTATGGCCGCGATTACTTATTGGTACTTACCAATTAATCCATGACACAGAAAATATTTAAGATTTCAATTTCATAATGAAGTCGGTGAAAATTTAACATATGAATTCAAAGCTGTGCCTTACGGCTTATCGTCGGCACCAAGAACATTTACGAAAATGATGAGAGGGCTGGTGGCTCACCTCAGATATCGCGGCTATTCATCTGACGACCAAACCTGAAATCGCGAAAAAAAATCAGCTGTTCCCTACATTTTGACGAGTTAAACAATTAAACAATTAACAAAAACAACAGTAGGGAAAAATAATTTTTTTTCGCGATTTCAGGTTTGGTCCCATAGTAAAAGTTGTTCATAATGATGAGCACAGTGACCTCTTAAGAGGTTGTTGGTGTTTTTCCGATAACCCTGTATACGACCCTGGCGGAATGGACACGAAAATATTTGTCGGATTAATCCGGCGTAAGCGGTTAAAAGGTTAAAAAAGATTTCCCAGAAGCTTGTAATCTTATTAGCTTTATTGCACAGCTCACAGGGCGCAAACAATTATTATACACCTATTATTAAAATTAATTAAAAACATTCATATTTGTCCTAACGGAGTCAACATTATAATTACCGATATTATTAGAACATCTGCTGCCGGCCGGTCGTGACCAACTAATTTTATTCCTGCCTTACTTCAATGAAAATATAAATATTTGTCCAGCAACAACTTTGAAAGATTATTTGTCGGTTACAAAAGATTTAAGGCCAAATACAGTTGAAAACCTTCTGATGACATACAAGCGATCTTATAAGGCCACCTGCACACAAACCATCAGCCGATGGATAAAGCAGGTGCTTGCGGAGAGCGGCGTGGATGTGTCGGCGTTCGTGCACACAGCACCCGACACGCTGCCACATCCACGGCGCGCACGCAAGGCGTCTCGCTTGACGTCATCAGGAAGACTGTTGGTTGGTCGCAATCGTCGCAGACGTTTGCAAAATTCTATAATCGTCTAGTGAGCGATGATGCTTGTTTCGCAAGATCTGTTTTTCTCCCTAGTTAACAACCGGGACTTCCGGGGATTACAATATTCATTTATCTGATTGTTCCTGATTTTCTTAACAAGGTGTCTAAATGAATGTTGTAAAATAAAAAACCTTTTTTTTGTTTTGTACAGATTTAAGAATTTTAAGAGTTGTGTTCAGTAATTAAATGATTTCTAGTAGTAAAACACTAGTTTTAATCTTATTCATCTTATACTATCTAGTTACAACATTTTTAATCTCTAAACATCTGCATGTGTCTATTATTAATTATCTGAAGAAGGAAACGAAGGTACATATGATTAAACGAACTTACCTGTAAGTGAAGTTCTATCCCAATTATATGAGTACCAACGTTTCATTCGAAGATAAAGGTCCCTCCCTTAACCTAAAAATTTTGTAATGGGACTTTAAAGTAAAGAATGAGGAGCGTTGCCGCCGTTGCGGCTGGCTGGACGGGAAGTTTTTCAATCTACCCTAATATTAAATAAGTGCGAAGTTGCCAGTACAATGAAGGTACTACATGTGTCTATTATTTATCTGAAGAATAAAACGTACTCATATTATTGGGATAGAACTTCACATACAGGTAAGTTCGTTTAATCATCAATACTCCTTTTGTTACACTCGTGAGTCCCAAGCGACACGCACGAGCCTTGCAGCTTGCTTTTGAAGCTGAGCGTTCTGAAAGTTTGCAACGTCGCCGTCGCAATAAGCTGTCAAATATTTCGCTGTTTTCTTTGATTAATTAATCGTCAATATTACTAAATGATGAAATATGTGTGGCACTAAAATATATACAAACAAACAAACTCACTTTCGAATTTATTTAACACTGGGTGGGTTAAGTTTTGTAACAGTGTAAAGTATAACTGACTGACTGACTCATCAACGCCCAGCCCAAACCCTTGGACCTAGAAAGCTGAAATTTTACACAATGGTTCCCTCTATAATGTAGACAAGGAATAAGGAAGGATTTTTGAAATTCAACCCCTAAGTGAGTTAAATAGGGGATGAAAGTATGCAATACCTGCATACATTTTCGAAATTTTTAGAGGAAAGTACGAATTTCACGCGGACGAAGTCGCGGCTTGTACTATTATTCTGTGGTCGCGGGCAGAAGCTAGTATTTCATAATTCCATTAATCAAAACAGCGAAATATTTGACAGTTATGTGCTAGACAACTTTTAGAGAGCGCCCTCTTGAGCTGTAACTACTCGAGCGCTTTCAACTTGCGCTTTACGCATGCGTTAGTCACCCAGATGCCTCTAGTTGCCTGGCAATATCAAACCCTGTAGCGTACGCAATAACGCACGCACTCCCTTGCGTCCTGAAAATATGATGGCGTCAGCCTCTCATCTAGTATCTCCGCTAGTTGAACCGTATGTTGGAAGCGCTTCAGTGTAGCTATCCTCAATCCTTATACATAGGTACGAAACTGAATCGATAGGTTTTATTTACAATGACAGGATCACGTAGCCATATACGAACAGTCTCCTAGGAACGTTTTCCGGTAGCTACAACGATTGAGGTACCTGCCCTTCCTGCCCCGTCTCAAATATCTACCTGTATAATTAATGATTCAGTTGTACTCGCAAGCGAAACGGTTGCAAGCGATGTCGGCGACGACGCGGCGTGCTCGCAGCGTGGATCCCACCGCGCGGCGCTTCGAGCGCTTCGACCCCTTCGAGCCCGACGAGCACTCGCAGCGCTCGCAACTCTCGCAGCGAGCACACTCGCACGTGCGCTCTCGCGCCGAGCGGCCGCGCGAGCCTTCGCTCTGCTCGCTCTGCCGCGGCTACTGGCGCTCGATCACGCAGTACCTTGCCGCGCAGATCTTCTGCTGCCCCCATGCCGCCGTGCGCTGATGTGTGATTGTTTTAATTATTTGTTGTTGCAAATATATCATACTTGTGAACTAACTCGCCGTATTATTTGATTACACTTGTGGCGACATCTACATCGCCACATGCGCACTACGCGTCACAGTGATGTCACGCAAAATCCTGCATCTGTATATACAAAATGCGCATGCTTTCATAATAAAAATGTTCTAAATATTACGTAGTAAACACAAAATACACAAAAAAGTCTTCCAGGATTTAGACCTACTTAAATCATCAGAGACGAACCTGACGAACCAAACAACTCCACGTCCATTTGAAAGAACGTGCCAATTTTAGTTCCTGAGAACTTCGAGCGGGGCGCTTTGAATCGGCACAAAAAACAACTGTCATTTCGTAGAGTAGTCCAGCGTACTTGTTTAATAGAGGCCAGTGCAGTGGCTCAAGCCGATTCCGCGTCAAAAGACGTGCTGGTGTAGTCACTCCCTTAAGGTGCAATCAGACTGTTGGTCGACGTCGATCAGTTAACGCCGATCAACATTATCGATAGCGTATGGTTGGCTGATCGATCGAAAAACAGCCGACGTCTAATATGCATAACACTCGAGCGATGTAGAGTTTAGCGCCTGCTTGGTTTAGCACTAACTTCCGAGTTGGTTGATATTAAGTTGATTTGGTACAATGGCCCTTATTCATAATCCTATTTTATCTCTATTTTAGCTAAAATAGGTTTATAGAACGTTTGTCTTTATCTGTCACGTTGTCATTTCTGTGTGTAAGAAAGAGACAAACCCCATTTTAACTAAAATAGGTTTGATAAGTTTTATGAATAAGGGGGTATGTATATTAGACTGGTTTAATGATAGGAAATAGTATGGTATAAGCTATATTGAATACTAGCGATAGTCATCAAATGGTAAACCTAGTCTAAACTAGCACTAAGATGGTTTGATCTAGTTTGGTTTCAGTTACGCGATTGGTAGTCGAACACGCACTAACTGGTAAGTATTAGATGCGATACATGCATTTTATGGAAATGCACGCCAGCAAAAGTGCTGAGCTGTTCGGTTGCAAATTATTGTACCGAACAAGCGGCCTGAACAGTCGCACCTGTCGAATGCAGTCTGGTTGCGACTTTACGTATCTATGCACAATGCGGCGGGTGATGCATCCTCCACAAAGTTCTCAGCAACATCTGACAGAATAGCTCTCTGGCCGCAAACACACGTCAGCGAAAAGAGAAATAGTTGGCAGAACAGAACAAAAGAAAATTTCGGCCATGACTCAATCAAAATTACTGGTGAAAATAAAGAAATAAAATATTATGTGTGCAATCATCAACACAATGTAGTGACCTGACCGCACCGGCCTGGGAAACACTCACAATATGAAATATTCAAGCGCTGGCATCTGGTGGCTGCTCTGTCTACTCCTACAGGTGGGCGCCAGCGGGCCCCGGCGCGGGTCCGGCGGAGCCTTGGGCCCGCGCCCGCGCCTGGAGCACGGCTCGCGTCACATTAACGAGCCAGAATCCGGCTCATACGTGGCACTTGACATGACGCACAGTGTTTATTTATCTAGGGCTTCCGATCCTTGGAAACATACGAAACACTGCAGTTTCGAGGAGACTCAAGTCTTCCACACGGTTTGAATCGTACTGACAGTGTTGTTAAGTTTCGAGGTACAACATAAGTGAGCGCTTGTGATGTGATGTGTGTGACCGCTGCAGTTTATTGTAAAGTTGTCTGTGCTCTAACATTCGTCATAGGTTCATCACTTTCTCTGGTCAAGTCAGACTAGGCAGGCGTTGCTTCAGTGGCGTGGGTTTCAGCCGTCCGGGACTGGAAACTGATGGCCGAGAATCCACCCTGGACCTAGTTGGACGGAATTGATAGGCTTAGGGTAGGTTCTCGGACATGCGTTTCCGCGTATCCACCTTAGGGTGGTTTTTCGGGGTGGATAAACGGAATAACCCCCCGCGACGTGCGCAAAATTCACCGCTTCCTTATTTAGAGAGATCTACGCTTTGGAATGGGCAACTAGCTTCAACTTTCTGACCAACTACTTAATTTTGACAATTCAAAAGTGCCTGTAATGGTTTAATTGAAATAAATGCTTTGAGTTTGAGTTTAGGAATGAATAAAACTTTATTTTAATTGTCAGAGCAACACTCACGGGCGGATTTACATTAGCATGGGCGTCGGCCAAAGATTTAAATCACTAGATTTCCTTATCATTTTTCGATAAGTATACTTAATAATAAATTATTATAACGTTTATTACGCCATTTTTTTATAATCATTTCAAATAAAAATTGCTTTTACATGACAGTCGTGACAAGTCACTACCTACTGTCATTGTGTCAAAACGTAACAAACAAGACCATCTTTCGGCGCGGAATCTAACGATCCAAAGAAAGTTGGTCTAGGCCATCATCATCCACAACCCGACATCACCCACTGCTGGGCATAAACCTCCCTTTTCTTAGGCTAAATCCATTTTGTTACTTGTTTTTGTGGTACCTAACTATAAATGATATTTGAAAATGAATGTGTCAGGTTGTCGGCGCTATCGCCTGCGGTAAGAAGAAAGCGTGCCGGCCGCCGCGCTGCCCCGGTGGCTGCAAGCCCAAGTATTGGTAGCGCGGCTGTGGACACGCGCACTACTGCACGGAGCTAAGCAAAATATTATGGTGAGTCATGCTCTGCCCCGGTGGCTGCAAGCCCAAGTATTGGTAGCGCGGCTGTGGACACGCGCACTACTGCACGGAGCTAAACAAAATATTATGGTGAGTCATGCGCTGCCCCGGCAGCTACAAGCCCCAGTAGGTATTATGGTAGCGCAGATGTGGGCACAAGCACTACTGCACGGAGCTAAGGAATATATTATGGTGAGTCACGCTCTCGTGTGTATGGGCCGGATGGGCCCTACACCACGGTGACATTATCGTGCCTACACAGGATCAAATTAATTAAATTAATTAGTTAGCGAAATTTTGCAGACGTGATGGGTTGATATCTAAACATGATAAAACAAAGGAAACCCATTTGATGTTTTTTTGGGGCCAACGATCGCTGGTAGTATAAATACTTAGTATGAGTTCAAAACAACGATCGCTGGTAGTATAAATACTTAGTATGAGTTCAAAACAACGATCGCTGGTAGTATATATAAATACTTAGTATGAGTTCAAAACAACGATCGCTGGTAGTATAAATACTTAGTATGAGTTCAAAACAACGATCGCTGGTAGTATAAATACTTAGTATGAGTTCAAAACAACGATCGCTGGTAGTATAAATACTTAGTATGAGTTCAAAACAACGATCGCTGGTAGTATAAATACTTAGTATGAGTTCAAAATGAATTTTATTTTTTATTTATTTATTTTAGTACATGGTTTATTTTATCTTGTTTAGGCGATGGGTTTATGTATCGACCCATATCGGACCCTGTTTATTGCTCGATTACCTACTGTAGGCACTTGTGATTACCATTTTTCTACCCTGAAGCATCGACGAAATACCTTAATATGTAGGTACCTAACCTACCTACTGCAGTCCATTCAGTTTTTATCACCTCAGATTTTATTTACATCGAAGTAATCTTTATTCCTGTAGCTATAAGGTCGCTGCCAAAACTGAACGGTCTTTCCTATAAAATGTACTTATGTATATTAGGTAAATTATTTAATAATTTGTATGCCTAAATGGCTGATCATGAAAAAAACAAAGTACATAATGAACACCTGTATGTAACCCATGTATCACAAATAATCGATTTGATTTAATTTGAAATGCGTGGTCTGTGCCAGTGGTACGAGTGGGCGGCATCGCTGTGGTGGTGGGCGCTGTGCCTGGGGCTGAGCGCACTGGGGGCGCGCGGCTGCAGGAAGAAGACCATCTGCCGCCCGCCGCCCGGCGGCAAGCCCGGCTGCGGCGGCGGCAGGTGACGCGCCACGCACCGCGACCTCTACACAAGTACCTACGTTGATCATGCTCTCTACAAGCGCTTGTCGCACGCGCATCGCAACGTGTCGAGTCGCGGGCGCGCAGCGCGAGTGCGCTTTTTACTCGACATATTCGTATGTTGATATATCTATTCGAATGCAAAAGCACACAATTTTATTAAGAATGTCACCAGAGAGAATAGACACGTCGTAATTATGCTCCCCAGACACCCTATGATCTATTTTGCTGTTTACAAATACATTTAACAATAATTGTACGCAATAGGTAGATATGTACCAAATTAGTATATAGGTGCTTAAAAAAATAAGTACCTAGGTACCTTAACAGGTACATGACTTGCTGTAGAGCATCTCCCCACAAACCCCAAGTAAAATTTTTATTTTACGTGGACACTATTAGGCAAAGAAGTGGCTGATATAAATTGTACTCTTATTTTACCACTGGATGTGCTAGCTAAGGCTACTTAAAACCTTTATTTTAAATCTCGATTATAAGCGCCTGAGCATTATGTGTTTGACTGTGGGCATTACTGGGTTTTCTCGAAAACAATTGAACCGAGATGCCGTTTTTAGGGTTCCGTAGCCAAATGGCTAAAAACGGAACCCTTATGGATTCGTCATGTCTGTCTGTCTGTCTGTCTGTCTGTCTGTCTGTCCGTCCGTCCGTATGTCACAGCCACTTTTTTCCGAAACTATAAGAACTATACTGTTGAAACTTGGTAAGTAGATGTATTCTGTGAACCGCAGTAAGATTTTCACACGAAAATAGAAAAAAAACAATAAATTTTGGGGTTCCCCATACTTACAACTGAAACTCCAAAAATTTTTTTTCATCAAACCTGTACGTGTGGGGTATCTATGGATAGGTCTTCAAAAATGATATTGAGGTTTCTAATATCATTTTTTTCTGAACTGAATAGTTTGCGCGAGAGACACTTCCAAAGTGGTAAAATGTGTGTCCCCCCCCCTCTAACTTCTAAAATAAGAGAATGATAAAATTAAAAAAATATATATAATGTACATTACCATGTAAACTTCCACCGAAAATTGGTTTGAACGAGATCTAGTAAGTAGTTTTTTTTTAATACGTCATAAATCGAAAACCGCAATTTACCTTTCACAAAGTTACAACGAACTACAAGAACTTTTATATTATGTTACTTGCTGCTACGGAACCCTTCATGGGCGAGTCCGACTCGCACTTGGCCGGTTTTTTGAATTACATGGGTAGGTACCAACTTGGAGCACACTGTTGTCAATCTACATCTACATCTACATCTACACTAATATTATAAAGAGGAAAGATTTGTATTTTTGTATTTTTGTATGTTACGAATAAACGTAAAAACTACTGGACCGATTTCAAAAATTCTTTTTCCGTTAGAAAGCTACATTATCACTGAGTAACATAGGTTATATTTATTACTAGAAAAAATTAGAGATCCTTGGAAATTCCTACTAAAACCAACCCAAGGTGTAAAAAAAATAGCCATAAAATGTCTTTCATCGCATGCGCTGCGGAAAGTATTGATGATAGAACAAAAAAATGTTCTACAATATTATAGAAAATATCAATATCTACAAAAAACTTCGCGATACCATATGTCCAACTATTGTAGTTATGTCACTATAACTACTTTTTTACATTTTTAAAGTTGATAGAAATGCCGATCAAAATCAGACCATTAAATTGTTTTGTATTCAAGACTATTTCAATACCTGTTGATTACTTTTTGAATTATTGAAATCGGACATTCCATTCAAAAGATATTACGAAATTAAAAATGTCAGTAGAAAAAAAAATACACGCCGACGACGCGCCGCCGCCCGGTGCGTGTTGCTCCACGCAGCCACAGAATACGACGCGCGACGTAGCGCAGCGATAAAATTCTCGTGTCCACAGTGTTTATAACAAAACTCCTCTGAAACGGCTTGACCGATTCTTATGAAATTTTGTGTGTAGGTATATTCAGTAGGTCCAAGAATAGGACGTAAACTATTTTTTATTTTATTTTAACTACTACTATTGTTCGTGTAGGTTAGGGGTAGGGTAGGAGTAGGGTAGGAGTAAGGTCGGGGTAGGGTAGGAGTAGGGTAGGGGTACGGTAGGAGTAGGGTTGGGGTAGGGTAGCAGTAGGGGTAGGGTAAGAGTAGGGTAGGGGTACGGTAGGAGTAGGGTACGAGTCGGGAAGGGGTAGCGTACGAGTAAGGTAGGAGAAGGGTAGGGGTAGGATTAGGGTAGGAGTAAGTTAGGAGTACGACACCACGCGAACGAAGTCGCGCCGGGCAGCTAGTTATATTTTACATCACATTACAACGACAAACAAAAAAGTAACAAATTGAATAGGTAGAAAGTGTGTATTTCAATAGCTCTTTAAATTAACAATCTTAATGGTCAACCAAAATAA
Source organism: Amphipoea lucens (assembly GCA_947508005.1). Taxonomy (NCBI): domain Eukaryota; kingdom Metazoa; phylum Arthropoda; class Insecta; order Lepidoptera; family Noctuidae; genus Amphipoea; species Amphipoea lucens. The sequence goes on along the minus strand of OX382382.1, from coordinate 218,424 downwards.
CATTTGCATTGACAAACAAATTAAATTTTCACATAAATTAATCACATAGTGTCTACCTTTATTTATTATACTAGCTGTGCCCGCAACTTCGTACGCGTGGAATAGTGACTTTTCGGGCAGCATATTTTGGATTACATATACCGTCGTTTGGGTAGCTAAAAATTTACTTTACAGTAATGCTTCTCTGTATACGATATTTGACGTATGGCATACAGGCTCCTAGGATTGCTAACCCGTGACAGAGCCACATACAACTGACCGTGCGAGAAACAGCTGATACTTAGATCTACACCCACAACTTTCAGCGCCTGACCTTGGGCTTTATTAATTGTCATCGTAAAACATAGGCTGACTGGAAACTGGACTTGTTTAAAACTAAATGGAAAATTGTTTGGAATGAGAGGAATCCGAGGAATGAAAACACTTTCACCTTTTCCTTTTTGTAGAAAAGTGGTGTACCTACGTACTCTGATAGAATACCTTAACAAATGTTCGCCGTGATTCTTTAAATTGACATAACTTTTTTATTTATGAACCGATTGACATGAAATAAACACTAAATGTTAAATAAAGCTTACTACAATATATTAGTGAAAACCGCATCTAAATCGAATAAGCCGTTTCTGATATTAGCGTGCACAAACACACAAACAAACAGACAAACCGACAAACAGACAAAAAAAAATTTAATTACAATTTCGGGTTCGGCATCGATCTAATAACAACCCTTGCTACTTTTTTTTTATTTATTTCCATTGTACAGACACCACTTTTCTACAATTTTATTATACAGGTTGAAATTGAACACATGCGACAAATCGAAATGGGAGATTATACTCATCATTATGAACAACTTTTACTATGGGACCAAACCTGAAATCGCGAAAAAAAAAATCAGCTGTTCCCTACATTTTGGCGAGTTATGCGAACATAAATGTAGGGAACAGCTGATTTTTTTTTCGCGATTTCAGGTTTGGTCCCATAGTAAAAGTTGTTCATAATGACGAGTACAATCTCCCATTTCGATGTGTCGCATGTGTTCAATTTCACCCTGTATGTATACAGGATGTTACAGAAAGGGTATATCAATACAAACGGGTTGAAGAGTGTATCTGGTCTAGAATCTCTGTACAAAATTTCAGCTCAAAAGCATTAACTTTGAAAATGCTTAATATTTTTTTATTTCGACATCACGGCGCTGCACTGGCGCGCGGCGGCGTGATGTGCGTGTACTAGGCGCACAGACACACTACAGATAATGGATAATGACATTCGTAGTGCGGTGACGTTTGTTATGATTTCAATTTAATAAACTATCGAAATAAAAAAATATTAAGCATTTTCAAAGTTACTGCTTTTGAGCTGAAATTTTGTAGATATTCTAGACCAGATACACTCTTCAACCCGTTTGTATTGATATACCCTTTCTGTAACACCCTGTATAGACAACACCTATATTGTAATACACTTGAAATAGGTATTTATTTATTTTCCACGTATTTATTACGGTGCGTCCACATCTGGCGGATGTGCCGCGAATGTGCAGCTCGCGAGCCGTTTGCGAGCTGCGCGCGTGCAGTCACGGCAATGGTTTGGCCTCTTTAGCGCAACTCATGCAACGCTTGTACAAAGGCGTGCGCGCAGCGCGCGATCTGCGCGCACTCAATTCTCGGTGAGCATCAAAATGAAGGGACCAAACCTCCAATGTCTGTCATACATATCTGAAAAAATAATACCATTAATCTACTATTTGCTACCTTTGCTATAATTTTAGCTACCTCATCATATACATAATATTTTAACAAAATGCTTGGTCCCTCCATCATGATATCAAGATGGAGGGACCAATCTGATAGATTATTGATTTTGGCTGCCCGAAACATATATCGTTTTAAAGATATCGATTATATAAGTTGGTCCCTCCAAATTGACGATTCAATTGTTTAGTGCAACTGGTAAATGGTCGGTTTATTTTCGATCTTCGAAGGATACATATTTAATACCTATTTACTACCTTCTAATCGTGCAAAATTTCTTACGATTAAGTTTATTTTAACTAGCCAAACAAAAATAAAGAAATAAGTAGGTACAACGTACAAATTTTGACATATGACACACCAGCTGACTCGACGGGGTGATGCGAATTACGTCATGATAATCAGGAATAGCTTATATAAAATGCATCTTTAGTTTTTAATTATTACTATTTATTGGTTTATTTTATTTTATTCTCGTTATACTTAATGTAGGTAAACACAAAGAAAAATATTGAAGGTACTATTTACTACCTTCTAATCGTGCAAAGGAGTGGTACTAAATTCCGAAGATTTTTAAACGCTAATGTGATGTACCTTATTAGAAAGCTTATTTATTAAGCTACTCGGTTATAGTTAAATATGATTTTTTCAGGCGCCCGTTTTTGTAAAAAAGTGAAAATTGTTTCAGTACAACGAAACGCACGTAGCCTTTATTTATTCATGTCTATGGAATATAATTATTTATTTATTCATGTCCATGGAATATAATTATTTTAAATGTGGCTAAAGTTTCTGTTTCTATTAAATACTTTGAGATTTTATTATAATTTTAGCTGTAGATCCATGAAATTGAGACAGAAAATATACCATGACAATATATATCATGACAATGCAATATCAAAACGTGTCGAAAAAAAGTCAAATCTGTAAATGTCAGAATGACGTTAAAATAAAAAAAAAAACCATAACCACTGGTACAAGTCCGCGAGGCGGAGTGTTTTCATATGTAGAAAAATACGTCAACAAATGTATTAATGTTCTTAATTATAAAGTACTAGCTGCGCCCCGCGGTTTCACCCGCGTAAATGTCGATCCCGTGGGAATATCGGGATAAAAACTATCCTATGTCCTTTCCCGGGACTCAAACTATCTCTATACCAAATTTCATCGAAATCGGTCCAGCCGTTTTCATGTTATGTCGTGACAACGGAAAACGGGTATCATTTTTATATACAATGTGATAGGGGTGAGACTTCTAACCCGTTAAGGTTGAGTACTACATTTAATTTTATCGACAAAAAAAATAATATGGGGGGTTGAACCCCCTTCCCCTAAAAATTATGGCTATTTTAATATTTTTTTTAATGTACTACGGCGCGCTTGATTCTTTCTAATAACCTTGGCTAACTAATTCATTACTTTTTTCATATGTTTGATTATGTTTTGGTGAGAAAAAAAAATCATTTCTGAATTATTTTGACCGAAAAAATCGCTATTTTTCAATATTTTCATATTATTTTTTTTTTTCGATATTACCCCCCATATTATTTTTTTTGTCGATAAAATTAGATGTAGTACTCAGCCTTAACGGGTTAGAAGTCCCACCCCTATCACATTGTATATAGATAGATAAGTATGTAGGTACATAGCCACTTATTTCTATGATAATTGACAATGAGAAACGACAATGACAATATCAGCTGTCACTTATGTCATCTGTCAGTTACGAGGAATGGCGGGAAACAAAATAAAGAAATTTCTACTTATTTCTTTATTTTTTTTGGCTAGTTAAAATAAACTTTATCGTAAGTAATGTTGCACGATTAGAAGGTAGTAAATAGGTATTAAATATGTATCCTTCGAAGATCGAAAATAAACCGACCATTTACCAGTTGCACTAAACAATTGAATCGTCAATTTGGAGGGACTAACTTATATAATCGATATCTTTAAAACGATATATGTTTCGGGCAGCCAAAATCAATAATATTAAGGTAGAATTAAGGTACTATATCACTAAGTAGGTAGAATATTCCAGGGAGTAGTCTATCAGTTTGGTCCCTCCATCTTGATATCATGATGGAGGGACCAAGCATTTTGTTAAAATATTATGTATATGATGAGGTAGCTAAAATTATAGCAAAGGTAGCAAATAGTAGATTAATAGTATTATTTTTTCAGATATGTATAACAGACATTGGAGGTTTGGTCCCTTCATTTTGATGCTCACCAATTCTCGCACGGCTTGAGGCGCGGGCGGAAGGAAGACCCGAGCCGCTAGCGCGCAGCCCGCGCGCTGATCGCGTACGGCGCTTAGATCGCGCGCGGGCGGCGCACGAACAAAAATGCACGCGAGCTGCACATTCGCCAGATGTGGACGCACCCTAAAATTTTTCTTGGGGTTGCTGGGGACATGCTCTATAGCAAGGATGTACAGACTTATTGTTATTGAGACCATGGGCCACTTGAGCAAATGATGAACTAATGGCGGGCCACCAGCACAAATTAAAAACATAAAAATAGTCAAAAATTTAATTAAAAAATAATATACCTACTAGTTTGAAGCGTGGCACTGCATTGTGATTACAATCTTTGGCTCAAAACTTGTAGCTACACGTAAAATTTCTTCCAAACTTTCATTTGCAAGTCGAGCTCGGCACGAACATTTCCGAGTACGCATCATGCACCGCACAGCGAGCGCACTTAGTAACGCGCGCGATTCATTTAAAAAAAAACCGGCCAAGAGCGTGTCGGGCCACGCTCAGTGTAGGGTTCCGTAGTTTCCCGTCCGTCACAATAAGTGTTCCCACTTATGAGTTTAAAGGTGGGTATCCATTATGTTCGCGCTCCTGAAACTGCTCCCGGTAGTGGGTACGTGCGCGAACACGGAGCGTGCAACATTGCACGCTCCGCGGCAGGTGCTCCGACTCGTGACGGTTTTTAGCGCGAACACAAAGGGGAGCGCAGTGTGTCAAAGGGGAGCGCATGTAGAAGTGCGCGCGACGTATCCATTGGAGCAGTTGCAGGAGCGCGGAGCGCTGCTGGAGCGCGAACATAGTGGTAACCCAGCTTAAAAAAGGCTATTTAAAAACGGGCCCACAAAGGACGGTGATAACTAAAAACCAACCACGGTAGGTCATGAAAGCACGGAAAATCTTAACATCGACTTTTAAAAAAATGACGTCATTACGCAACGCCATCTATCGAACCATTTATGTACTGGTTTTTACCTTAACATTTTGATGGCGTTAAAAAAATGAATTTTAGTTTTGTTCTAAATTGCCTTAGCATGTTCCTGATAGAAGTTTTATGTAGTTATAAGATACCGCCAATACCAAGTACTCAAAATGATTTTCCTAGAAAGTCCTTATAAAGTTCTACTTTCCAGATTTTTTTCATATTTTCTAAACTTATGGTTCAAAAGTTAGAGGGGGCGACACACACATTGTTTTTTACTTTTGGAGCGATTATTTCCGAAATTATTGACATTAATATCAAAAAATGATTTCAGTAAACCCCTATTCATTTTTAAATACCTTTCCAACAATATATCACACGTTAGGGTTGAAATAAAAAAAAAATCACTTCCCACTTTACATATAGGGGGGCTACCCTAATAAAACATTTTTTTCAAATTTTTATTTTACCGCTTTGTCGGCGTGATTGATATACATATTGGTACCAAATTTCAGCTTTCTAGTGCTAACGGTCACAGAGATTAAGCGAGGATGGACAGACAGACATGGCGAAACTATAAGGGTTCCTAGTTGACTACGGAACCCTAAAAATTACATTGTTTAGTGCGATTGCCAAGTCAATCTATTTATTTAAAACATAAAAGATTTTTAATATTGATATGGTCACTATAAGATGTTGTTAGGTTAGCTAGTTACATAATACCTAACTTAAGACAGAAGGTCCCTTGAGTAGGGACTGAAAAAATTAACCGGCTTGGTATTACATGGATCTCACAACTTAAAACTGAGTTGCGAGACGGCTTTTTTTACAAGTTATGTTTTTGATTGGATCTCACTTCTTTTTTTGTAGATAGTCTAAATTTTTTTTTTCTTTCCGGCACCCTAATTGCGTAACACACTATCAATTGGACCTACTTATGCAAGACGGAACCAATCCACACACATGCCAAAATCGAGATAAGTATACAGAAAGCTATCAAAATGCACCTTCTATCGACCCTGTAAAGATCAAAATGATCTGACAATTCAGACAAAACAATCAATTCAGTCAAATCATTTTGCAGGGTCGATAGAAGGTGCATTTTGAAAGCTTTCTGTATACTTATCTCGATTTTGGCATGTGTGTGGATTGGTTCCGTCGTGCATAAGTAGGTCCAATTGGAATCAATCATTTTGAAGCAAATTGCTAATCCATTGCTTCATATGTTCGAAAAAAAACTGTTCAATACGTAAATAACGCAATGAATGTTGTTGAACTGTCAAAATGAAACCGATTCCGATTGATGTGTTACGCAATTGCCCCGCGGTACCTTCTACCTATAGTTGCAAAACTTCTGAAAAATTCTGAATAATTCCGGAATACTTCTAGGAAAGTTTCTTTAAATCAGAATTATTCAAAATGAATTTTATTAAGATTTTTATTTTTTTTGCTGAAAAATCATATTTTACATCGATCGTCGATCGCCGCCGCGCCGTCCCTCTGTGCGCGCCCGACTGCACGAGTCGTGCGTGCCGCGCGCGCCCGGCTGCACGAGTCGTGCGTGCAGGCGGTGGCGGTGCGGGGTGCGGTAAGAGGGGAGATGTTCCCTGGAGAAGTTTTCCCCCCCCGCGCCCCGCGAGAAACATTCGTACCCCGCAATCGAATGTTTCCGCCGAATATTTCGCCCGAATAATTCAATGGGAAATATTCCCAAAGTTTCGGAATATTTCGGAATACTTCCGAAGTATTCGACGGGAATGATTCGGAATTTTTCCCGCCAGCATCTATACTTCTACCACAGAATACTTAAAGTACTACGTACAGAAAGGACACTCCCTTCCCCGCACTAACATCAGTTACCGCACCTCACCCCGCACTTCGGCGTATTCGTCGCAGTTCTTTAACAAGAGCGCTCGCAAACACAAGTACCTCACGCACACATTCATACGTATACAAACGTCATTTTTTAATGTAGTAGTAGTAGGTAATTATTTTGCGAGCGTTGTATGGAGTGTCCGGGGTGTGCTTCTACTTCTGGAATACCAACAACGGAATTTCATAAAGCCCACTCTCTGCCTCATGAGCTTTCTTATTTTTGTAGGTAGTCGTCTCCTTTTCTTTCCCGGTACTACTTCTTGAGCTTCAGCTAGTTTTTCTCAAAGCCCACTCCCTCTAGGTACCTATCTACACCTATTATTCTATTATACATTACCGTAAAACATGGCAACTTTGCCCTCGACATTTGACTTTGCCCAGTTGTGTATTTTTTTAAAAACTTAATACATACCAAATTTGTCTATAGTTAGTAAGAACATTTTGTCTATGGTAAAAAATTCATCATTTTTCTGGCAACACTGTGTGACGCGCTGTCACAGATGTTACTTCAGTTGTCTGTCAGACGTCGTTGAAGTTAGTGTTTTTTTGCGGGCAAAATCTTTTAAAAAAACTTTTTCGAGAAGTGCTACTTGGAGTTATCGCAGGTAAGTAATTTTTATACATCCGTTATTACATTGGAAATGAATAATATAGACTAGTTTTCTTCGCTAAATGCGTCGTATAATCATAAAATATAACGGTGGGCAATGTCACAAGCATATTTTTTTAATATCGTTGACGACATTGCCCAACGTTTCTTTTTCACTAGGGTTGTCACCCGAGGTACATTTTTTAACCTAGTAAAAAAAGGAGGGTTCGGATTTGATGAACAGTTAATAATGTTGGTAAACATATAAAGTTTAAAAACACAGTCGGGATTTAGAAGATACGAGGGCTCGTATCTTCCAAATTCTGACTGTGTTTTTAAAGTTTTTTGTTGATTGGTTTTAGGTTCTTAAAAACTATATGTATTTACATCGAAATCAAACTACCTAGGTACTCTTGTTTTAATTTACATTTTTTTTAATAATGGGTAGTCTCGACATTTTCATTTAGTTTAATCTAAAAACTTTGCATACTAGTACCTAATCCTGAACTTTGTTGCAGTTTATTTGTCCGTCAGTGTAGATATGTATCCAAATTAATTTACGCTAAATGTTGATTATATTATATAACAATAACATAAAAGATAAGTACGTAAGTATAATCACGCCCAGGTCACGAAGTTGTTCAACTACAGCAATCCCTACAGTATCAAGTTACCACATTGATACTGTAGGGATTGCTGTAGTTGAACAACTTCGTGACCTGGGCGTGATTCTTGATTCAAGGCTAAGTTTTGTTCCACATTGTGATGACATTGTACAAAGAGCTGCTAAAATGTTGGGTTTCATCAGACGTAACACTAAGGACTTTAGACATACAACCTCCAAGATTGTGCTTTATAACGCTTTGGTACGTAGCGTACTCGAGTTTGGGAGTGTCATATGGAATCCGCATTATATGGTTCATTCTAATCGTATCGAGTCAATTCAACGATCCTTTACGCGGCAACTTGCTTTCCTTGCCACTGGCTTCAGTGCGAGATGCTCGTATGACGAACGACTGCGTTTCTTCCATATGTCAAGCTTACAGCTGCGCCGACGCATGATGGACTTGCTATGCTTGCGGAGTATTGTTGACGGTTCTTTTGGATCTGACGGACTTCTCGAGCGCATTGAAATAAACGTGCCTAAACTTAATGCTCGGAGAAAATGCACGTCCTTCTTCAATGTCCCTCGTCATAAAACCAACTTAGGCATGAACGCTCCGATGGCTAGGCTAACGTCCACGTACAACAATTTTTGCAATATCTATGATTTGGATATCTTCCACGACCGTCCCACGCGCTTCAGATCAAAGATTATAAATGAGGGGAAGACTGCAGACAATGACAATAACAACAAAACAAAATAATATAATTAGTCAATGTCAATGTTTAATGTTTAAGTCGATGTATATTCTGAATATTCTCTCTACTACCGAGATTTTAGCTAGAGTTTTTGTTCTTTTGCTGTTTTTGTTTTCTTTTATTAGTTTTTTATTATTATTTTTTTTATTTGTAGCGTGAATGCTGTGTTTTTTTCTTCTCTTTTATTGTGAATGTTGTGCACGTCTGTAATTGACGTAAATACTAGTCCATGTCTCTGTTCTCTTTTATTTGTAAATGTTTGTGTTTGCGTTGTTGATGTGCCTTAATAATAAATAAATAAATAAATAAATAAGTAAGTACCTAATATTTATAGGTACTTAAAATTACTAAAAATTATATTGCATAGTTAATATTGCGATGAGTCGTCGCAATTTTAACTATGCAATATAATTTTTCTGTAAAACATTACAAATTTTAGTGTTATTTGTTATTTTCATATAAAAAACAAAGACCGAGATAGGTACATACTTTTTAGATTTTTTTAAAATTATTTTTTAGTTTTTGAACACTAGAAATAAAGCATATTACGTAAAAAATGATGTTATATTATTTTTAATTTATCATTATAATATATTATAATATTCCACACTAAAAATTATTAAATAATTAAGTATTGTCAATGGTGACAACCCTTGAACAATCGCCATTTTGAACGAAAAATGTTCTAGAAGGCTTTTTGACTTTGCCCACTCATTTTTAAGGGTCAAGGAATGTGAATATTTGGCGTATAATTTAATACATTATTTGCATTGCTCAGTATTTTCATTCAGTCCTTTTCGAATAGTGATATAGTCCATAGTAACGGAGATCTGTAATGTGGGCAAAGTTACCAAATGTATATGATTTTTTGCCCAACACCTATAATTGTTATTTTCACTAATAAATATGCTTTTTTTTACTATTTTTAGTTTTGTGTATCGAGACATGAGCATACAGGGTGTCCGGTAAATAGTACGACATATTGCAGGGGGTGATAGCTTGGGTCAATACCTACCAAAACAACACAATGTATGTTCCGCAAAATGTTACAGATTTACAGTTATACATTTTTTTCCGATATATCGAAAAATCTCTACCTTGAAACAGATTTTTAAGCATCTCGTAATGAAAAATTCCTTTTCTAGTATTTGTTTTACATCAAATTATTCGTGAATAGTTTATCTACTCATTGACAAGTCTTGTTTCTATCAAAAACCAGAATGTTTCAAGAAATACTATTTTTTGTTTAAATTTTCGCAGAACGATTTTCTTATCGCCTTTAACCTAGTGGTGAAAAAAAAAGTTACATTTTGCGGAACATTATTATGTTGTTTTGGTAGGTATTGGCCCAAGCTATCACCCCCTGCAATATGTCGTACTATTTACTGGACACCCTGTATAGTATTATGTGGCACCGAAACAATAATCAATTTATTAAAATTTTCCAAAATATCATTAATTAAGCATTTATTTTATAAATTTATGGGCAAAGTTGCCATGTTTTACGGTACAGGTACACTGATTCATTCACTTCCTATATATTTATATGGGATTACAAAGTTATTTATGCAGTTGGTGTATCTACAAAAGGGGACCGAAATTGCAAAATATTTTAGTTTTTCCTTGATTTATACCTCTAGTAGCAATAGTTCGGTTGTTAGGCCGCGTTTCCACTGACGCGGAGCTGGGCGGAGAGGAGCGGAGAAGAGCGGTGAAAAGTGGTCAGTGTTTCCACTGAAGCGGAGCTGGGCGGAGAGGAGCGATGAAGAGCGGTGAGTGGTCAGTGAGCGGAGTGGAGCATACTTTTGGAATCGCGCATTTTTGCACTTAGTTACACTCAATCTCTCGGAAAGACCATACGTATCCCATAAACACGGAAATTGTCTAACAGTTTCAATGAACTTCATTTTGATACGTATGCACCTAGTGACGTAACGAAGACAACTGACACACTGCACGCGAGTCCCGCTGTCCTCCGCTCTGTACCCCAATGCTCGCTGTCCTCCGCACTGCACCGCCTCGATGTATGAATATCCTCTCAGCTCTGCTCCACCCCGCTCGTACTGTTTCCATTGAAGCGGAGCGGAGATTTCAAGCATAGTCATTGGTCAATTTGTGCACCGCTAAGCTCCTCTCCGCCCAGCTCCGCGTCAGTGGAAACGCGGCCTTAGTCCGGTTGACCGAACTACTGAAACTTTCAGTTGCGATAGTTCGGTTCTAACAAAGCACCGAACTACTGAAACTTAAATATGTACCCTCCCTACCTTTAGTTCGGAAAATAAACTAGGAATAAAATGATTCCAGATTTCCTTGCAATGCAACTTCTACATAGGTATCTCTGTTCTAAGATATTAGTTTGTTTACATTATATGCCTAGTTTATTTGCCGAACTAAAGCGAGGGTACATATTTATGTTTCAGTAGTTCGGTCAACCGGACTAACAACCGAACTACTGCTACTAGAGGGATTTACCTCTACACTAAACAATATAATGTAATCTAAATTTGCTAGAAGTGCCTTAAGAGTTTTGATGATCGGTCAGTCAGTCAGTGAGTGAGTGACAAAATTAAGAAACTGACTAGTGATTTCTTAAACTACTGGTTCAAATTGAATGAAATTTAAAATATACCGTGTTATAGGGTCCATATTGGCTCAACTAAAGTTCTTTACCCGAAATTGTTCTTCCTAACGATTTGTAATCCGAATGATCACTCTTCCTAAAATTTTTCATCCTAAAGTTTTCATTCATACTATTTGTAGTGCTACCGGCGATGTTCATAACACTCATGTTACCGAAAATTTTAATCAATAATATTATTAATGTAAATATTTTAAACTCCTACTGTTTTTTATCATAACGCTTTTATCCCTAAACATAACTACTAATGTAACTAATTTCTATAAGAATAACAGACAATATAAAATCGATTGATATACCACTCAATAGACATAAAACCTATTTTCACTTCTCATGCTCTAAAAGTTCGTCTTTATGTTGTGCTTAGGCGACATAAAATCGCTTTTTATGTTCTAGTGCATAAAGTAATTTTTTTTTCTGAGACTAAGGTAATCAGGCCCAACAGCCACACGCACAATAAAACTTCGCAGATTAAAGTCGTGATTTATTTCATTTACTTTAATTTATACCACTTCCGTGTTTTCTATCGTTAATTTAATAAAATCAGGTAAAATAGTTGTCGTTTATTATTTAAAAAGGCAAAGAAACGTTTTCATTTTTTGGCAGTATAAAGTACCCAAGTCGAATGACAAATGTTAAAAATTAAAAAAAAAAAACTTTTAAAAAGTTTCGTGGCGGTATTAGGTATCTGTGGTGGCGGGAATTAGCTATGGATGCAACATTTTTGATTAATTATGTACTGTATACTTTATGCCTGTTTCATTTTCTCGCAATCGAAGTGAAAAGCAGAGTGTATAACTCAGGCATAAACGACCCATTTTACCCCTCGACTCAACTATCCACACTCGCCTGCGGCTCGCGTGGATATAAACGTCTCGGGGTAAAATAGCTTCTTTTATGCCTTAGTTGTACAATCTACTATTAGTCTAATATGATACTTTTTTTTTTTCATCCTTGACATAGGATGAAAAAATGTCGACCAAAAATCCAATGTCGACGGAGCCCCGCTTCGCGGGGCCCCTATTTCTGTGTAAAGGGTTTAAAGTAATCTAACCAAACCGAACCTCGGGGTGCCCTTCGCTCGCCCTTGCATCCTATGTCGACGGAGCCCCGCTTCGCGGGGCCCCTATTTCTGTGTAAAGGGTTTAAAGTAACCTAACCAAACCGAACCTCGGGGTGCCCTTCGCTCGCCCTTGCATCCTATGTCGATGGAGCCCCGCTTCGCGGGGCCCCTATTTCTGTGTAAAGGGTTTAAAGTAACCTAACCAAACCGAACCTCGGGGTGCCCATGCCCTTCGCTCGTTTTTGCATCCTATGTCGACGATCTAAACAAAAAATATATGACCGAATAATAGTGTAAAAGATGGTTATGTTGAGAAAATATAGGAAAACAAATAAAAGTATAATAGATGTTTATTGCTACTGACATTATGAAGTTGAATGATTCGGAATTATGAACATTAGAGACAGAGTAGTTAGGAATTGTGATTGTTAGGATGAACATTTTCGGATTTCCAATTATCGGAGTTGAAAATTTAGGTGAACTTTGGCGCACCCGTGTTATACAATGCCTGCTGGTTACTGAAAATTCAGGCTTCAAGTTTTATCCACAACGAAGTTATAGGGGATCGAAAATGGCCTGAACTGTTTCGAGAAAAGGATGGTACGGCCGTGCCACTTTTTGCTCGACTTGGCGGAGGCACTGCCGTGCCCCCAGATCATGGGGTGTGTTTGGGGAGCATGACGTGCCTAGACGTTTATCGACGCCTGAAATATAATATTTATCAGACCAACACTCTACTATGGACATTTTATAAGGCTGTTGGTGCAGGGTTTTGGGGGACTGTCTTATGTAATTTTGAAGTTTGATAACTATTTTCCAACAGTTAAGCCACATGAGCTCATCGGCTCGCCGCGCGTGACTACGTCGCCGGGACAACACCGACCCGCCGGCAGATCCGGGCGAGCTCATCGGCTCGCCGCGCGTGACTACGTCGCCGGGACAACACCGACCCGCCGGCAGATCCGGGCGAGCTCATCGGCTCGCCGCGCGTGACAACACCGACCCGCCGGCAGATGTTCACCGGGCGAGCTCATCGGCTCGCCGCGCGTGACAACACCGACCCGCCGGCAGATGTTCACCGGGCGAGCTCATCGGCTCGCCGCGCGTGACAACACCGATCCGCTGGCATCCCTGTCTATTTGTACCGAGTGCTCCCACGAGCATTTGGACCCTTGTCGTGATATTATTATAATAGGTATATACTGCTTTACAAAAAAGTAAATAAAAAATAAATAGCAAACTTTTATAAATTTTTTATTATTTTTCTTAAAAATAGGCTCCTTACACGACTACATGCATCAGTAGTTCCTGAAACAAACAGAACATGGTGTTACAATCATATTCAAGATTACTTTTATCATTACACACAAACTGTGCACATTTCCCTTTATTTGTAAAATCATTGCTCAAGGGGATGCGCTAGGTAGATCATGGCTCAAGGTGGATGCGCTAGGTATATCATGGCGCAAGGGGGATGCGCTAGCTAGATCATTGCTTAAGGGGGATGCGCTAGGTAGTTAGGTAGTCCGCGAAATTCAAAATTTTCTTAGGTATTTTGCATTTGCAGGTCAGTGTCAGGCTGTATGTTGAACATTGATTCACGAGCATAACAAGTATGTGATTGTAATCATGAAAATCATCAATTCAACTAAGCTCATATAGTCCTACTGAATAACTATTTCATAAAATATCAACCTTTGTAAATAAATAAACGTTAAACTGCTATGATGGTAAGTGGTCACAGGTCGATCAATCAGGTTAAGCTACACTTGCAGCAGTCGGTTGGTGGATGGGTGATTTTACATACAGAGACCCCCATTCTGTGAAAAGCATGTTAAGCCATTTGATTGGTCTCAACTGTCATTCTTGGATCTTTGACAGACATTACAGGTCATCAGAAGCCCCAAAGTTTGACAACCAGTCTTACCAAAGGGTATTGAATTACTCAGTAACTGGGTTGTAAGTCAGATGGCAGTTGCTCCATGTAAAATACTGGTATCCAGCTGCATCCGGTTAGACTGGAAGGTGACCCCAACATAGTTAGAAAAGGCTGGGCAGATGATGAATGTGCCTCATATGCATTTATGTTGCTGGCAGCCGAAATAGGTATAGGTGTAGTTTCCCCAATGAGCTCTTCACAAAGAGCTTCATTACTATGATCAATTAGTTTTTGAAGTTAAATAGCCAAATCATCATAAACTAGCTTATGTTCTCACTCCCGTGGTCTAGGCGTAACCCACAGGAACCATGCACTGTTCTATTATATAATACTGACCCGTCACCAGGAGTACCAGGGCATGGTTAGGGTAGGGTATGGTTTACCTTACAAACAAAACAATTATACAATCACTCACTTAGTCAAGATACCGTCTTTCTTGGTGAGCCTCACAATGCAGTCATCGGACTCCCCCATGCGTCTGATGGCGCCGCACACCACATACATCTTGGACGACTCGGCGGCACGACCAGTGGCCGGGTCAACATCTGCTATCACCAGCTGCACAGACGCATGGTCCTTTGCGTGGATCAGACGGTTGCTGGCCGAGCTGGAGCAGGACAGTGATACATACATAAGAATATATGGTTACACTTTTCAGGGTAATGATAGTATGTTGGTTTCTTATCAAAATATCTCCGAGAAGACTTAGTTCATTACTATTCAAAGTTGTATTTTTTTGTAAATAAGCGTGAACAGGTTTGGTGTGTAAATAATAAACCATTCTAATTCCTGATCAAGTATGAAGGATATTGTGTACCGCTCTAGGATACAGACTGGGGTCACAATGAGATGTACATCTCACCACCGAAAGAAATAAGTAACCAGGGTCGTCGGATATAGTTAAGAAACTAGAATAAAATTTAATTTAGTTAATAGAAAACAAACCCCCCAAGGATACTCACTGACCAACTGTTCATTTAACATAGGTATTAAATTTTATTCGAAAACATCCATCAGTTTCTTACTAAACTTCAACTATATCCGACGACACTGGCAGCTTTGGTGACCGTACCTACTATAATTTAATTTGAAACTAGAGATCATTGGCAAATCAGACACTGTATATAGGTGTTGAGTGCTTCGGTCCGTGGCATTAGAATTTAGAATGTATGGTCCTAGTCGAAGGGTATGGAAGATAATCGTAACTTGTCTCTTAATATTAACATTATCGGAACACACTATGAATAAATAACGAATATTGTGTCCAAGACCGCATGCGATTCGCTCTCAACGCAATGTGGTCAACAAACTCAGATAACCTCAAATGCCACTCACCACTTCCTCGGGCAGTACAAGTCAACGAATTCACCAGCGTCGTTCTGCATAATGAATGTCTGAAACACAAACGTTTACGTAACCACAAGCTCGATAATTGTTTAAAATCACTATTATTTTAGAAAATTAGAAGAAATTGAATTATTCACCTACTAGGCACACTAGTCACGGAAATGACAGAAGCGAAAAAGAAAGAAAAGAACAAAGATGGCATGGCAGCTAAAGCAAATATGAATACTAGTCTTTTGAGAAACCGTATTTAGTTAAAATATGTTTTTTTTTTTAAATAGGGTTGTAATTAAAAATAGGCCTTTTTTATTTACGTTTTCGTTTGCGACACTTTGGACTGTGACATGACAATAGAGTGCGCGTGTCGGAATATTATGTACAGTTATAAAGAATACAATCTTCCTAGATTACATGGAATTAGTATGTACTATATTTTTGCTAGACTGTCGAGACCGAGAACACTGACCTCTATTATTATACAAGTACGCTGGACTCACTGACCTCTATTAATAGAGGTCAGTGACTTCATACTATTGACGATAAAATTAAGACATTTTATTGTCACCATTTTGGCGCTGATCGCAACGTGAGTGTCCGTGGAACTAATATTAGAGATGGGACATAGACATATCCTTCGATAAAAATTACTTTTATGAACTTTATCGATCGTTATAACCACTGAGAGTAATTTATTGCTTAAGAGAAAAATATCGAATCACTTCCAGTTATTTTTATGCTTCATTTTAAGTAATAGAATAGGTAATTGGCGTTGCTCTGCAAAGGTTAACTGAAAATTCACTAGGCGCGTTATAAACCAGTAGACAGTGTCCTAATAAAGTTATAGCGCATGACGGTCAGATCAGTAAGCTTTAAATATGAGGATAGGCATAAAACTTAGCCTAAAAACTACTATGGTTGAGCAGAGCTGAGCTAATATCTCCTGGCTCAACTAGCCTTACACTAGTTTTGCAAGCTAAGCTGGGGTCACTTTAGTTTGCAATGTGAACTCAAAACTATTGAGCTATTATGTTGCCATTTCGCTCTAACCTAGTAAATCAAATAGCAGTTTTATTCTTCGTGACCTATATTGCATTACATTTACGTAATAGCAATTGTTAAATAATGCCTAGTCACTTTTGGTGTTCAATTTGGAAGAGTTGAATCATGTCAACAAAAAAGTGAACCATTCAACAAGCAGCGTCCATACAAATTCAATCGAATTTACTCAAATTGAATGCCAAAAGTGAACCGTGTAATATTAACCATGTAGTCATTATTAGCGGAAAGGTGACGGATTCCATTTTCATTATTGAGTTTTTGGATAGCGTGCATACTAATGAAAAAAAAAAACAAAAAATAACAAAGTCAAATCATTTATTTCAAATAAGCACTATCAGCTCTAGAGAGTAAACATCCAGCTGCTGCGGATGGCCTCACCTTCCCCGACCCCCTCGACCCTCCCGATCTAAATTCAAGCTTTCTAAATGTTTCGGCCCCCCAGTTAATGGCAGCCGTGAGCTCTTTCCGAAATGGTTCCGCCGGCGGCCTCGACGGCCTGACTCCACAACATCTCAAGGATTTACTGAGTTCAGGCGCCGGGGAAGCTGGTGAGTCGCTTTTGGAGGAGCTTGCGGCCCTTATTACCCTCATGCTCACCGGCGGTGTGAACGAGGCCGTCGTCGATGTCTTGTACGGGGGGCCAACCTATGTGCCCTGCGCAAGAGGGACGGCGGCATCCGTCCCATTGCTGTTGGTTGCACTTACAGGCGTACGGCAGCCAAAATATGCTGCAAGCTATACCTACAGGGTGTCCCTGGAAGTATGGATCAAATCGAATAGGGGCGTGGGCAAGGTCATTTCCAAACTTTTTAACCCTGAGAATGTCAGTGAATTTTTTTACGGTTCTAAAGTTATGACCGATTTTTTTTTTCAATCACTTCGCTTAGTGTTCAAAGAAATTAATCATAAAAAAATACTATCAGGGCTATCTAAAAAAAGAAAATTGATAGCCCTGATAGTTTTTACGAATTCGATCTTTCTTCTCTTTTTTTTTTGTATTTTATTTTTTAGATTTTTTTTAGTATTTTTTTTTTGCTAAAACGTTTGGAAATAACCTTGCCCACGTCCCTATTCGATTTGATCATGGAGCACAACAACCAGGTTGTTGTGCTCCATGGATTTGATCCATACTTCCAGGGACACCCTGTATAGCCAATCGCTTACAGCTAAGTTTCAGCTCCTGCAGCTTGGTTTTGGCTCAAAAGGGGGCTGTGAGGCTGCCGTTCATGCCCTTTCCACTTTTATAAGCTCGAACAAAGGTGAGGTCATCCTCAAGGTTGACGTGAAGAACGCCTTTAATTCTGTAAACAGGCATGTCGATTCTGTAAAAATCTCACCGTGAAAACTTGCGTGGAGTGAGTTATCAGTGTCATCCCACTGATCCTAGGGATTGACCAAGCAAACATTTACAATCATAATCGAGATTTTTTAAGCTAATCCTATTGAAAATTTTATATAATTTCAAAGCTTTTAGTGGTCAAAACATTAATATTTTGTGGGATTTTAAAATAAAATAGCAAAACATAAACTTAGTCAGAAACTCAATGTTGTTTTTTTTTTAAAGTTGTATAAAATCGATATTACTACACCTATCCAGAAGGTAAAGGCACCTTAAAATCGCTGAAAATAAGCACATAAACCACCTAATCTCTTGAAGAAGCTTGACTTTCGTTGTAATAGTAAGAAATGCTCAAGATGTTATTCATAAGAAAACAGGACTTTCCTTTTCTGGCCGGCACTTTAATTTTTGAATACCTTATGAACTTATGAACGATGAGTTTATGAAATACAAACTTATTTTTGTAGTCGATCAAATTAATTATGTGCATTGTGCATGCGTGAATATTCAACCCAACTACGGAACCTTTCACTGAGCGTGGTTCGACATAAACATGGCATTTTTTTTTATTTGTTTGGGAAACTACCACATAAATAAACAATTACTATTACTCAAGTAAACTAATAGAAACAAAAACTACCAAGCTTATAAAACTAACAACACATATTGAAATGTAAAGTGATTGCGGAATACGCAATTTATACAATTAATTTAACGTCATTCTCAAACTTTTGCTCAGCCTACCTAAAAAATGTATACTGGGTATTCTGTAGCAAACGATTAGAAAAGTATCAAAAATAAATAATTGTACAATAAATAAAAATAATTTTAAACGGCGAGCGCATTCCGAAGATAAATTCAAATATAGAAACAATTCGGCGCGAAATTCAATAAATGACTATGGTCAAAGGTCCTCAGTTACTGACTCATTTTCAATTGAATGTCCAAAAAACTATTAAAATTACATTAGAAAAGCATAAATCATTATTACAAACAATGCTTATTGTATTTAATGCTTAAAATAATTTTATTTCAATTTCTGAGTATCGATTTCCGACATATTAATTACCCGAGTCAATCGAATATAAAAAAAAATTGTTTAGCATAATCGCTTTCGCACATCATTACGATAAAAAAAAAACAACAAAAATGGACGGCGATTTTGAACACAAACTGAGTAGTGGTAATGAATAATACGTGTTATTCGACCTGTGTTTCAATATTACCTTAGGATTTGGGCATTTTCGTGTTGTTAATAATATTTCCAATAATATTTGTCACATTTTAAATCTTATCTACATGTGTGTGTGTGATATTTGTGAAAAGTAAAAATGTAAACACGCACGATTTGCGCGAAACTTCGACATTAGATATAAAAAAACTTCATTACCACTACTTATTTTAACTGGAACAATGGATGAATTCGTCAAATAATTAAATGATGTATAATTCACTGCCCCTGTGGTGGAGTTTGGATGTTCGAAATCCCCAATTTTTATGTTTTTTAGCCTCGACCACTACTGTCAACAAAATGGCGATTATCGCATTTACAGACTTGAATTTAATAAAGGTAAAGTAATAAGCTTGCGCGCTAGATATGAAATATTTAATAGCGTTTACATATGAGTTTTTTATCCAACTCTCTTAATTAACGCACATTCATAAGATTTGATGGGTAGCATAATTAATATTTACATAATCAATATAATTATGTCGAAAAAATGTAATGCAATTTGTGTGTCAGCAAACGTAACTAGATTAATAATATGCCTACATATTTATGTTATAAGGTTTGTATCTTTTACGTGTGGTTTACCTAGAGATGATATAAAAAAACCTATATGTGCTTTTACGTATTATGTACTTATCTATACAAACATTACACCAATCACTGAAAAGGTACTTGCTTAGCACAATTTCTTATATTATCTTAAATGTAGGCTGACTAAATTGACTTTTTCAATATACAAACACAGTTGATTAGACATTAAAATCTCTAAAAGCATTAAATAATTAGGAACTAATTTTATTATTGTCACTGTACTCGAATACGTACAGGCTTATGTACATTCTACAACAAGGAATATATAAACGAGTTGTAACATGGTCGTCAATGGCATGAAAGCAAAAAAAAAAGTTCACTTGATACTAACGACAACCCCTATACGCATGCGCTGCCGCTGCGTGATATATGGATCATTCCGAATTAGGCCATTATCGCCAGCGCTCACATAGATAATTTGCGTTCCGATTTAGATAAATCACCATTATGGCAGCTGAGAGTCAAAACTATTTTCACTTGATTATGTACTCACGGTTGGATTATATTTAGTATTTATTTGTGTGTACACCACGAATTTCTTATTCTTTGGTAAGGTGGCGACTGTAGCCGGAAGCACAATTTCGAAAATGCCACGTTAGTTTAACGAAACCAGTTTGAACTGTCAAAATACCACGCTTGACAACCGTACGGCGTGGTAAGATTATGCGGGGAATAATAGGTAATTTATACCATACAGAATAATTGGGGTCAATGTGTAAGCACGCTGTAATCGATTACACTGCAATTCGGAATGTTCCAATTTTCACTCCACGGTAACCATGGCAACATCACTTCACGCGCGTCTCTCATTGGCTACGGTTTCGTCGCCACTCGCCAATCATGGGCGACGCGCGCCGCTTGACCAGTTAAGGGTTACTTGCATAAAAAATACGGATCTTAGTTATTTATTTATCTACAATAATGTTATATTTGCACGCGTTACAGGTTAAATGAGTAGTCTGTAACTAGTTAATACAAAATCTGGTTAATTGTTGAAAACAAAATGCACCCAACTGACTTTTTAAATGTACAAACACGGTTGGATTTAGACATAATATCTAAAAGCGTTGAAATAAATAGGAACTAATTTCTGAACTCGATTACGAACAGACTTACGACCATGGTCGTCAATTATAGAAATAAATAAAAACTTAATTTAATATTAATGACAGTGACTAACGCGCAGGCGCGGCGTGAAGTGTTCACTTCACTCGATTCACGACATTACATGTCGTGAATCGGGTGAAGTGAACACTTCACGCGATCCACATCAAAGCTCGCGCCTCAGGCTGTATTGACTAGTCAGTCTAGGAAAAAAAAACAACACTGAGTTTCTGGCTAAGTTTCTGTTTTGCTATTTTATTGTAAAACCCCACAAAATATTAATGTTTTGACCACTAAAATGTAGGTATTTTAGTGGTCTAAACATTAATATTTTGTGGGGTTTAGCTTTGAAATTATATAAAATGATCAATAGAATTAGCATAAAAATTATTATTAAAATCTCGATTATGATTGTAAATGTATGCTTGGTCAATCCCTAGTATCAGGTGGGATGACACTGATAGCTCACTCCACGCTCACTTCGCCTAAGTTTTCACGGTGACACGGTTACAGAATCGCACGGCAGATGGAATGCGTCCTCTTGGCATGGTTATGTTGTAACTGTTGGGAAAAAAATCTTTCTATTACTTTTTTGAATAAATCATCAATAAGTTGGAAGATCATACTCAAGTTTCGTGATAAAAAAAAATGATTTCGGAAATCAAATGATTACAAATAATACTGTTATTACCCAAATCATTTTTGCTTGAAATATCGTTCGTTCCGAAATAACTAATGACAATAATCAAATAATTTATTTATTATCTTGACAATGTAGGCTAAATATAATCCTAACTAATATTATAAATGCGAAAGTAAGGTTTGTACGCTTTTCATGCCTAAACCACTGAACCTTTTATCCCGAAAAAAAGTGCTGTTCCCGAGGAAAACAACAATAACGTTATTATGATAATAGATAGATAGATAGAAAAGTTAGTAGATCATTCATGTTAATAACTAAAATGTAATAAATTATATTATACAGGGTGAATTTTTCAAGTGGGCGTGGATGGCCAAATCCGAAACTATGAGGACTAGCGAAAAGTACTCAAAGGAGTCGCGGGCTCGATTTTGATGAAAACTAATACTGCATCATTGGATTTTTGAAAAATCAATATTTCTAGCCAGGAACCGAACCTGTTGATTTTGAAAAAAAAAAACCGAGTGTGCTTATGACCACACGACTGAAGTGAAACTTCAAATGTATTTGGCTATGAGAGGAAGAGAGAAAGAAAATGTGCGCGCGCACTGCTTTCTCTTGCTTATATCCCCCACTCAACTTCCGTTCGCCTCGCCCGTAGACATGGATCGTACTTGCAAAATCGAGTACCAGGGCTTTCAAGTACGTCCACCTTAAGAAACCTGGGCCTAAAACCAGGGCTCGAGATACTTTCAAGTATTTTCTATCTGCATCGAAAATTGATCCATAACTTCATACAAATAAGAAGTACAATCGCGTAATCAAACAAAAGCCCTGTTGGAAGTAAAAAGTACTTGCATAGGAAATTGACCCGTGAATTCCTATAAATAAGGAGCACAATCGCGTTTACAAATAAATACTTTTACAAACCATTAAAGTAAAAATACTTGCATAGGAAATTGTTCCGTAGACTCTTACCACACCTCGGACACTCCATACAACGCTCGCAAAATAATTACCTATTACTACTACATAAACAAATGACGTTTGTATACGTGCAAATGTGTGCGTGAAATCTAGTAGCGTAAAAAAAATTGGCGCGGAAAGCAATTTGTGTCAGGGAACCGAACAACGACGGCGGCGGCGCTGCCCGAACGTGTGCATTATTATGAAGTGACCATGTAGTTCAATTGTTTATTTATATAGTCGGGTTCGTCATGAAATAAAAATACTAAAATAGTATAGTTTAAATGACTTATCTGTAAATAATCGGTTATTAAATCGCATGTTATTAAAAATGCGAAATCTTACAAACAGTTAATGTAAATACGAATTTGGAAAAGCATCACAATATCCAACCATCGTGATTAAAACTCAAATAAAACTTTTAAATCGCATAATTGTGTGTTCGTATCAGCAATACAGCGCTGCGGTTCGCGAGCGCCCTTGCTAAAGAGTCGGCGACGAATACCTCGAAGTGCGTGGTGAGGTGCGGTATCTGATATGAAGTCGAGGAAGGGAGTGTCCTTTCTGTACGTAGTACTATTAAGTATTCTGTGCTCTTACTGATAAGGAGCATGATCGCATTTGCGAAAACAAACGCGGTTGTTGAGCTATTTGAGTACCTATGTACTCGAGCGTCGAGGAACGACGGAGCGGGATACTTTCAAGTATTATCTATCTGCATAGAAAATTGATCCATAACTTCATACAGATAAGAAGTACAATCGCGTATTCAAAAGCCCCGTTGGAAGTAAAACTACTTGCATAGGAAATTGATCAATGACTTCCTATAAATAAGGAGCAAAATCGCGTTTACAAATAAATACTTGCAAACCATTAAAGTAAAAAATACTTGCGTACGAAATTGTTTCGTAGACTCTTACTGATAAGGAGCCTGATCGCATTTGCGAAAACTAACGCGGTTGAGTACCTACGTATTTGAGCGAGTAGCCGTATAAGATACTTTATAGTCTTGCAAGTATTTTGAGTCGGTACCTGGTGTACATACATGGAAGCAAATACCTGGTCGCGTAAATACGTACCTTCCCTACTCACCCGATCACACTTTTCGTAACGGTTACGTCACGCGTTCGCCAGCTTACTCTCCAAGTCAAGTGTGCGTAAAGAAGTTTCACTTCAATAATTTTGACACAACAAAATTCGAATTTGACAATTGCGACTCGTCGACACGTAGTACTTATTTGCCCTACCCCGTGAATTGTTTTTTAGAGCCGCAGCCGCGGAGGGCCCCGGCCATGGCGTGTTTTTTAAGGAATTTTTCACTTTTTGTATGGAAAATATGAAAAATTATTACCTACATGTTGAGTTTTAGGAGTTTATGGGTTATATAAAGGGGGTCAAAATTTTCATTATTTTTGCGATAGGACGCACCATTTTCGAGATATAAGCAAAAGAAAAAAAAAAGATACAGACAGTACTGTTTTTGCACCTGAAGTAGAGGTGTTGGTGTGATTTTCTATTCATGACAACTAATTTTATTCCACACCTTTTTAATTGCGATTAAAAACAGACAAATTAAATAAAAAATTTAATTACACGAAATTGTTCCGTAGACTCTTACTGATAAGGAGCATGATCGCATTTGCGAAAACTAACGCGGTTGAGTACCTACGTATTTGAGCGAGTAGCCGTATAAGATACTTTTATAGTCTTGCAAGTATTTTGAGTCGGTACCTGGTGTGCGTACTTGGAAGCAAATACCTGGTGTAAAAACCCGGTCGCATAAATACGTACCTCGGTCATTCTCAGAAGGCACAAATACGCGTGTCCGGGTCGAAATCCAGTATAAAATGGATAACTAACAACTTCATATTTTTTTCTATAATAGGTAAGATCAAAATATTAGGAGGGGCCTGTGTTGTTTTTTAAATAAATTAAATATAAGTTAGTTTAAAATAATAAAAACCTCCAAAATATTGACCTCGGTGCCGCGTCCGGCCCCGTATTGCGGCGGAAATTAATTTTTATCTTTTTTTCTGCAATACATGTCGCTATTTTTCATGTGTTCATAAACAACTAGATAAATATTAACTCAATTTATAATATTTCTACGCCATAATAGGCCTTAGTACACAAGTTACAACTGGTTGTCTTCACGTCCGACGTTTAGAGTTGATATCAGTGGCGCGCACTGATCGGTTCATATAACCTGTATTCTAGTGACTGTGAGAATATTTGTTCGAGTAATACAAACTGTCAGTCGCGCCGCATTGGTGGTAAGGATAACACGTCTGTGCGTCTCAGTGCCAGTCTTTTATTAAGGTACGTAATCGTTTTCGGTGGCTTGGTATACCTTTAAAATTGATTTCGGTGAATCCCTTTTATCCACAACTATTTGAATGAATATTTTTTAATTATAATAAAAGCATGTCCTTTATGTATTCGATTTCAATAAAAGAGATTAATATTAAAAATTCGGGTTACTTTTGAAAATATCTAGGATTTTGCCAATTAATTTGATTTCAGTGGCATTGATTTCGGTGTTTTCGGTGGAAATAGGTGCACCGAAATCAATTTAAAACCACCGAAATCAATCAATAGCTATTTATTTACATTTTAAGATCGTTTATTTAGCTTCCTCATCACCTCTCATCTTGTTTCAGAACTGTGATTATGGCAGATTCAAAAGAAGATCAGTTGGTTAAAAAGAGATTGGCTGAACGACGTCGGAAAGCTCGCATCAAGAGTGATCCAGAGCTTTTTGCAGTGCACAAGGAGAAAGATAGGCAACGCTATTATAAAAGGAAGAATCAAGGAAAGATAAAGCCTTTTTTATGGATGGGAAATCATCAAATGACCCCTCCCGCTCTGGGTGGAGCGGAAGGGAGTGTCAGACTCTTACTGACTAAAACCCATCCGTGTTCCTTCCTTAGCCCTTTATGTTCCGGGGTAGCGGTAACCCTTTCGGACAATCCCGCACCCCCGGCAGGCTTTGACCCTGGCAGGCCCCTTCCTTTTTGCTGACATCTCTTTGAGGCGCGCGTGGAACAGGTACGCGCCGTCCGGCACGGGCCTGGTCCTGATCGGACGGTGAGCTACCCATTACTCTCCGTCCGCAGGCCCGCGCCTACGGTGGCCGGAAGTCGTCATGCGGCTCCCGACGCCCGGAGCGTCTCCCGCGGCGGCTGGGACGTGTGGCTCTCTCCCTCAGCCGTTCCGCCACCTCCTTCGCTAGCATGACTGCTTCGCAGAAGGAGGTGACTGCCTCCCACTCCCTCTCGCCCCGGACCATGGCTTGAACCAGGGCCGGACGCGAGAGGTCGCCGCCGCTGCCAATCGCCTCTACGACGGCACGGCGGTGCTCCGCCCATGCGGGGCAGACCTGGAGGTCTGCCCCGCATGGGCGGAGCACCGCCGTGAGGATCGCCCAGAGGACACCGTGGAGCATACCGTGGACCGTATGCTCCACCGTGTCCTCTGGGCGATCCTCGCAATGGTGACACCCGGGCGTCTCCTCCCGCCTGATGATGTGCAGGAACCTTCCAAAACATCCGTGTCCGGTGAGGAGCTGCGTCAGGCGATAGGTGAGGACGCCGTGACGCCTCTCTAGCCACTCCTCAAAGAGGGGTCTTATCGCCACTATCGTGGCGTGCCCTGCGCTGGGTTGCGAAAGTCGTTCCTTCCATGCCACCATGAGATCGCACCGGAGGTCTGTCCGCTCCGCCGCGACTTGCCGCGGAAGCGGAGTTTCCCCCCGGCGTAGTGTCTCCGCGCGCCACTCATACAGGCGCGCGAGGACTATCGCCTCCAGATCCCATGGCGGCAGTCCGGCAAGGAGGCTTGCCGCCTCGCCCGAGATCGTGCGTTACCCCCGGATCAGCCTTACGGCTACCACCTTTTGGGGCGCGTTCAGATAGTGGGCGGCTCGCCACCGCAAAGAACGCGCCCACACAGGGGCCCGGTATAGGGCCATGGACCGCACGACCCCCGCGTAAAGCCTCCGGCAGGAGGCGTTTGGCCCCCTCAGGTTGGGCAAGAGCCGCTTAAAGGCGGCCCCGGTCCTTAAGGAAAGATAAAGCCTGTAAGTGAATTAGATCCTCGCCAACAACGAATTTTTAGGGAGAGAAGTAGAATGTCTAACAAACACTATTTGAAAAAAAGGCGCAAAGAGATGAGGTGTCTTGAAGAGGATTTAATAATATTACCAGAAGTAAACGACAAAACTGACGATCCTTTGGTGACTTCACGATCACAACCAAAACGATCAGGACCACTTTGAACTGCATTTTCC
Source organism: Amphipoea lucens (assembly GCA_947508005.1). Lineage (NCBI taxonomy): Eukaryota > Metazoa > Arthropoda > Insecta > Lepidoptera > Noctuidae > Amphipoea > Amphipoea lucens. The sequence goes on along the minus strand of OX382382.1, from coordinate 191,462 downwards.
TATAACTTAATAAATGGGACATGTCTTGATAAAATAAAATGTTTTATTGTAAAATTTACCTGCAATTTCTTACAGACCATATTTTCATAGTAAAACTTAGGCAGTTAATATAATATTTATAAAACAACAGTATTTGAAATATAAATTATTTGATATATTTGATTTCGGTGATAAGAATATTGATTTCGGTGGACACCATTTTAAAAAAATTAAATCCCTTCATATCCGTTCGGTCTATACGATTCCCTCTACTACTAATATGTTTTAAATTAACTCTAGATTTGATATTTCATGATAATATGTCACAAATAAAAAATAAAAAATTGTCACCGAAGTCAACCAAATAATGAGTCTCCTGATAATGACCCACCTTCCCTACTCGCCCGATCACACGTTTTCGTAACGCATTCGCCAGTTTACTCCCCAAGTCAAGCGCGCCTAAAGAAGTTTCACTTCAAAAACTCGCTCTGTATTATTACACCATTCGATAGTCTCGCTAATAAGGATCGAATTGTAGAAAGTAATGACATACGGCAAACTAAAGGAAAGAGCTCATTTTTAACAAAATACTTATTTTATTGTTCTTACGTTACCTACCTCATCATCATCTGCCTAGCCTTTTCCCAACTATGTTGGGATCGGCTTCCACTATGCGGCTCGGCCGGCGGCCGGCGGTCGGCGGACTATGCGGTTTCGGCTTTAACTATGTTGGGATGCAGCTGAATACTAGTATTTTACATGGGGCGACTGCCTATCTGACCTCGACAACCCAGTTACTGGGTAATACGATACCCCTTCCCCTTGGTAAGACTGGTTGTCAGACCTTCGAGCTTCTGACTATCCGTAACGACTGTCAAAGATCCAGGAATGACAGCCGGGACCAACGGTTTAACGTGCTTTCCGAAGCATGAAGGGGTTTCGGTATGTAAAGATGGTCACCCATCCATAAACCAACCACGGCAAGCGTAGCTTAACCTGATGGATTGACCTGTGTGGTTGTTATTATTTAGCCGGGCCCGAGTTATGTTACTACCTACCTACTAAACCTTAACTGATTAATTGTTTAAAATGATGACCATTGTTTTCAATACATAGCTGTATTCGACGATTTGACAAGAAGGTGAATGTTTGACGACGATTTGAAAAACTTAAAATTCTACCTTTGCCATGTCTAATGGGGACTGTCGACTGAAGTAAAAACTTAAAACTATGAAATGATAGTGGGTTTTCTAACGCGCCTAAAAATATTTTCCTCTAAAAAGCCTGTTATAAAAATATAGAATCTAGGATTCAAGAGCGTGCGAAGCAAACTCGGGATATTGGGCACCCCGCTCGTACGTAAGGTTGAAAGGCTTAGGTAAGGCCAGATTCCAAAACCTAAACTGCTATAAAACGAGTTTAAGCTTTTTGTCAAAATTCGATAAAGTAAGTTCTCTTTTTGTATGATGGGTAAAAGAAAACAAAGACTCTTCAAGGTGGGGTACTAAAATTTTCCGGCTCGCTACGCTCATTCTTGCAATTTACATTGGTTCTTTCTTGAGCAGTGGCGGATTTACACATTTGCCGCCAGTAGGCTATTCAAACTCTGCCGCCCCTACCGACCTGTCCAATAATGTCCTATGTCTTTTGTATACTGCTTCGCCTTTTCTTCAAAATACTTAAAATGTTCTCGTTCATTAGCTACGAATAACTTGCAGAGAGATTTGTAAAGATCGGCAACTGTGAGAAAATCCTGAATTTGAGCATTCACTTTGTTTATTCTTTCCAAAAATACATGGTAGGTATATAAATATTAATCTTTTTAATTTCAGTAAGACATTTTAAAAAATGTCAGCCCAAAATTTTCCGCCCCTAAAATCTGCCGCCCTAGGCTCCAGCCTACTCAACCTATTGGTAAATCCGCCACTGTTCTTGAGCTTTTCTTCAAAAGTCGACAAACCAAGTAATTCCTAGTTAGGTAGTCCTTTTGGAATGATCGAAAGAAAATCGAACCTATCCGAGAGTGTGCAAAATTTTCGAGCTCGCTTCGCTCGCTCTTGCATTTTAGATTCTGATAGCTGCTTGAGCTTGCCTGCATAAGTCGACAACGTAACTCCTATTCCTACTTCAAAATATAAAACAAAACGTAATCAAACAGAGGCGGGTGGTTAAAATTTTTGAGCTCGCTTCGCTCGCTCTCCCCACCTTGCACAATCGGCCGTTCTAATACATACGACCAATTTGGCAGCATTTAAGTAACACCCCCCCAGTGTAAACGCTGCGTCCCTGAATAGCATAAGTAATGTGGAGCTGGAGATGTACATGAACCTTAACATATCATCACGCCTTTAATCTCCAAAGGGTTGGGCAGGGGTGTACCTTCATATAGTACTTACACCCACATTTCGCCAGTTATTAAGTGAAATGTCAGAGAGGGCGAGCCTACTGCCGACAACCGGGCACAAATCCAGACTCTAGGCTGCTTCTGAGCGAACACTTCCGACGTTTGGCCCCCAAACTGGAAAGGACCGCGGGGCCGCCTTCAAGCGGCTCTTGCCCAACCTGAGGGGGCCAAACGCCTCCTGCCGGAGGCTTTACCCGGGGGTCGTGCGGTCCATGGCCCTATACGGGGCCCCGGTGTGGGCGCGTTCACTGCGGCGGCGAGCCGCCCACTATCTGAACACGCCCCATAATGTGGTAGCCGTAGGGCTGACACGGGGCTACCGCATGATCTCGGGCGAGGCGGCAAGCCTCCTTGCCTGACTGCCGCCATGGGATCTGGAGGCGATGGTCCGCGATCTCATGGTGGCATGGAAGGAGCGACTTTCGCCACCCAGCGCAGGGCACGCCACGATAGTGGCGAAAAGACCCCTCTTTGAGGAGTGGCTAGAGAGGCGTCACGGCGTCCTCACCTATCGCCTGACGCAGGTTCTAACCGGACATGGATGTTTCGGGAGGTTCCTGCACATCATCAGGCGGGAGAAGACGCCCGGGTGTCACCATTGCGAGGATCGCCCAGAGGACACAGTGGAGCATACGGTGGAGGTCTGCCCCGCTTGGGCGGAGCATCGCCGTGCCCTCGTAGAGACGATCGGCAGCGGCGGTGACCTCTCGCGTCCCGCCCTGGTTCAAGCCATGGTCCGGGGCGAGAGGGAGTGGGAGGCAGTCACCTCCTTCTGCGAAGCAGTCATGCTAGCGAAGGAGGTGGCGGGATGGCTGAGGGAGTGAGCCTCACGTCCCAGCCGCCGCGGGAGGCGCTCCGGGCGTCGGGAGCCGCGTGACGACTCCCGGCCACCGTAGGCGCGGGCCTGCGGACGGAGAGTAATGGGTAGCTCACCGTCCAATCAGGACCAGGCCCGTGCCGGATGGAGCGTAGGTGTTCCACGCGCGCCTCAAAGAGATGTCAGCAAAAAGTAAGGGGCCTGCCGGGGCCGAAGCCTGCCAGGGGTGCGGGATTGTCCGAAAGGGTTACCGCTACCCCGGAACATAAAGGGCTGAGGAAGGAACACGGATGGGTTTTAGACAGTAAGAGTCTGACACTCCCTTCCGCTCCACCCAGAGCGGGAGGGGTCCTTTGATGATTTCCTATCCATAAAAAAAGGCTGCTTCTGAGAAATTTCTGATGGAAAAACCCTTTTAACACTACCCGACCTAGGAATTGAACCCAGCTAGGACCTCATGCTCAGCAGTAACGCTTGCGACCACTAGACCAACGAGGAGATGTAGGTACCTCCCTTAAAATATTCCTCGGCACCCATGATGACCCCCCCAAAATCTTGGGCTGCGACCGCGCCTGAGTAAGTACCTATTTAAGTTAGTTCCAATTTAAGTACTCCTATGTTGTTTTCAGGTTCCGGTTCCGGTGTTCGAAGCGTAAACACGTACGTCAGTCGGCTCCCGCAAAAATAATTATTTTAAGCTACAAATAGTGGAAATCAAGTGTGTGTCGTAGTGATTCCGTAAATAAATGCAAGAAGATACAGTACCTTAGTGTGGAAAGTGAATAATTTTGCATTTGGTCAGAAGAATTGCGAGTCAAAGATCGCGATTTCGCGAACACATAACCTAAAAAGTGCACATCAAACATAGACTATAGAGTAAGCAGCATTGGTACCAAGTACCAACCTAACAATAACTGCACTGGTGACATCTACTAGGTGACATTGACAGCTACTGGGTTGCCAACAGAGAAATTTTAATTCGACCACAAACTAGTGTGGCCATTACAGAAACTATTAACTTTATACAAAAATGGAAAAGAGTATGGATTTATTATTAAAAAACTCGAAGAGACACTCGACGAAAAGCTCAACCAACAAGCTTTACTTATTTCAACGTCAGTAACAAAGAATGTCATGGAGGCATTAGATGAGAAAATGAAAACAATCACGGAAGAAAATAATAATCTCAAAGCCAGGGTATCTGAACTCGAACAAAAACTCAACAATATGGAAAAAACGAAACGAAGGAATAACTTGGTTTTCTTTGGAATTGAGGATACTATGAAAACTGAAAGTGAGCTAGTTGACTGCGTAAAAGAGATTATAATAAACATGGGAGTTTACTTGGATAGCCATGAAATCAGCAACGTATTCAGAATTGGGCACTGGACTAGCAATAAAAATCGCCCCGTAGTAGTCACCATTACGACTATCTGGAAAAAACACATTATACTTAGAAACAAATCAAAACTTCCAGCAGGTATACACGTCATGGAAGACTACTCTAAAGACGTATTAGAGGCGAGGAAGCAACTGCAACCACAACTTGAAGAAGAAAAGAAAAAAGGAAATAAAGCATTCCTAATAGGCGACAAGCTAGTAGTGAAAAAACCTACCGATAAAAACAGGGAAAAAAGAAAACGCGCAGGCCCCGATTCACCAAACTCGCCAAACTCTTCAAACACGTCAGCGCAAAAGAAAATTAACTTAACTGATAATCCAAAACCCAAAACTGGAGCAAAAGAGGGTTTAAGACAAAATATACTCAATTATATTGAAAGGAAAAGATCGGAGTCAGTATCAGAGCATCCAAAAAACTTATAACTTCCTCCAACACCCGGAACCAGATCCAGAACCAAAACACTACAATCATCGCAACTCTACCTGAATCAACTTTTGTAAACAGCACCCCAATCCGGCCGGTCACCGTGGGGGAAGAAGACCAATACCCTCCAACAATCTACCACCTTCCAAATAAACCAAGTAAATCTAGGGATACAAAAATAAAATACTTGTATATTAGCACACTAAACACGCTAACATTGAAATCAGATGAAAGCCTTCAAGAACTATTAATGGCATTAGGGCAAGTAAAATGGGACATAATTGGCCTAAGCGAAGTCAGAAGAATGGGAGAAAGGATAGAAGAATATAATGACTTCATCCTACATTATAAAGGAGAGACAAAGGGCAGACATGGAGTTGGGTTCTTAATAAGGAAACACTTAAAAAATTGTATAGAAGAGATCATAGCAGTCTCTGAAAGATTAACAGTGTTAAATCTAAGCCTGCCTGGCCTCGAAGAAAAGTGGACCTTTATTCAAGTGTACTCACCTACAGAAATCGCAATTGAGCAGGAAATCAACAAATTCTATGATGACTTGTACATGACCATCAATAAATATGCATATAAGAACTTACTCATCATGGGAGATTTTAATGCCCAAATAGGAAGTAGACTTGAAAGTGAAATCGACTTTATTGGCCCGTATACTATAGGTGATCGCAACAGAAATGGTAGCAAGTTAGTAAACCTTTGTTTTGAGCACAACCTCACAGTAATGAATAGTATATACAAGAGAAGCAAAAAACAACTATGGACCTGGGCATCTCCAGATGAAAGATATAAAAATCAAATAGATTATATTCTCTGCAATAAACGGAAATATTTTGAGGACTGTGGAACAATCTGCAACTTGAACTTCCACACCAACCACCGAATGGTGAGAGCAAGACTTAAATTGAATCCATCAAAAAAATCGAGATGTAACATAAAAGCATGTGTGGACTTTAAAGAAGAGGAACCTCAGTTACTTATACCGACTCTACAGAACCAAATGAAAACTTTTAAGGTGCTCACAGACCAACTAGACCTTCAAAAGAAATATGACTACTTCCAAAATCTAATAACCCAGAAAGTATCCAAAAACAACAATACGAAAGCAAACAGAAATAAAAACAAAATACTAACTGAGGAAACGCTAAAATTACAAGAAGAAAGAGGTAAACTCATTAGTATTGAGAATAAAAGCAAAGAAACTAGACAACAAATACGAAATATTTCAAAACAACTGAGGACTAGGATGAGGAAAGATAGACAGACATATAGACTTAAAACATTTGAAGAACATATTATCAAATCAGGGGGGGTAAAAAAGGCCATCAAATGTTTAACCACGAAGAGAGACTGGATACCAAGCATTAAAAATGTAAAAGGTATAGCTAAAACAAAGAGACCAGATATAATAAGAACAGCAACAGAGTTTTTCCAGGATCTGTACTCAAAGTCATTGTCAACGGACAATGTACCGCTCGATAACCGAACTGATGTCCCACCAATATTAGAAAGAGAAGTTGAGCAGGCTATAAAAACACAAAAAAGAGACAAAGCCCCTGGTTCTGACAACATAACAAATGAAATCTTGTTAGCATTACAGCATACCATAACACCAGCTCTAACTTCAATTTTTAATCATGTATTAGAAACTGAAATCATACCGCACCAATGGACCAAGTCCACTATAATTTTACTACACAAAAAAGGGGACAGAAATGATGTTGGAAACTACCGGCCAATAAGTTTAACGTCGAATATTTATAAGGTGTTTGCAAAAATTATCCTAAGCCGCATAACTAAAGTACTTGACGAGAACCAACCAAGAGAGCAGGCAGGTTTCCGAAGCGGGTACTCAGTCGTTGACCATGTCCAAGTGGTGAAACAAGTATTTGAAAAATATAAAGAATATGGCCTACCAGTCTACTGCTGCTTTGTCGACTACTGCAAAGCCTTTGATTCCTTGGACCACAATAGAATTTGGGATGCCTTGAAGAAACAGGGGGTGGAAGAAAAATATATTAGTATAATAAAGAGCATCTACACTGGTGGCACAGCAAAAGTTAAGCTAGAAAGAGAAGGAGGGATTATCAATCTAGAAAAGGGTGTACGACAAGGAGATCCACTTTCACCGAAATTATTTACTGCAGTACTGGAGGAAGTCTTCAGACAATTCAATTGGGAGGGTTGTGGCCTAAGAATCAATGGCGAGTACCTAACAAACTTACGATTTGCGGATGACATTATTCTGTTCGCAAAGTCCTCTCAAGAGCTTCAAAAAATGATGACAGAGTTAGACGCGCATAGTAAAGCAGTGGGCTTAAACATGAACACATCCAAAACTAAGGCAATGACTAACAGAGAGAAAGAAACAATCATAGTAAACAATATTCCTATTGATTATGTGGATGAGTATACATATCTGGGGCAAATAATCAAGATAAACAATATGTCAAGCAAAGAGATTGAGACACGCATAGGACATGCTTGGAAGAAATACTGGGCACACAGAGAAATAATGAAAGACAAAACAATACACATCGCGGTCAAAGGAAAGCTATTTAACACTTGCATACTCCCTATCCTAATATATGGATGTCAGACTTGGGCACTCACTAAATCTCAACAAGCCAAACTCCGAACTTGCCAGCGAAGCATGGAACGAAGCATGATGGGGAAAAGGAAAATAGATAAAATCAACCACAGCAAAATTAGGAAAGCTACAAAGACTCAAGATGTGGTGTTGAAATTAAGAACGCTAAAGTGGAAATGGGCTGGCCATGTTATGAGAGGAGAAGAGAAATGGAACAAAATAGTAACATTGTGGTACCCGAGAGAGGGAAAGAGAAAAAAGGGAAAACCATTCAGAAGATGGGAAGACGACGTGGTTAAAACTGCTGGAAAAACCTGGACTAGACTGGCGCGAGAGAGAGAGGATTGGAAAGTGTTGGAGGAGGCCTTTGCCAAAGGGCACACAGAATAAAAAAAAAAAAAAAAAAAAAAAAAAAAAAAAAAAAAAAAAAATGTCTGATAAAGGCTATAAATAAATAAAATAATGTTGTTTTCACTTAAACAAATATCAACTTTACGAATGTGTAAATTAAGATGATTTTAATATGTTAAGTAAGTACCTCCTCATAAAGGCCATACAAATGTGTTGCATCCGAAAGTACGCATTACCTACTAAGTATAAATTAAAGTTATTTTTCCGAAATCACATATTTCTGAAACCAAGAAGTCCGTAAAAATAAATCTTAAGAATTATACCTAAGTAATTAAAAAATCTTGGTTAGTAAATAAATACTTCGTAAAAGTAGGTACGTCCGAGTTCACCAGTGTCTTCATTCGTGCTTGTGGACGACACAAGCGTCCGTCTAGCACTATTATATATTCTGTGCTTGTGTGTCAAGCTTAGGTACCTACTTAGGTAACCCAACTTAACGTTTGGTGTGACGTTGCAAAACTAATAGTAGCGACATCTGTCGTGGAATAGCGTTTGTCATGGTGGTTTACGGGACGCAAGATGGCGTTGGTGTTTTGTGTTTAATAAATTAATTACAGTTTAACAGTTAATTAAAACAAATAAACAAACATACATAATTCTCCATATTTTTATAATTAAAAAACAATGTCGAATGTATTAAAGATAAAAATCGATAACAATCTTATATAGTCTGTGGAAGATTATTCGAGAAACTGTCAGATTGGTTTTGGAAAAAACGGTGTTCCATGTCCGGTCTTTTACGACCAAGAACACGAGCCTCGGGGCTGTTTGAGAGGGACTTTATATCCTGAGAGGAACGGGATGTGCCCAAATAACCCGATGGGTTTTTAATATAAATCCAGTAAGAGCAGAATCCTGTGAGTATTAAACCATTTGCTTTATTCTTGCTGGACAGCCTATAGCCCAGGTCTCTTGCATGTGTGTTCTGACACGAGGAAGTTGTTACAGGTCTGGCTTGTTATGCTAGCCTTCTTTTGATTGGTGCTATGCGCAGCTAAATTGATGCCTGGATGTTGCGCCGTTGTGTGATGATTTGGAATTCATCAGAGCGCAGGCGGCTTTAAGGTTATCCCTTGCGGTGTGGTCATCCGACGTTCAGGAAGGCCTTACTTAGCCGATTCCCGGTTATGAGGGAAGTTCGCCACTCCAGGTAACGAAAGCGTCACCATCTCGTCCGTAGGCCGCGTTCGCGTGTGCTCACAGGAACCTCCTGTGAGCGAAGCCAAGGACCGACGATCCGTCAACTGAATGTGGTCAACTGAGAGACTTTAACTGATTGGTATTAACTGAGTTCAAAACTGAGAGGTCATCTGTGTAAGATTATAATTTAACCTATGAGAGAGTTAGGCCTTTTTGTAAAAAACTAGGTGTTAAGACCAGTTGTTGTAAGATATTGTGTCTCGGGTTTGATTAGTATATTAGTTATTTTCCCCTTATGAGCACAGTCCAAATAGGTCGACACATGTACGATGAGCTAGGTTATTGATCTATTCCCTCACGGACTCGCCATAGCGACTCTGAGAAACTGCTATTGTCTCATGCAGGTGTTCACCCATACCACTAGGTACGGAGACTAGTTGTGTGGGTGAATGCCATAGTAGCAGGGAAAGAGGCATTATTTTAGTGGCTCGCCACTTTGTTTGTATGTGTGCCTTAATTTTGTATTAATTCCAATAAACTTGTATTGTGTAAGAAGGTACTTGTTTAATTAAATCTTTCCCTAGCAGAATATACCCTATAAATTTACTTTAGCACGGTGGTGAGTAGTATAGTTCAAATAGAAACCATCATCAGCTTGTTTCCAATTAATTTCTGTAAACTACGCACGGGCCAGTGTTACATTGGGTTATGTCGGCCGACATAACCCTTTTTTTTTTTTTTAACGTGGAGAAATGCTCATGCATTCTGCACTACCACGGGGAGATAGTGCAGTTATGTGGGACTCCAACCCACTAAAACTCCACGGTGTCCTCCTCTGCCGCTTACGGCGGGAACACGGGCACGCGTTAGCACTCATCCGTGAACCCGCCGCGGCTGTCCGTCACCGGACCCTCCTCTGGGGAGTATTCCCCATCACCGGCGCACCAGAACACATAGCACGCCGTGACCACCCCAGGGACCAAACCAGCACATGGGCACCAGACGACCCCGTGTCTGGGCACCCTTGGTCCCCCTGCGACGGGTCAGGTCATTGGCCCCGCCGCCTGCCAATTTTCGGCCGCAGAGGATAGGGAGAGCGGCCAACGTCATACCAACACTCCTCTTCCTCTACGGCCCCACCGCGTCCGCCATCGGACGGTGGCGACCCCGTCAAGGCCGCGGAAGGTAGGGAGAGCGGCGCACCGCAATACCGGCACTCCTCTCCCACCGCGGCCTCCAACCCTCAGCCGCGATGTCTCCGATACGACATCGCGGCCCGCCTCAGCTGCGATGTCGCTCAAGCGGCACCGCAACCCACTTGTTGGCCGCTACGTCGTCGGCTTACCGGCAAAAGCCCTGACGAGCGGCCCCTCCTCGGGTTCCACTTCGCTTCACCGTGGGTGTCCAAGCCACGGCTACTGAGCCCCCCGCCTCGACAATGCGGGAACCCACCGGAGGGGGGCCGACATAACCCAACCTAACCTACCCCCGCTGGGCAAACACGCACAGACCTGCCTTCGTCCTCTGACGAAGATCGTCTAGTACTGAGCTCAGCTTTTTTTTTTTTTTTTTCCTATTTGGCATCTCGTAGTTGATCTATAGAGGTCGTGACTACTTAACCGGACTATCCTGTGGTTGCCCTAAGTAAACTCAAAGCCTCCAGCCAGGGGCGTATAACTAGTATACTAAGCGACTACACGCTAAGGGCACCCCCTTTGGGGTACGAACCTCGGCTTAGGGCGTCGCTGCGGGAGGGCAGCAAGATGGGACAGGCTGGATCATATTAATATTATTTAAGCTTGATGAGGCCGGCGTTTCCTATCTGACTACTCTGAGAAGAAACGCCGAAACAAACTCAGAGGTCACAGTCGGGGATTTAAATCTATTGGCTCAGCTGCGGCGCGGGCTGGCCTTTCTTCGAGCAAGGGTCGGGGGGAAGCATTTACTTGGGGACGTCGCGAAGGACCTCGGCGGCGAGGTCGGAATGACGGTGTTTTGTGTTTGTGCACTGTACTGGTCGCTTTATTTTTCTCTTGGAGGAGAGTTATGGGGTCGTCAGGTTCGGAGAGAGCATGCCTTGGACGGCGAAGTTTGCTGATATTGGAGGGGATGTATTTGGTGGCCTCGACAACCAGTGGGTTGCGATGGTTGGCGGCGGTATCGAAGAAACGCTTGGAAAGGCGTTTCATGAATTGTTTGATGGTGGGGATTTTGAGGTCAAGATGGAGGATCTCATTTCGAACGAACCAAGGGGATCCCGTAGCCTTACGGAGGAAGCGGTTTTGGAGGGCCTGCATCCTGTGGATGTGGTGGGGTTTCGCGTGAGCGAAGACTACGCAGGCGTAGGTCATTATAGGTCGAATGCACGCTGTGTAGATGCGCAGTTTGCATCTTAGTGACAATTTGCTGCGTGCATTGAGAACGAAACTGAGCTCAGCTTGGATTGCTCTGGCTTTTATACACTCTCTGTGTCGCGTCGCGGCCGTGGCAGCGATTCGCCGTGAAATCGCCGCGACGCCATACAAAATGAACATTTAGTAGATTCGCGTCACGCTGGTGTGAAAGGTGTTGCGTCTCGATAGTATCGCAGAATCGCCACGCGACACGTCGCGCTACAAGTCGCGCTGGTGTGTACGAGCCTTTAAATGTCATCGTTTTTAGTAAGGATCGCTGGGCTCTCTCCAGTTGTATGAGATGCGTTTTACATGCACCCCCCCATACTCCAATGCAGTATCCGATGACAGATTGAACAAGGGCATAGTAAACAGTACGAAGAAGTTCCAGGTTAGCCACATGCCTAAGATTTTTGAAAATCCATATTAATTTTCTAACACGTGACAAAATCGGTCTTGACGCAGAACGTCACTTTCGCAAAATGTCACCGTGAAAAATTTGGTCACTTTAGCATAATGTCACTTTCGCAAAACGTCATTTTCTCAAAACGTCATTTTCTCACAATGTCACTTTCGCAAAACGTCATTTTCGCAGAATTTCATTTAAGCCATTTTTTATCGGGAGAGACTAATACTAACACTGTAGAATTGGGTAAGTAGTTTATTATAATATACAAAAATCATCAATCAAATTTTTATTACACACATAACTATCATATGTGCTTAAAATGATATATCATGTAATTGGTTATTATAATTATTATGCTAAAAAATTTGTGTAATGTAATGAGACGCCTTGTGAAATTTTTCGAGTCTAGAAAGAAAGCCGCTATTGGGATAACCGAATCAAAGAAAGTTTATATAAAACATACCGCGGATACAGAATACCGAATTATATATATTTTGACAAAAATAACATAAAACTTACGAAGAAAGACCGCCAATCATTAACATTACCTGAATTACATAATGTGTAAAATATTTTTTTTGCAACTTTAAAAATAATAAATAATACTTTAAGGACCTACGGGATCCAATTGTGGGACGTTGACAGCAAAACCAACATACTCTGCCTACAAAGAGTCCAAATGGTATCCTAAGATCCATAGTAAACGTACCTTGGTTTGCTAGAAACGACGAAATCCACGACTATCTTCAAATGCCAACAGTAAACTATGAAGTCGAGCGGTACAAGGAACAACACGCCTAACCTTGCATCCAAACCCTCTGGTTACTGAACTGCTGAACCCCACAGCGGTGGTGAAACGGCTGAAGAGGAACCACATTCTATAGGTGGGACGCGCAGCACTGGCTGCTCCTTACTTAATTACTTACCCGATTCTGTAGTGTTAGTATTAGGTATCTCCTGAGAAAAAAATGGCTCGAATGACATTCTGCGAAAATGACGTTTTGCGAAAGTGACATTGTGAGAAAATGACGTTTTGAGAAAATGACCTTTTGAGAAAATGACGTTTTGCGAAAATGAAATTATGCGAAACTGACCAAATTTTTCAGGATGACATATTGCGAAAGTGACGTTCTGCGTCAAGACCACAAAATCATATCCGTATGTGGCTTCCAAGTTAAGTTCTCGTCTAGAAGTACTCCAAGATACTTAACTGTCGGAGTTTAATTAATTAATTACGTTACGTTTAGTTACGTTACGGACCCAAATTATTTTGACCATAAATAAAAATATAATATTTTCAAGTCTTATTTTAATACAGTGATGGAACTCAAATCATAATTAAATATATATTAATGCATCAAAATAATGTTCAAATACACCTCTTAATTGTCTTTAAAAGAATAGAATAGAATAGAATACTCTTTATTATGTACACCATATAAATTACAGACGTAAATGTAGAAACTTTACAATGGGTGACACAATGAGCGATCTTATCGCTAAGAGTGATATTTAAAAGCAGTTTATCCCTTCATTAACAATTTTAATTATAATTTAAAACATACAATTTTACTAATAAAATTATTATTTATTTTCAGATACGAGTAACATGATCCATTTTGTTAGTAAAAAATAATGCTTATAACTATGTTAGTTCACACATAAACGCATACAATTTTTGAAGAACGGACAGTCATACCTGTCCGCTATCACACACACACACACACACACACACACATACACACACACACACACACACACACAAACACAGTGATCGCGCATTAGTTCAAATGATGTAAACTTAATTTTTGTCTAGAAACATGTAAATCCTTTTCACAACAATTGTCAACTATTGGCTTGAGTTTAATCTTTTTTCTGTCGCTAAAATACAACCTCTCTTTGGTATTTTGATTTTTGATGACGTAACCATTTATTTCCGCTAATGCGGTATCGATATCAGCACCAGTGAATTCTTGTGATTCTGTGGTAGTAGTGGTAGTGGTGGTAGTGGTAGTTGTGGTAGTGGTAGTGGTTGTGGTGGTGGTAGTAGTGGTAGTCGTAGTGGTAGTAGTGGTAGTCGTAGTGGTAGTAGTGGTGGTAGTGGTCGGACATCTTTCCATGTCACTTTTGTAGTCTTTGAGATTACACGTCTGTGAGAGTATGTACGTACTGTCAGGATTCGCTTCCCTTCCACATTTGTATGAGTAATCGTCCGGTATGATGAAAGGTTTTCTCAATTCTTTGAATGTACAAAAATTGTATCGATAAAGTTTGTCTTCATGATGAAAGCATTCTCTAAGCGTCCATTTGGTACCTTGTCCATATACTGCGGTAAAGTTAACCGGGTAACATAAAATATTCGCACAATAATGGCTCCATGTTGTAGGGTCGTCGTTAGCTTCAGGTACAGTCCCGTTGTACCTACCCCGAAAAAAATCTCCTTTCTGAAACAAAGACACTAATTAAATTATTTATTTAATAATAGATGCGACATAGCGAACAAAATCGTAATCAGATACTTTTGTCCTAGTGGTCAAAAGTCTCACAGTTGTATTTATTACTAGCTGTGCCTGCGACTTCGTCCGCGTGGAATAGTTACTTTTCGGGCAGCATATTTTGGATTACATATACCGTCGTTGTGGTGCCGGACTTAAAGAATAGCACCACCCCCCTTCTTCCCATGGGTGTCGTAAAAAGCGACTAAGGGACGTACCGGAGAATGGGCAGCAGCGTTCTCTATGCATTTACTATCATACTGCGATCGCCAACCCGCATGCCAAGCGTGGCGATTATGGCAAATCCCCCCCAATGACAAGCACAAAAAATACTTGGCCCCTAGTGCCCGGCGGCCCGCCTACCCTTGGCTACGGTAGCGGCCAAGGCCACGGTGAGGCAAGGGGTGCTAAGAATCCCCGGAAGAGATCCGGCTACCAAAATTAACGGAAATTGGACCTGGCAACTTACTACACGCGTACACTCCGGACCGACGAGAAGATCTCCGAACTCGAGGAAGAATTGAGCAGGTTGCGATGGGGCATAGTGGGATTATCTGAAGTCCGAAGAGAGGGGGAGGACTCGATAATCCATAAATCTGGCAACTTGCTCTATTTCCGGGAGGGCGACCAGCAGTCCCAAGGTGGTGTCGGGTTTATCGTCCACAAGTCCCTTGTGAGCAACGTGGTGAAGATCGAGAGTGTGTCGACCAGGGTGGCGTACCTTATACTCAGAATATCCGCAAGGTATTCGCTGAAGGTTGTACAGGTTTACGCCCCGACCTCGTCACACCCCGACGATGAGGTGGAGACCATGTATGAGGATATATCCAGAGCCATGCATGGCTCTAAAACTCACTTCACCGTTGTCATGGGGGACTTTAACGCGAAACTGGGTAAACGAAGCGATGATGAGCTGCGAATGGGGCAATTTGGAGTTGGACGACGGAATCACCGGGGCTAGTTTTATGGAGAAGGAAGGCCTCTTTATGATGAATTCCTTCTTCAGAAAACGTGAGCACAGAAAGTGGACCTGGCAGAGCCCGGATGGTGCAACTAAAAATGAGATTGACTCCATTATGTCGACGAAGAAGCACATATTCAATGATGTCTCTGTAACCAACGCGGTGAAAACCGGAAGTGATCACCGCATGGTAAGAGGCACATTGAACTTAAATATAAAGCTGGAAAGGTCTCGACTAATGAGGTCTACGCTCCGCCCAGCGCCGATCCAGGTTCAAAACCCCGAGAGCTTTCAGCTCGAACTTCAGAATCGTTTCGAGTGCCTGGGGAGCTCCGTAGACGAATATAACGATGGGTTCGTGGTAGCTGTCCATACGGTCGGGTCTAAGATCTTCAAGACCCGTCGTACGAATACGAAAAAGAAGCTCTCTGATCCTACTTTGCGGCTCATGAAGGAGAGGCGCGAGATGATCCTGCAATCTTCAGATGATGTTCTAAAGTACCGGCGGCTCAACAGACAGATCTCTAAGTCCTTGAAAAGCGACCTTCGCCGCTTCAATACAGACCGTATTGAGGAAGCGATAGAGCAAAATAGAGGCTCCAAGGTTTTTGCTAGAGATCTGTCTATTGGGCAGAGCCAGCTTATGAAACTGAAGACTGATGATGGCAGGATCGTATCCGCCAAACCTGAGCTGTTGAGAGAGATCGAGAGGTTCTATGGACAGTTATACACGTCAACAAGCAACCCCGTTACGAGTCTGGCAAACGACCCAAGAGCTAGATTGACCCGACACTATACCGAAGACATCCCGGACGTCAGCCTGTACGAGATTAGGATGGCTCTGAAGCAGCTTAAAAACAACAAGGCACCGGGTGATGACGGAATTACGGCCGAGCTCCTGAAGGCCGGCGGAAAACCCGTTCTTAAGGCCCTTCAGAGGCTGTTTGATTCCGTCATACTCGAGGGTAAAACACCACAGGCATGGAACAGAGGTGTGGTGATACTTTTCTTTAAGAAGGGTGACAATGCCCTTCTTAAGAATTATAGGCCCATCTCACTTCTGAGCCATGTCTACAAGCTGTTTTCGAGAGTCATCACGAACCGTCTTGCGCGCAGGTTTGACGACTTCCAGCCTCCCGAACAAGCCCGATTCCGTAAAGGCTTTAGCACCGTAGACCACATACATACGCTGCGACAGGTTATACAGAAGACCGAAGATTATAACCTGCCTCTCTGCTTAGCGTTTGTGGACTACGAGAAAGCCTTTGATTCGATCGAGACATGGGCTGTACTGCAGTCTCTTCAACGGTGCCAGATCGACTATCGGTACATCGAGGTGCTGAAGTGTCTGTACGAAAACGCCACTATGTCAGTCCGACTCCAGGACCAGACCTCGAAACCTATCCTTCTGCAGCGAGGTGTGAGACAGGGAGACGTTATCTCTCCGAAACTGTTCACCGCTGCTCTGGAGGATGTCTTCAAGGTTCTGGACTGGAAAGGAGCTGGCATTAATATCAATGGCGAGTACATAACTCACCTTCGGTTTGCCGACGATATAGTAGTCATGGCTGAGACTATGGAGGACCTCAGTACAATGCTCGATGACCTCAGTAGAGCCTCTGAAAGAGTGGGTCTGAAAATGAACATGGACAAAACGAAGGTCATGTCAAATGCCCATGTAACACCCACTCTCATGAAGATCGGAGACGCTACACTCGAAGTCGTGGACGAGTATATTTACCTAGGACAAACTGTCCAGTTAGGTAGGTCCAACTTCGAGAAAGAGGTCAATCGTCGAATCCAACTCGGCTGGGCAGCGTTCTGGAAGCTTCGCAATATCTTCTCGTCCCACATACCGCAGTGTCTCAAGACGAAAGTCTTTGACCAGTGCGTGTTGCCAGTGATGACATATGGCACTGAAACGTGGTCGCTCACAATGGGCCTTATTAGAAGGCTGAAAGTCACCCAAAGGGCAATGGAGAGGGCTATGCTTGGAGTTTCCCTGCGGGATCGAATCAGAAATGAAGAGATCCGCAGGAGAACCAAGGTAACCGACATAGCCCGAAGAATTGCCAAACTTAAGTGGCAGTGGGCAGGGCACATTGCTCGCAGAACAGATGGCCGATGGGGCCGAAAGGTTCTGGAGTGGCGACCGCGTACCGGAAGGCGTAGCGTTGGAAGGCCTCCCACAAGGTGGACCGACGACCTTGTGAAGGCCGCAGGAACTCGTTGGATGCGAGAAGCACAAAACCGGTCGAAGTGGAGGTGCTTGGGGGAGGCCTATGTCCAGCAGTGGACGTCTTTCGGCTGAAATGATGATGATGATACCGTCGTTTGGGTAGCTAAAAATTTACTTTACAGTAATGCTTCTCTGTATACGATATTTGACGTATGGCCATCGGAGATGAAAGCATACAGGCTCCTAGGATTGCTAATCCGTGAGAGAGCCACATACAACTGACCGTGCGAGAAACAGCTGATACTTAGATCTACAACTATAACTTTCAGCGTTACAAACGTCAGCGTCATATTTATTTACAAACCCTAAATAAAAATGAAGATAAGTAAATACCCAAAAATCAAGGAAAGAACCGCCCAACCTATACCAAATACTTACAATAGTACATTATGATACATGTGTGCTATGTTGATTATTAAACTCGAGGCGGTATTATTGCGCGAGCTGTAGGCGAGCGCGATAAGGAAGCCGAGAGTTTAATGATCAATGCACACGCGTATCATACGACGTTTTTCAACACACTTGCGAGGAAAAAAACAGGCTTGTATTGTTAAATATTAACTTGCATGGATAATGGCGGGCTGGGTTTGTTTTTCCGCGCGCCGCGCTAGCGTGGTGCGCGCGCAGGTTTACCCATAGATTAAGTAATGGCGCGCGTTTATTTATTTAAAGGCACAGACAAAACGTATGTCAAATTGTAGTTTAGTAAGTATGGAATTAGAAAGTACTATTGGCATACAGAAATATACATTCAGTGAGAATCCGCAATAATAGAACGCCAGTGGTCTTTTCCGTTTAGTTCCGCGAGGGACTACGGACCATATTATTATAAGGTGCATCCAGACAGAGCGAGGCATGCGCCGCAAGTACTTTTTTTTGTATGTTAGATGCCTCAGCCTGAGGCAACCGTACATATAAAAAAAAAAGACGGGTTGCACTCCGGGAGTGCCGGCAGAAGTGAAAACTTGAATATTAACGTTGAAATAAATCAATTATTAATTGAATTAATATAACTCATTTTTTTTCACTATTTCTGCGTCCCTTTTTTCATTAATAGATGCACTTTGTTCAATTTCCATATTTTAAACACTTTATATACACGAATGTTACGAATACGCAGCAGTGTGTCCACGTCCACTTCCACTTCCACTTTGACTTCGACTTCGACTTCGACTTCGACTTCGACTTCGACTTCGACTTCGACTTCGACTTCGACTTCGACTTCGACTTCGACTTCGACTTCGACTTCGACTTCGACTTCGACTTCGACTTCGACTTCGACTTCGACTTCGACTTCGACTTCGACTTCGACTTCGACTTCGACTTCGACTTCGACTTCGACTTCGACTTCGACTTCGACTTCGACTTCGACTTCGACTTCGACTTCGACTTCGACTTCGACTTCGACCCCGACTTCGACTTCGACTCCGACTTCGACTCCGACTTCGACTTCGACTTCGACTTCGACTTCCACTTCCACTTCCACTTCCACTTCCGCTTCCACTTCCGCTTCCACTTCCACTTCCACTTCCACTTCCACTTCCACTCCATCCATCCATCCATCCATCCATCCATTGTCGTGTGTCACTAAACTTGGTTCACTTCGGTTGGCGCCGCCTTAGAAAGAGAGGGGGGGGGGGGAATCTCTCCTGACGGTCACGTGTCCTGACGCGATGCCCTGACGCGAATTTAACATTTTTTACCCATTACAAAAAGTGTTCAACGCCGCTAAAGAAGTTATCACTTCAAAAATCATTTGCGGCGCATGCCTCGCTCTGTCTGGATGTACCCTAAGGTGAATGCGCAGTGGTAGACCGCGAAATTTAAATTTTCTTATGTTTTTTGCAATTCGCAGGTCAGTATCAGGTTGTATCTTGATCAAAATGTATATATATATAATAGATATGTATTTACAGAATTATAGTCATTACATAGGTACATACATACATAATCAGCCTACAACGTTCCCACTGCTGGGACACAGGCCTCCTCTCTGTGAGAGGGAGTGAGCCGTAATCCACCACGCGGGCCCAGTGCGGGTTGGTGGATGTCACATGTCTTCGAATTTTTGGTTCTAGGACATGCCGGTTTCCTCACGATGTTTTCCTTCACCGTTTTGAGAGCAGTGGTGATGAAATAATTTATAGTCATTAGAATCAATAAATAATATACCTATTTAAGTCAGATTTGTTCCCTAAGAACTTATCCATAAGAGATTTGTTCTTATGGAACAAATCTAACTAAGAAAGATGTATTAATGATTCTAATGATTATAATTCTGTACCTAAATACATACCTGTTATAGTCGCGAATCATATTTTGATCAAGATACAACCTGACACTGACCTGAAAATTGTAAAAACCTTTAGAAAAATTGAATTTCGCGGGCTACAACTGCGCATTCATCTGGTAAATACATTTTAGTT
The DNA here is from genome assembly GCA_947508005.1 of Amphipoea lucens. NCBI lineage: Eukaryota > Metazoa > Arthropoda > Insecta > Lepidoptera > Noctuidae > Amphipoea > Amphipoea lucens. The sequence goes on along the minus strand of OX382382.1, from coordinate 171,361 downwards.
CATTTTGGGACCAAAGACAATTCAGACTATTAAAAAAAAAAATGAAATATGGCTCGCGGATTCCTTTTGGCATGAAGTCTCTTTGAAGAGATTAAAAAAAAACGCACTTCTCCGACCTCCGACTAGTAAATTAAATAGTTATCTGTGGAAATAAAGCACAAGTACCGTAACGTAAAGAAAAAGCACGCGTTTGTAATACACTGCATTATGGTCCTAAAAGCGGTGCATTAAGAGCCATTTTACGAGCAAGTGTGTTGAAATAGTACATTATGATACATGTGTGCTGTGTTGATCATTAAACTCGAGACGGTATTATTCGCGCGAGCCGAAGGCGAGCGCGATAAGGAAGCCGGGAGTATAATGATCAATGCACACGCGTTTCATACGACGTTTTTCAACACACTTGCGAGGAAAAAAACAGGCTTGTGTTGTTAAATATTAAATTGTATGGATAATGGCGGGCTGGGTTTGTTTTTCCGCGCGCCGCGCTAGCGTGCGCGCGCAGGTTTACCCATAGAGTAAGTAATGGCACGCGTTTATTTATTTAAAGGCACAGACAAAACCGATAAACAGCCTATAGAAAAAATATAATAAACACAAAATAATGTTTAGACTGATCGTAATGTTGTCGTATGTCAAATTGTAGTTTATTTAGTATGGAATTAGAAAGTACTATTGACATACAGAAATATACATTAATTCAGTGAGAATCCGCAATAATAGAACGCCAGTGGTCTTTTCCGTTTGGTTCCGCGAGGGACGACGGACAATTATAAGGTGCATCTAGACAGAGCGAGGCAAGCGCCGGAACTGCTTTTTTTTGTATGTTAGATGCCTCAGCCTGAGGCAACCGTACATATAAAAAAAATCATTTGCGGCGCATGCCTCGCTCTGTCTGGATGCACCCTAAGGTGAATGCGCAGTGGTAGACCGCGAAAGGACACGGCCGGAACTCTTAGAGAGCTGTGCCCTAACAAAAAATATTCATGTACACTGACTTAAAGTACGTCATATTAAAGCTTACCGGTATGTCTTTATAATAGTTTAAGTTTTATGATCAGAGAAGAAGCGAGAAATACTATAAATAAGATACAAAAAAAGCGCCTAGACATTTTGAATAGCAATGATCAATCTTTCCGAGTTTTATAGACAAAACAATACGAGAAATACAATATTATCAATGGATATAAATGCCGTTTCTTCACTAGCCGACATGACATTTATTCACATCGATATCAGTGAATATCTAATTCTATGAAAATGTATGAAATAATCTAAACGCGTCGTGTCAGCTAGTGACGAAAGAGCCAAAAATCAAAATACCAAGTAAAACTTATTAGAAATCATATTATTGATGTATTGGTAATAGTCTCTGGCTAGACCATTCAATCGTTGTAGGCAGGCCGCGATAGCGAAGAGCTCATCGTCTACAGATATTTCTGGATATTATGACTTCCTCATAGCAACTTGGCAAAAAATATACAATTGGATTGGCAATAAAACACTAAAATAGCACTTGAATTTTTATTTAAGTACCTATCTAATTAAGTAGCTAGAATAGACACTTGCTTATAAAATGTATAGCTACTTGTTTTACAGACATTTTTAGAAAAACATAATTGCAATTACTCAGACAACACACATTCAAAGTCAAAGTCAAATCATTTATTTAAAAAATTACAATAAAACGAAATTGATTCTAGTCGCCCCTTCCAAAAGCTAGTTTTCGTATGGAGAAGAATGGGCATTCAATGTTTTTACCTACTCTTGCGTTTGAAGTTATTCATCTTCAAAGATCAACAAAATGTTATCAAGGAATGAGGCTGGTGCCGTTATATTTGCTTGATGCCTGGCCCAGCCCAAATACCATAACAACGTCATGACATTTTTTTTTATGGTTGGGAAATCTTCAAATGACCCCTCCCGCTCTGGGTGGAGGAGCGGAAGGGAGTGTCAGACTCTTACTGACTAAAACCCATCCGTGTTCCTTCCTTAGCCCTTTATGTTCCGGGGTAGCGGTAACCCTTTCGGACAATCCCGCACCCCCGGCAGGCTTCGGCCCTGGCAGGCCTCTTCCTTTTTTCTGACATCTCTTCGAGGCGCGCGTGGAACACGTATGTGCCGTCCGGTACGAACCTGGTCCTGATCGGACGGTAAGCTACCCATTACTCTCCGTCCGCAGGCCCGCGCCTACGGTGGCCGGGAGTCGTCACGCGGCTCCCGACGCCCGGAGCGTCTCCCGTGGCGGCTGGGACGTGAGGCTCTCTCCCTCAGCCATCCCACCACCTCCTTCGCTAGCATGACTGCTTCGCAGAAGGAGGTGACTGCCTCCTACTCCCTCTCGCCCCGGACCATGGCTTGAACCAGGGCCGGACGCGAGTTGTCGCCGCCGCTGACACGACGTCATGACATGGCAACAACTGCACCCAACCGTCCGATTTCCAATTAGGCAGCTACAACAATATCCTAAAATCGCATCCAAGGGATTGGGGCTAGATGGCTCCCTGTTATGTCATGTATTTTGCAACTGCGGTGCTAGAGTGGTTACAATATGCCTTCGCATTGGATTCGTGGCCACACTACAATTATTCAGGCACCTTGACATCGTGAGCGTCAGAATCCAAATAATCCAAATCGTAAACAAAAAAGTCCAGTAAGCACAGCAGAATATTAACGTTAGAAGCGTAAACGAAAGTCCGATAAACGATAGCGTGGGGTCAAGTTAAAATATCCAACAGAGTAACATAAACAGAATACAGTAATACGTGCTAAGGGCAACGCAAAACTACACAGAGCACAGGCACGGTAATGTCACAGTAGGTAATGTCATCTATTATCGTGGTAATGTTATCATGTCAGTATTCTGTCTTCATACAAATGGTCGAAACGCGAGTCATACCTACGCACCTCGAGTTCGGTATACCCTCGGTAAACAAACAGACGCGAATGCGCCACAGTGATGAACGGATGGTGTGATGATTTTGTAAGCAGTAAGGCTACCTACTTACTTATGTACTTAGCTACTTACATATATTATTGAATTAGACGAAATATCATAATGAAATGATTATGAGATTAATAAATGGTAGGTACCTACCTTCTGTTTTACATTATAATTTACTTTTTAAGTAGGCATTGCCATCCAACGTGGTAATGCTGCCAGCCTTTTGGGCACTTATCCCATTGACAGCGATGCGGACGAACTTTTGATGCCCAATGAGCTCGTCTTTTTTTATTTGTATATAGTATATATATATTTTAGTTTGTGTGTACATTATGTAAGTAATTATAATCATTTAATAGTAAGATTGTGAAGTAGGTAGTTAAAGGTTTTGATTCGAATTTACAATCACAAAAATATAAAGAAACTCAAGTAGGTTGATGAAATTAAAATACTGTAGGCGGGCAGCCCTATCGCGTGTTTACGTACCGCCATACCCCGGACACTCCATACAACGCTCGCAAAATAATTACCTACTACCACTACATTGACAAATGACGTTTGTATACGTGTAAATGTGTGCGTGAAATCTAGTAGGGCTGGCTGGCAGTACTCGGCAGTAGTGCGTAGGCGGCGGCGGCGCTGCCCGAACGTATGCAACAATGGGGCGCCGCGCGCCGCGAGACTAGGTACTCACAGAAATCTAATTAATAACATTTCTATTGTACTACTTTTCAAGTCGAAGAACGAATAGAACGTGAAAGAAAGATGCATAACTAAGACAATAAAGAGAGAGAGCAATAATTTAATAGTTGGTATGTTAATATTACGGAACTTTTAATTGTTCTAAAACGAAGAAAACTTGGAAAATAAATGAATAATAGAGAAAATTATGAAAATAAATTATCACAACACTGGCTTAACTTGTTTGTCTGTAATATACTAGCTTTTATTTTTTATGGGTTTAAAGGATATTTGAGTTGCTGTTCCTTACCTTCTTCATGTTTCGGGAACCGAAAGAAACTCCTGTCTTTATCGTTCCTCGATGAAGATAAGCATCCAAATAATGCACAAAATACAACCATCGTGATTAACACAAAATATAAAACTTTAAAAAAATAATGTGTTCGTGTCAGCAGTAGGTAGGTACAGCGCTGCGGTTCTTGTGTATGCGAGCGCCATTGTTAAAGAGCAGGCGACGAACACATCGAAGTGCGGGGTGAGGTGCGGTAACTGATGTTAGTGCGGGGAAGGGAGTGGCCTTTCTGTACGTAGTACTTTAAGTATTCTGTGGTACCGCGCGGGTGTAGGTAATTATTTCAAGAACAAGGCCGAGTCACAATACTGTTAGATAACATTACCGTGATACAGGGCACTGAGTGACAGGTGACAGACGTGACAAAATAACTAGGACGTTCGGATACACTCTCTTGAATATAATTGTCGATGCATAATGCGTAACGTGATCAACATCATGACACACGGGCCACGGCAGCTCGAAAAATAATGTGTGCGATAATCGTGAAAACGTTGACTTCTACAGGTATTTACTTTAGCAATACGATTCTGGCAGTCGTGGGTGTTTTTTATTTTAATGCAACCTTCAAGCGCGCTACAGATACGGTGTTTGTCTTATGCATGTATCCAAACGCACATGCAATTTGTATTGCATTGCTAAAAACCAAAAAATCAATTAACACACATATTGTTTTGACAAAAAATGGCAAAAAAATATGTGTGTTAAGTAATTGATTTTTTTTGTTTTAAGCAATGCAATACAAACTGCATGTGCGTTTGGATACATGCATAAGACAAACACCGTATCTGTAGCACGCTTGAAGGTTACATCTTACATTAAAATAAAAAAAACACTCACGACTGCCATAATCGTATGGCTAAAGTAAATACCTGTAGAAGTCAACGTTTTCACGATTATCGCAGACATTATTTTTCGAGTTGCCGTGGCCCGTGCGTCATGATGTTGATCACGTTACGCATTATGCATCGACAATTATATTCAAGAGTGTGCATCCGAACGTCCTAGTTATTTTTTTCACGTCTGTCACCTGTCACTCAGTGCCCTGTACCACGGTAATGTTATCTAACAGTATTGTGACTAGGCCTTGTTCTTGAAATAATTACCTACACCCGCGCGGTACGTAACACGTGATAGGGCTGCCCACCTACAGTATTTTAATTTCATCAACCTACTTGAGTTTCTTTCTAGTTTTGTGATTGTAAATTCGAATCAAAACCTCTAACTACTTACTACACAATCTTACTTAAAAAGTAAATGATAATGTAAATCAGAAGGTACCTACCATTTATTACTCTCATAATCATTTTATTATGATATTTCGTCTAATTCAATACTATATGTAAGTAGCTAAGTACATAAGTAAGTAGATAGCCTTACTGCTTACAAAATCATCACACCGTCCGTTCGTCACTGTGGCGCATTCGCGTCTGTTTGTTTACTGATGGTATACCGAACTCGAGGTGCGTAGGTATGACTCGCGTTTCGACCATTTGTATGAAGACAGAATACTGACATGATAACATTACCACGATAATAGATGATATTACCTACTGTGACATTACCGTGCCTGTGCTCTGTGTAGTTTTGCGTCACAGAGTACTTTTTGATAGACTGAGATTTTGCGTTGACCTTAGCACGCTGTATTCTGTTTATCTTACTCTGTTGGATATTTTAACTTGAACCCACGCTATCGTTTATCGAACTTTGGTCAGTGGGTCGTCTTAGTTTCGTTTACGTTAATATTCTGCTGTGCTTACTGGTCTTTTTTGTTTACGATTTGGATTATTTGGATTCTGACGCTCACGATGTCAAGGTGCCTGAATTGTAGTGTGGTCACTAATTGAATGCGTAGGGATATTGTAACCACTCTAACACCGCAGTTACAAAATACATGACATGACAGGAAGCCATCTAGAAGCAGTCATGCTAGCGAAGGAGGTGGCAGGATGGCTGAGAGAGAGAGCCTCACGTCCCAGCCGCCACGGGAGACACTCCGGGCGTCGGGAGCCGCGTGACGACTCCCGGCCACCGTAGGCGCGGGCCTGCGGACGGAGAGTAATGGGTAGCTCACCGTCCGATCAGGACTAGGCCCGTGCTGGACGGCGCGTACGGGTTCCACGCGCGCCTCGAAGAAATGTCGGCAAAAAGGAAGGGGCCTGCCAGGGCCGAAGCCTGCCGGGGTCGGTTCGATCGCGTTTCGGGTTACCGCTACCCCGGAACATAAATGGCTAAGGAAGGAACACGGATGGGTTTTAGTCAGTAAGAGTCTGACACTCTCTTCCGCTCCACCCCGAGCGGGAGGGGTCATTTGATGATTTCCCATACATAAAAAAAAATGTCATGACGTTGTTATGGTATTTGGGCTAAGCCAGCCATCAAGCAAATATAACGGCACCAGCCTCATTCCTTGATAACATTTTGTTGATCTTTGAAAATGAATAGGCTTCAAACGCAAGAGTAGATAAAAACATTGAATGCCCATTCTTCTCCATACGAAAACTAGCTTTTGGAAGGGGCGACTAGAATCAATTCCGTTTTATTGTAATTTTTTACTTTGATGTGCCTATCTATATATATAAAAATGAAACCCGTTTTCCGTTGTCACGACTTGACATGAAAACGGCTTGACCGATTTCGCTAATTCTTTTTTTGTTGTGATCGGTATTGCCGGGACAAGGTTTGTATGAAAGAAAATTTTGGAAATTCGAAAAAAAAAATTGCACCCGTGCGAAGCTGGGGCGGGCCGCTAGTTTGAAATAAATGATTTGACTTTGACTTTGTATGTGTCTTGTCTGAGTAATTGGAATGATGTTTTTCTAAAAATGTCTGTAAAACAAGTAGCTATAGATTTTATAAGCAAGTATCTATTCTAGCTACTTAATTAGATAGGTACCTAAATAAAAATTCAAGTGCTATTTTAGTGTTTTATTGCCAATCCAATTGTATATTTTTTGCCAAGTCGCTATGAGGAAGTCATAATATCCAGAAATATCTGTAGACGACGAGCTCTTCGCTATCGCTGCCTGCCTACAACGATTGAATGGTCTAGCCAGAGACTATTACCAATACATTAATAATATGATTTCTAATAAGTTTTACTTGGTATTTTGATTTTTGGCTCTTTCGACGATTTTCATACATTTTCATTTCATATTCACTGATATCGATGTGAATGAATGTCATGTCGGCTAGTGAAGAAACGGAATTTATATCCATTAATAATATTGTATTTCTCGTATTGTTTTGTCTATAAAACTCGGAAAGATTGATCATTGCTATTCAAAATGTCTAGGCGCTTTTATTGTACCCTATTTGTAGTGTCTCTCGCTTCTTCTCTGATCATAAAACTTAAACTATTATAAAGACATACCTGTAGGCTTTAATATGACGTACTTTAAGTCAGTGTACATGAACATTTTTTGTTAGGGCACAGCTCTCTAAAGATTCCGGCCGTGTCCTTTTCTTAAGTTTTTTGTAATTCGCAGGTCAGTATCAGGTTGTATCTTGATCAAAATGTATATGTCGGATCAGGAGTAGGTTACAGGCGTCTCGTTATCATCAGGCATATTTGATTCAGGCATTTTACTGTGGGCGTACTGTGGGTAGTGTTGGTTATTGCGCAATAGAAAAACCGTTTGCAGTTCAAATCGAATTATAATATCACGAACAAATTAATCACACTAGCAAATCACACACTGTAGGTACACAACACAACTAGATACACAGTAAAATAATTATGTAGGTACAGTAACAAAGTATTTACGAACAAATCGTAGGATCGATTACTGTTTGTATAGTGACAGAGCCACCCAAGTAAACCGACAGGTTTGTCGGGAGCTAGTGCTCTGTCAGGAGTCAAGTCCGAACACCGACTGACTCTCACTAACTGTCACTGACTATGACTGCCTGTCACTGACTGTCTAGCACAAACGAGTGCGCTCAGTTATAAAGGTTTGTCCCCACTACGCACTCGCCCCACAACAACTCTGTCCAAATGGCGTACGGAAATACGTCATCGTGTTTACTTGATACAAAACATTAAAATGTGCTAAATCTAATAAGACTCACATTATAAAGTAATCGAATAATTCAACAAGAATAATTGTCTTAAATAAACAATAGTGATTTCACAAAGTAAATCGTTTTAAAATCAAAGTAACATGTCATCAATTGTTTTGAACAAAACCATCGGTTACAACTATCAAAATAAGTTGCTAAAATCAATTAGCGTGTACACTGAGTACTCAATAAATTATGTTCCGAACTAATAGACAATAATTGATAGTAAAATCACTTAAATTAATAATAAGAAAACAAATCATAACAAATTCTGTTGACTACCCACAAATGTAGTCGACAACCGTCTCCTACACGGCCAGAACTGACGTTCTACACGTCCTCGTGTAATCTTGGGATAAAAAATCTTTAGGTGAATATCGATCGGCCTTTCTGACCAACAAAAGCACAAATCACAAAATAAAAATCCTGAATTAGTCAAATAAAATTATCATCAAAAGCAGTTGCATCGCAACCATTCAAAAATGACCATACTGTTGCAGACAATACATAGCTCAATTAAAGTAGAGACATAGTCTCCCAGCCGAAATCACACCATGGGATTCGACAAGTAATTTGGAGTCAACCAAATCCAGGCGTCAACATAGACAACCAAACAAGAGTCAACATAGACAACTTGTCAATCCAGCTATAGTATGTCAGTACCAGATGAATCATCATCATCAGTGTCATCATTGACATCATCATTAACAGTAACTAGACATTCAGGCATTTTTGTGTACACAATCATGTGAGTACTTAATTCAAACAGAGCCACGTAAACAGAATTTTAATAATAAACTTTTGCTATCAAAAATTATCAACAAGAGCCATGTAAACAAACTTTGACTATCTAGGCAAAGCGAAAATCATCAACCAGAGCCATGTACCATCGTTGTCCACATTAACAACCATATTTTTCACTAAGAGCCTTAGACACTTGGGAACCCACACACGAGTAAACCACTCTAACGCCACGGCTCTCCAGCCAACCAGCAATCACATTGCTGTCACTCATCCAGCGCATGGATCCGTATGCATCACCCTGTGACTACACACAACTTTACTACGGCCGATAGAGAATCCCCACTCGCGCGGTTACCACTACTTAGGCTTGCTCATCACCACTGTGATCACCATCTACTTTGACTGGTACATGACCTACTGGCATCTTTCTTAACTTATCGTAAGCGTATTTACACATTGCATTGTAAACTAGATTGGGCTATATCTAACGTTGTAACCATTTTTGCTATTGTTTACCAGGAAAGCACTCAGTACCAGAGTCATAACAAAATGAAAACGACTCACCAGATTCGGTAGGCAATAGATCTATAGCTAGCTTAATAGTACAGACATCCACTCGCTGTCACCGTTTCCTTGGCAGAAGTTGTTAAACTTCTTGCACGAAAAGCACCGTCCTTGATCAGCGATTTTTCATACAGGAGATCCAAAGAGTGCAGCGCTGTCCGACACTGCCATCCTGCTTGAAGACGTTCTTGTGTGTTAACCTGTAACCGAAAAAATCAACAGCAGTGCCTGTTCCACTCGGCCAATTCTGACCACATGGATAAAAACAATAACAATCATCGATAACAAAAGATTCCTCTAAGCCTTAGTAATAATTTATCAGAAACTGTATCAAATTACTAATAGATCACATACTATCATAATATTACTTTGCAAGTAAATGTCGGGTAGAAATGTAATAAAATCTCAGTTTTTGCACTACATAAGAATAATTCTGTGCTGAATACACGTGTTTGACCAATACCACAGAATACTTCAGTCAACGCAACAACGTTTTTAACACGTTTGCTATTTAACCTCTCAGCTAGCGATTAGCGATTGTGAATGACATTATTCGAATGATACGATTGTACAAGTCATTCAAATTATTCGAACAACCTTACAATTCATTCGAATTTGAAAACGAATGAGAAATAAGAATGTATTGCGTTGTGTCATTCCTTCCGATTCAAATTTCATTATTATTACTAGTTCATACATTCGAATATCCGTAACTTCATCTAAACTCAATTTTGTATGACAAACTGAACGAATGAACTAGAGGTTCGCAAATCAGTTACTTGTTGCTACGAATATCAATTGAAAATAGACTTTACCGTACGCATAAACAGCCCAATTTTGCATGGCAAGGGTAAAGTAAATGAATGAACTAGCGACTTTATTCGAATTTGAAAACTAGCGATCGATTGTTGGAATCAGCAACAATCGCCCATCTCTAAGTTCTCTCATTTACTAACAAGCATTCAGCACCAGAATGGTAAACAAAACAATACAGCTCACCTTTATTTTCTAAGGTGACTGAGGGTAGGTGTAAGACGCAAACATCCAATCGTCATTGCTGCTTCCAGCACATGCTCCACCATCCGCTTGCACTGGAACTGCTCGTGCACTGGGCCATGATATGCCCTGGAATCGCTCACTAGCAGCACACGAAGGGCTTCGCTGACGGCTTACGTGGCTGCTTGGCTCGATTCAGTCACTCCACGTCACTGGTAGCTTCACGCTACGTCCTTTATTTGCTATTTACGATAGCCACGTTGATGCTGCTTCTTTGCGCACCTTACTGATGGCGCACTACTCGTTGACCACCTGGCAGTGAATTTTCAGCAAAACAAATCACCAGTTGTGCACTGTTATATTTGCGCAACAGACACGTCACTAGGCAAACGTATTTCTGCATACAGCCTATGCCGAAAACAACATGCACCATGATCGCGCATCCGTATCTGCTTTGTCTGGGTCGAACTTGGATAGATCCACACGATTATTTAATAAACGTTCACATGTTTAAACTTTGTAATGTAATGTAATGTCAACGGACACTTTCACTTTTAGCGTTCTCATGTTGCGCATGAACCAACACGAATTATATCCCGCTTCTGATGTCGGATCAGGAGTAGGTTACAGGCCCCTTCAAAATGGTTGAGCTGAATGGTGCTGATGCATGCGTCATGTTCGTGAACGGGCGCCGTCAGTAGGGACTGGTCATCTCTTTGCTGCCATGGCTTATTTTAATTTATTATTTGAATTGTTGTTTTTTCTCATCTTTTCATTATGGACGCTTTTAACGTTCTGCATCGTTCTCACATGTATAATTTTTAACATGAATGATGTAACCAAGACTTTGTAACCACATTATTTTGATTTAAAAGAGTGTCCATGGAGTTTCTTGCCCGTTCTTCTCCATAGGTACCTACGCTTTGGAATGGGCAACTAGCTTCATTTTTTTTGACTGACTGACTTCTTGACAATTCAAAAGTGCCTGTAAATGGTTTAATTGAAATAAATGCTTTGAGTTTGAGTTTTGAGTTTGAGGCGTCTCGTTATCATCAGGCATATTTGATTAATTACTGTGGGCGTACTGTGGGTAGTGTTGGTTATTGCGCAATAGAAAAACCGTTTGCAGTTCAAATCGAATTATAATATCACGAACAAATTAATCACACTAGCAAATCACACACTGTAGGTACACAACACAACTAGATACACAGTAAAATAATTATGTAGGTACAGTAACAAAGTATTTACGAACAAATCGTAGGATCGATTACTGTTTGTATAGTGACAGAGCCACCCAAGTAAACCGACAGGTTTGTCGGGAGCTAGTGCTCTGTCAGGAGTCAAGTCCGAACACCGACTGACTCTCACTAACTGTCACTGACTATGACTGCCTGTCACTGACTGTCTAGCACAAACGAGTGCGCTCAGTTATAAAGGTTTGTCCCCACTACGCACTCGCCCCACAACAACTCTGTCCAAATGGCGTACGGAAATACGTCATCGTGTTTACTTGATACAAAACATTAAAATGTGCTAAATCTAATAAGACTCACATTATAAAGTAATCGAATAATTCAACAAGAATAATTGTCTTAAATAAACAATAGTGATTTCACAAAGTAAATCGTTTTAAAATCAAAGTAACATGTCATCAATTGTTTTGAACAAAACCATCGGTTACAACTATCAAAATAAGTTGCTAAAATCAATTAGCGTGTACACTGAGTACTCAATAAATTATGTTCCGAACTAATAGACAATAATTGATAGTAAAATCACTTAAATTAATAATAAGAAAACAAATCATAACAAATTCTGTTGACTACCCACAAATGTAGTCGACAACCGTCTCCTACATATATATATATAATAGATATGTATTTACAGAATTATAGTAATTGGAATCATTAATATAATATACCTGTTTAAGTTAGATTTGTTCCCTAAGAACTTATCCATAAGAGATTTGTTCTTATGGAACAAATCTAACTTAGAAAGATGTATTAATGATTCTAATGATGTATGATATAGTCGCGAATCATATTTTGATCAAGATACAACCTGACACTGACCTAAAAATTGCAAAAAACGTTAGAAAAATTGAGTTTCGCGGGCTACAACTGTGCATTCATCTTAAGGTAAATATTTTGGGACCAAAGACAATTCAGACTATTAAAAAAAAAGTGAAATATGGCTCGCGGATTCCTTTTGGCATGAAGTCTCTTTGAAGAGATTAAAAAAAAAACGCACTTCTCCGTTCTCCGACTAGTAAATCAAATAGTTACCTGTGGAATTAAAGCACAAGTACCGTAACGTAAAGAAAAAGCACGCGTTTGTAATACACTGCATTAAGGACCTAAAAGCGGTGCATTAAGAGCCATTTACGAGCTAGTGTGTTGAAATATTTATTTACAGCGCGCTTCATATAGCCACAGACGCGCAGGCGCGAGGCGTGTACGTACTCTGATAGAATACCTTAACAAATGTTCGCCGTGATTCTTTAAATTGACATAACTTTTATATTTATGAACCGATTGTCATGAAATAAACACTAACCCCCTTATTCATAAAACTTATCAAACCTACTTTAGTTAAAATGGGGTTTGTCTCTTTCTTACACACAGAAATGACAACGTGACAGATAAAGAGAAACGTTCTATAAACCTATTTTAGCTAAAATATAGATAAAATAGGATTATGAATAGGAAGGTAAATGTTAAGTGAAGCTTACTACAATATATTAGTGAAAACGGCATCTAAATCGAATAAGCCGTTTCTGATATAAGCGTGCACAAACACACAGACAAACCGATAAACAGACAAAAAAAAATTTAATTACAATTTCGGGTTCGGCATCGATATAATAACAACCCCTGCTACTTTTTTGAAGTGAAAATTTCTTTAGCGGCGTTGTACAAACGGTTATAGCAATTAACTGACCCCCCTAAAAATTAAACGAATTTGAACCTTCTGCTTGTTAGCAGTAAGCTTATCGAACTAGAACAATTGATTCAACGTCTACGATTAATAAAACAGTTATTCGAATTTGATATTTAACACGCAGTGTTAAGGTAGGTATGATCTTGAATATTGTTCTAACTTGTAATATATTATTGCTAATTTCAACGATATTCGATATATATGTCGGATCAGGAGTAGGTTATTGGCATCTAGTTATCATCAGGAATATTTGATTAATTACTGTGGGCGTACTGTGGGTAGTGTTGGTTATTGCGCAATAGAAAAACCGTTTGCAGTTCAAATCAAATTATAATATCACGAACAAATTAATCACACTAGCAATTCACACACTGTAGGTACACGACACAACTAGATACACAGTAAAATAATTATGTACAGTAACAAAGTAATTGCGAACAAATCGTAGGATCGATTACTGTTCGTATAGTGACAGAGCCACCCAAGTAAACCGACAGGTTTGTCGGGAGCTAGTGCTCTGTCAGGAGTCGAGTCCGAACACCGACTCACCCTCACTAACTGTCACTGACGGTGACTGATTGTCACTGACTGTCCAGCACAAACGAGTGCGCTCAGTTATAAAGGTTTGTCCCCACCACGCACTCGCCCCACAACAACTCTGTCCAAATGGCGTACGGAAATACGTCATCGTGTTTACTTGATACAAAATATTAAAAAGGTGCTGAATCAAATAGATTCACATTATAAATCGAATAATACAACAAGAATAATTGTCTTAAATAAACAATAGTGATTTCACAAAGTAAATCGTTTTAAAATCAAAGTAACATGTCATCAATTGGTTTGAACAAAACCATCGGTTACAATTATCAAAATAAGTTGCTAAAATCAATTAGCGCGTACACCGAGTACTCAATAAATTATGTTCCGATTTATTAGATAATAATTGATAGCAAAATCTTAATAAGAAAACAAATCATAACAAATTCTGTTGACTATCCCTCAAAAATTGACAACTGTCTCCGACATATATATATTATATTTTCCTACCCTTAAGGTTGGAATTTTTTTTTCCAAATTTATATGGGACCAACTTCGGGGTATACCCTTTCCAATAATAAAAGAATTATCAAAATCGGACTGCTCTGTAAAAATATACATACTTACATAAAAAAAAATATATATACATATACGCGTCGAATTTAAAGTAAAGTAAAGTAAAAGTTTATTGACAGTATAAAAGAACAAACCTTACACACAAATCCCAACAATCCTGTGATTTGTGAATACTAGTACAAAAAAATAAATATATAATAACGTATGTCTAATAAATACCTGTGTATATGCGGTTGTTTGGGCTTAATTCACACTGACCTCCGTACTAGTAAAAACTGTATCACGGCAGGTCAGTCTTCCTCGTTCACAAACACACACTTCCACACAATTAAAGATAATTTGCATTAGACTACTAAATAAATCACTAAACAATGAGTATGGCTATAAGAATACAGGTGATACTTAGTGGGTACTTTTTATCATTCGATGATTTGATGACAATAATCACGAGGGTAATTATAAAATATTAAAAGTATATGCAAAACTTTCAGACAAAAAAAAAAAAGTTTGGATCTTATGAGTTCTGGTTATGAACTTATAACAACAAAATATCAAGATAAAAAAATAAAATTTGTGTCACTAATAACTAACAAAAAAAATAATAATCTAAATTTCTTGAAGCTCATTACTTTTAAAATTGCTCGCTGAGCTCTTTCGAATCTTAACATCGTGGTTTTTGATGCGCCTCCCCAAACAGTGATGCAATATGAATTGAGAACCTCCTCCGTTTTGTCTTCGGATAAAAATTGGAAGTTAACAGCAGTTATGTTTTCTACAATAGCTACATTCATTATTGCTGGGTTTAAGCCTCTGTTTGGCGTTTTCATTAGCCGTCTCCCGACGTGAGGACGCTTGGATCAAAATATTTCCTGCAACTTATATTAAACTTAAAGGGCCAATATATATTATTATTTTAGTTTTTAGAGGTTTTTGTTTGGGTCGGGGGTTTTTTAAATTTTAATTTAACTTTTTAATTATTTTATTTTTGGGTTGCTGTTTTTTTACTATTTGCTGTACTCTGGGCGCTTTTATCGCGTACGTCTTTTTATTTTTACATAATTATAAATTGAACATTAATGATGTAACTAATATTTTTGTAAAAATATAATTTGAAAGAATGTCCATGGAGTTTCTTGCCCGTTTTTCCCGAACGGGCAACTAGCTTCATATTTTCTGACTGACTGACTTCTTGACAATTCAAAAGTGCCTGTAAATAGTTTAATTGAAATAAATGTTAGCCGGCTTGCGTAGTGAGCGGTCGTGTTCACCTTTTACTTACGACAAATACAAAATTTAAAATAGTAGTGCTATACAATTTCAAATCTAATTGTGTTCATCATAAAGTGCTCTTTCATATAACGCGGTGAGTGTCACACAAAGTCATATCAAGCATTAGAACAAAGCGGATAGACTCGCTTCATACCGCTCCTGCATTATAAGGGTCACCCACATATTAACTGAGCGAAGCGATAAGCGGAGTGGAAGACTTCGGTACACTTATAGTAGCATGAATGTCCAACGTACACCCCCTAGTAAATTCAGTGACGAAATGAGTATTACTGGTGGGAATAGTAGTTCTCAGCCCGATCTATCAACTTTCGGGACTCCTGATTATAATGAATATGTGTCACAACGCAAAAGAAAAATGCCGGAGGATGATTTCTCGTACCAATTTAAGGAATTTAAAAAGGAAATTATGGGATTATTGAAGGATTTTGGTAATTCTCAGACAGAAAATATCAATAGTATAAAAAAAGACATCTCATCTATAAATGAACTACTTATAGAAATGAAGACCAAAACGGACCAATTGATTATGGAACATCACAACTTTAAGTCGGAAATTCAAAACCTAACAGGTACTGTCAACAAGAATCAGGAAAAAATTAAATGTATTGAAAACGATGTAAAGGCTCTCCAAAGTACCCAAAGTACTTCATCATCGTTAGAACATCCCGTAACAACACCTACTTATGGTAATATAATGATCGAACTTCAAGAGCGTATGGAGCGCAGTAAAAATATAATAATTACCGGTATCTCTGAACCGTACTCGGAAAACATGGAGAAGAAGAGAGAAACCGATAGATGTGAAGTGAAGAAAATATTATCGGACATATATCCACTCTATCCCGAACCGGAAAAAATAATTCGCTTAGGCAAATATGACGGGAAGAAAACACGCCCTCTAAAAGTCTGTTTTTCAACATCCGAAATAGCTAAAACAATACTGAAAAATAAAATCAACTGCAAGGATAACAATATCAAAATCTACTCCGACCAGACACCTAACCAGAAACAGGATATGGAAAACCTACGAGAAGAGTTACGTCAACGCAAAGAGAAAGGAGAAAGTGACCTAATCATAAAATATATAAAAGGAACCCCTAAAATAATAAAACAACAGCCAAAAAACGAGATACAAGAGAAAATACAATAAATAAAACCACAGGTAACAGATTTATTACTCATGCAATCTATAATAACTATGCCGATATAATAATTACAAGCAAAGCACTAAAATTTTTGTATGCGAATATCCGCAGTATAGTGAAACCAGGCAAATTAGATGAAATACGATGTGTAATAGAATCGTTCGAAACTAAGGTTCATGTTATAATTCTTACGGAGACTTGGATAAAAAATGATGACGAAGCACAAAGGTTAAAACTGCCAAACTATACTCACTACTATAACTATAGGAAAAAATCTAGAGGTGGTGGAGTATCTCTGTTCATTCATAACAGTTTAAAACATGTATTTTTGGAAGAACAGTGCGAAGATGGAAACCATTTTCTATGGGTGCATCTTGACACACTTTCTCTGGACATAGGGGCCGTATACAAACAACCCGCAGCAAACGCTGAAAAGTTTCTCGAAAATTATAACCAACATCTTGCAAGAAGAAAACGCGTCATTGTCTTCGGCGATCTAAACCTAAATTTACTAAGTAACGAAAAACCTGTAAAGGAGTACAAGGAAATCCTGCGAGAGAATAATATAAAAATATTGAATAAGATCACCCCAGAATATTGTACTCGTGAGACCATATCTTCAAAAACAATCATAGATCATGTGTGTACAAACTTGCAGAATAACACATTCCAGATGTCAGTTATTGAGTCCTCCGTAGCTGATCATAAACAAATTTATCTTGAGCTAAACAGAACTAAAACCGAACCTATACAAAGAGTTCAATATGATACAATAAACTATACAAACTTACAGAACGATATCAAAGAAATATCTTACACAAAAGTATTTAATGAATATGAAGAACTGGAATCTCAGCTGTTACAAACAATTGCAAAAAACAAAATAAGAAAAACAAAAATGTTAAATCTCCCTAGCAAAGAGTGGATAAATAAGGACCTCATAACATTAATAAATAAAAGGAACCAACTGTGGCACAGTTTAAAACAAACACCCAGAGATGAAGACTTGCGTAAAGAATTCTTAAAACAAAGAAACCACACCTTTGTAAATATCCAATCAACTAAAAATCATCCAAACTAATATTATAAATGCGAAAGTAACTCTGTCTGTCTGTCTGTCTGTCTTTTCTTCACGCCTAAACTACTGAACCGATTTGTGTGAAATTTGGTACAGAGATAGCTTGAGTCCCGGGAAAGGACATAGGATACTTTTTATCCCGATATTCCCACGGGATCGACATTTACGCGGGTGAAACCGCGGGGCGCAGCTAGTATTACTATAAGGCTTTTGAGAACTGTAAGAAATGTCCTTTAAAAATGTGGCAATTAATTAATAGACTATCAAATAATAAAACAGAATTGGCAGACCTTGGCAATTTAAAAATCAATACCCCCAATGGTGAAATCTCAGATACCCAAGAAATTTGTGAATACTTTAACAGATTTTTTGCGACAATAGGTACTGAACTTGCAAATAAAATACCACAAAAATACCATAACAACTTAACTCAGACATTAACATATAATAAACCTAAAAATAACAATCCTGAATTATCAAAATTAAAACCAACTACTGCAGACGAGGTATTGAAAATAATAAAAAACTTGAATTCTAACACTAGCTCCGGTTTAGATGACATTAGTACGAAATCCATAAAATGTGTTAAAGACAATACATACATATAGCGGAAAGCCTAACAAGCTATATTAATAAATGTTTCAACGAAGGCTACTTCCCCAATCGCCTTAAAATTGCCAAGGTAAGCCCAATATTTAAATCAGGCAGCAAACTGGACCCTAGTAACTATCGACCTATTTCGGTACTGCCAGTAATGTCGAAAATATTTGAAAAAAATCTACATAAACAATTGTATGAATACCTAACTACTATTGATTACCTATACAAAAAGCAATACGGCTTCCGCCCCAAATCGAACACTGTTTCCGCGACTGTTGACTTAGTAACCAATATTAGACTTAACATTGATCAGAAAAAATTTACTTTAGGAATTTTCATTGATTTAAAAAAGGCTTTCGACACCGTTAGCCACGACATACTGCTGTCGAAACTAAAGGACATAGGTGTAACTGGTAAAGCATATGAGATTTTTAAATCATACCTAACAGACAGATCTCAAGTTGTCAAAATTAATAATCACCAAAGTGGCCCTAGATTGATTACTTGTGGCATTCCTCAGGGTTCAATTTTGGGACCCCTGTTATTCCTTATTTATGTCAATAACATACATGAGATTGGATTAAAGGGAGATATTACTTTATATGCCGATGATACTAGCCTGTTCTATTCTGGTCACTCATTGGAAACAGTAATGACCCAAGCTCAGCATGACCTACATCTGTTACACATCTGGCTACAGTCAAATTTACTTACTATTAATGCCTCGAAAACGAAATACATTATTTTCTCTGCTAAAAACAAAAAAATTGAAAATCATAGTCCTCTTACTATTAACGGTGAAAAAATAACTAAAGTAAACAATAAAAAATATTTAGGCCTTGTTCTTGACAGTCAGCTCACCTGGAAACCGCAAATCGAAAAAATCTGCAATAAAATAAATTCACTAACAGGCGCGCTAAAAGGTATAGTGAGATGTCTCCCGAAACGTGTTCGATACACGATATATAACTCTCTGGTCAAGTCTCGTATAGATTATTTGGTAGAGGTATGGGGTTCAGCAACTAAATCAAACTTGCAAAAACTACAAGTTGCACAAAATAGAATTATTAAAAGATTATTTCTATACGACTATCTAACACCAACTATCAAAATTTACAAAGAAACAAAACTATTTAATCTGGCCCAAACCCATAAATATAACACATGCATTTTTATTAGAAAAATCCTTACTAAAGATATCCACTCACAAATTACATTCACAAAAAAGATAGATTACACTAAACGCATGACAAGGCAAAGTCAAAGTCAAAGCATTTATTTCAAATAGGCACATAAAAGGCACTTTTAAACGTCAAAAATTATCTTAAAATAGAATTGATTCTAGTCGCCCATTCCAAAAGGTAGTTTTCGTATGGAGAAGAACGGGCAAGAAACTCCACCGTTACTCTTTTAAAATGTTTTAGGTACAATATTTTGCATGGGTACATTAATTATATAATAACATGTGAGGACGATGCACCTAAAATAAAATTACTATACCACAATAGGTAAAAGAATTAAAAACGAAACCATGACATATAAATTAATTATCTGATAGATACATGGTGCTCACATATTTACAAACATAGTACAAGCAAAACGATTTTAATAAAAAATAAAAAAATACAAGTAATAAGTCTGGGTGTGAGTAATGAATGTAAAAAAGAATAAGAAAAAATTACAATTAAATTAGCAACCAGTTTGATTTTGTCTAGACTCTAGATTGTCCTATGGAGCAGGACCAGCATGTTTCCAAGCGTTCTTATCTTGGATATAATCTTCTAATTTATAGTATGCTTGTTTACAAGGTGTACGTTTAATGTGAGTTTTAAATTTTCTTTCATTTAATTGCAATATATCACAAGGTATTTTATTGTAACATTTAACACAGTACCCCATAAAAGATGTATGTACTTTGGCTAATCTGAAAAATGGTTGATGTATTTTATCTTTATTTCTTGTATTAAAGTTATGTCTATCACTTATTTTATTAAAAAGATGTAGATTTTTTCTTACATACATAATGTTTTCATAAATGAATTGGCAAGGTACCGTCATAATATTAATCTTTTTAAATAGTTCCCTGAGAGATTCGCGGCGACGTAGATTATAAATGGCTCTGACAGCTCTCTTTTGCAAAATAAAGATGGATTCAATGTCAGCAGCTCGACCCCATAGTAAAAGGCAGGCCAATAACCTGTGTTTAAGAAGGCATAGAACGAACTATGGAAAAAAGAGTATTCTATACGATGGGGCCCAACACTACAATGAATTACCTAAAAATATAAAAGAAGCGAAAACTCTGTTTACATTTAAAAAATTATTAAAAAGCCACATTTTAAAGGATTTTTCATTGAACAATTATTAGTCTTACATGAATATAATACTTACACATAAGTACATTATTATAGTATAACATAATTATAATAACCCTACATACTACCTAATACACATACATATATATATAAACAAAATATGTACCTAAATACACTATATTATAATCTACATAAAAATATGTTTAAATGAATATATTTACAAATAATAATAATTTATACACTATAACATACGATTTGGCACTACCTACTATTATATAAAATAGTATAATACCTACATAAACAAACTCAAGTAATCAAAATAATTACAGTGTAAACTCTATATAACGACCCTCAAGGGACTGTGCATATTTTGACGTTATAGAGAGTTGTCGTTAAATGGAGAGAAGAAAAATTTGTATTAGATAAAAAAGAAAAAGTTTATTTAAGACTTATTTGAACGCTATTGCGTATAGTCTATTATTTTTGTCTGACGTCTTTTGCTGCACCAGTAATATTGTTGTATTTTTTAAATTATTTTATTAATATCTTGCAATATTTAAGTTTATGAGCAACTAAGAATATGATAATGGATAGATAATCCATGACTCCTACTAACAACAGTCAACACGTGCAAGCAATCCCAATTTGTAAACAAAAGAACGGATTTCTTAGAAAGTTCGGTATGTATAATGCCGACAGTCGAGTTTATTACGGGCTAGGATAATAAAGCGACAAAAGAACGTACACAGCTGCGCAGTTTTGACTAATTTTGGCAACTTAAAAAGTACTTTTTATTTTAAATTGTCGTTATTGAGAGTGTGTGTAACGCTATATAGAGTGTATCATTGTATGGGAAACAAGCTAAACCAACCAAAGCCGAGTGATGTCGACGCTTTAGGGAGTTTGTCGTTAAATCGAGTGACGTTACATGGAGTTTACACTGTACTTTCTATGCAGCAGAGCATAGCAATAATATTTTTGAAAATATGAATTTATGAACACAACAATTATAAACGCAGTTAAACATCACTGTGTCATGACCCTTAACAAACATGATTGTATTGTATCCCTCAACTCATGCACACCTACCCGCAGTGGCGATACGCATGCGACGTCGCGCACTTATTATGGGTAGTTCTTCAAAAAGTATTCTCCGCGTAACTTTCATGGCGAATTTTTTTTTTTTAATAATCTACAAATAAATGTACCCACATTTAAGACGCTGTAAAAATAATACGTTTTTTTTTTATTTCACGTAAATTGGTGCATAAACTAAAGAGATATTTAATTTTGAAATTTTTGTGCCCACGAAAGTTACGAAAGACGGCACGAAAGTTATATACGTATTTTCTACAAGCAAAATATAGTTTCAAATCCTTATTTTTTCTCAAATTTCCAGTTTATAAATTGCCATTGTATATTTTTAGTGTTCGATAATTTTTTTTTGTTGTGTATTTTTGTAGTGTACAATTAAGTATATTATAAATAAACAAATAAATAAAAAACTTATTATTTATGAATCAACTTGTATTTGAGATCAACAATTATAGTGTTTTGAGATCAGCTTATCACTCATTATTAACTTAGGTTGGTAACAATATGGGTAACAATTGCTTTGCTCCCGGAAATTAAACTTTAAAATTTACAACATAAACATAATTATTACTTAGTATTATTGCTGGCAGATAATGTGTGCTTTTGAATAGAAATTCTTAGAATCATAAAACATACCATTTTCTGCCAGCTGTTTTATTAGTAGTCTACATATTATTTTTATAAATTTTCAGTCTCGTATCATTTAGAATTTATGAAAAGACATTTCCATAGCTATCACTCATTTGTGAATTACCACTAAACATAATAAAAATCACAATATTTAAGATACTTATATCAATATAATTAGAAATAATTGCAAACAATTTTTTGCATTTATTTTTCAGTCTTTCTTCTTTGAAGTTCTTTTAAGTCTATAATCACAAAATGTTTGTCTTAAGTTGTCAATAAATCACGAAAGCCATGCACTTCCCAACATAATTAATAATATTAATATCAACTTAATTTTTATATAAAAAAAACAATACAGGATATTTTTTTAAGTAGTGCGCAAATTTTCACAGGGTGTTCTACCCATGAATACGAACAACTTTCACTATCGGAACAACTCTGAAATCACGAAAAAATAATCAGCGGTTTTGTGAGTAGGTATTGAACTTTTCAATGAAACAGCTGATTATTTTTTCGTGAGTTCATATAGTGAGTTCAGTATAGTTCGTGAGTCTCATAGTGAAAGTTGTTCATATTCATGAGTAGAACACCCTGTGTAAATTTGCGCACTGCATAAAAAAATATCTTTTATAAATACTTTGTAACGCTGAATCACAGTTTTTTCTAAAATATTCTTAGGTCATCGTCACTATCAGAAAAATCTATTTTCTTGTTACCATCGAGCTCGGTATACATGAGATTTTTTACAAAAGTTTTATTTAGACATTCAGAATCAAGCGATGGTATATCTTCCCAAAAACTGTCAGTGCTCGGCAAATCCAGCTCGTTGCCATTTGCATTTTTGGAGAGCATTTCAAGTTCAATATCTTTAGAGCATTCCACATTCGATCTTTTTTCCACATTTTCAAGTATTGTCAACCCTTTTTTCTGGCCAAAACTATGAGTTGGTACGAGATTATCAGAGCTATTGGTAGTTTTCTGGTTTTGTTTTCCTTCTGTTTCTTTGTGCTGATTTGCTGTAATTGTTGCGTTAGACCGTTTTAATAAACTTGTGTTAAGTGTTTTTTTGCCACGTGACCTACTTTGAGATTCATTTGGGTCAATATTATAAAATCCAAGGTGCATTCCATGTTTACACGCAACAGCAGAAGTACCACATTCATCAAAAGAACAGCTCAGTTTTCGCATGGTCAGAGTATCTTTTTGGTTTACTTCCCAAAGTATCTGGTGAATCTTCATGGTCCCGCGAAACTCAGGTAAAGATGGTATGAGTAGCTCTTTTTCAAACATTCCCGCTTCATCCACTATTTCAAGAATCACATTCTTAGCGGCGTTCCTCAAATATCCCACAAAAGACTCCAAATTTGGTATATCGCGTCCACGTGCAACGATTTGATCCGCAGTCCTTTTCAAAGTCCCACCTACGCCATCAGGAGCACCTTTACCATGGCCGGACTCCGAATAGTTCCATGATACAAATTTCAAATTTGTGAAATACCAGTATAACTTTGCAATGATAAAAAACATTCTTTTGTTGCGGTATTGTGCTGAAGGTGAGTCTGAGAGAAAATGAAGTCTGTTCACAAATGGACAATTACTTTTGATATAAGACAACACAGGAATCAGGTGCTCCCAGATAGCAACTGCATCATGTCGAAGGCACTCGCTTAGGGTGCAAAAAGACTTTGACTCCAGTTTTCCATTCACAAGATAATATATGACAACGGTATGCAGCGTAATCTGCTTGCGACTGCTGCCAAAGTGGAAAGCTTGGATTTCGTTACTATACTTAGTTTCATAATTTTGACTAAAATCGCAATGAATGATCGCCTCTTGTTCGCCAAGGTTTTGCTTAAGGTGGTTTTGAAAGGAATATTGTGAAATCATATTCAAATGATGTAGCATAAAAGGATCCACTTTTTTCTCAAACTCATTAATGACATCTTTGGGCGCCGCAGTAATTTTTTCTTTTGCAGTTTTTATAGTGGTCTTAACTTCACCATTTTTCACATATTCTACTTTTGTTTTTTTCCA
This sequence comes from Amphipoea lucens, assembly GCA_947508005.1. Lineage (NCBI taxonomy): Eukaryota > Metazoa > Arthropoda > Insecta > Lepidoptera > Noctuidae > Amphipoea > Amphipoea lucens. The sequence continues at coordinate 146,772 of OX382382.1, read as the reverse complement.
AGTGTAATAGTGAATGAAAGTGCTGTTATCAAACTGTTTATATTCAACGCTTTTATATTGACAAGTTGGACATTTTCTGCTCAGACAGTTCATATTTTTCGGGTCACAACAAATAGCTCTCATAACATCTTTTGCAGATCCTTCAGATATTATATTGTATCGTCTTAATGATGCTACAAGCAAATCAATGTTAGCACACGGGGTGCAAAGACAGGTTTCTCTGTTTCTTACATTAGGAATTCGAACCCAAAATGGCCTTAACTTACAAAAATGAGAATAGCTCATTTTGTATTCTGGAAACAGCTTTAAAAACTTTTCATGTAAATTTTGCATGGTATCATTTAGGTATCTTTTTTGTTTTTTAATTTTATTCTTTGTTACAGATTCGTTTTTGCCAGCGCACATTCTGCTGTTTTCGTCATTTTCGTAGAAGTTTCGAACGTCAATTTCTAGTTGGTTTTTATGATTGTAAATAGGAATTTCATCTTCTCCATGTTCAATTTGCTCATAGTTCTGACCTGAAGTCGTAGAATCCGAGTCGTTGTCTGTATTCCTTCTTTTAACGAATAATATATTTCTTTTCATTCTTGATAACTGTTTTCGGTATTTATTATTTAATATTTTAAGCTCATGGATTCTTTTGTGCATCAGTTTTCTTTCTTTATCAATATATTTGTGACCATATTTTTCAGAAGATTTTCTTTTGCAGGTAAGTTTTGACTTTACATACTGTGTAGCGCGTTTTGAATTGGTGGGACTACTTAATTCGGAAGAAGCACAACTTGAAATGATTGAATTAGTACTTACGGAATGCGAAAAAGTTGAACTATCTGAGTCATCATCATAGTGCGGGGAAGCTGCACGATCATCATTTAGTCTTAACCTTGTCGGGCGCATTTTAAGAGGTCTTCCACATGCAGGTGTGTCACATTTGGCAGCAGGCGTTGGTTGCGACGCAAGAGCCGAAGAAGATGTTGGTTCTTGCAATGCAGGGAAGAACCCAGTGGAAGAACACAATGAAACTACTTCAGAAGAACATGAAGCTTCAATTTGTTGTTTATACTGTCTAGTTACCCGTCTTGAAATTAAGTCGCTTTTTTGAGATCCAGGCGATGATGCTGGCACTAGTTGAGGAGTAGGTGATTTAGGAGAGCACAGTGGGTCTTGAACTAAATTTGGAGATTCGGGGCACTCGATCATATTTTCCTGAAGAGCAACGTTCTCTCGCTCTTTCATTCTTTGACGAAAAAGTCGGCTTTTTATGCGGTTTTGCTCTCTCACGGCTCTTTTCCTTCTACTACTCATTTCACTAATTGGGATGACTTTCCCTTCTGCTTTTCTTTTGTAGTACCTTTCTCTTGCCTTCATTTTTACTGCATTGTGTAACTCTGTATCATTTTTTATTCTTTCTCTTCTTCTTATCTCTGCTAAACGCTTTTTCTCCCGTCGCTCCTTTGCACTTTGCGGTGCCATAGTTTTGGTTTGACGTAATCTGAAAATAATTTTAACCAGAAAAATTAACACGACTGCTGTGAGTAATTAATGTAAAGTACAAGACAATAAAAAAGTATGACGGTGACGTTGGGACTTTTAAGCAAGAGGGATACAATTTGTAAAACAGCCCAGTTTGGGATGGGCAAAATTGTTAAATTGACTACGAGAAAACCTACAAACTGAAACCACATACCTACTGCGAGTCGTTAAAAGAAAAAAATTGAAACACATATACTTATGCATAAACTCTTATACAAATACATGACACCTTTTTTGACCTTCGCGATAATCGAGTAAATGAATCTGCAGCGTTACAAGTAACCTAAATTTATCATTCAATGGAGATATATAACTTTCGTGGTGCGCTAGCTAACTTTCGTGGACAAATAACCACGAAAGTTGTGCCACGAAAGTTACGAAAATTTCACATTTTTGAGAATTACGATTTAACTTATAGGTAAATAAACAAACAAAGTACTTGAGAATAATCTCGAAGATCTATCTTATTCCTTAATACAAAATGAGTTGGAAAATTATGAGCATTATCCTTCAAAATATGCGCATGAAAGTTTCTAGACCAAGGCTACTTGAAAATATTCAAAGAATAACTCACCTCGTATTTTTTTTGTTTAGAAGCGATGAACGTACGTGTCTCGCCCACTGACGCCGGGATACTACTGAGCGTCCGCGCAGCTAAAACGTGTAGCGACAAGTTGGCGCTCTTGGAAGATATCTGCAGTTTTGTTGCGCGTTCTCGAAACTAACAAAATCGTGTGACAGAGACATAAAGCCTATTAACTATTGTCACTTAAGAGATAAAATTAATATTCTTTGATAATTATGATGCATAGTTAAATACAATTAATTTGATGTATTACATTATATGCTTATGAATTGAATACAAAAGTTATTAAAGTTTGCCGTGAGCGCGAACAGAGTGTGACGCGCGAAGAACACCGATTTTGCTCCCGTTTTCGACATTAGATATTTTTTTTCATAAACATTAGTAATCATTTTAGATGTTTAATGTTTAAATTATGTACACATATAAATAAAGATTAATCTGTATTTGGTCCTAAGACTGAATGTTTAATAGGTTACGAATTAAGACCGTGTGACCGCGTTTTGAGGGACCTCGAAGAACTACCCTTATGCTTCGTAATCTCATCCCCATTGTTCACTTAGTAGTCGTACCTTGGTGCCTACACGCTTCTCACAATGTTTAAAGATGAAAGCCAAATTTCATCCTAAAGAAAAACAAATGTTGTCTGTGGTCCAGTCGTTGGCGCGGTCTCCTGACATCTGTCAATCATTGTACTTTTTTGTGCCGCGCGCTGATCACGTTTTCGTATATAAAAGTTCAGAAAAGTTTTAACAAGATGGGAAAACAGAAGAAAACGAGACGATGGAATGTACGAGCTGACCGTACGCCTGCGAGAACTGGAAAATCGCTTGAAAAAGCAAAGCGGAGCCGTCATCGAAACTCAGTTGTCGGCAATTGAAATCAAAGACTATTGAAATCATGCTCCCTATTAAAGGGATGCCGTTATACGCACAGCAGTCTCTAGTTTTCACTGTGAGGTCAACCATGAGAACGTAACTGTGCCGTATACTTACACAAGAACGATACCACATGAGCTACCACGCGATGCTAGCCGATGGTATATACGTTCAGTGTTCGGAGGATCTTTGGCCGACATAGGATGCCGTAATACACACAGCAGTCTCTAGTTTTCACTGTGAGGTCAACCATGAGAACGTAACTGTGCTGTATACTTACATAAGAACGACACCACATGAGCTATCACGCGATGTTAGCCGATGGTATATACGTTCAGTGTTCTGAGGATCTTTGGCCGTCTCTAAGTGTTCTCACGCGAGGTGAACCATGAGAACATTCAACTGTGCCATCAACTCCACACAGACTCACGAGAGGTTAGTCAATGTTCTATAAATAAGATATAAACCAGTCTATACGTCCAGTGTTAAAAACACATCCCTCCTGCATTCCTAGAGCTATCACGTGAGGTTAGCCATGGATTTAGATCTAAGCAGTCTGGGACCTAACTCTAATTAGTCTTCGTAGATGAGTACGGAGCCCTCTTCCATGGAAGACTACAGTTGGACTGTGTGTTATGTGACCGAAGCCAACGCAGCCGGATTGGGAATATCCATACTCAATGCCGTTACTTATAATCTAATTCCAAAATACTTTATATTCTAGATGTTAATATACATACATACCACATAATCAGCCTATAATGTTCCCACTGCTGGGACACAGGCCTCCTCTCAGTGAGGGTGTTAATATACAATTCTACTTAAATATGCTATGTTAGTACTTCAATTCCACTAAAATACAGCCGAAAGGAGGCTGAGAGTGGAACAATATACATACCCAACGTGAAGTCCTAAGTTCAAGTATAAAATCTACTTGTGAGATGCTGGGGTACAGTTAGCTACTTTACCTGTAGAACTGCATGGCAGTCTGGCCACACGGTGGTCAATTATGATAATGGACTAAATGTGGAGATGAAGCTAAACATTTAAAAGAAGTATGAAACATTTATAATCTGTAGCCTATTGAACCCACCAAAATTTAAAAAGGAACGGTGGCAGCAGTAAATGGAAGTGGAATCAAATGGGACCACATGATCAGAAGCAGCAAACTACAGTGGCCGCTGCTATTACATTCATTGGGAAAAGTTTATAACAGTCTAATAGCCTCCCAAGCGCTTGTATAGTGCAGATCAAATCGAAACATTAAGTTACTGAGTGTGACATTAATTTATCATGAAAATTGCAATAATCTGAGATCCTTAATCCTACCTAGCCATGAGGAAATTCAAGAAATGATGTGAGTAAACACCAATATCAGAATACCTATTCTACACACCAATTCAGAATAGCTATCTATAAGCTTCAAGATAAATTCAATGCCAACAACCGTTGCCAGAACCAACATGATCACTAGTTCAGGTACAGACTGGTAGATTGCAATATTTCTCTGAAGTATGGTATTACCACTAATCCAACCATACATGAGTGGATCAAGGGTTATAAACTACCTTTTACTGAGTTTCCAATTCAAACTTCTGAATAACAACAACTTCAGTCAGAAAGAAAGCAATCTATCGCCATGGAATAATCTCTTATATTAGGTGCCATAGAAACATGTGCTCCTGTCAAATAAGTAATTTTATCTGGTATAATTGTACCAAAATCACAGGGTGCTTGGAGATACATATTAAATAAAAACTTAATATGTAGTATGTTACTAGGTATATAAGTTTTTTGCCTACAATATTACATTGAGTTAAAAAATGCATATCAATTATCCATATGAAATATGTCAGAAGATATCCCCAGTTTCTATTTCAAGATATGTTATAACAGTTTACATGCCTCGTATTTGGACTTAGCACCGCACCATAATTCACAAACATCATAAAGCCAGTTGTCTGTCACCGGAGGTCACTAGGGTTGCTTTTTGTCATACATCTTGACAATTATATTCTGTGCCCTGCTGATCCATATGCAGTGTTTAGAAAATATGTCTGATACTCAAACTGTGTTAAATATCTAGGATTTATTATTAAAACTGAAAAGAGTGCCCAGACAGTGCTGCCAATGTCTAGGATATTAGTTGGGTTCAGTCCAGTTTGCCATTTCAATTCCTCAGGAAAATATAGACTTTACCCTGTAGTCCATAAAGAATATTAAGTCTGAAATGAGATATAAATAATAGAGTGTGTCTAATTACTAGGTATTCTAGTAGCTGCATCTGTATATGAATATGGTTAACTTTATACCAAACTAGGTTAAAAATCACTGATTTACAAATACAACAGAATTATAAACAAATTAAAAATCATTTATTTGCAGAGATTGTTGGTTACCTTACATTTCAACAAACCATAATAGAATTGAACAATTTGATTTTGTTCTCGAAATATTGTCCCAAACTGACTGGGGTCTGGTATGTAATGATATCAACATCCACAGGCACTGGACAGTTAATGTTGAAAAGTTCCTTACCTTACCTTGAACTATTAGCAGCATTTATGGGGCTCAAAACATTTGCAAGCAAACTCAGTTACTGTGAGGACTTAGAAAAGATATCACAACGGCCATATCCTGTGTCAGTAAGATGGGTGGTACTCATTTTACTCATCTGAATAGCTTGGCTTAACAATCTTGGCAACGGTGCAAGGAATGACAAATACGGGTTTATGCATTTTATATTAGTTCCAAGAAAACAGTATTGGAAATTGAATCTAGGCTTCCTAACATAAAAATTAAATGGAAGTGATGTGATATAGCCTAAAAAAAAAAAAAAAAAAAAAAATGCAGTAACTTGTACAACTTTGAGACCCCACATAGGCACCTACTTCTAAGTAAAGATATACCTATGCAAGCAGGGGGGGGGGGGTGTGCTGTACTGGGCCAGCCCCCAATTGACCTGTTTACAATCAGGTCTAATACTAAATATCAACATATCATGGCTCCCTGATCCAAGTATGTTCTGTAGATCTATTCACTGTCAAATGGGATCTCGACACCCAATACACAGGAGTCACTGTTTGCTGCCATATTATCAGGGACGCTTTCCTGATAGAAGAAAGACTGATCCCTCAGTTAATATAGTGTTAGCTTTGCTCTAAATCAGTAGACTCTCTTCTGTTAGACACAAGACATTGACCCCTAGGTTCAGTCATGGTAGTCATATAATTTTTACCACTAAGTTTAATGATATATGATATCCTAATGGTATTGAGTGAGCTATATAATAATCAGCAAATTCTGTAGTTTTGGCCGCCACATTGACACAAAAATGACAGAGCGACAAGGTTTCTCAGGGATATATTTATATTAAGACCAAAGAATCCCAAATATGAAGTTAGTGGGACCCTAGTATCGTTTTGCATTATTTAACCGGCCAAGCACCGCGCGTCGCCTATTGGCGACGAAGCAATAGAAAATCAATTGTGTCTCATTGGCGGAGCTCGACAGATTAATTTATTTCCCAATCAAACCCTTGGTTTAGAATTTCTAACCAAACAATTGGTAACCATAATAGCTCTTGTAACTGCACACAAAATTCAAACCTGGTCACTCATTAGTACACTTCTTATAATGAGGACAATATTAACATAAAAATCCAGATATAATTAAAACATGGTAGATCCGAACTCAACTTGATTCTACCATTTTTTAAAGATAATTTATCTTTCTGTACTGCCACAACCCTTAAATTGTCCTATCTAGATTTTACTAGGTAAGAGTATTGTAAATCATTAACTATAACTATAAGAAAGCCTTATGGTGCAACCTCTATTGTAACCAATAATAGATGGATAAAACAAATTTCAAGTAAGAGTGGAATAGATATTATTATTTCTAAATTCACATATACAGACATGCCTCTACTTCAAAAGGCTCTGAAGAAGGTATCATTATGCTGGTTGGACCACAAATTTCTCAACCCTTACTCGGTTTTATAAGAGACCTTCTTATTAGTGATTCTTTGATGATTTTTGGTGATGCTTTTACACCAGCTGTGTGCTCTATAGAGTGGTTGTACATAGAACTTATTACATGTCAATGTTAATTGTCTGATTATAAGAAATCGATGTGTGCCATATGGGATTATTAATTAAACTAGGTGATTCAAAACTGAATAATAATCCAGAATCTAATAGTAATTAGAGAATTATAAATTAAGTTAGGTAACCATTTACCTTAATGGTACACTGATTCTTAAAGAGAAATACATTACAATTAGTGAGTACCTAACAAACTTGAAATAGCATGTTAACTCACAATGTTCAATTATTGAACAATGCTCATTTTATGTACCTATTACCAACACAACTTTATTCTTTGAACATCTACTAAGTGAACAATGGGGATGAGATTACGAAGCATAATTATACAGATCGGACTAACTTACCTAGTGACGTCCGATCCTTAATTATGTGAAGTAATCTCATCCCCATTGTATCCCAACCCTTCCCAGATAATCATCATATACATTATGTGTATTGGATTGCCTTATTAAACCCCTTCTAGAAGTTGTGTTGTGCTGTATGCCGGGACTATACGATGCCCATGTAGGTCATCGTGAAGTCCCGTTCTTATGCTTTGAAAGAATGATTGACAGATGTCAGGAGACCGCGCCAACGACTGGACCACAGACAACATTTGTTTTTCTTTAGGATGAAATTTGGCTTTCATCTTTAAACATTGTGAGAAGCGTGTAGGCACCAAGGTACGACTACTAAGTGAACAATGGGGATGAGATTACTTCACATAATTAAGGATCGGACGTCACTAGGTAAGTTAGTCCGATCTGTATAATTAGTTTCTGCAACTACCCTTTTTAACCGACTTTATACAAAAACTGTTACGGAATCCTTTATGTATGTACTATTGTTTATTTCTGTGTCCTAATATAATTTTGTCACAGTACTAACCCGCTACGCCAATTGGCTTTATGTATATTTTTAAGATAAAATATTGTATTTTCTCTGTAAGTGATTTTGTAATCTTTTGAGAAAATAAATGTCTAAAACCGTAAATGCTTTGAGTTTTGAGTTTGAGTACCCCATGAAAGATAAGTTTACTTTAGCCAGTCTGAAACCTGGCTGAACTAATAGGTCCCTGTTTCTAGTACTATAATTATGTCTTTCAACTCTTTTCTACATTTTTCCTTACTTACATCACTCGAAGTGAAACACCACTGACTCTCCCACTCTTTACTTCTCCTGGAAATATCCTGGAAAACAACGACACTAATGAAATCATCAAGAAACTTACAAAATGGTAAATGGTGGAATCAGGCGTCACTATGCGGAAATACAATGTTTAGTATGAATTCCGCCAACCTAGTTGATCAAGCTGGATGTCTGCCTATCTGACCTTCACAACGCCGATACCTCTTGGTAAGACTGGAAGCCGTTTTAAGTAAAGGGTAATCAACGATAATTCATCGCTTAGTTAATGTTCTTCAAAGTTGTTCATAATAATAAGTACAATGACCCCTTCATTGTACTCATTATTTCTAACAACTTCCACTATGGGACAACCCTGAAAGGGTACATATTTGAATGTCGAACATTTAAATACCTACGTGTAAAATGTCAACGCTCAAAACATCGACAATTTAAATATCGATTGTATCGTTACATCGAAATAAGCTTAAAATGTCTAACATTGAAATGCCGAGTGATAAAAAAAACTAATGATTAAAAATATCGATAGTCATTATATCTAAGTTCAATAGTTATGTCAACATTTAATACACTTTAGTTCATTATATTTACGTTAAATGTACCTACTAGTCACAATATCGAACAAATTTTGATATTATTATATAAACTAGCTTCTGCCCGCGACTTCGTCCGCGTGAAATTTCACCCTCCCTCCATTCACCCTCTTAGGGTTGGAATTTCGAAAAAACACTTTCTTAGTGGATACGTACTCCTCACAAAGACCACACCCTCCAGATTGTATGTCTCAAGGACCAGCGGTTTAGGCTGTGCGTTGATATATCGATCAGTGAGGACTTTGAATTTTATAGTTAAATAATCCTACCTAACAGTAGGTATTATAAAATAACCTACGGTCACTACGTACACTATCAAATATACTACCTATACTTTAAAATTAAAATCTATATCTACGACTTATAAAAATAAACCTAAATAACTCTACCTTAAACTGTATTTAGTAAAAACTAAAAGGAATAAAAAGGTTGCACTGAAAAGCACGGTTTAGAATTGCAAGTAACAACATACAAATTATAGAATGCTAATAAGAACGAACGATCGCCACTCGACACGTCCGTTCAAATCAAAGTTCCAAAAAACTTTTAAATAAAGCTTTTATTTACGCCCTAAAAAGATAAAAATAAGATTTAAATTACATTAAACCTATTTATTTTCCAATTACTTTACAAAATTTAACTATAAATAATCTGATTTAAAATTAATTAAATAATAAGATTTAGCCTCAGTACTGCACGATGTTTTGAGTAATCTTTTCCTTTAAATTTTTTACTGTCAACTTATAACGTCACTAGCTGCCCGGCGCGACTTCGTTCGCCTGGTGTCCTACTCCTTCCCCTACCCTACTCCTGCCCTAATCCTATCCCTATCCTTCTCCTACCTTACTCCTACCCTACCTTTTCCCTACTCCTACTGTACCCCTCTCCTACCATACTCCTACCCTACCCTACCCCTTCCCTACTCCTACCCTACTCCTACCCTACTCTTACCGTACCCCTCTCCTACCTTACTCCTACCATACCCCTTTCGTACTCCTACCCTACTTCTAGCGTACCCCTACCCAACCCCTACTCCTACCTTACTCAGTTACTCCTACTCTACTCCTACCCTACCCCGACCCTACTCCTACCTTACCCCTACCCTACACGATCAATAGTTTTAAAATAAAAATAGTTTACGTCCTATACTCAGAAGTCAGAACTACTGAATATACAAAATTTCATAAGAATCGGTCAAGCCGTTTCAGAGGAGTTTTGTTACCAATATTTTGTTTATTTTGACATTTTTAATTTCGTAATATCTTTTGTATTTTGGTATGTTACGAATAAACGTATAAATTACTGGACCGATTTCAAAAATTCTTTTGCCGTTAGGAAGCTACATTATCACTGAGTAACATAGGCTATATTTATTACTAGAAAAAATTAGGGATCCTTAGAAATTCCTACTAAAACCAACCCAAGGTGTAAAAAAAATAGCCATAAAATGTCTTTCACTGCATGCGCTGCGGAAAGTATAATAGATGATAGAACAAAAAAATGGTCTACAATATTATAGAACATATCAATATCTACAAAAAACTTCGCGATACCATATGTCAAACTATTGTAGTTATGTCACTATAACTACTTTTTTACATTTTAAAAGTTGATAGAAATGCCGATCAAAATCAGACCATGTTATCCATACCTTTGTATTAATTCTTATCCAAATAAATTATTTTGTATTCAAGACTGTTTCAATACCTGTTGATTACTTTTTGAATAATTGAAATCGGACATTCCATTCAAAAGATATTACGAAATTAAAAATGTCAGTAGAAAAAAAAATACACGCCGACGACGCGCCGCGCCGTGCGTGTTGCTCCACGCAGCCACAGACTTATATTAAACCAATTTATTATACATATTATTATCTTAGTTTTTAGAGGTTTTTGTTTGAGTCGGGGGTTTTTTAAATTTTTAATTTAACTTTTATTTAATGTTTTTTAAACTTTATAATATTATATTACTAGTAAACATGCTATACGATCGACACGTGACTCGCCGAAATCTGCGCAGCTTTACGTATTTTTTTACCACAGTGAAGCGAATCTAGTTAGGTACTCGTGGTCGTTGGCGTTCATTCCATACTAACGTATTCCTCTATGAATTCGCCATTTGTGGTGGCGGCCATCTTGGATTTGAAATTTATAATAGTTTAAAGTATTCTACTAGTCAAGCCCTTTCATTTGATACCCATATTGAAGGAATTGTAAAATAAAAAATATAATTCGCCATTTTGTGGTAACGGCCATCTTGGTTTTGAAATTTATCATAGTGTTTAGTATTCTACTTGTCAAGCCCTTACATTTGATACCCATATTGAGGGAGTTGTGAAAAAATATGTAATCCGCCATTTTGTGGCGGCGGCCATCTTGGACCGATTTTCTTCAAACATAGCTAAGAACACTTGCGACTAATTCACCTTTCAAACAAACAAAAACTAAATCAAAATCGGTTCATCCGTTCGTGAGCTACGATGCAACAGACAGACACACACATACACACACACCTCCACCCCGACACGTCAAACTTATAACATCCCGTCGTTTTTGCGTCGGGGGTTAAAAACAAGCCCATTTTAAATTAAATAAAAGTTGGAAGCAGGCGGGATCCATTTGAGTTTGAAACTATAATAATGGCATGGGTCCCGCCTGCTTCCAACTTTTATTTAATTTATAAAATGGGCTTGTTTTTAGCTTTTCAGTTAGTTTTAGTATAAGGTTGCAGTCGGGCTTTTTAATTTTTTTAATTACTTTTTTTTTTGATACCCATATTAAGGGGGTTGAGAAAAAATATGTAATCCACCATCTTGGAGCGGCGGCCATATTTAAATTATAACAATATTGAGTATTGCATATTATATTGTTACCAGAACTAAATATGTATGCAAAATTTCAGCTCAATCGGATACCAACAAATGGTCAAAAAATGGTTAGCAAATTTTGACGGACAACTTACATATTACATACATACGAACAGTGCAAGTTAAATAAAAGCTTGTAATAAAAAGATAAAGAAAGAAAGAAAGAAAAATACGTTTATTTGCGGTGAAAATGACGCAAAAAGAACATAAACACAAAAAATAAAATAAAAAGGTAGGGGGAAACATGCGTCACATCCACGCAAAGATCAACAATCTAGTTATTGAGATATCGTTCCAGGCAAAGTTGTGTCTTTTACCTACAATTACTATGCCTACGACTTTGAGTGTTTGTAATTCTGAATGACGGCATGATTTAAATAGATTTGGGTTCTACCTGGCAAGGCATAAGGCCGGTTTTCCATCTGAAAGTCTTTCAAAACCGTAATAATAAATAGGTTCAGAGATACGAACAAAATACGTCAAAATCCAGGCAAAGTTACAACATTTTACTTAAACTCACCTTGCGTGCCTGCAGGCTGTCTGTTAATAGTTGATTGAATAATAGAATAATAACAAAAAAGTTTTGGAACATTGTTAGAAACTTGTTAATCTCTCAGAAATAAAGTAAGTAATGTCGACGAATAATCCGTTTAATTATTAAGTGAAATCATCGGTTTACTGTGCTGCGGTCCATTACACCTTTTAATGGAAAAACAAATTGGAAATGTTTTGATAACAAATTCAAATATTAAAGTTTCTAATCAACTTCAAAAAAACCGACCAAGTGCGAGTCGGACTCGCACACGAAGGGTTCCGTACCACCGTACAATATTTAACACTACATTTATATTTTAAAAAAATCACGTTTGTTGCATGGGAGCTTGCGTTGCCTTAATTTATTTTATTTAACAAACAAACAGAAAAAAAATTCAAAAATTGATGAAATGGCATCTATTGGTTGTCCTTTAACACTCCAACTATTTTTTTTGGAAATATTTTCAATGTACAGAAACGCCTCGTCTACGGATTTATTATATGTACTTATAGATTTTTTTTTTAAGTGAATGTACAACTAAGTACCTATTCTGTAATATGTACATATTTCAAGCGTCTACCCGTTGCCGTTATTAATATCGAGCAAAAAACGGCAAAAAAATCACGTGTGTTGTATGGGAGCCCCTCTTAAATATTCATTTTGACTTAATTATTTATTTTTAAAATGAATATACTACTAAATATTCTGTGAATATTTCAAGCGTCTACCTGTTGACGTTATTAATATCGAGCAAATAACGGCAAAAAAAACGTTTGTTGTATGAGAGCCCCCCTTAAATATTTATTTTATTCTGTTTTTAACCGACTTCAAAAAAAGGAGGAGGTTCTCAATTCGAAGGTATGTTTTTTTTTTTGTGTTTTTGTTACGCGATTACTCCGCCAATTGTGGACCGATTTTCTAAATTCTTTTTTGTTCGAAAGGAGATACTTCTGAAGTAGTCCCATAGTCACCAAGTCAGGATCTGATGATTGAATCCTCAACAATTAACTTCCCTGCATCGGGAAAAGCAATATTTTGTAAAAGGCGATAAGCAAGTTGACACTAGGCTATTGTAACTTAGATAAATTATAAGCAGACCCACTAAAAACTTTAAAACAACCGACTTCCAAAAGAAACACTACAAAGTGAAAAATAACTTTAATTTCGGAAGTCGGTGGCAAAAAACGTAAATACAAAACCAAAGACACCGACTTCCGAAATTAAAGTTATTTTTCACTTTGTAGTGTTTCTTTTGGAAGTCGGTTGTATTTTTGTTAAAAAGTTTTTATTAGTATTTGTTGTTATAGCGGCAACAGAAATATATCATCTGTGATTTCAACTGTCTAGCTATCACGGTTCATGAGATACAGCCTGGTGACTGACAGACAGACAGACGGACAGTGGAGTCTTAGTAATAGGGTCCCGTTTTACCCTTTGGATACGGAACCCTAAAAAAGGGGGATGTTCTAAACTTATTCATCGGAATCTTTTTTAGATAACTCATTAGGTATTGTGACTGTTTCTAAATTACCCTAGGCTGATCAAATTTTCGTTTTTCCTATTTTTTATTTATTTAATCACTTACAACTATTATTACAGGTACAACCCAATGCAATAGTGAAGCAAACATTATTATAACAACTTATTTTCTAAAACTTATTACATACTAGCTGTGCCCGCAACTTCGTTCGCGTGGATGTCGGAAAACAATAATGTGTCGTTTAGGAAATTGTGTAATTGCCACTCCTTCATTGAAAAGGAAGAATCTTCTGATCTTGCCTGGTAACGCTTCCTTTACCTGGGGTTCTCTACCACAGCCCTTTCGACTGCAGTCACTGCGTCTTCATGGTTCATAATGACAATCCGACGAAGTGAGTGTCACTTTGATTTTTGAGAAGACAAAAAAATTAAAGCGCCAAGCTCGAGGCTGATTATCTGACCAAACACCCATAATTATGTAAACTATAGTAATGCGTGGGACCGGCTTGAAGCTAGGTATCAAAATAATAGGCTATTGATACACAACCATGTGAAGGCTTTGTTAGCGGCACCTTCACTGGGTAAGGAATGTCCGGCACAAATGAGAACGTTAGTGGATTGCGTTTTACGTAATCTGAGAGCCCTAAATTCTCTTAAAGAACCTGAATCTTCACTCGAGGATATGCTTATGATTTATTTAGTTGTCAGTAAACTTGACTCTGCTACTGAACGCGACTGGGAGAACTACAGAAGCTCACTTATCTCTAATTCTAACAAAACTTCTAAACCTTTAAAAGTAGAAGACTTATTAACGTTTTTAAACAATAGGTCTGACATGTTAGACATGATTAATTCGGGTAACAGTAAAAATAATCAGTCACATTCACAAAGTAAACATGAGGGTAAACAGTCATCTGATCATAAAAAAACAATCTAATTCTCAAACCACACTTAGTTATGCGTGCGCGAATAATAATAATAAGGTCTCATCAGGTAGTAAAGGTAAAACAAATAAACATAACTTCACATGCCCGTTATGTAGTGGTAGACATGCATTATATTCATGTGTTAAGTTTGTGGCGAACCAAACTAATTGTCTATGGTTCCCACATCACAAAGACAACACTACGCGGATCTAGAGCATGATGTCTATGGCACAACAAGTAGCTAGTTGGTCTAAATTTGAAAACCACAATAACTCCTCTCTGCAGGACTTACCTGTTAAAGCGATGTTATTACCTAGCATTTAAGTAAACTTGTACCTATTCCTTCGCTGCCACTTGGATACTGTACCGTGTGTTGTGACATAAATACACATTCTACAAGAACTGGATCTGGTTTCATTTATGTAAACAAGGGCGCCATAACGCGCCTGAATTGGTGACCCCGACGATAGAAGAACATATCAGTGTAAATAGAAGAATTGGAATCCAGTATCAAGAAGCGCAACGAGCTCACACTCATCCCTGGCAGCGGTTTGCAGCGGTTTTCTCCGTGAACAAGTCCCAAGTCGGTACCTACCTACTCGCCGTCATGACGCGAGTTTACCTACGAAAATCGAGGAAGATTGAACTTTCGTGCTATTAGTGCATTGACTAACGAGATAGTGTTCGGCTGTGCATACCTAAGTACTGTGTCAAATTACACCGTGTGTCCGTGTTTGAACTTTATCGACCTGAAACAAGAAAATCACATAATTTCGCGATAGCAGCGCCATTTTTTCTTGTGCGGATTTTTTATGGAAACTTCTAAGTTCGTGCGAAGTTTGACATAGCTTGACACTGACATATGTGTCTGTCATCACTATCTGCAAACGTCAAACGTAACCGGCTGCGTTCCAGAGAAACTCAATACGTAAAGGTGTGTTCCTTCCATACTCAATAGTGTGACAACAGAAGCTTGTAAGTTATTTTTTATTTTTATCTGAACTCTGCATGGATGGACATTCCGACAACCTACAACGGTGTTCCTTTATTAAGAACAATAAGTGCTTAATTTTAAACTAAAGGCTTAAACATAACAACATAACTGTTTTTCTCTTCTTTATGTTTTGTGCACTCTGCATGTAATAATTATTCCGGTTTAATTGCTAATATTCCATTGGAGGCACGGACGCAATGCTAATATTTTAAAAAGGGGTTTTTGGAGAACATTTTTATTTTTTTACTGTTTACATTTATTTTACACTTTACCTTTTATTTGCCTGCGTGCTGCATGTATATTTTTTTTTGTTTTGTGTGTCCTATTTGTTATGAATGTGCTTTCTGATGTTGACTATTTAACTTTTTGATTTCACCTCTGTGCCACTATTGTATAAGTTGTACTGTGTTCCTCTTAGGGTTGTGTGTTGTTTGTGAGATAACAATAATTTGTATATTAACGCAATGACTACCGAGGGAAAGGATATTTTCCTGGATCCTGAACCTGGAACTGGTGGTGAACAGTCCGCTAACCCGTCCTCATCTGGATCTCAACCTATATTAGTCAATCGAGTATCCATCCGCGTTCCTCCTTTCTGGCCAGACCGCCCTAGTCTCTGGTTTGCAAGTTTGGAAGCACAGTTCCATATCAATTGCATCACACAAGAGTTGACTAAATACTACTATGCCATAAGTCAACTCGACACCAAATCTGCAACTGAGGTTGAAGACATAATTATCGAGCCACCCAAGAGTCAACCGTACACTTGTCTTAAAAATGCCCTTATCTCCCGTTTCTCTGAGTCATATGAAGAGAAAATTAGAAGGCTCCTTGAGAAAGAGGAGATCGGGGATAGGAAGCCTTCATCCTTCTTCCGTCACCTCAAGACTCTCGCTGGTTCATCTTTCCCGGAGCAGCTTCTCCAAAGTATTTGGACAAATAGGTTGCCTCATTACATGCAAAGTATTTTAGTTGCCCAAAAGCATTCATCCTTTGAGGACTTGGGTGAGTTGGCTGATAAGCTGCAAGAAATCAGTCCACAACCAATGAATGTCCATGCAGCAGGTAGGGCATCATCAGCTAGTGATGACACCAAGGAACAACTTAAGATGCTCCAACAACAAGTGGCGGACCTGACACAGCTTGTGACCGGCCTCACCACAAGTAATGGCAGAAATAGCCGCAGCCGCTCAAGCTCACGCTCACGCACTCCTAACGGCGAGTGCTGGTATCACAGGCGATTCGCGGCGAAAGCTTCCAGGTGTTTACAACCGTGCACTTGGTCTGGTCCAGTACCACAGGAAAACTCAAGCAGCAGTCAGTAGTGGCGACTACTGACTGCTCCCTAGCAAGTCGCCGTCTATTTGTTACCGATCGGTATTCGGGCCGACGATTTTTAATCGACACCGGATCCGATCTTTCGTGCCTACCTAGACGTTACTCCCAGGGTAAAAAGCGGCCACTTCCGTACGAACTTTTAGCAGCCAACGGCACTAAAATAAATACCTTTGGTTTAACCGAACTTAAATTGAACTTAGGTTTAAGACGCGATTTTTCATGGAAATTCATCGTCGCAGAAGTAGGAACTCCTATAATTGGTTCAGACTTCCTGGCTCATTACCACCTTTTACCAGACTGCGCTCACGGAAGGTTACGAGACGGTAAAACAGGGTTGTCAGCGGAAACAGAATTCTCCTTAATCGACCAACCCAGTGTTAAACTCATTCAATCACCTGACTTACCATACTCGCACATTTTGAGCGAGTTCCCGAGCATATCGCGCCCTCCTGGCGCACCTAAAGAGGTGAAGCACACTACGGTGCACTTTATAAAAACCACAGATGGCCCACCCGTGACAGCGCGACCACGTCGTCTTGCTCCACTAAAACTTCGAGCTGCCCAGACAGAATTCGAGGAGATGATTCGCGTAGGCACGGCTCGACCTTCCAGTAGCTCATGGTCCTCTCCGCTACACCTCGCACTTAAAAAAGACGAGACTTATCGCCCGTGTGGCGACTATCGCGCATTAAACGCCCGCACAATTCCAGACTGCTACTCTGTCCGCCATATAGGGGATTTCGGTCACAACTTGTCCGGATGCTCAGTTTTCAGCACCCTTGATTTAGTTAAAGCATACCAACAAATTCCAGTACATCCTGATGACATTTGTAAAACAGCCATAATCACACCTTTTGGACTCTATGAATTTCCCTATATGACCTTTGGTCTTAGAAATGCCGGTCAGACGTTTCAAAGGTTCATAGACGAAGTTGTGCGAGGACTTAATTTCTGTTTTGACTACGTCGACGATATACTCGTGTATTCGAGAGACCCCCAACAACATGCTGAACACCTCAGACTCTTGTTTCACCGACTGCACCAGTACGGAGTGGTCATCAATCCCGCGAAGTGTGTACTTGGGGCAGCCGAGGTAACGTTTTTGGGTTACCGTATTAACGCTGCAGGTACCTTTCCTCCCGAAGACCGTATCCGTGCCTTAGTGGATTTCGCCCTTCCGAAGACTGTACAAGGCGTACGTAGGTTCTTGGGCATGGTTAACTATTACCGCAGATTTTTGCCCGACGCCGCTAAGTATCAGGCTCCTTTAATTGACGCAGTCGCTGCAACTAACAGCAAAGGCGCAAAACCATTTCCATGGACGCCCGAGCTCGAACAATGTTTTGAGGACTGCAAAAAGAGTCTAGCCAATGTTACCACTCTATCGCACCCAAATTGTGAGGCCCCCTTAGGTCTTTTTACCGACGCGTCGAGCATGCACGTAGGTGCATGTTTACAGCAGAAGGTCGATGACAACTGGCAACCCCTAGCATATTTCAGCTAAAAGCTTACCGAGAAACAATCTCAGTGGCCCGCTTATTATAGGGAACTTCTAGCTGTGTACGAGAGCGTTCAACACTTTCGGCACATACTAGAAGTACAGAACGCAGCAGTTTTTACTGACCATAAGCCTCTCGTGTATGCCTTCGCGCAGCGTCGTGACAAGCTTCCACCAACACAACTCAACCAATTAACATTTATCAGCCAATTTACCACCGACATAAGATATATTAAGGGTACCGACAACGTAGTCGCAGATGCTATGTCGCGGGTTGAATCCATTTCACTGGAGGAGGACTTCCAAGCCCTTGCAGAGTCGCAAGAGAAAGACGTAGAACTCAAAGAGGCGGGTTCATTTACTTCTCTAAAATTGCGAAAAATCGTTGTTCCAGGAACTGATATTACCATACTCTGCGACACGTCGACAGGCAGACCTCGCCCTTACCTCACCTTACCTTTCCGTCGAGCAGCTTTCGATCGACTGCATAGTCTTAGTCACCCTGGCGTGAGAGCAACCTTACGATTGGTGGCTGAGCGATACGTATGGCCGCACATTAACTCCGATTGCCGACAATGGGCGAAGTCATGCTTACAGTGCCAACGCAGTAAGGTGACCAGGCACACATCTGCACCGTTAATGTCTTTTCCGATCGCATCAAAAAGATTCTGTCATGTCCACATTGATATCATAGGACCACTGCCGCCTTCAAACAATTTCACATATTGTCTTACCGTGGTCGACAGATTCACGCGTTGGCCCGAAGCGTGGCCTATGACATCTATCACGGCGGAAGAAGTGGCAGACACGCTGGTGACTGGTTGGATATCCCGCTTCGGGGTGCCAAGTACCGTAACGACCGGCCAGGGTCGCCAGTTTGAATCAGCCTTGTTTCGGCGCCTCATGAACGTATGCGCAACAAAGCGGATTCGCACAACCAGTTACCACCCGTGCGCAAATGGCATGGTAGAACGCATGCACCGCCAACTAAAAGCTTCTTTAATGTGCCATCCCCAAACGTGGAGCAAGGCACTTCCACTGGTACTCCTTGGCATGAGGACTGCCCTCAAAGAGGACCTTAACACCTCGTCCACTGAGCTAGTTTATGGAGAACCTCTTCGACTTCCTGGAGAACTTATTATGCCAGCGGAAGAACCTAGGAGCCCAAATGACATTACAGATTTCGTCACGGAGTTGAGGAGCCGGATGGAAATTTTACGTCCAACACCAGCCTCACGACACGCTCGACCGTCAACCTTCGTCTTCAAAGATTTAGCGACGTCGACCCATGTCTTACTCCGCGACGACACTGTTCGACGGCCTCTGCAACCTCCATACACTGGTCCATAGCGTATCCTGAGGAGAAGGGACAAAACCCTTACCTTGGAAATGAACGGAAGAGAGGCTACGGTCAGCATAGACCGTGTTAAGCCAGCATACCTGGACTCTGAACTAGTTTCCTCACCACCTGTTTCAGTTCCCGTTCCAGATTCTCCTTCCACGCACCCAACTCCCTCCACGCCAACTACTCCACCCCCTTCAGACACTGTCACCACCAGAGCTGGCAGACGGGTTAAATTTAGGGACATTCTAGATTTATAATTTTTATATTGTTTAATTTTATTTTTTCGGTCTGTATGTATACCTCGTATTTCTCCGTGGGGGGGTGGTGTGGCGAACCAAACTAATTGTCTATGGTTCCCACATCACAAAGACAACACTACGCGGATATAAAGCATGATGTCTATGGCACAACAAGTAGCTAGTTGGTCTAAATTTGAAAACCACAATAACTCCTCTCTACAGGACTTACCTGTTAACGCGATGTTATTACCTAGCATTTAAGGCGAATGGTTACGCCAAACTTCAAAGTAGACCTCTCTTTGAAGGTCTACTTCTCCCAAATGGATAACCCAAATATATTCAAAAAAATATATGATATGTGACATATGTTTACAAATATAATTTAAGTTTGATTTTTTTAATATTACTGTTAGTTTTAATAATAAAAAATCATATCCATCCTCTTATTTTACGCAAGAATTTTCTTTCTACTTTCAAACGCCTGAAGCGATTTTGATGATTCTTTCACCAAATTATAGCGAATTTAATGGTTTATAAAAATTAAGTTTGTTTTTTTTAATAATTATTATTTAAGTGGGAAAAAATCAATAACACCATGGTTTTACCTATACGGGCGCGGGCAGCAGCCGCCCGGTCAGTCTCGCTGTATCGTTCGCACGGGGAGGTTGTGTCGCATGTCGGCTCGCTCCGATCTGCATTTTTGTGGCAAAGACTAAATAGCGCAGATAGTACACTCGGACTGTTCGTTTACGCTTGGACGTTGATAGTATTAGTAGTAGTGATAGTTTGTTTGCGAGTGGACGCTATATTATTGTCTATTGAATACTAATATAATAATAATATCAATATTAATAATAATAATTAAAACTAACTTATGACTAATACCGCTCTTAACAGTGGTAGTTTTTAGGGTTCCGTACCCAAAGGGTAAAAACGGGACCTTATTACTAAGACTCCTCTCTCCGTCTGTCTGTCTGTCACCAGGCTGTATCTCACGAACCGTGATAGCCAGAAGAAGGGTTATGTTTTTCGAGAGTATATAATATATACTCTCGAAAAACAATTATACATACATAAACACATTTTATGTATGTATGTATAATTGTTTGGCACGCTCCACTATGTTCCCAAATACCCTTGGACCTGACATTTTGAGTTAAATTCAGTACGAGACGCATTTCAATACGACAAACTTCGGACAAGAACTCCCATGTGCCAAATCTGGTTCACTAATGTTTCACCAAAACTCCATTGACAAATTTTTAGTTTACAACCAACGTTTCGTATACTATTTATTTCACAAACAACTCATTCCGCAAATGTTTTATTTTATAAACACTCACTTTACAAACATTTATTTGGCAAATGCTTCTCTTTACAAATGTTACTCATGATATTTAATCATTTATACATTTTTCATTTAATATTTAGATTATTTTGGAAAAATAACGTTTATACAAAATACCATTTTATAATACACTAGCGACTGCATTAAAAACTGCATTTTAAAATCCGTTGCGTAGTTTAAAAGATCTTAGCTTACAGACAGCGGGAGTGACTCTGTTCTATACTACGTAAAGATTTTCTAAACCAGTCACAAAGTGATCATAACGGTATTCTCCATTTGGGTCAAATAATTTTCAGGCAAGTGTTTTTTTCTATATAATCTAGTTGTTTCTGGCACTCGCCGGGCGCTGCCGCGGCACCGCTCGCTTAGCTCGCTCGGCTCGTGCGTAGGGGGTCACAATTTTAACCTAACCTAACCGAAACATATTTTTTAAAATAATTAACCTAGTGTAACTAGTTCGGTTCCGGGTAGCCTACTAAAAATAATCTCTTTTTTTCTTCTATTAGCGCAAGTCGTTTCTGGCACCCATATTTTGTGTAAAAGTATTTTTTTCTATATAATCTAGTCGTTTCTGGCACTCGCCGGCCGCTGCCGCGGCACCGCTCGCTTCGCTCGCTCGGCTCGTGCGTAGGGGTCACAGTTTTAACCTAACCTAACCTACCATTTTTTGTTTTTAATAATAATTTTTTGTTTTTAATAATAATCTAACTAGGTCGGTTCCGAATAGCCCACTAAAAATAATCTCTTTTTTTTTCTATTAGCGCAAGTCGATGAAAAAATGAGTTTCATTTTTAGGAAATTGCGTAATGGTAAGTCAATATGTAAAACGTTTTTATTCCAAACGTTGTTTTATGAGATAAAATGAATAAAAAATGAGTTGTTTGTTAAATAACACGTTATTAAACAAAAGTTTATCTGGTGATTATTTTGTAAAGTGAATTATTTGTCAAACTTGTTGTTGTATAATGACGAAATGACAAATCATGTTTTTGCCAATCGTTGTTTGTCAAGTAAAAATTTGTAAATTAATTTTTGGTGAACTGACAGGGCACCGCCAAAGGTTCACTAATGTTTCACCAAAACTCCATTGACAAATTTTTAGTTCACAACCAACGTTTCGTATACTATTTATTTCACAAACAACTAATTCCGCAAATGTTTTATTTTATAAACACTCGCTTTACAAACATTTATTTGGCAAATGGTTTACTTTACAAATGTTACGGATGATATTTAATCATTTATACATTTTTCGTTTAATATTAAGATTCTTTTGGAAAAATAACGTTTAATCAAAATATCATTTTATAATACACTAGCGACTACATTAAAATCCATCGCGTAGTTTAAAAGATCTAATCTTGCAGACAGCGAGAGTGACTTTGTTTTATACTATGTAAAGATTTTCTAAACCGGTCAAAAAGTGATCATGACGGTATTCTCCATTTGGGTCAAATAATTTTCAGGCAAGTATTTTTTCTATATAATCTAGTCGTTTCTGGCACTCGCCGGCCGCTGCCGCGGCACCGCTCGCTTCGCTCGCTCGGCTCGTGCGTAGGGGGTCACAGTTTTAACCTAACCTAACCGAACCATTTTTTTTTTTTATAATTAACCTAATTTAGCTAATTCGGTTCCGGGTAGCCTACTAAAAATAATCTCTTTTTTTTTCTTCCATTAGCTCAAGTCGTTTCGGGAACCGAAATTTTGTGTAAAAGTAATTTTTTCTATATAATCTAGTCGTTTCTGCCACTCGCCGGCCGCTCCCGCGGCACCGCTCGCTTCGCTCGCTCGGCTCGCGCGTAGGGGTCACAGTTTTAAATTAACCTAACCCAACATTTTTTTTTTAAATACTTAACCTAATCTAACTAGTTCAGTTCCGGGTAGCCCACTAAAAATAATCTCTTTTTTTCTATTAGCGCAAGTCGATGAAAGAATGAGTTTCATTTTTAGAAAATTGCGTAATGATAAGTCAATATGTAAAACGTTTTTATTCCAAACGTTGTTTTATGAAATAAAACTAATAAAAAATGAATTGCTTGTTAAATAACACGTTATTAAACAAGAGTTTATCTGGTGATTATTTTGTAAAGTGAATTATTTGGCAAACTTGTTGTTGTATAATGATGAAATGACAAATCATGATTTTGCCAATCGTTGTTTGTCAAGTAAAAATTTGTAAATTAATTTTTGGTGAACTGACAGGGCACCTAGTTAAATACGTCACTTATCACCATAAAAAAAATCAACTGCTAATGCCATGGAAAATGGGAAATAATAGCTTCTAAATATTTTTCATTACAAAACGCCTGTTATTTAGATATGAGCAACGTGTTCAGACGTCGTTGCTATGAATGAGTGATCAGGCACTGTAAGAGTATTTTGCTTTTCACTTTCTAGTAGGAATTTTTGGTGTGATTATGTATTGTATGTAAATGTAACCAGTTCAGTGTCAGGAAAAGTTAGTTACCTAACAATGGGATTTAATTTTGTAAATACATTTGTAAATATTTCTGTTTTGTATAGTTTTTTAGTTAATACTTGTTTTGTTAGTTAAGTAGTAAGTATTATAGAATTAGCAATATCAATTGATTGAAAAGTACAATCTTAGGTTTGTAACAAACTGGTTACTTAGTTTTGGTTTTAGGACGCAAATTTTTACCAAATTCTAAAGCGCCTGATCACTCACTTCGCAACGACGTTTGTGCACATTGCTCATATCTAAATAACAGGCGTTTTATAATTAAAACTATTTAGAAGCTATTATTTCCCATTTTCCATGGTATTAGCAGTTGATTTTTTTTGAGGTATTTAAGAAGTGAGGTATTTAACTACCGTTTAGCTTTATTTGCAGATGCTACTAACGCATAATTAAAATGAAAGAAATTAAAATCTGAAAAACTTATATCTATTTTTTTCTCATTAAAAGCTAAGATTTTCAGACTGTAGTAAAGTGTATTAAATCCTTCACTATGTTCTTAACAAATTGAAAATACCAGAAACATATCAGCTTTATTTATATCCAAGTAATATATTTTTTTAAATTTTCTAAATAAAAAAAAAAATAAACTTTAGACGTATTTTTTTCAAAAACTATAAAGATTTAGCACATGGGAGTTCTTGTCCGAAGTTTGTCGTATTGAAATGCGTCTCTTACTGAACTTAACTCAAAATGTCAGGTCCAAGGATATTTGGGAACACAGTGCGCTCTGCGGCCTGAACGGCTCGATGGATTTTAGCTTGAGAGGTGTCGTTAGATTCGTATGTACTGTGAGTGAGAGTGACACTGGGTATATCAAAATAAAAAATACAAAATGGCGGATTTTTGGCGCAATATTATTTCTTCAAAAAATTTTTTTTTCTCATAACCTATCGAGTGGGTTATCAAAATAAAAGGTTTTAAAAGGTGATTACAAAAATATATACAACTTATAATACGGTAAAAACTAATTCAAAGTGACAAATCGTAAAAAACACCTACCAAGAACTAAATCGTCTGCGAAATCTTTCACATTTGTAAACTAAAAAGCAGGAAATAAAAAATTTAAAAAACCCGACTGCAACCTTATACTAAAACTAACTGAAAAGCTAAAAACAAGCCCATTTTAAATTAAATAAGAGGTGGAAGCAGACGGGACCCATTTGAGTTTGAAACTATAATAATGATATTCTTCTGGCAATCACGGTTCGTGAGATACAGCCCGGTGACAGACAGACAGACGGACAGAGGAGTCTTAGTAATAAGGTCCCGTTTTTACCCTTTGGGTACGGAACCCTGAAAACTACCACTGTTAAAAGCGGTATTAGTCATAAGTTTTTTTTTTTTTTTTGTAATGATTTTTTTTATAATCTGTATACGTGAAAAAACGAACTGTATACTGAATGAACGTTTTTTATTGATATTATTATTATTTTTTATTTGTCTCTAAGAAAGCAGTATTTTTACTGTACAATAGCATTCATAATCACAACATAAATATTGTACGTATTCTCGATCCATCTACTCTCAGTAGGTAGCGTCATAAAACTGCCTAAGACAAAAAGCATCCCACGCCGCATCTGATCTGCATGCGCTTCGTACGAGTACGACACTCTTTGACATTGGGGAGGTAAGCGGGCGCGCGGGGTGAGGCACTGGGTTCGCCTATGCTCCGCCCAAACGCTCAAGGACATTCGAGGCTATAATCGCCTTAAGGTGAATGGGTAGTTGTAGCCCGCGAAATTCAATTTTTCTTACGTTTTTTGCAATTTGCAGATCAGTGTCAGGTTGTATCTTGATCCAAATATGATTCGCGACTATAATAGATATGTATTTACAGAATTATGGTCATTAGAATCATTAATATATCTCTTTAAGTTAGATTTCTACCACTAACACTTTTCCATACGAGATTTGTTCTTAACGGTAGAAATCTAACTTAGAAAGATGTATTAATGATTCTAATTATTATAATTCTGTAAATACATACCGGTTATAGTCGCGAATCATATTTTAATCAAGATACAACCTGACACTGACCTGAAAATTGCAAAAAACGTAAGAAAAATTGAATTTCGCGGGCTACAACTACCCATTCACCTTAAGTAAATGTTGCGGACGACCGGGGTACGTCCAGTACCTGACGGCCGTGCCTGGGACAGTCTCCCACGTTTTTGACGTATGTTCCCTAACTAAATGTGCTGGCGACACACGTCCCACGCACCCCTGAATGCGTACGTAGTGGTGGGCACAACCCACTAAGAGGACCTCGGAGAGATGGGCGGCGAAGAGGCGGCGAAATAAAACGCAGAATTTTCTTGAGTGTTGGCTTGCAGATTTCGGCTTGTTGTTTCTTGATGTTGCCTCTTCGACGGCTGAGCTGCGACTGACTTGTGCCGAAAAATGGCCCCATTTTTATACCGGCCTACGTAACCTTATTGGCGACCGCGATTTTTTGACCCTTTTTGATCGCCAATTTCATCAAGCCGAAATCTGTTTGAGCCCCTTTTTATTTAGTTTTTATGCTATTTCCTTACATGTTTTTATTATACATTATTGTCTACAAGGTCCTTATGCTAATTAACACTTACTTAACTAGTTAACAATAATTAATAAAAATATAGCAAACAAAAACTGCAAAAATTGTGACTTGACAATTTTTCACTTCAGAAAATCCTTTATAACTTTTGAACCCGTGGCTCGATTTGCAAAATTTAAACGTTATTATCATTTTTACACACAATCCTTTCATTTAAAATCAAAATAATTAAATTCTATCCATAAACAAAAAAGTCAATTTTCAAGTTACGTAATTATAACGAAATATCTTAAAACTTACAAGAAAACCTTACAAAATCAGTCTTATTAGTTCAAAATATGAATTCTAATAATAATCTTAACATAAATAATCACATAACTATCTAATTAGACACATAGAAAGAACAAAACATAAATCATTGAAATTTTACACTATTAATTAAAATTTCTGCCTTACTTTTTACATAGCGGTCTAGCCACTACTTGCGCCCATGTGCCTAGATAGGGTCTCGTCGCCGACATTCTCCCCCTCGTGCAACCTCCTTAAACCGGTGCTCTCATCCCGCATCCCGGCGCGCGTCAAGTTGGGCGTGTACAAGTTGTACGTGCGCCCAATCTTGACGTACGCCGCCCCGGCCTGGTTCGCCCTCACGAGCGAGTCGAGCCGAAAGCTGCTCCGCACGCAGCAAAGTCAAGCGCTGCGGACAATTGTTGACGCTCCTCGTTTCGTGAGGAACGATGTTATAGAGCGAGACCTCGGGATTAAGAGCCTGGACGAGTTTGTGCGGCGACTCGCGAAGGGTATGTTCGCGCGTGCCGACGCATCCGCCTGGCCGCATGTCCAGGACATTGCGCCCTGGCACGCGCGCCCACCCGACGCGAGACCCTTGCCCCGCGACCTGGTAGCGGACGACGACCCCATCGCACCGGATTGACGCCTCAAGTGAGCCGCACCCAGGTTACACGCGGCTCACTTGAAACAACTGAACTCTACACTTCTACATACATTCGTTACGCAGCGTGTGCTAGGTTAATATAGGCACGTTACGTAGCGAGCGCAGCCACACACCACTATACAGACGCTTAAACTCACACGCGTAGGCGCAGCGCGGGCCGCGATACGCGTAGACACTGAGCGGTGTCACACAATACAATATCGCTCACACACACACGACTGCTCCTTAGCCCGGACCGTGACCGGCTAGCTCTGGAAGCGGGGCGGGCGGGAGCAAACGCCTATATTCTGTAGGAGCGTCGAGTCGGCACCTCTGTCGCTGGTCGTCCCCCGCCGGGCCTCCCCCAGGTAACTGGGGGTCTCACCTGGCGGGGACAGACCGCCGAGGTGTCGTGAAGAAAGCGGCGCTGTATAACAGCGTCGCGGCGCGCCTACAGAAAAACAACATGCAATCACTCACATGGCTGCACTACGTGCGGCCAACGAAGCCGCAGGCCGTTGTCGCCGAATGCAGGGAGGGGCCTGTTTTTGCAGGCCACCGCATTGCCTCCGCGGCCGGGGGGCGAAGCCCCGGCACCGCTCGCCACGCCCCTTTACGGGGGCGTCGCGATTTCTACGAGTTCCCCCTCGTGCGCAGCACCGTCCTTCTGGCTCGGCGAAACTCCCGGCACCAACAGCACCACTCTCGAACTGGGTCTTCGCAGCACTCCTCCTCGTGTCTCGACGTCGACGATTCTGGTCCGCCCATCTGGTCCCGGATACACCCGCTGAATTCTGCCGCGTGGCCAGGTGCATCTTGGTAGGCTGTGGTCGACGATCAGGACGACGTCCCCGACGTGCAGGTCTGTGGTGTTGCTCCTTCCCGTAGTCTTCCTTGGTAGTAGAGTGGGCAGGTATTCTCGCAGCCAGTGTTGCCAAAAGTGGTCGGCAAGTCGCTGCGTGGTCTTCCAGGTGTGCCGGCCCACAAGCTCGTTGTCATCGAAGCTGCCGATTCTTGCTGCGCCGCAGGATCGCCCGAGGAGGAAGTGATTTGGAGTGAGTGCTTCCTCCTCAGGGTTCTCGGAGAGGTGGGTGAGAGGCCGAGAGTTGACTATGTGCTCAGCCTCTAATAGGAGGGTGTGGAGTACCTCCTCTCGTGGATGCCTTTCGTTGAGTGTGGCGTCCAGTGCGGTTTTTATTGATCGCACCAGACGCTCCCATGCGCCGCCCATGTTAGGCGCACCAGGAGGGATGAATGTCCACTGCACGCCGATCTTCTCTGCTTCTGAGGTGAGGTCTTCTTTCTTCATGTTTTCTAGCGCCTCTTTTAGTTCTTTGTTGGCGCCGACGAAGTTGGTCCCGTTGTCGGAGTAGATGATCTTCGGCATTCCTCTTCTTGCGGCGAATCTTCGCAGTGCCATGATCATGCTGTCGGTGGAGAGGGAAGGAGTGAGCTCAATGTGCACAGCTCTTGTAGTTAAGCATGTGAATAGAGCACCCCATCTCTTCTCTTGACGTCTTGCTACGGTGATCGTCATTGGGCCGAAGTAATCTACGCCGGTGCACGTAAAGGGAGGGTTACTGTGCATCAGTCTCTCTTTGGGTAAGTTACCCGTCGGCAGTTCTTGGGGTCTTGCCTTCTTCGTTTTGCACCATTGACATTGATGCTGGACTGCCTTGATCGCTGACCTCAGTCCCAGTACCCAGAAGCGTTGCCTCACTTCGTTCATTACTGTCGCGTGGTTTCCGTGGTTGAAGCGGCAGTGGAATTCTTCAATGATGAGTCGTGTTATCCTTTCCTTACTGTCGAGCACGATGGGACGCTTGTATTCTCTGGTCACGCCCTGTATTGCGTCGATTCTTCCTTTCAAACGCAGGAGTCCTTCTTCCATTACCACGTCGAGCTTCTTCAACTTGCTGCTGCCTTCTAGTTGCTTTCCTTGTTCTAGACGCTTGATGTCTTCTCTGAAGCTTCTGTCTTGACTTCCTTTTAGTAACAGAGTTTCAGCTCGCTCTAGAAGTTCTGCACTTAGTGGTATGTAGTTCCTTCCTATTTTTCTTGAAGACTGATGTCGCTTCTCGACTGTCTTTTTCTTCGTCCCTTTCGTCTTTCTCCATGTAGGATCTTCTTTGCTGACGTTGACCTTTTCCCTTGTTCTGCAGAGTTGTATGAACTGCAGTACTCTTGCTGTTGCTCGCCAAAGTCTCTTCCAAGACGAAAACCTCTCAGGATCTGGTGACGGATGACTGGTGCTTGCCGTTGCTGCGACGTCTGCTGTCTTTTCTTCGCCGGTGGTTTCCTTTTTAAATGTTCTCGCTTCTGGCCAGTAGGTTTCCTCTTTTCTTAGGAATTCTGGGCCGGTGTACCATCGGTGGTTATAATCGAAGTTATCTGGCACGTCGCGCGTTGAGTCATCTGCAGGGTTCTGCGCCGTAGGCACCCATCTCCAATCTTGAGGCTTGGTGAGATCCTCTATTTCGGCCAAGCGATGAGCCACGAACGTTTTGAAGGTTCTCGGGTCTGTCTTGATCCAGGAGAGCACGATGCTGGAGTCCGTCCAAAATGTTTTCTTCAGAATCTTCAGATCCATTTCTTCTTCTACTGAATGGGCTAGTCTGCTTCCAAGGAGGGCCGCCTGTAGTTCCAGTCTAGGGATCGATACCGGCTTCAACGGGGTGACTCGTACTTTCGCTGCCACCAAGCTGACGTGGTATGTTCCGTTTGCGTCTTCCGTTCTCCAGTAGACTGTAGCTGCATACGCCGTTTCGCTCGCATCTGTGAACGCGTGCAGCTCCCCCTCGGTGCTTTGTGGCGCCAGACATCTCGGGATCTGAAGGTCTTGTAACAGTTTCATCTTCTCCAGATATATTTTCCATGCTTCGTATTCCTTTTCTTCTATTTCTTCATCCCAACCGACGCCGCTCCGCCATACGTTCTGAAGTAGCTTCTTTCCTTGGATGAGGACCGGTGATGCTAATCCCAGTGGATCGAAAGTTGACATCACGGCGCTGGTGACTTCTCTCTTCGTGGGCACCATGAAACCCTTGGCTATTTCTTCTGGAGTGTTCCGGAGGTTTGCCCTGAAGCCGATGTAGTCCCTTTCTGTGAACCAGCGTAGTCCTAGTGTCTTTTCTTCTTTCTCACCAAGGTCCACTTCTGTCTTTTGGGTTGTTTCAGTCTTCACGTCTTGCAGCAGTTGAGGTTGGTTTGATGCCCACCCCCTGAGTTCGAAGCCCGCCTTCTTGTGTATGAAGTCCACCTGCTTTGTTACTCTTCTGAAGTCTTCTTCTGAGTGGAAGCTGTGCAAGTAGTCGTCCATGTAGTGGTTAAGTTCTACTGCCCTTGTAGCTTCTGGATACTGTTCCTTGTAGTCCGCTGCGTTTCGGTTCTTCACGTAGATGGCTGTGCTTGGAGATGATGTTGCGCCGAAGATAACTGATGTCATCCTATACTTCTTTGGCGCCACGTCACGATGATCCCCGCGCCACAGGAACCTCAGGCTGTCTCTATCTTCTGGTCTGATGCGAACTTGTAGAAACATTTCTTTGATGTCGGCCGCCACTGCAAAAGGTCCTTGTCGAAATCTCAGTAGTACACCGAAGAGTGATTGCAGTAGATCTGGTCCGGGCAGTAGGGCGTCGTTGAGGCTTCTTCCTTTTGACTTGGCTGCAGCGTCGAAGACGATCCTTATTTTCTTCTTTAAGGGATGAACCACGGAGAAATGAGGGAGGTAACTACCATAATTTCTTCATATCTTCTTGTTCATCAGGTGCTTCTTCTGCATATTTGTTGTCGATTAGATGCTGAATCTGCTTGCCGTATTCTGCCTTCAAGTGAGGATCCTTGTCTATCTTCTTTTCGATGTTGATTAGTCGGTTCCTGGCAGACGTGTAGCTCTCTGGCATCTGCTCTTCTTCGTTCCTCCATAGAAGTCCAGCTTCGAATCGACCGTCTTCAAGTCTTCTGCAGGTTTTTTCTAGGATGGTGAGTGCTCTTCCTTCCGGATCCGTAGTAGGTCTTCTTGGTTGCACACCAAGTGCTTCGATCGCGAAGTGATCCTTGATGGCTTGATGCATCTCTTCTTCTGGCGTGCTGACATGAAGACATGTGTTCAGGAAGTGTACTGGTCTTGCATTTCCGATGTCTGACCCGTGGAGCACCCATCCAAGTCCTGTTCTTGAAGCAACTGGTTCTCCCGGTTTCCCTCTTCTTACTTCTTGAGTCACAATTAGCTCCCAATTGTTTTGACCGATGAGCAATTGTGGTGGCTCCCCTTCATAATACAGAGAGTCGGCGATCTTCTTCAAGTGTCGATATTCTTGAATCCTTTTCTTGTCCAGGAACTGTGGTGCAAGCTTCAACTCGTCGATCGTGCGGACTCTCTTCAGGGTCTTCTTGTTTCCCTGATGAACCCCTTTCACCGTAAGGTCCAGCATCTGAGAATCCTTTTTCCTTATCAGCTTGCCTCCTACTGTCTCAATGACCAGTTCCTCCTTGTTTCCTTGAGCGCCGACTTCTTGTGCCACCTTCTCGTCCAGAAGTGACACCGTTGACCCTTCATCCATGAGGGCCAATATCTTCTTTGATCCTTTTGACCCGAAGACTTCTACCGGAACTATCTTCAGGTATGCCCTTGCGTTGTTAATCGCGTTCACTGATGCCGTGGCGCTCGCCGCCTCTTGTGGCGTCCCCTTTTTCTGTTCCTCCGAGGTCCTTTCTTCTGACTCGACATGCAGCAGATGATGATGCCACCTCTTGCATTCTTTGCACGGTGGTTTTCTACAGCTCTCCTTCCTGTGTTTCCCTTGAAGACATTTGAAGCAGACGTGACTCTTCTTTACTGTTGCCACCGATCTTGCACCGACATCTTCTGGAACTTCTGACATTCGACGAGAAAATGTTCACCCTCACACATAGGGCAAGTCTTCTCTTGCTGCCTTGCATCCTTTTCTTTGAAGTTCCTTTCTTTCGTTGAATGTGTTGCTTGTCGATTGGTCTTCTTGAACCCGCTCTTCTCTTCTGAAGTCGCGAAGGCTCCGCATTTGTCTGCTTCAGTGTTCAGGAATCTGGATACTAACACGAGGTTGGAGAAATCGCCTTCTTCTGATGCTGCAGTGAAGTCGTACCATCGGAACTTGAGAACCGTCGGCATCTTCTCTACAATTTGTTTCACCATTTCAGGTGAATGCAGGTACTGTGGTTTCTTCAGTCCCTTTATTGCTGCTACGCTGTTGTTGATCTGGCTCGCGAAGATGCAGATGTCTCTTGGAGTTTCTGAGATCTTCGGTAACGCCTTAACCTTATCCAATTCTGCTAACACCAGCGCATCAGGTCTTCCGTATCTTCTTCTGAGGGCTTGCATTACTTCTGACGGAGAGGCTTCGGAGTACAACAGGCTCTTGATAGCTTCTCTTGCGTTGCCCTTCAGCGCTCTTCTTAATCGCGCCATATTCTGGACTTCGTTGAACATCGGTGCTGTATCTTCGTAAACAACCTTGAAGGCCAACCACTCGCTGCTGTTGCCGTCGAAGTGGGGTAGCTCGCGGATGTAGCTCGGTTGTGCTGCTGGTCCTCTTGTGGAAAAGGCTTCCTTCAATGCAGTCGCCAACGCTTGAATCTCGATCGTAGCTCCTCCCGTTGAAGAGTTTTCTTCAGGCTTCACCTTCTGTGGCTCTTCTGCGGTGTGCTGACCTCGCTGCTCTGGTTGTTTCCTGTTGCCATCGCCTAATACTGATGACTCGATCCAGTTCTGCACCTGTGCTGTTCGTTCTTCCTGGTCTTCATCATCCACGGAGTCCTCATCTTCACATTGTGTCATCTCCAGTCTGACACGGGCTAGCTTCGCCGCAGCCTGTGCTTGCTTCAGTTCCAGGCGTGCTAATTCTTCTCTGGCTTCCAGCTCGCGTCTTCTGGCTGAGGAGCTCGTGGTCTTCGTAGACCTGGCACGACGACTGACCCCCTTCGGTTTCAGGGTTGCGGCCGAACCGCGAACACCCTTTTCCGGGACATCTTCTGGAGTCTTCTTAGTCGTCTCCTTCTGGTTGGCATCTTCATTCTTCTTGGAAGATGCCGTGGTCACAGTCTCAACCGTGGTCTCCGTTGCCGTGGTCCCCTCCGTTGTCGTTGTACCCGAAGAAGTGTTCGTGCCCGATGAAGTGTTCGTGCCCGATGAAGCTGTAGTTTCTGATGACGCTGATGCTGACGCTGACGCAGACGTGACCCCTTCTGACCCTGACGCTTCTACTGTCGCGTCCACATTGGTAGGACGGGACGGGGGGCGTGAGGGGGCATCCTTCTGTGACCTGGTTACTGGCATCTTGCAGTCTTCTTAATCTTCTGGGCTCTTCTGGCTTCTTCTTGCAGGGATCCGACGCTCGAAGGACCAATTGTTGCGGACGACCGGGGTACGTCCAGTACCTGACGGCCGTGCCTGGGACAGTCTCCCACGTTTTTGACGTATGTTCCCTAACTAAATGTGCTGGCGACACACGTCCCACGCACCCCTGAATGCGTACGTAGTGGTGGGCACAACCCACTAAGAGGACCTCGGAGAGATGGGCGGCGAAGAGGCGGCGAAATAAAACGCAGAATTTTCTTGAGTGTTGGCTTGCAGATTTCGGCTTGTTGTTTCTTGATGTTGCCTCTTCGACGGCTGAGCTGCGACTGACTTGTGCCGGTGTTGCCGGTGTTGTGGAATTCGCGACGCCCCCGTTAGGGGGCGTGGCGAGCGACTCCAGGGCTTCGCCCCCCGGTCGCAGAAATCTATGCGGCGGCCCGCCAATACGGGCCTCTCGATATGTTGGCTACTGTGGCCTGTGGAAATTGTGGGCATGCGTAAGTTACGCGTGCCCATGTGAGTGATTGCAGTGAGTTTTTCTGTAGGCGCGCCGCGACGCTGTTATACAGCGCCGCTTTCTTCACGACACCTAGGCGGTCTGTCCCCGCCAGGTGAGACCCCCAGTTGCCTGGGGGAGGCCCGGCGAGAGACGACCAGCGACTAAGGTGCCGACTCGACGCTCCTACAGAATATAGGTGTGTTGCTCCCGCCCGCCCCGCTTCCAGAGCTAGCCGGTCACGGTCCGGGCTAAGGAGCAGTCATGTGTGTGTGAGCGGTATTGTGTTGTGTAACACCGCTCAGTGTCTACGTGCCCGCAGCCCGCACTGCGCGGTCACGTGTGAGTTTGGGTGTCTGTGGAGTGATGAATGGCTGCGCTCGCTGCGTAACGTGCCTATATTAACCTAGCACACGCTACGCAACGAATGTGTGTACAGTGTGGAGTTCAGTTGTTTCGAGTGAGCCGCGTGTAACCTGGGTGCGGCTCACTCGAGGCGTCAATCCGGTGCGATGGGGTCGTCGTCCGCTACCAGGTCGCGGGGCAGGGGTCTCGCGTCAGGGGGGCGCGCATGCCAGGGCGCAATATCCTTGACCTGGGGCCAAGTACATGCGTCGGCACGCGCGAACATTCCTTTCGCGAGTTGCCGCACAAACTCATCCAGGCTCTCAATCCCGAGGTCTCTCTGGATGATGTCGTTCCTCACAAAGCGAGGGGCGTCGACTATCGCCCGCAGCGCAAGACTCTGTTGCGCGCGGAGCAGCTTGCGGTTCGTCTCGCTTGTGAGGGCGAACCATGCAGGAGCGGCGTACGTCAAGATTGGGCGCACGTACAACTTGTACACGCCCAACTTGACGCGCGCCGGGATTCGGGACGAAAGCACTGGCTTGAGCAGGTGGCGGGCTACCCTACCCCGTGCGGCGACCGAGCGGACGTGTGGCCCCATCGTGAGCCGACGGTCTATGGTGACCCCTAGGTACTTGACCTGGGGCGACCACGCGACGTCGGCTCCTTGTAGTTTCAAGGGTGGCGGGAGGGGCGCTGATCCGGTGATCATCGCCTGCGTCTTACCCACGTTCACCGACAGCCGCCACTTGGACAACCAGTCGGGAAGGAGCTCCAGGGCGCGCTGCATTTTGACCGCCGCGTACTTCGCGTTAAGCGAAGTAGTGATGTACGCGGCGTCGTCAGCATACAGCGCGAGCATCGCTTCCTGTGTAGTGGGGATGTCGTCCGTGTATCGTGAGTAACACGCCGGCGACACGCAGCTGCCCTGCGGCACACCCGCCAAGACGGGATGTGCGCTTGACAGCGCTCCGTCGACCACCACCCTGAAGGACCTGTGGGACAGAAAGGAGGAGACCACCTGTACGACGCGACGGGGCGCGCCTGACGTGGCCAGTTTATAAATCAGGCCCTCGTGCCATACACGGTCGAAGGCCTTCTCCATGTCGAGGAATACTGCTACTGCATACTCCTTCTTGTTGTGAGCAGCTGTGAGGTGGTGCAGTACCCTCGACAGCTGGAGCGTCGTGCTATGTTCCGCCCGAAAACCAAATTGTTCCGGACGCGGCGTGATGTGCGGCTGGAGGTGTCGCAGCAGGAGTGCTTCGAACACCTTGGAGACTGAGGGCAGCAGCGTGATTGGCCGATAGCTCTCCGGCTTCAGTATATCTTTCCCCGCCTTGGGCAGCATTATGACGCGCCCTTCCTTCCACGAGGCGGGAAAGGCCCCCGTGCGCAATATCGCCGTAAACAGGCGCGCCAGCGCTGCTACCATACGGTATGGCAGGCGGCGCAGCACTGCGTTGGTGATACCGTCAGCACCGGGGGCCTTCCTGGGCTTCGTCTTAAGGATGGCGCGTCTAACTGCGCCAGGCGAGAAGAAGACGGGGTCCTCATCGGGAGCTATCGGCGTTGCGAAGTAGTCTCCCAGGTGTTTCTCGACTGCTGCGACATGGTCGGTGTCGCCGGTCGGGTTGGGGCGGAACTGACGCTCCAGGTGTTCGGCGAAGACCTCCGCCCGGTCCTCCGCTACATATTTCAGCGCCCCGTCGCTATTTAGCAGCGGTCGTACCGGGGCTGGGGTATTCGTCAGCTGGCGGCACAACTTGTGCAAAGCTGTCTGCGGCTGCATCTATTCGATCCTCCCAGCCCGCGTTGGTGAGCGCCTGTAACTCGGCCTTCACCTTCTCCGCGAGACGGTTAAGCTGCGTCTTGAGTGTGGGACATCTCAGTTGTTGCCACTGCTTGCGTAGGCGCCTCTTCTCGGCGATCATCGAGTAGATACGCGCCGGCAGGGGCGGCAATAGCACTCTCCCCTGCGGCTGCGTGCTCGTCGCCGTTTCCAAGGCGCTTTTGATGCAAGCAGTGATGTCCTCCGCCGTCTGGTCTACGTCCGCGGAACAAGTAATAGGCCGAGTCGGCGTGGTGGTCTCCACTCTGTCCGCAAAAATGGTCCAATCCGTGGATCGACGTGGCGCTAGGGGCTTCAGTCGGGTCGGCATACCCGATAGGACGACGAGCACTGGATGATGGTCCGACTGTAGCTCGTCGTCAATTACTTGTTGCGTGATCTGGCAGTGTAGCCCTCGGTGGAATACGATGTCCAGCACGTCCGGCATGTACCGTGCGGCATCTGGATAGTGGGTCGGCGTTTCTGGGCCGGACACCGTGTACCCGAAGGCTTTCGCGTCCGCGAAGAGCCGCCTTCCCTCGGTGTTGATTACGTTGGAATTCCACGCTGGGTGTTTGCAATTAAAATCACCGGCGAGGATGGTCGCGTTGCCACTTGTTGGCTCCAATAGGGCCCGCATCTCCCTAAGGTCTATGCGGGCGCTGGGCGGCTTGTATGCTGCGTAGATGTTGACATCCTCGCCGGCGATATGCAGCTGGATACCCAGCGCGTAAAAAGTGTCGTTCGGCGGCACGGGGAGCTCTTGATGGACGACTCTTCGCCTCACTAGTACTGCCAGACCACGGTACCTCATGTGAGCCGACCTTTCATCCTTCCTGTAGACGTGGTATCCCGGAACCCTGACCCTATCTTCGGGTCCCAGGATCGTCTCACTTATTAGCGCCACGTCGATATCTTGTTCCCTCAGGAGATGGCGGAGGGGGGCGACCTTTTCCCTAAGGCCGCGGGCGTTCCAGTGGATCACCCTTAATGGCCTAGCCATGGTACAAGGTTAGTAGCGTGGCCAGGCCATCAAGGATGACCGTCTCGATGTC
This sequence comes from Amphipoea lucens, assembly GCA_947508005.1. Taxonomy (NCBI): domain Eukaryota; kingdom Metazoa; phylum Arthropoda; class Insecta; order Lepidoptera; family Noctuidae; genus Amphipoea; species Amphipoea lucens. The sequence continues at coordinate 109,367 of OX382382.1, read as the reverse complement.
GTGACCCTGCCTAATCGCCTTAATCAAGTCCATAAGGAGCTTTATGGCGCAGGTCGTGAATTCTTTCTTAGTCTCGGTCTTGGCTTCTTGTTTAGCATTATGCTCTTTAGCGCCGGTGGCGCCGCGGCTCGCAATTTTTGCGAACTGTTTCTTTGTTTGTTCCGCGTTCTGCCGCGGCGCTGCGCCGGCGCTAGTTGTGGCGTCGACGTTTTCCACGACCTGCGCCCCGCTTTCGGCAGGGTCGGCCTTAGGGTTCTCCTCCTGGGTCGCCTGGGGGGGGGTGGTTTTGGGTTTCTTCCCTTTTCCCTTCCCCCCGCGTCTCTTCTTCCTCCGCTTTGTGGAGGTGGCTTGGGTGGGCCCGTTGGCTGCCGCCATGAGCGTGGCGCTCTGGGCCTCTTCCTCCACCATTTGCGGCCTCTCGATGGCCGCTTGAGGCCGGCGCGCGGTGGTCGTGATGGCGGCAGTCCCCGCTCGCTTGTTCCGGGTCTCCGCCTGGAACACGGGGCACTTGTTGTTGCACGCGGGGTGCGGGCCACCGCAGTTGACGCAGGTGGCCGGCTCCTCCCGCGGGCGCGGGCAGTCACGTGCCACGTGTTCGCCTCCGCATCGGACACAAGCGAGCGGGCGGTGACACTGGTGTGAGCTGTGCCTGAACTTCTGACACCGGTGGCACTGGGCGGGCCCACGTTTGCCCCGCCAAGCCTCAATCTTGACACCCCGCATGTTCATGAACACGGTGGTGTCGAAGATTGCCCGAGCGTCAGGTGTCTTCTTGAGGATGGCGTGAAATACACAGCCGGGTCTTCCTTGCGCGCCCTTAATGTGGCGCACGTACTCCGGCTGGTACCCCAACGCCCGGAGTTCCTCCTCTATCTCCTGGGGGTCAGTGTCTGCTGGCAGCCCCCTGATGGCAATCTTCATACTCCGCTCAGCTGGCAGGGAGTAGGCAAACCATGAGACGCCACTTTCCTTCTCCAGGCCCGTCAGGTACCGCTGGACCAGCCGGTACTCGTCCTCGGTGTCGGGGGTGAAACGTACCCCGGACCCGTAGGGGCGAGCGTTAGGCGGCCGGCCCAGCTTGGCAGCGAGGGCCCGGAAGTGGGCGGCCCAGTTCGGCAGCTTCTCCACTACCAGCGGCGGGTACCTTAGCTTCTTTCTCTTGCTGTTCCCCGGCTTCTGCTCCGTTGACGTCGAGGCGCCGGGGGTGGCATCAGGGGGTGCAGTATCTGTGGAGGGGGCAGGGGGTGGGTTAGACACACTTACCCCTGCCGTTGATGGTGACGGCGACTGCGGCGGCGGCGGCGGCGTGCGCCGCGCCACGTCGGCGAAGGTGGGCGAAACGGGCGTGGCCCGACCCCGCGGCGCGCGTTCGCGCTGTGGCCGCGGCGGGTCCAGGCAGTACCGCTTCGCCTCCTCCTCGTTGGCGGTTTCGTCAGAGCTCCTTCGGCGCCGCTGGGGTCTGGGCTCGAGTTGGAACTCGAACCCGAAACCGAGCGGCGGCGGTATTGGTGTAGAAGGCGCCGGTGTTTGCGGCGCGGAGGCAGCTCCTCCCTCGGTGGGCCAACGCCCGGATCGCGGGGACGTATCTCGCGACACGTCGGCGCGACCGGACGCGGCCGAGTCCATTGAAGCCAGCGACATGCTCGACCCCACGCGTGAGGAGCATGCCGACAGCATTGCTGGCGAGTCGAGGGCGGAGGCCCTGGGGGGCGCCGGTGAGTCAGGCGCCTGCGACTGAGGTGCCGACCGCTCCCGCTCAGCCAACGCCGGTCCCGCCAGCGAGAGGCGGAGGCCGGGTGCGGCGGTGCGCGGAGCTGGCACGGCTTGCTGTTTTGGCGTCGCCGCCGGCGCAGCCCCGGAGGGCGCGGGCGGGGACGCAAAGCTTGGCGGCGCGGCGGGGCGCGCCGGGGGTGCGCGGGGACGCGCGGGTGGTGCGGGTGCGTGCGCGGGCAGCGCGGGCTGCGCTTGCTGTGCGGCGGCACGCATGGTCGGCGCGGTAGTGCGCGCGGGCGCTGCGGGTCTCGCAGCGGGCGCGGTCGTGCGCACGGGCGCAGGTACGCGCGCGGGCGGTACTGCGGGGCGCGCTTGCGGCGCGCGGCCAGGGTTCGCGGCAGGCCCCGGGGCCTGAATGGGCACCGGGCGGAACGCGGCTGGGCGGATCGGAACGGCGTGCTGCCGGCTCGTCGACGGCGTCGGCGCAACGCGCGCAGGCGCCGATGTCGACGGTGGGCTGGCAGTTGCTGCGGCTCCCGTACCCCCCCCCTCTTCTCTCCTCCTCCTTCTTCTTTATTTTGGGTCCGGCCGTCGGCGCACCGGACGACGCCTTGCCGATGTTCGGCATAGACGCCGTCCGATCCAACGTCGGACGGAGCTCCTCGGACCCGGCATCGCGGCCCAGAGAGCCGCGCTTGCCGGGGTTAGACATCCCGGGGGATGTGTCCTCCGCGACCGCTGCGGCGGGGGTCCGCCGGGCAGCACGGTGGGCTCCCCTTGTGTTCGCCCGAGTGCCCTAGGGAGCTCGCGCAAACACAAGACGAGTCGGGTTAAAATTGCGGTCCGCACGGCACTATTCACTACGCGTAGGTTGTACTGACAGTGAAGGTCACAGGCCAATCCTGACTTGTGCCGAAAAATGGCCCCATTTTTATACCGGCCTACGTAACCTTATTGGCGACCGCGATTTTTTGACCCTTTTTGATCGCCAATTTCATCAAGCCGAAATCTGTTTGAGCCCCTTTTTATTTAGTTTTTATGCTATTTCCTTACATGTTTTTATTATACATTATTGTCTACAAGGTCCTTATGCTAATTAACACTTACTTAACTAGTTAACAATAATTAATAAAAATATAGCAAACAAAAACTGCAAAAATTGTGACTTGACAATTTTTCACTTCAGAAAATCCTTTATAACTTTTGAACCCGTGGCTCGATTTGCAAAATTTAAACGTTTTTACACACAATCCTTTCATTTAAAACCAAAATAATTAAATTCTATCCATAAACAGAAAAGTAAATTTTCAAGTTACGTAATTATAACGAAATATGTTAAAACTTACAAGAAAACCTTACAAAATCAGTCTTATTAGTTCAAAATATGAATTCTAATAGTAATCTTAACATAATTAATTACATAACTATCTAATTAGACACATAGAAAGAACAAAACTTAAATCATTGAAATCTTACACTATTAATTAAAATTTCTTCCTTACTTTTTACATAGCGGTCTAGCCACTACTTGCGCCCATGTGCCTAGATAGGGTCTTGTCGCCGACAGTAGCATTGTTTCCACACCAAAGCAGCAGCGTCCCACAGTATTTCTTGTTGCTATAATGTGCTTCGTTATATTTTTCGTCGCTTCTATTTTGTATTGTAGGTAGGTATATAATAATAAACTAAATTGGTTAAACAGAAGTTCAAAATAAATTAAATACAACTGCGGCTCCTCGAAGTACTATTGTTTACGAAACTGACTTTTCAAACATTTGTACGTCAAATGTCATTTTCTTCGGCCATCTTTGTCGTGTCTCACTTGGTTCACTTCGGTTGGCGCCGCCGTAGAAAGAGATGGGGGGGGGGGGAAATCTCTCCTGACGGTCACGTGTCCTGACGCGATGCCCTGACGCGAGTTTAACATTTTTTACCCATTACAAAAAGTGTTCAACGCCGCTAAAGAAGTTTTCACTTCAAAAAAAAAACGCGCCGCTGCCATAAGGATTCAGTTATTCGTAGCGATCGCACGTATCCTGGAGAGTATAGGCAAATAGTTGCATTCGATTCTTGCGCTTCACTTGAATACTGACTGTTTGCATATTTCATTTATTTATATTTTAGGGTTTGTAGGTTAGGTTCTTTTTCTTAATTTTCTTTAAAATTTTGTAAATAAATATTGTAAGTATTTAATTTTCAGATTTGCTATTAATTTAATTATGTAGTTTGTAAAGCAACCACAATCGCTGCATGTTAAAACAATCTGCTAGGATGTTTGCAAGACTAGTTTTCGTCATGGAGAATTGTTACCCAACTCAGTTCGATGTATCATTTGCGGACCATCCAATTGTGGAAAAACCAATTTATTGATTGGTCTTCTCATACACGAAAATGGATTAAGATTTGAAAATGTTTATGTTTATTCGAAAACTCTTTACTAACCCAAATACATTTTTTCAGAAAAAGTGTTACAACGAGTGCCAGGTATTTCACTCCAGAAATATCATGGAAATGAGGAAGTGCTAAGAGTTCAAGACGCTAAACCTAACTCTGTGATAATATTTGATGATGTTGCTTGCGAAAATCTAGATAGCATGCGTGATTATGTCGCAATGGGAAGACACAAGTTCATCGATTGTTTTTATCTAAATCAAACTTATAGTAAAATTCCTAAGCAGTTAGTAAGAGACAACGCGAATTTAATCATACTTTTTAAACAAGATGACATTAATTTGCGTCATATTTATGAAGAACATGTCAACACGGATATGACATGGACTGAATTTCGTGAAATGTGTTCCAAAATATGGAATGAGCCCTTCAATTATGTAGTAATTAATAAAGATTGTTTAAAAAATAAAGGATGTTATAGAAACAAAGACACCTTTGTAGTCTTTGATTAAGAATATGGTTATTTAAGTCCGTTACCTTCGTGATATTATTATTCTTCAGACATCGCTTAATCAATTACTATCGGTTCGTTTTTCTGCAATGGAAAAATCGCTAAAAAGACAAATAGTAGTTGTTGTCGACGCTGTTAAGAAAAAAGTACGAAAAATGAGAGATGTTGAGATTAACAATCAGCAAACACTGGAATCAGTTTTCAAGCCTGTAACCATTGAGTTAAATAACTAGAGAAGCAAACCTCAATAAAATGTGTCAAAAAAGTGTAACCACTATTTAAACGCGACGACGTAGCTTTGAAACCACTAAACATTTAAAAGTAAACATATTATATCTGTCTCACTTACACAAGTCGCAAGAATAAGGGTATCATTTAAGCTATCACCAATTTAATTAGTTTTGTGTTTCTTAAATAATAGGGTTTGTCCTCCAAATAGTAGATCTGTCACCAAAATGTAGTCACCAAACAATGCAAGTGACCTAACTTGATGACAAATATAAATTTTGGTGATAGAAAATATAGTTCCCCAAGAATAATACCGTCTCACTTAGATAAGACAAAGACCGCAATATAAACATGCAATGGCGGGATGGGGTACCCATATCCATGCCTACCCATGCAAAATTTTACCCAACTTTTTAAGCCATAAATGACGTTCAAAAAAAACGTTAGGCCAAATTATTTATAAAATATTTGAATTATGTATTTCTTATTCGATGTGTATTAGAAGTTTATAACTAATGACAATAATTAAGACATTTTCTTTTTAAATATTTTTTATTTATTCAGTTAGTCTCTTTTCTCAGCAATCTGATTATTTCCGCCCATTTATCACGGCGTGCTGCATCTTTAGGCACCCTGCAACGTTGTTATTATTTAAAAAATATCTAAAATCACTTATTCCAATAAATTAAAAACTCCCATAAGTGTGGGAAACTAAAACTAAGTTTTTAATGTTAACACTGAACCTAATTTACAAAATTCTGCATTTTATTTATTTTACGTTGATATAAACACAGAAACAATAAAATTACGTGTGGAAAGTAATTCTGGTTAATTTATTATGTTTTTGTGATCTTGAATCGCACTTTTTCACTACGAATTTACCCATTTTGGCGATATTTTTGTCGTGTGTCACTTGGTTCACTTCGGTTGGCGCCACACAGAGCACTGAAGTGACCATAGATATGTATAAGTGACCATATATTTCTATGGAAGTGACGTTAGCTACGCATAAGGCTGTGGCCTTATGACAAGTGGCAACGCCTTGACGCGGTAATTGCTGATCTAGTGTAAAGCCGGCTGTACACATGGGGCCAAGGTGTTGGGCCAAGGTGTTGGGCCAACGTGTAGAGAGCTACCTGGCGGTATGTTGGCTTAATTGGTCTAGTTGGCGCCAACATTGGCAGGCCATCCGAATAGTGTCGGTTTTTTGTGCACACATCAAAGGATCTTGGCGCGCTCCGCAAACAGCGTTCACACGTTGGTGTCTTGTTCAGTTCGTTGTTACTCGTCAGCGGAGTCAGTATCGTTGCGCGTGAGTGAAATTTATGTTCCAATAGCAAAATTATTATCATCCTGTATATCAATAATAACTAATAACACATTTACCTCGTTCTATTCCAATGAATAGTCACCATCCACCACCTTCTTTTGCGCCATTTCTTTTTAGTCACTCTACTTTGGTGCACATGTACGTAATAATTAAACGCACTGTATAAATAAATTGCCGCGGCTGCAAGAACTTCTACGTCCGTCTTTGAAGCGCCAATGCAGAATGATCAGTAAGCCAATGTGTGAACAGCAATCTTGGTTATCCATCATTTTTGCCCAACACGTTGGCCCAACACCTTGGCCCCATGTGTACAGCCGGCTTAACATATACAGGTGAATTTTTCAAGTGGGCGTGGATGGCCAAATCCGAAACTATGAGGACTAGCGAAAAGTACTCAAAGGAGTCGCGGGCTCGATTTTGATGAAAACTAAAACTGCATCATTGGATTTTTGAAAAATCAATATTTCTAGCCAGGAATTGAACCTGTTGATTTTGAAAAAAAAAAACACACCATTAATACACCATTCGATAGTGTCCCTAATAAGGATCAAATTCTGGGAAGTAATGACATACGGCAAACTTAAGGAAAATGTTGAATTTTAAGAAACTGCTTCTTTTTTCATACCTTGTTCGAAATGATGCTCAATATTTTTACTACCGAAACACTCGTAGCGCAGTCACCTTCACAAAATTATGTTCTAATTTCAAATTTTTAATTGCAGTACAATCCTTGAGACGTCGAATCCAGCTATGTATTCAAAAACAATTGTCATAATTTTGAACAATTAATCAGTTAAGGTTTAATAGGTAGGTAGCATAAGAAAATAAAAAAGTATTTTGATAAAAATGAGCTCTTTCCTTTAGTTTGCCGAATGTCATTACTTCCCAGAATTTGATCCTTATTAGCGACACTATCGAATGGTGTAATAATACAGTGTGTTTTTTTTTTCAAAATCAACAGGTTCGATTCCTGGCCAGGAATATTGATTTTTCAAAAATCCAATGATGCAGTTTTAGTTTTCATCAAAATCGAGCCCGCGACTCCTTTGAGTACTTTTCGCTATTCCTCATAGTTTCGGATTTGGCCATCCACGCCCACTTGGGGTCTTGACGCAGAACGTCACTTTCGCAAAATGTCATCCAGAAAAGTTTGGTCACTTAGCATAATGTCACTTTCGCAAAACGTCATTTTCGCACAACGCCATTTTCTCAAAACGTCATTTTCTCACAATGTCACTTTCGCTAGTCTAGTCGATTTTAACCTGCGACTCATCAGTATTAGTGTGTGAACGTATGTACGCACATGCACCGTATGCAGACTGAGAAGCATCGGTAACTCTTTATTGACAGCATTAGTACACATGACATAACGCGGCACTAATATTTCGGGCAAATATTGTAACGACTTAATTAAATTATCCCAGACACATGCAATTTGACTTGGGACTTCATCATTCCAACTTATTTTAGCATGCCATAATCTATACTTATAATAAATCTGTAGAAGTGAAAATTCTGTACATTGAAAAAAGTTTTTTACAAAAAAATATTGATCGTCCCATCACCCGAATCGGTGTATTCCCGTTCGTCCCACCGACTTCGTCCCCCTCGTGGGACGTACGGGAATTCTTTATTTTTTTTCCCGATCGTCCCACTAATTTTATTGATGGGACGAACGGAAATAATTTATTAATTATTTTATTTATATTTTAATTATTTTATAAAAAGGGAGGGAAAATAATCAAAGGGCATCAAAGGTTAGGTTTTTTTTAAATATATTTTGTTTCTAGTGTTCCTCTGACATTGATCATCAGAGATCTTTTTTATCAAAATTTATTATTTTATCTTATTTATTCTAATGCTTTTACATATTTGTTACACGTTATGTAGCTGTTTTCTATCTAATCACTTTTAATAACTTTTAATACAACAACTACTAATCTTTTACATTTAAATGCTAAATTTTTACGACGCAGATTACATCTACTATTTTAAAATCTTTAATTTTACGGCGATTACTTTTTATGTATTCTGGTAATACATAACAGTACATCTGTTTTCATAAACCTTATTATTTTTTTATTACTTTCCGAGCAATTTCCTCACAGTAACTTAAAAACTTTTTTCTTGATTTTGAATTTTCCATAATTGTCGGTATGCTTTCTAATCTATTTCTGATTCCAGGTCAAATTTGTTTTTCGCGAAAATAGGGCACTCCGTCAGCAAATGTGGGACGCTCTCATTTTTAGATGGGTCACAGCGGCATGCCGGGCTCTCCTTGCACTTGAAGCGATTCAAGTACTCGGAGAACCCACCGTGCCCTGTAAGCACTTGTACTATAATTGGGTTTAGGTAAATTTTTCGCACTATATCGTAGGCTGCAATTGCGTCAGGGAGAAACATTTTTGTGGTTGCAGCCGTTTTGCCCGAACCGTATCTCGCGCTCCATTCGCCAAGCGACTCCATTCGGATTTTTCGCTTGGCGAATGAAGCCGGACACAGGTCATAGTGAGGCCTTGTTTTGCTGCATATTGCTGCCTCTTTCGCCAGCACGTCTGCCCTCTCGTTCCCCTCCAATCCCGCATGTGCCTTGATCCAGAACAGCTGAAGGGTTTTTCCACTAATTTTCAGTGCCTGGATTATGGATATTATATATTATATTATTATATTATGGATTATTACAACGAACTACAAGAACTTTTATATTATGTTACTTGCTGCTACCGAACCCTTCATGGGCGAGTCCGACTCGCACTTGGCCGGTTTTTTTTTAATTATTACCAATAATGACATTGCTGAGGAACGCTGCAGGAACAGTGAAGCTTTCATGTCTGGCATATCCTAGATACCACACGATTGAAACTATATGAGCACAAGTGCCGACTGTTCGTCGTACGGTTAAACACGTGCAGTAATAATTGCATAAAATGTTATGGATATTGGTTTCGTTTACATTAACATTGTTTTTTATCAATAAATAACAATAATAAGTTCTTGACCGTACGTGACGTGACTGTATGCGTCCGCGTAAAAGCCAAGCATCTTCTTTTGTGTCATATTCATTTAAATCCTGGAGTGCGCTTTCTCTATACATTTCTAAAATGTATATTCCATTTGATAAATGCTCGTAGCAGTAGGATCGGGTTAGCTTCAGTTGATAGGTGCCCAAAGAAAGTAAAATAATCTGTTATTCCGTCAGTAGTGGGAAGTCCTGTATTCTGTGACTTTCTATTCTTTGAAAATCCGCTCTTCGGCTATTTAAACGTTTTCTTTCTACATAATCATAAAGTAGATTCGGGGAACCTATTTACTCTTTATTTTCTATTTTTTTTATGTTTAGGAAGGCCTCTGAGTGAATTTTGTCATCGATGGGTATGTGGAAGTTATTTAACATAGCTGCGGCGATTTTAAAATCAATGAAAATTTTTGGTAACCTTTAACCCTAATAGTATACACATAAGGTTAACTTTTAAGTACTGAGTACCATTCTTGATGTTCGGTATTTAATATGTTAAAACATGCTGTTGGTATCTAGCACGATGTAGGCCTCGCCGACACATCATACAGTTGCAATGTTCTTCTCAAAATTCTTGGCGTCAAAATTGAGGTCAAGGCCCAGATGAAGTACCTGGGTCTTGTAATTGACAGCAGGTGGCGCTTCGGTCCGCATTTTAGCGGGCTGTCGACGCGCCTGTTGAAGACCGCGGGCGCGCTGTCGTGGCTGCTTCCCAACTTGGGGGGGCCCAGCGCACGATGCCGGCAACTTTACGCCGGCATCCTGAAGAGTATGGCCCTCTACGGAGCCCCTATCTGGGAGGACTCCCTCCATAGGAGGGAGAACGCTGCCGCCTTGCGGGCACCCCAAAGGGCCATAGCCCAGCGGGTCGCGCGGGCCTACCGCACGGTGGGCTTCGCGGCAGCATGTGCTCTGGCGGGCACCCCTCCTTGGGAACTCGAGGCGTGGGTGCTCGCCAGAGTATATGAATGGACGGCGAGGCGGAGGGCGAGAGGAGAACGCCCAGCCCAGGAAGAGCGAGAGGCCGTCCGGCGGGAGGCGAGGGACGCCATCGTCGTCCATTGGACGGGGGACCTCGCCACCGCAGCCTTCGGCCGCCGAACCCTCGACGCGATTGGGCCAGTACTGCGAGACTGGCTCGAGCGGTCGCATGGATTCCTCTCCTTCCGGCTGGTGCAGGTGCTGTCCGGACACGGTTGTTTCGGATCGTACCTGCACCGAATCGGACGGGAGGAGACGCCGTCGTGCCACGACTGTGGCGCGGCGGGGGACACGGCGCAGCACACCCTCGAGGTGTGCCCGTCGTGGTCCGAGCCGCGCCGCAGTCTCATCGCGGTGATCGGACCGGACCTATCACTCCCCGGCTTGGTTAACGCCATGCTGAGGGATGAGAGGTCCTGGGCGGCAGTCGCCTCGTTCTGCGAACACGTCATGTCCCAGAAGGAGGCGGCGGAGCGCGCGCGGGAGGAAGATCCTCACGCGGCGTTGCTCCGAAGGCGGAGGAGGGGTCGAAGAAGACGTCAGTTTGACAGTCATCTCCGACTCCTCCCAGATGGAGGCCAGCAGGCAACTGGTGCGGGGGCACCTTTGCCTGTATTGCACAGGCCCCCATCAGTGTTGGACGGGAATGGCCAGGTGCTCCCGGCTATTCCCGTAGCCCCCCAACCTGGGGGGCATGCGGGGCCCGCCAGGTAGGCGGGCATGCGCCGGGAGGGTTGTGGAAGTAAAGGCTGAGCCGGTTTCCCATGGCCCTCCCATCACGGCGATGTGGGGACACCGCTGAGTTTTAGTGGGTATACTGTCGGTGTGTAATTCCGACAGGAGTCCCACATACCCCGTCTCGTCCCCCACGAGCGGGGATGCGTAACGCATTTCTCAGCGAAAAAAAAAAAAAAAAAAAAAAAGGTTAGGTTAGGTTAGGTTGGGGGACCACCCCACAGTGCTTGCGTCCACGTCGCGTCCCCTGGAAACAGCCCAGTTCTGACCACCGTAACGGAGTGGCAGACTGGGTTGGCCAAAGTGCACTGTGCCTTCGCGGATTTTAATTTTATCTTAGTCGTGTGTCTGCGAACCTGCCGGGATCATGCCGACCCCTGAGCGGGACGCCTCCGGGCGATTTTTAAAACAAAAAGGCCCTTCTCAGGGCCAACCCAAAGGCCCTTCTCAGGGCCAACCAAAAGGCCCTTCTCAGGGCCAACCCAAAGGCCCTTCTCAGGGCCAACCCAAAGGCCCTTCTCAGGGCCAACCAAAAGGCCCTTCTCAGGGCCAACCCAAAGGCCCTTCTCAGGGCCAAGCCGACGCTTCGGCGTCAGAAGCTAGCCGCGCGCCGTCTGCGGCTAGCTTCTTTGGAGGGGCGGACGAGTCGTCGTCCGACAACGACTCACTCATCACTGTGTCGGACGCGGGCGACTCTCGTCCGCGGAAGAGAGTCCACCGGAGCGGTGGGTCCGAGGGCTCCTCGGCCTCGGGGTCGACGCGGTCGCCGAAGGCTAAAAAGCCGACGGCTGCCGCGGAGACCCATGTCGTTGGGCTCGAGAACGCCCAACGCCAGTTAGATCTGGCTCGGCGGGCTCAGCTCCAGCAAGAGCTGGAGGAGCGGGTCGCTGCCGCGGAGAAGCGGGCGCACGTCGCCCGGGCCAAGTCCGGGTACGGTGCGCCCCGCGTCGTATACGCGGACCACTCCCTGGCCGAGCTGGAGAGGATGGCGGAGGAGGACGAGAGGGAGATCGCGGAGGTCGCCTCGAAGTCCTCCAACATAAAGGGTACCCTGCAAAAGGCCCTGAAATGTAGGGCCGCGAGCATGCGCGGCGTCGTTGCGGAGCTGGTCCAGCGCAGCTCCACCGACGAAACGCGGCAACTGCAGGCGAAGGTGGATCGCCTGCAGTCGGAGGTCAGCCAGCTTCATCAGAAGCTGGCTGAAGCCACGGCCCGGCCACAACAGGCCAAGTCGAGCCCTGCGGCAGAGGGCCCCTCCTCCAACCTTGAGGATATCATCCGCAAGGTCGTAATGGAGGAGAGGGCCTTCACAAGAGCCTGCTTGGCGGGCATAGAGGACCGGCTCCTGCCGGAGAAGCGCCTCCGACCGGCCCTTGCGGCAGACGCGAGGCAGCGTGAGCCGGGCCCGTCCTGCTCCCACGCGGACGACGCCCTTCTCCTCCCCTCAACGACCCCGTCCAACGAGTGGACGGAAGTGGTCCGCAAGGGGAAGGGCAAGGGCAAAAAGTCGGCGACGGCCGTCCCCGCCGTCCCCGCCGCCACCACCGCTCCCAGCAAGTCGCAGACGACCGGCAAGGGAAAGCGGACGGGGAAAGGGAAAGGGAAGCGAAGGGTGCAGCTGGTCTCCCCAAAAACCGCGGCCGTCGTGGTGACGCTCACCGCGGAGGCTGCGGACCGAGGGGAGACGTACGCGTCCGTTTTGGTGCGGGCGCGTGCGAACGCCGATCCCACCCAGCTGGGGATCGGCAGTGTGTCCTGCCGGCGGACCCAGGCCGGGGCTCGAATATTCGAGTTCCCGGGGGCAGAGGGGAGTGCCCATGCGGACCTCTTTGCAGCCAAGCTGCAGGAGGTCATCGCGGATTCGGCCAAGGTGGCACGGCCGGTCAAGTCGGCGGCCATAGAGGTGACGGACCTGGACGACTCCGTCACCAAGGAGGAGGTGGTAGCGGCGGTCGCAGCGATAGGGGGCTGTGGCGTCGCGGCGGTCCAAGGCCGGGACATAAGGCCCGGCCGCGGCGGCATGGGCACCATGCGCCTCGAGTGCCCAATCGCCGCTGCCAAAGCCGTCCTTGCCAAGGGACGGCTCACAGTCGGCTTTAGCTCGGGAGCGGTCCGGGCGCTCGAGGACCAGCCTCTGCGGTGTTTCCGGTGCTTCGGCATCGGACACACCCGGCCCCTGTGTCCGTCCGCAGTGGACAGGTCGAACGCCTGCTACCGCTGCGGCAAGGACGGCCACAAAGCCGCCTCCTGCGAGGCCGCCACGCCGCACTGCGCGGTGTGTGCCGCCAGTGGCTGCCCGGCAGACCACGCAATGAAGGGGAGGAACTGCAGTCCTCCCCCTGTGCGGGGCAAAGCGCAGGCGCCGACCGGGCCTGCCAATAGCACCGCTGCTTCTGCGGTGGCTGCGGAGGAAGGGGGTGCGATGTCCGACTGATGGATAGGGTCGAACATCGCATACTCCAGGCGAACGCCAACCACTGCAGGGCAGCCCAGGATCTGCTGATGCAGACCATGGCTGAGTGGTTGGTGGACTTGGCGGTGGTCGCCGAGCCTTATTCGGTCCCTGGCCGTTGGCTGGGCGACCGGGACGGCCTGGTGGCGTTGGTGTCGCGGTCTTCCACGGACTCCCCTCCCCTCTCGCTCTTAGAGAGGGGACCGGGATACGTGGCCGCCGCGTGGGGAGACATGGCCCTGGTAGGGGTCTACTTCTCCCCGAACCGCTCTCTCTCCGACTTTGAGGATTTCCTCGAGATCCTCACCGCGGTCGTAGGGAGGGCGGCACCGCGCCAGGTCGTGGTGTTGGGCGACCTGAACGCCAAGTCGGTGGCCTGGGGCAACCCGGCCCCCGGTTGCAACGTCCGGGGACGCGCCGTCGAGTTTTGGGCGGCCTCATGCGGTGTGTCCCTCCTCAACAGGGGGGCGGTCCACACGTGTGTGCGGCAACAGGGCGGATCGGTGGTGGACGTCTCGTTTGCCACCCCCGCGCTAGCCGCCCGCGTCGTCAACTGGCGGGTAGAGATGGTGGAGACCCTGTCGGACCACCGATATGTGCGGTTCGACATCTCCACCCAGGGGGGGGGGAGGGCCCGCGCCGGGCAATCTCCCTTCCCACGGTGGGCACTCACCCGCCTGGACCGGGAGGCAGCCGAGGAGGCGGCCTTTCTCCAGGGCTGGCTTTCGCCCCCCCCTGTCGATGCCTTGGACGTGGACGCCGCAGCGGTCCAGCTCAGGGGGTCCCTGACCGAGGTGTGCAACTCCAGCATGCCTCGGTCTCGCCGTCCGCCTCCCCGTCGCGCCGTCTATTGGTGGACGCGGGAGCTGGCGGGTCTCCGGGCCGCCTGCGTTGCGGCCAGAAGGGCCTACGCGCGGAGCCGACGGCGCAGCGCCCAAAACCGAGTCCGGGCAGAGGAGGACCGCCTATACGCCTCTTACCAAGAGGCGAGGACGGCCCTCAAGTCTGCAATGGGCGCTGCGGAAGACTCGGCGAGGGCCGAGATGCTGGAGGGTCTCGACAGGGATCCTTATGGGAGACCATACAAGGCGGCGCGGAACCAGCTACGCCCCTATGGTCCCCCACTGACGGAGACCCTCGAGCCGGCGTTGCTGGACGGGGTGGTCCGGTCCCTGTTTCCGCGCAGGACCGACTTCACCCCACCAGCGATGGATCCCCCGCAAGGGGCGGCTCCGCCGGACGAGCAGGTCCCCCCGGTGACGGTGGAGGAGCTCCGCGCGGGGGTTCTCACCCTCCGCGCGAAGAAGACGGCCCCCGGGCCAGACGGCGTCCCCGCACGGGTGGTGGCGATCGCCGCCTCCCAAATGGAGGACAGGTTTCGGGACCTCTTCAGCGCGTGCTTTACGGCTGGGAGGTTCCCGAAACTGTGGAAGGAGGGGCAGCTCTGCCTCCTCCGAAAGGAGGGACGTCCGGTGGACTCCCCGTCGGCATACCGGCCCATCGTCTTGCTCGATGAGGTCGGTAAACTGTTCGAGGGGATCATCGCGTCCCGGCTTCATGGCCTTTTGCGGGGGGTAGGGCCGGACCTGTCGGACGCCCAATTCGGCTTCCGACAAGGGCGTTCGACGATCGACGCGCTGGCCCTACTCAAGGGCCAGGTGAAGGAGGCGGTGGAGGCGGGGGACGGAGTGCTGGCAGTGTCGTTCGACATTGCAAACGCCTTCAACTCCGTCCCCCACTCGACGATATTGGAGGCGCTCCGGTATCACGGAGTGCCCCAATACCTGCAGGATCTGCTGGCCAGCTACCTGGAGGGCCGAGAGGTCCTCCTCGCGGACCGGACGGGCACGGTGAGGCGGTACGGAGCAGAGTCCGGTGTTCCGCAGGGGTCAGTTCTGGGGCCCTCCCTGTGGAACATCGGGTTCGACTGGCTCCTACGCGGAGTCCTCCTCCAGGGCACGAGTGTCATCTGCTACGCGGATGACACCCTCCTCACTGCCCGGGGGAGGAACTTTGGAGACGCGGCCTGTCTGGCCTCGGCTGGCGGATCCCTGGTTGCAGAAAGAATCCGCCTCCTGGGATTGAAGGTGGCGCTGCACAAGACCGAGGCCGTATTCTTTCACGGGCCTCGGCAGCGCTGCCCTCCCGACGCCCACATCGTCGTAGAGGGCGTCCGGATAGAGGTCCAGCCCCAGATGAAGTATCTGGGCCTGGTGCTGGACGAGAGGTGGCGCTTCGGCCCGCATTTCAGCGGGCTGTCGACGCGCCTCCTGAAAGCCGCGGACGCCCTCTCGCGGCTGCTCCCGAACCTGGGGGGGCCCAAGGTGGGGTGCCGGCGCCTCTATGCCGGCGTCCTCAGGAGCATGGCCCTATATGGGGCCCCTATCTGGGCGGACTCCCTCCACAGGAGGGAGAATGCGACCGCCCTCCGCAAGCCCCAAAGGGCCATTGCACTGCGGGTGGCGAGGGCCTACCGCTCGGTGGGCTTTTCGGCGGCGTGCGCTCTGGCCGGCACCCCTCCTTGGGAGCTGGAGGCTTGGGTGCTCGCCAGAGTGTACGAGTGGACCGCGCAACGAAGGGCGCTCGGGGAGCGCCCCGTCGCCGAAGAGCGGGAGGCCGTGCGGCGGGAGGCGAGGGACGCAATCGTCCTTCACTGGACAGAGGACCTCGCCACCGCCGCCTTTGGCCGCCGGACGTTGGACGCGCTCGGCCCGGTCCTGCAGAGCTGGCTCGAGCGGTCCCACGGTTTCCTCTCGTTCCGTCTGGTGCAGGTGTTGTCCGGCCACGGCTGTTTCGGAACGTACCTGCACCGGATCGGGAGGGAGGAGACCCCGGCGTGCCACGACTGCGGCGCGGCGGAGGACACGGCGCAGCACACCCTCGAGGCGTGCCCGGCTTGGTCCGAGCTGCGCCGCGGTCTGACCGCGGCGGTCGGACAGGACCTCTCGCTTCCTGGTGTGATCAACGCCATGCTGGGGAGCGAGGAGGCCTGGGCAGCGGTGGCCTCCTTTTGCGAGGACGTAATCTCGCAAAAGGAGGAGGCGGAGCGCGCGCGGGAGGACGACCCTCTCGCTGTGCCGCTCCGCAGACGAAGAAGGGGTCGGAGAAGGCGCCAGCCTCTCCCCCCTCATGGTGGCGATGGGCGGGCGACAGGCACGGGGGTGCCGTCTCCCGCATTGCACCCATCACCACCTTCGTCGGTCACTCCCGGGCCCCCGTGAGGGGCCCGCCCTGAAGGACAATCGTCGGCGGAGGACTGGACGTTAAGGCTACGCTGGTTTCCCAGTCCCCCGCCACTCGGACGAAGCGGGAGTGCCGCTGGGTTTTTTAGTGGGTATACCGGGTCAGACCCGGGAGTCCCACATAGCCCCCCATCCCCCGATGGGAGGGTATGCGTAACGCATTTTTCCCAGCGCAAAAAAAAAAAAAAAAAAAAAAAAAAAAAAAGGTTAGGTTGGGGGACCACCCCACAGTGCTTGCGTCCACGTCGCGTCCCCTGGAAACAGCCCAGTTCTGACCACCGTAACGGAGTGGCAGACTGGGTTGGCCAAAGTGCACTGTGCCTTCGCGGATTTTAATTTTATCTTAGTTGTGTCTTGTCTGCGAGCCTGCCGGGATCATGCCGACCCCTGAGCGGGACGCCTCCGGGCGATTTTTAAAACAAAAAGGCCCTTCTCAGGGCCAACCCAAAGGCCCTTCTCAGGGCCAACCAAAAGGCCCTTCTCAGGGCCAACCCAAAGGCCCTTCTCAGGGCCAACCAAAAGGCCCTTCTCAGGGCCAACCCAAAGGCCCTTCTCAGGGCCAAGCCGACGCTTCGGCGTCAGAAGCTAGCCGCGCGCCGTCTGCGGCTAGCTTCTTTGGAGGGGCGGACGAGTCGTCGTCCGACAACGACTCACTCATCACTGTGTCGGACGCGGACGACTCTCGTCCGCGGAAAAGAGTCCACCGGAGCGGTGGGTCCGAGGGCTCCTCGGCCTCGGGGTCGACGCGGTCGCCGAAGGCTAAAAAGCCGACGGCTGCCGCGGAGACCCATGTCGTTGGGCTCGAGAACGCCCAACGCCAGTTAGATCTGGCTCGGCGGGCTCAGCTCCAGCAAGAGCTGGAGGAGCGGGTCGCTGCCGCGGAGAAGCGGGCGCACGTCGCCCGGGCCAAGTCCGGGTACGGTGCGCCCCGCGTCGTATACGCGGACCACTCCCTGGCCGAGCTGGAGAGGATGGCGGAGGAGGACGAGAGGGAGATCGCGGAGGTCGCCTCGAAGTCCTCCAACATAAAGGGGACCCTGCAAAAGGCCCTGAAATGTAGGGCCGCGAGCATGCGCGGCGTCGTTGCGGAGCTGGTCCAGCGCAGCTCCACCGACGAAACGCGGCAACTGCAGGCGAAGGTGGATCGCCTGCAGTCGGAGGTCAGCCAGCTTCATCAGAAGCTGGCTGAAGCCACGGCCCGGCCACAACAGGCCAAGTCGAGCCCTGCGGCAGAGGGCTCCTCCTCCAACCTTGAGGATATCATCCGCAAGGTCGTAATGGAGGAGAGGGCCTTCACAAGAGCCTGCTTGGCGGGCATAGAGGACCGGCTCCTACCGGAGAAGCGCCTCCGACCGGCCCTTGCGGCAGACGCGAGGCAGCGTGAGCCGGGCCCGTCCTGCTCCCACGCGGACGACGCCCTTCTCCTCCCCTCAACGACCCCGTCCAACGAGTGGACGGAAGTGGTCCGCAAGGGGAAGGGCAGGGGCAAAAAGTCGGCGACGGCCGTCCCCGCCGTCCCCGCCGCCACCGCCGCTCCCAGCAAGTCGCAGACGACCGGCAAGGGAAAGCGGACGGGGAAAGGGAAGAGGAGGGTGCAGCTGGTCTCTCCAAAAACCGCAGCCGTCGTGGTGACGCTCACCGCGGAGGCTGCGGACCGAGGGGAGACGTACGCGTCCGTTTTGGTGCGGGCGCGTGCGAACGCCGATCCCACCCAGCTGGGGATCGGCAGTGTGTCCTGCCGGCGGACCCAGGCCGGGGCTCGAATATTCGAGTTCCCGGGGGCGGAGGGGAGTGCCCATGCGGACCTCTTTGCAGCCAAGCTGCAGGAGGTCATCGCGGATTCGGCCAAGGTGGCACGGCCGGTCAAGTCGGCGGCCATAGAGGTGACGGACCTGGACGACTCCGTCACCAAGGAGGAGGTGGTAGCGGCGGTCGCAGCGATAGGGGGCTGTGGCGTCACGGCGGTCCAAGGCCGGGACATAAGGCCCGGCCGCGGCGGCATGGGCACCATGCGCCTCGAGTGCCCAATCGCCGCTGCCAAAGCCGTCCTTGCCAAGGGACGGCTCACAGTCGGGTTTAGCTCGGGAGCGGTCCGGGCGCTCGAGGACCAGCCTCTGCGGTGTTTCCGGTGCTTCGGCATCGGACACACCCGGCCCCTGTGTCCGTCCGCAGTGGACAGGTCGAACGCCTGCTACCGCTGCGGCAAGGACGGCCACAAAGCCGCCTCCTGCGAGGCCGCCACGCCGCACTGCGCGGTGTGTGCCGCCAGTGGCTGCCCGGCAGACCACGCAATGAAGGGGAGGAACTGCAGTCCTCCCCCTGTGCGGGGCAAAGCGCAGGCGCCGACCGGGCCTGCCAATGGCACCGCTGCTTCTGCGGTGGCTGCGGAGGAAGGGGGTGCGATGTCCGACTGATGGATAGGGTCGAACATCGCATACTCCAGGCGAACGCCAACCACTGCAGGGCAGCCCAGGATCTGCTGATGCAGACCATGGCTGAGTGGTTGGTGGACTTGGCGGTGGTCGCCGAGCCTTATTCGGTCCCTGGCCGTTGGCTGGGCGACCGGGACGGCCTGGTGGCGTTGGTGTCGCGGTCTTCCACGGACTCCCCTCCCCTCTCGCTCTTAGAGAGGGGACCGGGATACGTGGCCGCCGCGTGGGGAGACATGGCCCTGGTAGGGGTCTACTTCTCCCCGAACCGCTCTCTCTCCGACTTTGAGGATTTCCTCGAGATCCTCACCGCGGTCGTAGGGAGGGCGGCACCGCGCCAGGTCGTGGTGTTGGGCGACCTGAACGCCAAGTCGGTGGCCTGGGGCAACCCGGCCCCCGGTTGCAACGTCCGGGGACGCGCCGTCGAGTTTTGGGCGGCCTCATGCGGTGTGTCCCTCCTCAACAGGGGGGCGGTCCACACGTGTGTGCGGCAACAGGGCGGATCGGTGGTGGACGTCTCGTTTGCCACCCCCGCGCTAGCCGCCCGCGTCGTCAACTGGCGGGTAGAGATGGTGGAGACCCTGTCGGACCACCGATATGTGCGGTTCGACATCTCCACCCAGGGAGGGGGGAGGGCCCGCGCCGGGCAATCTCCCTTCCCACGGTGGGCACTCACCCGCCTGGACCGGGAGGCAGCCGAGGAGGCGGCCTTTCTCCAGGACTGGCTTTCGCCCCCCCCTGTCGATGCCTTGGACGTGGACGCCGCAGCGGTCCAGCTCAGGGGGTCCCTGACCGAGGTGTGCAACTCCAGCATGCCTCGGTCTCGCCGTCCGCCTCCCCGTCGCGCCGTCTATTGGTGGACGCAGGAGCTGGCGGGTCTCCGGGCCGCCTGCGTTGCGGCCAGAAGGGCCTACGCGCGGAGCCGACGGCGCAGCGCCCAAAACCGAGTCCGGGCAGAGGAGGACCGCCTATACGCCTCTTACCAAGAGGCGAAGACGGCCCTCAAGTCTGCAATGGGCGCTGCGGAAGACTCGGCGAGGGCCGAGATGCTGGAGGGTCTCGACAGGGATCCTTATGGGAGACCGTACAAGGCGGCGCGGAACCAGCTACGCCCCTATGGTCCCCCACTGACGGAGACCCTCGAGCCGGCGTTGCTGGACGGGG
The DNA here is from genome assembly GCA_947508005.1 of Amphipoea lucens. Taxonomy (NCBI): domain Eukaryota; kingdom Metazoa; phylum Arthropoda; class Insecta; order Lepidoptera; family Noctuidae; genus Amphipoea; species Amphipoea lucens. The sequence goes on along the minus strand of OX382382.1, from coordinate 89,175 downwards.
TGGTCCGGTCCCTGTTTCCGCGCAGGACCGACTTCACCCCACCAGCGATGGATCCCCCGCAAGGGGCGGCTCCGCCGGACGAGCAGGTCCCCCCGGTGACGGTGGAGGAGCTCCGCGCGGGGGTTCTCACCCTCCGCGCGAAGAAGACGGCCCCCGGGCCAGACGGCGTCCCCGCACGGGTGGTGGCGATCGCCGCCTCCCAAATGGAGGACAGGTTTCGGGACCTCTTCAGCGCGTGCTTTACGGCTGGGAGGTTCCCGAAACTGTGGAAGGAGGGGCAGCTCTGCCTCCTCCGAAAGGAGGGACGTCCGGTGGACTCCCCGTCGGCATACCGGCCCATCGTCTTGCTCGATGAGGTCGGTAAACTGTTCGAGGGGATCATCGCGTCCCGGCTTCATGGCCTTTTGCGGGGGGTAGGGCCGGACCTGTCGGACGCCCAATTCGGCTTCCGACAAGGGCGTTCGACGATCGACGCGCTGGCCCTACTCAAGGGCCAGGTGAAGGAGGCGGTGGAGGCGGGGGACGGAGTGCTGGCAGTGTCGTTCGACATTGCAAACGCCTTCAACTCCGTCCCCCACTCGACGATATTGGAGGCGCTCCGGTATCACGGAGTGCCCCAATACCTGCAGGATCTGCTGGCCAGCTACCTGGAGGGCCGAGAGGTCCTCCTCGCGGACCGGACGGGCACGGTGAGGCGGTACGGAGCAGAGTCCGGTGTTCCGCAGGGGTCAGTTCTGGGGCCCTCCCTGTGGAACATCGGGTTCGACTGGCTCCTACGCGGAGTCCTCCTCCAGGGCACGAGTGTCATCTGCTACGCGGATGACACTCTCCTCACTGCCCGGGGGAGGAACTTTGGAGACGCGGCCTGTCTGGCCTCGGCTGGCGGATCCCTGGTTGCAGAGAGGATCCGCCTCCTGGGATTGAAGGTGGCGCTGCACAAGACCGAGGCCGTATTCTTTCACGGGCCTCGGCAGCGCTGCCCTCCCGACGCCCACATCGTCGTAGAGGGCGTCCGGATAGAGGTCCAGCCCCAGATGAAGTATCTGGGCCTGGTGCTGGACGAGAGGTGGCGCTTCGGCCCGCATTTCAGCGGGCTGTCGACGCGCCTCCTGAAAGCCGCGGACGCCCTCTCGCGGCTGCTCCCGAACCTGGGGGGGCCCAAGGTGGGGTGCCGGCGCCTCTATGCCGGCGTCCTCAGGAGCATGGCCCTATACGGGGCCCCTATCTGGGCGGACTCCCTCCACAGGAGGGAGAATGCGACCGCCATCCGCAAGCCCCAAAGGGCCATTGCACTGCGGGTGGCGAGGGCCTACCGCTCGGTGGGCTTTTCGGCGGCGTGCGCTCTGGCCGGCACCCCTCCTTGGGAGCTGGAGGCTTGGGTGCTCGCCAGAGTGTACGAGTGGACCGCGCAACGTAGGGCGCTCGGGGAGCGCCCCGTCGCCGAAGAGCGGGAGGCCGTGCGGCGGGAGGCGAGGGACGCAATCGTCCTTCACTGGACAGAGGACCTCGCCACCGCCGCCTTCGGCCGCCGGACGTTGGACGCGCTCGGCCCGGTCCTGCAGAGCTGGCTCGAGCGGTCCCACGGTTTCCTCTCGTTCCGTCTGGTGCAGGTGTTGTCCGGCCACGGCTGTTTCGGAACGTACCTGCACCGGATCGGGAGGGAGGAGACCCCGGCGTGCCACGACTGCGGCGCGGCGGAGGACACGGCGCAGCACACCCTCGAGGCGTGCCCGGCTTGGTCCGAGCTGCGCCGCGGTCTGACCGCGGCGGTCGGACAGGACCTCTCGCTTCCTGGTGTGATCAACGCCATGCTGGGGAGCGAGGAGGCCTGGGCAGCGGTGGCCTCCTTTTGCGAGGACGTAATCTCGCAAAAGGAGGAGGCGGAGCGCGCGCGGGAGGACGACCCTCTCGCTGTGCCGCTCCGCAGACGAAGAAGGGGTCGGAGAAGGCGCCAGCCTCTCCCCCCTCATGGTGGCGATGGGCGGGCGACAGGCACGGGGGTGCCGTCTCCCGCATTGCACCCATCACCACCTTCGTCGGTCACTCCCGGGCCCCCGTGAGGGGCCCGCCCTGAAGGACAATCGTCGGCGGAGGACTGGACGTTAAGGCTACGCTGGTTTCCCAGTCCCCCGCCACTCGGACGAAGCGGGAGTGCCGCTGGGTTTTTTAGTGGGTATACCGGGTCAGACCCGGGAGTCCCACATAGCCCCCCATCCCCCGATGGGAGGGTATGCGTAACGCATTTTTCCCAGCGCAAAAAAAAAAAAAAAAAAAAAAAAAAGGTTTTTTTTTTTTTTTTTTTTTTTTTTTTTTTATTACCGCGGACTTGGTGGTCCGCGCCCTTGTTTACATTTATTTATTTGTTTACTCAATTTTAATACTAATACTAGGAAACAGTTACAAAAACTCCCACATCGGACACATCCTTACAATTAGTGGCTTATATAACTAACTTAAAAATCTACGTGAGTCCATCCTACAATTTTTTTTTTTTTTTTTTTTTTTTTTTTTTTTTTTTTTTTTTTTTTTTTAATGATATATAGACAGTACATGCAAATATATATATATATACTTGGTCATTATTGAATCAGGCATTTTTTAATTATTGGTACAATATTGGTTAATGGTTATTATTTTTTTTTTTTATTTTTTTTTTTTTTTATTTTGTTTTCAATTATACATCACATTACAGTTTGTTATCAGGTATCTATACATTCTTATTTTAGTGTTACACATTTAATATCTATTGTTATATAATTTTTTACAGTTTGTGCTTACAGTTAACTTTTATATATAGGTTCTACACATTTACTACTTATTTTAAGTTTATACATATTCATTTCCTAATTTTACAAAGTTTTAATTATTTTAGGGGTATTGCAGTGTTGGTTAGGGTTTGTTAGTTTTAGACTGGATTGGGTTGTGGGTTTGTTAGGTGGTGTTTAGGTGGTTAGTTGAGGTTTGCTGACCAGGGACTTCGCTAGCCTGAGCAAAGCTTCCACAACAACTGCGTCTCGGTGCTGCATGGCCATCTTCAGGTTGTAATCGATGACCATTTTAGTCGGCGCACCCATCGCTCTCTTTGCGAAACGGGCCGTGGCGTCGTCGGCGTCGTCGGTGTAGTAGACGCAACTGACCGTGTGTCTCGACACCGCCACTACCGCGTGGGAGATGCTGTCATGGATTTTGAGCCTCCTGGACTTAGTGTTGATGATGATTACGCTGTCGTAGGTCAACCCCTGAGCCTCGTGTATGGTTAACGTGCGCGACCCTTCACCGGAGCCGTATCCCTGGCTTATAAGAGAAGTTTTCTCCCCTTGCGTGTGAACCAGGAATAGGGTGTTTTGTGCGGTGCTCGGTATTTGCGCTCCCGTAAAACCTTTCACCTTCAGGGAGTGGACCTGCGACAGCGACGACTTGGAGGAGTATATACCGGAGTATATCTCGCTCAGTGCAAACGCCACGTCCATCGGATTGCGGTGCGTACAAAGCAACTCTTGGGTGATGCCAGCCACCGAGTCTGGACGGGTATACCTTAACTCGAAAAGGTTCTGTCTGTCCAAAAATGGAAGCTGGTTCACGTCTCCGATGAGGACAATCTCGCTTGCTCCGGACAACTTTACTGCCATAACTATGGCCCCAAAATGGTTCATTAGAGCTTCGTCTACCGTGAGACGGTAGCACTTCTCTTGCTGTCGGAACCCGTTGGCTAAGATTGAGGCCATAGTGCGCACCTTTGTCTTCACTCGGTCTCCTAAGCGGTGCGCAAGCTTCTCTCTGAGATCTTTGGCAGCTTCGGTTGTCGTGGTAGCTATGACGTCCTTCCCCTCATCGAAGTGCTTGACCACCCAAGTTGTCTTTCCACACCCCGGAACCCCATTTACCCATCTGATATTGGGTACCGCCCAACTTTCCTGCGATACCGGGACATCTGAGTTCCCTAAAATGGTCTGAGCCATTTCAAGGATCTTGTCGTCCGGCATGATTTTGGTACATTTGGCGGTAACCACTATCGGGTCGTCGTCCGGTACGTTGAACTTGAGTTTGCCCGAGCGCTCCGTCTCCTCTGCGTCCAGGGCCACAAATCCGCTCCTCGCGCTATAGGCTACCATGTACGACCCCGTCATTTCCCCTTTGATGACTTGAGATGTGACGTTGTCGTACACCGCTGCCTCTGATTCCTTGAGCAGTACCTTTAGCAGTCCTTCTGTGTCTCTCTGGTAGGTCTGCAGGATCTTCTTGCATGTCGCGAGATTGACCTCTCTGGTCGCTCTCACGATTGCTACGTACTCAAGGAAAGCGCTCTTCACGTGGTCCGTGGTGCCGGAATTAACTGCGAGGGTCGGCGGGCTGACTTGCCCTTTATCGGCTCTGGTTGGTATGGGCTTTTTCGGTGTGGGTTCTTTGGCCTTTCTTTTAAAGAACCTATCCACTGCTGCCTCCTGCCTTTGGGATGATGGTGATGCTCGGCTGGTGCTCGGGAGCAGTGCACTGAGGAAGGTGCCGAAGGCTTTCAGTCGACTCCTCGACCGGGCCTGACCCTCGGGGCTGGTAATTGTGCTCTGCTCCTTTGCAGCTTTTTCGGCTTCTGCCTTCTGCTGGGCCCTCTCCGAACCGCTCTGAGTTGTCGGGGTTGTTGTTGTGGGCCTCGTCGCGCTGGCTGTTGGTTGTCTTGGGGCTTTGAGGAAACTCAGAGTTTCCCCTCTGTCCTCGTAGACAACTACCTCATGATGTTCCGAGGCTTTTAGACAGCCGAAGCGGTCTGCGACGTCTCCTCTCTCCCCTCCGACCATCATCGCGTCAACACTTATGGTACGTGCTGAGACTGCCATAGTGTCTCCCGCCTCCCTGACCTTTTGAAGCAGTGAGCTTGCCTGGGCGAATGGAGTCTCCTCTCCCCACTCGAATAGTGCGATCGTCTTACCTTTGGATCGCACTAGACGGCATCGGTGAGTGGCTATTTCCACTCGAGGCAGTGCAGCATACTTGCTGCCTTTCATGCTCGTATTGGTGGTGCTTCCGTTGATCAAGGCGGCTAGGCCTGGTGATATCGGTATACGGGCCCTAGCTCGGCTTGAGCCTATGCAGAAGCTTATGCCCAACCTTTCTCCTTCTCTGTTCATGAACAGAGAGACTCCTCGCAGTCTGACGCCCGGGACTCCGTCTCCTCCGCACGCCAGGAATTGCGTGATAGGCATGGTGATAGGGGCTGGTTGAGGGTTGGCTTCCGTTGCCGCTGCTGGTACTGGTGGTTCTGCTGGTGCTGGTTGTCTGTTAGTGTTAAACGTGTGAGTGGTTCGTGTTGTGGTGAGTGTATTAGTTGTTGTGGTTGTTGGTGTGGTGGTTGATGGTGGTCGGTTTCGACTTGACAAGGTTGCGTCCGTTTTGTTAGCCTTTGCCGCGACCACAGCGACTTTGCTCGCGAATGCCAAGAATGGTGTCCTAGTAGCCGGTCTCCCCATGATGGTCCGGAGTGTGGACTGGCTTAGCTGGGTTTCTAACTTGACCTCCAGCTCCATTCTGTCGTGGGCGAACCTGGGGCATTCGAAGAGCAAGTGCCAGACTGTTTCTTCGCAACTGGGGTCACAGACGCACGAGGGACTGTCTTTGAGATGGAATCGGTGGAGGTACGCTGAGAATCCTCCGTGTCCTGTAAGGATTTGTACATGGACCGGTGTGAGAACTGAGTCTCTAAGTATCCTTTTCGCCGCGAGGACGTCTGGGAAGAACACTTTTGTGACCGACCCTGTACTCGAGGATTCGTACCGCGTTTGCCACTTCGCTATAGTCCCCTCCCGTATCTTCCTCCTCACGAACGATACGGGGACCTTGTTGTAGTCTGCTGTCTCTTTCGTTAGGGCTGCCTCCTTGGCCAGCTCGTCCGCTCTCTCATTCCCGGCGGTTCCCACGTGGGCCTTGAGCCAAAAGAACCTCACATCTCTGCCCTCCTCTCTGATCTCTCGGACGCTTCTCTTGATTTGGAGTGCCAAGTGGTGAGTGACAGACGGTCTCCTCAGCAAGTCAAGTGACGATCTTGAGTCACTTAAAATGCTTACAGAGGCCGCCCTGGATTCTCTCACCATCCTGACAGCTCTAAAGAGAGCGTACATTTCCGATTGGAAGACAGTGTTGTGAGGTTCCAACCCGAAGGTACTGGACTTGGACTCCTTCCCGTTTTCCCACCAAGTTAGGGCAGCTCCAACTTTCCCCTCTATCTTACTGCCGTCGGTGTATATTTGGGGACCGATTACTTGGTGGGTTGCCAGGGTTTCGGGAGTCAAGTCTTCCAGGCGCGCATACTCTGTTGTTGTGAGTAGTGCTGGGTGGGGATTTTTGGAGTGATGCACGTCGCACTCCAGCTCGCGGTCCGGTGGTATGAACTCTTTGGAATGACCCTTCTTGATCTTGAACAGGGTTGCCGCCTCGAGTACCCGGAGGTCTAGGGGGAGTTGGCCTGACAGGATGAGTGCCGATGTCAGAGACACCGTGCGGTATGCTTTGCAGATCTTCTGCGCGAAGCCCCTCTGCAGTGAGTCAAACTGATTCCTTGTCATCAGTTTCTCAGCTGCGGGAGCCCACGCACTCGCTGCATACATCACGATGGGCTCTATCACCGACACGTATATTGTCCTAATTATCTCTCCGTTGAGACCCCAAGTCACCTTTGCCGCGCATGCCAACTGCTTGTAGATGTCTGCAGCCTTTTTACAGGTCGCAGATACGTGCGCGTTGAAGGTGAGTTTGGCGTCTATTGTGAGACCTAGCAGCTTGACCTCTTCGACCAGGTTCAGCCGCGTGCCCGACATGTGGAGTATCGGAACATCGTACTTAAGCTTCCTCGTTAACACCATCGCATTGGTCTTGTGCGCGGCGAAACGTAGCTTATTTTGGACGCCCCATTCCGATACTGTGTCTAGCACGTCATTGGCTGATTGCTGCAGGGGACCGGCTGTGAAGTCCGAGAAAACTAGGACAACGTCGTCTGCGAAGGCTTGGCAGTATACCCCCATACTCGCCATTTTCTGTAGGAGTGAGTCTAGGATAAGGTTCCAAAACGTCGGTCCGGCAATTGAGCCCTGGACGCATCCTTTCGTGGTACCCTTCTCGCTAGTCGCTCTGGCGTAGTTGACCCTGATGTTCCGGTCTTCCAGGTATGAGGCGACGAGAGCGTAGATGTTATTGGGACAGTTTTTTACTACCATCTGTCTTTTGAGTGCTGGCCACCACGCGTTGTCGAAGGCCCCCTCTATGTCCAATGATATCAAAAGCACGATCTTTTTGGCTTTGATTTCGGCTCGTAAGTGCCCCATTAGAGCATAGAGGGCGTCCTCGGTTCCGCGCTGCGGCATGAACCCGTACTGGTTTTGGTTGAGTGTGGGCAGGAAGTGCCACTGTAGTCTGCCGACTAGGAGCTTCTCGACGATCTTTCCTAGGACCGAGAGCAGACCTATTGGCCTGTACGACTTTGGGCTGGTGTAGTCGTCCTTTCCTGGCTTGCGGAGAATGCACACGTGGGCGACCTTCCACTGCTTCGGGAAGTGCGACAGCGACAGGCACTTGTTGGCTATCGCTAAGAACACTTCCCTGTCACAGTTTATTGCCGCAGTGCAGATGTCTGCTGTTAACCCGTCAGGACCGGGAGCTTTTTTCGGATTCTGGTTCTGGAGAACCATTTCCAGCTCCGCAGTCGTAAAGGGCGGGTCGTCAGCAGACAGGCCTTTTGGGTTCTTTTCCTCCGCTAGCCTTCTCAGGTTCATGTGGTATGGCTGTTCGGCATCCGTTGAGTCGTCGGGGTAAAAGGTTTTTGCTAGAAGATCCGCGGATTGCTCTGGGCTGAGCGTCTCTCCTGCGGTGTTTCTCAGGAGCGCGTCGTCCTGTCTTCTAGCTGTCTTCCTTAGTACCCTGTAGATGCCGTCCCACATGCTCTCTCGGTCCTGCTTCGAGCAGAACTCCTTCCAGTTGGCAGTGGCTGCTTCCGCTGCTGCTGTGGTGTATGCTTGTTTTGCCTGGATGTATTCCTGGATGGTGAAGTGTCTCCGACTAGCGGCTGCGTTCCGGATCCTTCTCTTCCTCGTCATCGCATCTCTTTTGAGACGATCCAGAGAAGGGCTCCACCATGGGGGCTTTGCGTCGCGTTTGGGTGACCCCAGTTTTGGGATTGATTCCTCGCACGAGCGGTGGATGTTTGTTGTGTATAGGGTGATTGTTGTCTCCAAATCCTCAGGGCTCGATATGTCCGAGACTCTGACGGTCGTAATGTTCGTGGCCGCCAGGCTGGTTTTGAAGTGTGTGTTGAAGTCGGACCACTTTGCCTTCTTGGTGTTATAGATGCGCGTCGAGATTGGCCTTAAGGGTTCCAAGGCCTTTTCTAAGCGCATCGAGAAGGTAATAGCGTTGTGGTCTGAAGTTGTTAGACTTCTTTCTACACGCCACTCCTCTACCTTGCCCAGCAGCGACAGGCTGCATACCGTTACATCGACGATACTGGTGCACCACCTGTCTCCTCTGTAGGTCTCGAACGTTGGTGTTTGGCCCATATTTAGGATGTGGAGATCCCGCTCATTGAGGAACGCGTTGTACGCCGCCCCACGGTGGTTTTCGGAAACACTTCCCCACCACTGGCTCCAGGCGTTAATGTCTCCTCCCACCAGGATGTTATTTGTGTGTAGTTTTTGGATGGTGTTATGTGTCTCGGAAAGGTAGGGTTCAATTTCCTGGTCACCTTCGAAATAGACCGATAGCACTCCAAAGCTGAGCTGTCCCGCCTTCAGCAAGACGGTGGCGATGTTCTCGGTCACAAGCTGGGGGTCGTGGACGACCTCCAAGTCGTTTCCGAAAACAACGATCGCCGCCTTTACTGGCTTTTGGCGGTTGAGGCTGCACTGGATAACTTGCGTGCCGGGGCTTTGTTTCATCACACCTGTTCTTCCTACATAGGGCTCTTGAACAAGTGCTACTGAAATTCCCTTTGCCTGAGCCGCCAAGTGCAGTTCTTCTGTGGCCAGCTTGGAGCGCTGAAGATTGACTTGGATGAATTTCAATCTTGCTGTCGGTCTCTTTGCGTTTTCGGGGGTGACCGGTTGGCTTGTTAGTGTGTTGTCCTGGTCGCCCTTAGCAGTAGGAAACGCGCGACCTCGCTATACCATCCCACTTTTGGCGTTCCTGGCAGTCTTCACTAAACGCTGTGTGTGCCAGGTCGCTTGCCGACCCGTGTGCCGTCTTGCAGTTAATGCATGTGGGCGGTTTGCCATCGGCTCGTGTGAGGCAGTCCCCTATGTTGTGCGCTCCACTGCAGTAGGCGCAGACTTCCTTTGCGGCCTTGCATATGGACTTGTTGTGTCCATATCCAAGGCACTTTGTGCACTGGACCAGAGGGGACTGATCCTCAATTGAGCATCGCTTAATGCCCACATGTACTTTCTGGACTACTGTCAGACACTTCCAGAGCTCCGGAGAGAGCTCCAGAACTGGGTGGCACTCGTGGGGGTTCCTCGCACGTTTCCTGTATCGCACCCTGAGTGTTTGTCCATCCACAGCGACGTTCTGCAGAAGGTGTTTATTCTGCGCTTTCAGGAGATCGACGATCTCCCCGTCGCTGTAGCTGGACAGCACTCCCTTGATGCAGACGAGCGGGTTTTGGGGTTTTGGCTCCTGCACCTTGAGCCCCGCGTTCGATCGGACTTGGTCTCTGATGATGTTGAGATCCGTTTTAGTAGCGCATCTGAGGACCACCTTCTGGTTCCGCGCTTTCCTAACCGTGTCGACACGGGCCCCACTCGTCTTTAGGTCCAGGGCTGTCCTAATCCTCTCGATGACGTTGTCCCCGGTGTGTTGGGGGTTCGTCGACGAGACTATCAGGGTGTGGTTGGGTTGTGTGGGTGGTTTCGGGGGCTTGGGTGTGCTAGCAACCTGGGCAAAGGTTTTGGGGCCTTGTTGTTGTTGGGCCGGTCTGTCCAACTTGCCCAGGTCTGCTACCCCTTGCTGGATGGTCTTTAAAGTCTTTTTGACCTCCCCCACCGCGAGCTCCGCTTCTAGGTTCAGCGCCGGGGGCGCCTGGATGGTCGGCTCTTTGTCGCGCAGCACGCGGAGGTCCGCCGAAACCATCTCCAACCTTTCCGAGATGGGCTGTAAATGTTCTGTTATATTTATTGTCGGATGTGGGGGTGGTGGGGAGGCCACCGGCCTGTTTTCTATGGCCCGCAATTGATGTTGTAGTGCCTCGAAGGCCTCCTCGAATTTTTCTGTGGTAAGGAGGAGGCCTGTCTCCTGGCTGCTCGGATCCGGGTCCACGGTCTTGTTGGTTGACCGGGTGAGGTCCTCCTTGAGCCTTTCCAAGGCTTTCCGGAGCACGTCCAGCTGGTTCGACACGCTGGTTATATTTGTGTCGAGGCGGGAGAGGCTGGTCCCCATTGACTCCCACTTGGGGTCCCCAGGGGCTCTTGTACTCTCCTGCCTTGTTTTCTCGTGCTCCCTTAAGTTCTTCAGGCTCGCGGTTGACACCTCATGCTTCACCTCCTTGATGCCCTTGAGGGCCTCAAGGGTTTCGTGACCCAGCCATTCCCGGATCCCTTTCGCCTCCTTCAGGGTGTCCGAGGCGTCCGTGCGCACAAGGGAGAGCTCGACCTTCATGTTCATAAGCTCTCGAGTGTGAGCTCTCTCGACTCGCACAAGCTCTTGCGCGTGTCGAGAGCGCTCCTTCTCGAGGTTATACTTATGTCGAGCCCTCGAGTCCGCAAGTGATAGGGCCGTCTCGTACAGACCCTGCAGGCACTCATGGGCTGTTGCTTTACACTCTCTCTTCATATTGCCGGCTGCCTCCAATGCTTCCTTGCCTTTCTGAAGCAGGTCGTTGGCTTCCCTGGTAGCAAGGTCCATCTCCACCCCCGTGCCCCTTCTCGGCGTTCGGTAAAGAAGACTCGGCCGTCCACTCCCGTGACGGTCAGCCTGACTCACTGTCGAGGCTACCGAGCTCTCGTCGTCCGACAGGATTTGATGGGGGGGGGAAATGCCACATTGCTCCCAGTTGATGACCACTTCCGCTATCCTACTACGGTCCTCCGTCTGAGACGTCTCAGGCGCCGAAGGCAGCGGCGGAATCATGCTCGTGGCATCCGGTTCCGACACTGCCCTCGGCGCCTGGGACCTCTGCGAAGGACGCGCCGACTTCTCCGAGACCACAGATTTTGCCGTGTTCTTCAGCACTTTCTCCCTGAGGGATTTCGGGGCTTTCACGGCCTCCGTGGTCATTTTGCGGGATGTAGTGGGCTGGTTTGAAGTCATCTTTGTACTGTTTATGTTGGATTTAGTCAAGGTTAGAAAGGGTTGATTAAGGTTTTGTTATTGTTAATTGGGTTATGGTTAAATTGGTTAGGGTTAGTTTAAGTTAGGGTTAGGTTTGTTTTAGATTCTATTCTATTTTGTTAGATTAAGTTAAACTAAGTTAAAGTAATGTACAGTTTGTTTGTATGATGTGATGTTTGTACTATGCCTGTTTATGTAATTCTAATTTTTTTTTTTTTTTTTTTTTTTTTTTTTTTTTTCTCTATGTTAGGATGGACTCACGGATGATGGATGATCCGCTGATGTTCTGCTGTCCGGTGCGGAGTCCGATAACTGCTCGGGGCTCGGGTGTTCTGAGCCCTGGACGAACGCTGGTGATGGTCTTCAGTGGAATTGTCCGTGTCGTGACTGCGTTGGTGGTGAGTGGTGCGCTATTTCCGGTTTCTGGCGGGGCCAAATTGAAGAGCGTTTTGCGCCCTTCAAAATGAGCCCAAACTCGGCTTTCTAGCTCCAACGGGGACGAAGTTAGGTTGCGGGGGGGTGAGGTAGCCCCAAAGGGGGGAGGGGGAGGGGGGGTTTCGTGGGGAGACGATTAGGGGGTGAGGGGGGGTGAGGGGGGGGGGGTTGGGGGGGGGGAGGTTTCGTGGGGAGAAGATTTAGGGTGAGGGGGGGTGAGGTATGGTGAGGGGGGGGGTTGGGGGGGGGAGGTTTCGTGGGGAGAAGATTTAGGGTGAGGGGGGGTGAGGTATGGTGAGGGGGGGGGGGGGGGGGCAACGAGCGGAGCAAGGGGTTAGTGGAGGGGAGAGCAATACCCGTACTTGGGTATCAGGGGGGGGGGGGGGGATATGAAGGGAGGGGGGGGTGTTAGGGGGGGAGGGTAATTTGGAGGGGTAGGGGGAGGGGGTAAGGGCTTGAAATCCCGAGTCGGATGAACCCAAACTCGGGGGGGGTAGGACAAGGGGTTTAGGAGTTCCCTCGGGGCTTACCTCGTGCTGAAGCTGTGGAGTCGTCACACTGGTGTCTGGACTGCAGGCAGATTCCTCGGCCGTCTTCGAAGTCTCCAGTAGTGGCTGGGATGACTGGTTGTACGTCACGCCTCGTGGTTTAGAAACACGTGGAGGAAAAGTGAGGTTGTTTTTCACTAAAAACCACGTGTTTTGGCGTGTTTTCGCACCTTAATAAATCCCAGACCGCTGCTCCGATTTTCCTGGTCTTTGTGTTGTTTGATAGGGCTCTGCCGCGTCTCTCCGGTGTATTGTTTGCACAACGACTCCACTGACCTTTGGTGAGATATCCGCTGGTGAAGTTGCGGGGGTCCTGCTCTTAAACCCGTGGAGGTAGACTCTTGCGCACACGTATCCTGCTGAATTGACACTGCACAATTCCACTGAGTAACTTTTCGCGAACGTAACTCAACGCGTTGAATTTTAGTGAATTTTTTACGCGGAGCTGATGTTATACGTGCGATGTTTTATCGGTTACTGGGTTAGGTTAGGTTAGGTTAGGTTGGGGTGCACGTTGAAAAGCCTCCTCGTGGCGCACCCTGGGCAACGTCGGCTCCAATTGCCCACCAGGTTTGGTGGACACTTGGGGCTGGCGGCTAATTTTCAACAGGCGGGGAAAGTCATGGTTCCAATCACCGATCATCCTTGATGGTCTGTGAAGGGAACATGGCTACAGACGGACGGTCATACGTCTACTCCCCCTCTGCTTACAGAGGGAGGTGAGTGGGCGTAGACTGGGAAGGGGTGGTTCGCGCCGCTGCACCCACGAGAGTGTGGGTGGTGGAGGGTGTTCAATGTCCACGCTGCGTCTGTCCGGCATCCGGCGGCAGCGTGTGAACGCCGGGGCGGCGGTTGGTTCTGCCCAGCCGTCGGCCACCCCGTAATCCTGAGTTCAGGACCGGGGGTCCGGGCCACTGAGGCTCGGGCCGCGAGGAAGACAACCTCTCTAAAAAATTACCCCAATTCCAAGGTCTAGCGTGCCGAGGGGATGTATGGCCGGAGGGGATCCGGTCGTTAGCGCGGCGAAAAGGGACCACACCCTTAAAAGGAAAAAATGAATAAGGCTAATGAGAAAATGATTCCCCAGGCGGGCAACCTCCAAGAGGTACAATCCCGCCCTTCTTCGGAAGGCAGCCCCTTCGTATCTGGGGGGGGCACCAATAGCCTCGCGGACCGGCGGATCACCGCCGACCTGCGTCAACTGGTGTCGCAAGAAAAGAAGCTCCGGGTTAGCCTGGAGCGCCTGTGCGACGCCAAAGTACCGCTTGCCGTCGCTGACGGCAACGAGAGCCGAGGAGGCTCACCTCCTGAGAAGGACTCAGACTCGCGTGAGTGCACCTCCGAATCTCGGAGGAAGCGCCCGCGAAGCGCGGACTCGATGGGCCTCTCTTCCAGTGAGGAGAATCTGTCGGCCGCCAAGGTGCCAACGGCACAGAGAGGGCGGGGTCGCGCGAGCGTGGGCGCGGCCCCCGCTCGGCTGCCGGGCCATGACCGAGCGGGTCGCTTCGTGCGGATCTCTCGGCCCGCTACACCGGCTCCCATAGAGCGTCTGGCGGAGAGCGTGGAGAGCGACCCCGGGCCCTCGATAATGGACCTGAGTGAGGGCTCCTCGGTGTCCTTGCTGGGGTCCAACAAGGCGGAGGCGAACGCCGCAAAGCGGGCACAGCGGAAGGCGGTGGCGGCTGACGAAGTCAGCGAAATGGCCCGACTAGCCCGAGAGCGACGCTCTGCTCAAGCGGCTGCCGGAGAGAGCCTGTCGGCGGTGGCGCTCAGTCGCCAAGTTTTGGACGGCGTGGACATCGTCCTGAAGGTTGCCACTAAATCTGGCAGCCTGAAGGGCACGTTCACGCGCGCTCTAAAGGAGGCGGCTGACGACATCAAGGAGGCAGTTGGGCTCCTCCTTAATCGCACAAGCTCGGAGGAGACGGCGAAGCTGTGGGAGGAGAACGGCCGTCTGAGGTCTGAGCTCGAGGACCTCAAGCGGGAGCTTGCCGCGCAGAGGGCGGAATGGCAGCAGAGGCGTCCTGCGACTACCAGTTCTGCTCCCGTCACTGCCCCGCCACCGCCGGCCCCATCGTCGTCGGTCCCTGCCCCTGCACCTGCAGATGTGGAGATCGAAAAGATCGTTCGCATCTGCATGCTGCAGTGTGGGGGTATGGTGAATGCCCGTCTGCAGGACCTGGAGTCGAGGCTCCTCCCGGCAGAGACTCTCCGGCCGCCGCTCGCTGCAGATAGGCGGAGGAAGGAGGAGCCCGCTAAGCCGGGCCCGACAGCCGGGAAACCCAAAGGGGCGAAAAAGCCCGGAAAGCCCGTGGAGGGCACGTCCGTGCCAACTTCCCGGACAGCTGCGCCCCCGCCGACCGCGCCTCCGCCAACCGCACCCTCGGCGACCGCACCCTCGGCGACCGCACCCGGGTCCACCATGGAGGCCTGGACGACCGTCGTCAAGAGGGGCCGCCGTAAGAGGAGGACGATGCCGCCGCCACCGGCACCCGCTGGTTCACCGGCACCGGCACCCAAGAAGGCTCAGGGGCCGCCTAGGGTCAGAGCCCCGCGCTCCGCGGCTGTAGTAATTACGCTGCAGCCCGGAGCCGTCGAAAGGGGCGTCTCCTATAAGGCGGTCCTTACGGAGGCAAAAGCCAAAGTCGCGTTGTCCGACCTTGGCATACCGTCCGGCCTCAGAATGAGGCCGGCGATGACGGGGGCGCGACTGCTTGAGGTGTCGGGTGCCTCTAGCGGCGAAAAGGCGGATATCCTGGCCGTCAAGCTGAGGGAGGTCCTCAACGCGGAGGACGTTCGGGTGTCTAGGCCGATGAAGACCGCTGAATTGCGCGTCGACGGACTGGACGACTCGACGACTCCGGCCGAGGTCGTGGCGGCCGTCGCCCAAGCCGGTGGATGTCCGCCCGAGGACGTACGAACGGGCGAGATACGCGTCGACGCTTCCGGGCTAGGCGCGATTTGGATGCGGTGCCCGGTGGCGGCGGCGAACAAAGTCGCCGATACTGGGCGTCTGTTGGTGGGGTGGGTTGCAGCGAGGGTGAAGCTGCTGCAACCCAGGGCCTTGCGGTGCTACCGTTGCCTCGACATTGGGCATGTCAGGGCACGGTGCACTTCCATAGACCGCAGCGAGCAGTGCTATCGCTGCGGTCAGGCCGGCCATAAAGCGGCCCAGTGCTCCGCGGCGCCGAACTGCAGCCTCTGTACAGCTGCAGGGAGGCCCGCTGGGCACAGGGCGGGCGGAAAGGCCTGTGGTGCGCCCGCCCAGAAAGGGAAGAGAAGGGATGCCAAGGCTGCCGGAGGCTCTTTACCCCCCCCTCAGCCTGGCTGCCCTTCGGCCGACTCTCGGCCTAGGAATGGTGCGGAGGGAATGGATTGCGCATAATGGCGTTCTACCATTTCCTCCAGGGCAATATCAACCACTCTGCTAGAGCTCAGGATCTCTTACTCCAGAGCATGGCAGAGTGGTCGATTCGTGTGGCTGTGGTCGCCGAACCGTACTTTGTCCCCCCCAGGGACAACTGGGTGGGAGACCTGGACGGTTTGGTGGCCATCATTGGCGGGGCTCTTGTCAGTCCGTCCCGAGGTCACGGCTGGGTAGCCGTCCTCGCGGACGGCATTGGCACGGTTGGTGCGTACTTCTCGCCCAACAAGAGTCTCGCCGACTTCGAGAGGTTCCTTGTCGAGTTGGGTGCCGTCGTGAACAGACTCCACCCTCGCCCGGTGCTGTTGCTGGGGGATCTCAACGCCAAGTCTGCGGCGTGGGGATCTCCTGTGA
The DNA here is from genome assembly GCA_947508005.1 of Amphipoea lucens. Taxonomy (NCBI): domain Eukaryota; kingdom Metazoa; phylum Arthropoda; class Insecta; order Lepidoptera; family Noctuidae; genus Amphipoea; species Amphipoea lucens. Next base: position 73,113 of record OX382382.1, on the reverse strand, counting down.
CCGATGCTAGGGGCGAGGTGCTGGAGGAGTGGGCGGTCACGACTGGCTTGATCGTCCTAAATCGGGGCTCGGTGCACACGTGCGTGCGGCAGCGGGGCGGGTCTATAGTGGACGTCTCGTTTGCTAGCCCCGCTGTCGCGAGCCGTGTCCACGATTGGCGTGTCGCCTTGGGGGTGGAGACGTTGTCGGATCACCGGTACATTCGTTTCGACGTCTCCGCCCAGACCGCCGGCGGCCGCGGTCCGCCGGCCCCGCGAACAGACGGTCCGCGCTGGGCGCGTAAGCGCATCGACAGGGAGCTTCTCGAGGAGGCCGCTATTGTACAGGCCTGGATCCGGGAGTCGGCAACGAACGGACCCGTCGACGTCGAGCAGGAGGCGCTGTGGTTCCGCGGGGTGATGACGCAAATTTGTGACGCGTCCATGCCCCGGGTCCACGCACAGTCAGCAAGGCGCCAGGTGTACTGGTGGACCGCCGAGATCGCGCAGCTGCGCGTCGCGTGTGTAGCGGTTAGGCGCCGGTACACCCGATACCGGAGGAGACGTCGTCGGGTCCCTGACGAAGAAGCCGCGCTGTATGAGGTGTACCGCGCGGCGAAGGAGACTCTGTGGCTGGCCATCAGCGAGGCGAGGACGCGAGCCAGGGAGGAGATGCTGGAGACTCTAGACGGAGATCCGTGGGGGCGGCCTTATCGCGCGGTCCGAGGGAAACTTCGAGCCGCGGCACCCCCACTTACGGAGAGTCTCCAACCCGAGCTGCTGGAGGAGGTAGTAGCAGCCCTCTTCCCGGCAAGAGCGGAGCACACTCCGCCACCGATGGCTTTGCCCACAGCCGCAGAGTCTACAGAAGAGAACGCCATCAGCGTTCCAGGGGTGACACAGGCAGAGATGGGGGCAGCTGTGATGCGGCTCCGGGCCAAGAACGTGGCTCCGGGGCCCGACGGGATCCACGGCTGCGTGCTGGCCCTCGCTCTGAAGGAGCTTGAGCCCCAACTGAGAGGACTCTACACAGCGTGTCTTGAGCGGGGCCAGTTTCCCACGTTGTGGAAATCTGGTCGTCTGGTCCTGCTCAGGAAGCCGGGACGCCCTGCGGATTCGCCATCTGCGTACCGGCCCATAGTGCTGCTAGACGAGGTGGGTAAGCTGTTTGAGCGGATAATCGCAGCCCGCCTCGTCGGCCACTTGTGCAGAGAGGGGCCGGAGCTGGACGACAGTCAGTTCGGCTTTCGGCGTGGGCGCTCCACCATTCACGCTGTGTCGCGGGTGAGAGTCCTGGCGGAGGAAGCAGTGTCTCGGGGCGGGGTGATGTTGGCAGTGTCCTTGGACATATCCAACGCTTTCAACACCCTGCCCTGGAGTTGTATTCGGGAGGCACTTCAGTATCATCGGGTGCCTCCCTACCTTCGCCACATCGTTGGGGCTTATCTGTCGGAGAGGTGTGTCACCTACATGGGACGTGATGGCGAAAACCAGCACCGCATGTCGTGCGGTGTCCCGCAGGGTTCGGTCGTAGGCCCGCTCCTGTGGAACATCGGGTACGACTGGGTGCTGAGAAGCGAGCTTCAACCGGGCGTGGACCTGACGTGTTATGCTGATGACACGCTGGTCACTGCCCGGGGGAGCTCATACAGGGAGGCAGCGTTGCTAGCGACGGCTGCGGTCTCACAGGTGGTGAGCCGCATACGTCGCCTGGGCCTGGAGGTAGCCCTCAACAAGTCGGAGGCCATGGTGTTTCATGGCCCCCGGCGGGCGCCGCCGCCCGGTTCACACATCGTGGTCGGGGGGGCCCGGATCGCTGTCGAGTCTACCATGAAGTACCTGGGATTGGTGCTCGACAGCCGGTGGGATTTCGGCCCCCACTTCCGGCGGCTGGCGCCCAAGTTGTTGGGCGCGGCTGGGGCGCTGTCAACGCTGCTTCCCAATCTGGGGGGCCCGAGCGCCGCCTGTAGGCGGCTCTACATGGGGATCGTGCGATCGATGGCCCTGTATGGGGCCCCAATCTGGGCGACTGACCTGACGGCCGGTAGCATCGCAGTCCTGCGAAAGCCGCAGAGGGCGATGGCCGTCAGAGTCGTCCGGGGGTATCGCACGATCTCCTACGAGGCGGCCTGCGTACTGGCTGGATCCCCGCCCTGGGACCTGGAGGCGAAAGTACTCGCGTCGTTGTACCGGTGGCGCGAGGAAGCGCGGGCGCGAGGCGAGTGGCTGATGCAGCGCCATATGGAGCTGCGTCGGTCACAGCTTCGCGAGGTCCTGGTGGCGGAATGGCGGGACAGGCTTTCACGCCCTACCGCCGGCCTCGTCACTATCGAGGCGGTCCGGCCAGTACTCGAACACTGGCTCGGAAGGAGGCACGGCTCCCTGTCGTTTCGGGTGACGCAGGTGCTCTCGGGGCATGGTTGCTTCGGGAAGTACCTGTGTCGCATAAACAGGGAGCCGGACGCCCGGTGTCACCACTGCGTCGACTGCCGGGAGGACACGGCATGGCATACGCTGGCAGAGTGTGCCGCTTGGGAGGAGCCGCGCCGTGCCCTCATCTCAGAAGTAGGCGGTGACCTGTCGCTGCCGGCCGTGGTCGAGTCGATGGTCGGCAGCGAAGAGTCCTGGGACGCGGTGGTTTCCTTCTGCGAAGTCGTCGTCTCGCAGAAGGAGGCTGCGGAAAGGGAGAGGGAGATCTCGTCCACTCACCCGGCCCGCAGCAGGCGCACCGGGCGTCGGCGGAGGGCGGACAACGCGCTCTTCCAGCCCCCCTAAATGGGTCCAGGGGCGACGGACTCGGAGACGTCCGTAGCCCCCCATACACTAGGACCCGAGGTGGCGGCGCGTAGTGTTCCACGCGCGCCCCTTTTTTAGACGTCGCGGGGGGAGTCAAACACCTCACTCCCCCCCCCTGACCTGAGGAGGCCTGCAGCGGCGGGCCGGCACCAGCCGGGGGTTGCGGAAGGATCGTACGTTCCCGCGACCCCTGGCGTAGGTGTGAGATGGAACACCGGGGTGGTTTTTAGTCAGTAAGAGTCTGACAGACCCCGCCGCCCGCCCCAGAGCGGCGGACATCCATGAGGATTTTCCACCCCGGAAAAAAAAAAAAAAAAAAAAAAAAAAAAAAAAAAAAAAAAAAAAAAAAAAAAAAAAAAAAAAAAAAGGTTAGGTTAGGTTAGGTTAGGTTGGGGGACCACCCCACAGTGCTTGCGTCCACGTCGCGTCCCCTGGAAACAGCCCAGTTCTGACCACCGTAACGGAGTGGCAGACTGGGTTGGCCAAAGTGCACTGTGCCTTCGCGGATTTTAATTTTATCTCAGTAGTGTGTTTGCGAACCTGCCGGGATCATGCCGACCCCTGAGCGGGACGCCTCCGGGCGATTTTTAAAACAAAAAGGCCCTTCTCAGGGCCAACCCAAAGGCCCTTCTCAGGGCCAACCAAAAGGCCCTTCTCAGGGCCAACCAAAAGGCCCTTCTCAGGGCCAACCAAAAGGCCCTTCTCAGGGCCAACCCAAAGGCCCTTCTCAGGGCCAAGCCGACGCTTCGGCGTCAGAAGCTAGCCGCGCGCCGTCTGCGGCTAGCTTCTTTGGAGGGGCAGACGAGTCGTCGTCCGACAACGACTCACTCATCACTGTGTCGGACGCGGACGACTCTCGTCCGCGGAAAAGAGTCCACCGGAGCGGTGGGTCCGAGGGCTCCTCGGCCTCGGGGTCGACGCGGTCGCCGAAGGCTAAAAAGCCGACGGCTGCCGCGGAGACCCATGTCGTTGGGCTCGAGAACGCCCAACGCCAGTTAGATCTGGCTCGGCGGGCTCAGCTCCAGCAAGAGCTGGAGGAGCGGGTCGCTGCCGCGGAGAAGCGGGCGCACGTCGCCCGGGCCAAGTCCGGGTACGGTGCGCCCCGCGTCGTATACGCGGACCACTCCCTGGCCGAGCTGGAGAGGATGGCGGAGGAGGACGAGAGGGAGATCGCGGAGGTCGCCTCGAAGTCCTCCAACATAAAGGGGACCTTACAAAAGGCCCTGAAATGTAGGGCCGCGAGCATGCGCGGCGTCGTTGCAGAGCTGGTCCAGCGCAGCTCCACCGAAGAAACGCGGCAACTGCAGGCGAAGGTGGATCGCCTGCAGTCGGAGGTCAGCCAGCTTCATCAGAAGCTGGCTGAAGCCACGGCCCGGCCACAACAGGCCAAGTCGAGCCCTGCGGCAGAGGGCCCCTCCTCCAACCTTGAGGATATCATCCGCAAGGTCGTAATGGAGGAGAGGGCCTTCACAAGAGCCTGCTTGGCGGGCATAGAGGACCGGCTCCTGCCGGAGAAGCGCCTCCGACCGGCCCTTGCGGCAGACGCGAGGCAGCGTGAGCCGGGCCCGTCCTGCTCCCACGCGGACGACGCCCTTCTCCTCCCCTCAACGACCCCGTCCAACGAGTGGACGGAAGTGGTCCGCAAGGGGAAGGGCAAGGGCAAAAAGTCGGCGACGGCCGTCCCCGCCGTCCCCGCCGCCACCACCGCTCCCAGCAAGTCGCAGACGACCGGCAAGGGAAAGCGGACGGGGAAAGGGAAGAGAAGGGTGCAGCTGGTCTCCCCAAAAACCGCAGCCGTCGTGGTGACGCTCACCGCGGAGGCTGCGGACCGAGGGGAGACGTACGCGTCCGTTTTGGTGCGGGCGCGTGCGAACGCCGATCCCACCCAGCTGGGGATCGGCAGTGTGTCCTGCCGGCGGACCCAGGCCGGGGCTCGAATATTCGAGTTCCCGGGGGCAGAGGGGAGTGCCCATGCGGACCTCTTTGCAGCCAAGCTGCAGGAGGTCATCGCGGATTCGGCCAAGGTGGCACGGCCGGTCAAGTCGGCGGCCATAGAGGTGACGGACCTGGACGACTCCGTCACCAAGGAGGAGGTGGTAGCGGCGGTCGCAGCGATAGGGGGCTGTGGCGTCGCGGCGGTCCAAGGCCGGGACATAAGGCCCGGCCGCGGCGGCATGGGCACCATGCGCCTCGAGTGCCCAATCGCCGCTGCCAAAGCCGTCCTTGCCAAGGGACGGCTTACAGTCGGGTTTAGCTCGGGAGCGGTCCGGGCGCTCGAGGACCAGCCTCTGCGGTGTTTCCGGTGCTTCGGCATCGGACACACCCGGCCCCTGTGTCCGTCCGCAGTGGACAGGTCGAACGCCTGCTACCGCTGCGGCAAGGACGGCCACAAAGCCGCCTCCTGCGAGGCCGCCACGCCGCACTGCGCGGTGTGTGCCGCCAGTGGCTGCCCGGCAGACCACGCAATGAAGGGGAGGAACTGCAGTCCTCCCCCTGTGCGGGGCAAAGCGCAGGCGCCGACCGGGCCTGCCACTAGCACCGCTGCTTCTGCGGTGGCTGCGGAGGAAGGGGGTGCGATGTCCGACTGATGGATAGGGTCGAACATCGCATACTCCAGGCGAACGCCAACCACTGCAGGGCAGCCCAGGATCTGCTGATGCAGACCATGGCTGAGTGGTTGGTGGACTTGGCGGTGGTCGCCGAGCCTTATTCGGTCCCTGGCCGTTGGCTGGGCGACCGGGACGGCCTGGTGGCGTTGGTGTCGCGGTCTTCCACGGACTCCCCTCCCCTCTCGCTCTTAGAGAGGGGACCGGGATACGTGGCCGCCGCGTGGGGAGACATGGCCCTGGTAGGGGTCTACTTCTCCCCGAACCGCTCTCTCTCCGACTTTGAGGATTTCCTCGAGATCCTCACCGCGGTCGTAGGGAGGGCGGCACCGCGCCAGGTCGTGGTGTTGGGCGACCTGAACGCCAAGTCGGTGGCCTGGGGCAACCCGGCCCCCGGTTGCAACGTCCGGGGACGCGCCGTCGAGTTTTGGGCGGCCTCATGCGGTGTGTCCCTCCTCAACAGGGGGGCGGTCCACACGTGTGTGCGGCAACAGGGCGGATCGGTGGTGGACGTCTCGTTTGCCACCCCCGCGCTAGCCGCCCGCGTCGTCAACTGGCGGGTAGAGATGGTGGAGACCCTGTCGGACCACCGATATGTGCGGTTCGACATCTCCACCCAGGGGGGGGGGAGGGCCCGCGCCGGGCAATCTCCCTTCCCACGGTGGGCACTCACCCGCCTGGACCGGGAGGCAGCCGAGGAGGCGGCCTTTCTCCAGGACTGGCTTTCGCCCCCCCCTGTCGATGCCTTGGACGTGGACGCCGCAGCGGTCCAGCTCAGGGGGTCCCTGACCGAGGTGTGCAACTCCAGCATGCCTCGGTCTCGCCGTCCGCCTCCCCGTCGCGCCGTCTATTGGTGGACGCAGGAGCTGGCGGGTCTCCGGGCCGCCTGCGTTGCGGCCAGAAGGGCCTACGCGCGGAGCCGACGGCGCAGCGCCCAAAACCGAGTCCGGGCAGAGGAGGACCGCCTATACGCCTCTTACCAAGAGGCGAGGACGGCCCTCAAGTCTGCAATGGGCGCTGCGGAAGACTCGGCGAGGGCCGAGATGCTGGAGGGTCTCGACAGGGATCCTTATGGGAGACCGTACAAGGCGGCGCGGAACCAGCTACGCCCCTATGGTCCCCCACTGACGGAGACCCTCGAGCCGGCGTTGCTGGACGGGGTGGTCCGGTCCCTGTTTCCGCGCAGGACCGACTTCACCCCACCAGCGATGGATCCCCCGCAAGGGGCGGCTCCGCCGGACGAGCAGGTCCCCCCGGTGACGGTGGAGGAGCTCCGCGCGGGGGTTCTCACCCTCCGCGCAAAGAAGACGGCCCCCGGGCCAGACGGCGTCCCCGCACGGGTGGTGGCGATCGCCGCCTCCCAAATGGAGGACAGGTTTCGGGACCTCTTCAGCGCGTGCTTTACGGCTGGGAGGTTCCCGAAACTGTGGAAGGAGGGGCAGCTCTGCCTCCTCCGAAAGGAGGGACGTCCGGTGGACTCCCCGTCGGCATACCGGCCCATCGTCTTGCTCGATGAGGTCGGTAAACTGCTCGAGGGGATCATCGCGTCCCGGCTTCATGGCCTTTTGCGGGGGGTAGGGCCGGACCTGTCGGACGCCCAATTCGGCTTCCGACAAGGGCGTTCGACGATCGACGCGCTGGCCCTACTCAAGGGCCAGGTGAAGGAGGCGGTGGAGGCGGGGGACGGAGTGCTGGCAGTGTCGTTCGACATTGCAAACGCCTTCAACTCCGTCCCCCACTCGACGATATTGGAGGCGCTCCGGTATCACGGAGTGCCCCAATACCTGCAGGATCTGCTGGCCAGCTACCTGGAGGGCCGAGAGGTCCTCCTCGCGGACCGGACGGGCACGGTGAGGCGGTACGGAGCAGAGTCCGGTGTTCCGCAGGGGTCAGTTCTGGGGCCCTCCCTGTGGAACATCGGGTTCGACTGGCTCCTACGCGGAGTCCTCCTCCAGGGCACGAGTGTCATCTGCTACGCGGATGACACTCTCCTCACTGCCCGGGGGAGGAACTTTGGAGACGCGGCCTGTCTGGCCTCGGCTGGCGGATCCCTGGTTGCAGAGAGGATCCGCCTCCTGGGATTGAAGGTGGCGCTGCACAAGACCGAGGCCGTATTCTTTCACGGGCCTCGGCAGCGCTGCCCTCCCGACGCCCACATCGTCGTAGAGGGCGTCCGGATAGAGGTCCAGCCCCAGATGAAGTATCTGGGCCTGGTGCTGGACGAGAGGTGGCGCTTCGGCCCGCATTTCAGCGGGCTGTCGACGCGCCTCCTGAAAGCCGCGGACGCCCTCTCGCGGCTGCTCCCGAACCTGGGGGGGCCCAAGGTGGGGTGCCGGCGCCTCTATGCCGGCGTCCTCAGGAGCATGGCCCTATACGGGGCCCCTATCTGGGCGGACTCACTCCACAGGAGGGAGAATGCGACCGCCATCCGCAAGCCCCAAAGGGCCATTGCACTGCGGGTGGCGAGGGCCTACCGCTCGGTGGGCTTTTCGGCGGCGTGCGCTCTGGCCGGCACCCCTCCTTGGGAGCTGGAGGCTTGGGTGCTCGCCAGAGTGTACGAGTGGACCGCGCAACGAAGGGCGCTCGGGGAGCGCCCCGTCGCCGAAGAGCGGGAGGCCGTGCGGCGGGAGGCGAGGGACGCAATCGTCCTTCACTGGACAGAGGACCTCGCCACCGCCGCCTTCGGCCGCCGGACGTTGGACGCGCTCGGCCCGGTCCTGCAGAGCTGGCTCGAGCGGTCCCACGGTTTCCTCTCGTTCCGTCTGGTGCAGGTGTTGTCCGGCCACGGCTGTTTCGGAACGTACCTGCACCGGATCGGGAGGGAGGAGACCCCGGCGTGCCACGACTGCGGCGCGGCGGAGGACACGGCGCAGCACACCCTCGAGGCGTGCCCGGCTTGGTCCGAGCTGCGCCGCGGTCTGACCGCGGCGGTCGGACAGGACCTCTCGCTTCCTGGTGTGATCAACGCCATGCTGGGGAGCGAGGAGGCCTGGGCAGCGGTGGCCTCCTTTTGCGAGGACGTAATCTCGCAAAAGGAGGAGGCGGAGCGCGCGCGGGAGGACGACCCTCTCGCTGTGCCGCTCCGCAGACGAAGAAGGGGTCGGAGAAGGCGCCAGCCTCTCCCCCCTCATGGTGGCGATGGGCGGGCGACAGGCACGGGGGTGCCGTCTCCCGCATTGCACCCATCACCACCTTCGTCGGTCACTCCCGGGCCCCCGTGAGGGGCCCGCCCTGAAGGACAATCGTCGGCGGAGGACTGGACGTTAAGGCTACGCTGGTTTCCCAGTCCCCCGCCACTCGGACGAAGCGGGAGTGCCGCTGGGTTTTTTAGTGGGTATACCGGGTCAGACCCGGGAGTCCCACATAGCCCCCCATCCCCCGATGGGAGGGTATGCGTAACGCATTTTTCCCAGCGCAAAAAAAAAAAAAAAAAAAAAAAAAAGGTTAGGTTAGGTTAGGTTGGGGGACCACCCCACAGTGCTTGCGTCCACGTCGCGTCCCCTGGAAACAGCCCAGTTCTGACCACCGTAACGGAGTGGCAGACTGGGTTGGCCAAAGTGCACTGTGCCTTCGCGGATTTTAATTTTATCTTAGTAGTGTGTCTGCGAACCTGCCGGGATCATGCCGACCCCTGAGCGGGACGCCTCCGGGCGATTTTTAAAACAAAAAGGCCCTTCTCAGGGCCAACCCAAAGGCCCTTCTCAGGGCCAACCAAAAGGCCCTTCTCAGGGCCAACCCAAAGGCCCTTCTCAGGGCCAACCAAAAGGCCCTTCTCAGGGCCAAGCCGACGCTTCGGCGTCAGAAACTAGCCGCGCGCCGTCTGCGGCTAGCTTCTTCTTTGGAGGGGCGGACGAGTCGTCGTCCGACAACGACTCACTTATCAGTGTGTCGGACGCGGACGACTCTCGTTCGCGGAAGAGGGTCCACCGGAGCGGTGGGTCCGAGGGCTCCTCGGCCTCGGGGTCGACTCGGTCGCCGAAGGCTAAAAAGCCGACGGCTGCCGCGGAGACCCATGTCGTTGGGCTCGAGAACGCCCAACGCCAGCTGGATCTGGCTCGGCGGGCTCAGCTCCAGCAAGAGCTGGAGGAGCGGGTCGCTGCCGCGGAGAAGCGGGCGCACGTCGCCCGGGCCAAGTCCGGGTACGGTGCGCCCCGCGTCGTATACGCGGACCACTCCCTGGCCGAGCTGGAGAGGATGGCGGAGGAGGACGAGAGGGAGATCGCGGAGGTCGCCTCGAAGTCCTCCAACATAAAGGGGACCCTACAAAAGGCCCTGAAATGTAGGGCCGCGAGCATGCGCGGCGTCGTTGCGGAGCTGGTCCAGCGCAGCTCCACCGACGAAACGCGGCAACTGCAGGCGAAGGTGGATCGCCTGCAGTCGGAGGTCAGCCAGCTTCATCAGAAGCTGGCTGAAGCCACGGCCCGGCCACAACAGGCCAAGTCGAGCCCTGCGGCAGAGGGCCCCTCCTCCAACCTTGAGGATATCATCCGCAAGGTCGTAATGGAGGAGAGGGCCTTCACAAGAGCCTGCTTGGCGGGCATAGAGGACCGGCTCCTGCCGGAGAAGCGCCTCCGACCGGCCCTTGCGGCAGACGCGAGGCAGCGTGAGCCGGGCCCGTCCTGCTCCCACGCGGACGACGCCCTTCTCCTCCCCTCAACGACCCCGTCCAACGAGTGGACGGAAGTGGTCCGCAAGGGGAAGGGCAAGGGCAAAAAGTCGGCGACGGCCGTCCCCGCCGTCCCCGCCGCCACCGCCGCTCCCAGCAAGTCGCAGACGACCGGCAAGGGAAAACGGACGGGGAAGGGGAAGGGGAAGCGAAGGGTGCAGCTGGTCTCCCCAAAAACCGCGGCCGTCGTGGTGACGCTCACCGCGGAGGCTGCGGACCGAGGGGAGACGTACGCGTCCGTTTTGGTGCGGGCGCGTGCGAACGCCGATCCCACCCAGCTGGGGATCGGCAGTGTGTCCTGCCGGCGGACCCAGGCCGGGGCTCGAATATTCGAGTTCCCGGGGGCAGAGGGGAGTGCCCATGCGGACCTCTTTGCAGCCAAGCTGCAGGAGGTCATCGCAGACTCGGCCAAGGTGGCACGGCCGGTCAAGTCGGCGGCCATAGAGGTGACGGACCTGGACGACTCCGTCACCAAGGAGGAGGTGGTAGCGGCGGTCGCAGCGATAGGGGGCTGTGACGTCGCGGCGGTCCAAGGCCGGGACATAAGGCCCGGCCGCGGCGGCATGGGCACCATGCGCCTCGAGTGCCCAATCGCCGCTGCCAAAGCCGTCCTTGCCAAGGGACGGCTCACAGTCGGCTTTAGCTCGGGAGCGGTCCGGGCGCTCGAGGACCAGCCTCTGCGGTGTTTCCGGTGCTTCGGCATCGGACACACCCGGCCCCTGTGTCCGTCCGCAGTGGACAGGTCGAACGCCTGCTACCGCTGCGGCAAGGACGGCCACAAAGCCGCCTCCTGCGAGGCCGCCACGCCGCACTGCGCGGTGTGTGCCGCCAGTGGCTGCCCGGCAGACCACGCAATGAAGGGGAGGAACTGCAGTCCTCCCCCTGTGCGGGGCAAAGCGCAGGCGCCGACCGGGCCTGCCAATAGCACCGCTGCTTCTGCGGTGGCTGCGGAGGAAGGGGGTGCGATGTCCGACTGATGGATAGGGTCGAACATCGCATACTCCAGGCGAACGCCAACCACTGCAGGGCAGCCCAGGATCTGCTGATGCAGACCATGGCTGAGTGGTTGGTGGACTTGGCGGTGGTCGCCGAGCCTTATTCGGTCCCTGGCCGTTGGCTGGGCGACCGGGACGGCCTGGTGGCGTTGGTGTCGCGGTCTTCCACGGACTCCCCTCCCCTCTCGCTCTTAGAGAGGGGACCGGGATACGTGGCCGCCGCGTGGGGAGACATGGCCCTGGTAGGGGTCTACTTCTCCCCGAACCGCTCTCTCTCCGACTTTGAGGATTTCCTCGAGATCCTCACCGCGGTCGTAGGGAGGGCGGCACCGCGCCAGGTCGTGGTGTTGGGCGACCTGAACGCCAAGTCGGCGGCCTGGGGCAACCCGGCCCCCGGTTGCAACGTCCGGGGACGCGCCGTCGAGTTTTGGGCGGCCTCATGCGGTGTGTCCCTCCTCAACAGGGGGGCGGTCCACACGTGTGTGCGGCAACAGGGCGGATCGGTGGTGGACGTCTCGTTTGCCACCCCCGCGCTAGCCGCCCGCGTCGTCAACTGGCGGGTAGAGATGGTGGAGACCCTGTCGGACCACCGATATGTGCGGTTCGACATCTCCACCCAGGGAGGGGGGAGGGCCCGCGCCGGGCAATCTCCCTTCCCACGGTGGGCACTCACCCGCCTGGACCGGGAGGCAGCCGAGGAGGCGGCCTTTCTCCAGGACTGGCTTTCGCCCCCCCCTGTCGATGCCTTGGACGTGGACGCCGCAGCGGTCCAGCTCAGGGGGTCCCTGACCGAGGTGTGCAACTCCAGCATGCCTCGGTCTCGCCGTCCGCCTCCCCGTCGCGCCGTCTATTGGTGGACGCAGGAGCTGGCGGGTCTCCGGGCCGCCTGCGTTGCGGCCAGAAGGGCCTACGCGCGGAGCCGACGGCGCAGCGCCCAAAACCGAGTCCGGGCAGAGGAGGACCGCCTATACGCCTCTTACCAAGAGGCGAGGACGGCCCTCAAGTCTGCAATGGGCGCTGCGGAAGACTCGGCGAGGGCCGAGATGCTGGAGGGTCTCGACAGGGATCCTTATGGGAGACCGTACAAGGCGGCGCGGAACCAGCTACGCCCCTATGGTCCCCCACTGACGGAGACCCTCGAGCCGGCGTTGCTGGACGGGGTGGTCCGGTCCCTGTTTCCGCGCAGGACCGACTTCACCCCACCAGCGATGGATCCCCCGCGAGGGGCGGCTCCGCCGGACGAGCAGGTCCCCCCGGTGACGGTGGAGGAGCTCCGCGCGGGGGTTCTCACCCTCCGCGCGAAGAAGACGGCCCCCGGGCCAGACGGCGTCCCCGCACGGGTGGTGGCGATCGCCGCCTCCCAAATGGAGGACAGGTTTCGGGACCTCTTCAGCGCGTGCTTTACGGCTGGGAGGTTCCCGAAACTGTGGAAGGAGGGGCAGCTCTGCCTCCTCCGAAAGGAGGGACGTCCGGTGGACTCCCCGTCGGCATACCGGCCCATCGTCTTGCTCGATGAGGTCGGTAAACTGTTCGAGGGGATCATCGCGTCCCGGCTTCATGGCCTTTTGCGGGGGGTAGGGCCGGACCTGTCGGACGCCCAATTCGGCTTCCGACAAGGGCGTTCGACGATCGACGCGCTGGCCCTACTCAAGGGCCAGGTGAAGGAGGCGGTGGAGGCGGGGGACGGAGTGCTGGCAGTGTCGTTCGACATTGCAAACGCCTTCAACTCCGTCCCCCACTCGACGATATTGGAGGCGCTCCGGTATCACGGAGTGCCCCAATACCTGCAGGATCTGCTGGCCAGCTACCTGGAGGGCCGAGAGGTCCTCCTCGCGGACCGGACGGGCACGGTGAGGCGGTACGGAGCAGAGTCCGGTGTTCCGCAGGGGTCAGTTCTGGGGCCCTCCCTGTGGAACATCGGGTTCGACTGGCTCCTACGCGGAGTCCTCCTCCAGGGCACGAGTGTCATCTGCTACGCGGATGACACTCTCCTCACTGCCCGGGGGAGGAACTTTGGAGACGCGGCCTGTCTGGCCTCGGCTGGCGGATCCCTGGTTGCAGAGAGGATCCGCCTCCTGGGATTGAGGGTGGCGCTGCACAAGACCGAGGCCGTATTCTTTCACGGGCCTCGGCAGCGCTGCCCTCCCGACGCCCACATCGTCGTAGAGGGCGTCCGGATAGAGGTCCAGCCCCAGATGAAGTATCTGGGCCTGGTGCTGGACGAGAGGTGGCGCTTCGGCCCGCATTTCAGCGGGCTGTCGACGCGCCTCCTGAAAGCCGCGGACGCCCTCTCGCGGCTGCTCCCGAACCTGGGGGGGCCCAAGGTGGGGTGCCGGCGCCTCTATGCCGGCGTCCTCAGGAGCATGGCCCTATACGGGGCCCCTATCTGGGCGGACTCCCTCCACAGGAGGGAGAATGCGACCGCCATCCGCAAGCCCCAAAGGGCCATTGCACTGCGGGTGGCGAGGGCCTACCGCTCGGTGGGCTTTTCGGCGGCGTGCGCTCTGGCCGGCACCCCTCCTTGGGAGCTGGAGGCTTGGGTGCTCGCCAGAGTGTACGAGTGGACCGCGCAACGAAGGGCGCTCGGGGAGCGCCCCGTCGCCGAAGAGCGGGAGGCCGTGCGGCGGGAGGCGAGGGACGCAATCGTCCTTCACTGGACAGAGGACCTCGCCACCGCCGCCTTTGGCCGCCGGACGTTGGACGCGCTCGGCCCGGTCCTGCAGAGCTGGCTCGAGCGGTCCCACGGTTTCCTCTCGTTCCGTCTGGTGCAGGTGTTGTCCGGCCACGGCTGTTTCGGAACGTACCTGCACCGGATCGGGAGGGAGGAGACCCCGGCGTGCCACGACTGCGGCGCGGCGGAGGACACGGCGCAGCACACCCTCGAGGCGTGCCCGGCTTGGTCCGAGCTGCGCCGCGGTCTGACCGCGGCGGTCGGACAGGACCTCTCGCTTCCTGGTGTGATCAACGCCATGCTGGGGAGCGAGGAGGCCTGGGCAGCGGTGGCCTCCTTTTGCGAGGACGTAATCTCGCAAAAGGAGGAGGCGGAGCGCGCGCGGGAGGACGACCCTCTCGCTGTGCCGCTCCGCAGACGAAGAAGGGGTCGGAGAAGGCGCCAGCCTCTCCCCCCTCATGGTGGCGATGGGCGGGCGACAGGCACGGGGGTGCCGTCTCCCGCATTGCACCCATCACCACCTTCGTCGGTCACTCCCGGGCCCCCGTGAGGGGCCCGCCCTGAAGGACAATCGTCGGCGGAGGACTGGACGTGAAGGCTACGCTAGTTTCCCAGTCCCCCGCCACTCGGACGAAGCGGGAGTGCCGCTGGGTTTTTTAGTGGGTATACCGGGTCAGACCCGGGAGTCCCACATAGCCCCCCATCCCCCGATGGGAGGGTATGCGTAACGCATTTTTCCCAGCGCAAAAAAAAAAAAAAAAAAAAAAAAAAAAAAAAAGGTTAGGTTAGGTTAGGTTGGGGGACCAGACGGCGTCCCCGCACGGGTGGTGGCAATCGCCGCCTCCCAAATGGAGGACAGGTTTCGGGACCTCTTCAGCGCGTGCTTTACGGCTGGGAGGTTCCCGAAACTGTGGAAGGAGGGGCAGCTCTGCCTCCTCCGAAAGGAGGGACGTCCGGTGGACTCCCCGTCGGCATACCGGCCCATCGTCTTGCTCGATGAGGTCGGTAAACTGTTCGAGGGGATCATCGCGTCCCGGCTTCATGGCCTTTTGCGGGGGGTAGGGCCGGACCTGTCGGACGCCCAATTCGGCTTCCGACAAGGGCGTTCGACGATCGACGCGCTGGCCCTACTCAAGGGCCAGGTGAAGGAGGCGGTGGAGGCGGGGGACGGAGTGCTGGCAGTGTCGTTCGACATTGCAAACGCCTTCAACTCCGTCCCCCACTCGACGATATTGGAGGCGCTCCGGTATCACGGAGTGCCCCAATACCTGCAGGATCTGCTGGCCAGCTACCTGGAGGGCCGAGAGGTCCTCCTCGCGGACCGGACGGGCACGGTGAGGCGGTACGGAGCAGAGTCCGGTGTTCCGCAGGGGTCAGTTCTGGGGCCCTCCCTGTGGAACATCGGGTTCGACTGGCTCCTACGCGGAGTCCTCCTCCAGGGCACGAGTGTCATCTGCTACGCGGATGACACTCTCCTCACTGCCCGGGGGAGGAACTTTGGAGACGCGGCCTGTCTGGCCTCGGCTGGCGGATCCCTGGTTGCAGAGAGGATCCGCCTCCTGGGATTGAGGGTGGCGCTGCACAAGACCGAGGCCGTATTCTTTCACGGGCCTCGGCAGCGCTGCCCTCCCGACGCCCACATCGTCGTAGAGGGCGTCCGGATAGAGGTCCAGCCCCAGATGAAGTATCTGGGCCTGGTGCTGGACGAGAGGTGGCGCTTCGGCCCGCATTTCAGCGGGCTGTCGACGCGCCTCCTGAAAGCCGCGGACGCCCTCTCGCGGCTGCTCCCGAACCTGGGGGGGCCCAAGGTGGGGTGCCGGCGCCTCTATGCCGGCGTCCTCAGGAGCATGGCCCTATACGGGGCCCCTATCTGGGCGGACTCCCTCCACAGGAGGGAGAATGCGACCGCCATCCGCAAGCCCCAAAGGGCCATTGCACTGCGGGTGGCGAGGGCCTACCGCTCGGTGGGCTTTTCGGCGGCGTGCGCTCTGGCCGGCACCCCTCCTTGGGAGCTGGAGGCTTGGGTGCTCGCCAGAGTGTACGAGTGGACCGCGCAACGAAGGGCGCTCGGGGAGCGCCCCGTCGCCGAAGAGCGGGAGGCCG
Source organism: Amphipoea lucens (assembly GCA_947508005.1). Taxonomy (NCBI): domain Eukaryota; kingdom Metazoa; phylum Arthropoda; class Insecta; order Lepidoptera; family Noctuidae; genus Amphipoea; species Amphipoea lucens. Next base: position 57,298 of record OX382382.1, on the reverse strand, counting down.
TGCGGCGGGAGGCGAGGGACGCAATCGTCCTTCACTGGACAGAGGACCTCGCCACCGCCGCCTTTGGCCGCCGGACGTTGGACGCGCTCGGCCCGGTCCTGCAGAGCTGGCTCGAGCGGTCCCACGGTTTCCTCTCGTTCCGTCTGGTGCAGGTGTTGTCCGGCCACGGCTGTTTCGGAACGTACCTGCACCGGATCGGGAGGGAGGAGACCCCGGCGTGCCACGACTGCGGCGCGGCGGAGGACACGGCGCAGCACACCCTCGAGGCGTGCCCGGCTTGGTCCGAGCTGCGCCGCGGTCTGACCGCGGCGGTCGGACAGGACCTCTCGCTTCCTGGTGTGATCAACGCCATGCTGGGGAGCGAGGAGGCCTGGGCAGCGGTGGCCTCCTTTTGCGAGGACGTAATCTCGCAAAAGGAGGAGGCGGAGCGCGCGCGGGAGGACGACCCTCTCGCTGTGCCGCTCCGCAGACGAAGAAGGGGTCGGAGAAGGCGCCAGCCTCTCCCCCCTCATGGTGGCGATGGGCGGGCGACAGGCACGGGGGTGCCGTCTCCCGCATTGCACCCATCACCACCTTCGTCGGTCACTCCCGGGCCCCCGTGAGGGGCCCGCCCTGAAGGACAATCGTCGGCGGAGGACTGGACGTTAAGGCTACGCTGGTTTCCCAGTCCCCCGCCACTCGGACGAAGCGGGAGTGCCGCTGGGTTTTTTAGTGGGTATACCGGGTCAGACCCGGGAGTCCCACATAGCCCCCCATCCCCCGATGGGAGGGTATGCGTAACGCATTTTTCCCAGCGCAAAAAAAAAAAAAAAAAAAAAAAAAAAAGGTTAGGTTGGGGGACCACCCCACAGTGCTTGCGTCCACGTCGCGTCCCCTGGAAACAGCCCAGTTCTGACCACCGTAACGGAGTGGCAGACTGGGTTGGCCAAAGTGCACTGTGCCTTCGCGGATTTTAATTTTACTTAGTTGTGTCTTGTCTGCGAACCTGCCGGGATCATGCCGACCCCTGAGCGGGACGCCTCCGGGCGTTTTTTAAAACAAAAAGGCCCTTCTCAGGGCCAACCCAAAGGCCCTTCTCAGGGCCAACCAAAAGGCCCTTCTCAGGGCCAACCCAAAGGCCCTTCTCAGGGCCAACCAAAAGGCCCTTCTCAGGGCCAACCCAAAGGCCCTTCTCAGGGCCAAGCCGACGCTTCGGCGTCAGAAACTAGCCGCGCGCCGTCTGCGGCTAGCTTCTTTTTTGGAGGGGCGGACGAGTCGTCGTCCGACAACGACTCACTTATCAGTGTGTCGGACGCGGACGACTCTCGTTCGCGGAAGAGGGTCCACCGGAGCGGTGGGTCCGAGGGCTCCTCGGCCTCGGGGTCGACGCGGTCGCCGAAGGCTAAAAAGCCGACGGCTGCCGCGGAGACCCATGTCGTTGGGCTCGAGAACGCCCAACGCCAGCTGGATCTGGCTCGGCGGGCTCAGCTCCAGCAAGAGCTGGAGGAGCGGGTCGCTGCCGCGGAGAAGCGGGCGCACGTCGCCCGGGCCAAGTCCGGGTACGGTGCGCCCCGCGTCGTATACGCGGACCACTCCCTGGCCGAGCTGGAGAGGATGGCGGAGGAGGACGAGAGGGAGATCGCGGAGGTCGCCTCGAAGTCCTCCAACATAAAGGGGACCCTTCAAAAGGCCCTGAAATGTAGGGCCGCGAGCATGCGCGGCGTCGTTGCGGAGCTGGTCCAGCGCAGCTCCACAGACGAAACGCGGCAACTGCAGGCGAAGGTGGATCGCCTGCAGTCGGAGGTCAGCCAGCTTCATCAGAAGCTGGCTGAAGCCACGGCCCGGCCACAACAGGCCAAGTCGAGCCCTGCGGCAGAGGGCCCCTCCTCCAACCTTGAGGATATCATCCGCAAGGTCGTAATGCAGGAGAGGGCCTTCACAAGAGCCTGCTTAGCGGGCATTGAGGACCGGCTCCTGCCGGAGAAGCGCCTCCGACCGGCCCTTGCGGCTGACGCGAGGCAGCGTGAGCCGGTCCCGTCCTGCTCCCACGCGGACGACGCCCTTCTCCTCCCCTCAACGACCCCGTCCAACGAGTGGACGGAAGTGGTCCGCAAGGGGAAGGGCAAGGGCAAAAAGTCGGCGACGGCCGTCCCCGCCGTCCCCGCCGCCACCGCCGCTCCCAGCAAGTCGCAGACGACCGGCAAGGGAAAGCGGACGGGGAAGGGGAAGGGGAAGCGAAGGGTGCAGCTGGTCTCCCCAAAAACCGCGGCCGTCGTGGTGACGCTCACCGCGGAGGCTGCGGACCGAGGGGAGACGTACGCGTCCGTTTTGGTGCGGGCGCGTGCGAACGCCGATCCCACCCAGCTGGGGATCGGCAGTGTGTCCTGCCGGCGGACCCAGGCCGGGGCTCGAATATTCGAGTTCCCGGGGGTAGAGGGGAGTGCCCATGCGGACCTCTTTGCAGCCAAGCTGCAGGAGGTCATCGCGGATTCGGCCAAGGTGGCACGGCCGGTCAAGTCGGCGGCCATAGAGGTGACGGACCTGGACGACTCCGTCACCAAGGAGGAGGTGGTAGCGGCGGTCGCAGCGATAGGGGGCTGTGGCGTCGCGGCGGTCCAAGGCCGGGACATAAGGCCCGGCCGCGGCGGCATGGGCACCATGCGCCTCGAGTGCCCAATCGCCGCTGCCAAAGCCGTCCTTGCCAAGGGACGGCTCACAGTCGGCTTTAGCTCGGGAGCGGTCCGGGCGCTCGAGGACCAGCCTCTGCGGTGTTTCCGGTGCTTCAGCATCGGACACACCCGGCCCCTGTGTCCGTCCGCAGTGGACAGGTCGAACGCCTGCTACCGCTGCGGCAAGGACGGCCACAAAGCCGCCTCCTGCGAGGCCGCCACGCCGCACTGCGCGGTGTGTGCCGCCAGTGGCTGCCCGGCAGACCACACAATGAAGGGGAGGAACTGCAGTCCTCCCCCTGTGCGGGGCAAAGCGCAGGCGCCGACCGGGCCTGCAAATAACACCGCTGCTTCTGCGGTGGCTGCGGAGGAAGGGGGTGCGATGTCCGACTGATGGATAGGGTCGAACATCGCATACTCCAGGCGAACGCCAACCACTGCAGGGCAGCCCAGGATCTGCTGATGCAGACCATGGCTGAGTGGTTGGTGGACTTGGCGGTGGTCGCCGAGCCTTATTCGGTCCCTGGCCGTTGGCTGGGCGACCGGGACGGCCTGGTGGCGTTGGTGTCGCGGTCTTCCACGGACTCCCCTCCGCTCTCGCTCTTAGAGAGGGGACCGGGATACGTGGCCGCCGCGTGGGGAGACATGGCCCTGGTAGGGGTCTACTTCTCCCCGAACCGCTCTCTCTCCGACTTTGAGGATTTCCTCGAGATCCTCACCGCGGTCGTAGGGAGGGCGGCACCGCGCCAGGTCGTGGTGTTGGGCGACCTGAACGCCAAGTCGGTGGCCTGGGGCAACACGGCCACCGGTTGCAACGTCCGGGGACGCGCCGTCGAGTTTTGGGCGGCCTCATGCGGTGTGTCCCTCCTCAACAGGGGGGCGGTCCACACGTGTGTGCGGCAACAGGGCGGATCGGTGGTGGACGTCTCGTTTGCCACCCCCGCGCTAGCCGCCCGCGTCGTCAACTGGCGGGTAGAGATGGTGGAGACCCTGTCGGACCACCGATATGTGCGGTTCGACATCTCCACCCAGGGGGGGGGGAGGGCCCGCGCCGGGCAATCTCCCTTCCCACGGTGGGCACTCACCCGCCTGGACCGGGAGGCAGCCGAGGAGGCGGCCTTTCTCCAGGACTGGCTTTCGCCCCCCCCTGTCGATGCCTTGGACGTGGACGCCGCAGCGGTCCAACTCAGGGGGTCCCTGACCGAGGTGTGCAACTCCAGCATGCCTCGGTCTCGCCGTCCGCCTCCCCGTCGCGCCGTCTATTGGTGGACGCGGGAGCTGGCGGGTCTCCGGGCCGCCTGCGTTGCGGCCAGAAGGGCCTACGCGCGGAGCCGACGGCGCAGCGCCCAAAACCGAGTCCGGGCAGAGGAGGACCGCCTATACGCCTCTTACCAAGAGGCGAAGACGGCCCTCAAGTCTGCAATGGGCGCTGCGGAAGACTCGGCGAGGGCCGAGATGCTGGAGGGTCTCGACAGGGATCCTTATGGGAGACCATACAAGGCGGCGCGGAACCAGCTACGCCCCTATGGTCCCCCACTGACGGAGACCCTCGAGCCGGCGTTGCTGGACGGGGTGGTCCGGTCCCTGTTTCCGCGCAGGACCGACTTCACCCCACCAGCGATGGATCCCCCGCAAGGGGCGGCTCCGCCGGACGAGCAGGTCCCCCCGGTGACGGTGGAGGAGCTCCGCGCGGGGGTTCTCACCCTCCGCGCGAAGAAGACGGCCCCCGGGCCAGACGGCGTCCCCGCACGGGTGGTGGCGATCGCCGCCTCCCAAATGGAGGACAGGTTTCGGGACCTCTTCAGCGCGTGCTTTACGGCTGGGAGGTTCCCGAAACTGTGGAAGGAGGGGCAGCTCTGCCTCCTCCGAAAGGAGGGACGTCCGGTGGACTCCCCGTCGGCATACCGGCCCATCGTCTTGCTCGATGAGGTCGGTAAACTGTTCGAGGGGATCATCGCGTCCCGGCTTCATGGCCTTTTGCGGGGGGTAGGGCCGGACCTGTCGGACGCCCAATTCGGCTTCCGACAAGGGCGTTCGACGATCGACGCGCTGGCCCTACTCAAGGGCCAGGTGAAGGAGGCGGTGGAGGCGGGGGACGGAGTGCTGGCAGTGTCGTTCGACATTGCAAACGCCTTCAACTCCGTCCCCCACTCGACGATATTGGAGGCGCTCCGGTATCACGGAGTGCCCCAATACCTGCGGGATCTGCTGGCCAGCTACCTGGAGGGCCGAGAGGTCCTCCTCGCGGACCGGACGGGCACGGTGAGGCGGTACGGAGCAGAGTCCGGTGTTCCGCAGGGGTCAGTTCTGGGGCCCTCCCTGTGGAACATCGGGTTCGACTGGCTCCTACGCGGAGTCCTCCTCCAGGGCACGAGTGTCATCTGCTACGCGGATGACACTCTCCTCACTGCCCGGGGGAGGAACTTTGGAGACGCGGCCTGTCTGGCCTCGGCTGGCGGATCCCTGGTTGCAGAGAGGATCCGCCTCCTGGGATTGAAGGTGGCGCTGCACAAGACCGAGGCCGTATTCTTTCACGGGCCTCGGCAGCGCTGCCCTCCCGACGCCCACATCGTCGTAGAGGGCGTCCGGATAGAGGTCCAGCCCCAGATGAAGTATCTGGGCCTGGTGCTGGACGAGAGGTGGCGCTTCGGCCCGCATTTCAGCGGGCTGTCGACGCGCCTCCTGAAAGCCGCGGACGCCCTCTCGCGGCTGCTCCCGAACCTGGGGGGGCCCAAGGTGGGGTGCCGGCGCCTCTATGCCGGCGTCCTCAGGAGCATGGCCCTATACGGGGCCCCTATCTGGGCGGACTCCCTCCACAGGAGGGAGAATGCGACCGCCATCCGCAAGCCCCAAAGGGCCATTGCACTGCGGGTGGCGAGGGCCTACCGCTCGGTGGGCTTTTCGGCGGCGTGCGCTCTGGCCGGCACCCCTCCTTGGGAGCTGGAGGCTTGGGTGCTCGCCAGAGTGTACGAGTGGACCGCGCAACGAAGGGCGCTCGGGGAGCGCCCCGTCGCCGAAGAGCGGGAGGCCGTGCGGCGGGAGGCGAGGGACGCAATCGTCCTTCACTGGACAGAGGACCTCGCCACCGCCGCCTTCGGCCGCCGGACGTTGGACGCGCTCGGCCCGGTCCTGCAGAGCTGGCTCGAGCGGTCCCACGGTTTCCTCTCGTTCCGTCTGGTGCAGGTGTTGTCCGGCCACGGCTGTTTCGGAACGTACCTGCACCGGATCGGGAGGGAGGAGACCCCGGCGTGCCACGACTGCGGCGCGGCGGAGGACACGGCGCAGCACACCCTCGAGGCGTGCCCGGCTTGGTCCGAGCTGCGCCGCGGTCTGACCGCGGCGGTCGGACAGGACCTCTCGCTTCCTGGTGTGATCAACGCCATGCTGGGGAGCGAGGAGGCCTGGGGTGGCCTCCTTTTGCGAGGACGTAATCTCGCAAAAGGAGGAGGCGGAGCGCGCGCGGGAGGACGACCCTCTCGCTGTGCCGCTCCGCAGACGAAGAAGGGGTCGGAGAAGGCGCCAGCCTCTCCCCCCTCATGGTGGCGATGGGCGGGCGACAGGCACGGGGGTGCCGTCTCCCGCATTGCACCCATCACCACCTTCGTCGGTCACTCCCGGGCCCCCGTGAGGGGCCCGCCCTGAAGGACAATCGTCGGCGGAGGACTGGACGTTAAGGCTACGCTGGTTTCCCAGTCCCCCGCCACTCGGACGAAGCGGGAGTGCCGCTGGGTTTTTTAGTGGGTATACCGGGTCAGACCCGGGAGTCCCACATAGCCCCCCATCCCCCGATGGGAGGGTATGCGTAACGCATTTTTCCCAGCGCAAAAAAAAAAAAAAAAAAAAAAAAAAAAAAGGTTAGGTTAGGTTAGGTTAGGTTAGGTTAGGTTAGGTTAGGTTAGGTTAGGTTAGGTTAGGTTAGGTTAGGTTAGGTTAGGTTAGGTTAGGTTAGGTTAGGTTAGGTTAGGTTAGGTTAGGTTAGGTTAGGTTAGGTTAGGTTAGGTTAGGTTAGGTTAGGTTAGGTTAGGTTAGGTTAGGTTAGGTTAGGTTAGGTTAGGTTAGGTTAGGTTAGGTTAGGTTAGGTTAGGTTAGGTTAGGTTAGGTTAGGTTAGGTTAGGTTAGGTTAGGTTAGGTTAGGTTAGGTTAGGTTAGGTTAGGTTAGGTTAGGTTAGGTTAGGTTAGGTTAGGTTAGGTTAGGTTAGGTTAGGTTAGGTTAGGTTAGGTTAGGTTAGGTTAGGTTAGGTTAGGTTAGGTTAGGTTAGGTTAGGTTAGGTTAGGTTAGGTTAGGTTAGGTTAGGTTAGGTTAGGTTAGGTTAGGTTAGGTTTTTTTTTTTTTTTTTTTTTTTTTTTTTTTTTTTTTTTTTTTTTTTTTTTTTTTTTTTTTTTTTTAAACTTATCCCTGTGACTTTATCAAATTTCACAGACCTTATTATTCTACTAAAATCTACGCGTTATACAATTCAAACTCTACCCTTGTAGGGTCCTACACTAATTTTTTACTACTGTGCTATCTCTACGTTAATACATTTTCTTTACAGGCGGTCCTTGTTTTGTGAACATTCTGGAACCGCTTGTGCCTATCCTCTACTCTTCTTTTTTTTTTTTTTTTCGTATACATTTTCTTTACAAGGTGTATCTTTTTTAAAGAACATTTAGTACAGTCCTTGTGCCTATCTCTACATCTATCGGTTTACATTTTCTTTACAACTCTAGTTGTGCCTACTTTTTGTTATCTTAATTCTTAATTTACTTATATTTACTTATTTCTATACATTCATAATTGTTCTTAGTTCTTTTTATTTACTATTTTGCCTTATCTTTACTACAGTGGTATATTTTTACAATATATATTGTAGCAAATGCTTATTCACTTTTTGTTTCTATATATTACAATGCTGATTATTTTTATACAGTACTCTAAGAATTTTTCACGAGTGAGTTTATCACTAAGTAGAGTCTCTAGGTTTTCCATTTTTAACTGTGTATCTATTATCTGCTGCAAATCGTACCTGTCCTTATGATGCACCGGGCAGTCCAGCAATAAGTGGAATATCGTTTCCGCAGTATCAGGATCACAGACACATGCAGGACTCTCCTTGCACTTGAAACGGTGCAAGTACTGGGAGAGCCCCCCATGTCCCGTGAAAACCTGTGTTAACAAGCCCGCTGGTCTAATACTCCTAACCACTCTGTATGCGTCTATGGCATCCGGGAGGAACACTCTCGTTACGGAGGCCGTGTCACCCGACTTGTACCTCCCATTCCACTTGTCAAGGGAGTCCTTCCGGATTATCCGTTTGACGAATGAGACAGGAACCCGGTCATAGTCGGGTCTCCTCCGGCTCGAGAGTGCAGCCTCTTTCGCAAGCTGATCAGCGCGTTCGTTACCTATTAGACCCACATGCGCCTTCACCCAATAAAAGCTCACAGTTTTCCCTTGGCTGAAGGCCTTTTTCAGGTTTTCGCGCGTCTCTACCGCCAAAGGATGCAGGGCACTGTAGTTCGTAATGGTCTCCAGGGCCGATCTTGAGTCACTGTAAATGCAGCAATCTCTATCCGGACGCTTCAGGGCCTCCTTTGTGGCTCTGCATATGGCGAGGATTTCTGCTTGGTATACGGTGCAGTACGCGGCTAAACTAAGCTTGATTGTCTTGGTCTCTGTTTCGCCCTCCCATATGGATAACGCGGCGCCGACCTTGCCCTCAAGCTTGCTGCCGTCGGTGTAGATTTTTACCGCCTGCCCGTTGCTATTATCGACCTGTGCTTGAGTGGTCAAGCTTTCGAATTTTATTTCCACATGCAGAGCTGGATGTGGAATCTCCGCAAATTCCACCACACGTTCGGTCTCCCGGTCTCCAAGCACTAGCCGGGATGACCCTCTCCTTGCTTCGTACAGTGCGGCTGCTTCCTGTATTCGGAGGTCGAGAGGCAGTATCCCAGCCAGTACCAGTGCCGAGTTTAGAGAGACCGTGCGGTAGGACTTGCACAGTTTCTGTGCGAAGCCTCTTTGTACTGCATTCAGTGCCTTCTGCGTTCCGATTTTATTGGCTGCCGCGGGGGGGGTTAGGTTAGGTTAGGTTAGGTTAGGTTAGGTTAGGTTAGGTTAGGTTAGGTTAGGTTAGGTTAGGTTAGGTTAGGTTAGGTTAGGTTAGGTTAGGTTAGGTTAGGTTAGGTTAGGTTAGGTTAGGTTAGGTTAGGTTAGGTTAGGTTAGGTTAGGTTAGGTTAGGTTAGGTTAGGTTAGGTTAGGTTAGGTTAGGTTAGGTTAGGTTAGGTTAGGTTAGGTTAGGTTAGGTTAGGTTAGGTTAGGTTAGGTTAGGTTAGGTTAGGTTAGGTTAGGTTAGGTTAGGTTAGGTTAGGTTAGGTTAGGTTAGGTTAGGTTAGGTTAGGTTAGGTTAGGTTAGGTTAGGTTAGGTTAGGTTAGGTTAGGTTAGGTTAGGTTAGGTTAGGTTAGGTTAGGTTAGGTTAGGTTAGGTTAGGTTAGGTTAGGTTTTTTTTTTTTTTTTTTTTTTTTTTTTTTTTTTTTTTATATTTTTATACCACTACCTCCAACATGATCGGAGCCTTTGTTTTTCTGTTTTTATTTAATTACTTTAACATTTACTTTAATCTATACTTATGTTTAATTTTACAGTTTATATATTTGTGCCTTTCATATTCTAATACTCTCTTTACTTATCGTATAAACACGGGGGGTGCTGCAGCACTTCTTATTTTTGCTTTTACTTTAACACTTGTCTTTATTTTAAGCTACTATTTTAACATAATATTGTATCTATTTATTTATTTACTCATTTATCCAAATTATATTTTACTTACTATTATTCTATGCTGGCCTCTAATATAATGTACTATATTATGACAGCATATTTATTTATGCTGTTTTATTTCGACTTATTACTATCTTTACTATATGTCTACAATAATTCAAAAAATTTTCTGCCTCTTTGCTCTTAATTATGTCCTTTACTGTGAACGGTGTTATTTCCGTGCCTATGATGTTTTCGGCGTTAAACCGGTGTTTTGCAAATTGTGGGCAGTCAAATAGTACGTGCTGGACCGATTCACTAGCGTCAGGGTCGCAGATGCACGATGGACTCTCCTTGCACTTGAAGCGATTCAAGTACTCAGAGAATCCACCGTGCCCCGTCATAATCTGTGTATTCAGGCCGTTTGTTCCTATCCTGCGAATGACACTGTATGCCACCCGCACATCCGGGAAGAATAACTTTGTCACAGATGCGGTGTCACTGCTTTCGTATCTACGGTTCCACTCATCAAGCGTCTCCATACGTATACTTCGCTTGATGTATGAGATCGGACACCGATCGTAATCAGGCTTTCTTTTGGAGTTCTCAGCGGCCTCTCTTGCTAGTTGGTCAGCTCTTTCGTTCCCCGGTAGCCCTACGTGAGCTTTAATCCAGAACAAGTTTACGAGCTTGTTCTGGTGGGATGCAGATCTTATATTATCCCTAGCTTCTACAGCGAGAGGATGATGCGAACCGGGATTCGTGATTGTTTGGAGAGCCGCCATTGAGTCGCTGAAAACTCCGAAAGAAGATTCCTTGCGCCTAATTATCTCCCTCGTTGCTCTTGTTATTGCTAGGAGTTCAGCCTGGTAAACTGTGCAGTAATCTGATAGAGCAAGTTTGAGAGCTCTGGTCTCGGCCTCACTATTCCATATGGACAGTGAAGCACCAACCCCTCCTCCGATCTTGCTCCCGTCCGTAAAGATACGGACGTCAAAATTGCAGTTGTTGTCGAGTTGCTCTTGATTTATCAGGCTGTTGAACTGCAAGATGTCACGTGATGCGGGATGGGGATTTTCAATTGCTGCGGTCATTCGCTCGACTTCCCTGTCCCCCAGTGACGCCCGGGGCACCCCCCTCCTGGCCTCGTACAGTGATGCTGCCTCACGAACTCGGAGGTCAAGGGGGAGCAAACCGGACAGCACCAATGCTGAGTTCAAGGAAACCGTGCGATATGCCTTGCACATTTTTTGAGCAATTCCACGTTGGACTGTCCCAAGCTGCTTCACAATGCCCACCTTCTTTGCAGCCGGTGCCCAGACGCTAGCAGCGTAAAGTATTATGGGCTCTACGGTCGCCACGTATATCACCCGAATAACTTCTGGGTGAAGCCCCCAACTGATCTTTGCGGCTCTACACAGCTGCTTGTAGATAGCAATTGCCTTTCTGCAAATGTGTGAGACGTGGGTGTTGAAGGTCAGTTTTTGATCGATGGTTACACCCAGAAGCTTCATTTCTTGCGATATGCCGATGTCGATCCCCCCCATCCTCAGGCGTGGTGTGTCGTATTTTAATTTTCTGGTTATCACCATAGCTGTTGTTTTGTGCGGTGCAAATTTTAGTTTGTTCTCGACACCCCACGCCAGAACATGATTGAGAGCGGCATTGGCACATTCCTCCACCTCTAGTGCGGTCTCTCCGTCAAATACCAAGAGGACATCGTCCGCAAACGCCTGAATGTAATTCCCCTTGTTCTCTGCTGCTTTTAGGAGGGGGTCTAGGACTAAGTTCCACAATATTGGGCCCCCAATTGAGCCTTGGACACAACCCTTGTTGGTGTCCTTGCTGTAAACTTCCCCACCGTACCTGATTGCAACTCTTCGGTTTCTGAGGTAGCTGTCGATGACCCGCCTAAGGTTGATTGGACACTTCTCCTCTGCCAGGCGGACTCTTATCACCGGCCACCAGGCACTATCAAAAGCTCCCTCTATGTCCAGCGATACAAGCGTAACTATTCTTTTTTGTGCTAGTTTTTTGTTGACATGCTGCATGAGGGCATAGAGGGAGTCCTCAGTGCTTTTTTGTGGCATGAATCCGTATTGACGGGTGCTCATCCTAGGTAAAAGGTGGAACTTAAGGCGGGCCACCAGCATTTTCTCATATATCTTCCCTAATATAGGCAGCAGTCCAATCGGCCTATAAGATTTGGGAGTGGAATATGTCTCTTTTCCAGGCTTCCTCAGTATTACGACTGTTGCTTGCTTCCAGGACGTGGGGAAATGATGGTGTTCTAGGCATTTATTTAGGAATCTTAAAAATAGTTCCAGGTCATTAGCCACAGCATGACAACAAATGTCGGCGGTAAAGCCATCGGAACCCGGCGCCTTCTTCGGGTTGAAGGACTCCATTGAGTTTTTTAATTCTGCCGTCGTAAACGGTGGGTCGCAAGGATCATCTTGTTCACCAGAGTTGACGCTTTCGGCTTTTATTCGGATGGATTGGTGATGAGCATTGTCGGATTCGATGAGGTCTTCCGGATAAAACGTTTCCGCTAGCAACTCTACGGATCCCTTCGCATCTAGCACATCACCGTTCCGTTCCAATGGCAGGTCCTCCTCCCTACGCTGCGTCCTACCTATCACCCTGTAAATCCCCTCCCAAACCCCCTCCCTATCCTGTTTCCCACAGAATTCCTTCCAACTCTCGGTCTGAGCTTTGGCCGCTTCTAACTCATACTCTTCTTTCTGTTTTAGGTACTCTTCTATGACCTTTGGCTTCCGGACTTGGGCGGCACAGCGGATCCTGCGCTTCTTGGTAGCGACGGCCTTCTTGATCTCAGCGAGTCTCTCGGACCACCACGGCAAGGTAAGTTCCTCTTGGACTTTTTTGGTTGGTATTGTTTGCTTGCATGTTTCTTCTATTGCTTTGGTAAGGTTGTCTGTTGTAGTGTCAATTTGCTCAATGTCTTTAATTTTGTCTATTTCGGCTGCTGTGAATTTATAATCTATTTTCAATTGTCTAAACTTCTCATGAAATTTAGTCCAATTGGCTTTTTTGGTGTTAAATTTCCTGGTCGTTCTCTCAACTTTGATGCCTTTGGATTTCTGCAAGAGGATCTTAAACATAATGCCGTTGTGATCCGAGCTCGTCAGACCTTCATCAATCCTCCAGTCGTCTACCAAGTCCAATAAGTCATTTGAACAAGCGGTAATGTCCACGTGACTGCTGTACCGCTTTCCTCCTCGGATAGTGTCAAAGGTCGGAATTTCCCCTCGGTTAAGTATATTCAGGTTAAGTTCACCGAGAGTTGCTGCCACCTCTTCCCCCCTGACGTCGGCTATCGGGCTGCCCCACCATAGGCTCTTTGCATTGGCGTCCCCTCCATAGATCAGTCTCTTGGAACCGACTGCAAGCCCTATTTGTTTTAGATGTTCTAAATAGGGCTCAATGGGCTGGTCTGGCTCAAAGTAAAAGGAGACAAGCGTGATCTCCCAGGCTCTGGTTCGGACTCCCACCACAACGATGTTATTTGTGGTGAGAGTCGGGTACTGTATAATGTCAAAGTTGTGATTAAACACTGCAACGGCTGCTTTGACATTTCCTTCCCCTGGGCTGGTGTTCTGGAAGATCCTCACTCCACTGTAATTCTTCATAATACTTGAGCCTCCCACGTAGGGTTCCTGGAGCAGAGCCACGGCTGCTTTCCTGTGATTAGCTTCAATCATGAGTTCATTCGTGGCGAGCTGCTTCCTCTGGAGGTTTGCCTGCATTACCAGGTGTGGAGCCTCGCTGGTGGGTGTGTTGCTCTCTAGTGCTCCTCTGCCCGTGACCACCTTAGCAATACGCCGTTGTGGCCCTCGCCAATGCATCCCACTTCCTTCTTATCGGGCAGTCCTCACTGAAGGCGTTGTGCTCTGCATTTGCCAGTTTTGCATGCGTGCAATTACAGCATGTCGGCACTGCACCATTGAGCCAGTAACTACAGTCCGACTTTTTGTGGGGCCCGGCGCAATGGCTACATTTCTCAACCGTTTCTTTGCAGAAACGCCTGCCATGGCCGTACCCCAGACAAAGCGAACACTGGACAAGGGGAGACTGGTCTGCGATTCGGATGCGCTGCAGGTCAATCTGCACGGTCTCCGCGTCCATAATCCTGGTCCATATTTTGGGGGACACCCTAACGACGACATGGTTCATAAGAGGGTTTCTTGTTCTCTTCCTGTATCGGATCTCCACTCTATTTTCCTCTTTGTCAAGATCCCTGAATATCCTCTCGTTCTGATTTCTCAAGGCGAGAAGGATATCGTCATCGGTGTTGTACGTCATGACGTCTTTTAAGATTAGAAGTGGGTCCTTGTTCCTAATGTCGTCGACGTTAAGATGATTACCCGCCTTCTGGATTCTCTCCTTCAGTACTCGCCTCTCTTCCTCGCTCCGGCAACCCATGATGACCTTTCTGTCCTTGGCCTTCCTAATTTTATCGATGGTCACCCCCCCTTCCTTGGCATTTACCGCAGTCCTGATTTTGTGAAGCACCTCATCCCCAGTCTCTGTTTCGTCAGTGGAGGTGACCACCACGGAGTGCAGGGTGGCTTGCTCCGGGAGTCTTCCCCTACTGCTGCCAGCCGCCACGCTCGCATAGGTGGCCCCCTCCAAGACTTTCTGATGTGACTGCAACGTGTCTCTGAGACCCTCCATCTTTTCAGTGTTTTCTGTGATGAGTTTGAGGTGCTCCTCCATCTTTTTAAGCAGCTCGTTTTCCACCTGACAACTGGCAGGATGAGAAGAGAGTGGAGGGTGTAAAGGTTCCTCCTCTTCCTTCCCACCTCGCCCTTTGCTCTGAGCTGCTTCCTTGCCCATAACCGCCTCCGACTCTTTAAGTAACTGATAGAGCCGTTCCACGGCTGCAATAACCCCATCTTTAATTTCCGTTTTTGTGTTCCTAGAGTTGCCGAGGTGGAGCTTTGCCTTACTGAGGCATGCTCTTCCCTCAGCAAGTCTGGTGGGATATATCGGTTTCGGGGGCGGGCTATCCGGGGCATCCAACGACGGTGTTTGGGTTTTTGCCTTGGAGGGACCCGCCACCGGCGCCGCCACCTTTTTGGGTAAGGTCTTTGTCCTGGCCTCTATCTCACCAATGCCATGTCGGACCACAAAAGTTTTGTCCTGGGTTCCCGACGTGGAGGGAGATACCTTTTCGGCCGATTCCGCGGCTTTCTTGGGGGAGTTCGATGCCGTGTTTTTGCACGGGGTCCTAAGTCCGAGCATGATGTTGTAGGTAGGGTAGTCTGTCTTTTAATTAAGACGTGTAAGTTTCTTCAACACTAATAACGTCACGAGAGATTTAGATTTGTCAAAAGACGTCTTAGTGTAAAAAGTTTTTACTCTATATGGAGTAAGTCTGAATAAAATGTGTCACTTTTTTGTGACACTCGCAGGTGTCCTAATCTAGAAGCTATTGCTCAATAGAGCTATAGTTGCGGTCAAAATTAAAAATTTCAAGTCGTAAGTGTATATAACACGCCTTCAGTTAGACGGAGCCTAAAAACGAATTACTACGCTGAAAAAAGCTTCAGAATGCGTCACCGGGATGCAAAGTTATAGCGGTTAGATGAAATTGTTCTATCACTAAGGTGGATTTCGTGTATGTACTTACTCGTATGAAAATCCCCACTACAGCAAATTTTTGACTTTTTATCTGAGCTAGGCGGACGTGCGAGGTGTCAAAAGACGCGTCTCGGCGCCGGCCAGCGAGCTATGAGGTTTGTAGAATTTACGCTGAAGAAATTTTTTGAAATTTCCTGAAAAAACTGAATTTACGACCAAAATGTATGCAGAAAACGGGAATAACACCACCAAACGGGACTCGAACACGCGGAACGCGCGCCGGAGTACAGGTAAGGCAGGTAAGTATCAATTAAAATTATAAAAATGTAAATCTACCTGAAGGTTTTGTAATAAAAAATTTTTTAAAGGAATTTACAATGAAATTTTTGCAAGTGAATAACCGAAAAGTGTTTTTCGGTGTTTTTGTCAATTTAAACTAGTGGGAACGTTAGACGGAGCCTAAAAACGAATTACTACGCTGAAAAAAGCTTCAGAATGCGTCACCGGGATGCAAAGTTATAGCGGTTAGATGAAATTGTTCTATCACTAAGGTGGATTTCGTGTATGTACTTACTCGTATGAGAATCCCCACTACAAAAAATTTTTGACTTTTTATCTGAGCTAGGCGGACGTGCGAGGTGTCAAAAGACGCGTCTCGGCGCCGGCCAGCGAGCTATGAGGTTTGTAGAATTTACGCTGAAGAAATTTTTTGAAATTTCCTGAAAAAACTGAATTTACGACCAAAATGTATGCAGAAAACGGGAATAACACCACCAAACGGGACTCGAACACGCGGAACGCGCGCCGGAGTACAGGTAAGGCAGGTAAGTATCAATTAAAATTATAAAAATGTAAATCTACCTGAAGGTTTTGTAATAAAAAATTTTTTAAAGGAATTTACAATGAAATTTTTGCAAGTGAATAACCGAAAAGTGTTTTTCGGTGTTTTTGTCAATTTAAACTAGTGGGAACGTTAGACGGAGCCTAAAAACGAATTACTACGCTGAAAAAAGCTTCAGAATGCGTCACCGGGATGCAAAGTTATAGCGGTTAGATGAAATTGTTCTATCACTAAGGTGGATTTCGTGTATGTACTTACTCGTATGAGAATCCCCACTACAAAAAATTTTTGACTTTTTATCTGAGCTAGGCGGACGTGCGAGGTGTCAAAAGACGCGTCTCGGCGCCGGCCAGCGAGCTATGAGGTTTGTAGAATTTACGCTGAAGAAATTTTTTGAAATTTCCTGAAAAAACTGAATTTACGACCAAAATGTATGCAGAAAACGGGAATAACACCACCAAACGGGACTCGAACACGCGGAACGCGCGCCGGAGTACAGGTAAGGCAGGTAAGTATCAATTAAAATTATAAAAATGTAAATCTACCTGAAGGTTTTGTAATAAAAAATTTTTTAAAGGAATTTACAATGAAATTTTTGCAAGTGAATAACCGAAAAGTGTTTTTCGGTGTTTTTGTCAATTTAAACTAGTGGGAACGTTAGACGGAGCCTAAAAACGAATTACTACGCTGAAAAAAGCTTCAGAATGCGTCACCGGGATGCAAAGTTATAGCGGTTAGATGAAATTGTTCTATCACTAAGGTGGATTTCGTGTATGTACTTACTCGTATGAGAATCCCCACTACAAAAAATTTTTGACTTTTTATCTGAGCTAGGCGGACGTGCGAGGTGTCAAAAGACGCGTCTCGGCGCCGGCCAGCGAGCTATGAGGTTTGTAGAATTTACGCTGAAGAAATTTTTTGAAATTTCCTGAAAAAACTGAATTTACGACCAAAATGTATGCAGAAAACGGGAATAACACCACCAAACGGGACTCGAACACGCGGAATGCGCGCCGGAGTACAGGTAAGGCAGGTAAGTATCAATTAAAATTATAAAAATGTAAATCTACCTGAAGGTTTTGTAATAAAAAATTTTTTAAAGGAATTTACAATGAAATTTTTGCAAGTGAATAACCGAAAAGTGTTTTTCGGTGTTTTTGTCAATTTAAACTAGTGGGAACGTTAGACGGAGCCTAAAAACGAATTACTACGCTGAAAAAAGCTTCAGAATGCGTCACCGGGATGCAAAGTTATAGCGGTTAGATGAAATTGTTCTATCACTAAGGTGGATTTCGTGTATGTACTTACTCGTATGAAAATCCCCACTACAGCAAATTTTTGACTTTTTATCTGAGCTAGGCGGACGTGCGAGGTGTCAAAAGACGCGTCTCGGCGCCGGCCAGCGAGCTATGAGGTTTGTAGAATTTACGCTGAAGAAATTTTTTGAAATTTCCTGAAAAAACTGAATTTACGACCAAAATGTATGCAGAAAACGGGAATAACACCACCAAACGGGACTCGAACACGCGGAACGCGCGCCGGAGTACAGGTAAGGCAGGTAAGTATCAATTAAAATTATAAAAATGTAAATCTACCTGAAGGTTTTGTAATAAAAAATTTTTTAAAGGAATTTACAATGAAATTTTTGCAAGTGAATAACCGAAAAGTGTTTTTCGGTGTTTTTGTCAATTTAAACTAGTGGGAACGTTAGACGGAGCCTAAAAACGAATTACTACGCTGAAAAAAGCTTCAGAATGCGTCACCGGGATGCAAAGTTATAGCGGTTAGATGAAATTGTTCTATCACTAAGGTGGATTTCGTGTATGTACTTACTCGTATGAGAATCCCCACTACAAAAAATTTTTGACTTTTTATCTGAGCTAGGCGGACGTGCGAGGTGTCAAAAGACGCGTCTCGGCGCCGGCCAGCGAGCTATGAGGTTTGTAGAATTTACGCTGAAGAAATTTTTTGAAATTTCCTGAAAAAACTGAATTTACGACCAAAATGTATGCAGAAAACGGGAATAACACCACCAAACGGGACTCGAACACGCGGAACGCGCGCCGGAGTACAGGTAAGGCAGGTAAGTATCAATTAAAATTATAAAAATGTAAATCTACCTGAAGGTTTTGTAATAAAAAATTTTTTAAAGGAATTTACAATGAAATTTTTGCAAGTGAATAACCGAAAAGTGTTTTTCGGTGTTTTTGTCAATTTAAACTAGTGGGAACGTTAGACGGAGCCTAAAAACGAATTACTACGCTGAAAAAAGCTTCAGAATGCGTCACCGGGATGCAAAGTTATAGCGGTTAGATGAAATTGTTCTATCACTAAGGTGGATTTCGTGTATGTACTTACTCGTATGAGAATCCCCACTACAAAAAATTTTTGACTTTTTATCTGAGCTAGGCGGACGTGCGAGGTGTCAAAAGACGCGTCTCGGCGCCGGCCAGCGAGCTATGAGGTTTGTAGAATTTACGCTGAAGAAATTTTTTGAAATTTCCTGAAAAAACTGAATTTACGACCAAAATGTATGCAGAAAACGGGAATAACACCACCAAACGGGACTCGAACACGCGGAACGCGCGCCGGAGTACAGGTAAGGCAGGTAAGTATCAATTAAAATTATAAAAATGTAAATCTACCTGAAGGTTTTGTAATAAAAAATTTTTTAAAGGAATTTACAATGAAATTTTTGCAAGTGAATAACCGAAAAGTGTTTTTCGGTGTTTTTGTCAATTTAAACTAGTGGGAACGTTAGACGGAGCCTAAAAACGAATTACTACGCTGAAAAAAGCTTCAGAATGCGTCACCGGGATGCAAAGTTATAGCGGTTAGATGAAATTGTTCTATCACTAAGGTGGATTTCGTGTATGTACTTACTCGTATGAAAATCCCCACTACAGCAAATTTTTGACTTTTTATCTGAGCTAGGCGGACGTGCGAGGTGTCAAAAGACGCGTCTCGGCGCCGGCCAGCGAGCTATGAGGTTTGTAGAATTTACGCTGAAGAAATTTTTTGAAATTTCCTGAAAAAACTGAATTTACGACCAAAATGTATGCAGAAAACGGGAATAACACCACCAAACGGGACTCGAACACGCGGAACGCGCGCCGGAGTACAGGTAAGGCAGGTAAGTATCAATTAAAATTATAAAAATGTAAATCTACCTGAAGGTTTTGTAATAAAAAATTTTTTAAAGGAATTTACAATGAAATTTTTGCAAGTGAATAACCGAAAAGTGTTTTTCGGTGTTTTTGTCAATTTAAACTAGTGGGAACGTTAGACGGAGCCTAAAAACGAATTACTACGCTGAAAAAAGCTTCAGAATGCGTCACCGGGATGCAAAGTTATAGCGGTTAGATGAAATTGTTCTATCACTAAGGTGGATTTCGTGTATGTACTTACTCGTATGAGAATCCCCACTACAAAAAATTTTTGACTTTTTATCTGAGCTAGGCGGACGTGCGAGGTGTCAAAAGACGCGTCTCGGCGCCGGCCAGCGAGCTATGAGGTTTGTAGAATTTACGCTGAAGAAATTTTTTGAAATTTCCTGAAAAAACTGAATTTACGACCAAAATGTATGCAGAAAACGGGAATAACACCACCAAACGGGACTCGAACACGCGGAACGCGCGCCGGAGTACAGGTAAGGCAGGTAAGTATCAATTAAAATTATAAAAATGTAAATCTACCTGAAGGTTTTGTAATAAAAAATTTTTTAAAGGAATTTACAATGAAATTTTTGCAAGTGAATAACCGAAAAGTGTTTTTCGGTGTTTTTGTCAATTTA
This sequence comes from Amphipoea lucens, assembly GCA_947508005.1. NCBI lineage: Eukaryota > Metazoa > Arthropoda > Insecta > Lepidoptera > Noctuidae > Amphipoea > Amphipoea lucens. The sequence goes on along the minus strand of OX382382.1, from coordinate 37,665 downwards.
AACTAGTGGGAACGTTAGACGGAGCCTAAAAACGAATTACTACGCTGAAAAAAGCTTCAGAATGCGTCACCGGGATGCAAAGTTATAGCGGTTAGATGAAATTGTTCTATCACTAAGGTGGATTTCGTGTATGTACTTACTCGTATGAGAATCCCCACTACAAAAAATTTTTGACTTTTTATCTGAGCTAGGCGGACGTGCGAGGTGTCAAAAGACGCGTCTCGGCGCCGGCCAGCGAGCTATGAGGTTTGTAGAATTTACGCTGAAGAAATTTTTTGAAATTTCCTGAAAAAACTGAATTTACGACCAAAATGTATGCAGAAAACGGGAATAACACCACCAAACGGGACTCGAACACGCGGAACGCGCGCCGGAGTACAGGTAAGGCAGGTAAGTATCAATTAAAATTATAAAAATGTAAATCTACCTGAAGGTTTTGTAATAAAAAATTTTTTAAAGGAATTTACAATGAAATTTTTGCAAGTGAATAACCGAAAAGTGTTTTTCGGTGTTTTTGTCAATTTAAACTAGTGGGAACGTTAGACGGAGCCTAAAAACGAATTACTACGCTGAAAAAAGCTTCAGAATGCGTCACCGGGATGCAAAGTTATAGCGGTTAGATGAAATTGTTCTATCACTAAGGTGGATTTCGTGTATGTACTTACTCGTATGAGAATCCCCACTACAAAAAATTTTTGACTTTTTATCTGAGCTAGGCGGACGTGCGAGGTGTCAAAAGACGCGTCTCGGCGCCGGCCAGCGAGCTATGAGGTTTGTAGAATTTACGCTGAAGAAATTTTTTGAAATTTCCTGAAAAAACTGAATTTACGACCAAAATGTATGCAGAAAACGGGAATAACACCACCAAACGGGACTCGAACACGCGGAACGCGCGCCGGAGTACAGGTAAGGCAGGTAAGTATCAATTAAAATTATAAAAATGTAAATCTACCTGAAGGTTTTGTAATAAAAAATTTTTTAAAGGAATTTACAATGAAATTTTTGCAAGTGAATAACCGAAAAGTGTTTTTCGGTGTTTTTGTCAATTTAAACTAGTGGGAACGTTAGACGGAGCCTAAAAACGAATTACTACGCTGAAAAAAGCTTCAGAATGCGTCACCGGGATGCAAAGTTATAGCGGTTAGATGAAATTGTTCTATCACTAAGGTGGATTTCGTGTATGTACTTACTCGTATGAGAATCCCCACTACAAAAAATTTTTGACTTTTTATCTGAGCTAGGCGGACGTGCGAGGTGTCAAAAGACGCGTCTCGGCGCCGGCCAGCGAGCTATGAGGTTTGTAGAATTTACGCTGAAGAAATTTTTTGAAATTTCCTGAAAAAACTGAATTTACGACCAAAATGTATGCAGAAAACGGGAATAACACCACCAAACGGGACTCGAACACGCGGAATGCGCGCCGGAGTACAGGTAAGGCAGGTAAGTATCAATTAAAATTATAAAAATGTAAATCTACCTGAAGGTTTTGTAATAAAAAATTTTTTAAAGGAATTTACAATGAAATTTTTGCAAGTGAATAACCGAAAAGTGTTTTTCGGTGTTTTTGTCAATTTAAACTAGTGGGAACGTTAGACGGAGCCTAAAAACGAATTACTACGCTGAAAAAAGCTTCAGAATGCGTCACCGGGATGCAAAGTTATAGCGGTTAGATGAAATTGTTCTATCACTAAGGTGGATTTCGTGTATGTACTTACTCGTATGAAAATCCCCACTACAGCAAATTTTTGACTTTTTATCTGAGCTAGGCGGACGTGCGAGGTGTCAAAAGACGCGTCTCGGCGCCGGCCAGCGAGCTATGAGGTTTGTAGAATTTACGCTGAAGAAATTTTTTGAAATTTCCTGAAAAAACTGAATTTACGACCAAAATGTATGCAGAAAACGGGAATAACACCACCAAACGGGACTCGAACACGCGGAACGCGCGCCGGAGTACAGGTAAGGCAGGTAAGTATCAATTAAAATTATAAAAATGTAAATCTACCTGAAGGTTTTGTAATAAAAAATTTTTTAAAGGAATTTACAATGAAATTTTTGCAAGTGAATAACCGAAAAGTGTTTTTCGGTGTTTTTGTCAATTTAAACTAGTGGGAACGTTAGACGGAGCCTAAAAACGAATTACTACGCTGAAAAAAGCTTCAGAATGCGTCACCGGGATGCAAAGTTATAGCGGTTAGATGAAATTGTTCTATCACTAAGGTGGATTTCGTGTATGTACTTACTCGTATGAGAATCCCCACTACAAAAAATTTTTGACTTTTTATCTGAGCTAGGCGGACGTGCGAGGTGTCAAAAGACGCGTCTCGGCGCCGGCCAGCGAGCTATGAGGTTTGTAGAATTTACGCTGAAGAAATTTTTTGAAATTTCCTGAAAAAACTGAATTTACGACCAAAATGTATGCAGAAAACGGGAATAACACCACCAAACGGGACTCGAACACGCGGAACGCGCGCCGGAGTACAGGTAAGGCAGGTAAGTATCAATTAAAATTATAAAAATGTAAATCTACCTGAAGGTTTTGTAATAAAAAATTTTTTAAAGGAATTTACAATGAAATTTTTGCAAGTGAATAACCGAAAAGTGTTTTTCGGTGTTTTTGTCAATTTAAACTAGTGGGAACGTTAGACGGAGCCTAAAAACGAATTACTACGCTGAAAAAAGCTTCAGAATGCGTCACCGGGATGCAAAGTTATAGCGGTTAGATGAAATTGTTCTATCACTAAGGTGGATTTCGTGTATGTACTTACTCGTATGAGAATCCCCACTACAAAAAATTTTTGACTTTTTATCTGAGCTAGGCGGACGTGCGAGGTGTCAAAAGACGCGTCTCGGCGCCGGCCAGCGAGCTATGAGGTTTGTAGAATTTACGCTGAAGAAATTTTTTGAAATTTCCTGAAAAAACTGAATTTACGACCAAAATGTATGCAGAAAACGGGAATAACACCACCAAACGGGACTCGAACACGCGGAACGCGCGCCGGAGTACAGGTAAGGCAGGTAAGTATCAATTAAAATTATAAAAATGTAAATCTACCTGAAGGTTTTGTAATAAAAAATTTTTTAAAGGAATTTACAATGAAATTTTTGCAAGTGAATAACCGAAAAGTGTTTTTCGGTGTTTTTGTCAATTTAAACTAGTGGGAACGTTAGACGGAGCCTAAAAACGAATTACTACGCTGAAAAAAGCTTCAGAATGCGTCACCGGGATGCAAAGTTATAGCGGTTAGATGAAATTGTTCTATCACTAAGGTGGATTTCGTGTATGTACTTACTCGTATGAAAATCCCCACTACAGCAAATTTTTGACTTTTTATCTGAGCTAGGCGGACGTGCGAGGTGTCAAAAGACGCGTCTCGGCGCCGGCCAGCGAGCTATGAGGTTTGTAGAATTTACGCTGAAGAAATTTTTTGAAATTTCCTGAAAAAACTGAATTTACGACCAAAATGTATGCAGAAAACGGGAATAACACCACCAAACGGGACTCGAACACGCGGAACGCGCGCCGGAGTACAGGTAAGGCAGGTAAGTATCAATTAAAATTATAAAAATGTAAATCTACCTGAAGGTTTTGTAATAAAAAATTTTTTAAAGGAATTTACAATGAAATTTTTGCAAGTGAATAACCGAAAAGTGTTTTTCGGTGTTTTTGTCAATTTAAACTAGTGGGAACGTTAGACGGAGCCTAAAAACGAATTACTACGCTGAAAAAAGCTTCAGAATGCGTCACCGGGATGCAAAGTTATAGCGGTTAGATGAAATTGTTCTATCACTAAGGTGGATTTCGTGTATGTACTTACTCGTATGAGAATCCCCACTACAAAAAATTTTTGACTTTTTATCTGAGCTAGGCGGACGTGCGAGGTGTCAAAAGACGCGTCTCGGCGCCGGCCAGCGAGCTATGAGGTTTGTAGAATTTACGCTGAAGAAATTTTTTGAAATTTCCTGAAAAAACTGAATTTACGACCAAAATGTATGCAGAAAACGGGAATAACACCACCAAACGGGACTCGAACACGCGGAACGCGCGCCGGAGTACAGGTAAGGCAGGTAAGTATCAATTAAAATTATAAAAATGTAAATCTACCTGAAGGTTTTGTAATAAAAAATTTTTTAAAGGAATTTACAATGAAATTTTTGCAAGTGAATAACCGAAAAGTGTTTTTCGGTGTTTTTGTCAATTTAAACTAGTGGGAACGTTAGACGGAGCCTAAAAACGAATTACTACGCTGAAAAAAGCTTCAGAATGCGTCACCGGGATGCAAAGTTATAGCGGTTAGATGAAATTGTTCTATCACTAAGGTGGATTTCGTGTATGTACTTACTCGTATGAGAATCCCCACTACAAAAAATTTTTGACTTTTTATCTGAGCTAGGCGGACGTGCGAGGTGTCAAAAGACGCGTCTCGGCGCCGGCCAGCGAGCTATGAGGTTTGTAGAATTTACGCTGAAGAAATTTTTTGAAATTTCCTGAAAAAACTGAATTTACGACCAAAATGTATGCAGAAAACGGGAATAACACCACCAAACGGGACTCGAACACGCGGAACGCGCGCCGGAGTACAGGTAAGGCAGGTAAGTATCAATTAAAATTATAAAAATGTAAATCTACCTGAAGGTTTTGTAATAAAAAATTTTTTAAAGGAATTTACAATGAAATTTTTGCAAGTGAATAACCGAAAAGTGTTTTTCGGTGTTTTTGTCAATTTAAACTAGTGGGAACGTTAGACGGAGCCTAAAAACGAATTACTACGCTGAAAAAAGCTTCAGAATGCGTCACCGGGATGCAAAGTTATAGCGGTTAGATGAAATTGTTCTATCACTAAGGTGGATTTCGTGTATGTACTTACTCGTATGAAAATCCCCACTACAGCAAATTTTTGACTTTTTATCTGAGCTAGGCGGACGTGCGAGGTGTCAAAAGACGCGTCTCGGCGCCGGCCAGCGAGCTATGAGGTTTGTAGAATTTACGCTGAAGAAATTTTTTGAAATTTCCTGAAAAAACTGAATTTACGACCAAAATGTATGCAGAAAACGGGAATAACACCACCAAACGGGACTCGAACACGCGGAACGCGCGCCGGAGTACAGGTAAGGCAGGTAAGTATCAATTAAAATTATAAAAATGTAAATCTACCTGAAGGTTTTGTAATAAAAAATTTTTTAAAGGAATTTACAATGAAATTTTTGCAAGTGAATAACCGAAAAGTGTTTTTCGGTGTTTTTGTCAATTTAAACTAGTGGGAACGTTAGACGGAGCCTAAAAACGAATTACTACGCTGAAAAAAGCTTCAGAATGCGTCACCGGGATGCAAAGTTATAGCGGTTAGATGAAATTGTTCTATCACTAAGGTGGATTTCGTGTATGTACTTACTCGTATGAGAATCCCCACTACAAAAAATTTTTGACTTTTTATCTGAGCTAGGCGGACGTGCGAGGTGTCAAAAGACGCGTCTCGGCGCCGGCCAGCGAGCTATGAGGTTTGTAGAATTTACGCTGAAGAAATTTTTTGAAATTTCCTGAAAAAACTGAATTTACGACCAAAATGTATGCAGAAAACGGGAATAACACCACCAAACGGGACTCGAACACGCGGAACGCGCGCCGGAGTACAGGTAAGGCAGGTAAGTATCAATTAAAATTATAAAAATGTAAATCTACCTGAAGGTTTTGTAATAAAAAATTTTTTAAAGGAATTTACAATGAAATTTTTGCAAGTGAATAACCGAAAAGTGTTTTTCGGTGTTTTTGTCAATTTAAACTAGTGGGAACGTTAGACGGAGCCTAAAAACGAATTACTACGCTGAAAAAAGCTTCAGAATGCGTCACCGGGATGCAAAGTTATAGCGGTTAGATGAAATTGTTCTATCACTAAGGTGGATTTCGTGTATGTACTTACTCGTATGAGAATCCCCACTACAAAAAATTTTTGACTTTTTATCTGAGCTAGGCGGACGTGCGAGGTGTCAAAAGACGCGTCTCGGCGCCGGCCAGCGAGCTATGAGGTTTGTAGAATTTACGCTGAAGAAATTTTTTGAAATTTCCTGAAAAAACTGAATTTACGACCAAAATGTATGCAGAAAACGGGAATAACACCACCAAACGGGACTCGAACACGCGGAACGCGCGCCGGAGTACAGGTAAGGCAGGTAAGTATCAATTAAAATTATAAAAATGTAAATCTACCTGAAGGTTTTGTAATAAAAAATTTTTTAAAGGAATTTACAATGAAATTTTTGCAAGTGAATAACCGAAAAGTGTTTTTCGGTGTTTTTGTCAATTTAAACTAGTGGGAACGTTAGACGGAGCCTAAAAACGAATTACTACGCTGAAAAAAGCTTCAGAATGCGTCACCGGGATGCAAAGTTATAGCGGTTAGATGAAATTGTTCTATCACTAAGGTGGATTTCGTGTATGTACTTACTCGTATGAGAATCCCCACTACAAAAAATTTTTGACTTTTTATCTGAGCTAGGCGGACGTGCGAGGTGTCAAAAGACGCGTCTCGGCGCCGGCCAGCGAGCTATGAGGTTTGTAGAATTTACGCTGAAGAAATTTTTTGAAATTTCCTGAAAAAACTGAATTTACGACCAAAATGTATGCAGAAAACGGGAATAACACCACCAAACGGGACTCGAACACGCGGAATGCGCGCCGGAGTACAGGTAAGGCAGGTAAGTATCAATTAAAATTATAAAAATGTAAATCTACCTGAAGGTTTTGTAATAAAAAATTTTTTAAAGGAATTTACAATGAAATTTTTGCAAGTGAATAACCGAAAAGTGTTTTTCGGTGTTTTTGTCAATTTAAACTAGTGGGAACGTTAGACGGAGCCTAAAAACGAATTACTACGATGCAAAGTTATAGCGGTTAGATGAAATTGTTCTATCACTAAGGTGGATTTCGTGTATGTACTTACTCGTATGAAAATCCCCACTACAGCAAATTTTTGACTTTTTATCTGAGCTAGGCGGACGTGCGAGGTGTCAAAAGACGCGTCTCGGCGCCGGCCAGCGAGCTATGAGGTTTGTAGAATTTACGCTGAAGAAATTTTTTGAAATTTCCTGAAAAAACTGAATTTACGACCAAAATGTATGCAGAAAACGGGAATAACACCACCAAACGGGACTCGAACACGCGGAACGCGCGCCGGAGTACAGGTAAGGCAGGTAAGTATCAATTAAAATTATAAAAATGTAAATCTACCTGAAGGTTTTGTAATAAAAAATTTTTTAAAGGAATTTACAATGAAATTTTTGCAAGTGAATAACCGAAAAGTGTTTTTCGGTGTTTTTGTCAATTTAAACTAGTGGGAACGTTAGACGGAGCCTAAAAACGAATTACTACGCTGAAAAAAGCTTCAGAATGCGTCACCGGGATGCAAAGTTATAGCGGTTAGATGAAATTGTTCTATCACTAAGGTGGATTTCGTGTATGTACTTACTCGTATGAGAATCCCCACTACAAAAAATTTTTGACTTTTTATCTGAGCTAGGCGGACGTGCGAGGTGTCAAAAGACGCGTCTCGGCGCCGGCCAGCGAGCTATGAGGTTTGTAGAATTTACGCTGAAGAAATTTTTTGAAATTTCCTGAAAAAACTGAATTTACGACCAAAATGTATGCAGAAAACGGGAATAACACCACCAAACGGGACTCGAACACGCGGAACGCGCGCCGGAGTACAGGTAAGGCAGGTAAGTATCAATTAAAATTATAAAAATGTAAATCTACCTGAAGGTTTTGTAATAAAAAATTTTTTAAAGGAATTTACAATGAAATTTTTGCAAGTGAATAACCGAAAAGTGTTTTTCGGTGTTTTTGTCAATTTAAACTAGTGGGAACGTTAGACGGAGCCTAAAAACGAATTACTACGCTGAAAAAAGCTTCAGAATGCGTCACCGGGATGCAAAGTTATAGCGGTTAGATGAAATTGTTCTATCACTAAGGTGGATTTCGTGTATGTACTTACTCGTATGAGAATCCCCACTACAAAAAATTTTTGACTTTTTATCTGAGCTAGGCGGACGTGCGAGGTGTCAAAAGACGCGTCTCGGCGCCGGCCAGCGAGCTATGAGGTTTGTAGAATTTACGCTGAAGAAATTTTTTGAAATTTCCTGAAAAAACTGAATTTACGACCAAAATGTATGCAGAAAACGGGAATAACACCACCAAACGGGACTCGAACACGCGGAACGCGCGCCGGAGTACAGGTAAGGCAGGTAAGTATCAATTAAAATTATAAAAATGTAAATCTACCTGAAGGTTTTGTAATAAAAAATTTTTTAAAGGAATTTACAATGAAATTTTTGCAAGTGAATAACCGAAAAGTGTTTTTCGGTGTTTTTGTCAATTTAAACTAGTGGGAACGTTAGACGGAGCCTAAAAACGAATTACTACGCTGAAAAAAGCTTCAGAATGCGTCACCGGGATGCAAAGTTATAGCGGTTAGATGAAATTGTTCTATCACTAAGGTGGATTTCGTGTATGTACTTACTCGTATGAAAATCCCCACTACAGCAAATTTTTGACTTTTTATCTGAGCTAGGCGGACGTGCGAGGTGTCAAAAGACGCGTCTCGGCGCCGGCCAGCGAGCTATGAGGTTTGTAGAATTTACGCTGAAGAAATTTTTTGAAATTTCCTGAAAAAACTGAATTTACGACCAAAATGTATGCAGAAAACGGGAATAACACCACCAAACGGGACTCGAACACGCGGAACGCGCGCCGGAGTACAGGTAAGGCAGGTAAGTATCAATTAAAATTATAAAAATGTAAATCTACCTGAAGGTTTTGTAATAAAAAATTTTTTAAAGGAATTTACAATGAAATTTTTGCAAGTGAATAACCGAAAAGTGTTTTTCGGTGTTTTTGTCAATTTAAACTAGTGGGAACGTTAGACGGAGCCTAAAAACGAATTACTACGCTGAAAAAAGCTTCAGAATGCGTCACCGGGATGCAAAGTTATAGCGGTTAGATGAAATTGTTCTATCACTAAGGTGGATTTCGTGTATGTACTTACTCGTATGAGAATCCCCACTACAAAAAATTTTTGACTTTTTATCTGAGCTAGGCGGACGTGCGAGGTGTCAAAAGACGCGTCTCGGCGCCGGCCAGCGAGCTATGAGGTTTGTAGAATTTACGCTGAAGAAATTTTTTGAAATTTCCTGAAAAAACTGAATTTACGACCAAAATGTATGCAGAAAACGGGAATAACACCACCAAACGGGACTCGAACACGCGGAACGCGCGCCGGAGTACAGGTAAGGCAGGTAAGTATCAATTAAAATTATAAAAATGTAAATCTACCTGAAGGTTTTGTAATAAAAAATTTTTTAAAGGAATTTACAATGAAATTTTTGCAAGTGAATAACCGAAAAGTGTTTTTCGGTGTTTTTGTCAATTTAAACTAGTGGGAACGTTAGACGGAGCCTAAAAACGAATTACTACGCTGAAAAAAGCTTCAGAATGCGTCACCGGGATGCAAAGTTATAGCGGTTAGATGAAATTGTTCTATCACTAAGGTGGATTTCGTGTATGTACTTACTCGTATGAGAATCCCCACTACAAAAAATTTTTGACTTTTTATCTGAGCTAGGCGGACGTGCGAGGTGTCAAAAGACGCGTCTCGGCGCCGGCCAGCGAGCTATGAGGTTTGTAGAATTTACGCTGAAGAAATTTTTTGAAATTTCCTGAAAAAACTGAATTTACGACCAAAATGTATGCAGAAAACGGGAATAACACCACCAAACGGGACTCGAACACGCGGAACGCGCGCCGGAGTACAGGTAAGGCAGGTAAGTATCAATTAAAATTATAAAAATGTAAATCTACCTGAAGGTTTTGTAATAAAAAATTTTTTAAAGGAATTTACAATGAAATTTTTGCAAGTGAATAACCGAAAAGTGTTTTTCGGTGTTTTTGTCAATTTAAACTAGTGGGAACGTTAGACGGAGCCTAAAAACGAATTACTACGCTGAAAAAAGCTTCAGAATGCGTCACCGGGATGCAAAGTTATAGCGGTTAGATGAAATTGTTCTATCACTAAGGTGGATTTCGTGTATGTACTTACTCGTATGAGAATCCCCACTACAAAAAATTTTTGACTTTTTATCTGAGCTAGGCGGACGTGCGAGGTGTCAAAAGACGCGTCTCGGCGCCGGCCAGCGAGCTATGAGGTTTGTAGAATTTACGCTGAAGAAATTTTTTGAAATTTCCTGAAAAAACTGAATTTACGACCAAAATGTATGCAGAAAACGGGAATAACACCACCAAACGGGACTCGAACACGCGGAATGCGCGCCGGAGTACAGGTAAGGCAGGTAAGTATCAATTAAAATTATAAAAATGTAAATCTACCTGAAGGTTTTGTAATAAAAAATTTTTTAAAGGAATTTACAATGAAATTTTTGCAAGTGAATAACCGAAAAGTGTTTTTCGGTGTTTTTGTCAATTTAAACTAGTGGGAACGTTAGACGGAGCCTAAAAACGAATTACTACGCTGAAAAAAGCTTCAGAATGCGTCACCGGGATGCAAAGTTATAGCGGTTAGATGAAATTGTTCTATCACTAAGGTGGATTTCGTGTATGTACTTACTCGTATGAAAATCCCCACTACAGCAAATTTTTGACTTTTTATCTGAGCTAGGCGGACGTGCGAGGTGTCAAAAGACGCGTCTCGGCGCCGGCCAGCGAGCTATGAGGTTTGTAGAATTTACGCTGAAGAAATTTTTTGAAATTTCCTGAAAAAACTGAATTTACGACCAAAATGTATGCAGAAAACGGGAATAACACCACCAAACGGGACTCGAACACGCGGAACGCGCGCCGGAGTACAGGTAAGGCAGGTAAGTATCAATTAAAATTATAAAAATGTAAATCTACCTGAAGGTTTTGTAATAAAAAATTTTTTAAAGGAATTTACAATGAAATTTTTGCAAGTGAATAACCGAAAAGTGTTTTTCGGTGTTTTTGTCAATTTAAACTAGTGGGAACGTTAGACGGAGCCTAAAAACGAATTACTACGCTGAAAAAAGCTTCAGAATGCGTCACCGGGATGCAAAGTTATAGCGGTTAGATGAAATTGTTCTATCACTAAGGTGGATTTCGTGTATGTACTTACTCGTATGAGAATCCCCACTACAAAAAATTTTTGACTTTTTATCTGAGCTAGGCGGACGTGCGAGGTGTCAAAAGACGCGTCTCGGCGCCGGCCAGCGAGCTATGAGGTTTGTAGAATTTACGCTGAAGAAATTTTTTGAAATTTCCTGAAAAAACTGAATTTACGACCAAAATGTATGCAGAAAACGGGAATAACACCACCAAACGGGACTCGAACACGCGGAACGCGCGCCGGAGTACAGGTAAGGCAGGTAAGTATCAATTAAAATTATAAAAATGTAAATCTACCTGAAGGTTTTGTAATAAAAAATTTTTTAAAGGAATTTACAATGAAATTTTTGCAAGTGAATAACCGAAAAGTGTTTTTCGGTGTTTTTGTCAATTTAAACTAGTGGGAACGTTAGACGGAGCCTAAAAACGAATTACTACGCTGAAAAAAGCTTCAGAATGCGTCACCGGGATGCAAAGTTATAGCGGTTAGATGAAATTGTTCTATCACTAAGGTGGATTTCGTGTATGTACTTACTCGTATGAGAATCCCCACTACAAAAAATTTTTGACTTTTTATCTGAGCTAGGCGGACGTGCGAGGTGTCAAAAGACGCGTCTCGGCGCCGGCCAGCGAGCTATGAGGTTTGTAGAATTTACGCTGAAGAAATTTTTTGAAATTTCCTGAAAAAACTGAATTTACGACCAAAATGTATGCAGAAAACGGGAATAACACCACCAAACGGGACTCGAACACGCGGAACGCGCGCCGGAGTACAGGTAAGGCAGGTAAGTATCAATTAAAATTATAAAAATGTAAATCTACCTGAAGGTTTTGTAATAAAAAATTTTTTAAAGGAATTTACAATGAAATTTTTGCAAGTGAATAACCGAAAAGTGTTTTTCGGTGTTTTTGTCAATTTAAACTAGTGGGAACGTTAGACGGAGCCTAAAAACGAATTACTACGCTGAAAAAAGCTTCAGAATGCGTCACCGGGATGCAAAGTTATAGCGGTTAGATGAAATTGTTCTATCACTAAGGTGGATTTCGTGTATGTACTTACTCGTATGAAAATCCCCACTACAGCAAATTTTTGACTTTTTATCTGAGCTAGGCGGACGTGCGAGGTGTCAAAAGACGCGTCTCGGCGCCGGCCAGCGAGCTATGAGGTTTGTAGAATTTACGCTGAAGAAATTTTTTGAAATTTCCTGAAAAAACTGAATTTACGACCAAAATGTATGCAGAAAACGGGAATAACACCACCAAACGGGACTCGAACACGCGGAACGCGCGCCGGAGTACAGGTAAGGCAGGTAAGTATCAATTAAAATTATAAAAATGTAAATCTACCTGAAGGTTTTGTAATAAAAAATTTTTTAAAGGAATTTACAATGAAATTTTTGCAAGTGAATAACCGAAAAGTGTTTTTCGGTGTTTTTGTCAATTTAAACTAGTGGGAACGTTAGACGGAGCCTAAAAACGAATTACTACGCTGAAAAAAGCTTCAGAATGCGTCACCGGGATGCAAAGTTATAGCTGGTTAGGTTAGGTTAGGTTAGGTTAGGTTAGGTTAGGTTAGGTTAGGTTAGGTTAGGTTAGGTTAGGTTAGGTTAGGTTAGGTTAGGTTAGGTTAGGTTAGGTTAGGTTAGGTTAGGTTAGGTTAGGTTAGGTTAGGTTAGGTTAGGTTAGGTTAGGTTAGGTTAGGTTAGGTTAGGTTAGGTTAGGTTAGGTTAGGTTAGGTTAGGTTAGGTTAGGTTAGGTTAGGTTAGGTTAGGTTAGGTTAGGTTAGGTTAGGTTAGGTTAGGTTAGGTTAGGTTAGGTTAGGTTAGGTTAGGTTAGGTTAGGTTAGGTTAGGTTAGGTTAGGTTAGGTTAGGTTAGGTTAGGTTAGGTTAGGTTAGGTTAGGTTAGGTTAGGTTAGGTTAGGTTAGGTTAGGTTAGGTTAGGTTAGGTTAGGTTAGGTTAGGTTTTTTTTTTTTTTTTTTTTTTTTTTTTTTTATATAGAATACCACTACCTCCAACATGATCGGAGTCTTTGTTTTTCTGTATTTTATTTAATTACTTTAACATTTACTTTAATCTATACTTATGTTTAATTTTACAGTTTATATATTTGTTTCTTTCATATTCTAATACTCTCTTTACTTGTCATACAAACACGGGGGGTGCTGCAGCACTTCTTATTTTTGCTTTTACTTTAACACTTGTATTTATTTTAAGCTATAATTTTAACATAATATTGTATCTATTTATTTATTTACTCATTTATCCAAATTATATTTTACTTACTATTATTCTATGCTGGCCTCTAATATAATGTACTATATTATGACAGCATATTTATTTATGCTGTTTTATTTCGACTTATTACTGTCTTTACTATATATCTACAATAATTCAAAAAGTTTTCTGCCTCTTTGCTCTTAATTATGTCCTTTACTGTGAACGGTGTTATTGCCGTGCCTATGATGTTTTCGGCGTTAAACCGGTGTTTTGCAAACTGTGGGCAGTCAAATAGTACGTGCTGGACCGATTCACTAGCGTCAGGGTCGCAGATGCACGATGGACTCTCCTTGCACTTGAAGCGATTCAAGTACTCAGAGAATCCACCGTGCCCCGTCATAATCTGTGTATTCAGGCCGCTTGTTCCTATCCTGCGAATGACACTGTATGCCACCCGCACATCCGGGAAGAATAACTTTGTTACAGATGCGGTGTCGCTGGTTTCGTATCTACGGTTCCACTCATCAAGCGTCTCCACACGTATACTTCGCTTGATGTATGAGATCGGACACCGATCGTAATCAGGCTTTCTTTTGGAGTTCTCAGCGGCCTCTCTTGCTAGTTGGTCAGCTCTTTCGTTCCCCGGTAGCCCTACGTGAGCTTTAATCCAGAACAAGTTTACGAGCTTGTTCTGGTGGGATGCAGATCTTATGTTATCCCTAGCTTCTACAGCGAGAGGATGATGCGAACCGGGATTCGTGATTGTTTGGAGAGCCGCCATTGAGTCGCTGAAAACTCCGAAAGAAGATTCCTTGCGCCTAATTATCTCCCTCGTTGCTCTTGTTATTGCTAGGAGTTCAGCCTGGTAAACTGTGCAGTAATCTGATAGAGCAAGTTTGAGGGCTCTGGTCTCGGCCTCACTATTCCATATGGACAGTGAAGCACCAACCCCTCCTCCGATCTTGCTCCCGTCCGTAAAGATACGGACGTCAAAATTGCAGTTGTTGTCGAGTTGCTCTTGATTTATCAGGCTGTTGAACTGCAAAATGTCACGTGATGCGGGATGGGGATTTTCAATTGCTGCGGCCATTCGCTCGACTTCCCTGTCCCCCAGTGACGCCCGGGGCACCCCCCTCCTGGCCTCGTACAGTGATGCTGCCTCACGAACTCGGAGGTCAAGGGGGAGCAAACCGGACAGCACCAATGCTGAGTTCAAGGAAACCGTGCGATATGCCTTGCACATTTTCTGAGCAATTCCGCGTTGGACTGTCCCAAGCTGCTTCACAATGCCCACCTTCTTCGCAGCCGGTGCCCAGACGCTAGCAGCGTAAAGTATTATGGGCTCTACGGTCGCCACGTATATCACCCGAATAACTTCTGGGTGAAGCCCCCAACCGATCTTTGCGGCTCTACACAGCTGCTTGTAGATAGCAATTGCCTTCCTGCAAATGTGTGAGACGTGGGTGTTGAAGGTCAGTTTTTGATCGAAGGTTACACCCAGAAGCTTCATTTCTTGCGATATGCCGATGTCGATCCCCCCCATCCTCAGGCGTGGTGTGTCGTATTTTAATTTTCTGGTTATCACCATAGCTGTTGTTTTGTGCGGTGCAAACTTTAGTTTGTTCTCGACACCCCACGCCAGAACATGATTGAGAGCGGCATTGGCACATTCCTCCACCTCTAGTGCGGTCTCTCCGTCAAATACCAGGAGAACATCGTCCGCAAACGCCTGAATGTAATTCCCCCTGTTCTCTGCTGCTTTTAGGAGGGGGTCTAGGACTAAGTTCCACAATATTGGGCCCCCAATTGAGCCTTGGACACA